>CM076259.1:18268976-19756476 GCA_038380795.1 Pyrocephalus nanus
TCCGGGCCTCATGAATGGCTCTCTACAATTTCTGCCTCTCTGAAGGAGTAAGTGTCAAGGTGTAGGGATGATGGAATATATTTATCAGTAACAATTTTTACATGATCAGTGCTATTTCCCTCAACAGTGATTCTGTATAATTTACACTGCCAAACTAAAAAGGAGGTTGACTTTTCCATTTATTTGAGTCTTTCTCCTACTCACATGACATTTCAGAGTCCGCTTTTCTTGACCTCTCACCCTACAGAGATGTCCTTGCATCCTTGGGGCTGCTGACAGCAGAGGCAAAAGTTCTATGCCAAGACCTTGGGATTCTCCCAGAGCTGCTTTCACTCCTATAGGGTTTTGCAGATCACATCAGCTCAGAAGAGTTAAGCTAGAATGAAATTCACTCCCACCCAAACCCGTTGCTAACTGCTTGCTTCAAAAATCCTGTTCTGCATTTTTGGTGGTTTACACACTTCATCCAGAGGTCGGGGATGAGCCAAATCTGAAAAGCAGATGTTGTGGAAGAGATGCTATCCCAGGGGAATTACTGTAAAGCTTCCTATAGGCACTGTTTTGCAATTTTTCAGGAATGCAATCAAATCTCCTTGTTAAGCACTCTGTGGCATGGTCAGGACTCACATTACTAACCCACACGCTCTTGCTGTTCTTTTCAATCTTTGCTATATAATAATCAGACATACTGTTGTTATTATTTATACTGTACTGTGCCTGAAGATCTCACCTAGGACTTTTTTGGTGGAATGCAAATGTATCACAGCTTGCAGGTTTTTTGAAGCCAAAGTGTTTTGTCAGTGCAACATTGTGGTGTCATCCAGGTTTCAGCAGGAAGGGGTGTACCACGTGTAGGGGTCCCCAGGCAGGATGATGGCAGCATGAGAGATGGCACCCAGAATTTCAGCTGAAAAGCAGAGGTGTTATGAAAACAACTAACTGAAAAATGTCCATTTCACAAAGAAATGTTGAGACTTGGTTCGGCTCCAAGTGAGAACATGTGCCAATCTGGAGAGTTGTGTCCTTATTCTGTCCCCACTGCTCTCTGGAGCCTGTTACACCAGGCACAGTGCAGAGAAAGGGCAAGCCTGCCTTCCTCACTTCATGCTGGAGACCTGAGGCTGCTCGACAAAGGCTGGGAAAGCAGCCTTTTTATTCCCAACCTGTTATTCCCACCGAGCACTGCACAGCTACTCTCTACCTGGCAAAGTGACGTGATTTCTGCTGCTGATCTGCTCTATGTGTTACTAGGAAAAACTATTTGCAGCTCTACTTACACAAGAACTGGGAAGAAGCCTGTGGGAGGATCCCCTTCATCTTCCAACAGAAAAGACATCCTTCTCCCTTCCTGTAACCTCAAAGCTGTGGGCAGCAATGGCTGAAGTTGTTCACTGCAATTCTCCTGCAAAAGGCAGGAGTGCAAAATACATGTACATGTCTTGTCAGAAAACAGCCCATTAGCCTGGTTTAGATCAGCCATCATGTTTTGTAGCATTTACTGATGATCTGCTCTCAGAAATGTCTGGAATAGTGCTATTATCACACTGACTCTTACTGCCCCTCTATTTATTATATTTTCCCCCAGTGACTAAAATAAGCATTTCAGAAAAAGGTATAAAAAAAAAATCTATTGTGGAGAATTTTTCCTTTTGCTGAAATTGCCATTTGAAGAAGTTTCTTTTCAATGAGTGAAAGTTACGGAAATGTAAATGACCTAAGAAGGGATTTGCCTCTTTTTATGTGTATTTCTTCTTTTCTTATGTAGCAAAAGTTTTCTAATGCACCACTGAAATACTTTATTTCACCCTACCTCCAGCTCTCATGGTGTCTCATAGGCAACTCAAAAAAAATCAGGAAAGAAAGCTTTTCCAGGCTCATTTCAGAGATGCTCTCTCATTTTTCTGTTACAAGAATTAGAGGCAAAACTGCTCCCTCGTAATCATTTACTGCTTTCCACAGCTGTCACACTGCCTCCAGCTCAGCGGTCCTACTGCTTCCAAGACCTCCACGCAGGAAATTCACAGCGATCCTCCACTCGTTCTCACGGCTTGTCGTCAGATTTCACCCGCAGGAAGAGCAGGGGACGGTGCAGTCCTTGCAGAGGCAGACCTACATGTGCCACAGAATTTGTCCCCAGTGTAGGACACAGCAGTGCCAGAGCCCTGGGCGATGCGGGAGCGCAGCCTGCCGGGAAGCGCAGCCCAGCTGCTCGGCGGGACTCGGCTTTCCCGGCTCGTCTCTCCCTTGCTCCCATAGGTGGAGCTTATCCTTTTCTAAAGCGAGAGAGAATTTTTTTTTCGTCCTGTACAAATCACGCCTGAGGACGCATGACAAAAGCATACGCTGTCCACCCTCCCCCACTTCCTCGCACTCCAGTCTTGAGGTGTCTTCTTCTCTGTAATTAGGTTAAGTAGCTCTTGCAGAATGAGCTAAGAGGAGATACAGTGCTGGAGCATGGAGACACCTAAGGTCGGTTAAGGTTATTAGGCTCCAGCAGCACTGCTGCAGGAGGAATCCTTTCCTCACATTTTTCCCTTTCAGCAAATCCTTGTGGATTGCCTTTAAAGACAGAAAATTTTGGTTTGGAAGAACGAGAAAGCTGCTTTCAGCAATCAGCAGACTCTCTTTCTTACTCAAATGAGAGAGTGATGTTTCCCCCCAGGTCTCTGTTCTGGCTCTCCTGTCTAATGCAGCTCTTTGCCTTTAATTTATGTGTTGGCAAATGTGCCTTTCTGCTGTTTCAAAACAAAATCTCTTTGCAATGCATATATGTGTGTGCACATACACACATGCACTTCAGTAACTCATCGCTTGCTCCTAGTGTATATTTACGGAAGAGAATAGTTCCAAAAGACAGGCATTATCTTCAGAAAAGACTTTTTGAAAAGCTTACTTCAGATGGTACCGATCTCATTTTTTTTCTAATTGTGGAGATTATGGGGAGATCTGAGCAGAAACTGCTGCTAATGTGGCACTCACTGATGTGCCAGGATGTAGATTCCTCAGCATCAGGATGCTTGCTCACAGCTGAACAGGGAAACTTTAAAACACAGCAATGGGCAGATCAGGCTCCAGAAGCAAGGTCCCTGGTGATTTCTTTCACTTGGGCCTTGCAGCTGTCTGAAGGGGGTCATGTTTGCTTTGGGTTGAAAGGTGTTCCCAAGAAGTCAGTGTGGCTAAAGACGTTCCTGCCAGATGTTAATCTGAAATCTTACTCAGGTATTAGTAACTACAACCAATAGGAGGTAGAATAAAGCCCAGGAAAAGACTCAGTTCCAGCATTTGTACTGGTAGCACAGTCTCTCTTAGTGAGGGTGCAGTCCTGGGGCAGAAAATCCTAGTATGACTTATGAGTACCTCATAAAATACCCCAGTACTTCCCACAGCTGAGCAATGAGCTGCAATAACATTATACCAGGACTTGAGAATTTTCCATGCTGTCACCTCTGCCCTCCCATTTTGACAACTAAATGAGATTAGAAGTTCAGCCATGAATTTCAATGATGAAGCCAACCACCTCGTTTTGAGGAGGTTGCAGTGAATTAGATTAGCTGAGGGACAAGGTAAAGAGAGGCTTACAACTGTAATTAAGTGAACAAGGAATGTAAAAAAGGAAGGTTATGGAAGGTTGGTGTTTAAATGGAAATAGGCCATGACTATTGCTGCAGCACCATGCTTAAGGCTTTAGATTCAGGAGAGACAACCTCAGCTGGAACCTTTTGTTGCCACCACTCCGAGCCTACCTGTTTGTCCCAAACCTGGAACTGGCTAGCCAAGGGCACTCTATAGTAACCATGCAATGGAGTTGGAAAGGGGACTATTGAGCTGTGTGAACAGGGAGGCTTGGGTGGAGGTGGTGCTTTTGGAAAGTCTGACAGTGCTCAAGAGGAGGTGGCCATGGGAAATGCAAACAACAGGCTGTCCTATGGAGGATGAAATACTTGCATTTCATTGAAAGTCACAGCCTGTAAATGCATTGGTTGCTTTCATATTCAAGGTGTTTAAAAACCAGTGTCCTTCAGCTCTCTGAATGTCTGAGAAGTTGACATAACATGAAAAATCTCTGCACAGTTGAATTAAAACTCACAAGGGTGAAAACACATGGGCAAGCAAAAAGATCAGTGAGAAGTTGGCAATGAAAGTAAAAGAGTGAATGGATGAAGCAAAGCGTAAAAGACAGATCAAGTGTTGCATCTGGTTCCACAACAAAACTCCAGTTTTGGGAATAATGAACCAATACCGAGGTCTTCTCTGCTCTGGAGCTTCTGTTTCTCTTTGTTTGGAAACATTTAGATAGCTGCAGCATAGTCATGAAAATGTTTATAAGTCCAAACCTTCATAAATCTGCAGGAGATGTAAATCAGTTGTCATCTGCTATTTGCCAGTCTCTTATAAAAATGTCAATCATTCAAGCAGGATTTGGTTAGAGTAGCCAAATTCTAATACAAAATACTGAATAGGGACTAATTCAGGAATTGACAGCCGAGACAATCTGCTTTCCTTGAATATATGCTTTTCCTTAGGGGATGCCTGGGTGATATCTTATCTGGGCATTCTAGATCTCATTGACATGGACAAGAGGTCTCCTTTCACTTAAATGGGGTTTACCACATCTTGCAGCAAGTCTGGAGCTGATACCTCACCTTGCTGCTGCTTCAGCCTTTTTCCTTAAAGTGGATCTGGGCAATGGTGAAATGTTCTTCAGGAGAAAAAGGCAAAACAGCAGTTCCCTAATCTTATGAGTGATACAACACACTCCCTCCCCCTCCTCCTGCCTTCATCTCTTATGCCATGAAGGGAATTTTCCTCCTTGAAGGGTGTGTTTGAAGCCAGTGACAAAGCCAGGGACCCCTCTGCTTGAAGCACATGGAGTTTGGGTGGTCCCATTCCAGCGTGGGGGCAGGGCAAAGGGTGTCAGCCTGGTACCTCTGCTGGGCCGTGGGGCTTGGGCATCCCTTGTGCTTGTGCTTGTCACCAGCCCATGCCCATAGCAGTCACACACCTCACTGCAGCGTGGCGGGTCAGGCCAGAGGGTGTTTGTTCATATCCTGTACCCCTTGGGGCTCTTGCAGTCCCAGGACAGGACACAGGGAAGCCATCAGGATAGGAGAAAGAACACACTGAGTTGAGATGAGATAGCACTAAATAGCATTTTTGCTCAAAGCAGTGCTGGGCTTTGTTAGTCTGCAAATATCCTAAAGCAACAGGAGGTGAGTGTGGTACTTACTGGACTCTAATGCTTCCTCTCTGCTTTATACGTGGCATCTTTTTGACACAAATGCAGGTGCTGCCTCCAATGGTCCTGCTCCTGCTTTCCATCAGGAATCCCATTTTTGACTGATTCAGTTATATGTGGTGGTTTACCCAGGTTTTAAAAGGCTGGACATGGCTGGAGGGGAAAGGTGGAAGGTCTCAGGAGCCCTTTTGCTTTATTACAGACAAAGTGTAGGATCTCACATTTGCAGCTCAGTGTGGATTCCCACGGCAACACTTTCAGCAACACTTGCAAATCCCTGCATCCTCATGCAGTCAAGCTAAATTTGCATTACAATATTACACCATGGAAGTATATTAACAGTAATTGCTGTTAAATGAGGCAGGAACATGTTAAGAGAATGGTTTCTGTGTGGAGAAAAACCAAAGCAAAAAAAAACTTTTAGTGGTTTAAGATCTTCCACAGTCTAGAGAAATGCACTCAATAATAAGTCGACAGAAAGGTTCACCTGTGGCAGAGCTATTCTCTGCTCCCCATCTGCAAACTCCTACGTGTTTAGGACTCTCAGGAGCAGTATGAGTTACCAATGACTGGCTGATGCTCTCTGTGCGAGGATATACACCATATATATACACTTGTGTGAAGTACTGTGATAAAAAAATGCCACCAAATAAATTACCGAACACTTCCTATCCTCCTGCCTCCTCCAGTGGATGCTTTCAAGAATTGTTGCTGACTGTAGGAAAAATAAAAACACAGTAATTTTCATTCTGTAGTAATATTTTTATACTGCTTATTTAGAAAAAGGCAATAAGTTTTTCTTCTTTCAAGATCATAATTAGTTGTTTATTATTAGCAGTTTTTAGCACCACACAGTTACACTTGTATATCAGGACCACAGCACATTAGGTCAGGAGTGACCTCACTCCAATGGTGTGGTCCCAGCTACAAAGAGCAATAGACTGGGAGGTCACATGTGGTGTGAATTTTTTAGAAGCTGCATTGCCTCATCTGTACCAGCCTGGAGGAAAAGTACGTAATATTCTGGCTGGACAACACGGGAAGAAAAAAACCTAACAATCTTCTTCTCTTGAGTGGCCAATTTACCACCTTTAGGAATGACCAAAACAAACAAACTATACAAACTAACAAAAAAGTTGTAGTTTCCCTGTTCTCAGTACCATACTTAGATTTTTGCCTGAATCCTCCTCATCTGGGTAACTCCTGCTGGCACTCCAGGAAACACTTGCCCATGTGGTGGCTGCATTGCTGCTGATGGGATGGTGAGACAAGGTGAGCACCAGTATTCCCAAGATATTACTTTGTTCCATTCCTACTTAACACTGTGAAAAATCACCTTTCAATTATTCTTATATGAGGCATAATGAAATAAATGTTTGATTATTTGAAAATTAATTTTTGAAGGAGTTTGTTGATGATGAAAAAAACCACCATTATCCATTTGTGGTTGTTCACAGACACTTCCATTTGCCATTTTTGAGCGATCAGATCCATGGTAGCTGGAGCATTGGAACAATGTAGTGTAAGCCATAAGATCATAGGAAGTAAGATTGCCTTGTATATTCCCCTACCTCACCCCACCTGACCATCCATGTCATTCCTAGCAGATAGTTCACTCACCAATCCTTAAAAACCTGATGGTGAGACTACACAGCTATTTCGAGCAGCCTCTTTACATCCTTCATGATCCCCAACAGTTACTCCACCAGTCAGAGACAGGAAATGGTTTTCTCATGCCACAAATATTTGGGAGATGTGGTGGGTTGGCCGCAGCCAAATACTTTGCCAGCCACTTGCTCACCCTCCCCAGGAGGAAGGGGAGAGGACAGGAAGAACAGGAGTGATAAAATATGTGAGCTGAGGTAAAGACAGGTCGAACCCTTATTGTTTCCTGCAATTACTGTTACAAGCAAAAGATGCAGAGCTTGGGGAATTAATTTATTGCAAATTAGCATAAACATTTAATTGCTTATCCAGGTACTGTAAAACAAAGAAGACAAACATTTCAATACTTAGGGAAAAGGCTTTTCCTCTACCTTTCTCAGTCCCACCTGCACTTCAGACACCTCTCCCCTTCCTTGTCTCTGCTCCCCTTGTTATTGCCACGGAGTTGCACTCACTCACTTTCATGAGGCAGTAAAGGAGCGTGGTGTCTGAGTGCAACAATTTCTTTGTGCCACTCATTGTTTCTCACTCTTTTCTTCTGCTTCTCCCTCCTTCTCACACTTTTTTTATCCTCCAACATGGGTCCTCCATGAGCTACAATCTCTTTGGAGAGTACCTGCTCTGGCATGGGTTACCCATGTACCACAGCCACTTTTGGGGGGAGATACTAGCTCTGCTGGGAAGTTCCTCTTACTCCTCTGGCCTTCTTGTGCCCTCTTACTCAGCTTTTACCACCCTTCATTAAATAAGTTTTCAAAGAAATGCCCTTGTTCAGTTCAGAGGAGCCACTATCCTGGCTGAGGGGCTCAGCTGTGCCGTCCCATGGGTCAGTGAGGGACAGCCCCTGCTACCAGAGTCAGACATAGCCTCTTCCTACAGAGGCTCCCTCTGAAGCCCCTACTGCCAACAGCTTGCTGTGCACACCCAAGACAGGATATTTCAACTACTTCCCATTACATGAGTGAATGAATTTAGCTTCAGTGTTGTTGGACACAAGAAAATAGCCAAGAACAAGTTGGCTACTGTCACAGAGCAGAGATGCTCACCTGAGTGTCTCAGTTCTCAAACAGTATCTTAACCTGCAAACTGCCTAAGCTTGGGATGCTGAGGTGGAAAATGGTGGTGGAGACAGATGTGATTTTCCTCTCTTGACCATGGGTCACAAATGCTAAAATATCAAAAAAGGAAAACACTTGTGTTGAAAAACCTTGATCCATTTTCCAACCAACTATGTTTTGGGAGAAATCACAATATCAGTTCCTGTAGGAGAGGGTTGCTGATCTATCTCCCCTGGTGAAGCATAGGGCAAGTGAATGCCATCATGAAACAAGAATGCCTCCTCAATCTCCAGGCCCTGCCTACAAGCAAGAGGGATGACAGCAGTAATTTTGTTAAGGCTTTTCAGGGTGATTGAATGATTTTGATTTGCATTTCTTTATTGGAAGGGTGAAGAACAGTCCTTACTTCATGAAAGAATGCTCCTGATGACATACTCCTCTCAAGGGCTTTTTGGTGGTTTTAAACATACATATTCTGGCTCTTAGCTAGTGTAAATTGGTGTAGGTCCACAGCAGCCAACACAACTCTGTGAAATGATGAAGTGTCTGTGAGGTAAAGAGTGGAAATAATACTAAAATAAAATTGTTTTAATGGCTCTGATATTCATATAAACCCATGCAGATTTTGTTTGACATAAGTACTCTAATTTCACTGGAGTTCTTATAGTAAGAGGACCTCAGAGTCTCGCATCTTGTACTTGTAGGTAGAAGTGGCAGTAGATTATGTGTATTGTAATGATGGATGTAGCAAACACATGCCCATTTCAATCCCCAGGGTAATACATTTCTCTTGGGAAAGCGATGCAATATTAGAAAAGTATGATTTTTATAAGCCTATAATTATATTTTTGCACAGCTCTATTTCCCCAGGGTTGAATTCACATTTATTGGATTACCAAAGTAATCCAGAGCAATGTCACACTGTTACGGGATAAATTCCAGGTGGCCAAAGCTACTCCAGCAGAGGGAACTGCTTGATTGTCTGCCTTGAATCCTCAGGAACTTTAGAAAGACTCCAAAGTAACAACTTTTCTATCTACTTTTACTTAAATGTGTCCTCACTGTGACACTGTAAGTAGATTGTACAAAAAGTTTGACATTTCATGAAAAGAAATCTCCAAAGTGTCAGAAGTTTGACAGCAAGTCCTTTATGGCTTAAAAATCTTTACAGATTCATCACAAAATTCTAGGAAATATGGGATTGGTATTTTTACTTTCTCCCTCTAAGTCTTAAAAGGCTTGTGTGAATTGGTCTCAACTTCTGATACACTCTACCTTATTTTTCTTACTTCAAATATCTTTCTTATCTAGGTCTGTGGTTTGATATCAATATAGAGAATTAAATCCAAGGGACACATTTTAGAAACTCACAAAACATTAAATCACCACAATATTCCAACATCCTATCTGTGAAAGAGCATCTTTATCTTAGGAGCTGGAAAGCTGCATCACTCAGCAGCACACCAGAGATACTCACAATGCTGTAAAGAAATAAATCTGCATCTCTAGAGTGCTTAAACCACAACTCTGTCCTTACTGCCATATATTTCTTGGAAATTTAAGTTGTAGCCATCCACAGAATACCACACTGATCCAAATTAATTTCTCCATGGATTGGTGATAGGATTGCAGCAAGGATGGTCTAAAATCACAAGCAAGAGCAAGTTTGCAGGCTTATGGAGAAGGAAGGTGTGCTCACATGCCAGAATGCTTGACAATTTTTACCCCATTTGCATTTGTTAGTCTAAAAAAAGATAGATTTACATACAATCTACATATGGCCCTTATCTTGCTGCATGCATCAAGTGTCTCTTTTAACCAGTACCTGAGAAACTGATATTCCTTCATAACACCAATCCTTGGCTCACTTCCACAAGGACAAAGATTATTATTATTATTATTATTATTATTATTATTATTATTATTATGTTTGCATATTGCTGCCATAGGAATCAACGGGAACCATACCCTCCTATCCCCAGCCTGTCCCAGCCAAGTCCTCAAGCACTGCCATGAGCTGCCCTCAGCCCCATGACCTGTGGGAAGGCTGTGGCAGGGCCAGGGGCAGCCACTGGTGCATCTTGCAGGGCTGCACTCTGGTGCTTGCTGGGCACCCCCAGATCAGGCTGTCACGGCAAACCCACGGCACCGTGCCTGGCTGCTCTCACTGCACCCGTATGCCCACGCACTGCTATGTACATCCTCTCCTGACACGTTTCTGTGCCTCAGCTGAGCTCAGTCCCTAGAGCTCTTGATGGCACTTGTGCTGACTTAACAAGCCAAGGCAACCTTCAGGTGAGGAACTGCTCTGTTCAGAGTCATCAGTTTCCCATTTCTGTGTGAAAAGTCAACACCTTAGTTTAATCTCACAGCTTTCTGTTCAGATGCAATTTAAATATAAAAGCATAAACTTGGTGTAAAGAAAAAGGTGATGTACTCATTCGCAATTGTTTGTGTTGAAGACTAGCACCATACAGAAATAAAGCTGGTCTTCCTGTAGTTTTACAATCACAATAGTGTGCCATTCGTAAGCATTGCATACCACCCATTTTTTTTCTGGGATGCACAGGGATAATAATTATGCTACATATAGACTAGAAGAGAAACAAATCCTTTGCAAGAGGAGAACCTGTTCTCAGGTTTTATCTCTTTTCCAAGGCAAAGCAGTGTTTTTAACATTGGTAATGACACAACGGACTTAAAATTTGATCTTTCAATTTAAAGCAAAGGTTTCTTTTAGTATTTAGAGTATAATAATCTCTTATGGGGTTGTCTGCCATTCTAGAAGGGTGATGATGAAGGCAGACCAGCTCTAGAAAGGGAAAAGTTAAAAATAGTGATTGCTACAGATTTAAACATATTCTGTGATAGAAAGTTATTTCAGGACAGAGCCCAACATCAGCAAACTGAGGTGAGGGCTTGCCAAGGGAAGTAGAGAGAAGGGAAAGTGTAGCATGTGAATGGTTTATGGGCAGTTATTTGGTACCATACAAATACTGTAGATGTGCCTTTGCAGCCCGGGTGTGAGACTATCACAAGAGAGGCAGGCAATGGAAGAACAAAACTTGGGTAGTAAGGCTGGGCCAGCTGCTCCTCAGACCAGGAGAGCTGCTGAGGATGGGGGATCCCATGGATATGCACCAGCTGCTGGAGGCTTCAAAGCACCAAGAACTCATGCAAAATCCAGAGTGAAACTGGGAGCAGTGTGACTGGCCTTCTGCATGTATAATGGTGTATGGAGCCTGTCATTTGGTGTGTTTGGTTTATTTAAACATTAGTGTCCTATCCTATGTCAAGACATTGTGAGAGCATGGGCTTGCTTTAGATGTTGGGGAAAAATGAGAAGCTGACCCATCATTGATCTGCACTGGCCCACAGGATAAAACTCAAATCACCAGCTGTCTTGTCCAGGAGGCCCTTTCAGTGCTGTACAATGTCCATTTTCTGAAGAGAAAAGCCTAAAGGAGAGATACTAGTTTCATCTGACAGATCATATGAGGGTGGGGTGCTGCAAAAGCGGCCACAGTAATAAAGTGAGGAATGTTCTTCAGATGCTCTTCCTTCTTCCTTTTGTTACTGTCTCTGAAACCCAAAAGAAATTAAACTGTGTATCACAGAAGTCAAAGTTTACACAAGTCTAGAAAAAGTAAAATGCATGTGGTAACAGGAGGACATATTCCTTTGCTGTAGTCAGAATGGTTTGGGATAAAACTGACACGGTAGTTAAAAGTTGTTTTCTGTAGTTTCCTGTGCTCTAGAAACTGCATGTGGCCAAAAAAAATTAAACATAAACCTGCTTTATTTAAAAGATGAATAACATTGGATTAGATTATTGGGCTGATGATGAAAATGGCCTTTCTTAGACATTTGGTAAGCCACTGCCTGAGAACATACAAACAGGAGAGCAGAGGCACCTTGGGTGGATGATGACCATATGGAGAAACGTCCCCAGCCATGGATTCTGTTGCTGCCCTGCCCAGACAGAGTGGGAGGATTTTGAAGCATCTCTGACAGCTTGTACCTTGGAGTATGAGTGTGCACTGAATTGGGAGAGGGTGCACTTTCAAACTTCAAACTACTACTCTCTAGTGGTATTTTTAGGAAGACTATGGTAGAAGAATAGTGCGCAGTGAAGTAATTTCTTTTTTCATGAAAAAGCAAGATCATTTCGGTTCTAGGCTCCCTCCACTTTTTTGCCTTTTGATTTTCTTTCCCAGACAGGAGGGAAAGAAACATACACAGTGAAAGAGCTCAGCTGAAAATCACTCTATTAAAAACTCAAACAGTCTCTGTTAAAGGTACCAAGATGGGGCAGCTCATCCACCCTCTGTGTTTCCTCCTTCTGCTGCTGAAGGCAGGGAACATTGAGGTGCTAAGAGGTGAACTTTTCCCTGGGCCATGACACATGACTGGTAACATTTCATCACTGCCATCCTGGCGTACCTGCCTGAGTCTTCTTCCCTTGCACCTCTAGTGTCCTGCAGAGTATTTTAAGTTCCTGTGCACACAGGAAGTGCTGGCTGGTAAATGATGGGGAAGAACATTCCCTGGTTAGGGGCTTTCCACAGAAAGGACATGCAACACGGTACTGCCGTTGGGAAGAATGCAGGCCGCACTACAGCTCTCAGGAAGCTTCTTTGCCACCCCTGAGGTGCAGTGTCCTACAGGCTGAGCATTCCTGCAGGTGCAGCTGGAGATCAGAGGGTACAGTCTGCAGCTGGGATGTTTGCAGGTGCTGGGAGGGACATATTGTATTGCAGTGGGACCACCAGACATTGTGTCCCCTGTCCCCAGCAACCCAGAGGTGAAAGCAGAGCATGTCAGGAGGGGCAGGAGCTTGTGGGATTTTAAAGCAGCCATCAGTCCTCAGTGAAAGGCAGGAAGTGTAAGTGTGGTGAGGGCACAGGAGAAGAAAGCACAGGTGGGTACCAGCCTGTGCTAAATATGCTTGGCTGCTGGCAGTGCTGCAACATTCATGTTGCTGAACACATTCATGATAAGCAATATCCCCTAAGTTTCTGTGAGTTTCTGCTCCGTAAGAAGGAGAACAAACCCTAACCTATTACATCAAATCTCTTCAGAATATATCAAGCACAGCAATTGTGAGCAATATGCACAATTTGACCTTGAAACTGCCACCCCCATCCAGCTAGCTGCAGTGAGACCTGAAGTTAGCTGAAGTGGGACCAATGTCTTAAGGATGATGCAGATGTTCACATAACACATTGATAAGGTGCATATCATTATCATTGAAGTGCCAACAATAAATGCCTATATTCCTGGTGCTAAAAGGATGTTCTGCTGCATTTCTTATCACTTATTTGTATTACTGCAGTTGTATCCTAAGATGCAAACCTGATGTCAGGTTGTAAAAAGTCAGCTGGCTTTGGAATAAAAGGAGAGTGACAGTTTGCATTACTGTCATTATTAAAGCAGGGATACAAGCAGAAGAGCAGACTGGAAGGGAAGTAAAGGCCTCTCCCACTGCAGCAGTAAATGCCTTTGGAGACAGATAAAAAAATTTTATGAGGTTCCTGGGAGACTGTGCTTGTACACCACAGAAAAGGAAAGCTGTACAGATCCAGCCTTGTGATGTAATACCACAACACTGCCATGAAGGAGTCATCCCACAGTCTCCAGTTCAGTTGGTGCAAAGCTGTGTGTGAAATGCTCTATAATGCAAACCATTACTGTGTTTTGCGAGATCTTCCCTTTTCAGCCAGGGAAGTCAAAGCTGAATGAATCATGAACAAAACCTGGAAATTCCCCAAGTATATGCATCATCACCAGGCCAGTCACAAACCATCTGGGTACTGTTGATGATTAACCCTCTCTGGTCAGGAAGTACAGTCCTTGAGTCAGCTGTAGGTGTACCTTTAATAAAAACTTCTGGTTCTGAAATCCTGAATCTTAGAAAAGATGGATCCAAAATATCATTTATAGCCCCTGTTTTAGAGAAGAACAATGATATTTGTTCTGCAGATATGAAGAGAGATGGAATATTGTGGCCACTTTAGCAAAGTGAAGGAGGAGGCTATACTTGTTGTCTGTAACAGGTAGAAGAAGAAATATGGGAAAGAGTAACACTGGCATGAGGACAAATAGATATACATGACCCATAGCTGTACCTACCCAAGAACTGATACTCTGGGAAGGACATTACAGGAGCTTTTGCCCATAACTGCAAGGGACTGTGCTGCCCTTTGCTATTAATTCCATCTGTTGTGTCAAAGTGTTACAGCATCTACATTTGAAAGAGAAGGTGATTGAAAAAACAACGGAGACTTTCCTACAAGAAACCTGTGACTTTCTGAGGTATGGCCACATTTTGCTACACAGAGAACTAAGATGGTGAGCAAAGGAGAGAAGTGCTAGTTTGAAGCACTGTATATGTTTGACTTATGAGATCAATCTCATTTTGATTGTGAGCTGTCTTACCAGGGAGTACCAGGACAGGAGCAAAATTATTATCTTCTGTTCCTGAGAATCTACACTTAGAGAAACAGGAAAGTGATTAAAGAAAGAGAAATAAGATATCAAGTAACGACACCCCCAAAGTCTGGGGATCATATTGGTTTGCATAACCTCTCACAGGATAGCTGGAGAAATGTCTCTGTCTGACTGCAGTGGCTGGATCTTGCTATAATCTCTGCTTTGAGCAAGGAAAAGCAGTAGCTCAAAATCTTACCATGGCAGGTAAAGGACAGCCAATGAATTTAAGCATGGGAAACTTGAATAAAACTTTGATGGAAAATGTGATGTCCTTTCAGCTGCTGTTTCTTGGTTTGAAAATGTCTGCAAGCTATGGGGGATTCCAGGGTTATAATGAGGCTACAAAAACACCTTGGCAACAACTGTGGCCATTTTAGAGGAAAGCATTTTAATGAGACAGGTCTGAACAATTTTGTTCAGGGAACACTTACTGATCAGCAGTAAGCATGCAGAACAGGCATTGGCGCCGTGACCACAACCTTCTCCCCCACTGCTGAAACATGCAGCTATAAATGTCCCCCTCATGGAGTTGTCCTTACCAGCCTGTGTGAGAAACGGGTCCCTAAGGAACAACTTTGCTGTTCACCTATGTAAATTCTCACAAGCAAAAGTGAGGGAGACTGGCTGTGTGACTCTGCACCATAGTCACTGGCAGGCTCAGAAGGCTTTGGAAGCACCATGTTTTCACAGGAAACTCTATTTTGCTTTCCACAGCCTGTTTGAACAAAAATAGAATTAACTTATGGCCTCTGATTTTTTCCCACAGTCGGGAAAAGCAGCGGCAGGCTGCCTAGAGGAGCTGGGTCTTTGCATGCACAGCCTCCAAATGTCACAACTCCTAGCAGGAGACAGGGAGGTTGCTTTCCTCTCTTGCCATATGTCTTTATTAATGCAAGGAGGAGATACATTCAGCAAGTTAGCTTGGAAAAGAGGAGTCACTATCTGGACTCCATTAAAATTAGAATTATACAAATTCTTCAAAAAAATATCCAGTTGTCCCCTTTGGTTATTGGATGGTATCTAAATGTCTTTCCTCCTTTCTATCTCCTCAGTCAGTTTAATAAAACTGACAAAATAGGTTTGTGCATTGGTGTACAAAAGACTAAACCAACTTCCAAGTAACATAAATCCAAATATAAATGGACGGCAAAGTTGTAGTTGTAAAAATGTAACAGACAATATTTATAAAAACGCCAAAAAGGAAAGGCATAATTTCAGCTCTCAGTCCTTCAGCAGGGGAACCCAAGCTGGATGCAGGCATTGGAGTGTGAATTGCCTTCAGGCCTTGCTATGAGCAATACTGGTTGAAGGAGAAGAGCTTGGTGTCTAGCTGTCAGTACCAGGAGGTGAACGTGTCCAGGCCGAGGGGAGAAGCACACAGCTGGCTAAACGCAGCTGCAGAAATGCCTCCAGTGAGCTGCAGCAACCTGGGAGCTCCCACTTTCTGCTGCAGTGGGACTCCACACGATACACCAACAGCAGCTGCAGTGTTGCAGCATTAATGGCACAGAAAGCGAACTCCTTTCCAGAGGATGTGGTCCATACGTGACAGCTCCCATGGTAAAGAGAGTAAAGATATGCTTACAGACCCTCTGCCCGGAGTCAAAGTACCTGTGAGCCCCAAAAGTTATCCTGCTGTAAGAGATAATCTAATACCCTAACAACCTTGCCTTTTTTTGTATCCTCAGACTTTTATCACTGCTAAATTAACACCTCTACCAACAAGAATTTGTTACCTTTAAACAATAGAGGCCAATAATTGTTTAGTGTTTTTCTGTGAAGTTTATTCTTTTTCTAGGCCATCAGTAACACGTGCCATTCAGCGCAACTGAATTTCCTTTTTCAGTTATCCAGTCAGGAATTAAGTACAATTACAAGCAACGTACATGACAAATTCCATGTCCTAGAAGTGAACAATTTGTAAATGTCTAATATATGAGGAATTATTCTCTCTCTATCAATACCGAAGTCTGGAGAGTGCCAGGGTAGTGCCTTCCCTCTTGTTGTTATTTCCCTGAACTTTTCCTCAAATTCCCTGTATATTCATTTCCTAAAAGAAGATGCATGAGAAAATGCAGCATGTTTGGGAAAATTCCAGTTTACAAACCCCAAAGAAGAGCAAGATTCTCCCTTGCCTCTGGCAAAACAAACATTTTCTTCTATTTCCCTTCCCAAATTTCCTCCATTAAAGTGATGTTTCAAAGGTAAAAAAAAAAAAATTAAAAGAGAGTTTGCTGCTGAAAAATCTTGCTGGGAACAAATATTAGAGACTTTCCAAAATGAAAACAAACAGGTAGCCAGGAGAAAGAGAAGGCAGCATTCCAGTATATTACAGAATGAGGAGAAAAGTCTCCCCAATAAAGAGATGGGCTATGCTTTCATGGAAGGTGAATTGCACTAATTAAAAAAAAAAAAAAATCTGCTTTATAACGAACACCTGGAGAATTCTGTTAATGTGATCTCTACCACCCAGCTGATTGTACCAGCAAACAACCTGAGGATGGATACTTCAGTTAAGGGTTGATTTTTCTGCCTTCTGAAGGGAACAGGACTATGTATAGTCTTAAAATTATTCAGATACAGAAGGGGTTTCCTGTACATGGCAGGGATGTAACAGCTCAAGACACCTGGAATTGTAAACACTTCCAACAGCGACTTCCTTTTTCTTGCACAGCTCCGTAAAGCCTGAACGGCAGCACGGTAACAGAGAGAACAAGGAGGCCGAGAGGCAAGTTGCTACAGAAAAGAAGGTACAAAATAAAAGAGGAGAACACCCCGCCCCAAATCCTCCCTGCTGTTGTTCCACCAGCCCTCCCTCCCTCCTCTCTCCGGCAGGATCGGGGCTCCCTTCTCCTCACACCAGCATGGGGACGCTCAATCCGCCGGGCGGGCCGGGGGGAAGGCGGGGCCGGGGGTCGGGGGTGGCAGCGGCGGGGGATGCTCCGCTGGCCCCGCCGATCCCCGGCCCCCCCGGAGCCGGGCGAGCATTTCTGGAGCGCTCTTGCCCCCTGCTGTCAGCGCCGAAAACACAGAGCTCCTAGCCCGAACCGCAGCCGCGCATCAGCAGCAGCCACAGAGCCGGTGCTGGGTGTCCTCAATCCAAACCTTTAACCATGGGATTCGCGGACAACGAGCGGCAGGGCCAAAGAGGACACAGGGTGCCGCTTCCCTCTATGGATGAGGCATAATATGATGTCCTTCGTGAGCTGATGTTTCTATGGCAGAAATCTGCAACATAAAAAAAAAAAATAGACAAACGAGTGTTCTAGATGTAAGGATTTGTCAGGAATAGGTGGCATCGCTATTATGACTTAGTATTAAGAGGAAGATGTATAACTTTGCAAACACCTTGTAAAGGGGATAATTAGGCCCACCTCATCTGTCAAAAAAAAAAAAAAGTCAGGAAAAATAAATTAAAAGTCTGTTATCTTAATTTCATTCCTATTTTTCACAGAAATGTATTTATACCTGGGATAACAGATGTTCAGAACTTAATTTACTGCTTCCTTCACCTTTGCTTTTGCTAAAACACTGGCTTTGATGGTTCTTGCCCATGTTCTGCCAGCCACTTCAGGTGGCACAGCCAAGGGCACAAAGATCTCACACTGGAACCAGCACTCATGATGTTGCAAAACATCAAGACAACATGAAGGTCCAATTACTCTAGGGATTTTCTTAGAATCTAACAGGGGACAAGCTTTGCACTTCTAGTTGAATTTTATTTTCTATTTTAAAGTTGTGTGTCTAGTTCACATGTTTTTCCTTATGAGGCTCTCCAAAAAGAAAACTATAGTTTCTCCAGATTGCTCACCAGATTGCTCAGTGCTCTTTTAACCCTTTTATTTCTGCATGACCTTGACAGGGAAAAGTTTTGTCCCACAGTATTGGAAAAAAAATCTGATCTTTAAGAGATTTAAGAAGCTCCTTGTCTCTTTCCCAGTCAGCTTTCTAGACATCATCACATTGTTCACAAATTATCACCCCAAATTTTAGACGTGTTTCATCCTATTACTCAGATGGCTTGGGCTGCTCTATTGAATCAGCCTGTTCTTGCAAACTTTGCCTCTTTTGCATAAAATCTTTGTGCTTTGCACAGTCTTGCCTTGCTAATAGGCCACCTCTTGGTATGAGTTTGCTCCCCTACAAACATCCCCTCATTGGCCCTGGCAGGGACTGATTCACAGGGAATTTATCCTTCCTTTCCAAAGCACAGCAGAATTTACCCACTACTCACCTGACATCAAACCAGCTCTTTCCAGGCAAGAACCTTTCTGAGACTGCCCTGGAAATGAGGAGGAATGGCCATGAGGTGCAGCACCCCAGGCAGGTGACTGAACCTGCCACCTCTCCTGCCTGCTGGGACCCAGGCCTCAAAATGAACTTAAACCCACAACTCCCCCCAGCATTGCAGAAAGAGGTTTTGCTGGTCAGGGTCACAGTGGGTGCCTGGAACAACTGTGGGGATTGGAGCTGTTGAAAAATAAACAAATGTCAAAGCCAGGAAGCATGGAGTGACCCAGAAAGGAAGTGGGAAGCTGCTACCTGATGGACTGAAGGTGTTGAAAAGCAATGAGGTGATTCATGCATGGTTGGGTTGGTATGTGGGATATGCTATGTGGCAGCAGTCCCAAGTTTGGGCCAGCTCAACCACATGATCCTGTGCAACTCACCTAATTACTGTGTGTTAATTTTCCCCTGACTATAAAATGATGTTGCTACTGTATGGATGACTAGATTGACAAAAAAATGAAAGAGAAGACATACACTCTTATTGGTTGCCTGAATTAGAGCAAACGTGGGAGAAAAGAACCTTGGAGAAGTATGAGAGAGCGCTACCTGCCTCAGTGGAAGCTGAAAGAGTGTAGCAGCAAAGTGGGCAAGTACTCTCTCTGGCATCCATACATTTGCCATTTGATTTTTAGAGATGTAGATTTTTTTTTTTAAGGGACATGGGGAGGAGAGAAGAGGGGAGAGCTTTAGACTCCAGGAAATACTGTGAAGAACTTTAGCTGCTTATAAAGAATGAATTTAGTGTAAAAACAAATAAAATGAACTTTTTTTTTGTTGACAGACTTTACTGTAGCTTTACTGTAAGGCTGAAGAAAAATTGTTCTGAATCACTCTGGCTTTATGATTTTTTTTTTTTTTTTATAACTGCAGATGTTTTACAGACTCTTTGGCCATTTCCCAGTTGGTCTGTATGGACACTGAGAGCTGAACATGTTAAACATTGAAAAGGGTTTGAAGTTCAAATCTGGTTTAAAGACCACAATCTGAGCTTTCAGAAAATGAGCGTACAAGCATGAAGAGGGTGAGCTCAAAATTGTGCTGAATCACCTCTGAGCAAGCTGATGGTGTTGTGTTTTCCTAAAGCTGAGTCCCTCATGCTGGATGCATACCATGTAGCCTGGATACACACCATATCACTTCTGGGATCCTCATATTGTATGGGTAACTTTGGGTTTCTGGGGGCTTCGTAGTGCAAAATGCATGAAGAAACTAGTGCAGAGACGATCAAGGGAAGGGAGGGACAAGTGCACATGGAGAGGGGAGTGGTTGCCTACCCAGTGTGATTGGTTTCACAGGGAGATGCATGGGAGGACTAGGTAGCCATAAAATTAACATTTCAGAAAAAAATCCAACAAGGTTTTTACATGCACAAGAAAGGAAAATGGTAGCAACAGAAGTGTTGGTGTCAGGAAACGAAGAGATGCATACAGTGCCACATAGGATAACTAAATCTTTTCATCAGTATGATCCCCAAATGACAGCAAAGAGGTTGTTCCACTGAAGAGGGTAATACAATTAGAGGGACCCTATCAAAGGGGAGATATAATTGGAAAAATGAAGCTGTAGTCATTCAGTACACCATTAGCTGAGGCAAACACCGAATGAAGAAAAGTCAAAAGGTAATATCAATTTAAAAAAAAAAAAAAAAAGGAAAAATAAAAAGAACTCAGGCACAGAATATGCAAAAAGCAGAGGCATAACCAAATCAGCTGATAAGAAGCACTAAGAATGAGACTTGGTTGCTCTGGAAACTAAGGTAAATTGGAAACATGGACCCAGGAATCCAAATGATGCTGAAACTGCCAGAGACGAATGGATGAGCAAAGGCTGCATCTCAGATGCATCAGATGTTTTCCTGTCAAAAGCATGATCACCAAACCTAGGAATAAAGCAGAGAGAGCAGGACACAGCAACTCAGCCTCCTCACAGGCTCAGCAGTCAGCATGCACTGGAAACCAGGGGTGTGGAGAGTGATGGCTGCACGGGACTAATAGCTAATGGCAGGGCTGAAAAGTGAAATGTAAATCTCTCTTTGCAAACATCGCTGAATAAATAAAAACTCTGCATAGAAAATAATGTTGTTGAGGTGTAGGCATTAGCTGCTCTTGATTTGTTTTTCCTGCTTCAATGTAACAAATAGTCTTCTGGATTTTAATGACAATCCTTTTCATCTTGCAAGCTGTTTCTCATGGTGGTAAACATCAGCTAAAAGTGAGAATAAAGCCTTCTGCTGAAAAGATAGGACTTCTATTTCTAAGAAATGGAACCTGACAACAGAATTTATAATCAGCCCATTGGAAATATGCACTGCAGCATCAGAAACTGGCATCAGCAAATAATTGCAGAGTCTCTTCTGGATCTTCAGCTGTACAGACGGAGACAGAGTAGATGGTCTTCCTTCCCTTCTTGCTTAAATTGCTTATTTCCACTGAGGAAGCTGAATCAGCCTGTCCAGAAACATGACAGAGACTGATCACATCAAACTACTGTTAGCAAAGACAGACTGAAATAAGTGTCAGAGAAAACCTCAGCCCAAAATCAAAAAGTTTTTTAGAAGATTGATGGGTTGTATGCAAAATCCTTAATTAAAAACAAACAAACAAACAAACCCAAAATTGTGTATCTTCCGACATCTCTGTCTTGTGAAAAAACAAACAAAAATATTCCTACTCCAAGATCTTAAAAATTAAAAAGGTTTGGAAGGGAGCTTAAAGATCATCGAGTTCCAATGCCCCTGTCATGTCCAGGGACACCTCCTTTAGACCAGGTTGTTCAAAATCCCATCCAATCTGACTTTGAACACTTCCAGGAATGGGGCATCTGCAGATTCTCTGGACCATATTGAGAGATTCTACTCATGATTACTGAATGAAGTCTTAGCAGACATGAGCAAAACAGAAACCACTGATTCAGGTTTTAGACCTTGTAAACCTACACTTCCTACACCTGAGTGTTCCTCTCCTACCACACCCTTTCAGAACACAATTTCACCTGAGATATCACAGCTGCCCATTCATGATGCTCTGCCTTTTTAGAGCAGAAGGGGGAAGAAGAAACACAGGAAAGGGATGGAAGAGTGCTCTTGTGCTTGGAAATGAGTTCCCCCTCAGCTGTGGCATAGGTAAATAGCCATAACACCAGCTATCTCTGTGGCCTTGGTTTGACAGCACTACTGCTAATTTATGCAATATACTTCATTTGTATGATTCATACAAGCTACCTTATATTCTTCCTTATTTTTAATAGGAAACATTTTTCCTCTTTCATAACTTGGCACAAAAGCTCTTCAACCTGAAAAATGGGTAAAATTCTACAAAGCAGAAAGAGCCCATTTCATAAGCTGCACAACCAAAGAAAGAAAAGTCCAGCCTCAGCTTTTCAGTGTCTTGTCTCTTCACTCAAAACATCTGTTTCTAGGTTGCAAATTCCCCCCTTTAAAATATGCAATAGACAGCAAGGAAAGAGTCTGCAGCCATGGCCTCTCCAGGGCAGGGAACTACAAGTGAGCAGTTCATTCTTTTACAGTATCTTTTATGCTTGCTTTTTATTAAGCTGAGCAATACTTTTCTGTTTTGGGATAGGTCATATATCACATCTACTTTAATGAAAATACTTACATTTCTAGGTGTAAAATCTTAAGTAGAAACTTGCATGTTCTCATAATTTCTGGAAAAAATCCTTTACTCAGTGTTTTTGATAAAGACCGTATTTCTCTCACTGGAGACAGGACCAGTAAAGAGCAACCCCCTCTACTTTCTTCTTCTTCAATGCCTTCAAAGTCTTCTTTTTTTTTTTTTTCCTTCACCTCTATTAGCTAAAGGCCTTCTTTTTCTGAGGGATTATTGAACCAGCTGAAGCCATTAAGTCAGTTCAGCACACAGACGAGACTTTTCTGATGGCATCGAGGTTTGCAGAGGCCCAGTAGATTATCTTGGTACAGCAAAAGCCATTGGTATAGGGAAGCAATTTCCTTTATATCCTTCAACAACTTTCCTGTACTAGTGTAAGAGGTCAGTGTCAGGTGGCTGATATAATTGCTGAAGGTCACTGTGGCCTGCTAAGGCTCTGTTCTCCTCCCATGTAGTTAAATGACACCTTTCCCTGCAAAAGGGAGAGCTCTCTTTCAATACACGGCAGGTTGGATCTCTTGAGGGAAGATACATCTCCCATCTCTTGTGTAGCGTTAGGCCTGGCCAGCAGATCTGGGTGCTGAAGGAGAGGAAGCATGTGCTACTTTGTTTCATTGCTGGATTTTGAGCGTAAAGCACCATCTGCGAGCAGTTTTGTATTTCTTAAAAAGAAGATGGTGGTGTGCAATGCGTTGGATGAACTGCTGGTTTCAATTCGACAGGTAGAGTGGCCACTTAAATTAAAGGAAGAGAGGAAATCTCTAGGGTTGGAAACCCAGTGTTGGTGCTCCCATGTGGCCCATTTTTGAAGCAGCAGAGATGACCTCAAGCACACAACAGTGACTGCAATCAGATAGCTCCTTCCCACCCCCAAGCTAGTCCTGTGTGTCACTATACTCTTTGCTAATAATCTCAAATTACTTATCGGTTTAAAGATCCCTTCCCCCACTTCATTACTTCTGCAGTCAAGTTATATTCCCTAACATCTAACCTATTACACAATCTCTAGTTCCCTCAAACACATTGCTTTAACTACCTGAAAGCATTCAAGGAAAAGAGAAAGGAGAAACCTAAATTCTTTTTAGCTACACTTTAATGTATCTTTAGCCAGATTTTATCCATCCTAGGAAGCACTACTAATAATCATTGCTCCTTTTGTAATAACTTCCCTTTTATCTCTGTTGCCTGGGGCAACCCAGTTTGGCTTCTGCCTCAACTGGGTATGTGACTGCAGAGTTAACCAACCCTGGTAGACCAGACCCTCCCCTTGAAGCTCTTCCGTGATAAATCAGACTGTTAAAGTAAAATAAATGTCTGTATATGAGGTCAGCATCCGAGTTTGGGACTATCAAGTCACAGACAGCTGGGATCACATGGAATTCACTCACTCCCTTTAAAGTGGTAGCTGTGAGAACAGTGGCAGGAAAATATATGGGTCCAACTCTCTTGACAAGTTGTATCCTCTAGGCTCAAGAAATGGATTTTTCATTTATTCAGTACTTGTTTAAACTGCAGACACTGTGTTGGAAGCAAAACCAAGCCAGCAGTCGTCTCCTGGCTCAGCTGAATACCCTACCTGCTATGTCGGAAAGTCACATTTCCCCTTGTGCTGCTTTTTTCTGTCTCCATTCAAGATGCTCTGGGGTACAGATGGGTTCCTATTAAACATCACAGTGAAGTAACAACCTATTTCACATCATTTTTGCATCAGCATAATAACCAGAAAAAGACTACTATGAGTTCTAAAGATCCTTAAAAGCATGATTTAAAAAAAAAAAAAAAGCATCTCAGTGTCTGATGCTGCAGATCATCACATCTTTCCACTTAGCTACATTTTTTCGTACTGTGATTGCTTCTCCTGCAGTATGTACCACCCAGTATGGGGAAAAAAGGGTGCAGTGGAAAAGCTACGGGCTAGGTGCAAGCTGCATTTGAGAGGCTGCACAATTTTTCTCTCCCAGAGTCATAATGTCTGTATGTGCAGAGTGGCATGTCTTGCTCGTAGGAACCAGTGACATGGCTATGTTTGTGGCTGTACTTGCAGACAATGGGTCTGGCCTTGAAGACATGTTCTTCAAGGCTCCTGAGAGGCTGTTGCACAGCTGGGTCAGATTATCACACTGACCAGGGTGCCTAATGGGCAGGGCATGCAGCTCCTATGGATCTCTTTGGATTTATGTACATGAATGGTTTTGAATGCATGCAGAAATGAGGGCACACAGCAAGAAATGAGGTAAAAGAGGAGAAAAGGAGACAGGTATGTCTGAGATGGTATCATGGCATTCATTAAAGCAGGACAGCTCAGAGAAAAAAATGTCCTCAGAAAGCTCGTGTTTGATGAGTTGGCCCCAGCTAGTTTTCACCCTTCGAGATTTGCTGTCATTTATACCAGTAGGAAGCAGCTGATTTCTTAAATTTTTCATCCTCAAAGACTGCCAAATACATTGAAAATAGGTCCTGTCAGCTGGAAAAAGGTTTCCAGAAAGCAGCAGAATGTTTTCTTCTAAATAGTCTCATTTTAAAGAGTTCTGTCACAGTGACCAGCCTCTATCACCCTTCAGTACTATTTTGGAGCTGCTAAGTACCACTGAGGCATGGGCTAGAAGGGGTGAG
Source organism: Pyrocephalus nanus (assembly GCA_038380795.1). NCBI lineage: Eukaryota > Metazoa > Chordata > Aves > Passeriformes > Tyrannidae > Pyrocephalus > Pyrocephalus nanus. Next base: position 18,293,960 of record CM076259.1, read on the forward strand.
ACAAGGAGGTGAGGACCAAAGGCAAGGGCAGTCTCCCCAGGGGCCCTCAGAACACAGGGACACTTGCAGCTGGCTCATACACACACTGCTGAAACTGCTCTGGGGTCTTCATGTCCTGCCTCACACTACTGTGTGGTGGAAAGGATGGCAATGAGTCTCAGATGGGTTTATATTGTGATGGTAGATTTGGACAGAGGGAGTGAATTCATCTCCACATACAGGGAAATTGCCTTACTTTTCCCTTTCTCATCTCAGTTTTCACTTTCTTCCTGTGTCCTTCCACAGTGCTGAACTGGCAACATCTCCTGCCTTCCCCCTGTGGTGAATCACCATCTCTCAAACACAACAGCGGATGCTGACTCCTCTGCCTGGTTGTTTAGGGAAGATGCTGTGCTTGGAGACGGAAAGCTCATCTCCACCTGGAGAGATGCAAAAGAGAGATGAGGGGATGATGAAGGGCAGGGTCTGGAATCTGTGGCTCGGTGCCATTGGGCTCTGTCACAACCAAGTCAAAGTTACCTTCAAGAGTATGTTGTAAAAAAAAAATAAATCCCAAACTGAGCATCTGTTTGAGGTGATGAATCAACTTGGATCACAAATGAGGTTATTTCCATGGGGGTCCAGTCCTCTTATCTTTCTGTCCTGACTTTGCAACCGGTGCCACTGATGGGGTAGGATGAAGAGGTGAGCAGTGGAAATAGAGCTGTTTCTTCACTCAAGAGTCTTTTGCCAGCTTGGGATAGGGGTTTGGGGCCATTCTGACTACAGGGAGTCAGAGTCTCATAATTTAAACATCTCTTGCAGATGCCTATATTTGCATGTACAGATCTGACATGTCAGAAGCTTAGCCAAAAATCTGAACTGTGTGGTTGTGACTCACATCTGAGGTAAACACAGGATAAGCATGTAAAACATCTGCATAAATCTACCTTTGAAAATTCATACAACTGTCTTTAGAAGCACTTACAGGAGTTAACTGTCTCAAAGTGTGATTGTAATTGTTTTTTTTTGGGGCACAGATTCTTCTTAGCCTCAGTGCCCTCAGAACGCAGCAAGCACAAGTGATTTCTGGGACTGTTGTTTTTCCTTGGTGGTCCCCTGGGTACGTGAAAGAACCTGTGTGTTATTTTCCCCCAAGCTAGTGGCAGACATTAGAAAAATTGAATTTAATATTCCAATATGCCAAGCATAAATATGCTTTGCATATCTTGCACCAAACCTAAATGAAAGGAAGTTCTGAGAAGGCAGATAGCCATTTTTCAATTATATGTGGCAAATGTGCCATTTCTGATAGCCTTGTCAGTAAAAAGCAAGAGCTGAAAATGCCAAGCTGTTTAGTGAAGCAGGATCAACATTCCTAATACTTTATGGGATCACTAATAGCTTCTGCATCTTTCAAGACAATCAGCCTTGATTGTTCCTCTGGACGCATTCCTCCAAACTTCATCCCACTAATTGCAGTATTTCAGAGCTGAGACGTGTAAATAATAACAAGGACCATAAGCCTAGGGACTTCGAAAAGAATGTCCTGTTACCTTAGTGTTGTCAGATTTTTTCGTGGCAAAGCTGTTTACAAAATATTCAAGCTACAAATCAAAGGAATGTGGTGTACCCTTATTTTATTCAAGCAACTTAGCATGGAAAAGATGAAAATATGTTTGTGAACTTTATTATTCAAGGTGATGAGTTAATGTGTGGGTGATGGTGAATCTTCTAGAGACAATTTTTTGCGTCTGTGAAAGTAAAACATTGAAACATACAGTTTTTTTCAGAGGCCCAAGAGTAATATTCTACCTTCAAAAATGTGCAGATGTCTGAACCTGAAAAAAATGCAGAGGTTATCCATTGCAGACATGCCTTAGAATGCTGTGCACACAGATTTTTCTTCCTGTATTTAACTTTCCCTTCACTGATTTAACATTGCAAATAAAACCAGGTAAAGATTTTTTGCAAAAATAGTCAGTGTTCTCATGTAAAAGAACCAGCCCTATAATGAAATGATCTCTCCAAAGAATTAAACAGCAAGAATACTGAGTGAAATTTTCAAGAAGTTCTTCCATTTGCATGTGCTTCATCGAAGACAGCTGGGAAATGTGTCAAACTCATTACCTGGGACTTAAAAATAGATTGGTGCATTTTAAACTTGTTTTCAAATTGCACTGGATAATTTTTGTTTTACTCTTATTGGGAAGGGATGGAGTTTTTAAATCACAGTTGTTCTTTACCTAGCAGCACAGTGAATAAAAAAAAAAAAGAAATTATAATAATAGTAAAGTGCAAACTTGTTTTTCCAGCACCTTGGAGAAGTTTTGGTGCTGAAATTTAGTTATTTTGGGAGGGTCCAGGATCCTTCTGGAGTGACCAGTGTCTGTTTCTGAGCTCTGGAGGCCTTCCAGCCCAGCCATGCCTGGGCTTCAGGTTGGTCTCAATTGCTCTGGCATGGAAAAGTCCAAGAATATCTTTGTTGGTATCTTCTTCCTCTCTCTTGAATGTTTCCTGGTTCTTTGTGTGAAGCTACATACCACCATCTCAAAACTGTTGTTTCTCACCAGCTCTCTAATCTGTAGACAGAAAAGAGAAAAAGATTAGTGCCACAACTGTGCTGTTGGAATAAAGTTACAAAGACAAATTGTGTTGCATCTAGGAGACACAAGGCACAGTTTTTTTAGTGTCTAGATGAAAAAACCCCAGCTATTTTCTAATTTACCAGCCACAATCTCTGTATTGTGCTTACATGGGTTTGCAAAGACTCCCAGCAGATTCTTTCTGCTGAAAGCTCCAACTCCTAACACTTTAAACATGAACTAGCTTTATATCATATGACTGAGGTGTTAGAAGGGGCACTGCAGTGTACATATCATAGCTTCATTTAAAAAAAAAAAAAAAAAAAAAAAAAAAAAAAAAAGTCCTGCACAATATCTTTAAGGTTTTGAACAACAAAAACCTTGCCTCTGTGAAGGGTCTTTGCATATGGATTTATAGTATCTTACAAAAAACAAGTTTCAGAACTTTTCCCTTTTAGAAAGAGAAGTGGGAAACCTGTTTGGCAAGTGAAGGACAAGCTGGGGGTCCTGGAGTCCTGGCAATCAGTTGTATGCAGTCACCACCAGACTCTATGCCAGTCACATGGAAAACTAATACCTTAAGAGCAATTTTCCCAGTGTCATTTTATCCCTGGAGATGCATCGTTGTAGGCTGCACTGATTGAAAGCTGCAGCAAACCTCCTGTTGCAGGCAGGTTTTTGGAAAGTTTGCAGGGGAATTCTATGTCTCATGAAGATGTGGCCCACTGGCAAACATACCCAACACTCCCCTGGGAACCCACCACTCTTCCAGCCTCCCTAACCTGCTCTTTATAGGCACTGAGATGTTTCACCAGGGCTCCCCATCTCCTCTTGCTTGCCAGACTTTGTTAGGACCTGGCCTTGGTGTATCATGTGGCTTGATTAGCTAGTGCAACATAGCCCCTTCAAAATCATTAGGTTAACCTAAAGAAGAGTGATTTTTTTTCCCTATGATAAAGTTAATCTTCACAGTCTTTTGGAAAACAAATTCATCACTAGAGTAGGCATTGCTCCATGTCAGCTTTATTTATGGTAAGCTGCAATTACTTCATATTCCTCCTCAGTATCGGAACAACAGCTAGAATCACTGGCTCTCCTCAACTTACTCCCACAGAAAATGTCAGCAGGATCTAATTAGCTGAATGAAATGCACTTTCACTGATGCCTGCTTTCTTATCTGCATAATAGTTGAGCTAGGCATTCCTATTATTGCAGTTATGAGTTTGCACATTTCATTATCTTCTTGGAAAAGGTGTTCAGATGTACATACCTCATGTTTGACTAAGCTGAAAGAAATTAAGCCTTTGGTGAAAAGACTGAGAAATGTCATGGCACTGAGGGAAGGATTTACTGCAGTTCCTCAGTTGGTTTTAAGGATTTCTCCTTCCTCTGGAAGGTTCTGGAAGAACCCCTACCAGGCTCCCAGAATCCCTATGAGCTGCAGTTTGTCTTACATATTTCTGTGGAAATGGTTCAGTGTTCTATATCTGAAAGAAATGTGCAAAGACATGTGGGGCACAAAGGAGGTGCACAGAGTTAATTCTCCTATCCTTGGCCAGGGTCAGCTCTCTACTGGAAATGTCCAGAAGATATGCAGTAACTTTCATTTGTCCTCTGCTAATCCCAGTGCAGAGCTGTGAGTTTGGACGAGTGACTGTGGAAAAGCTACCTACAAAGATTTTGGAGAAGTTGCTCAGTCAAAGACAACCAGAGAACCGAAAAGTGTACAGGGAAAAAAGTGTCAGAATAGTGGTAAGGGGACGGGGGATTCCTTCATTCCTAAAACAATTGCAACAGAGTTAGTCAGGCACTTATCTCGAGGTAGGAGGATGGCCTGAGCTGAGTCCTGCTTGTTCTGTCTGTCCTGCTGATGCTTTACAGCATTTTTAGTCCTCTGGTCTGCACCACGTTCAGAGATTTTAAACTGAGGACAGAGGGACATCGTGACCATTTGTTCTTTATAACTCCAACAAGAGACCCTCTCTCCCTATATATTGCCAGACCCCAGGAGCAGCAATGCTAATCAGCTTGGATGTGACCCTTGGATGTGATCCAGAGTAGGAACTGGGATGTGAAAGACTCCTTTCCACCATTTATCTGATCATCTTAGACTTTAGGTTGAATGAGAGGTAGTTCTGCCTTTCCAGTGCTTAGGTTAAAGAGCATCCATAACCTCCTTCTTGGGGCTGACAGCTCCCTGTCTCAGGACAGGCAGGAATGACAGCCTCACGCTCCCTGTGACAGCTGGGTTATATGGAGGAAGGAGAGAACCAGGCTCTTGCCATCTCCCCCACTTTTTCATTAGTGTCACTTGTTCCTCTTTGTGGATATGTCCTGGAACAGGCTGGAGAACAATTCTTGAGTCTTCCAAACACCCCCTTGAGTATTTTTAAGGCCCTTTGGTTCACAGACGTGTGTAGCTGCTGAGGATGAGAGTTTGTGATCTATCTGTATCTCTGCCCGAGGCAGAATTGAGGAATAAAGAGGCTTGTTTAGTGTAAGAAATGCTCTGGGGAAGAAAAATGTAAGCTGAATAGCACTTGGAAAAGAGCAAAGCATATAAATAGCCTGACAATTCAGGTGTCCATTTCCTCTAAATAAGTCTGTATCTGACATGAAAACACATCTCATGCTAAGCCAACAAATTGAGGAAAACACCAATCTTGCAGGGCTTGAGTTAGATAGTGGCACTGAAGATCACTATCCATTTTAGCATTCATAGCAAATGCACAGAAGATGCCAATTTTGAGTATTGTGCCTTCATTCTGCAGATTCACCTTGAACGGACTATCTATAGTGTTATAAGCACATGTAAGTGCCTGGAGTTCAAATATGGGACAGCAGCTGTATCGTGTAGTGTAGCTACATTATTTTGTTTGATGTTTTCTCTACCATTTCAGTCAGCCAGAGAATTACTGACTGATCCTTCCTACCTAACATTCCTTTGGATGGAAAAGGATGCTTCAGAAAGTCTGACAATTCCCGAGGTACTCCAAATATCAAAGATCAAGGACTTATGTATTATATCAAGTGATTAAATACTGCAGATGAGAGAGAAAGTTAAATATTAAATTCTCTCCCACTTGATTGCCCATGACCTCCCTCAGCTGGTATTACTCTTCAAATAAGCTGCATTTTTTTCCCCAGCACCAGTGCTACTGTTTTATATCCAATATTAAACTGCTTAACATAATATACAGCTCTTGAGCTTTGATACTTGTTCTGAGAAGCACCAGTAGATATGCTAGTGATTTTGATGAGGTGAGATGATATGTTGCAGTAAGTTCCTAAGAAGCATTGTTTGTTGAAGTAATTTTGGTGTATGGTGGTATGAGCCAGACAACTGAAATGTAACAATTTCCAGTGCACAGTACTCTTTTTATTAGCCTAGAGTACCTTTTTAATTCTTCTTTCAGCCTTAATGTTGAGCAGTATTGTATTGCTCTCCCTCCTCCAACAACTGGGAGAGATTACAAAATTATTTATTCCAGCTATCAATTATGCTCTGTCAATTTTTAATTCTGAATGAGAAGAGGAATGTTTTAAATGTTCATCTCAATTTTTCTGAAGTGTAGAAGATCCCAAGCAAAAACCCAGCAGCCTGCTCTGGACACTGTAGGCAGCAGCATAGCATTTTTGGGCACCACGAGTGTGCTGGCACCTGTTGAGGTGGGGTGTGTGGGCTGTGGGCACTCAGTGACCCAGCTGTTTGTGATCCCTTCCTTGTACAGGTGGCCAGAAATGAAGCCAAGAGCTTAGGGATGGATAAAGCAGTTACCAGATTACTGTTTTGCTGTTTGATTTTTATTGATGTGGTGTTACAACATTTCCTTTGCTCATAAAAAAGAGTGTAGCTGGGCAGCCTTGTAGGACCTGAATGGGAGCTATACGACAGGCAGAGAGGGACTTTTACAAGGGCACGTAGCAATAGCACAAGAGGGGAATGACTTCAAACTGCAAGAGAGGAGGTTTAGATTAGATATTAGGAAGAAATTCTTTACTGTGAGTGTGGTGAGATGCTGGAAGAGGTTGCCCAGAGAAGCTGTGGCTGTGACATCCCTGGAGGTGTTTCAAGGCCAGGTGGCCCCGCGGTCCCAGCTCGTGTCCGCCTGTTCCTGCTCCTGGAGCGGCCGGCCAAGCTCTCCGTGCTCTTCTGCAATCCCGGCCGATCCCAGCAGGTGGCAACATTCCCCCACGCATGGGATCGGCTCATCTCCCGGAGCCCGGGAGAGCGCAGGGATCGCGCCTCTCCAAACGCCGCCCGCCGTCCTGCTCCGAGAGAAGGGAGAACGTCCAGGAAATTATTCACGCTTTTGGGACCGCGTAAGTGCCTCGGATCCGGTCAGGATTGCTTGGAACCTGCGTAGAGCAGCTTTCTTCTGAGTGTGTAATTTATAAGTTTATCAATTGCTGAGGTATTAATGCCCCAGTCGGAATTTTAGTTTTCAACCAAAAAGTCTAGCATTATGTCAGGATCATGATCATTATAAGCCATGTGTGATTTCCATTCCCACAAACAGCAACCAGAGACAGACACAGGACAGGAAAGTGGTTTGGGGGGAAGTGCTTCTTTAGCCCCTTACCCCCTTGCTCGCCTTCATTTTGTCTCCAAAATTTATGAAACTGCCTTCTTACCTTTATCATTTTTATGTATTTACTTATTAATTATCATCTTTAAGTTCCAGGGTATTTTGAAAGATTCAGACTTTTATAATAAGAGCTAGTCTTTACTAGAATGAGAGTCAAACTAGGGAGTCAGGAAAACCATTACAAAACAAGGAGGGAAACCTGATCCTACTTAGGATGTGCACATGCTTTCAATATCAGGTTTATTTACTAGGCAGTGAAAGATCTCCCAGTCAAAGCTGTTTTCCAGGTAGTGCAAACCACGTGTACATGCCTCACATGCAAGAAATGGTGCAAAGTGATCCACCATTTTAGCCCTGGTAGTGTATTCTCTGTGTACCGAGGAGATAGTCTTGTGCCTACAAGAAATAAATTAACAAGTTTGATTATTTCTACTTGATAAAATTGTAAACTATGCATGTTAAATCCCAAGATTTAATTCTATTAGTATCATGTAACCCTCTTTTTTAAATAAAAATAATTTACTTTCCATAGCTTCTTATCTTTCAATGTAATTTACTTAATAAAGCTTGTAAGTTCAGCAGTAATATCAACTTTTTCTTCAGCTAAATGAGAAGGAATACAGTAGAACTATGAAAAATTTGATATGATTCATTTTTAGCCTGCTTTTGCTGTTTCTTTTTGTCTTTTGAAAATAAGGGACCTGTAGTAGCATAAGTTTAATTTTGTTTTTCATCACCACACATACTACAGCTTGCACAGGACCTTTAAGGGAAGAGCAGAGACCTCACTGCCATTTGTCTGGGCAAGGTCACTTTAACCTTTGAAGAGAAATAGATCGGTTTTAGTCTCTTGGGATTTCCTAGCCTCCTCAAAAGATGTTTGCAGTTGTCTGTGGATGGTGTCTTGCCCATGGGTTCCCATCTGTGTTCCTCAGGATAAACTGTCTGAGGTTCTCAGTGGATACACACTGCCAAGTCCACTGTTTTTTCGTAATGTTGCCACTCAGGAAAATTCAAAGAATGTGAAGTAAATACCAGTGAATGCAACAGTACTGTACTTGTATCTTGATAACAATAATTTGAAGCATTTTCCAAGTGCTGGTAGGAAAGATGAAAGCAAACTTTATTCAGGTGTGTGAAAGAGCTGCAAGTGCTGATTGCTGGCACAAATAATGCATTCTTATATAAACGTTTGATCTTCCAAGCCTTTATAATGCTGAGAACAAATCTTTCCTGATGAATGATGACTCAGAACAGAGCTTTTTCACTTGGCATTTGATAATTCATTTCAATTGCAGCAGAAAATAATTGTTCTATTCAAGCATACCAGGATGTACTTACTCTGTCCCTAATGAGCACATTAGAACAGGCAGCTCATCCCTGTCTGATTTTAGCACAGGCCACAAACTTTATGACTGACCGATTATTTAGTCGACTCTCAGTCCTAAAGAATAAAACTCCTATTAATTGCAATGGTGTAATAACAGTGTTTTCCATTTTCATAAATCACTTGGATATTCACTATTTGTTGGAAGAATCCAGGAATCTTTGGGAATACTACTGGTGAATCTCATATATTCTGCCTATTTTGCTTGAATGGTTTCAAAATGGAGAGATATAATTTTGATTATGGAACACACTGACTAAAGAAAAAAAATCAGTTTACATTCGCTCTATAGTCAGAACACATCTTAAACAAACAGTTCAAATATAGGCAGAGTTTTCAAAAAAAAAAAAGTGAATGACTTAGAAAAACATGTCATACCAGCACTTGGTATGCTGGTATTGCCTATGAGACTGCAGAGACTGTTTAGAATTGCTCTTAGGGAGGCCTGAGTCACCAACAATTTCAAAAAACATGTATCACTTGGGTAAGAAACTGCTCCTCTGCATCAGTGACCCTTATCTCACTCAGAGAATGTAACAGATGTTTGCTTTCCGGAGTGTCCTTTTTGGGTTTGCTTCCACTAGGAAAGACAGAACTGGATCCTTCGGGTTACTCAGCTTGTTGGTGACAGAAAAGTGTAGTGAAGGTACAAATCAGCCCTTGCAAAACCTGTCAGGTTTCAGAAATTTTGCCTTTTTTTTTTTTTTCTTTTCTTTTTAATTCCCTCCCCCCCCCCCCCCCCAAAAATGGTTTCCCAATCTTGCAAAATAGCAGGGGAAAATTTGGTAGGTGTATCATACAATGTGGAAAATTTGTGTACTTAATTCTCACTGGGGCAGTCTCGCTGTCTTCGGGGAAGGTGAATGAACGTACCGAAATGTCTCTGTAGTAATGAAAGAAAACTCATTGTGCCACTGGAGATTGAAGCTGCATGGCCCTGTGGGTAATAAATTGCTACTATTCAGGCTCATGAGCGCATCAAGGAAAGCTGATGCAGAGTACTCTAATGACCATTATAACTGACTGCAGAGAAAAAGACTGTTATTTAAGTACATTTCAAAATGTACTGTAAATTGGGCAAAGGTACAGCTGCACTTATGCGCTGAGACAGCCTCCGGTTTTATTCAGTCTGACAGACTTTGCTCTTTGAATTTAGGTTTTATCTATGTGAGCTGAATGCTCTTAGTATTTATGGCCCCTCTTTGTAAGGGAAGCAGCAAAGCTAGGGAGAAGCAGCCCTGTTAACAGGGGCTACGGCTGGAGAATGCAGGCTGTGGGTGAAGGCAAGGCAGGGGACGGGAGGGTATGGCCACCATTCAGCATCGCACTGCTCCCCTTCCCTAAGCACACCTCCTTGTACCTCGCACCAAACATGACCCTTGTGGAGACAGTGTTTCTGAGTGAACCCGAGAAGAATTTCTGAGACCAAGAGACAATACTTCACAGACCTTTATAGTGCCATGGAGAGCCAGGTTTTTTTGCTTTATATGACTTTCCAGACCACACAGTCCAGACTTTCCTCCACATTGTTCATAAGTCAGTTTTGTTTGATTGATGCCTACTTCCACCCCACTTTATAAGTTACATGTTTTACAGAACCATTTGAGTGCTCATGTATACCTAATTGGTTAAAAATAAGGGAGGGCAAGCATGAAGTTTCTTTGCTCTGCCATATGGACAGTGAAATTTATGGCAGTGTGATACATCCTTGACTTGGGACATCCAATCTGAGGTACTTTAACAGCTCTCATCTTATACTTTTTATGGCTGGATCCCTCATGGTCAACTTCGCCTTTTGTCTTTTTGGCTCTTTTGGGTCTAGCTGGGTCTTTTTCTTGAGCGTTAGAGGTGGTGTGCAATGTTTTTTTGGTTTTGTTTTTGGTTTTTTTTTCTGAAGAGAGTTGTGGATATTGCGTACTCATGCGTGTGCCCATTTACATTAGTTTATCACCTATCAGGTACATTGTGATCAAGTGCCTGAGACAAGCAACTTGCAGTAAGCAAGCTGCCAGCAACATTTGGGCAGCCAACACTGCAGCAAATCATCTGTGTGAGCCTCATGTTCAGCACATGGGGTCAGACCTGTGCTGCCCAGGAACCAACCAATCCCCACTTTGTTTGAAGTGCAGTAAATAAATGTGGACATTTTAGCTAATGAATTAGCCATGGAGAAAATAAAGCACACAAATTACACTTAACAGTTTATAATTGTGACCTACCTCAGGAATAAAATGACTGAGTCAGGATTAAAGAATTATTGCATGGGTGTTTGCTGACACAATTTGGTTGCTGAGTAAATTACCAATAAATGGTGGTAATCAGTCCAACCTTTGTCAGGCAAAATGGAGACTTTTCCTTGAGTGAAGCCCATGAAAGCTAGCAGAAAGACAAATGTCCAAAAGACAGAGCATTTTCTAAGAAGGGGCTCTATGGTCTGCATGAAGCTGGAGGTGATGCCATCACCCAAACATGGAGTGTATCCAGAGCATCACTAGTAACTGTAAAGAGAAAGGAATGAACTAAGAGGTTTTTCTCCCAGTTGCTTCTGAGTTTCCAAAGATTATCGAGAAGTCACACAGAAATAGCTCATTAACTCTCAGTCTAATTTTTTTCTTTTTCATATCTATCAATGATAAGATGACTTAAGTCACTGGTAAATTTAATTGGCATTTATTAAAAGGTCATTTTTTTTATTAACAGTGAAGCTGGTATAAACAATTATAAAAAGTTGTTTTGTTTTGTTTTCACATGCTTCCAATTGTTCTTAACTATTTACTTCTCTTGGTATCATTTTTGCACCATTGCTGATTCCAGAAGAAATTCAAGGAAGCAGCTGACATTATGCTTGGTATGTAGTGTGAAAAAAAAGGGTATCTGACCAAGCATTTAATTTTCTAAGTTACCATTCTGCTGCATTTCTTTGATTCTTTGCCTATCTATGACCACATTTGAAAGTATTCAGAAGCAAGGCATTTGAATCTCACTTTGGCTCACTCTCACTGAGACCTGAATGTCTTGAACCAGCTGAGAACACTTGTGTTTAGACATGAAGTTAAAGATCAGAAGTTTTGCTGTGTGACAGCTGTAGAGGAAATAGGTGCTAAACACTGTCAACCTGCCCAGATTAGGCTCCTTCAAGTAGACAGCTAGCTGGAAATAGTAGCACATCCATATAAAAGAGTTGTTAAATATTTGCACTGAACAAAAAATGTTTTTTTGTCTTTACACATTTCCAGCTTCCCAAAGCAAAAATCCACCTCCAAACCCACGTAAACAACAACAACAAAAGAGGCTCCGCCATCACCATTTAATAAAATCTCAGCTGAAACCTTTTCTTTTATGTATTTGGAGTGTTTGGTCCAAATGTTTTAACTCCTTGCCCAAGGGTCACCGATTCTTCTCAAGGCTTTTTTATTGGTCCATTTCCTCAAAATGCCTAATATTGCCACACCCTCCATCAGTTTCAGGTGGGCTAAAATCAATCTGTACCATATTTTGACACTTCTTTTGACACCTGCTAGCTTGTGAATACATCTAGTGACTGTGCTGGTGAGATAGGAGCATGATTAGACAAAAACAAAGTCACAAGGGAAGAATTAAATAGTTAAAAATAGTGTCAGTATTCTGTGGAATTAAGATTTCAGAGCTGTGAGGAGTTAATGTTAATGGATATTGTTTCATAAGTTTTGTTGTTTTAACTCACTCCGTGACCTGATTCTGAAGGAAATATCTTAATTAACTTTCTACATATTTGACAATAAAGTTCAAAGGAATCAGGAAGTACTTAAAGTGTAGAATTAAAAATAACTCAATTTCTGAAATATCTCATATTGGTTAAATATACATCTCCTATCTACATTTAATTAAATTTCTTTTTAAAAATATCCCCTGGTTTCACGAACTAGATCAGTTAGTGCAAATACCTTGACTCATTTAAACAGTTCTGAATATTGCCATTATGAAAACTGACTTATACAATATTTATAATTTCACCTATTTTTGGTGATTATTCAGTTAAATAAATTCAGTTAAATAAAAAAAATTCTTGTGCTTTTAAAATGGTGATAATAAAATAGATAACCTTATTTGTTGTTTCAAATTCTCCAGAGACTTGCAATTGGCTCTAACAGTAAGACAGACAGATGGTCATTGACTTCAGTGGGATTTCCATCAGGCTGTTGTATCCCTCTCTGTGAAAGTGGTCTCCTATGACTCTCAGGCCCATGAAGGACTCAAGCAGACCAAACTTAGTTGTGCTTTCTTTAAGAACAGACTCAACCTATACGTTACACAGGCTCCAATAATTCTGCTGAAACCAGCGAGTCTCTCTGAGGGTTTTAGCTTGCTGCAGCTGAAGCAACTGAAAATTGGATCTGGGTCTGAAGGATTAGAGACTCAAGCATCACTAGTGCTGAGTGAAAGCTAAAAAGCTGAAAGTGTGGAAATCATATACCAAAGAGCACTTTGGGCATTTCACCTCCATGCTCCACACTGGAAGTGCACACCTTTTTCCCGCAATTATGTAAAGTCATCAGCACTTGGGTTAAATATCTAAACACACCTAATGTCAACAGTGTTAGTAAGCCTCCATATCTTGTGCAAACCTCTAGTCTTTTCCACGTCTATCCTAGGAGAAGGAAGACAGCTGGGAGAATGACACCTTTCTGAAGAAACACATGAACTGAGCAGGTCCCCAGTTAGAAGTGGCACAGTGATGCTCCTGCCCAAAACTGCAGTGCCTGGACTGCCCCCGAAACCAGGGAGTCTCACCAGACATGCAGAAGCATGTTGGCACAAGACTGATTCACAGTTCAGGGGCTGAGCTTAGGAGGTAAATACAGCTGCCACTGACTTCAAATGCTGGTGGATTGAAAGGCAACAGTCACAGAGGGGTCATTCAGTCCAGGCAGGGCCACATGCTGTTGGATCAAAACAAGTAAGTTACAAACTAAAACTACTCGTGTCAGTTTTCCTAGCACAGACAGCAGGCATCAGCAAAGACCACAAAAATCTGAAAAATAAAATCTCAGTCAACAGCTGCTAGACATGAAAGTAAGGCACAGTTTGGGATGAGGTAGCACATTTCTGAAATTGTCACTGCTTATGATTTGACAGCATTACCAAGGAAATCATTTGCCCAGTTTTGAAATATGCATTCGAACGTCTGTTCCATTAAACACACATCAGTATGTTGCCACCTGTTCCAGTCATGCTTGATAATGAATGGTATGCAGAGATAATATACCTGCCTGGCCTTGTAAATGTTCTGCAGGGAAAAATCAAAATTAGGTAATGTAAGTCAAATTTGGATGGATAGTCCTGTTATAGTCAACGTTAAATCCAGTGCCCTTAATTACTTTGTTGCCTGAATTGGAAACCCTTCAAATAATGAGGAGGAGAAATAAAGCTTCTTGACAGTTAAGAGCCAAGGAATATAATTTTGTTGCAAGGTCCATCAGTTACCCACAGATGACAGCAAATCCCCATGCAGATCAATCAGAGAGGGGGTAGAAAATGAAAGTAAGTGTTGGCACACACACTATTCAAAGATATTAAAGCTAATGTTGCCATGACTAAAGATAAAGCAAGTGGGTCTGCCATTGAGATCCCATGGAAATCAGTACAAATCTTCCATTTATACTGCAGGACTGTAGAGCCTTGATGTAGCTATTAAAAAAAAAATTAAGAAGGAAAAGGACCAATTAAGGACAAGCAAGGAGTTAACTTTAGGCATATACTAATGCCTTTGACTTATGTGCTTAAGTACTTTGAACACCAGCTTATTTTCTGTCTAAAAGCTGGGACTCTTTTAATAGCTTCCAAAAACCTTTGTCTGAGGGAACCTCACTCTTGCATCCATGCAGAGCAGATGCGGGTTTATGATGTGCTTTAAACCTCAGGGTGGAAATTTCTGCCTGGGAAGTTTTTCTGCATAAATATATACGAAATTGAAGCTGTGGGTGTCTCTGCTAGAATGACTGTGAAGTGTTGTAAATCAGCAAGAGATGGGAGGATAATATGCACAACTCATGCACTCATTTCTGCCTGTTGGGCTCTTACACGGTGTTGACTTGCAAAGAATCACCGCCAAATGAGTTTTCTCCAAACAGGCCCTTGGACTGTTGGCCCACCATGGCATTTCATTACCCATCATGTTAAAAGAGAGATGAGTGACTGCAAGAGCTCACTGTGTAGTTTATCAAGCTTACATATGGCTTTTCTAGGTAGGAACTGTATGAAACTCAGAAACACCTGTTCCTTCTTCGATTTCTTTATTTTAAGAAACCAGTGTTTACAGCCATGTAGCCTGCAAGTCTGTTGCCCATTTGTAGGTCCCTGATCAACTTGAGTTACAGAGAGTACCTGTCTGTCACAAATCAGGTACATGCTACATGGCAGGTAGCTCAAATGCCTTGCATATCAAATATATATATATATATATATATATATATATGTAGCCAATGCAAGTGAATCAACACTGGGAAGAAAGAGTCAGGTTTTGCAAGTGGTGAACAGAACTTTTGCAAGGTTTGCCCATGAGCAAGCTTTCACTGGACTGCAAGAGATTAAGACCACCACTCTAGATATTTCAGCTAGAAGCCTCACTGATCTGACCAGAAACTGGCTGTGAGCCACGTCACCGAAATCCAGCTACCAATGCAACTTTGTCTGGAGTTCAAGGATCATCAGTTCTGAATTCAGTAAATTATTGCTCATCAGTTAGGATGTTAAACATACCGTTGCAGACAAATACCAGGATAATTATACAGAGAGGTTCTCATATCATCCAACTTAGGAGCTAATTTAGATACCCAAGTCGCTTAGAGAGTCTGCAAAGAAACACTGATTCCCTCAAGGGAGAATTTAAAGCTTCAAAATTAAATATCTAGGAGAGTTTAAAATAGTTGATGTGAACACAGCTTTTCATGGTTTGTAGCTCCCCTTGTACTGTAACTGGTCATGACATTTCTCACAACCTCCTTGTAGAAAGCTGTTGTGTGACCTTGCAGAAGGCTGACAGAACTCTATTGCACCCCACAGTATGGGAGGCTGTTTGTGCCTGGTCCCCCTTAGGTCACCCTTTGCTGGCAGGGCAACTCTACTAATGCATGTAATAGGGTATTTATAAAATATGTTTGCACGTTTGATCCTTGATGTTCCCAGATGAAGATTTGGTCCTGGGTTTATATGAAATGCCTCTGTCAGAGGTGCCTGAATTGTTGCATACTCCTGAGGTGCCTGACACTTTATTAACACGCTTTCTTATTCCAGGCTCTGGTTTATGAGGCTGCTATACACAGTGTGTGTATTACATGTCACTCACCCACAATATTATCCTAGGAGTTTATGCTGAAGCAAGACCTGACACATTTGAAGAATCAAAAAACATCCAGCAATGTTGAGCCCTGCACTGTACTCTGTTCTTGAAAGGCCCAATCAGCTCGATCCTTTTCTGACAAATGCCACTGGTAGGACTTTCAGTTAAGTGCAATATGGATTTCTATCATACAAACAGTCTTCATAAATACATGTAAAATACAGAATCATAAAAAAAAAAAGAACTGGAAAGGACCCTAAAATGTCACCCAGAGCAGGCCAGACAACCTGATGAACATTTCTCTAAATTCCTCTTTAAGAACTTCACAGATGGACCTTCACCTAGACAGACTTTCACCCTCTCTTTATGGGCCTTAACTGAGTCAATGTGTTTCCTAATGTCTTGCCAGAATGTTTTGGGTTTTTTGCTGTAGATAAAGCCTGATGGTTTCTTTCTTATCCATCATGTATGCAGAAAACGTAACACTTCCTTCTCTGCAACAGCCTTTTCTGTATTTGAAAACCATTATCATGTCTCTGCTTCATTTTCGTTTCCATAGATTGCACAGAACCAATTAGTTCAATCTTTCATTGTAGGTCATGTTTTCTAGTTCTCTGGTCATTCTCACACTGAATAATAAGATCTTTGTGAAAAGAGAAAAGGAATGAGAATTATTGTATTATTATTACTACAATTAATTATTCAATCACAATGCACTTTATTTGGGTTATTGCTAAACTAACTTTACCTTTGATGCTTAATAATGTGTACACAGCTATATCCCTATGGATTGAGCTTCTGTGTTATGTTGGCTCAGTCTTTGTGATTTGCATTTCAGGAAATAAAAAATGTCTACAAGCCAAACAAGCATGCTCTCAGGGCTAAGAAATATAGGCATCCTATCTTTCTTGTTATGTGGCAGCTAATGCTCCCCTATAAGAACAGATTATTGTCTGAAATTGTGTATCTGCTACCAGAGCACAAGTCCACGGCAGTGATGTAAACAGCTTCAGTCTGGCTGTCCTTTCTCATCCTGCTGGGTGCAGTCCCAACCTCTGGGGCTTCTGCAGCTTCTGCTGCACATACATGACAACCCAGTTACCCCTCCAGTCCCTGCTTATTCCCACAACCCATGGGTGACCACGAGCTCAGTGACTGGAGAGTAATGGATGGGAGGGCTGAATTCAGATTGCACAGCTGGCCTCAGCATCAGCCTTCCCTGCCCCGTGAAGCTGCCATCCATGCCATTTGACATCCTCTGGGCAGAGGCTGGAGGAGGAAATTTCCAAATACTGCACATGATATGAAGGTCCACGTTGAACAACACTGCAGAAGTGTTTCTGTATGCAGTGTTTCTGATCTAGCAGAAGTTTGCTTTGAATGGAGGCTTGAGTGGCAGTCTTACACAGTTTGCCAAATGAAAAAAAAAGGGCAATTCCAAGGGGCTGTTACCAGAAAGTAGCTTCAGTTCTTGACTCTTCTACTTGAAGAATATGATCCATACATAAAGGCTTCATGCAATACTTCCATAGATATGTCGTTGGGAAAATACTCTGTCGGCAGTGAAAGCAAGAAGAGACTTTGAAGAGTGTCTACCAAAGCAGATAGTCCTAAGTAAAGGAAACTATGATTCCTATAACCCCAAATGCTATATAGAGGGATACCTGGCATTCAAAGGGTTAATCCAATTGAGAATCGAAAACTTTTCAAGCAACCTACTCCCTTAAGAGGTGCTTTCTTCATTTTCACTCAAAATCTGTGAGAAAAAAAGGAATGGAGGATAAAAGCTACTAGAAAGCTGTGCAATTTAAGGGAGAAAGGAGAAGAACGAAACCAGAGGGGAAGAGAGGTGGAACAAAAGAAACTCACTCAGAAAAAGGAGAGCAAAGAATATCCACTAAAAATGAGAGAAAGGCTGGCATCAAAAGGGGTTTTCAGCCTCAGAGAGAAGCCAGCAGCCTGGCTCTGGAGGTGATATCACCAACAAATCCCCTCTGCAGAGAGAGAGACTCTTGCAGGACGTGCTACTGGTGTAGAGGTTAGGAGAGAAAGTGATTTTTACAGGACTGAACTTCAGAGGGATTCTTTGAGTACCAGGTTTCAAGCTGTTTTCCAGTTACTGAAAGAAGCTCAGTGGCCCGTTTTGCCTTTTGGGTTTCTCTTTTTTGATTGACCTGTTGTTTGTGGACTCCTGCTTCAGTGAGCTATAATAATTAAAGAAGACTGAGCTTTTAATTAAAGGTGCAATGAATTTGGATCTTGCTCACAGATAAAAATGTTCCCTGTGGAAAGTGGATATTTTTATATAAGAATATAATGCCTCTGCTGGAACACCCTTTTGAGGGAGACACAACAAAAGAAATGGGATATGATCAGAATTTTATGGACTGCTTCTAGTCTCTTTTTTTTCCCCTGTAAAATAAATTATGCATTAACATCCTTGAGTTCCCTGGGTCATCTAGCTCCTAATATCCCCCAAAGGATGCTCAGCATCCTAATGCCCACAAAAGTGATGTCACATCTGTGAATCACTGTCACCAGAATCAATTATTCATAATCTGTCACACACGTGCTTTCTTTTGCTAAGCACAGTCACTGTTTGGAGGTCTGATCATTTCCCCCTTGGACAGAATGTGCCTTTGGCTTTGCACTTGCAGCAGCTTGGGGATCCATCTCCCAGTGTCCCCAGGAGGGGAGCAGGGCAGCATGGAGCAAGGGCAGCACACAGCAAGCCCGGCGCGCCTCCCTCCAGACCCTCTGAGGTTCCACCCTGGCGCATCTGCTCTCTGGTGCCGATCCGTCTGCCAGTGAAAACACAGAACAAACATGTAGAGGAGGAGATTTCATTTTCCCAGAGCCATTCATAGGGCAGGAGCTCCCCATTTCCAATGCCATTCACGAGGCTGTCACTTGCTTGGTGTATTGTGATGTTAAAAAAGCCAAAGAGTTCTGTGAGCTGCAAAAGGAACAAAACCAACTGACAAGACCAGGATGGATGGGGCTGTGAGCAACCTGATCTAGTGGAAGTTGTCCCTTCCCATGGCATGGGAAGTTGGAACTAGATGATCTTTAAGGTCCCTTCCAACCCAAACCATTCTTTGACCGTATGACTTTTCAGTGGTTTTGTTTCTGTTCTTTGAATTTCTTTTTTTTATTTTATTTTTTTTAACTGAACTACAAGGCAGCAGTTCCCCTCAGCTTTAGTTGCTCATTTAGGTACAACTAATCACAGCCTTTATAAAACGAGCCCCATTCTCCCTCACAGCCCTCCTTTCACAGTGAATTTGGTGGTAACATGGGTAGAGGTTCTGTGTACCATTTCAAAGTTAGAACTTTGAGCACTGGAAGTGTGTTGGGAAACAACACAATTGCCTAAGTCTGGTCCATAATCTTTACCAGTGGCTGTTTAATGAAAAGGAGAGAAATTAATTTACTTAGGAAGCCACTGCTCCTCTGTCAGACTTGACTGTTTGCAAGTCGTGGAGAGTGGAGTGGCAAGGCAAACAGACATGCACAGACTGGCTTGTTTTCGTAAGAAACCAAGCTAGAAAGTGTGCTTAAAGTATGTTCAGGTACTGCACTAACCTTGAGCTCTTTCCCTTCATTAATTTTATGATTTTATCACCACATTTTCCAATTAAAAAAAAATCTCTTCCCCCTTCCTGTGAGAAAGTTCCTATTCCTCCCTTTCCCATCCCTCACCAATCTCCCCCTTTCTTTCAACTCTCATAATCCTTGGTGTGATAATGGGTAAGGAAACGTTTTCAGACAAAAGTCTGGTATTTTAATTTTGATAACCTTCCTGAGCAGCAAGGTTTGTGTGGGATGGAGATTAATGAAAGCCAGGCATAATGCACCCTTGTCACCAGGTAGAGTAAGAAGCAGATAACCCTCAGGGAAGCAAGTGGTTCAAAAGGGGAGTAAGTAATAACACATTTTAATTTTCCATGCATCCCTACCCACTCTTTAATGGAAGGAGAAGCCAAACTGCAAGCAAAGAGAGTATGGAAAAGAAACAGCAGCCTCAGTCATTGAATGGGCTGAGAGGAGAAAAGGGGGTCTGGGGAGGTCCTTCCAGCAGCAATAATTGGGCCTGACCCAGGGCATGTGGAAGCAAGTGGATGTTTTTTCTGCACATTTTATCACCTATCCTAAGGAGTCCACAGTACCATAATCCCAAAATCCATGTGAAGCTGACTGTTTGGGCTGGCTGAGGCAGAGGGAGAAGGACACATGACAGTGGGGCAGAGCCCTGGGCAGTCCTTGCAGGGTTAACAAGACACTGTGAGGCACCATGAGCTATAAATCAGGGCCCAGAGACTGCCCATCCAGGGCTGCAGGTGCTCAGCCACAGCTGGGCAAGTCACCTGCCTGGCAGAAGGAGATCCCCTGCTCCCTGGGGACACCTTCACTTGCCCTGTAGCATTCAGCTGGCAGGGATAGCCTCAAGGCCCGAAAGTTGCTGAGGAAACTACTCATTTTTCTCTCAGCCCTAAGGCTCATCAGGAAGCACTAAATCTATGTCACAATCAGATCCTTCAGCAGGAAGCCCCTCCTGAAGACTTGCACAGTGTTTCCTAAGGCATGAAGGTAGCTACCCACTGCTATTTACCGTGGCATTTTCCAGTAAAATCTACCGCAGGAGTCCATCCCCGGCAAAGCGTATCCCAGATACGCTTCTCCAAACAGGACAAGTCAGGAGAGGCATAGGAAGGACTGCTACTGCTTGATGAGGATGGAAGATGAGACACATGTGTCTTCAGGACATCTGCAAATACAGCTGCTCCGGCGCTCCATTCCCTCCCTCACAGATTTTCTGTCCCTCACAGGTGGCCACTACCAAGAGATGGGGTAGCCATGACCAGAGACATGAATTTAGCTCCTTCCTGGTGTTTTAACCACAAAGCCTGATCTCCCTCTTAATAGTTGCCCTGGCTTCTATACTGTGATCAGACTTGGATAGACTTATAATGCATTTTATTACTTGGATTACTTTTAACTCTTGGAGTACAGTTGTTGGCCTTTCTTAATCTACCATCACCTCACTCAAATTGTATTAGAATGTGAAGGACTCATGAATAAGTAGCTCACTCCTTGGCTTTTCATCTCATAAAATAAGCTCTTCTAAAAATTGTTTCTGAAGTGTTTCTTGAGTCAAAACAATGTTCTGACAAATGTTTTGAGAACTAATATTTTCTGAAAGAGTATGTAGCTCAAGAGAGCTGCTAGAATGAGGGGAGAAGGCTGACTGGAAGCAGGGAGGAGACCAGATGAATGTCTGAAACAACTGCTGCACACATAACTACATAACAAAAATGTTAAAGTGCAATTAAAAAAGGAAAATGATGGCTTCTCATGGGACAGCTTGAAACTATTACCCACCATGATGCCTTCCTGTCGCTCTTTGCGTGACGAAGCTACAAGAAGTGAAAGCAGAAATGAATTCAACATGGCCAGACTGCAGTCCCCCATTCACTCCACTGCAGCTGGTGGATCTGGGCTCCTGAGAGAAAGGACAGCACTTAGACAGTGACCCTGACATACAACACTGGATATGAGTAAGAAATATTGAGAGGATCAGACAATTTGGGGATCAGTCCCTGCTTCCCTTAATTATGAGTTCAAGTTATGAGCCTTTCAGTTTCCATAAAGTCCAGACACCAGATCAGCTTGTCAGCCCTGTCACTTCCAAGTCTGTTGTTTTCTCTACGTCCCAGACTGGTGAAACCAACTCCATATGCATTTGGTGGCTGTTACCCCCAGGAGTTGCTCACCTTCCCAGCCAGGTGGCAGGTCTGTTCTTGAGTCCCAGTTCCCTGGCTGCACTCTCACTCTGGCTGCAGCTTGGACAAGTCTCAACATCTCGGGTTGTGCTTTTTTACTTTTAACTGTAGACACACATCGACCCCTCCTTTACTTGTCTACTTGCTGCTCTGTCAACCTTCTGGGTTTAGTTTGCTAAAACTGTGGCTGGGCTTAAGCAGTAACAGCTGAACTGGAATGCTCAAGCCACTGCTTGTTTCCACCTACGCACATAAACAATCGTAACAGATAAAAAATTATTCAACTCATTTCACATTCTAATAAACAAAAGCAACACCTATGCCACTGACCCATAATATATTTATGCTGCTTTGCCACAAGCTTTTTTCAGAATCAGAGCTTCAGTGGCAGAGCAGACACCTTGCTGGTGAGACTGCATCTCATTTTGGAAATGTTGCCAGGTTCTGGGTTCCCCTCAGATATCTTGAAACTCCCCCTTATATCTCAAATATGACATACCATCAGAGAATTTGTCTCACAGCAGCAGATGTTTCCCTGACTACCTGTTTTTGATGGAAGTCTCTGCTCAGCTCATTTGTAACCCCTTGACTGTAGCCTGGCCAGTGGATTCATCTATTTTGTAGCAACACAGGGGTTTGTAAAAGGTCTTGTGCAGAGGTACTAAAGAAGTGTCTGCTGTGACTACTGGTTATCATAGTATGCACTGCATAAGCCAATAAATCACACCTTAACGGTAGTAAATGTTGTACCTGCTCTTTCTTTCAAAGGCTGTTCCCCAGCTTCCCTTTTCTCAGGAGCAGAGATATTTTTCTGATTTACAGCTTAAGTTTATTCATAGGCAGGGTGTGCCTGTTGGTTTATATCAGCTTCATCCATTCCCTTTCAGTTTTTCTCTCTCCCTTGTGCTCAGCTACTGGATGCATCGACAGAGGGCAATAGCATCTCACTCTGGCTTTGTTTTAGTTCCCTTCCCTGCTCCTCTTTCCCCTCCCCTTTGAGTGTCTGCATCCAGCATCTGTTTCTCACACTTCTGGACTCTCACCTTTGACCAGTGAAGGAGTCACTGAGGGCACAAGAATATGTGCCTCTCCCCAAATCCTTGCCCGAAAGTGAATTAATAGCAAAAAACAGCAGTAAAGAAAACCCACACCACTTGCCCTGCAGGTAATGTGATCGTCAGGTGCAACTAGTTGGTGACCGGTCCAAAACGGATAGAAGAGCCCTGCCATACCCTCTGTCTGGCACAGTGCTTAGCCAAAGGGCTTCTCTGTGCAGGGATGGCACTGAATCTTGACACGGACTCCAAAAGCGATTCCACAAATGACGATTTGAGGGTTGTTAAAAAACAAACGCACCCATTTTTTCCTATAGAAGTCCTTGATCTGAAACTCTCAGGAGGGGCTGACAACAACCTCCTGGTCTGGGTCCGTCTCTCAGCGTTCCTGCTGCCAGAGCTATGTGCCCGCCCGTACGCCAGACAGATGCTGAGGATGCTGCTGGTTCCTCCTCCCCATGCCCGGCGCCGCCGGCGCTGGTCCCAAGGCAGCTCCCCGCGGTCGGCAGGTGTCAGTGTCAGACCCGCGATAGGAGGGTCGCATCCCCGGTGGGAGGCTCTGCCATGGCCTCTTCTTGTGGGAGCGTTTGGGGGTTGTCAGCGTGTCCTTCTTTCCCCGGTGGTGTTAGAATGTTTTTATTTTTTTTTAAATTATTATTATTATTATTTTAAACTCATGATCTTTGTTCTTTTTGCATTTCATCCAGGAGAAAGATGATGATACCAGATCTGAGCGGTGGATATCTGAGGGGTCCATAACACAGCATTATACCTCCACCCTCTTGGCACATCAAGGTGCTCCCAAATTTTGAGGAATTACAGTGGTGATTCCAAAACCTGCGATCAGGGATCTGTGGTCCAGGTACAGGTGGGAGCTGATGGCCAGCAGGCTTAGATTTAATGCATCCATGCAGGCATCCACTGGAAAATATGTAGGGCTCCCCAAACAGGTAAGGACTGAAAGGAGCTCTCTCTCTCCCTAAGGTTTAACCCATACTGAAGGTTGGTGCTTCTATTTAATTTTTGGTCAAATATCTATACTTGCCTGGAAACGGTCTGTCATAAATATGCTTCTCTTCCTTCCGGATGGAATACAGGAAGTATTTGCTTATATGTACAACTACCTCCCTGGAATGGGAAGATCAACGGTGAGTATAACTATCACTGCATGTACCAGCCAAAAGTCAGTACTATTCCTATAGGAAAATATGTTAGGATTTGCACAGTACAAATAAGCACTTTTTTTAGGCTAAACTGCAGCTTTAAGCCCTGGACTTACAAAATCTCTCTCTGTTCATGTTACGCACTGCGAGTTGCCTGATTGAAGCTCAGCAAGGCTGTTTGTGCTGCAGGATACTGAGCAGGCAGGGAAGGCTTTGAGGGACTGGGGGCTATATCTGTGCTCCCTCAAGGGCAGACAAGGGAACAAGTAATAACTTTGCTTCTGCGATAAGGATCTGTTTGTCTAAGGATGTACCTCTGTGGTCTTCTGGCTGACAGATTTTCTCTGCTCAGATTCCAGGAGCACTGAAGGGCAGCTACCTCTCAGCATCTGGGTATATACATTAGCATGGCATTTACTGCAATGAAGATAGGCTGCCATGCAGCTATTTTATGCCTTCAGTATGACATGTGGATTTGTCCTCTGAAAAATAGGAGAAAGGCCATAGGAGGTCAGACCAGAGCTTCCTCTTGCCCAGTGACCCAGCTCTGCTCTTGTCCAACAGATAATTCACAGGGAAAATGTGTAAGGGAAAGGGCCAATAAGAAATGCCTCACATCTGACAATGAACATATGAAACTGTTCAGGCACTTTCTGGCAAGGCAGTTACATCCAAACTGTCATACTTAGTAATAACTGAATGTGAATGAACAAGTCTAAGTATTTTTGAACAAATATGTACCATTGAGTTCAACATCCTGTGACAGTGAGTTGTACAGTTTTCTTAGTCACAAATCATCCTTTCACTGCTTGCTATTCTCTTTTTCCAGAAAGCTAATAATATCTTGCTGTTTCTTCCTTGAAGCCTGCTGAGCTAGCTTGCATGAGACTAGAGGTAAAATTTTGCCTGTTTTCCATTTTACAAACCATGTGCCTCTGTTACTGCTACTTGTCTTGCCTTCCATCTACCCTGTGACTTCACTGCATCGATGTTCCACTCAACCCATACACCTCCATGCAGTTGCCTGGAGTAGATAAACATCTTTGCGTTGGAAGGTTCTGGCGTACAACAACATCAGATGAAATCTGAGCCATGCGCAATAATATGTTTCTCTAGGAATAGCAGGAATCATTCTTTTAATGCTGTCAGATTTTGTGCATGTGATTGAACATTCCAATGTTCTTTCTTCCCTTTCTTAAGTGACAAAGTTTGCCAGCCCTTAGGAGTAACCCACCCACCACGTGTACGCCAGTACCCATGACAACTTTCCAGGCAGAAGTGGCTTGCAGTTTTCCTTTATGGCTGTTGCTGCTCAGATGGAGTTTCCCTGCAACTCTTGTTGAGCTGATTTAGACTGGAGTGAAAGAAATTAACTCACACAGCATCCTGAAAAGAGCAAGGCACAGAAAAGGACACTGGGCTCTGCCCAGCTACTTAAGGAGCCTTGAAAGAGGGGTAAATTGGCAACCTAACATTTCTAAGGCATTTTCTTGTTGTTTTTCATAAGATTTCATAGTTCTTCACGTCGATGCAGGTGAACTCTGAAGATGTTAAGTGACTAAGGCGGCCATTTTTGGTCAATAAAAAGGGTGTTTATTTGTCTTCTTGACAAATGTTCATCAGCAGCCTCATTATTAGAAAAGAAAAAAGGTGGACCTGGAAGTCATGTGGTACTCATGTTATATATAATTCTCTTATTGCTGTTGGCCTTAAAATGCTTCAGCATGACAAGATCAGAGCCAGTGTCATCCTTTTTTATTTAAATTCAATTTACACAAAATAATGTTCTTCTTGCTCCATTTCTTCCCATTCTCTTTCTTTTCCTCCTCTGTTCATTTTTCTTTATAATTTCAAAGTTAGTCCCTTCACCAATGTCATCCCCTTCCACAGTCCCACCTTTCACCTTTGCAAAACACAGCAAAAAGCCAGTCATTTATTCTACATGTCATGTGTAGCTCTTTGTTTAAATTAAAAATAGGACTTTGCAAATTGAGTTGCACTGTCATTAAGTAGATTGTCATTCAAGGCTTTCTCAGAGAGAGACAAAAGTTTTGGTCTTTGCTGCTTCATTTTTTTTTCTTCCTCTAGCACCATTGTTAACTCCCTTGCTGTTGTACTCTTCTAGAACAAGTGTGTACCATAGCATGCTTTTTACCATATTTCACCCTTCACAGACCCCACTGGCCTTTCTTCAGCTTTCTTCAGCTGGCTCACAGTGGCTTTGGAGGCAGGTTTGTAACTCTAATGTGTGGGACTGGGGGATGTGATTTTGCTCCTGTAGGCCTAATCTGGGTGGGAGACACTAAATGAATGGTGGGACATGGAGCACTGCATTCAATCACAGACTCTTCAGTCAGTAGCTGGGACCAGCTGAAGCTGCCCTGCAGCAGGCCAGCTGAGAAACTCGCTCAGCTTTTAATTATAATATAGGATTTTTTTTAATACATAATGTAGAGAAATGGTTTTATCAAAACCCTGCATTTTCTGACTCTTTGTATCCTTCCTTCCCACTCAATAGCTGCTCCTCTCTGCTTAGGGAGCAATGCCTGCTCCCACACATCCAAAAAGTGCCCTTAGGATAAGAACTACAGTAAAATCTTCAGCAGTCTCTGGCCACCCCAAAAACAAGTGACACCCTGAACACATGCATTTAGCGACAGTGAGAGGGGTCCCTATACTCCTCTGGGTTTGTGAGCTTGACAAGAGTCCACCCTTTGCCAGCCTATCAGTTCACTGCAACATTGTACCATTTGGTTCTCTGAAAATATCACTGTACAAAAATTATAGATTTCACAATAAAACCCCATGGCTTTATGACAGAAACATCACTGGCTTCTATTAAAAAAATAAAATACACCCCAAGCATGTAACAGAAAGAAACTGATGTCTTGAAACTCAGCTGATGAAGCAGCCAAGAACTACTGGTGTTGGGTGTAACAGAAGTCAGTGCTGAAGCTATAGAGGTAATATATTAATTCATACATATATGGCTGATTATGTATTATTACTACAATTAAGGAATATTACCAGTGGAATACAATCTTATGACAATGTAATGTTCTCTAAAGTACCCTCTTGGCAGATATAAAAAATAAATGGAAAATCTGGAGACAAAAAAAGCCAAGAAATATGAAGTGGATTATTTTGGCCCATCTTTTGTGCTAATGTAATGGTTGGCTCTGGAATGTTGGATCATTTGTTTGTACCACAATGTCATCTGCCTGTGACAATCATTTAATACCCATCCATAGTCCCAGTCATGGTAACTTGCACTGTCACAGCCCAAAAGAGCAAAACCTGCTGAGGTTAACAATACTTTTTTTTTTTCCAAGCAAGGTCTTTTGGCTTGCTAGAGCAGGGATTAAGGGAAAAGGAACACCTTCATGTGGGTTTTGCTGTAGCCATAATGAATAATCATGTTTAAAAATTAATTATGTGCATTCTCAAGTGTTAGGTTTAAATAACCAGTGCTCCAAAAGACATTAATTATCAGGGTTATGTAGAAATGTCATCATGGCTCAGCACAGCCCCTGAAGGGTCAAGACCACTTGGCAGGTGTGAAAAAAGGCAATCCTGTGAGCCAGAGATGAGTCTGCGGCACTGAAGAAAACTAGGCACAGCTGAACAAGGTTGTCTTTTTTGTGGTAGGTCGTGCTCAGACGTTTGAGTGGATGACAGCTCTGGAGATACTTCAAGGAAAGGCAAAAGGAAATAAAGAATAATTGCCTTGAGGTTTTTTAGTCAACTACCTAACACCTCCTCACCTGAACTAAGCCAGTAACTGCTGGAAAAACTACACAGCACAGAGTGAGGTTGATTTACACCAGGCACAAATCTGGCTGTTAAAATCTTTGTGTCCTAGAAAATGCCTTCTCTTTACTAGCTCAATTTATGCAGACAGGTGAGTGTATCAGGGTAAAGAGCAGACATAAGAGAGCAGCAATGAGCCCCTGCTGGCTTCTAACAGCAGCATTATGTTAATAGTTATTGAATGAGATGAAAATAAGCTGAGGGGAAGCATGAGAGGAAAATTCAGGGGCAAGTGGCAGAGCTCAGTGAGCTGCATCATTAAGATGATGCAAGAGATAGAGGACAAACATCTGCAGATCTCAAACACATTTGCAAGCTCAGAACTGGAGAGAAGTTTGCCAAGTCTCTCTACTGTGCTCAGACATACAGAGTTCCTTTAAAATGAAACCATTACAAAACTTCCCAAGAAGCCCAATACAAAAGAAAACTTACCCCAAGGCCTTGTTTAGCTAGAGCTATAACTCTTAGCTGCTTAACAATGATATAGTTCAGTGGACAATTACATTCTTTGCTCAGGGAAAAATTATATGCTATAAAGAAGCTTAAAAAAAAAAGAAAAAAAAAAGGGGCAGCAAGATCAGGATCTCTAATTGGCAAAAGAAATTGCATAGATCGTATGCATTTTTCCACATCTACTGTCCTCCCTTCTCTTATTTGTTTTATCCTTAGTGTGTAATTGAGAATTGTTTAATAGATAGCACAGCAAGGCTGTATGAGAGCACTGCTGTGTCTGTCCAGCAGACAAAGGCAAGACAATTCCTGCAGTCAAACAGCAGTGTGGCTGTGAGGACTCAGATTGCTCGGGGGCATGGGGCACATGTGAAGGGTCCGAGAAATGAGCCATCTGCATCAGGCATACATACACCTCCACTGCTAGTGTGGGTGGCATTACTTTGCTGACTGTCACAGGCTACAGGTGACAGAGCTTTTTGCACTATTGGTTTCTCCCTGGCCGGACCATAGGCTTCAACAGGTCTCCCAAGCACAGGGTAGGAAATCCTTCTTTTACTGGCTGGCCAAATGTAGGTCCACAGCCTCCCAGCCTATAGATCTTAAAACTACAAAGCAAATGTGTTTTATTTAAAATCTAAATATTATCCAAATTTTTTTTATCAGGTAGTAGTATTTTTGAGTAGGGCTTGTGCTTCAACCAGGTAGCAGGGGGCTCCTGAGAGGGCTAAGCTAAGTCCTTAAGTATAAGTGCTTCTGAGTTCTTCAATTGGACTGACAAGGTTTTTAACATTATCTCAAACAATTCATCCCATGGCATTTTATGGAAAGTTCCCTTTAGAAGCTCTCTGGCCCTTTTTCTAAGCCTAGAATCCAGTCTCAGAGAAAAGCCTGTCTTCTCTGCTGGTTCTGGAGATGCGTCACTCGTTGCTTCATGAGCCTGTGCTTCGCAGCAGCTCCTCAGGATTTATGGTGTGATCTTTGTCCACCTTTCCCACAGCTCTCTCCTAAGTTAGATCAGTGCATTCATACAGCAAAGGAATAACCTCTTCTTTTTGAACAGCAACTTCACCCACTGATCAGGTAATTTGCAACACTCTTGTCCTATTAAACAGTAATATTTGCACATTAAATATACCCCAGCACCCCTTCTGTTTCAGCCCAAGAATCAGTTCAAGAAGATGAGGACATCTCTGAGCCCCGGGGAGTGGGAAGTTAGGCAAGTATGCGGTGTGCACAAAACACATGGCTCAAGGTGTTTTCCTGGCTGGAATTTCCTGCCCTTAAACATAACCTCACCTGGTCACAGAAGCTGCTTCACATACCTGGTGAACAGAGGTGGAAGACAAGAGGCAGATGCTTCATCCTGCACACTTAATTAGCTCTTTCTACTCTTCTGCCCTGGATAGTGGACCTGAAAGTATGGCAAAGAAATCCTCTGCTCTGGCTGTTAGACCACCCTACTAGCTTTCAATAGAAAGTCGTGGCTTTCCCAAAAGGAATGCAATGACCTTCCAAAGGTGTATCCCTTGTGCTAACAGAGCAAGCAAAGGAGGGACACAAGGATCCTGTGAGGGGGAAAGCTGAGATCCAGGTACAGCCAGTGGCCATCCTTTGGCTTATAGCAGAGCTATGGTCTGAACATCCCTACAGAATGGTCTGTGGTCTCGGAAATTGTCTCCAGCAGAGGTGATTTGCATACACTGAGAGCTGTGTTTTGAACTCTATTTGAGAAGAACTGTGTTTTGAATGGCCTCCGAAGATGCCACTGAACACCAAGACTTTGGCAAGGTAGTCATGCCCAAGTTGAACTCAGGTTGTACAGTCTCTTGGTACAGGATCAAATTTGCCAAACTAGACACCAAACCTCAGTCATTATTATGACTGAAGTCTATCTAGGCATCAAGGCATTTTTCTACTATTAACAGCTAGCTTCCCTTTCTCTTTTCTCTCTCTGCAATTAGCTGGAGACATTCAGTCTTCCTGATGGCCCTTTAAAAGCTGAAAAGATAAATTTATTCAAACAGTTTCAGAAATTGCATGTCCTTGGGAACAAAAATGAGGGGTTTTGACACTGCTGTAGAGCTTGCAGTAAATTGGTATGAAAGCAGGTTGTTTTAAAGGACTTGCAGCTGTCTATTAACAATGAGTAAGAAATTCTGAGGAGATGGGACTGGAGATGGGCCAGAAAAAGAGGAGAAAGATGCTAAACAAAAGAACTTTCACTCCTCACCTGTGAGAAACAGGCTGACAGCAATAATTTCAAAATTTCTAGCAAACAGAGTGTTTTAAAAGTGTTTTCAAACTGTTTTTTAACAGTCACTCTTCCCATCTCCATGATTATTGTGGTCTGCTTTTAACAGGTAGAATGCAATGAAAGTGAAATGCTCCAGGAAAGCATATAAGTACACACTTTATTTTAAGCCAGGATGAGGCCACTTTGGACTCTGTGGGGCTCAGTGGTGTGGAGAATCAAGCTTTCTGCAAAAAATTTGTCAGTGTACTATGGGAAAGATAATTCTGTTTTCTAAACTAGAACCATTACCTCTGCCTGGGATGCCTGTGTGTGGGTAGACATGCATGCACAGTGTTTTCTATGCAGACTTATTCTATTTTATATTTTGATATTTGATAAGAAGCACCCCCATGTTTTTTCTAGTCATCTGGAGTTAAATATTATGTGTCTCCTGTGAAGGCTAAGTTCTTGTGGCCATATTTAAAAATCACTTTGCATGAACGTGCCAGCTTCAGACCTGAAGAAAGTCCTGTTTGATTTTTCCAAGAAACTTTATTGGTTTCATAAAAAACATTACTTCTTCCTACAAATCTTGCCTCACCTAGTGTAATATGGGAATAACTTGAACTGTAAAAGAGGAAATAAAATGAACATAAATATCCAAGTATTTTATACATTAGAAAGATACGGTATTTTCATGAATGAATGAATTTGATATAGTTCTACTGACCAAGATGCTATGTCCTCATCTGGTGTATTTTGCCACTACTGCTACTACTACTATGACAATTCAAGCATAAGCTGTGTTACAGTCAGTGTGCTTTGGCACATGGCAGCACAGAGGTTACAGCAGGCTTCATGGAAGGTTTTGGGAAAGCCTCGTCAGGATACAACAGACCACAGAGTGCGTGGGCTTACAAGGGGAGGCTGAAAATGCCAGAGAGCTGCCTCACGAAATGGTGCCAGGCAACAAGTGGCATTACAAGTAAATAACTGCAAACAACCCAGCTAGGTGAAACCACTTATTTCACAAAGCCAATGCTGAGCATATAGCCATGGAAACCAGACATTTTCCTGGATCACATACTGTATATTGATGGCAACAACAACAAAAGGAGGCCATCGTAGCCAAGCACCTGACACAAACTAAATAATAGATTGGTTTTCAAATATTTTCAGGAAATTAACATTCAAAACGAGGCAGTTTGACTATATGCCACTGAAAGCCCAAATGCAATTATGATCCAAATCAAAAAATCTGTATCAATGAAAACAACATGGAGGGGAAAGAAATCAGTCATAGTGGCATCTGTCAGAACCTTGTAGTGTTTTAATCACTGATCTGCATGGCTCTGGATAAAGGGATTAGTTGATTACTTTTTCTTGTTAGTTGATGACAGTGTTTTTTTTCATACTACGGGTATTCTGAAAACAAAATATAATCTAAACCCTTCAGTTTGCATTATAAATATAAACTAAAGTCTGCTACAGCCTGTGAGAGCATTTGCAGGGCTGCCAAACCATATGGATTAACTTTAGGCAGTAGGGGAAAGAAAAAAGGAAGAGCTACTTCTAGATGACAAAGAAGGTTATTCCAGTATTCCCTTTCTTCCTATTGTTCTGAGGAGAAGAAAATATAGTCAGGCCATGTTCTGCACCAAACTCTTCAAGTGAATTTCCATCCTCATTTTAGTAATCAGACTTTTCCTAAAAATCCTCACCAACGTTCCCTTTTTGGGGTGGCCGATGATAAGAAATCCTGAACTGGCTGGGGAGAATCAGTGGAGAATCAGTGCACCGTGAAGCAGAGCTGAGATTGTTGCCTAAGAAATACATTTGCTTTCTCTTTTTTGACCAAATTATTTACAGCTGAAGAGCTCATTTTACTTGTATTTTTCTGTGAAGCAGATAATATTCAATCACCTGCTGAGTTATAGTCTAAAAAACAGTAGGTCTGCATTATCCAGGGTGGTGAACTCAATTCCCTCTCGTAAAGGAGTTGAACACCCATGGACTACAGCGATCTCAGTTCAGACAATGCTGGAAAATGGTTTTTGTTTTACAAGAATTGAAAAGTGATTAAGTGGTTGACTATTATAATGCATTCACATGGGTTCATATCACGTTGCACTTTCCCTTTGCAAGTACTTGTTTTGTCAATTATCTCAACTGAAATAACACAGGAATGGCTCACATGTGACATGTGAGGTTAACTTTTCATACTTATTTTCAAAATGCTTTAAACCAGCCTATTCATTTTGCTTTAGAAATTACAGGTAGAATGTGTTCTTTCTCAATAAACATTTCAACTTTTACACTCATATTTTCAGTGAATATTATTTGAGTTGGAGAACAGCAATATATGAATGCAGTTCAGTGCTACAGAAAGAATACAACATTTTACCTTCACATCTCTTCCATTCCTTCCAATGAACCTTCATACTAGCAATATTGATGAATAATAAATGAATTTAGGAAAAAAATAGTATCTAAAAGTTATTATGGGTCCAGTATAATGCAATATGATGAATTAAGTCTTGTATTTTGGAGTACTAGGCTAGCCCCAAGCAGGGTAGAATGTTTAAGTTAAGATTTTACCCTACTCTTATTGGTCTACCTGAGACAATTTACCTGTTTTGCTAAGCATCAATTCTTGTTTGATGCTGACAGGTCCCACTGGTAGTTTGGATTATTCTTCAGGAGAACTATTTCATTATGAATGAGCAGAAGTTTCAGACACTAAGGTCTGCTGGAGATAAAAGTTGCTCCCCTTGTATTCTCTGAATCCTGATGCCCATGGTTCTTTCCCTTCCTTTCCCATGGCAACAGAAGGTGCACCCAGAGCTGCACCCATCCTACATCTGAGTTTGGTCTGAGAGAACCTCTGTAGCACACAGAGGTACTGCTTGAACCTCTATCACATTTTTGATGTTTCTACATCATTTTCTAAGGGTGGGTGCGTGAAAAATGAACCCCAGTGAACAAAAATGTAGCAGTAGTTGAGCAGTAAAAAGGAAAAAAAAAGCAACTTACCCACATATAAATTATATACAGGTATATAATACACATACTATATGTACTATATACCTGTATACAAAATATGTACCTTTATATAATAGTTATTATATATAAGATTATATATTTATTTTATATTAGATGATGTATATAATATACTATATAATATCCCTGCACAGTGAGGTATATCATATATATATTTTATATTACAGTCATGGAATAAATTGCTATTATTATTTGGATAACTCTGCTCTGCAGAAAATCTGTCTGACCTGTGAAAACTTTTGCGTAAGGGCACTTTATTAGCTGATCTGATTGGAAGGGCACAGATAAAATGAGCAGCTGGTCCTGGTGATTTTATTTGCAATTTCATGGATAGCATTTGCCAGAAAATGTCAGAAGAAGATGCATAGTATTTCATCTCTGTGTTTTGCCTTAGGCCCCATCTATGGAAGGGATCACTAGTGTATATGCAATTAATTTTTTAAGGTTCAACAATTTGAAATACCATGGAAAAAACTGTGTTAACGCTGAGGCATGAGGATAGAAGAAAAATAACTGACAGAAAGACAGCTCTTTTCCTGGCTGTGCAGTGCCACAGCCAGTGGTTGCTAACAGTCTCTAGACTGCACAGGGAAGATTCTGTCAACACAGTGTCAAAGCAGTGCCTTCTGGGACAAAACCACATTATTATGGGGACAAAAAATCACTTTTCTGTTAATATGGAAGAACCAAGGACAACTGAATCAGACCTCTGTAGGTTAGTCTGTTTTGAAAGAGGAAACTTCAGTCTAGAACCACCCAGTCATGTATGAAATCATGAATTAAAAGAGGACAAAGTTATTTTTACCTTATTTTAACTGTGAACAGGCAGTACGAATGGCCCTTCAACAAGTGGTACACGTGTGTACACACACTGTGCCTTCATTAAAGGCAAAAATCATTAGTCTCTCTTGCAGTCAGGTAGAATATTTTTTGGTGATTCAGATAGGTCAGTCCCATTTTCAAGAGTTACTTGGATGCTTGGGCTCTTCCATGCTTCTGAACGTCAGAGTCAGAGGAGTCCTGGGGTAGATGGCTAAGATGGGACTTTCTCAGTGGCTGTCACTGATGGCTATGGCTGAGTTAGACTTGCATGTAAATTGCTGATACTTGAAACCATTTTTTATTTTACAATTGTGTTCCTGCTGCTGTATGAATAATAAATACTGTTGTTTCAATAATTTTGGCTAGCCACTGCATACTGCTGGTTTCTGATTCTCAAGGGGGAACCACCAAACTTGCCAAGGAGTAAGAGGAGTTGGCATACATGGAAAGCTGTAATTGGATTCTCATTAAAGAGGAGAGGAATTATGCAATTAGGCATGGATAGCATAAATGAAAGGCTGTTCCTGAGAGTCTACATGCAGAGACCAGAAAAAAGGGTAACTAATCCTACAGCTGTGATATGGAGGGACATTAATTCCTGTAAGGGAGAGGACACACTTCTGATTACCTGACTCTCTCCATGTCATCCTGGAACAAAAATAAAAACCTCTCATTCTGACTGTGCCTGATTTTTGTAAGCAAGTAGCCCTTTTAAAACAAGAACATTTGGTCCACAGCTGCACTGAGCTAACACCAACCTTCAACTCACGTCTGTGTTGCTGGAGAAGGTCACAGGCTTGCTGTGAAATCGGCAGCCCCAGGCACCTTCTCCCCACTGCTCCCCACAGAGAGCTCTGGAGAGGGTAGAATGCAGACTGCAGCCCACTGGCACAGCTGCTGTAGGAGGCAATCAAGGGATCATCCAGAACGTCATTCTGCCAGCACTCAGGCTTTTAAAATGTCTTTCTTTTTTCAGATAAATAACCAAACAG
The DNA here is from genome assembly GCA_038380795.1 of Pyrocephalus nanus. Lineage (NCBI taxonomy): Eukaryota > Metazoa > Chordata > Aves > Passeriformes > Tyrannidae > Pyrocephalus > Pyrocephalus nanus. The sequence goes on from CM076259.1 coordinate 18,329,189, forward strand.
TTAGAGAGCTCTGCTTGAAAACTAGGAGTGAGGGAAAAGTGAAAGAGAAGAATATCAGTGTGATAGGACTTGAAAGACTTTTTTTTTTTTTTTTTTTTTAAGAAATACTGTTTCCTTCTGGGGTCCCAGAAGGTGCAGATAGAGGAGAAGCAGAGATATTTTTACTTCAGATTATGCAGACACGTGGGATAATAGTAATTAGTTCATCTACAGCAGAAATGTAAAGTCTCCTGGCTAGAATTCAGGCACACCGCCTCACACCTTGGAGGAGATTAAGTATTGTTTTAATTCAAAGCCCCACAGGGAAGACAGGTGGACAGAATGTAATTACTAGGACATTGAGGATAACTGTCTACCTTTGAAAAAGTGTATCGTGTTCTCTTTAATATCTCTGAGCAGACAGGATCTTGTTTTTTTCATCTGCAAGTTGGATGTCAAATAAATTCATAACTTTCTCCAGTGTGCTGTATATATTTGGAAAGGGCAATTTTTGGAATGAAGATTGAAATTTCAGAGACAGCTCTTGCTGTCATGTAAAGAAGTAATTGCTAAACTATGGTGAGGATCATCCTTTAATATCTCAAGACAGGAGCCCTCAAAACTTGACATATAAATCTTGGTCCCAGTTTGTTTGAAGGGATCTATACTGAATTGTCTTACCCATGCCTCCTGCATCAGTACAAGACTAAATTTTGTTATACCTAAATCATTCCTAGTAAATTTTAGTACAAGGGTCCAGCCTGGTTTTCATGGCTAAAGAGTTTCATTTGTTCTGATTTATTACTTAAACAGATCTTTTCCTGTAGCAGAAAGTGTGATAAAAGCAGAATGAAAAAAATGGGCAGGCAAGATCGGGTTATCAGTCACAATTATGGTTTGTTGGATAGATCATACCTATGTCTTGCAATATGTGTGTCTGCAGTTCTTCAGGATGGTGATTATGAGGTGAAAATGTGCATGGTGCCCACCTTGGTGTGGCATGATTGCATGAAGTGAGAAACAGCCTAAACCCAAACATTTTTTCTAAACTTTAAAGCCTAACAAGGACACATCCTTAGCAACTTTTCCCCATTTCTCAAACTTCTATTTCACATTACTGAGAGTGGTGCACATCATTGAAAGCATTGTCTATCCAAGAAGATGGGATTTAATTTACAAATTACTCAGACAGCCACATACATAGAGGCACCCACACAAGTGCTTTGAACAGTGAAAAAAGTGGCAACTGTGATATCCATGAAGAAAATGGAGAAGTGGAGGTGGGCATGTATGGCCTGGCAAGTCAAACCGTTCTGAAATTCCTGAAACAGGATCCCACAAACTGATTAGTAACAGATCAGTTAAAGAGAACTCGGTTACATCTGTGAATGAGAAGAACAGGGTTCTCTGAAACCCAGGGAGAGTTTTGCTATTATTCTACTACTACTTTACTATTTACTGAGTTCAGCACTAACACTATTTGTGGAAATAGGAAATGCTTAAGACTGACAGATGCTTTACATCAAAGCAGATGGAAAATTGGAACTGGATTTTAAAGCAATTTGTTCATTGTTATGTTGCCTATATACACTTGCCTCTTTTAAGAAAGACCATTTTTCAGTAGGTGACAGTCCAAGGGTAAAGGTGTCCACACAGAATAGCTGGAAGGACTTTGTGTGGGTGAATAAACTCAGAAATTGTGATCTTTCAGTGAAGAGAAGCTGTTAGTTCAGTATACTGTGAAACACCTCCAATTTGCACCACCTTATTTTTTGAGTAAAACCTTTCTTTTCTATTTTAGTGACTCAAAGAAAAATAAAAATGACACTGGTCAAATGGCCTGGAGGACAAAAGCCCTGTTCTCCCATAAAGGTTACTGTAGTGAGTCTATCTCCACAGAAAACCTGTGCAGCATCTGCACGTGGTGCTGAAAAGGCTGTCTTTAAAGTTAAAATTTTCTCATGAGAAAGGTCTGTCTAAAATTTTAAAAGTGGGCAAAAGAACTTTCCTGCTGATCCTTGCAGAGGTCCTCATTCCATGTGGCATTTAAGCTCATCTTTAACTGTTTAGCGAGATAAGGACTGCAGCTTTTGTGTTCTTTGCAAATATCATATTATATGCATGAGCTTACTTTTTGTGATTCTTTTACCCTGTAAAATAAATTACAAACCTTCAGTTGGGACTTAGTGTGGATTTCAGAGATAAACGTGTATACATTTTTATAGACTTGGTTTGCATATGTCTCTGCATAGATACACTTATTTTATTAAGAAACCCTATTATTTGCTGTCCATTAAAAAAATCTAGTCAAACACAAATTTTTTGTTTTGTCCAGAAATCTTTTGATCATATGTGATACTACATGTGCTCTGACTGGTGAAATGCATGATGGAAGTAATCCTCTTTAGCAAGAGAGGCTCTAACTTTGTGGTCTCTCTATTGCTCATTAAAAGACAGGACATGAAGTTATTTTCTTCCAAAGACTCAGAACTCTTTTTCAGGAGTGATGTTTTTTTGCAAGAATTTTCTGTCTCTGAATTATCCTTGGTTTGTGGGGAAAAAAAAAAAAAAAGAGAAAGAAGGCATAATGTGTATAAAATGTTGTAGTGGACTTAATGAAAACCCCCTCTCACGTTATTTTTATCCTTTCATCTGGAACTATGGCATGAACTAATTTTGCTTCCCTTCCTTGACCAAAGGTCATCACCTTTCAGTCTCAAGGGAAAACCAGTAAATTGCACTTACTTTAAATGCACAATTGACAAGATGCAGTGATGTGGAGTCAAATGTATGTACCCTGTAGGTCACACTGTGTTGTGCAATAGGCTCCATTTAGCTATTCTGGGTCAGGTGGAGTGACCCAGAGGAACAGCTGCATATCTGAAAGTCACAGTCCCGCCTCTGCTCCCCTTACTTCTGCAGCTATCCTTGTGTCCATGGGAAAGGAGAGCTCTCCTGTCTTATATAAACCAATTTCCCCACACTGGTGTGTGATTCAGGGCAGGGAGTTTTGAGCAAAGGGTGAAGTGACTCTGCTTGTTTAGTGCTGATTGCCAGGCGCCAAGGGTCCTGCTCTCATCAAGCTCACAGACAGGATCTGGTCCAGGACCTCACTCACTGTTCACAGGCATACAGACAGAGGGAAACAGCCTGTGGCTCTCCTCCTGATAACACCCCTGACCCCAGTAAGCATGAAAAGAATGGTGAGTGGTGGTGCTCCCTCCAGTGAGGGTCTCTAAAAAGCATTATAGGTCTGTAGAGCATATAGGGCAGGAGCTTGAAGACAAGCTGTGGTTTCACACCTCTAGAAGTAGCTACTTGTAACCCTCCCAATCAACAGTCAGTGCTATGGAGGATAATTCATCCCAGCATTCTCCAAAAGGTACCTAAACCAGACTTTTTCAACAAGAATTCAACTTGCTTCCCTCCCCACTGGCTGTGGCAGAATCCAGAGTATGACTCGGTCTGGCAAGCTGAGGTCAGTGTTCTCTGTCTACAGCTTTAGGTCCCCTAAGTAGCTTCCTGGTAGATAATAATATTTTTCCCTGTACATTAAGGTTCATGAATGTTTTTAGGAGGGAGCCAAAGGACTCAAGGTGGCAATGGTAGGTTCTGACTGAGAACAGTAGGGGAGGTAGGAAATAAAATGTTAAGATTCCTGTGCTGGAAACAGAAAAGTGAGACACTGAGGGTGGCAGAGCAATGTGGCTTCAGGGTAGGTGTTGACTGACACAACAAAATGTGGCAGAAAGAAGATGGGCAGCCTTTTAAGACTCCTCCTCAGTGACTGTCTTTGAAGAGTAGAACCAAAGCAGGGACAACATCATCACAGGAGCAAGTCCTAGGAGAGTCTTAACAGCATGTTAAGTGAACATCAGGAAATCTGGGTTGCTGCTGTAGAAGTCAGAGGAGAAGGTGACTGTGATAAAGTAAAGGGCTGAAAATGTTTGAACAAAAGCATTGTCAGAGTGAGAAAGAGGGGATAGGCTAGGTACAGAGGTGAACAGAGAGAACCAGAAAGATCCAGAGTCCAGGTGGATACACAGATCAAAGGAGAGAGCTGGGTTAAAGATGAAACAGAGAGTAAAAACTTGAATCGATCTCCTTAACATCTGCTAGTGTATGAAACATAAGATGTGACATATAATGAACACTTTCATTGAGAGAGGGGGGAGAACTGGCAACAAAGAAGTGAAGGACATGCCCAAATATGACTGAGGTACTTTGCTGGAGCTGGATGGAGCTTTCACAAGCTAGAGGCCAGCCCTGGTGCTATTATTCTAAGCAAAGTCTTTTGATCCAGCTGAAGGAAAATCTTTATCCAAGTTCAGTGGGAGCAGGTTGAGACCATGTGTTGAGGAAAAAAATCTTAATGTGTGACTTGATAGTCACAATCACCTGTAGTAAGACGAAAATATAGGACTAGTCTCATATGGTATTATTTCACACCCAGCTGCTGCCAAGTACAAATGCACACACAAAATGCTGAGCTGTGGAGAGTCCAGATGAGAGACCTCTAATGAGAAGCAAAGTAGCTTGTGTGCCATATCAATGCCAAACAAAGAAAGAACTAGAGGGAATGTAAATCATTAGGCCTAAATAACACCTTCTTCAGATTAACCAGGTTTTTCCCATTCGTTATATCCCAGGATTTTTGTAGGTCTGCCACTGCTTTCTTAGTGCACTAGGCCTACAGTCATCAATCTGCAGCAATGTGTATACTTCACCTGGAAAAATCAATCTTGCATAGGAAGGAAACAGTGCTGCAAAGTCATAGGAGAAATTCTTATCTAAAAAAATATGTCCTGTGCTCTGAATTTAGTCAGGATACCAGCAAAGAAGAATGAATCAAACATACAGTGTATGAAGCACCAGTTCAATTGCCTAGTGTAAAACCATGAGTAATGTCCTATCTGTTATCAGTTGATTCACTCAGGGAATTTTCAATGTGTCTTAAAACCATGATGACTGTCCCAGCCAGTATCAGAGCAAGGGCATATCTCCTGATGACCTCAGATTTAGTGTGATAAGTTCTTCCATCACATGCAGTGACTGTGGAATGGCAGCCAAACCTGAACACAGGTTTATGAAAAAGCAAACATCAGTGTCAGTATTCCCATCTTCTTTCTTATGATCACAGGATAATCCATAAAATAATTGTAATTCCTTTAACCATACAATACATTGTAACAGCAGCTTGTGTACACCTTTGGAAGATGTTCAACTTCTACCATTTTGGAATCTATCACTTAGACATCTTTTCCTGCATTTTGATAGGAGAGCAAGGTCCTCTGCTAAAGGAAAGAAAGACAATCGATCCTGTAAGTCTTAACAGCAGCAAAGACAGCTTTGTTGGTACATGATTTATGTGCCTGTGAGGCATGGGTAGTGGGACTAGGCTGGGAGGCTATATTGTTGTCTGCATGGGTTTGTCTTAGCTAAAAGCAAACTCTACCTCACCAACCGCAGCTCTGTGTGTGGTAGCTTAATTTTTCTGTGCTTTTGTGCACAGGAGATATCCAGGCTGAAGAGAACCAGCATTCTCTCACTGAGTCAGAGTGCTCAGTGTCAGTGGTGAGTGTCAGAGTGCTCTTCAGATTTTTGGGGAGATGCTGCACAGTGAAGAAATCCAGTAAATACTGATCTACTGGAAAACACCACACAAGTCTGGAGTAAGCTACCTGGGTTTTGCAAGCAGGGAGCCGAGGTGACAGAAATGCCCCATGGTTGCAGGGCTGCATGAGCAGCCCTAAAAAGCCTCTGAGTTCACTCACTGCCTCCCCAGCCTGCAATTGCTACAGCACATTTTGCCTGGGCTGTGCACAGTCTGGAATTGACACAGGGCATGGATTTGCATGTGTGGAAGAGGAAGAAGTGCAATGTGTTTTAAGTGAGAACACAGAGGAGAAGAGCAAGAGAATTTGATATTTATGCCTCCAGGCAGGGGCAATAGATAATTTTGATGAGTATTTGTAACCACCCAGCAAAACTAAACTGTGATCAGTAATTTGATGGTATGGTAAAATATTTTGCAGGTAGAGGAGAGCTGGTGCCTGCAATCAATTACTCCTTAAACAGAGACAAGCCTGGAAACTGATCAGGACTTTTTGCAGATAGGCAGAGATTTAACCAAAGACAAGGAAGAATCCTTGACTCATTCTGTGTGATTAAATGCAGGTTCATGTATTATCTGCTGTAAAGAATATCTGTGACTGTGAAAGATCATTGGTAGTGAGGCACACAAAATGTCAGCTGCTGCTTTTAGGGAATTGAGCAAGATCTATTGCCTGATGATAATTAACTATCCATCAATAAATGATAAGTGCTCCAGGAAATCAACACGAGGAAGAAGTTGTTCAAAGGAGAAAAGTAAGTCATTAGAAGGAGCAAACGTCCTGGAACATTTACAGGAAATAGATAGCACATCAAAAAGCACAGATCTAATACACATGAAGGTGGTGGAGGGTTGGTAGGGAGACATCAGAGTTGCAAGCATCTGGCTGGAGGCTGCAAAATGAAAAAGTGATGAAAAAAACCCTTCCAAAATAGGCCAGGCTCATTTCACTGAACTGATGGAACCTGACACAGAATCTTTCCCTGTTGCACCAGACTGACTGTCAGCAGAAATTTAAAGATATTTAAAGATAACATTTGCCAGCAGAGAGAAAAAAATCCGACACTTAAGTTTTCCACAGATAGGCAAATCAGCTCAAGTAGTTCTAACCTCGAACCCTGCCAGACACTCGTGGGGCTTCTCTGGGCAGGCAGGAGCATTAACTAGCAGATGCACCTCCGAGTCAAGCTGCTGGTCTTCCAACAGCACTAAGCCTCCATTTGTCAAGGGGAAACTCAGTGTTTAGTGGGTTTTTCTCTATTCTGGTAAGTGCCTGAAGCATAAGGCTTACTCCAAGACCCTTTTTCTCTTTGTGAGCCTGCTTACATCAGTTTGAAATAGCCTTCAGCTTCTTCTTTTCTTCTATATGGTTCCTTCCATGTCTTTGGTGATTATCTTTCAGGACTAAACAATTACAGTGAATTACATTAGATGACAAGGTAGTGAGAAAGGTGAATGAACTTCATTGTTTGACCTAACACGGGGCCATGGGGAGGACGATACCCTTGCCTGCAATAACTACTCTGTCTTGGTGATGCCAAGTTTAGTTTATAGGAACTGAGTTTTAGGCCCTCAGTTCAGCAATAGCAAAGCTGTTTGCAGATGGAGACAAACTTCCAAAACAGGACAGCAAAGACATGAGAGAAGGAGAGAATGCTTGAAATGTCATGTCTAACTCTTCTGCTTGAAAAATAAGAGATCAGATGCAGGTTTTCTAAGTTTTGCAGTTATTTCCTGACCCTTTGATACTGCAGTCATTAGAGGTAAGTGGAATCCAGTAGGAAGTCATTAGGAGTACAGGAATCACAATCCTGATGTTTGTTAAAAATATCTTTCCTGCCCTGGAGAGGATGAAAAAATGGCTGAAAACAGAGATATGGGCTGTCTGGCATGGAAATTGAAATGGAGCTGCTGCTCCAGGTAGTAAAGCTCCTTCTCTTGTCTGTCCCACGAGCCAGCATTTTCAGGCTTTCCCCTGAGCCATGATGATCATGTAAGGGACATATGGGAACCTGAATTATTGATGGAAGCAAAGAGCTTAAAGGGAAATTAGATAAATCTTTAGAGAGTCAGCTTTAATAATCCCACTGCCTGCAGAATGGCTCATTTTCAAGCATTTAGATTTTTTGGACAATCCCTAGTTTTTGTGGGTTTTGAGGCAAGTCTGGGCTATCTAGGAGTAGCAAAGGTGGAAAACAGCTCTCTATGTAAATATTATAAAGACAGAGCAGGGCAGTGTGTGGCAGAGACAGTAAACATGAACAGGTAGAAAGAGGAAGGAAGAGGGAAAGAGGAATCTGTGTGATGGTGGTTTACTAACACTGCAACCCATCAACACAACCAGATTTCTGATAATAGGATTTGTGCTATTTGCAAGCCAGCCACATCTATTTTGTTGTTGGAAATCACTGCGCTTGGTGGCATTGGTGTAATTCTCAACTCAAGCATCAAAGGAAGGCTAGTGCCTCAAGGCAAAGGTTTCCTGTGACAGCCCAGGGCTTTCCCCGGGCCTTGACTGAATTAAATCTTCCCACCCCCCTGCCTCAGAAGCTGACTTGGTGTTTGAACACCTGGAGCTGTATTTTCAAAGCCTCTCTTATGGTGGCTTTATAGGTGCACCAGCAAGTTGGCTCCACAGCGCTCCTGAGGGCCCCCAACCCAGGGTCTACCACCAGTCCTAGTGTGGAGTTTTACACCCTTCACATCTTGCTCCTTGGCATGTAGTTTTCTTGGAGTGGACCTGACAATGCTAACAATGTTGCCAAACCTCACTCCTCATTTCTCTCATATCTTCTGCCTGTGCAAGGCAGTCTCATCCACTGGTCCTGGCACGGCTGCCTAGCTGCTAAAACTCTCTGGGAATTTCCAAGGCAAAAGCCCGCTCTGTCTGCTGTCATCCAAAGTTTAAGGGCAGCAGGTCTCAGTATAGAAATGGCCATCATTTCCTGCTTACATTGTGGTAACACAAGGGCTTCTGAGGGGTTTATTTGCTACCAGGTTTTAGCCATGCTAGGTGAGGACACTGCAGTTAATTTCTATTCCCTGTACAAAGAGCCAGCTTAGTTCATCTTACACGTTGGTGAGAGATCAGCCTGAATTAAGTTTGTTTTAGCTGTTAAATCAAATTTTTCAATTGTTTAAATAGTTCAGACAGAATTTGCACAGTAACATTTTAGCTTTTTATAGCTGTCAAGAAGTAATATAAATAATTACCACCTTCCCTGGTGGGTTTTATCTGATTAAAGTGACACGTCTGCTTATGCAAGATATTTGAATAGAGACATTCAATAAAGTCAGTAACATTTAATTTCCCCCCCTCCCTCCTCTTTTTTCCTTTTTTTAAGCTACATTTCATATTTATTTAAAAGTCTTGTTTTGAGATTTGGGATATTTTTCTTAAAAAGCTTTACATAATGAAACAATTCAGCAGAATATTTTATGTGCTTGTAATGAAATATTTTCTCACAGTATAGCAAGGTGCTAATGTATCTTGTTGATGCTAAGAAGTACAGTGCGTGTCTGAACTAGCTGCTCTGGAAATACCACAGGAGGAAGCAGTGAGCCAAACTGGAAGGCTGAATTTTCCCAGGTGGCACCTGGGAACTGCTTGAAGGAAGGAAGAATTAATTGGAAGGTGCCTGTTGTGTCAAGGGCTTGGTGAACTTCTATAGAAGAAGTCTTTTGTAGCATGTTTTGTTGGTACAAAATTCTCTAGGATTATATATCCCTGAATACACCTTTCCACTGTTTCATCCATTACCTGACTTCATATACAGAAACATTTCTTGTACAAGGCTCAGTGTCTGGGTCAGCTTTCAGTGTTGGGTTCATTGGCAGATAAATGGTAAAACTGAGATATTTAAATTCCATTTAAAGTTCTGACTCTTAACTCATTTAGAAAATGAATTTTCAGGTTTTGTGGTGTAGGATTTGCACCACACTCCTGCAAGAAATAGTAATTCAATCATCTCTCTTAATTAGTCTCTCAGGAACGTGTTCTTTAGAAGGTCAGATCAGGTTGTTGCCATGGTGGTATTTTTGACTAAAAAGTATCTCTCACATTATGAAGACCAGGAAGCAAAAATGAGCATTTTAGAGTCCAAAGGAATATACAACAGCTATGAGACCCATACTTTCTCTTAGCCCTAGCTGGTGTTTATATGCACAGTTTAGCAAGCACTGGCAAATATATCTTGTCTTAGGCAAAAAGGCAGATGGTAGACTTGATGCTTGCCCCTGGGAGCCCTGAGTCTCAGATTCCCTTACAGAGGGATGCTTTGGCAAGACAAGAAACACCAGAGAAAGCCTGTGTGCAGGGCTGAAGGAGCCAAGGCCACTCTACTCTGTGCAATGGGGAGATGTCCACAGGGCTGGTGCTCGTGTGCTGAAGGTCCCTGGATCTCCCTCCCCCATGGTAGTGGGCAGGGGGCCACTGCCATTTCATGTGTCCCTGCCTTTTAAGGCTGATGTAAAATACTGCCTGGCTCTCATCTTTCCTATACTGCTATTAAAATACCCACCAGGTCCCCAGCTTTTTTCGTGCTTTAGCTCCTTTTTTTTTTTTTTTTATGGTTTAGGTTTAGGTGTGACATTTTCCTTGGTTGTGCAAGACTGCTGAGGTATTTTGCTCTATTTTAAAGCTGTCAGTGGCCTGCGTTTAGACTTCTGTGTAGATTACATGAGACGAGTGAGGTCGAATGGTTTATAGCTCTTCTCCTCCCTGGTGCCTCCCTGCGCTGTAAGTCCTATAAGCCAACACATTGATATTTTGCCCATAAAAATGATGCTATGAAATGCATCTTCTTATATTACTTACGTTACTTTGTCATTACTAATGTTCATTGATTTCTACTAAAAATCCTTCAGAAATACTAAAATACTATACAGAAAGAGACAAACATCCACAGCAAAAATGAAAAATGACATTTATTTTTATTGACACTGCATTTCCTTGAATCTGATTTTGAAGCCGCCTTAAGCTGTTTCAGAATATTAAAAAAAAAAAAAAAAAAAAGCACCACTCATAGGGAGTTTAGGTATAATTCAATCCTACTTTAAAACATTTTTCCCTGTCAATATAATATGAAGTGATCTTGGTTTCAGTGTGAACCTTCCTCTGCTCTTGCAGAGACTCAGGACACACAGGACAGGGCAAACACAGATTTATTTACCATGGATTTTAACTCTCTACATCAAGATATCCTCATTGGCCTACCCTAATAATTCTGTACAGATGAAGAGGTATTCCAGGAGGGCTTCAGTGCAGCACTATAATAAGAAACTGCAGAATCGTTTATCATTCCTGATGGCAAAGATTAAAAAACTCACCATTTATTTCAAATAGGTAAGTATGACACCTTAACAATTCTGTCTTTTCCTTAGTGCAGACATCTCCATTTCAAGCCCTGACAATATTAAGGAAGAGATTCATTGGAGTTCATCACACAGCCTGAATCCTTTGGAGCCAAAGTATTTATAACGATGTAAAAGTGGCAGTGTCAACAGTGATTTAAATCATTTAGTCACTATGATAAACACTGTGTTGCCCTAAAATTTAAGAGATGCACTGAGAGCATAAGTCATCCAGAATAAAAACCAAAGTCAGTGGCAAACACTTTGAGTTTGCAAAACACATCATGACATAAAATATAAGACTGAATGAGAGGAGCTAACGGTGAAGTCATAATATCCGCGAGATAAATGCTCATGATATCTCATGAGCCCATGAGATAGAGACAGATGTCCTGTGTAAATGCAGTACCTACCTTTATACCTGAAGAAGTCATCACTGTATTTATCAAGTAGAACAATATAAAGTACAGACAAGATGTTTGATGCTTGCCTGACAGCAGTGATCAATCTGTTAGATGTAGCCTGGGATAAATTAGAAAACAAGATGAGGGAAAAAAAATCAGACTTTCATCCTAAACTTCGGTACTTTATATCAATGTAGGAAGACATACAAGAGAATGAGGGAAGGCAGAAGATGCCACTCAAATTGGCTGAAAGAGAATAAGAGAATTGATCAGAGAATGATCAGGGAAATTAGTAATAAGGCAATAAAAAATGTTAAAAAGAAATGCTATGATCTCTCTCTGGAGACAGATATAAATTCAGAAGTTTCTACAGGTTCTACTACAAGTCTCTACAGGCTTGAAGAAAAGAGTCATTGGGAAAAGAAAGCAGTTAGGTCTCCATCTTGGCACGCAAGATACAAGCAAGTCCTTCTGTAGGACATCACATCAGGAGCTGGGAGAGCAGGGTAAGAACAGAGAAGTGAAGAAGTATCCTCTTTTTGAGAGATCTAATGGCCAAGCTATGCTATAGTCAGTCTGTCCAATATTTCTTCCTATTCCCTTGGACTTAATTCCCAAATTTCCTTCCCTCCTTTCTAGCTAAACTTCTCACTGTCAACACCAACCAAGCAAATAACAGTACTTCTTGGGGCACATCTCACCTAACCAAAACACACAGTACCAAAATTGTTCTGTATAAAAAGTCCTCACCAGTAAAATTCTGGTTAAGTTACAATTTTAAAGTGTTAATTTTCATATATTTCTGTTCACTTTTCAAAGAGTATTAAAAAAAAAAAATCCACAGACTGAACAAGCTATAGAAAAGTTGGTTACTATGAGCTTTGTCAGAAAATTTCTTGTCCTCTAACAAGATCCTTCCAAGTTCTTCTGGGCCAAAGTGTCTTCAATATTTCCTTTTTTTCAGCAAATTAGGAATTAAACTGAACTCTCTTTGGAAAGTTAATTTTCAATCAATTTTCGGTGCAGCTGTCGAAAGTGTGATGGAAAATACCCTTCAGCAATTTTCATATTCCAGCCAGTCAGTTGTGGTTCTGAAAAAAAACCCAAAGATAATAAATGAGACACCACAAGGGTGATACAAAAAGTATTTACAAATGTACTTATAACGTGGAGCTGGATGCTATAAGAATGAAAATTAGTAGCTATTTCCCCCCAACTATTTAGATTCACAAGGAACATTTCAAAACAATTGAAAACTGTTGGTTGAACTTGGCATGAAGCCAGTGTGGACAGAAACAACATAAAAACAACAAATGGCTGTAGGAAAAGTTATCCTCAGAGCATTTTCATTATGCTTAAGTAGATATATGAGTGCTTGCATAAGCCTGCAGTGCACTTTCATTGTCAAAGTGTGTTTCCACACAGTCTGGCTGCGGCAGCCTCAGCCTCCCCTGCAGGGATCACTGAGTCAGCGGCAGGGGCTGAGCAGATATTTAGGTGAGCATGAGTCAGGTCCAGTGGTTAAACATAATAACTTTCTTCATCCCCCCAAAAAATAAATAAAAACACAATCCATTTCTAGGTTGTAGCTTATTGGTATGGTTGAATTGTTTGGAAAACACACTAGCAATGGCTTAGCTTGGGTGAACTGCCCTCAGAGCACCACAGAAGAGCCTCTTTTGTTTTGTGTGGACAGAAACAGGAAATATGCCCTCAGCTTTCAGGGAGTAGTCTTTTACCCTCTGGTAAATATATATATATATATATATATAATTTTATATATAAATATATAAACTTAAACAGAGAAAAACAATCCCCTTAAATGGGACTGTTTGTCACAGTGAATAATATAAATATAATATGGGGGGGTTATAAACCAAAAAAAACCATAGCTTTTGCCTGATTGCTTTAATTATTAAAGAGTTATTTTAGTTATTTAAGAATTACCCACTGAATTGAACAGCATTTGGCAGAAGATGATGTAAGAAGCTTTGTGTTTGTTTTTAGAAACAATGAACAGTTGTACTTCAATATATCTCACTTGAAATGTTATGATTTTCATCTTTAAAAATATTAGTTCAAATGTCTAATGGAAGTTTTGCAAGGCTCAACATGAAAGTTCAGCAGTCAGCAAAAGGTCTGGTGGAGGCAGCAGTGGAGGACAAAACTGGGCTCTTGAGCTCTGTCTGCTGCCCCATTTGTGCTCATCACTGGTACTCAAGACGAGCAACCAAATAACAGCAAGAAGAAAAAACTGTGAAGCAACATCACTTCCAGTGCTTGTGTCCCTCAGTCAGCAGGCTGTAAGACGTTGCAGTGAGTGGTCAGTGTCCTGCTATAATCTGGAGATCCTCAGTCATTTATGGACCTCACAGAAGAGATGCACTCCCTGGCATAGGCTGCAGCACCTCTGTCCTGCTCTTGTTTTGCACTACGGCTGAGAAACAACTTTTTTGGTGCTCCTTTTTCCATGTCTCTCTTTTCATTACTGTTACAGCTTTTAGTAGAAACCTGCTGGTCCTGTGATCCTGTGGGTAAATGGATTCTCCCAAATTCATTCGAGCTCCTGCTTTCAAGTAGGAGAGACAAAGAAATCCCTTTCCTTTCTGAGATATTTTATGCCGTGAAAAAAAACTGTAAAGAAGAGTAAAAATGTTAAAAGAGACAACTAAAGGCCTTCTGTTAGCCAATGAGAATTGAGAGAGTCCCATTTACATCCTGTGTAATGAGGTTATCTGAGTTTCTGTATGTTTGGAGCAAAGTATCTGCAAATCCCTAGCAGGCTGCTTTGACTTCTTTTTGCTTTTGCATTATTTCCTTAAGACACCTCCTTCTTTTTGTTTCTAACAGCACATTTTTGATTCTTCAGAGCACAGAGATTTCACCTCTTGCCTTGACTGCTGGCACTAGTTTGGATTGGCAGCAGTGGAAAGTCAGAAAGCAAGTCTCACTGTTTTGCAGTGGTGTTACGTGGGGCTGCTGACTGTCTGGGGTTGCCAGCATGGGATGCTGAGACAAACCCGTCTTCCTTGGCACCTCTTCCTGGCCAGTTCTAACACTGTTTATTTGGGTTGACTTTTGAATGCCAGATAGTCAAAGCAGATTCAAGCATTTTGCACTGTGGGACCATTGTTTCGCTTTCTGCCATGTGATTTCTGAAGGTATTTGGGGAACTACAGTTGAAGTCAGTCTCTGAAAGGAATTCTCAGGCCATCAAGGGTTGCAGTGGGGATTGGGTGCTTGTGGCTCTCAAATGGACGTCTCTGAGCTCTACACCTCTCTCCAAGTACTACCTCTGTTTAAAAATCTGATTCATGCAGCTTTATTTTTCAGGGCAGATGGAGAAGGACAGAAAAGAGACTAGTTTTAGAGCTAGCTTATCCTGAGGTGATAGCTCCTCAAAATGTCAGCACTATTGATGTATTGATATAATTAAACACGTCTACTGAAATGTCACTGCTGCTGCCCAGTGATCTGATGGACAGCTCTGGTTGGGGGATGTTCTTAAACAGCACAGACAAATTGTTGGGATGCTGTGATCTCCATTAGATGTCCCCTTGGCTCACGAGTGATGAAATGCTACTGAAGGCAAGGAGGGTTAGTGAGTCTTACATAAATGATTAGTCTCAGTGTCTAATTGTCCTTGCTGTCTCTAATATGGAGTAGTTTCTCAAGACCTTTTCCCACAGCTCCCAGTTTTTGACACATTCTACTGCCTACACCTTGCTTTTTTAGCCTTGATTGAGCAATGCACATGGACTCCCTTCAGCAAATGAATGACAAAGGACACTGTCCCTTTGTTTTAATTTGGATTTTATTTATTTACTGAAGGTACGGAAACCTGTTCACTCACACTCAACAATTTCTTACTCCTCAGAGATGATGATGGGATTTCCTTCTCAACCTGAGTTACACCTTCCATTGCTGTTCTGCCATGGGAAGGTTAACACACACTAGCCCAAGGAGATTTCTGATAGGAAGAACTCCCTACCAAATATCAGAAAGCACACAAGGCTCAATATTCAATTTAGGAAAAGTAGGCCATGAATCTATCCTCCAGACGTGCTGCACACCTATCTTAAAAGGAAAAAAGAAAACAAAAACAAAACCCAAACCAAACCAAACCAAACACCCCCCCCCCAAAAAAAAAAAAAACAAAACAACAAAAAACACAACAACAAAAAACCCAAATCAACAAAAAAAAACCCCAGAAGGACAAAAAAAAGAACACTTAGCTCTTACCCTGGCAAGAAATGTTCCAGGAAATGAAAATCTCATAACTGCTGCTGCTTGTCAAAGACCTCATGAAAAAGAAATGGAAGACAGTCACTTGACAGAACTTGAAACAGAGTCAGACAGAACTTGAGATGAGTTGTGGGACCCACCACTCATTTTCTTTTTCCTTTGCTCTTTGAGGGAATTGCTTTCACCAAGCAGTGCAAAATATTAGGGCACATGCAGACAGAATTCTCCTGGAATTTGTGACAAAGTGCTGTGTAGCAGTGTTAGATTCCACTGTTATGTGCAAGATCTGTTTTTGGAGATAGTTTGTAATATTGCAGGCCTATATTGCAAAAATAGGATGAGCCATTTCAGCTGTCATTCTCATTAATTATTACACTTTCTAGTATTACTGTTATTTGTTGAGGCTAGCCCATTTTTTCCTAAGCTTTTATTTTTCAAAAATATTTCAGATTTCTCTTGCCCAGACCCATAAACCTCAGGATGAAACATGTGCAGATTTTTCTTCTCTCAAAAGAAATACAGTATTTAAGTTTTGAACTCCTTTAGTTTTGGGTAAAATATTTCAACTTTCATATAAGAAAGCCCAGAGGTGCAGATGGAGTTCCTCCCTACTGCCTCTGTATAGAGGCGATAGTTCTTAGAGGCTTCCCAGCCAAGATGAATGACCTATTGTGACAGACATCATCAAACATATAGCAGGAGACTGTATCTACCACAAAGAGATTATTTTCTAGATGGAGAAACTGCATAAAGGGCAGCCAAAGGAAAGTATTTTTAGCTACATTTCACAAATAAGGAAACGAGACAAAAATGTTAAAGCCTAAAACTCCTCAGGTACATTGAAACCACTGGGAGCTTCGTGGATTATTGCTTGAATAAAGCAACATAACCTATGTCACACAGGAAGCCTTTGGTAAAGAACTGAACAGAGATAATGCAGAACCTGTGTCAGAGATCAAGAGCCTGGCTTTCTTTTTGAGGAAGAAAAGATAAGTGGAAGTGAAAAATTCCTGTCCACGGTATATTGGGCTGACAAACACAAGCAAACAATTAGAAGGATAAAAGAATACATTTATTCTGGAAAGTTACTTGGCAAAAGAGTTTTTCTGCTAATATTTGGTGAAGCATCTGTCCAAGTAGGTAGAAAATTAATTTCTTGTTTTTCTGGGTGTTAACCTGTCCTGGACCTCACGGGAGATGGTGATGCAATTGTAGAACAGGGTGGAAAAGCATTGGTAGGTTTCCTTCCAAGCTGTTCACTTTGGTTCACTGACTAACCTTGAGTGTGGCTTGAAATTGAAACAGGAACAACCAGAACTAAAAGCATACATTTCTAAAATTTGAACTTCATAGAATCACAGTAGAATTGAAGTTGGGAGGGACCTCCAGCTATCCTGCTCAAGCAGGATCACCTGTATCCAGTCGCCCAGGACCATGTCCAGACAGCTTTTGAACATCTCCAAGGACGGAAGCTCCAGAGGCTCCTTGGGCAACCTGTGCCAGTTCTCAGTCATCCCCCCAGGCAAAAAGTGTTTCCTGAGGTTCAGAGGGAACTGCCTGTGCTTCATCACCTCTTGGGCTCATCACTTCTTGTGCTGTCACTGAGCACCAACAAAAGTAGCCTGGCTCAGTCCTCTTTGCATCTTCCCTTCGGATATTTATATCCTTGAGGACCCATCCGTTAGAAGCTTGGAAATATTCAATATGTCCATCTTTACACACATATACAGCTGTTTGGAATAGCCTGGAGTTGCCTTTTGTTGTTGTTGTTGTCATTGTTTTGGTTTTTTTATATTATTTTGGAGGGGTATCATTTTTCTCAGTGGGAAGTATAGGCAGAGGTTTTCTCGGTCAGTCTCACAAAGCACTTCACTACATTTTTAGGTAACAAAATAGATTACATGCTACATTCTGTTAAAAACCTGGCTACAGTCCTGTTGTATGAAGCACTCATACAAATATAGTGCAGATTGAGACCAGATTAGAATATGTAGTATGCAATGAAGTGCAAGTTATAGCAGAACATTTAAGACAGACATGAACCTTCACAATGCCAGTTCCTCAAACCAGGAGGAAAACAGACCATTTAAAATTATTTCATGTGATTATCCTATGATCAGCCTCTCCTCTTTCAGTTTAATGTTCTCCTCTTAATTACCTTTAGTAAATTTACATTTGATGAGTATCAGCTGTTCTGTTATTACCTTTAGCAGCATTTGATTCTCTCTTACAATGCTGTTCCAGTCCAGATGTTTTTTCCATTCCACAGTTAAAACGTCTTGGATGTCTGGAACCAAAACAGAGTAAGAAATAGAAAACATATAAATAAAATACATAAACTCTGTAGCTTTGAACTAGAGCTTATCTCACAGAGACTTTTTTGCTAAGTGGTGAAGGACAAATGAAATCTGAAATACTGAGGAAATCCTGCATGGAAGAAATTAAAAGAGACATCTCCTTGAATAAGATATAATTACAACTAGATATAGTTAAACTAAATATTATTGCTACACAGTGTGTTTGAGTACAGTGACAAACCTGAAGAAAGAACATACTTGGCCACTTGCTGTATCAGTATGACTCTGGTTAATGCCCACTGCTGCCTTTTCATACAATTACAACCACTGACCACGAAGCAGGGTCTAAACGAAGTCTGAATCCTCCTCTGAGTACAACATTTACCTCCTGTTAGAGGCAGTGAGTGAAACAGGACATTACTGCATGTGAGGCTCTGTTTAGATCTTTAAAGGAAGAACACAGAATTAGCAAATTAAACTAAGGGTTTGTTTATTACAAACAGGTTGCATACCCTAACTTTTCCCAAAGGATTGCATAACCACAGATCCTAAAATACAGAGGTACACACACAGACACACAGACACACACTTGAGCAGACTGAAGCCAAACAAATTATAGCATAGTATAAGGAAAAAGACAGCTATAAAGCAAAGTAGGAATATACCCTGTTTCATAGTAACTGTGGTATTGGCACATGGTTTATAGGTAAGTATAAATGGCCTTTTCCTCTTTTTACTTCCACTGGCTTTTAATACTTTTTCTGCTGATGTTCTAGGAACATAACCTTGAACCACTGATTTGTAACAAAAACACTCTTCCCTTAGTACAGAAAACAGGGGCAGAGACAAGGTAGAAAGACTGAAAGCCATCTGTTTGGGGAAGAGTGCAGAAGATGGAGCAGAGAATACGAGGACAATTACAGAAATAGGAACTACAGACATGCTAAGTGAATAGAAACAGTATTGATATGTCCAAGGAACTGTAAGGTATAAAGATACAGGATTTTTCATAATGGACCAGCGAAGTCTTGATCACAGCCAGTGCTAATACCACAGGCTGTGGAGGGAAAAGGAAAGTGAGCATTGCCAAGTTCCAACTTTCCTATCCAGTCTTGATTTGTTCAGTGCTCATAGATCTAAGCTGCAAAAGCGTTTACAAAGATGAAAACAATTCTTGTTGCTAAAAAAATTATTGCACTGTAAATTCAGGAAGGGTTGTCTTACAGCTCACAAATGGAAGTTTCAGGAACAAGACAATACCCACATCATCTCTAATCATGTACTGTGTAATACATTTATTGGCAACCTTTCTATTCACTTGGCTTTACACAGGATATTTAAGTTATTTGGGTCATAGGTCCTCAGGATGTTATATAACATAGAGCTTTTTTAGATAACTTTCTGCTCACCTTTAATTCCCAGTAGGAAATGACTATCATGCCTTCAGCAATTTCAGTGAAGTTTATATAGAAAAAATAATATGAGAAAAATCCTTAACATTTATCTTCCTGCAAACCACTCCAGCAGCTGAATAAAAGAAGTCAACATCCCAGGACCAGAGAGTTTTGCATAGGTCACCTACATGCACTAACATAGGCTTCAGATAGGTAAAGAAAAAAGGTTTGCAAGGTTGCAAAATGCTCAGCTGCAGGTAGAATGTAACATATGTGCTTCTGTCAGCCCCTGCAGCGTATCGACATTTAGATAAAAGAGAATGTATTTAGGGGGAATTAATTATTTCTCACAAGGTGAAAGAGTTTCAGACACCTAGTAGGGAAGAGTAACTTGTACATGAGAGAAAGTGAGGAAGTTTGTGACAAGACAATTCAAGATAAGAGGACAAGGAAGTAGGGGACTCTAACTCACACTTCTCTTGCTTCTAAAGTTGCATTGCCTCTTCCACAAAGCAAAATTACAGTGACGGAAGAGCTCATTGTTGTAGTTTAAGTTTGAAAGCACAAACACATTTGGACGTCAAAGAAAATGCCGATGTTTTGGTTAGCCTTTGACTTCCTCTGAAAAAGAATAGGAGCAATTCATTCACTCAGAAGACAACTCCCAGAGTTATTTTCTGTGACATCAGAGATCAGAAATCACTGATGGATTCCTGTGCCTTCAGCACTTTTTTGCTGTGTTTCAGGGAAGCTCAGCTAGCCATTTCTTTATCCATGTCTCTATTTTATTTGTAACCAGAGGTTTCCTGTTGCCTGAAATAGAGATCTTACCCATTAAGTCATCTCTTTGTTGTCATTTGTGAATATAAGAAAGAATAATTGATGACATTGGTGTATAATTCTACATGTAACAATTTCCTGAGAGTTAAAGGCTTTTCTCTCTGGTGTTTTAGAGATTAAAAAAAAAAAAATCATCCCATAAGCTCAGGTCATAATTGAAAACACACTACTTTCAATATAGATTTAAGCACATGGAGGAATGAATGTATTTAACTCAGGTAAATCCAGCCCTGCAGTCCCCCTTTTTCACTGTTACCGTCTGTTAGCCACCAATTTGAAAAGAGCAGAGAAATGATTTGATTTCATAACCAAATAGCTGAGCAGAAACCATTTCCTCCAGCAAAGCTTTTACATTTATATTTAAATGAACTGCCTGTGGCTGGGAAGTTCTGCCTCATTTAAAGACAGGAGTTAAAAAGACCTGCTGTGAGACATGGGGCAATGCAGAATTAGGAGATCTGGATGAATTTCAAGTGTCTCAGAGCTAAAAGGAAACATACCACTTGTTCATGTGTGCTGAAGCTGAGTTCAGAGAAAGGTTGGACCAGGGTAAGTCTGGTCTCGTGCACAGAGCCTGGCCACCACAGAGCTGCCTGCAGCTGGCCCAGGACTGAGCGAGCTCCAGGACAGGACTTGCTTTGGTGCAACGTGATATGACTCTAAGCAATACCAGCTTACACTCCCTGCAGCTCACACTGCAAACATGGCCTTTGGGAAACTTTGAAGAATAATGGGAAATAGCTCAGAACTCATCCAGTAGGTAATGGAGCAATGAACTAGCTTTGGATTCAAAGTGATGGATTGTAGACTTGTCTCTTTTATTTCCTCAGCAAAGCTATAGTTATCAAAGAGATATTAGCTTAAAAACCCATTTAGTAATATTATTGTATCGTGCTTGGTCCTCCCACAGACATTTTCTTCTTTACAAACTGCTTTACAAACAGGGGCTAATTATTCTTTATACCACACTTCCCAGGGGAGAGAATAAAAATCTTTCCTCTTTTCATAGTAAGGAAACTCAGGTATGGGAGTTATTTGCTGAATGTCTGTCAAGATATCAACTTGAGAGACAGATGATGAAGTAGCAGCGATTGGTGATCCTACCCAGCTGTGGATGGAAGTGATCTCCTGGCAGGCAGGACCTACTGCCTGGATTCAGTCCTCCTCTTTTCCCACAGGGAAAACGCTGGTGTTTTCACTACATGACAAGTCACTGTCATTTCACAGGATATCAAATGACAATATATAACTAAAGAGTAATGCAGAAGGAAAGGTCAGGATAGGGCAGAACCCCTCTGGAGAAGTCTTTCAATAACCCATTCTCCCTTTCCATGTGCTTCGTCTCCAGGTGTTAAAACAAGGGGGTTTCTGCTCATACCTTTTATTCACTCCTTGCCTCAGGTCTCTGGTTCCCCAGCCAATTTTCCAGTCAAGTGTTAGGAAAAGTACCAAGTACTGAGAGCTCCTGCTGCAGACTAAATGCAGTTATTCTGCATCGGCAAGTGGCTGCTCATGCTGAGCCCTGCAGGGGATTAGGTTGCATGGGCACTGAGAGGAGTAGAGAGAGAAAATGCCAAGGGAAATTTACTTGAGTGGGGAAAATATTGCCTTCCTGGCTGCTTCTAAAAGTCTTCCTGCTCTATTTTATTGCTGGAGAGAAAAAGTTAACTGTATAAGTGTGAAAGTTTGCAGGGGACTGGAAAAAAATGTATGCAAAAACTAAGTGGCCACCAAGGTTCCTGCTACAAGTTGAAAGAAGAGTGAGACAAAGGGATAGATTCCTCTGAAATAAAATCTCTTTTGCTGGCAATATGTATGCATTAAAATGGACAGAAAGGCTATGGCACTGTGCTACTGGCTGTCTTAGAGAGGTAAAGCCTACTGCCACCTTAGTGGGAGAGAAGGTAGGAACAGCAATGGAGTTTGTTGAAGGGGTTTCATGCCAGTCATTGTATTTGTCAGCCCTCCAGGAAATCTTCATACTGGTGTTTCATACTCCTAAAAATTCTGAGATAGTGGTTTTGGAAAAAAGGAGCAGGAGTTACTATTTTCTTTATTGCTTTTCCCTCTTTCTGGTCAAAACCTTCTTTTAAAATGGAAACCTATATATCTATATAATGCATTAATTATATATATATATGTTTAAAAATATATATTGTTTTAATTATATATACAGGTAAAAGCAAGACACAGAAAAGTAGACAGACAATGTAAAAATAAATTTAACAGAAAATACTCCCTATAGAAAACACTATGTTCTGTAAGATCCAATTCAGGATTTATAAATTTCTTATAGTTACCTCCTCCTCAGCTATTCTCCTCACCTCTTTCTTTCTGAATTTCTACTAATTTCTGCCCATTCCCAGTGACTACTGTTGGCACGATTATTTTCATTAGCTACCTCCAGATAGCTCAGGGCAACATACATCTATTTTTACTTATCCTGATGTAATACAACTTCAAAAGAATACAATTACAACAGTTACCAATGGCTGAACTGCAGAAGATCAGAGACAAATTTTAATTTTCTTCCATTAAAATGCCATTAAAGTTTGTTATTTTCTATGTAACACTCCCCCTAGGCAAGGTCTAAGCAGAGAGCCTTGACTTTCATTTAAGAGTTTTCCCCTTAGTCAGTAGAATAGGTATTACAGGAGATACTTTCGCTAAGCTGGCTGGCAAATTTATTTTCGTGGCAGTTAACAACAGCAGTAATTGATAAAAAAAATTGATTAACAGCAAGGCCTTGACTTTTGAAAACATATTTCAATCTTCAAACAAATCACTCACCAATTTACTTTCCTTTCATGTCCTACTGCATCTGTCCCCTTAATAATAGTTCATAAGCCCTTGGGAAGAACCTTAAACAGGATTTCACTTGAGAGCATGCATGTCATTAAAACTACTCTTCTTCAGAATAGGATGACTCCATTTAAAAGGTTGATCACTCTGATAGTACTCCAGGAGAAGTGATTTGCAATGAAAGGCTTATGATGGCATCTAGGAGCTGAAAGAGCAGAAGGAAGCATCTCTGAAGACAGTGTATTTTGAAGGAAGCAGCATGTGTCCTCAACTTCATTCCTTTCCCTTGCCTATCTCTTGGACTCCAAAGGGAGGTGAGTCCAAATGGTGCTGAGGGAGTCCAAAGTGCAGATGTGGAGGTGTGGAGGCTGGTGATGGTTAGGAGGGGAGTTGCTTGAAGGGCACAAGACACCTTTAGCATCTCTAACACTTCTGATATACTGCAGTCCCACTGACTGTTTGCATTTTCCTATTTTTTAATTAGCTGGCTTTTGCCTCCTAAACAACAGCCTAACCCATGTTCTCCATGGATCTCTGCCTTTCAGGGTGCCCTGCCCATGGTAATGCTTAAGGACTTTGTTTAAAAACAACTCTATTTTACCATGAATGTTCAAAGGAATTAACTTCCTTAAACCTGGATGGACCAAAAAATGTGCCCCATATAGAAACAGGTGCCCCATACATCCAGGTATCAGTTTATATTGAACACCCTGACTAATGCCATCACCATTTATTAGCCATCAGAGATTCAATTGGTGAGAGAGATACTGGAAATGGGATGTCATTACTGCCTCATCTAGGGATCTGCTAGTCAAGGCTGAGGATGAACTGTCTTTTACAGTAGGCATCAGTGTCACTTCTGTGGAAAGCTGATTAAGTCTGGGATGTTAAAACCAGCAATGTGTTTTTCAGATGGCATCTGGTGGCACAGTGTAATAGACTATATTATTTGCTACATCATTGCTCATGAAATATTGTTAGCAGGGTGCAGATCATTCGTCCATTAACGCCCCGTGAAGTCACCTTGAATCCCATGTTTCCAGAACAGTGGAAAAGACTTCTATTTCACAGCTGAAAAATAAGCCATTTGGATGCTTTTAAAGTGCCTAGTACAGAGTTTTGCTATTTCTACAACACTCTCTTACCTAACAGAATTTTTCAGCTTTAAGATCTCATCTGGAAGAGATGTAAATGTCACTCCAGTTGGTCTGAACAAGTGGTATACCAGAAGTTAATATGACCCTTTGTCTCTTTGGTGATAGTTCTCTACAAAGATATTTTTAAAAGTGTGAACCATATATAGATAAATATATATATTATGTCAATCTATTTAATCATGCTGGGATGTGGAAGAAAATGTTTAATTCTCACCATTTGTTGCAGCTCTAACACACCATTCATGCAAATATTACTATCTATACCAGAGAAACAAATCCTTGAAATCACACAGTAACTAAAGTACTCCATTCAGAGAATTTTCCTACCCACTCAGTTTGGAAGCTGATGTCCAGCAAGATGGACAGCTTTGAACTCCGATGTCTGCTATGGGAGGTCATGGAAAAAATAATGATGTTATTAGTCCAGATTTGTCTGCCCTTCCTCTCCCCTACCAAGAGAATATTTGCACAAGTCTTATCTTGAATTTTGACTTGCTGTTGCAGTGGTGGGCAGAGTAAAATGGGAGTAGTTCACACTTCTCTGAGCTACTGTGTATGCCTGCTTTGCTGGGGATGCAGCAAGATGGTGCTGCCCTGGTTCAGAGAGGTTTCCTTTGCAATTAAAAGCTTCATTTTTAGAGTATGAAAAATTAATGTTGTCAGAAACCAATGGCCTTCTAAAGGTTGAGTGCACTAGAACTGATTTGACAGTAATGTCAAAGTTCCAGGAGAGAGAGAAGTAAACATGCAACAATTTTACAGCTCCACACTGCTGTAATGTTTCACTAAGAACTAGACAGAATGTCAAAAAGAGTTAAATACCAAACAGAGGAATGAAAAAGGAGAGGGTTTCTTTGAGCAGAACTACATAACACCTTGGAAACCTTCCTTTCTTATTGAAAAAAGTTTACACCTTTTGAAGTTCAAACAATGTCAAGAATCAACTCTGAACTTTAATATCAGTTGTGAGACACAATGAGTAAAAAAGAATGTGCATTACTCAGATTTATCTATAATTTCTGCTTGGCTTTCATCACTTGATTTTTTTTAATTTTTTTTTTTTTTTTTTTTTTTTTACAATTTTCTTGATGGCAATTACCCTGTGATACCCTTGGAACAGCTAGCATAAGCCACAAAACTAATACCTGGCTGTTCTGATGACACTCATCCAACTGATAGAGGAACTGAGGACTAGGACCAGCCTCATATACATTGCAAAGGATTCAGTAAGGAGTAAGAGATGAGACTGAAAAGAGTAAGAGCTTCTGCAGTTGAAGAGGAGCCAGATGAAAGCACTAAGGATTATCAGCAGTCTAGAATACATGGTCTAACAGGAGAAAAAGAAAAGATCCAAAGAAAGGAAGTGGCACAGTTGATTATAACAATGGGAAGATGTCACAGCAAGTCTTCAAATATGTAAAAATCTACTGCCAGTGGGACTTAGTCAAGAAATAATGGGTTTAAACTACAGTAAGAGAGGTTAAAAAAAAAAAAAAAAAAAAGAGAGAGAGCCTTTGAATGCTAAGGATAGAGAGACACTTGAATGACTTGCTTGGGAAAAATGAGGACTTGTGTAAAAACTGTTATAAAAGGCAAGTGTTGCCAGCATCTGATAAAAATTTGATCCTGGTGAGGCTGTGATAAGGGCTAGATGACTGCTTTTAGCTCTTGTTTATTGCCTTTTATTACATTTTTATTGCCCTTGCACATTATATTCCTCACTAGATTACCCACTACACATTCACTGAAAGCTAGGCTGTTAGCTTACTCTTTCTTTTCTCTAGATGCTCTAGCTAGAGTAACATATGGTGCAGCCTGCCACTACCTTTTGCTCATACATTTTTCTGGTGGGGAGAGCTGGTTGTGCCCGCAGCCTCTTTTAGTGTTATCAGAAAATGGGGAGCATGGACAGATATTTGAGGAGATTTTCAGCTGGTGAAACCAGGGGGATTAGTCCCATTTTACACCAGGGATCTTTTTCTAGAGCACACTTCCTGGCCTCCAGCTGCCACTCCAGAAGGACACAGGTCATACCTGTGTGCCCTGCATCAGTATCCCAGGCACTCCAGGGCACCCTATGCCTCTGCACCTGAATCCCACGCTTAACTTTTTGGTAGCTACAAGTTACAGTTAAAAAACCTGTTCCTCTAGAGCAGCAACTACTCTCCTACACATGTTCTGACATTGATTGATGAGACTGCCCTGGTTCAGCACAGTGCACAGTCATGCTAGGAGTGTGCAGAGCAGGCAGAAGGGACCACCTGGCCAGTCAAAAAAAGAGCAGGCTGCATGTTTCTCTGTATAGGTGTAAAAGAGTCCAAGAAAAAAATGCTGTAAGAAACCAGATCTAAACATTTTTGCTATTCATACTCACTCCTCTGGGCAGCACATTCCCTTGTTTGCACATATTAGCTGCTGATCTGATAAGTAATCCTGCTGAAATCAGTAAGATTATTATAATTAATTCATTTGGAGTTCTAATTACCGTAACTGAGTTAGACACACTCACTTTAATGAGTGCAGGACAGAGTTTCTCTCTGCCTTTGCACAGATCTCTGTCAGAAGGATTTTGCAGTGGTAGGGCTGGTGCTTGCAGACTGGCTCATTTGGTATGAGTATGAAATGTGGTGCTTCCATCTTCTGTGTCTTCATGATGTTATTCTTGGTAACAACCTAAATTAGCTATTAATTTGCTTTATCTATTTTTGATTTGAGGCTCTATTTGTCTAAATATTCCCAATAGAATGAGTCACAAGTACCTGAATTTAATGCTTTCCATTGTATCAGCTGCAGATATATGTCATTATTTAGTTACACAATAAAAATAAATATTCTACACTGTGTGTACTCTGATGCAAAGCCATTGAAGCATTTTTGTCACTGCCTTCAACGGGAACATGATTAAAATTCTTATAAAGTGTTCATTAAAACCTCAAAATACCTGTGGAAGACTGTGATAATTAGTTCAATTAAAACTGTATTCTGAAAACCAACTGCAGTAATGACAACCTGGCTTTCAGTGATTTTGTGTAGTAGTAACTCCAAACTTTGCTTAATTTGCATGCTGACAGCAGAGGCTATAGTCCCCCCTTCCTTGGGGATAATTGTCATGAATATAAGCTAATGAGCAATCACCGGCACTAGCAGGCTTCACGGCTCCACTAAATAGACTGAGATAGATTTATGAGAGGGATTTGTGAGCACGGGCGGGTAGAGCTGGGGGAGCTACGCCAGCCACCTCCTTTTCCTGCACATCAGTCTCCCAGACTCCTAAGGGAGTCGCTGAACAGCACAAGAAGCAGCTCCCACATCACCGCGGTTTGGAGTCAGTCACATTGCCAAACCCGCAGCACTGGATGCAGTGTGTTGATGCCCAGTTTAGCTCCTGCCTCTTAGAAGAATAGAACCCACTTGCTCAGCTCAAGAAGTGGGACTTGCTTAAGGCAAAAAGCCTTATTCCACCTGGTTTCCCTGGCATTTCTGGCTCAGTGAGCACTGAAGTGGTGTTACTGAGGGAGGAGTCTCTGGAGTGTGTCTGATTACAGGAGGCTTTTAGTGTGAGCTGGGGATGCAGCAGAGTAGAGATTTATCATCTTTGCCAGGGCTCTCGAGAAGGAGTGGGCTGCACAGAGCCAGAGCACAGATTTTCAGCTGCCAGAGGCCAGGATTAACAGCAGCTAGACTTTGCCTTTACAGGATGGCTCTGTGCAATTCAATCCCTCGGCCCCAAAAAAAGGATTTTTCCAGTAATAAAGCAGCTGTCAATAGAAGCCGTTGTCCTCTCATTTGTTCCAATGGAGGTGGTACATTTTTCTCTTTTTACTGTGCTTTTACTGTACTTTCTCCTGATCATCAATTTTAATGGATGGTTGACTAGCTTCAGAAAAATCCAGTCTGGCTTTGGTGAAGCTTTTGCGCTCTAAAAAGAATGTTCAAGTTCCATGTGGAATCTGTACAAGACCAAAACATCTTGTCTTTGAATCAGGGAAATTCAGTAGAGTCTGCCAAGTTTTGCTATGCAAAATTGGATTATTCCATACCTAACATGCAGTCAAAATTCACAGCTGGGAGCACACAGAAGCGTAGCCAAAGCATGCAATAAAAAGAACTATGTATCTCCTATATGTTAAAATAAAACTGTATTTTTGGATCCTCTAGTCTAACATTGGAGCATTTAGTAATCATTGCACATAGTGGTCTGTTATACCCTCATGATTCATTTACAAGGCAAATGATTTAGATTTTTTTTTCCTTTTTTTTTTAGCTTAGAAGTTAGTTACGTGACTTAAAAACATTCTGGGTTTCCAATTCATGTTTCAGTCACTTTCCTTGTGACTTCTCTAAACTATATACCAAACTTCTCAAAGTTCCCTAAAATACAAAGTTTTCATTAGCTGATGCTCTTAGTTTGAGAGGGTTAATAATTCACTTCCTTCTCAGCTAAGCTGTCTCATTTTCAACTTGTTGCCAAAGCATAAGGGAAGTTTGAGTTTAGAGATGTGCAATCTCACAAAGAACCAGTCTTAAAGATTAATTGAAAACATACACCTTTGGTCACTTTCAACTTAAAAAAATCAGAATAATTTAGCATGCCAGGACCAGAAAGATCAATCTTTTCCAAATGTGACCAAAAAATATCTGAGAACAAACAGAGTCAGAGGAATGAGAGTAAAGGTTGTTGGACTGGCAGAGAAGTTGGGTGCAGCCAATTACAAGAATTTCTCTGGCAATGTGCTATCCCATAAATCAACGTGATGCTTAAGGGAATGAGGAAAATAAGCCCAGGAAACATAAAGGTAGAATAAAGACAAGGAGGCTGAATGGGAAGAACAAGCATTAGATTTTAAGTACAGATAAACTGTAATAAATACAAAGGTGAGCAGCTTAAGAGAAACTGTCTTATCATTATCTTTTGATTTTCTTTCTGTAACATCTCATTTGCTGAAAGTTCTTCGGCACCACTAGCAGTAATATCAGTCCACTAATAACTCCTACAGCACTGAAATATTTCTTTGCTTCAGTGTCAGTAAATGGTGGGGAAACAATTCTGTACTCCATGGGTATAAGTGACTCTCTGATATCAAATCCTTGGGTTGAGGGAATGAAATGAACTTTCTTATCATGTTTGACACTCATTGTTTTTCATTTAGTTTCTGTATTTCTTTTTCCTTCTGATCTTTTAAAATTATGAGATATTCTGGGTTCTGCAAAACCAAAGTACAGACCTCTTTCTTTTTAAAATTTTCTGCGTTTTTAACACTATCACCTCAGTGCTTTCCAACTTCAAAATAAAACTTGGAGCTGATACTTCCCACAGTGCCTTATCAGGAGACTTACTGCCCTTGTTTCTGGTCTCTGGTAACCTGCTGCTGATTGCTAATCACAGCTAGTTTCTTTTGGTCTTCCAGAGGGAACTGGAGGGGTTATCTCCCTTCTGCTTCACTACTCCACTTCCCCTTTGCTGTCTATGTTTTGAGCATCCCCATTAAAATTCAAAGCATGCACAGGGTAAAGTCATGGAGCTTTAATCTTGGTCTGAAGTTAGTCCTGGATCCATCACAACTGACACTTGAGGTAATTTGACATTGAAAAAAGAGTTATCCTAGGCCCCAATTCTCATAGCACTGCTGAAGCTGAGCAGTAAATAATGAACTGTACCATCTAATTGAATTAGGCACTAGAGCTCAAGGAGCACTTCTTGAGAATAAGCATATGAAACTATCAGTGAACAGTGACGAACAACCCAGAATTGAGTTTCAAGCTGGACAACCTTGATGCTTTAGCTGTACTCCTTAGGAAACACTCAGACTTCTCGTAGATCTTACTTGACCTAGACAGTGCTCAAACTTCTCTTAATTACTTCAGCTTACAGCTACCTAATATGTTTAATTACATAATCAACTAAACACATCCTGTATGCTGCTCACTGTGACCTAAAAAAAAAAATTAAATAAAGAAAGCATAATTCAATAACTGTTAAATAATCTTTTGTAATGTTACTACAACAGTTCCTTTGCAAGTTACTAATCACAATTATGCAAATGTTAATTAAGGTTATTACTGCGCAGTTTCTATTGACTGGGGAAAAACTAATTCATAGGCACAACCAGCTGTATCATGTTGCCTTAACAATTTTTAACTCTCTACATTTGTGGAAATAAGAAATCAAGACCCTTATGGTACACTTATGTAGTCATTATACAGATGACATATATTTTCTAGAGAACTGTCCTTCCATACCATTTCCCTTCCTTATTTATCTCCTCTCATTTTATTTCCTAGTGAAGAGTTGGATCTTTTCAAATAACATTAATGCAGGAAAGGGGTAGGGAGGGTGAAAAGAGTGGAATAGATGAGAGTTTCTATCTGAGCTGAGCAGTGCACGTTAGCCAGGGTATTCTCAACCCTGCTTTAACAACTTCTCTGCTTCAGGAGTCAGTCAGGTTGTAATAAGCTGAATACCACGTCCCTGTCACATTTCTGAGGGTGCCTCTCAAGTCATTCCCTTAAACCAAATTGTTTCTCATATTTTACTAGGTTTGATGCCTCTTTTATATGCCTAAAAAAGTGTAAAGGGTCTGTGCATAGTAAGGAGTTATGTATCCCAGTAAGTTCACAAAGAATATGGAGTAATTCATCACACACTGTGAAATACCCACAGGTCAAAAAAAACAGCAAAAAATGCTGATGCTTTGCAAGCAGTGGCATAGAAATATTTGTAGGAGTAGGAAAGAAAAAAGGTAGAGTAATGCAAGTGGAAGGAAAAAGGTACAAAAATGTCATCTAATTCCTTGTCTCAGTGACACACACTGTCATCTCATTGGAGACCTGTAACTGCTCAAGTTGCCCTGAAAGTGGATAAAAAATGTCTAAAAATTTCAGCAGCAGGTTGAGGAGGGTAAAATGAACTGTTAAGGTCCTGGAAAGTGCATGGCCATACTCACTTACAAGCATGAGCCATTTGTCAATATTACTGGAAGGTAAGCAGAAGCATCAAGCAAAGCCTGCAATTAAGGCCAGAGTAAAATGCTGCAGCACGTGGCCCTTTCAAGAGAGAGTGATTTCAGAGTCAGCAAAGGCAGGCAGATCTAGTGTCCCTTGCTGTGTGCTTCCTGGCACTGCTCTGCTCTTCTCCTTGCTGCTGCAGAGCCTTTCTCCTCAGACCCCCTCCAGCTTTCACTGGGGCACGTGTCAGTCTGGGCACAGACACTGGCACCACACCATTTGCACAGAGCAGATGCTGCACAGACTGAGCTAAGCATGGGCGGTTTGAACTTAGGCTTTCTAATTGAAGCCTTTGGATGTGCTGCTGGCACAGGCTTGCCAAAAAAATAGGCAGCCACTGAGGAAAGTTCAGCAGAACAACAGCTTGCTGTGAGGGGCTATGCCAACTACCTCAAGAACTATGTGGAGTCAGGCTGAGCCACAGGGCAGGTCCAGACAGACAAAATGGGATTAGTGGTGTGGGGTGAGGTTTCCTCCTCTTTAAACAAATATGAACTAACTGAGTAAATGCTGAACTTGGTAGTGTCTTTCATCACTCAGGTGAGATCTTCTTTTCCCTCCCAGCAGAGCTCACTGCAATCTCCATGTGTCAAAGCAATGGTCCCAGCTGTGTGGCACTGGGAAATGTGAGCCAAAGATAGGGCAAGCAAGTCCTCAGTCATGTGCTTCTGGACACATCTGAAAAAAAAATGATCCCTTCCCAGGATTACACTGAAGCTGCTGAAATCGGGAACCAAGTCCTGTCTCTAGGCCATCCCATACTGACAGAGGCAAGCCCGCTCTCCCTCCCTCCCTTCCTCCTTCCCTTTTTTCCTTCCCTCCATTTCCTCCATCATCCCTCCATTCCATCCATCATCCTTCCCTTCTTTCCTCATCCCTTCCTTGCTTCCCTCTCTCACTACTCTTCCATTTCTGGTTTAGTTGCAAATGCCTCAGTGAAAGGGCAGCTGCTTAGCCAGGGTTTTTCCAGCAAACCACAGTATTATTGTAGTAATAAGGAAAATAACCAACTAAGCCTTACTCTAACTACTGGAAAGTAACAAATTAAGAGACAGAAACAGATTCATGGTCTCTGTCTCCCAAGTATCGATTCATCCCTTAATCAATGGCTGTGGCCAGAGCTGCAGACTGTCCTAATTTAGTTTAGGTCTGTGGCCACAGCTGTCTTTTAGATCAGACTGTCCTGCAGAGACTGGGACAAAAGTTAGTCCTTGTCCCTGAGCTCTAGACACTGTCCCTTCTTGACTCAGCTTTGGATGTTAGGTATATGGGGTCATGTTTTTAATAAATATCTTTAATTCAGCTCAGTCAAGTCCCTAAATTTTGGGGCATCTGCAGATTCTCTGTTAGCTATTAAATGTATTTCAACAGTATGTGGAAAGTAGAAGAATCTATTGATCCCTTAGAGCATTCAGTTTGCCTCATTTGTCAAAGCAAAATGCACATATCAACACATCGCTTGACCTAATAAATATTTGGGACAGTTGCAACCAGGCAAGCTCCAGTTTCCACTGAGTAAATGCTGTAATTTCTTTTGAAAAGCCTGGTGCTATGAAATAATGAACCACTAAGCTTTGGACTAAATTGACTATCCATTTTTGTCTCGCTGGTTAATGTTGCATTCTGTGATTATCTAGCCTCATCCTCTCATTTCAGCCAAAACAGAGTATTTTTAGCACAAGCCACAGTCTCTCTTCATCAAAGGCCAGAGAGTTTAATTGTGGCTGGTCAGTAGCAAGCACTTAATTTCGAGAAAGAGAAGACCAGCTCCAAGTGTGCTGCACCAGTGTTCTGCTCCAACAGGTTAGCTGGAGTACTAATTTTACACTCAGTCCATTCATAGAGGAAATACACTTCTTAATCCTGTCTCCTGACCCTTTTAGTCACTTTGCTCCCCTTAGCTCCTCAGTTTACACTAACTATCAAGTGAGCAAGTGTGCTAGTCAGAGCCAACGAAGCCATTGAAGGAAGCAGAAAACAATACCCTTCACCTCCCTGAAGTGAGTAAAACATCACTCAGTGATGTTAGAATGACAGCTCTGGCACATGGCTGAAAGGGAGTAAAACACTTTTCTGCAAATCCACACTAATCTAACCCAGCTCTGAATTGCAAGGACCATGGCAGAAGTACAAGGACAGCTTCTTGGTCTTGCTCGACATTCAGAAGATCAAAAAGCTCATATTTTACCACTTATGATTGTAGTTGCTTCAGCCCAACTATGTAAGACAACTGTGTCGGAAAAAAAAAAAAAAAAGAACAAGACTGCATGTATGTATCCCTTTTCGCTTGTGCAAGCAAGAAAATCTGGTACCATACCAAGTCAATGATTGTCAGGGACTTATACAAGTTAACAGCCTGGGTAAAAAACCTGCTATAATATATTTTAGATTAATGGCTATCCAGAAAGTTCCAAACCCTGGTCTGAAAAATGACTGTTAGATTCATAGAGCACACTCAACATAAATAATAAATTTATGAATAATGTAAAAATTCTGTTTTATGTTTTGAGAATAAACTTTCATAACCTGTCATTTATTAATAATTAGTAGCAAACAGTTCATTGTGATGGTACCCAGAGAGTTGTAACCTTATCAGTTCTCTTAAATGCTTAGTATTTTAATATATAGACATGCAATAACTTAGTCTTTGCCTGAAACAAGCAGGCCAAAAGATGAGATATATAAAGAAAAGCATGGAAAAAATAGAATAGCAAATAAAAATAATAAAAATAATCCAGATAAACAGATCCTTCCACAACAGCAGGAGTAAACAACAACTAAAAAATCTTCAAGAAACAATTCTCAGATGAAACTGCCTTTACAGAAACTAAGACCCAATATTCCTGCCAACAGACACGCTAAGGCTGCCCACTGCTGCATAAGGAATCAAACCTGCAAGGACAGGTCTTTAAAGTGACAACTATTTTAATCCACATAGTAAAAATCCAGCAGACTTGGCAGTCATCACCATGTTCACAACACGCTGTCTAGAACTTCATGAACTCATACTCAGTGTCTGAGATCCAGCTCCTGAAGCAGGAGCTCAGACCCCTGTTTTCAGCTGGAGGCTGGCAGTGCAGTTGCGATGACACACAGCTGAACTGCGTTTTCCAAATTGGCAAGTTAAAAAGAAAAAGAACACTGTTAGTGAGAAAATTCAATACAGCAGGAAAGGAAAAACCAGATCTTTAAAACCAGTTCCCCACTGCTCGTGTTACAAAACCAATGAAAACCATTTTCCAAATGTAACTGCAGAGCTGGGTCTTTTGTCTTTGATCAAGCCACAGCATGCTCTGGCCTGACCTTGGGCTGGGTCCTATGCTGGGTGAAGTTTAAAGCAGAGCTGGAGCAGACTGACAGGAGAGCTGTGTCAGGTCTCTCCCATCCTTCCACCACCTCTCCTCTCTGCAGGCTTATGGTCTCCCTAGCTGTGCCCCCAGAGCCTGCCAGGTGAATGGAGGACTGCCCTCTGTCATGTCATCACTTTTAGTTACAGAAAAAAAAAAAATTCTTGCAGACATTCTCCCCTGGAAAGAGAGACCTGGTAGGGAGAAAGAGAAGTTTTTCACTTCCAGTGAAAGGGAACAAAAGTCCAACATGAACCTTGCCATGTAGGCTGAATGCTGTATTAGGCAAATGCGCAGCTAGAGAGCAATTGTGAGCGAGCTGGCTCCTTGAGACAACTCTGACAGGGTCACAGGAGTTAGGGAGACTGATCAGACAGGTGAGGTTTGGTTAAAGTTTTTCAGGAGGTCAGTGGCTGTGCCAGAAACAGGACTTAAGGCTGCCTTTCTTCTGTCTGAGGCTAGTGCTCTTTCAATTAAGTCTGCCCATTCTACAAATAAACCTTGACTTTCTCTTTGCCTTGTATGCACTCCTGCCTGCTCCTATTTAAAAGTCTAACCAGATGATCCAGAGGATCATGAAGAAGAGAATATAAATTAATGGTCCTCAAAGAACAAGAAGTGTGTGCACAGAGCATTCACATAAGGGTGAGGAACAAGCAGCACAGAATTTGTAAAACAGAAATTTCCATCTTGAATATTTGTGATCAAAGTCTCAAAGAGCATGATGTTAGGTTCTATTATTGTCTCTTTCTCTTTTTATTTTTCTTCCCTTTTCACCTTCATCAGCCTTTGACTTTTGCCCAATAAAAATTTTTTGTGTCACTTCTTTGATTGAAGCATTGGAAGAAATGAATAAAACTCTTCATTTTCTGTGAGCAGGTTTAGTGTCCTTCCTATTAACTGATTCATGAGCAAAACTCCAGTTTCATACCCACCCTTGTACTTTCTACCTTACCTCTGAAATCTTTTCCTTGCCCACCTTTCAGGGCATGCATGGCTTTCCATCCAGTGTGTGTAGTCAGTCATGCAGTGATGCCCCACTCCAGTGCTTCTGAAGCAGAGCTGCAATGCCTACAATAACAGCAGCACTTTTGCAGAACACAGCTCTTCTCTACCTAAAACTCTCAGGGGGTGCTGTCAGCTGCCAAGGATCTTCCTGAAAGAAAGAGGAGCTGAGAGAAACCTGATTGACTTTTAATTGGATAGCATATGGTGCCGAGAAGAACAAAGAGGCCATATTGACATTTACCAAATTAAATGGTTAAGTAGGCTGGAACAGGCCTGATGCTGATGGCAGACCTACAGCAACAGCCCATTGGGCACTGCTGTTTGCAAAACATGTGCTGAAGTTTGGACACTCCTTGCATCAGTGGTGCGAGGGAAAATGAAAGGATAGCAGATGGTAGATTGGCAGTTTGAAGGGAGATACAGCCTGGCTTGTCTTACTGTTTTGCCATACCTAGATCAATATTTTATTCCCTTGTTCCCAGGCTGAAAGAGCTCTGACTTGTTCAATGTGTCATAAAAAAAGTTGCTGTACAGATTTCAGCTGCTGCCCTGCTAAGTGGCAGTAACAGGGCTCTGGTCTGTAGCAGGCACTGCCTTTGTTAGACTTCATTACTCTGGAAAGGAGTTGTCAACAGCTGTACACAATTGTGAATCCTTTGCATCAGCACTTTTGAAAACCTTTGCAATTTCAACAGAAACATCAGCAGCAGGAAAGAAAAATGGTTTCTTTTTCTCATCATTTTGGAAGATGGGAGAGCATGCCAGCAATTGAGATAGCTTTACTGCTTGATAGAACAGGCCAGCAATAGTTAGTTGGCAGAAGTTTCCTCGAGCTTTTCTACCCCACTCTCTTTTTCCTCATGCTGAGTCTTTTAACACTAGTATTTGACTTGATTTTACGGAAGCAAAGCCTTCAATCCCACCATGCTCTGTTTCAACTCACATGCTGCAAATGAGCTCAGAGTGCCCCTTTTCAGGCCCCCTCTGCACTGACCTTGTCTCAGTGTCACACACATGGCTTATATTTTGTCTTTATCTTCCTCTAACAGCTTCACTGTGCTCATCTTTCAAAGACCACAGACCACTTGGAGGGACAGCGACCTATGTCAGTACTGGGACACCATTTCTTGAAATTATCCCTTGGGTTCATTAAGGTTTTGCACTTTGAAGCATACCTGAAGGCTCTGTGCCAAAATTCAGACATTTGCCTTTCATTTCTCTGCCTGGGCCCAAGGCACTCAAAGTCATGAGTAAAATTACCTTGAAAATCCAAAGCAAGTCAGCAGAAGGTAGATTACATCACAAAACAAGCCTAAAATACGAAAATAACAATTTTCTCTGCATAGGAAATTTTCAGAATCAGGACATGCAAGATGTTTTCAGGCATAACAACAGTTATTAGAATAATAGCTTGCATACTGCACAGATAAAACATATTACTATAATAAAAGTCAAGAAAAACATATCCATGTGAATAATGATTTTGCCGGGTTTGCTGCTAACCTGAAGAATCTCACATTAATTTTTATTTGAGTTGTCCTAAACCAGAAATTATGACTACTTTCTTCAACATCCACAATCACCAATGTGGAAATATAATCTTGTGTTGAATAAAACATTTCTTTTGACTTACAGCATTGTTTCTTTTGAGGTTGTGCTCTGGTTTACTTTGTTGATATTTTATTTTTTTGTTGTTGTTTTGAATAAGTAGATCCATTATTAAACAAGAGTACTTTTCCTTTAAAGAAAACTTTAAACTGTCTTATTCTCCTCTTACGCCTCCATCCAAAACTGTTCTCTAACAGATTCAGATGAGTTTTGGCCTCTACAAAACTGAACTTTCTGATAAATTTTGGATCAAACCCCAGTCAACTTTCTCCCAAATATGATCAAAATCTCTAGCTAATGCTTGCTCTTGGTAAAACAAAAATGAGACAGCAAAGACCTAGGGGTGACAGCAAAGAAAGATTTTTGGATTTTGTATGATGTATCTTTAAATCAAAGAGTCATTGCATGTTTGTGTTTTTTCCATTCACTCATTCACTTTCTGTGATTGAGATTAATATTTCCTTTGTTCATTTTGAGGGGGTGGGAGGGGGATTTCTGACTCAGGATTCAAGCCTTTGGAGCATTAGCTGTAAATTAAAACAGATGCTTTCCTGAAGATAACCCAATCAAATCAATACGGAGCCAAAGGAGCCCCTTACATGATGAAAGCTGTGTTTAAAGTACAGTAAAGCTGTTTTATTGTTCAGTCCATCAATTTCCTTTTCCTGCTCAGGTCTGATACAGGACAAGCTGAGGCCACTGACCCTTCTGCAGAGCCCAACAGGGAAAGTTCCCGTCAAGACCAGCAGTGCAGCCAATATTGCCAAAGGAGACAGATCAGTGGAAGGTTTATGTGCTGTGGGACAAGGTTGTCATGGTTTTAGCCGTGTTTCATATTGCTCTGTGTTGCAAACTACGGTCAGATTCTCGTGTACAGAGCTCAGCATCAACACAAACACTCAAACAAACACCCCGATGGGGGCCCAGGGTCACGCTCAGGTACCAGCAGCTGTGGGGGGGGGTCTCCTCCACACTTCTCAGAGTGCTTGGAAAAGCCACATTCTGCCTCACTACAAAGCCTTTCTCTTGCCGTATCGTGCTTCAAAGAAATCGGGCTGTGTGCTGCGGTCACTCTGCACACCGGCAACCTCTTGGCACTTTTGGGCCTCTCCTCAGGCTGCAGAATCACAGGGGTGGCTGCCCTTGGAGGCACAGGGTCACAAAGGCCAGCAGGAAGAATGTTTCAGACAGAACTGCCATTATTGCTTGCTCTTTAATTTCCAAGAGCACTAGCTCTTGAAGTGAGATTGCAGGATAACTTCTAAAGCATTTTTTCTTCTTAAAGTAAATTTCTGACCTCATTTTCAGAGAAACTTTACAAGGTATTCCTCCTGAAGGCTCAGGAACAAGGTAACAAAAAGAACTAGTTCTATATTTTTAAAAAACTTCAACTCACAACTTTTAAGGCAACTTCATAACCACAGGGATCAAGACAGTATTGAAATGATCAGAGTGAAAATAGTTTCCTCTGTTTTAGCTTTCCTATCTATTTTTATCTCTTCCTGGTTTGACTTAATTATTTTTGTTATCACCCTTCCTCTAACTAGCTAAGCATTGAATTCTTTTCCCCTGGGTTTAGCTTACATTTACAGGCTGGCCAGCTCAGTACTAGACTTTGTGGCCTGTTTATTCTTGACTTTTTAAGGATGTTTTCAATACCTTTTTGAGTAAGCAAATAATAAATAAGAAACTCCAAACAACAAACTCTGCTGCTGATGAATGAAACACCTTATTTGTGCTTATTGGGTAAAATCCCACTTTTTAGAGTAAATAAATTCTTGAGACTTTGAGAGTTATAAGTAGAGATCCTTACTGCTGCTAGAATTCATTGCAATTTTAATTCACTGCTATGGTTTCAGAGGAACATTCTAGAATCTATTTTTAAAAATACCAACTTTTAAAAATGTACATCTTAACTTAAATTTAAGAAAATATTTTTTTTAGTTGGAAAAAAAGTCTAGAGAAGAACTGAGGCTTTTCTAAATTTTTTTGTTTTGCAGAAAGATTCAAGATCTTGCAAAATTGAGGATTTTAATTTTCAGAGCAACAGAGTATTTTCTAGTTCTTACTTTAAATTTTATTTCTTTTTCTTTCATGATTGATTTAGTCATAACTGCATCTAAGTTATAACAGTGTATAACTTTCTTTATTACTGCAGAAGTTAGTTAACTCACTCAGCTACCTTTAGGTGTGGTCTATTCTGAAAGCACAGATCAAATATTACATCCACAGCAACCCATATTGGCAGCTGTCTCCCCACATTAGCTCCCCAGCTTGGCACCAAGTTCTATAGCAATATATTTATGACCCTGAGTCACCAGAGAAAAATATTTATGAAAGTCATGTTCAACGTAATGTGCTGTGCCCAGAGCACTGAGCAGTCACCTGTACAGAGCATTCATAGCACAGTGTATTCTCTTCAGCTGTCTAAAGTTTTAGTGAACCTTTAGTATAAAAAGAGGCAGAGGTTAAAAAACTGTAAAATAAGGATTCATTTCAGGAAGAAGTGCTGCCAAAAGTGAATACAACTTATGTGAGAGCTTTCTGGACACAGGCATGTGGGACAATCTTGTACTTTAGTAAGCTGGATTTGAACTCCATCATTTCTATGCATAATACAAAATAAAGGCCACACAACCTACAAAAACTTTACTTGGAATTTTGGCTGTTCTTTACCTGGCAAATCTTAGACTTTTGCAGTTTAAGTAAGACTAACTAATAAGTTTTGATGTTTCAAACATTAATGTCTTTTTGTTCGCAGGGTATTGGAAACCACAACAGAATTGAAAAGCAACTTCACAAAGCTCTGAAATCTGAGGAGTATATACCACATTTTGCCTAAAGCTACAGAATCTACTTCTATAGTAAAACAAACCCAAAAAACAAAACAAACAAACAAACAAAACACACACATACACAAAAAAAAGAAAATAGGAGATACTCAAAAGATCTTATCAAATAAAGGTGTAGATTAATCTGAAAGATGCACAGTGAGTGTGGAAGGAAATGTAACAAAAGCCCATGTTCAAGATGGAAATGAGTTCATGAAAGTGACATGATACAATAAACTTTTTTTTTTTTTTTTTTAGTATTATTCAGATTATTTACAAGCTATACCAACTACCATTCTTACAAATGACAAATGACAATCTCCTAGGGTTTACTCCTTATTGAGCTGGCATGAAGCTCTGAAAATTTTGTAGTAGAAGGGGATCTTTGGGAAGAATCAGAGAGAGGGAAATCATCTTCTAGATTTGTTCCGGAAAGATGTTTCCATTTATGCACTGTATTATGAAGACAGTGACAAACTGGTAGATGAAGATGAATATCACATGCCCTCTAGGAGAATGAAAAGGGTTAGGCCTATACAGTACTTTGACAATAAGCATATGATACTTCAGTTTGAGGTCGCAGGAAATAGAGTCTGATTCGTACACATCTCCTTCCTTGTTTTAACCTGGGGCATGCACAGACAATCCTTCATATGAGAAAAACAAGATCTGGCTTGACCCCCCGTACAAAGAGTTACAGAGCCCTCACATCAGCATGACTCATGAAAGTAAACTCCCTTGGATCCCCATCTGCCATACATTATCCAGCAGCAACCTGTCCTTGAAATGAACTAAGTACAGGTTTCCATCTGGCCAGCGACCAATTAGTCAGTTTGCACAGTGACCTTTTGCCTTGTGATTGCTTTTAAATGAAGTCTCCAAAATCTGTATTGTTCTGGGTAGGAAACATCTGAAATCACTTTCCAAAGAGTGCTTGGCACTTCCCCACTATTATACCATTGTGCAATTTAAAATACATCATCTCACTTATTGTTCAATCTATTTGATCTGCAGCACTGCTTTCTGCTGCAGCCACTCCTCTGGAAACAAAGGATCTTCTACTCCTTTCAAGGCTGAATTAAAAGTGCTGTCCCCAGGAGTACTTCTGCTGGATCTGAGTATCCAGTAATCTACTATGTACAGAGACCGCCTGTCACCATTTCTAAGAGACAGGAAGGAAGAAACTTAAAAGTAAACTTTCTTTTCTTAATTTTGGACATATGAGGCAGACCAGAGTATATCAGTAAGGTTTAACTTGCAATCCAGTCCCAGAGGCCATAGGAATAGCTTTATTTTGGCTGGAAGACTCAAGTCTGCTTTTATTGTTAGTGTATACTAAAGCACATACAAATTTTTGCAAATGATAGCACTTCTTAAATGTGTGTTTATTTTTTTAATCCTTACTCCCTCGTAGAACAATTAATGGGATGAATAGTGTCTATCAGTGCTTGAATTTGAAGAAACCAATATGGTTAAAAACTGACATTAAAAAGAGCAAAGTTTTTTGAACACAGTTTGCAGTGTAGTATTTGGTAAGATGCCATAAACTTCAGTGTAACTAATTTGTGAAGCAGTTACCTTAGTTTTAGATAATATTTTTTATATTATGATGCTACCTTATATTTTACCTTTTATTTAAGATATTTGTCTTAGTTTCTTGTAAAATGATTTAATAATACATCATCCTAAACTAGCACCCACACTCTATCAGAAAAATCACACACATATTTTTTAAAGCACCAACTATCCAGCCAATATTATAATATCTAACCTCTTACAGAATAAAAGTGGGAAAAAAAACCCCAACCCATATGATTGGTTACATGCAGTTCATCTTCCTTCATGGTCACAGGATGATTAGACTGCCCTTTGTTCTTCCCTAAACTTTTCTATGGTGGAGCAGAAGTATAACCAAGTGATCTACTTGAAACATTTCTGGTGTAGGCCAGTTAAGAGGGCATCATCTTTCACCATACCTAGCCAGCCAATGTGTGTTACACCAAGTAACTCTCCTAATTTGCCTGTTGAACATGTTTTGCTATGAAGTAGTTACATCTGAGTAAAGCTGGAGAGCTCACACCACTGAATATATCTTTTCTAAG
This sequence comes from Pyrocephalus nanus, assembly GCA_038380795.1. NCBI lineage: Eukaryota > Metazoa > Chordata > Aves > Passeriformes > Tyrannidae > Pyrocephalus > Pyrocephalus nanus. The sequence continues at coordinate 18,371,174 of CM076259.1, forward strand.
GTGTAGTTCACAGGCAGTAACATACTATACAAGAAGTATTATGAGGGAAGATTTCAGGAGTCATAACTTAGACGTGTAGTGCAAGATATGCAATGGCAGAAAGCAACTCACTCTTTTCAAGCAGAATCTGTGGGGAAACATCTCACAAGACATTCTCACCAACGATGGTACACTGACTGATCAGACAGTGTATGCCTTTAACTTTTGGCTTGAGTTCAGGTCTTCTGCCTTTGCACAGCTTGTACTGGCAGCCTAAGTTGTCAGTGAGTCACTTTTAATGCTTACAAACCCCTATGCCTGAGGCTCACCTTCATGAAGTGCAGTTTATGGTTTTCCCTAACCAGTTCTTTAAATCACCACAGGTTTCCTGGCACCTTAAGTCAGAGAAATATGATTTTCTCCTCTGTGCTCAAGAGGCAGAGGAGTGGTTTAGCACCTCTTCTCCTATTTTGTTCATAGAAGAATGGCTTCAACACGACAGGTTCTGTCATCTCTACATCTTTTGTGTGACACAGCTTTTGTGTGATGGAGCTGTCTGCTCACCTTTACCAATGAAGAATATTCACTGAGAGGGTGACTGAAGCTACAGCTACCTGGAGTCCTATGTTCAAAGTCTAATGAAGAGCTGGTAATCATTATGCACCTTGTTTGGCACTCCAGCAGATGCTCACTCCTGCTGCTCCCCCTCTGGCTGCTCTTAACTACTGTCTACATGCTTTATATCTGACTGGGCTTCCAGTAAGGGTGTGCATTTGCACTGAAGCTCAAAACAGGCACCAGAGGGCTCTGTTGGCTTTCATGTGAGGTAAAAGGGTTTAGACAGCAGCAGAGTCATGAACTGAGTCACTACCACACATTAGCAGGGCAAAAAATGTGGTGAGGAATTGAGAGAAAGAGATAGGAGTAATGGTGCAAGAAAAAGGTAGGAGAAGCAGTGAAAATGGAGAGAATTAGAGACAGAAAGAGGAAATGTAGTGAGATCCTATGCTGAGGAAAAACAGAACTGAAAATATTGATGAGAAGTAAATGAGAAGAGCTAGAGAAAAGTAGGTGGAGTTGAGGGCTTAATGAGGGAACAGAATGGGATGACAGAAGCCAACAGAAAAGCCAAGAATTATTTGATCTAACATCAACCTTTACGAAACTCACAGAAGGGTTTTGCTCTGCTAAGCAACTGCATCCATCTCTAGCTCTCCTGGTTAGCTCAGACTGCCTCTGTCTTCCCAAAAGTCCTTGCCCAGTCTTCCTATGTGCTTTTGCTGCAATTTCTGCTCCCCACATCTGTTGTTTCTGCCCTGGGGAATTTTGTCAAACATTTCAAGTCTCCATCTGATGCTGTTCACTTCTGCCAAAACACTATTTAGCAAAACCAATGTTTATGGCTGTGCACACAATATAGGTAAACATGCAAATCAGATCATTAAAGAACCTGCAGAAAATGTCTGATAAGCAGCTGCACAAAGCTTAGTGTCCATGCCATGGGGAAGGAGCCATCTGCACCTTTCCCAGGGCCCACAGAGAGCACCCTGTAGCCAAGAAGCTTTGGAAGGGATAGCTGTTGCCTTGTGTAAAGCTCCACATCGCCCCTTGCACAACATTGTGTGCAAATCCAGCAATTTCTTGTTCTGCTGAAAGCTGACATACAACAAAACCAGATATCCATCAGAGATGTCTTCAGGGGTTGCAAGTGCCCAAGGGTCACTGCATTAACACATTTTAATTAGACTTTTTCTGAAGGAAGTTCTATGTTGTCAGGAATTCAGGTTTCAAAGTCTCAACATCAAAGCAAAAGAACTTGCATTACCAGAATGACAAATAAATATCACTGAAGCATTCCCTAACAATAATGAAAGGGCTGATAGCTGAGAAAGATTGAGCCAAATTCACTTAGCTCAGAAGGCCTCAAGAAATTGGTGTAATTTGTTAGCTCATAGCTACATGAGTGGAAATCTAAATGTAATGCTTGACAGCAAGAGTTCCTTCTACACAGAAAACAATGGAAATCAAAAAAGAGTAGCTGGAGCCAGGAGATATGAGTAAAGATTGGAGTTTTAGCTATGTCAAAGAGTATAGTCTGAAAGGAAGAAAAAGTAAATAAGGATGTAAGAAATGTTCTGATATACCAAACAATTCCTATTGAATTCCAAAAGAAATAGAAGTTGGCATAGTCCATTATCTAGAAACAAACCACATTTTCAGTTCAAATGCAGCTGTTTTTCACAAGGTCAAAAATACTCAAATCTACTAGAAATGAAATATGAACAAAAAATAGACTAGCTAAAATTGCATTCTGAATTTTATTCACCATTCATTTGATCACAGGTGGCATATAGTTCAGCAAGGATCTGATTATATGATAAAATGGCAGATTACTGGTGTAAGATACACAGCAAAAGATACGCAGCACAAAGAAAGTGCACTTTTTTTTGCATTGCACTTTTACTGCATGGAAAGCTGAGATGTTATCAGTGCGTAAAGGGTAACTGGAGAAGGTCTAGTGTTAGACTCAGTAACTGCTAAGAAAAACTTAAAAAGTTGCAGGTCCTATCAGAATTTTGCTATCAGCAACTGTTATTGAGTACTGAACTAACAACTTCACTGAACACTGAAAAGAGGTGGAACTGATAGTACTCTGCAGATGAGGTCTAAAACTGATCTCATCTTGTCCTTAACTATCCCATCAACCTTTTGACTTGAATGGGGGTTCTGTCTCAAAATCTTGACCCAAGTGCAGCCTGGAATACATTGGATAATCCAGTATTATTTTCAGCTTCATTCATATTGCAATATACCCCTTAGCAAGCATCACTTTGCAGTCCCAGAGGAGCTGTGTTCTGGCACAGCATAAAGTAATTCTTAGATAGGCAGGTCAAGTTTTACAAGACAATCAGCAATGAGATCTTCGAGGATGAAAGATGTCATATGATTTTGTTGGTAGAGAGGAAGAGACTGAGAGAGTTCAGTCCAAATAGGGGTTGCTTGGCTTGAGCATTTTGTGCTCTGCTGCTTCTTCTTTCAATGTGTGTTCTGCTCATTGACCCTTATAACTGAAGGGGAATGAAAACAAAAATTTGGTAAGACCAAATCAATATGTTGAATTTCTCCCACTAACAGGACTTATTATTTATCCAAGAGAAATGAAGACAGAAAGAAATAAGGGAATCAATTGCTTTTAACCCATCAGTATGATGAGTTGACCTCACCTATATTTCTATGTTTTTTTTAGAGGTATGCCATCAAGTGAGGACACAGCTTCAGGGGAAAATGAGGTTAGCAGGACAGCAGGTCTCTGATTTAATGCACCTAGTCCCTCCAAAATCTCTGTCAGACATATGCAGCTGTTACTACAGCCACTTCTGACAGTGAGTTGTTCCATGGCCTTGTCTAATCCTGCATTAAAGCTGTTATTGCTGATAGCCTGGGCAAGTATTGCAGCACAGAGCTCGGGACCCATTTGAAAAACAGAAGAGGTATTTGGGCACCTGGGCTTTGCATCAGCCCACATGTTTGCTGCTTAATGGACTTGAAAGCTGCATGAGTCACATTAAAACCAGCACTACACAGCAGATGCAGCAGAAGTATGAGCACTGGAATTTATGGTGAGAGTAACTGCAGGGCACTCAAAATTATACATGCTCTGAGGATGGCTTTGGCTTTGCATATTTATGCTTTTTTGAGCTGGGGAGTATGATTTCTTTGCTGTAAATGACTCCTCCAGCCCCAAATTATTTCAAGCTATTTTCACAGGTTATAATAGTTGAAATTCTCACCACTAATGTCTTGTGCCTTGTGAACCACGCTCACACAGAGTTACAAAATTAAAAAAAAAAAAAAACCAACAAAAACAAACAAACAAACAAACAAAAAACACAAAAAAAACCCACAAAACAAAACAAAAAAAAACCTTTGTGGTTAAACAAATAGATTCTGTGGAGGCATAATCAGAGAACCCCACAACAGGTCTCTGCACCCTTCCACTCTATCCTTCTATATGACCCAGAAGTCATATTATTCCCGAGGCCCACAGAAGAAATTGAACATATCCTCAGGTTGCAATTTTAGCTGAATGAAGCAGTATAAAAGGCTTCCACAACAGAAAGATGCAGTCAAATCTTTTGGGTTCCTTCCAGCAGCTCAGTGTCCTTGAATAAGGAAGATAGATGTGATCATAGAGAATACAGGGTGGATGGGGATAGCAGTGTATTATCTTCTGGCTGCTTGCTGCCCATGGCTTTGCTCCTGTGAGTGGGCTAGAAAGGGGAAATATGTAGGGAGCTGTCTTTGATTTTATGCTTTCTCATCAGTGGAGGAACCTCATCTGGGAAGCTACAGGCAGCACAAAACCAAGCAGACCAGAGAATGTGGTCCTTTTGTAAATATTTAAAACTATACATGCTGTTACCATATGAAACAATACCCTGACACTGAGAAGTAAAGGGAAGTACTTTAAGGCATACTGTGAACACTAAACAAAAGTAGGCTTTCAGACTGAAAAAAAAGAGAGACAGTCTGGTGTTCTAGATTATTGGGTAACGCTTATAATAAAGATTTGTACTTCTCACCATATTGCATTGCAAGCAGTATTTCTGTGGTACTTTTTTACAATAATGATACTTATAAATCTGTACAGTGAATAAACTTGAAATACATGGTCTGAAGAACAACCCAAAGTAATTCAAAAAAGAAGAAGCCCAAGATCTACTTTTGCTGTAAAGGAGCATTTCTAGTAAATCACATCTCACTACTGATTAAAGTTCTGCCATCTGGAGTTCACCAAAGTGGCATCTGGCATTGCAACAATTTTAGGAAATATGCTGGAACTATAATAATAAAACTGAATATCCTGGTTTTAAACAGGCAGTTTCTCCAGCTGATTTTTTTAAGAGATATGCTGCAGTTCAAGCAGAAGGCTTGGCACACAAGCTAGGATGCTTGGTGAAATTCTATGACTAAAGTTGCAGTGGAGGTGCACTGGTTGGATATAACTCTTCCTTCTGACTTCAAAATTGTGTCTTAAAAGCCTCACCTAAGTGAAGTACTTTATGTATAAATATGTAGAGGAAGCCTCTCTTGTCCAAGGCCATAGGCACCTCCAGAGCGTAACTGAGCTCTATTAAGGCATGAATTATCTCTGAGTGTGTCTTACATAAGATTCGTTATTGAACAGAGAGACTGCACTCCTAAATTATTTACAATTAAGCAAAATGCATTTTGGTCTATGACTGTGCATAGGATATCAAAGTCTTGATCTTAATTAAGCATGGCTTAACCTATTGAAGTCGTATCCTTTCTATATCTTTGCTATTTATGACCAATAGCATGGACAGCTGGCTAATTAGGCCGGGATCAAAAAAATTATGGAAGCTAAATCTTCAAAAGTATGTAGATACATGATGTTCTCAGGTGCATACAATCCTGTCTGACAGCAGTTCAGTCTCTCCAAAGGTCTTCCACACATCTAAGACTTCCACTGTCTTGGCAATGCTAATACTCAGGAGCTGCTCCTGGAACATGCAGCACAATAAGATCCACAAAACAGATTTTTATGCATTTGATAAGGTTTGGGATGGTCTGATAGGGCTAACTGAAGTAATGGAAAACAAAACACATCCATCACTTACATTTTACAGCATAATAATAAAAAGGGAGAAATATGAGTTGATCTGACACATTTCTTTTAAAGAATAGATTATCAGTTAAATTTACCATAGAGAAAGCATGGGACTACTCTGCATGGCTGATTCTATTTTATGGAACCAGAAGTAGCCAGGTAGGCTAGACTTAAATGAATTAAATGCCAATAGTCTCTTTATATTCAGAGCCTTTTGTTATTTGGATTTATTTCATTAAGAGAAGAGATGCCTGGTTCTGACATTGCAATAACTGACAAACAATCACGCATCAGAACTGTATTTTACCAAGTTATCTTCTTTTACAGTCGTGCTCTTAGGCAGTCCACCCACAAAAGTGTCCTATGCAATACACACTGTTTTTTAAAGAACTTTCATTCAGACTTTATTACTTCTGTGTTCCCTAAGCTCTCTTTGCTAACACAATTGTAACTCGGCATGCCAGTGATCTATGAATTAAACTGACAGTGGTCAGAGCAGTACTAGTTTACTGGTCAGGATGTATCTTTTGTATTAATGATGTCAGTTGGTGAAAATACAATTAGCTATTTGTAAGCAAACTCCCAATGTTTCATAAATAAGTGCATTTCCTCTACAATAACATGACTAAATGTGTTCACAAGCCTGGTATATTTACAAATATTCAGATAAAATTTCAGTGTTAGCTGGGCTGAACTTCAGTGAGGTATTGTGCATTCAAATGCCACGTTTTATAAGGATACATGCTGGAGTTTCACAACAGCCATCAAACATTACTTGTATTTGAATAATAGCAAGCAAAGTTCTGCTTCTGTATTTTAGGTACAATGTATAGTAGTATATCAAAAGCTTTAAAATAAAATAGGAAAACTAAATTTTATGTGAGCCTTCAGTCAATTTTTTATATATTTTTTTTGCAATAACAATATCACGGCCTATTTGTAGTAGCTTGAATGTGACATTGAATGTGTGCAATGAATTTCTCTTCCTTGTCATTTCATTTTTCTTTCAGTCCCTTTCCTCCATAGCTTTAACTTTTTCTACTTTTCTTTACCTTCCCTATTATATGCACACTACTCTTTTCATCATAAAGCAGCATCCATTTCTGTGACTCTGTTTATCTTGAGTAATGTAAGAGTGCTCTAAAAACTTCTAGTGATTAGCCCACCACAACACAGTCAGCCTGATTTTACTACCCTTGGGTTAAAAATTACAATGCCATCTAACAAAACACAAACTTGAGGGTTGTTTCTTAAGTTGAGGTCAGCAGCTTGTGTGCAGGATTCTTCCTGTGCACTGGATGATACCTCTAGCTGAGCTTATGCAGATGTAATTACCCAGTGCAGATGCAATTACCCAAATGGGAATTTTGCCAGGACACGAGGATCAACACGGTTATGAAATGTGCCACCATTTGCAAAAGGTAGTTGGAAGCTCATTTCTTTAAAATGACAGCCTAAAGACAAAGAAACACAGAACTACTGGAACTCACGGAACGTCCTTGGGGATTTTCCAGCTCTAACCATGCTCTGGTCTCATTTGTGACCGGATCTCTCCCTCACAGATGGGAGTGCAGAGGAAAACCCCATGCTACAATCCTGGCTTCCTTCTGTGAGCAATTTCCTTGCATGAGGAGGAAACAGTTTCAGTTCTTTGTATTTTTTTTTAAATAAAATGTTTTCCTCTACCTCCTATTCCATTGCAAACTTTCAGAAATAAAAAGCACGTTTAAACTTCTCCGGTTACATTTTTCTATGTTTTGTGTTTCTTTTCTTCTGATCTTTTTGCTTTCATCTGCTGACTTTATTATACCAATTTAACTGCCACAGATGTTTTTTTTCCCTTTTGTTTTAATGGATGGGGCATTGAAAAAACTGCTTCTGGCCTTCTGCCCATAGCTGCTACTTTTTGGTGTCTCCTTTTTCCCTTACCATCTCTTCAAGTGACATGCAATGCATCCTACAATACTATGAGATGCTGACAGCTCTTTGTCAGTAGATGAAGTTCCCACTCGGCACTGCAAGTGGTATACCAGGCCATCTCATCAGCCAAGGCAAATTGTCACATCTTCATTGATTTTCCTGAAATCAGCAGAGCTTCACCAATTTAATTCAGCTGGGTAAATGGACTGTTGAATTCCCAAAGTACATGCAGATACTAAGACCGGGGCTTTTTATAACTTCAGCAACATCAGCAAAACCACAAGCTCATCCCAAGTTTTCTTCTCATCATCCTTCAGAAACTTCCCATTGAGGTTTTTCCACACTGGACTCTGGCTGGCACCTTCTTCTCTTTCAGGCTTAGTGAGTTATTGATGGCAGCTAACTTGCCTCGCTGGAGCACATCGGTGGGACTCAGCAGCCCTGCATGACATGGATTTGGAAGAGATGCTTCTGATAAACACTACCAGCATATTGCAACAACCTGCAGTCATGAGCTGTGCAGTGTGGCTGGCATAGGACTAGAGCAAGGGATAATGCAGAAACCTGATGCAGACAGCTGCCAGGTCTCATATCTTGATTTCCTTCATCTTTGCAGCGTTGTAGTGGATCCCCTTAACAGTGGACACTTGATAGCAGCAGCTGGTCAGCCCCTGTCCCTGGGCCTCAAGAGTCAGAAAGTACAGCAGGAGAGAACAAGGGAAGAGCTCTGTGGTGCTGCTCCTGCTTAACACTGCAAGGTTTTGTTAGAAAAATGCAGGTATTGACATTTCAAAATGTCTTCCCTGCTCCTCTAAAAAATGAAAGTTGTTGAAGAAGGTCAAAACTAAGGAGGAGTAAGTAGAGACATCTAGCAAATCTTTCCATCATAAGGTGTTGGAGAAGATCTTCAGTGTAATTTGACAACTAATTCCTAGCAGAGTACTCTATGAACCCTGCATAACTTAAAAAGCAGGCCAAAATCACAGCCATATGACATCTATATTACTTGTTAATTCAAAGGATTTCTTTTTTTCTTTAGGTTTCTTCCAGGTCTAAATTTGAACTCTAAATGTTCAAATTTAAAGCTTCCTGACCCTTACATTTCTGAAAGACTAAAATCTGAGCTGCTGGTTTTGCTTTAATCTTTAATCCTAGAAGGAGCTGTGACAATGAGTGAAGAATCACATATTGCCCATAGATAGAGGCCTCCTGAACAGCATAATCTAGATGTTATATATAACAGCCTTGCCTTGTAAATATCCAGGTGTTTCTCAGATCTTACAAGTGGAAACACCAGAACTCCGGCTGGAAAGTGGTTTGCCTGAGATCACGTCAGTGATTACAGAGTTATTTCCTGACTCCCATTCTAATTACTACATAAAAAAAAAAAAAAAAAATTAAAAAAATCATAGCTAAAAGTCTTAGCCAAAGCCCTATTGCTTTTCCTTCCACAATTACATTTTCCCTGTAACAAGACATCTTGCCTAGTTTCTTTTCTACATATGACCCTCTAGTCCTTCCAGGGTAGCGTACTTGTTGGCAATTCTTAGTTGTTGTGGATTTTAACAAGCATATTACTGCATATTTGGCTGACCACAAGCTACATTAGATCTATTTTTTATACAGTTTTCATTAAATGCTTTCAGATCTACTAAGTTTTCTTGTCACATGGAAAGATAAAACAGATTTGAGGGCTACAGTTGTGCTCTATTTCTTGGTTTGTAAGACTAGCATCAGAGTTCACTTATAATCCTTTATAGTGGTGTTTGTCTGTGGTCTACTCTACTTCTCAAGCTTTCTATTGACTTCAGTGATTTCAACAACATCTTGATGTATTCAAGAAATTCTTGGAATCAATAATGTGAAAAGAGAAATTATAAGGTTTGTTTGTGAAAATGCTGTAAAGAATATGCTTGCTTCAAAACAAATCTCTGTCAAAACCCTTCTATTTAAAAATGGTGGTTCTACTTCTACTTGGTTCACCTGAGGTGGAAAGTCACAAGGAAGATTAATCATTCTTTGTACCCAAAAATGACAGGAAAAAGAAAGGGAAAGGTGCTCAAAAGAAAAAAAAACAAACAACCAAAATCTAAACTCTTAAGCTTTGGAAAAAGAGCCTAAAACCCATTGTTGGACATAATGACATCACCTGTCCAGGTATGAAGCCATCACTCAGAACATTTATCCAGGAACAATCCCATACAGCAAACTGCAGGCAACTCCTTGGAAATCACAGCTCAGTCAGGTTCTCATTTTCTTACCAGTATCGTGTTGCTGGAGTTGCCACCAGCCACTGGGATGAACCACTTCTAACTCCGTGCACTTCCCATGAAGCAGCCATAGTTCCTTTCTCACTGTGGCGCTCAGGAGGCAGAGTGTCCTTATTGATACCGCGTGTCTTGTGAGAAGTGGTAAGGCAGAACCATCAGGATGCTTATTGCTCTTTGCTGGAGGGCCTGATCTGGAATCAGAAAAGCATACCATGAACCAAACAGAGTGTTGAAATTGGGATGTATTGCTTAATCTGTTCTTTCATAAAGAAACACTGAAAACAATTTTCTTTTTCACCCAAGTAACTTAAGGATGTTATTAGTGGACTGTTATTTCCATTTCATTCTCTGACTGTTTTTCACTAATGAGATTTCCAACAGCACCTTAATTCACCTTTTTGCTAAGTATCCTTCTCTTGCTTTAGCTTCTTCATTAAAGCCAACTATTTTTGTTTGTTCTAAAGCTTTCAGCACAGACTATGGCACTAATTATTTTTTCGCCTAGTCAGTTAATGACTGTAACCTAAAATTTACACTTGCCCCCTTCTCATCAAAGCTGATAAATTTTCCATGGTACTAATTATTGTTGAAAGCTGAATAGACTTCCATTAGGTCTTCAATCTATGGCAATAATTTATGTGATAAAACAGAAATCTCACAGTAAACCAAGGATTTCCCAGCCAGGGGCCTTACATATTCTAAGATGAACACAGATGGTAACCGTAGAGTTCCCAGGAGTTCAAGAGGGAAACCAGTGTGATACAGGATAATTAAATTATTTTCAAGTTTCTCAAGTGCTTTGGAAATCCCTATATGTCACCAAATGCCTCCCACACACTAGTTTTTACTTTCTCTAAATGAGTTAAATTTGCAAAACTTAAAGAGCTATCAAATTGTCCAATTTAGAATGGTGTACACATATATCCTTGTTAAAAAGCTACACAGAAATTAGTCTGAAACAGTGCTGTTGATACCGACCTAACATGGTCCAACTTTGTGAAATATTACAAAGATCTGGCTGGAGAATTCAGATGTGTCTCAGCTGTGTGCCATTGGCCTTCTGCTGACAGTAGTTACGGAACTTTTTTTTTTTTTCAGGTGCAACAAATTCTACTTTTAGGGAACAGTATATTTGCTATTCAGTTCCACACAGCTGTATCGTGGAACACCATGAATCCAGTTACACAACGTGTTTTCCAGTAGTAACCCAAGGGTTTATTCTTAGTGTCTCTATTTTTAATTATTTTTAACCAATAAGCCGTGTTCTCCTTATAGCAACAGGAAAAATTAATTCTACTAAAATGAAAGAATAATGCAGTCTGAGAACCACTAAAAAACATCCATCAAGATGAGCAGCAATAAAAATCAGACATGTACATATTAATATTTTGACATCAGAAAAAGAACAGAGAATGAGATAAGACTTCTTAAAAACGAAGTCCTTAAAACCAGAAGTTATCTAATTGCTTATTTTACCCAGAGGTAGAACAATCTCTTTCTAGCTATCACATAGTAATGAGAAGTCATTATCTTGAACTCTTCTTTAATTAACATCAATCCTGATTAGTCAGAATGTATTAGGCTTTTTGTCTGTTACCATAGTATTCAAATCTCCAGTAAAGGAGATATTCAATCAGACATTATCATTTGCACACCACTTCTCTGTAATTATTCCTTTACCATATTTCATTTTTTTTTTCAATTTTTGAAAGGTGAAATATATAGTTGGTCAACCCAGAGCATATCCTGGCATACCAGGTTTTTGCATGCTGAAGGTGAGTATAATGACAAAATTCCAGTGTTCAGAGTAACCACAGCTGTCTTGTATTATGTTGAACCTTGAGGTTGAATAAGTTTTTAATATTGAAACTAGAGAAAGTACATAGAAAGCTGTTTAAATAGTGTAAGCTATGGACTGTTGAGAGGAGTGGACTGTTTGCTTCCACATCACCTTGTAGCAGCACAATGCATCTGAATGCATCTGTGATCACAGGCAGAGTACAGGCCAAGGTCTATGTGATCAGCTGTAGGAGTAATGTATGAGAGAAGACATATGAATCATTTCTCATTTAGCTGACTTTTTTTTTTTTCCTGCTGGCATATCTATCCTTATTCTCTTGCTTGTTGATTCTTACCTTTGTGGTTATTAATATGTGCTATCAGTTCTTGTAGAAAATAGCAACTGCAAAATAACTCCCTGAATGTATCTGGTGAAATTTAACAGGGAACAACATTTTAGCAAGAAAATACTAAAGGCAGGTAAAAAATCATTATCAGTAAGAAATTTTTTTTCCACAGGGATTTGGAGTAGTATTTATTGTGCCACATTACATTTCTCTGTAATTTCTCTGTATTTCATCCAGTTTGAACAAAAACATCCCCAGACCCGGTGTTATTAAGATGCTAGATCATCAACCTATGTGGTGCTATGTGGGAGCATTGCCCCTGAGCAGGATGACAGCTGAGCAATTCTGAGCAGACCTGAGGGAAATTCAGGTGCCCCATTTGAGAGATGTGGTGTCAGAGATCCAAGACACACTCAGTAGCTACCTGGGCTATAAATGCTGTGGGTCTTGGATGCCTTCCAGCTGGGATGGGCTTGCATGGAATACAGCCCACTCAGTGGCATTGTGGTACTTTTTTTTAGGCTGAAAGCAGTTGTTTTTTGACCTGCTCATGCCTGGGACAGAATGAAGGGACAAAATTGGTCCTAACATCACATACCATATTGCACTCTCCCAAATTAATGGTCAAGCAGGAGGGCTTCTTAGCTCTCCTAAGAACACAACAGTTTTGAGTTGTGTACAGGGTGGCAGTAACTGTGAAAAGGTTGCTACATTTTCTTCTTCAGGATGCTATTGCCCAGAAGATCATGGTATAACAAACTGATGGTGACTTTCTGCCACTCAGGGATTCCCCTTCACCCAACCATAAGGCAAGTGTCCCTTCATGCAAGGCTTTGACAGCTACAGTTTATGGGTCAGTTCACCCATATGAACAGATGTGGAAGAGAGTTCCACTTTGGTCAAAAATAACTCACCTCCTGAAAAAAAAATTTCAATATTTTACTTCAAATTACAGATGTAGACTAATGGCACTTCAAAAATATGTCATTAGCTACATGCACACGAGTTTTGCAGGAACAAAAACACAAGAATATTCCCAGTTATCATAGGACTGACATTTCAGCTTTACTACATTTCCAAGCAGGGAATAAGGGATTCAGTCAAAGAGGAATTACAAAACTAAAACCTCTTGCAGTGCTTTGAAAATTGAGACAGACACAAGCCTCTAGTGAGCTTAATGAAGTATCAGACTAAAAAATGATTCAGCTTCCTAAAAACAGTGCTTTTGTTTTCTATTTAAAGTAGGAAATCAAAGGCATGTCTTTAATATTTTATTCTGAGAGGCAGCCAAAAAAGGGTTTGCTTTCAAGCACAAATAGTGAATATGGAGATAAAGTACCACTTTTGAGAGCCTTTCATATGACTTTCTCCTCGGTTGAAACACTTGAAATATGGAAGTATAGTGTTGCCACACTCTTTCAAGAGGAAAAGGGAAGGATATAAAATTACTTTAGTGTTTTGTGATGTGATTTGGGAACAGAGCACCAGGCAAATTTTCAGTTCAACTGGAGGATTAAAGAATGGGACATGGTCAGAATGAATATTTTTCTTCCTTCATCTTCTATATGTAAATACGTGAGCAGTCCTGCTTCAGCAATTAAATACTACCCATCTGGTTTTCTTAACTTGGAGTGATAGCTCTTAGTAAATCTATTACAAATGTTCCAACCAAAAGAACTACAACACAGCCTGAAGTAAAAGAAATTAGAATTGAACTTGTCCTCAGTTTGTATTAGAAAGCCCAGCACTTAGATGGTTCCGGTTTCTAACAAATCCAACAAGCCCCCTCTCTGAGCTCTCCGTTTACCTTCACCCACTCTACTCTCAATTAACACCTTGTTAAAATGCACACATGCTGAGCCCTTACTTGTTGATCATTCCTTTTAGCACCCTAGCATACTTGCATTATTTCCTAAAGTTTTATATTTGAACTGCAAACCTAGCCGTGGAAAATTCTGCCTGAGAAATTATCAGAAAGCAGAAATATTGACACAAGTGAGTTTGCTGTTTGCTTCCTCATTATTTGTGCTTGAGTTCCAGTGAGATGTGGATATTAAATCAGATGTAGAGCACCACAACAAAGGAGATTCTAGTCTGTAAGCCTACATGGCTGCTTGAAGACTAACCCACATTAGCTGACAGATTTTTTTTTTCCCTCTGAGGTCAACAACTACAAGAAAAAAAAAAAATTCCCCAAACTCCAAAACAGAACAAGTGATGAAAAGAAGTACTATAGACTCAGTGCAGACTGAAACTAAATGCCCTGAATTCTCCACTGAGTGCTGGTTCTGTCCAGCATAGCTGAAAATGTATGCCACTGTGTCAATGAATGCTTGGTAGAACTTGCAGAGAGTATGGCAGAGGTGACTGGATTGAACAAATCTAATGACTTCATTTGCAGTAGTCAGCCCTTCTCATCTGACAGCTGTCCTCTGCAAAGCACCATGTACCAAATCACCACTTCCACACAGAGCTGCAGCTAGTGAAGACGTGCTTTTCTAATACCACAAGCAGCTAAATTTCTCATCTGCTCCATGCTGGAGCCCAACCCACCCTCTCTAGACAGCCTTGCCTATTCTTTGTTCTTAACCTTTTAAAAAAGAAACAAACAGGAGAGAAAGTCAGAGCTGGTAAATGCCTATTCCCCAGAAAACTCTTGCGGTTTATTTGTTGTGATTTTTGTGGTTTCTTTCTCAAAGACTTCCGTGTACCCCCTTAAACTTTCCCAGTTCAAAACAGTCTGTATCATTGTCTGTGCTCTGCAACCTGATCTCTTCCCCACCATACAACAGTTCCTCTTTTGACTAGATATATTTACATGAAAAACCAGGAGGCATTCTTCTGAAGTCAGATGAACTACTCTGGTAAAACCAGTGTGGTGTTAATCTCCTTATGTTATATATGGTAATTTAATCAACCATTTCTTAATTAAACCTCTTTATTTAAAGCTGAGTCTTCAGCTAGCTGGGAGAGGGCTAGCCTCTTGTGAGTCATTGAGGGCTTTAACTCCATGCTGAAGACTGAGCAAAAATGTGCACTGATGTTATATGTACTTTGCTATGGGTGACAAACTTCAAATATCAAGAAATGGTAGGCTGCATTTGGACCCTGAATTTGGACGCAATGACACAGTGTTGACCTTATTATCCACTAACCCCACCAAGTCTACTGAAGGAGATAGCACTGTAATGGATCTAGACCCCAGAAGTAGGTATCATTAAGATTCCACTGTTCCCATTTTAAATTTCTATCTAATAGCTACTGCCATTAATTAAAATCTATATTATTTTACTAAACTGTAAATTGCTACATCCTGATCTTATGTTCTTTCTTTCAAAATGAGCTGGTTTGTAACTCAGTAGGAAAGCGCTTTTTGAGCTTTTCAGATTTGTTCACTGTTTCTTTCCTCATAAGCCTCCTGAGTTTTGGGTTATCTGCTGTAAATAATTTCATGTATTCTTCGCTTAGCTGGTTTTACTTTTTTCTCTGTGTATTAGTCATCTAAATGTTGCAGAAAATCATGATGCTTCTGTTAAGATTTTGCAGAGGTGAAAATCCATTTGTTCAGCCAAAAGTCATTCTCATGCCTAGATATTTCCTTTGTTATCCTTATATTTATTCAACTTTACTCATTAAGCTACAGAAAAATGGCAAGAATTTCTTGCAGTGAAGGAAACAAACAAGGCTGATGCAAAGAAAACAGGATGCTTCCCTTTCAGGGACTGATTTCTAGACAGCTCTGGCTACCCCTGTAAGTGCAATCTGAGCTGAATGCAGGTGAAAGGTTAAGCTTCGAACATCGCTTGTCACAATCGCTTGTCACAGCCTTGTTCAGGTGTTAAAACAGTATCTTACTTTGTGAGCAGACACATTAAAAATCAATCAATGTCACTCCTGAGGGAGCAAGTCCCTTCTCAGCATGAACTGTGGCTCCACTATTCTGAAGAATTTTAACTTTGATGACTGATTTGTTTTTCTCAATTAGAAAAGAAATATCTGTCAGCCTCTGCGCTTTACTGTCAGAGAAAGCAGTTCAAAGAATTTTAAAAAGAAGCATCCTTGGCAATTACACCTACTAAAAATAAGTAGTGCTTTACAATGTCATTAATTACTATAATTACAGTGCCTTGAGTGAGGCTTGCAACAGGCAGGCAGCGTTTGAGCATTATGCATTGTGGCAAAGCACAGCCATGAGACATTCAGTTCTCATAATATATATTTTTCTCCCAGATCCCTGAGCATAAATTTCATCAACATTAATATGAATTCCAAAACCCATATCCAAGTGCAAAGGATCTCACGATGCTTTTATACTCTCGGGATCTAAACTATAATTTCAACCATTAACAAGCACCATTTAGCATTAGATTTGCTAATGTCATATTATGGCTCTGGCAATTCTATACAAGATGCATTACAAGCTCAGTGAAGACTAAATTGTTGCACTGAATAAACACTTTAAATAATGAAGCAGAAAAAAACACTGAACGTTAATTTAATCATTTTATTTCAAATTTCCTTTTAAATAACCAAACTGAGTAAGATTTGCAAAACTCAAAACACACCATACAAGTAGAAATCAAATATATTGTTCAGAGATACTTATTAAAACAAACTCCATCTGAACAATGTACTTTCCATCATCTGAATTTTGCTAGGCTCAGGTTTTGAGCAATGTGGTTCAAACTGTCAGCTCCTGTCTGTGGTATCACGTGAGTAATTTTGCCAGTAAAAAATAGAAGTCATGTCTAGCTGAATCAAGATGATGACATATTCCAAAAGACTCTGTTCTCATGGTAAGCCCCTATGAAACACACCTGACAAGTCTTGTATTCATAAACTAGGGAGAACTTCTATCAGCACTTCTCTTTTGGTTAGTCCCTTACTCTAAGAGAAAACAACCGCTGTGTTACTATGGGAAGTTTCCACTGCCACTTGCACAGGCTGTGTTAATCTTCGGGTCCCCAAGCGCAACCAGCCCCAGCCACTCCATGTCTTGTAGAGACTGATATCAGCAAAAGCCCCATGTGACAGCATTTGCTCCTCCAGCAATATGTATTCTATCAGAATGGTTGAGTCAACAGTTATCAAATGATGTATATTAGCTTTGCAAGCCCAATTTATACTTTGCCATGAAAACAGGTGCAACTGCAAATATTTTTCATTAGAAATGTAATTAATATGCATAAACTTGTTTGCCAAGCAATTTGCAAATGAATCAAGAATTAAATTAAATGCAGACACTTCTTCCCTCTCCCTGCCCCTTTCCCTGTCTGGATAAATAGAATTCAGAGAACTTTTCTGGGTAAATTTTTGACATAATCTCTTTGACTTAAGCTTGTAACTGTTTCAAACTTTTTTTCTCTATCACAGTAATTCTGAGATAGTAGAAGGTTTTATTTCTAAAACTGATTTTTGCCCACAGTTAGAGTCTCCTGATAATATGGCAGATACACTGTAATGAAATCTACTGTCTAGGATATGACTAAACAAGGACTGCTGTTCGTGGAGCTCCCATACTATTCCAAAAGGCTACAACTGTGGAGAGAGCTGGGAGTGACTCAGTTGCTTACCACAGGGAAGAGTCATAATAAATCAGGTTCCTTTTGTTGCCAATGAATTGCTAACAAGAACCTGACTTTGAAAGATACCCTATTCACAAACATGTGCTAAGTAATTCTGATTAGTCAGAGTGCCTTTGTTCACTGTTGTGCGTTTGGTCATCCAAGCCACACGTTACAGCTCCTGCTCCTTGTCTGGAGGACTGAATTCCTTTAAAAACGGAGTGACAGAGAGCAACTAATGAACAGCCAGGGCTGGTTCAAGGTTTTGTGATCCTATTGGCAAGACGGGGTCAGGACTACGGTACTCTGGTCACAGAAAGGGCACAAAAGGGAGAGGGGATAGAACTAGGAAGGAAAGAGGGAAGGAAGGATGCTGAAAAGACATACTTGCTGGGATGGCTAAGGAAGGAAACGGGTGGAATAGGATCACCAACTGCTACTGGAAGAAGCTCCTTCCTTAGGATTAGTTGCCATCCCACAAATCCTGATCTTGGCTTTCCAGTGTTATGTATTAGGTAAAGCAGGTGGTGTGGCTGTGACCATATTCTGCCCCAAGCAGAAGCCTGTCTTACCCAACCTAGTGCCACTCTCCAAAACTACTCTTCCAGTAATAGTATTTGAATAAATAATATATGCTAACTTCCCCCATGGTTTCGCTATTCAGACACTCTGCTAGCAGTTGCCATCAGTCATGAATAATGGGAACCCACACATTAATTCATACCAAATGTGGTTGTTGGTTTGAGTTTTTAAAAAAAAACTTATAAGTGGTTCCTTCCCACTATTTTTATACTATCAGAATGATTCATCTGTTTTCCATGATCTATTCAAACTTCAGTTCTGGACACACACTTGAAAGGGGTGAAAAACTATTCCAAAAAGAATTACCTCTGGACTAAGAACAAGACTTTACCACTAACCAGCCCTTGCAAGGCTTCAGCTTGGTTAACCAGTACAGACATGCTGTAACTCCGGGAGACAAAAAGTTGCACTTTCCTGTACTGGTCTCTCAGGTCCTTCAGTTTTTTCTGAATATGTATAAATATGCCCACCACAAGAAACACAGCTTGATAATCTTTCATTCTTCCTCCTACTACATCATGAATTAGAAAATAAATAATTTGAAAGGGAAGTTTGGAGACCACTCTTTTGCTGCCACATCACAGCACCAACTTTTTTTCCCCCAGTTTAGTTTACTTTGACCATGTGTCTCAAACTTTGGTTATAAATTGGCAGTTTCTATTGCTCCTCAGCATAAAATGATGGTAGGTGGTCAATGAAAGTGAAGATGAAAAAGCCCAAGCTTAACCATTTTTATTTACTAGTAAGTGAGATATTTGCACAAAGCCTCACAGTTCTGTATCCAAATGGATTTTTGTAGAGCATAAAATTGCATAAAAGTAGCTTTCAAAATTGTATGAAATTATTTTTTTAGCTGAAATATAAAATCCATGGATTTTGATGATTTGGAAATAATTGTGTGGACCTTAATTCCCTCATTTCTGTGAAAATCAGTATATTGTCCTTCTGGCATTCTATTGAATGGAACTAATTTTAGATGAAGGATTGAAGCATGAATTCAATTGAAAAACAGTTGTCTCATATAGGAGAAACATAAACTGATTTTTTTTCTCTCTGTCATCATCAGTGACAGTCAAATTTGCCAGCACTTTAATTTAAAGTTCACCTCTGAACTACTCAGGGAGTGAACAAATCATATTATCTGTCTATATCAGTTCACCAAAAGGTTGAAAAATTCATTATTTGATGCTCTGCCTTCTCCATTAATTAGTTAACGTTTGTAAAATTTTTTGAAAATGAAAGGAGCTACATAAGCAACACTGTTATCATTGCACACTTCAGGGCAGATAAAGAATAAACTAATGAAAGTCGGCAGTAAGAAGAAAATGGACAAAATTTAAATGAGGTGTATTCTGCAGGGATTGGGAAGGTGACCAGGTGGCACAGGGAAGTTCAGATAGCACTAAATCATTACTCTGTGATTCTGAGATTTGTTGAATGCCCAGCATAGAAATAAATTGGTGATCTTAATCCATACCCTAAAGGAAAAAGCTCTCCTTCATATCAAATCATCATCTTTTAATAGGCTTTCTCTACAACTGAGAAAAAAGCACCTCTGTAAAGTGTGCAGGGGACAGTACATTGAAGTACCTTCTCCCCCTTCCTGATTCAATGCTGTGATAGAGGTTTTCTATTTCTAGGGCCATGTGATTAGCTCTTTATAATACCAATGACAATTAAAAAAAAGAAAAAAGCCTCTTTTTCTTACTTTCCAAACAGGAAGTGAATATGCTTCTTAAATTGTATAAAGAAAGAGCATTATGAGACTTCGGGATAATCTACAGTGACAGAAAAATCAGTGAGGCCATAATATAAGTGGAAAAGATGTAGAATTATGTTGTCCTCTGTAGTTTGTACATCTATTCTTGTCCTCACCAACCACTGTTTATTAAATCTTTAAAAACAGCTACAATAGCTTATGCTATTCTGAGGGCATTTTCTGATAAGATCAGAATCAGAAAATATTAAAACACGGTGGGTAGGAAGAAATCAGGGCCTTACTAGAAAGAGGGTGTAGTTGGAAATTAACCATAAACAGAAATAGGGAATCAAATGGGAGTGCATGAGAGAACTTGTGTGGGGTCTGAGCTTTGGCACAAAAAAGGGTGGGGAAGTATGACTGTTGCTCACATTTATTTTCTGTCCCTACCACACTTACTGTCCTCATGCATTATTCTTTTTTTCCTGTTCAACACCTGCTAGTGTTTCTAAGTAAAAATGACGTTCAATTTTAAGCACCAGTGCAGAGCTTTCTTGTTCCTTTTTTGAGTAATGCTCTGTGACTCTGGGTCTACTGGAAGCTGCAGTGGGTAGCAGAGCCAGTCTTGACTGTAATTAGGGCCTTAGATAAAAAGACAATGTAGAATATTTATCAAAATGGTTTAAGACATAGGACTGTACCTAATTCTGCCCTTTTATGCAGGCAAAGAGAAATGCATGTGGAGCCTGTTTCCTTGTTAGGCAACTTACAGAGCTGGATTTGTTTTACCTGGGCACTTAACAGAATTATTTCATTTATGGCCCCATGCACCCTAGACTTCCTCTAGTCAATGGACAGGGATGTGCAACTCCCAAGGCTGACCCCACTGTCCATCCAAATCTCTCCTGGTAATAAGGTTTTCAGTATAGGAAGGTCAGTTATGAAATGGAGGGCAGGTGGAATGAATCCAGCACCTGTGACAAGGATGGAGTATCATTGTGTCATCAGAGAACCATGGCTTCACCTCTCCACTCTGTCTCTGGGAAAAAGAGTTGACTGCACTGCTATGGGACACTCCTGCAGCCACCTGAACTCAGACAAGTTCCCTTAATTAGGGGGTCCCCACTAGGAACCAGCCCTGGCCATCTATCTCACACAGCCTGAAGAAACAAGTAAGACAAGCACTAAAAAGCCACAAACTTCACACTGTAAGAGCAAGTCCATAGTCACTGTGGGACATCCAGGCCCCTCCTTGCACTTGAGCCATTCTGGCAAGACTAGTTTCTTGGTTGTTACTCATTGTCATCAGCTACACACTGGGCTGGATTTCTTCTAGATTATGACCCAAAGATTGTCAAGACTGCTCAGATGAAGTTTAAGCTTAAGCATAGAAGGTAGCAATGAAATTTAACTGAATAATCCAGGTTTTAGACTGCTATTTTCCCTTTAAGATATGACATTATCCAGATTTACTGGTTTCAGAAGCTGAGAGAGAGGTTTCAATATTTTGTTGTAGCTCTTTGTGGGTTTCTTCCATGACTTTTAAAATAGTTAAAGACAAGGGGTTAATAAGGTATTTTAGGAATCAGACATGCTGCCAGTAGTTTGCTTGTAGTTAGTGGTTTGTGGCTTAATCCAGCTTTACTGTTTTCCTTCCAGGCCTTGTAAGGCTGAGTTCATTGCTTAGTAATTTACTTTTTAACAGCCTTTAATTGTAATTTAATATCTAAAACTCTATTTACACACAACTGCTGAGCTGCTGCTAACCACGACCTCTTTTTGATTAACACAGTTCAGTCTTTAAGATTGGTAATTAAGCATTTAACAAGAGGGACGGTAACAAAGAAATGCTCAAAACTAGAACTACAACCCCTTAATTTTATTACCTCTTTTTGTTTGTTTGTTTGTTTTGGGGTGGTTTTTTGTTTTGGTTTGGTGTTTTTTTTGCTTTTTTGTTTTTTATTGTTGTTGTTCTGCTTTTATGTAATTCTGCCTCTAGACTTTTGTTCCCTTCTGTGGTTACTTTAGTACCTTATTGCTATAGCTTGTGTAGGCACCATATTTGGAACTCTCCCTGTTTTCACAATCTCCTTCCATAAAATACACTACTGCTCCCCTCCTGAAAACAAAATCTTAAGAGGGGAATAAATGTTTATGGTGAAATCCCAAGGGCAATGCTGTAATTGATTTTAGTAGGTCTAGTGTTGTCTTTACAGTCTGATCATACAAACTTTAGGAAGAGGTTTGATGATCATTTTCTTCCTGACAATTTTTGCAAAAACTTTAGAAAATCTCCATTGGTTCTAAATCTCCATTGGTTCTTCTACTCTCAACACACATATGTGCTCTGTTCAAAGACCATCGCTCATTAATTATGAATTTTGGAGACCTGAGTTTAGAAAAGGTGCTGGAAAATGTCTTTCTTGCATTTCATCTTTTCAAGGATTTACATCCTTCTGATACTTTGCTCAGGATCCTGTGTTTCTCAATACATTAGTAGGCAAAAAAAGCAAGGGATTATTAGCAATATTTTTGCCAAAGTATCTCATGAAGAGTGTAAAATATGGCTCTTTCAAAAAAATATACATCAATCTTTTATATAGGAAAAGTACATCAAATGAGGGTGTCAAAGTTATTGTTAGAGAACTTGGATGATCTGAGGGGTTTTTATTCTGCATTTGTATATCTTTAAGTGTTCAACCACCAGTTCTGCCTCTTTTTGACCCTAAGGTGGAATAACAAATATTTTCTAATCATTCAAATAAAAGCTTAGGAAGAGCCCGATCAGCCAAACTCTGAACATATTTAACTAATATGACAATAAATGATTATATTTAGGTATATAGTTAATGCTATTTGCACAGTGTTTTTAAAAACTTATTGTGGTACCAGTGGTCAGGAGACATAGCAATTAGACACTGACCTGTCTGCCCTGCTAAAAGATATACACTTTCCATCCTGTAGTCAGAGAAAGAATGTTTCAGTTTGAAGCCAAAGCCAAGACAGAATCTTGGACTGACCAAAACTTCTGTGGCCAGTGAAGATTTGGTAGTTTAATATGATGTTTTGTCTGATTTCCAGGAAGTTGTTCTGGAAAGGTTTGCCAGTATTCTTGGCACAAAACACAGAAAGGTTCACTCTTAGATACTATATCATTTACATTGTCAAGAGAAGATGACAGAGGAAACACTCCATTCTTAAAAAGGAACAAAATTATTAGTAAGCTCATGAAAGAGACACGCATGAGCGATAAGAGAAGAGAAAACCACTTTTCAGAGATAACCTAATACTTTAAAAAGCAGCTGCAGTCAATTTGTTTTGCTCTTTCCCCAGTGATCTAATATACAGATGTCAGCCAAAATTGGGACAAGAAACAGCAGGAACAGTTGCACAGGCACTACACTGTAGTAAAAAGACACAGATTTTAATGCAAAGACAGATATATTAAGGGATAGATTCATGTTTATTAGAAGGATATCAGAACTACAGAAATGAAACCTAGGTCCCCTTTAAAAGCACTGGATGATTTTATTTTATGCAATTTGTGTTCTGTACATTCAGCTCAAATCTATGCTTTTGCAGGAAGTCATTGTGAAATTACATAGTATCACCAATATGAAGTACTAGACAACAACGTCAAGGTTGAAAGTCAAATGCTCAGCAGCTGTAAAAAGCCAAAATAAGGGTTACAAGGTCAGTCTCAGTTGGATTCATTTCTGTGTATATGCTCATTTTGAAAAGGAGACTGAACAAATTTCCTCCCCTAATCTTATTCTCGGAAGTGGCTAAACTGTTATTGCTGAATATTTCAACTCAGTAACTCCAGCTGAGGTATATGCTTAACATGACAAGTGTCAATCTACAATACGATTACATTTTAGCAAAGTTATAGGCAATCAGGGAAATTAAAGTTATTATTATAATAAAAGGAAGTACTGGGCAATCTCAGCTACAATCTTACCTACTAGTCCTACATATGATACAGTTCATTTCTTTAATGTGTACTTCTCACTGCTCTTGCAAGGATTAAGAGCACTTTATGTGAACCAAAGTGTAACCAGCTGTCACCAGATAATGTTTTCTTCGTTCCCTGCCTTCAGCAATAACTGAGCTCAATTTTAAAAGAAAAAAAAAATAAAAAGAGTGGTTGAAAGAAAACTCAGATGTAATTATTTCCATAGGCTGCTCTTGTTTCTGTTTTTGAGAAGTGCTATTTGACTTCTGTCAAATGATACACTGTATTACAATATGCTCAATTTATCTAGAGCCTGCTGATACAGAAACAAGTATAAAAGAAAGATAAGAGAGGAAGAGGGAACAGAAGTGTCAGTCTCAGTTCACCATCCTGCCTCCCTACTCCTTCTTCCATCTCACTAATTTGCTTTGCCTGTCATCTGGATGATGGGAATGCTGCTCAGTCTCCACCTCTGCTTAAGTCTTGGCTTCCTTGAGCCAAAATATCTTTGCTAAACAAAAGCATCTAACTATTAAAAAAAAAAAATAAAAAATCTGATGCTAACTTCAGTTGTCCCTGCTGGAATGCTAAACAAATATTTTTCATAGATAAGCAGGAGACCAGGGAAATTCATTTATTTTATCTTCAGCTGACAGTTCTATGCTTGCTACATAAGTAGCAATTATTTATCCCCCTTTTTTCCCTTCTCATGTAACTTCCTAGATGAAAGTCAGCCTTAGTTGTTGTCAATATTTGCCCTGTACCTTATTTAGAATGCTTTCTCCACGTCATACTTTTATATGGGGTTCTTTTCTACGTTAGTTTAAAGGCATTTTTAAACTGCAAAGGGAGCAAAGAAAATGGATCCTGATGTTTTTTACACTTTGAGGATCCATATTATACCCTGTCACATTTTTTTTTCTTTTATTTTTTAATCTTCCCTTTTTAATTTCTTCCTCTTACACCTGTCTAAATAAACTGTTGTTCCTGGAACACCAAGAACAGTCTTCATGCACTCTGCTACACTGTAAGCCTATGGATTAGAGAGAGAGGTTGTCAGATTGTCCTCACCAAAGCACGTCCCTTCCTCACTGCCATACAGCCACATGTTGAATCACAACTACAGTCTCTTTCTGCCGCACATAATGAGGCTGTGCATGAAAACACTAGTTCTTCTTTGTACAGGACTCACTCTGCCCTAAAAAAGGGGCTTAAAACCAGCCACAAAACCCTACAAAAAGACCAAGGATTCACCCAGCGAGTCTCCTCTGAAAACAAAGGCTCTGGAGACTGAATCCACTGTTCCAACCTGTGAAACTCTGGATCTTAAGAATGATGACTTTTTGATGTTTGTAGCACCTTACCAGTCAATGGTGACACCATACAGGTTTATTACAAAGAAATTTGTAAGTCTTCTTGCTGCTGATGCATAAGAAAAATCAAGAGCTCAGCTCACTTTTTCTCACCTCTTTCCTCTTTGGAGGACTCTTCTAATAGTAAAAAATTATTTTAATTATACACATGGAAAGAACTGCCAGTTTTACCTAACGCCTCATTTCATAATTTTCTGACTTTTGCACAATTTAGTCATAATTTTAATATAACTGCAGTGTGTGTTAGTGAAGGGGAAAACATTGCATTAAAATTACAGGGTAGATGGCTGAGGAGTAGTGTGCAATTCAGATTGTGGCCTTAGTATCCATTATCTGATTATTTCCTTGCCAGCACACATACACACAAGAACAATTGGTAGTTTAATTAAATAATCATATCCATGCAATCTGTTTAAAATACAATAACCTAATAATAACATCCACACTAAATTTTACACTGTAAGTGCATTACTTCTGGAAGATTCTGCAGAAGAAATTAAATTGTAATCAAGTAATTATCTAATGAGGTGCTACACAATACATTTTTCTCAGCAGTAAATTGAGAAACAGAATTAAAACAGATAAAATGAACTTTCTCCAACTTGATAAAAAGTTTCAACTCTGCAATATCAGAATAATGGAAATGCCTCGTCAATCTTCCAGACTCAAAACATTTTATGTAAGAGCCACTATGTCCTTGCCCATGATTTGTATATGCAAATTCATCTGAACTTCTCTGAAAATTATATGAACATTAAGTCAGCCTCAAAATACCTATCTGAAAATTCCACTAATACATTAAGTTACATAAGGGGAAACTGAGTCACAATTTGCCTAAGTTCTTCAATTTCTGATGAGCTTTCAGTAATATATGGAGAAAATCAATATTCTGACTTTACATTCAGATTTCATGTATTTGCATCTTCATGTCCCAACACAATTCTGCGTATTTATCCCTTAGAATGAATTTTTAAAAATACTCATACGCATCACTAAAAATGCATAAACATAATTTTACAGTGTGCTGTGACTGTGATGTCAGGGCTGGAGTCTCAGTGAGAGCACTGGACATAGGCCATGCACTGTAAACCACACCACATACCTATAGTGGTACCTTGCTCCCACAATACGGACACATCCATCCAGCTACAAAGCAATGAACTGCATTACTGTGCTGGGTTTAGTTGGGGTAGAGTCAGGTTTCTTCACAGTGGCTGGTAGAGGGCTGTGTGTTGAATCTGCACTGAACACAGGGATGATAATATAGAGATGTTTTTGTTATTGTTGAGCAGGGCTTGCACAGAGCCAAGGCCTTTTCTGCTTTTCAGACTGCCACACTGGCGAGAAAACAGGTGGTGCATGGTAGGCTGGGAAGGGACACAGCCAGGGCAGGTGACCCAAAATGACCAGAGGAATATTCCATCCCATGTGACATCATGTTCAGTACAAAAACTGGGGGGAAGAAGAAAGAAGGGAGTGCCTTTTGGAGTGATGGTTTTGTCTTCGCAAGTGATCACTAGGTGTGAAGGGGCACTGCTCTCCTAGAGATGGCTGAACACCTGCCTGTCCATAGGAGGCAGTGAATTAATTCCTTGTTTTGCTTTGTTTGCATGTGCGCCATTTGCTTTTCCTATAAAGCTGTCTTTATCTCAGCTCATAAGTTTTCTGGTTTTCACCCTTCCAGTTGCCAGCTCGATCCCACTGGTGGGGCAGTGAGTGAGTGAGTGTGTGGGGCTTGGATGCTGCCTGGAGTTAAACCACAACAATTACATAAAATGTATCTTACTGGTATTTTCGATAAAAGTCCTCAATGAGACTCCTTATTACTTCACTTATTTTATTCTAGAAAAATTACTATTCTGAAATAGTCCTTTCAAAGTCCTTTCTGAAATTCTCCACATCAGCCTCAAGTGCAGACCGTTCAGCTCGGTGGAACCTGGCTCAAGGTGCTGACACCCACTTGCTGGCCCAAACTATTAGCAAGAGTCTCTTCCTCAGGTTGCCTAGAGATCTGCTGCAGTTCATGTCTACCAGTAAACACTGGCATGAAAAAAAATGGAATAAAGCTGTAAAGTCAGGATGATCCAGGATAGTGCAACTGGTCAAATTTTGTCAGTGGTCTGAAGATTAACCACTCTAATTTCTGTAAGGAAATCTAAGCCTTGAAGAATACTTTTCATTAGACCTTTAAGATGAGTATTTCAAGAGAGAGACTAGTGGAGAATAAATCCCAAGTCCATGTAGAATATTTCACCCATGAAGGGTGAGTATTATGTTTCTCCCATGAGTATAAAAGCTTCATAAGTCATGACTGCAAAGGCGTGAATGAATTATGAAGGTCTTTTGCTTCAGTGAA
The DNA here is from genome assembly GCA_038380795.1 of Pyrocephalus nanus. NCBI lineage: Eukaryota > Metazoa > Chordata > Aves > Passeriformes > Tyrannidae > Pyrocephalus > Pyrocephalus nanus. The sequence goes on from CM076259.1 coordinate 18,398,630, forward strand.
AGGAACAGGATCAGCATTTGTATGTAAGACATTCTATTTATCTATTTCTTGATCTGTTAATTTAAAATTGTTTAAAACTGCCAGTTCTACTAGTAAAGAAATGATCATAGACAAAAACAGATCGAATTCATTAGGAACACATAACATGGGTTTCTACAGGTGATCATAAATAATATTGATGTCTGCAAATGGTTCTCAGTTCCATATTTCAAAGAATGGCAGGTATTCATAAGGCTATCTTGCTTCATTCACTGCTGCTCTTCTGCACTAAATGATACAGGAGACCTCAGAAAATAAATAAATAAATGTGAGAATGCGTCATGAAAGACCATCAGAATTGAAGATTGCAGAAAAACTGCTTTTGCCTTCAGAAAGTCTATTTCATCATTAGTTCTTATACTGAATCAGGTAGAAAGTGCAAATAACAATGCCTTTGAGAGAATAAAATGTTTTGAACTGTGTCAACTGGAAGAAAAACACTGTAAAGTTACATTTAGGGCTAGATCCTCAATGCTTTCCATGATAGTGCGGGCTCCCATGGGCCTCATGGCAGCTGTAGTTAAAAATTCCTTATACCCTTCCCTTCCCTGCTCCCTTTTCCAGTCACCTTGCAGTCTGCCAAGGATCTAGGCAGATGCCAGCACACCTTGGTTTTCCCTGTACCTCACTGATTTACCATGTGGAGTGATGGGATTCTGTTGAACTACTTCTTTACATTCTTCTAACTGAAAATCCTGAAGTTCATCTTTTTCCCCCAGAAAACTTTCTAGCAGGCATATTTTTCATCTTCAAACTTTCTACCAGAGTCTAGCCAGACATAAGAGGAAAGATACATCAGTGTTATGAGGCAAGATGAGGAAAGAAGAGCAGGGGAAGTGAAGACCACACCATTATAAGGCTAATAAAGAGGCCCCTGAAAAGTTTTAAAAATAGAAAAATGGTTTTGCTGCTTCTATGTTTCAATGTTTCATGAAACCTTACCAAATAAATTCCAGTGAGACACAAGAAAGAACACTTTTGCCTCCAACATTTTAAAATTTTTCATACTAGCTCTAGTTGACATATCCCTTTCAGAATAATTTTAAAGTTGATGGGATTTTATATTACATTGAAATGCAGCCATAGCAAGCCCTTTTCTTCTCTTCTTACTCTCCAGATGACCTGAGCTCAGGCCAGCTCAATGCTTTTAATGTTTCTAGCCACCCATCTAAGCCTTCCTGCCCAGTCAACAAATTAAAGTACCTGTTTAACAGGAGAAGGAAGTGTCACCACTGCATAAAAATATTATTCCCTGTATAAAATGGCATTCATTGTCCACTTCTAGCTAAGCATATGCCGTGTGAGAAGAAAGTATTGTTCTGCCTTCCCACCTATTCAGATGATAGACTCTAGTAAGAAGTAAGATGAAAATAAATAATCTTTTGCAGAGAACTCCCACAGCTGATGCTCAAGAAACCTTGTGCTGACAAGATAACACAAGAACATAGATATTAATTACCTTATTATTTGATTTTCTTCATCCTCAGAATCTTCCCACCCAACTTTAAGCCTTACTGAACTCAAATCCAAGGCATCAGGCTTGCTTATTAGCTTTGAATAAGTGTGAATCCCTCTTTATAAGAGACAAGTCTGACTTGAAGCTCACTTGAGAATAGCAATAGACTTGTAGTCATCCGACACTGATTTTTTTGCTTGATTTGGTTTGGGGTTTGGGTTTTTGGGGGTTTGGTTTTGTGTTTGTTTGTTTATTTACTTTTTCTTTTCAATCATCCAAAAAAATGGTATTTTTATTGTCTGGTATTTCTTTGTTCACCTTCAGTCAGAGGGCTCCAAAATATTGAATGGTTCAGTGTACCCCCAAAATGCCTGAAACACCAAACAGCTCCAGGGAGAAGTTCAATACAATGAAAAGTAAAGACAACACACACTTGTGTAAACACGAGCTTTTCAGATGCCTGTCGATTTTGGGATCAATTAAGTGGTTTAGTGAGAATAATCTATTTGTACAGCCACATTTGATGCCTGTATCTCTTGCACAGAATTGACTCTACTACATCATACAGAGACAGATCACTGAAAGCAATGATCATTTACCAAGCTGGATGGCTCTGTATCCTTCCTCTTCCTCAGAAGTAGTTCCAGGTCACAGTGTTTTTAACTAAAAGGAGATAGCTTTCCTTGGTTATTTGGTTTCTTTTTCTCCCAGAACTTCAAGAAAGCAAAAAGAACAAGTGAAAATGTTTTCTAAAAGTTCAGAACTGCTCTGGTTCTATGACCATTGTCACTACCTGCAATAAAAATTGAACTTCATCCTCCAGCCTGTCAATCAAAGCATGCAGGTACACTAAATCATGAAAAAAAAAATAACACAGGCAATCCAGATTTCAGATAGAGAATGTTGTGCATACATTTATTTATGAATCCCCAAAGGTTCATCTAGAAGAATGGTTATTGACAGAGATGGTAAAATCTTATTTCAAAGACTCTAGTTTGGGAGTCCATAACTGTGAAAAATCACTGGGACATTCCTGCCATGTGCTATGTTATGGCAGAAAGAATTGCTCTAAACAAAGCTAAATCTATACTAAGTCTGCTGGTGTATGCTGAAGGCTTACAGCCCAAAGACGCCCTGATCCAACTACTGGTGTGTTCCTCGTGCCTGTGGGCTCTGGGAAGCTGTGAATCAGTGAAGAAGAGCAGATTTGGCTGATGCCTCTCCTTTTTCCAGGGTAGCCTCCATTGAAAGGAAGGAGAAGAGGACTAGTCTGGCATTGCAGTGCCACTTCAGCAATCAGTGGTAATATAGTAAATCCTCTTCTTGTCGCATGATGTTTTCAGATAACTCTAAAGTCTGTTTTAAGGATACAAGACATATGAAGAAACATTTTAAAGGTAAGGAGTGCTTAAGCTCTGAGATCTTTTTGGCCCACTGTGGTAAGATGATCTCTAGTTTTTTTTGGTTTGGTTCTTTTTTTTTAATCATCTGTACAGTTGTTCCTAAATTCTGAAATGGGCTGTAGGGACACAGTCCTGCGACTACAACTGTAGCACCACTGAGAGTTGCAAACCCACATCCTAACAAAATATTCAGAGACTCTGCTTGTGTTGTTCTCCCTGCTGTGCTATGGCTTGCATGTCTCTTCCTGGAGAGGAAGGGAGCTTAACACCTTTCAGGATCCTGACACATACAACTACAACAGGAATGCTAAATATTTGCAAACCTTACTCTTGTGTTCGCTGTTAAACAAGAGGCACCATACAAAGTGTTACAAGTCCATTGCAGGGACTCAGAAATCGCTGGGGATTTTAAAATAATTTCTAAGGTTCCTCCATGCTTCTCCTCCTTGCTGTCTCAGGCTGAAAATTCAGATGCCTGGCAGGAATGACCATGATGACAGGGAGAGATCTTGATCTCTGATCCTGTTTATTACAGTTGACTGATGAGGGCCTTGGATTTGTTTGTTACTTTCTGAGAGATTCCACTGTGCTCTTTCCAAGATGCTACCAGACTGAAAAATTTTACACTGAATACAGATGGGCATGTTGTATTTTTAGCAGAAAATTAATTAATTAATATGGTTTATGTAAATTTAGAAGCTGTTTAGAAGGCTTCATTCTCAATGTAACATTCAATATTTGCTTAATATCTTGTCAGACAGTAATTATATCCCCAGATACTTATGCTCAACTGTAGCAAAATGATTCTTACCATTAATTCTGTCAGAAACAGGGTAAGATTAACTGTACTATGCCTGGCATGGATTATTTAGCAGTGCACAGGCTATTAGTATGAAAATGCATGCATCTTCTGAAAAATGTATGGAGTAAAAAGGATTGTAATTCCATTAAGCATAACAAGTTGAAACTATTTTAAAAAAGGAAAATAAAAAAGAAGGAAACAAGGCCTTTAACTAAAGACTAATAAAAATTAAAATTATAGATAGCATTTTTGGATTTTTAGAGACAAACTAAACATTTTTTAAAAGTTATTTGACCGCTACTCAGATGCTGTAGGACATCTTTGATCTGGTCCATAACTCTTCCAGTAACATTCTTCAATACCTGTAACATGCCTTAATTATACTCACTGGTACAGAATCAGATGCATATTCCGTGTCAGGAATAGCCCAGAGGTATATATAATTTACTACTAAAGGTTCAAAATCCTCCAAGTATTTTGTATCCAGGCTTGTGCTATTGAGAATGTTCTGGAGTCAAAAGTCACTTTAATTCTACAATTGATTCACAATTCCTATGCTGTTCTTTATTGTGGAAACATTAAAATCCTGCCTGCTGAACACTCTTCATTCGGTTAATAGAAATGTTTCCTAATCAGAAGCAGAAACAACAAAAACAAAAGCATGTACCAAAATCCCAAGTTGTTTGTTTGGTTTTCTACAGATATAACCCAAAAAAAGCAAACAATTTAAAAGCCTTTATGATGATATTTTGCCAATTCAAAATATTGCCTTCTTTCTTACTTTCTTTTGCTTTATAAAAGCCCATTAAAACTATTATGATTGACCAGGATAGGCTTCGTGCAGCTTCACAGCTCACATGCAATGACATACTTAACCCAGCATCTCTTCCCAACTCACTGGCATGAGAATTAATTCCATCATAAACTTCTCCCGGACATCATAAAAACAGTATAGCTGATCTCCAAACCAGCATGTCCATTAATGTTTACAACTGCCAAAACTGAACTGTAGATTTAATCCACATAGCAAAATGGGATAGGCACAGACCAGGGAACTGAGATGTCCCAGTATACTTCTGACACTCCTGTTACAATTTTTGTACAAGTCTACTTCACTCTTTTCATTCACTCATGCCTATAATAATTAAAAATCCAACTGCTGAGTTTGTCTTATGCCAGTGCTTACAACTCCCTAGTGCCATTCCTCTGGATCACCAGGCATCTTGTCCTTGCCTGTGTAGTCGATCATTTTGTTTTGACTCATTTGTCTCTGCCTTTCCCTTGAAAGACAATGTCTTTCCAATTGGACTCTCATGCAATGTGTTTTCCAGTAAGAAATTCCTACAACCTCAAAAAGGTAGTTAAATACTGCTCCCCCATAAGTATCTCTGAGCTTCAATGGTCTGATTTTGGTTTCCATGAACCCTGTGGGAAAACTTTCAGTTTTCCAGGGAAGAAAGACCTTTTTGTGCTTTAGTGACATGATGGATCAGATACCAGTATCTGCAGCTACCTCCAGAGGAGCCAATGCAGCTGTGAAGCGCAATGTGGCGGTGTGATAAAATCAAAGCCATAAGCGTTCCAGGCACCTTTGCCTTGCAGCCCTGCCTCTCAGGGGAGGCAGTTAGCTCAGGTGCAGCATCAAATGGAGGCACACACCCATCAGGGGAGGTCTGGTCCCACTTTTGGAGCCAGCTTTTTGGGTATTACCTCAGGGGTCTCTGCAGAGTGTCCCATTTATTGTCCTTATATATACCTTAGTGTACAGCATGCCAGAAATCAAACTGGTTTCCAACCTTGGAGACTTTAACACTTACTCTGATTCTTGTGAGAGATGGAAGAGTCTTAGTGAATGATTCCATTCACCACCTTATTTTTCAAAGTACATATACTTTTTCCTGCAAAAATTATCATCAGCATTAAAACACAAAATGTTAGAAAAAAAATTACATAAAAAGTTATTGTTAAACTGTAAAACTATGCTCCTTGAATATCACCTTGATCAGATAGTTTTGCAGGACTAGAAAGGCTAAGAATGAATGAATCATATCTTGTTCTTAGCTCTGCATTAGTAATTTGATGCCTTCATATAGCACCTCACCTGCATATTAAAGACATAAAGGGGTTTCTAGTTTCAGCAGCCTGCCTCAGGAGAGAGAAGTGGTGTAGAAGTAGCACTTGAAGAAAGGAGGAATTTACCTGAACAAAAGAAGGGGTTTGCAATCTCTAAGCGGGATTTGGAGGGGGTAGGACCTAATATTTCAATTTGATGATGAGCTAAATAAAATCAAATGGAGAAGGAGAATTGGCAGTCACTGCTACAGTTCATAAACGTTCTTAATATACTAATTCCCTTTCAGCTTTTCTTTCACCCCAACTGTCCTTTATTTCTTTGGAAGAGAGTCTTTCCATTGCAAAATCAGTCAGAGTCTCTCATTTCCACATGTTTAGCATAGGATGACTCCTCGCTCAAACATTTTTTCTGATTTTGATTCAAAACAAGGTCCCACATACAACAATGCCAGTTCCTTTGGTAGTCATTAGCAAAGCAAATCCCTAACAGTGATTAGGTTTGGGCACATCGAAAAGCATCAGTGTAAAACCTATTCCTACTCAATGCAATTTATCTTGCAAAACCAATGAATGGAATGTTGCTCTGATTGCAAATCCAGAACTATTTTGCTGAATTTAGCAAACATGGGGTATGTGAGTAAGAGACTAAATGGGCTCTTGGAGGGATGGCACATAGAGCAGGTGCATGGAGATCAGGGTGTTTGAAGTCAGAATGCAATCTGCTTGCAAATGTGACCCTATGGATAAGGGGCTCCATAACAGCTCTCTAATGTCTGGGAGGGGTAAAAGTAGAAATGCCATCTGAAAATGCAGAACTGACAGATACAGAAGAAAAGTGATTAGCAGCTCTGAAAGGTGACAGTACTGACCATAAATGCTCTGCTTCTTCCCTGACATAGTGCCTTTGTGGTGAGTTACTCATTTGATTTCTGAACACACTGAAGAGCTTTATAGGGATTAAAACATGCAGAATGGCTGAAATGCAAAGTTAAATTTGAATTTTTGTTTCAAATTACTCATTGAAAGCCAGAAGTAGCATTTCTTGCTTCCATTTTAATGAGCTAGTGACAATTTTTCCACCCCATTTAGGTTTTAACACTTCTTTTCTACAAGCAGTTATTCTAGGTGATGCTGTGCAAGGAAGAGTCCCATTCATCCATATATTCCTGGTGGAACTGCCTCTCTCATGTTTTAAAACTGTTCAGAAAGATCTGTTCTTAAAAAGAAACTTTCACACACACACACACACACACACACACACACACACACACACACACACACACACACACAAAAGAGTGTCTAACTCCAGCCACTTCTCCAAATACACACATAAAAATTTGTAACACCTGATGTTATTTTGTAATAAGGGTGTACAGAAGACTTGAGGTTCCTTATGTGAGGACAAGTGAGTCTGCAAAATATATCATGTTTCTGGACACCAAATCAGAAGCACCATTTCTGTCACCCTCAACATTGTCCAATAACAACAAACAGGACATGAGGACTGACAGGTGTTTCTGAGCAAGATATTTCCCCTTTCAGGATTTATCTTTTCTGCTAAGTTTCAGATGAAAAATGAGCTAATATTATGTCGAGATTAAATTGTGGTTTACTAAATTTAAAAAGACAGAATTGCCCCAGACATGCATAGATCTAAGCTGTATGGTATTTTAATACTCTACTGAACAATTACATGAGGAGCTTCATTGAATTCAGTGGGATTACCCATTCGAGTAAGGACTCAGCTAGTACAGTAGGAGGTTAAAAATCTAGTTCATAATTTGTAAGGCTGTAGATTGGAGTATGACACAATTAATATACTGTAGCCTGAAGTTCTAGTGATTAAAAAGACACACACTTAAGCAGAAATAATCAGAAGGAGAACTCTTAATTAGAAATTTGTATGACAATCTGTAAATCTCTTTGAGATCCTTTGTCAATGACAAGTACTATATAAATGCAAATTTCTTTCATGGTATTAATATTATTTATCCATTTAATTGAAAAAAGAAACCAAGATTTTTATTATATTTTAGTTAGTAAAACACTATATATGACGGACCAAATACATCCTTGTTGAAATCTTTTGAAACCAAGAGTTACAGCACAAATGAATCTTACCCTAATATCTTGAGGACATTAGGTTTGCTACACTAGGTTATCTACAAATTCCTCATGAGGGCAAGCAGAGTGCCTGTCTCCTCTCTCTGGTGTCTGGTGATAGGATATGAGGGAAAGGCTAAGAGTTGCATCAAGGGAAGTTCAGATGGGATATTAGGAAAAAGTTCTTCACTCCAGTGTTTGAGCACTGTAACAAGCTTTGCAGGGAAGTGGTGAAGGCCCCAAGCCTATCGGAATTCAAAAAGTGTTTGTACAATGCTCCTATATAAAAGATCTAATTTTTTGGTTGCCCTGTAAGGAGACAGGAGTTGTGAGCTTGATGATCCTTGTGGGTCCCTTCCAAGTTGGTGTATTCTATGATTCCATGGCCCCAAATATCTATTATGTACTACTGAAAACAGAAAGCAATACCATTTTAGTTTAAGAAATAATATTTTCTTTTATAATCCAGGATCTGGCACTGAGTGCCATGATCTAGTAATCACAGTGGGGTTGGATTGAGGGTTGGACTTGATAATCTCGGAGGTCTCTTCCAACCCAGTTAATTCTATGATTCTATGATTCTGTGATTGCTGTCTTCATCACACTTTCATATCTCTTGGCCTGGTTTATTTCCAAATGCAGTTCTTGTAATTTAAATTTTAAAAGGGTTTTTAAAAACTGTGGCTTGTTCTTTCACATTAATTGACTCAATTCCATAAAATATTGTTACCAACATTTTTTCTGTATGAAAATACTTTCTTATAAGACCTTTTCTGGATGGAAGACTCAAATGTTTTGCTGGAATGGAGGGAAATAGGTAAGATAAATATTTTAAGCAAAAAAAAAAAAAAAAACCAACAAATAGTAGGAAGTAAATTTTAGGGTTTTTTTTAGCTATTTCAAAAAAGCAGCTCCTTGGAATAAAAATGTTAGATGCAGAAGGAGAAGCAAATGTTTCTGAAATGATAGCAAGACACGGAAGCACACCTGTAAAATGTTTGTAGCAATACTCAACAGAAGATCAAAGAACTGAACTACTAATGCTTTTCTGCATTTACCTGATGAAGTTAGTTATGGGTCTCCCACCCTAACTTTAAGCAGTTTCAGACATATGAAGCGAGACCAGCTGATCAGTGCAGAGGGGCAAGTGAATGTTCAAGGGAGGCCTGAGCAGGTTAACAAGGAACTTGAGGGCACCCTTCCCACTTGCTTTCTTCAAGTACCAGATCCTGCAGAGCCTCATACCTGAGAGACAAGTTTCGCACCATGAAATGTGAAACATCTAAGTAATGTTTGCAGTGAGTGATACACCTGTGCCATCCTTTTAGAAGGACTCTCCAGGGTGACAACACATAAGACAGAAATCCGTCCCTTGGCACGTATGGTGAGGAGGAGGGTGGCAGGATGGGATAACCCTGGATCACAAACACACACTAGATATCACTAAGGGAGGTAACAGAGCTGGAGGAATTTGGTGCTGGCTGTACCCTGAAGTGCTGATTACCATAACAACCATTACTTCTTCTGGCTGAACACGAGAAAATCTAAAAGCCTGATTTTCTGTAAACTGTTATTACATTGATGCTGTCAGAGGAAAAGGCATCCCTCTTATCCTCAAATATAGAAGTAGAAATGACAGCCCAGACATGGATCAAGGCATAAGTGTTACTACAAGACATCATGTGCCTATGACACTGAGTAATTCTTTCACACGTTGGCATTCTCCACAAAATGTAGAATCTCCTACTCTCCACATACTTTCCCTACTTAAGGATTATTAAGAGCTCTTCAAAATCAAAGCCCCTTGAGATGAGATTTGAATAAGCAGAGGGCAGAGCTTTCATGCAGAGGATGGAGTGACTGGTTTCAATTCAAGAACACATTAAGTAAAATATAAAGGGGAGCTGAATGGAGGAGAGGAGCAATTTCAGAACACATTCTATGTGTTTGCTAGCACAAACACTTTCACATCAGATACCACCCTGATGTGTGCTTTCACATTCCATAGCAGTATGTAAATATTCTAAACCAGAGCACCAAAGTTGATATCAATCTCTTCAAAAAATAGACACACTATCAGTTCTAGCAGTACTGGTTTGACTGTCCAAAATCAGACATAGAAATCCCCATGCAGGAGGAAGCAACACACAGATATATATTTAGCATTAATATCCACACACTAGTCTTGAAACCCAAACCTAAAAATGTATATTCCTTGAATATGTATCGCAAATGTAGTGAGTCACTACATTTTTTTGAAGTTTTTTTTTTTTAAAAAAGTAAAGGCAGTGAATGCACAAGTAAAGGTGGTATGAAGCTTTTATGGTTACATTCGTGAATTGAAAAAGAAAGGCAGTAATGAATGTTCTTGTTGATGATGCTTATTACTGCTTACATCAAAACAAACTACCATTTAAATGCTAATAACATTCTCTGCCAGTGAAGATTGTCTTGAAGGAACAGAATGATAATCTCAAGGGACATTCAGAGATTTATTTTAGATCTAGACTGGCAACAAATTACCACTGTCTCTTCGAAAAGAATGACCAAAGGATTTAAGAATGAATTTGCTGAATTCAATAAAGAATTTCCAGGTGATTTCATTAGATAATGAGAACTTATTATGTGCTAAGTTATCTGAAGGTTCTAAAAAAAGACAAATAGTGACAAGTACTAACAATACAATACACTGGCAGCATTCATTAGCAATCCTAAAACTGGATTCAGGATCCTTACTGCTTAAGAAACACTGCATTACATTACATTATGAAGTCTGATCTTGATTTGATAGGCTAGTTACAATAGAAAAATATTTTTCTGATTTGAAGTTCTTCAGACGTATTTCTTTCCTTCACATTCCTGATTCACAAATCATTTGTGCCTCCTCTAAAATCCCCAATAATGCTTTGAATTATCATCTTCTACCTGGTTTATTAAATCAGCTGGCTTAAAGCTGAGTCTGAGATGGCTCCTTCCAGGGTCCCATGCAAGGGCACCAATTCTGCATCAGGGAAGCCACAAATTAGGCAGCTGCTAATGCTTTTAGCATTGACTTTATTCAAGAACATAAACCCAACTGAAACTGGTCAGACTAAAGATAGCTGAACGTGTTGTGAGAAGGACTTTCTCTGTTTGCCTTAGCCTGCCTCAGGCCAGATCTGTTTGATCCCCCTTGAGTAAGCAGTTATTCTCTCATTCTCCTTTCCTAGCCAACCCATAAAATTTTGCCATAGCTCCTCTTAGTTTTTTGGGGCTTTTAGGCAGCTTCCTCATTTATTTCCCATGTACAAGCTGTTCCATACTCTACTACTATCCATCGTTTTTTAAAAAAACGTATCTGTAATCAGCAAGGTTTTAACCAAGCTCACTAACTGTTGAATATATACAGGTAGGTACATAATAGAAGCTCACAGAGTGTTCTCCATGGCAACAGCATTATCCTGCACTGTGCTTCTGTAACTTTTTGGTTGATTTTGTTTCCCCACCTACTTCAGCAACCAACTCAACAGTATTGGTTGGGTATAAAGTCTTCTTAGATACATAAGAACTAAATTTTTTTCTGTCTTAAGACAGACATGCATGTCTATCTTTTACCAACTGCTATAATACTAGTGAGGAGAAGGGTAACAATGCCTCAGATCTGCAGCCACACTAAAATGGATATCCAGTCTTGCCCACCAAAGGTGTTACAGGAGAGAGGAAAATCTTAAGGACCTCTCTTTCTGTGCACTATTTCTGTTCTGTGGTCTCAAATTATCTGCAAAATCTGAGTCCTCAGAAAATGTAAGTTCTTTGTTGCATAAATGACTGTTTGAGGTTACTCTGATTCTAGATCTCATCAATAGATAAAACACACAGAGAGTGGGATTAAGAGTATAAACAAAAAAGTAGCAGAAACACCTAAAGCTTAAAGTAATTAGAAATAATTACCTGACTAGAAAATAAGAATGCAAAACTGGAAAAGCTAGAAAGCTCCTAGTTGTCAATTTTTTGGATTTTCTAAGCAGTTTTGTCTCTAAGACTAAGACAATTAAAAGTTTTTAAAAGCCCTTTGGAAAATAGATAGTACTGAGCATCTATGCTGAGACAGGCAAGAGAATTCCTGTGCATAAATCTAGAAATAAGGATATACGGGCAGCAACATCTGCCCATTATCTGGAATAGTGTAAGACTCAAAACAAAAATCAGCAAAAGCAGCAGGAGATGCTAGCTATAAAAGCAATACAATCCTGATTTTTTTCCTGACTAAGGGAAAGACATCATTTAACTTCATTGGGTCTAGGATCTGGCACTAAGTCCCATTATACAGGCCAGATGTAAGGATTTTATTCCCCTTAGGAGAAAGCAGGAGAAGCAGATGGTTGTTTCTAGTAAACACATTGCAAGCCATAGGAAGAGTCTGTCTGCATTTCCTGTTAAAACTAAAATTTCACTAGAAATAAGAACATCTCTAAACCCAATGCATTCATTTAATGGCTCAGAAAACAATAACTTACTTATTATCTCATCATGCCTAAAGGTATTAAACATCGTATGCTGGATTTGTTCCTTTGTTTCTCAGTTCTTTCTGCACTTCAGATGGTGGATGGTCTCAACTTTTGTACTGCTGTACCCTAATTTATTTTTAATATCTCAGTGTTATAGTGCTCATCCTGCAGGGCACATTTAGCTCCAAGTGGGTAAGTCCCATTTAATTCAATGGCAAATTGTGTGCTCAAATAACGTGCTGAATCTAAGCCATTTGCATCCACCAATAACAAGTAACAAGAAGTTACCCTTTTCTCATTTGGGCCCTGAACATTCATGTGTAACTCAGCAAAAGAACTGACACTGGGAAATATGGTGCTTCTGCTGCTGCATTACCCTTTTTACCTTTTACTAAACAGAAGCTGGAGAGCCCATAACTAACAAAATAATATATCTTGACTCTCTGCTACTTTTTTCCCCCTCCTTATCTCACTAACAGTTTGTGAATATTGCTTGCATTAAGTCAGCATCTTAAAGTGTTTATCAGTATCAAAACTGTATTGGAAAAAACTTTACACTTGTCTGTTCTGTATTTGCTGTATAAAGACCTCTTCAATACCAAAGAACAGAATGTATGTTGACAGCAGAGAACAGCCCCTTGCAATGCAGAGTTTCCTGGTGTAATCCAAAGGCCTGTGCTTTCAAGTCTGGCTTGTGACCAGACTGCAAGAAGAATGTGAGGCACTCTCAGGGAGGAAATATTTTATTCAAAGCTGTACTGCTACTAAAATAATACCAGAGGGGATACTGGGAATTGCCAGCCATGGAAATCAAGATTTATTATAAAAAAGTCCAAGGAATGTATTGCTTTTTGAAATTGTGCTACTATAAAATATCCTCTTGAAGCTTGCTAAAGTGAGATCTAATTTAAGGCATGTCACTGCATCCTTACTTTACATTGTTCTCTGTAGGTGTTACAGCAAGAGTTACAAAAGATAACAAGTTGCCATCATATTTTTCTTATGACTAACAATATGGCTTAAAGAAAAAGAAAGGAACCCTAACTCTGATATCCTTTTTCCCTAGGGTTTATAAAAAACAACCAACCCTGTAAATGTTATTCTCACTGCCTTGAGTTTTATATCTTTTATGCCTAAACCAAAAGGAAAATGTTACATTGTGCAAATAGGATTACAGTGGAAGCATTAGGAAATTCTCCTTTTTCAAGTTATGCCAGGGGAGGTTTAGACTGGATATTAGGAAAAATTTCTTCACTGAAGAGGTGGTCAAGCACTGGAACAGGATGATTAGGGAAGTGCTTGAGTCACTATCCCTGGAGGTGTCTAAAAGAAGTGTAGGTGCGGTGCCTGGGGACATCATTTAATGGTGAACTTGGCAGTGCTTGGTTAATAGTTGGACTCAACGATCTTAAGGGTCTTTTCCAACCTAAATGATTCCATGATTCTACATATGGATCAATGGCAGAAAAGACAGTTCAAGATCCACCTGCTGTGCCTGTGAGTTCTTAGGCATAGCTCTATTTGTCTCTGCTTTTTGGCTGTATTTGACGCAAGGAACAAAAAGGGCTTGGTAACTCTCAGGGTGGCAGAGTAGCTCTCAAGATGTCAGACCAGAATTAATTAATCCTTAAGTGGATAAGGATGATTCATTACCTTATCATGGTTAGGTCACAGCACAAAATCAGTCTGCAAAAAAGAACAATGTTACACTGAAGTCCATTCATTTAACTTAATTTCAGAATCTAAATTTTCACACCGTGCTATTAAATTTTCCCAACTGGTTGTCATCTTGAGAATGGCTTTGCTTCAACTGTGGGACCAAATGATACTACTTTCTCACTTATTCAATAGCACATACTATTGGACTCAGCAAGAAAATTATACATACAAGTAAGAAAGATTTGCACAATCTGGCTCCTCCTCAGCATAACAAAACTCATGAAATCACCTCATCAAAGAGCCAAGATGATTGGCTGCTACTAATGGGAGGCTGATACTGCCATTGAACAAGAATGGATATTAAGCTTCTGAGAAGTTGACAACAGCACACAGAACAACACAAGGCCAAAGGTAATATGTTACCATTTGCTCCATTCTTCATAAACAGAACTATAGCTCAAAAAGGACTCAGGAAGACATAAACGTGCTTTGTTCTGAGATAAGGTTATTTCAAGGCTTCTTTCTACTTTTCGTTTTGTTTTACCTTTCCGAAAAACAACACTCCTCTTCAGATGAATTCCCCCTACCTGGTCTCAGCCTAGAATGATTGTTTTTTTCAGTGAAATAGACTAAAATCTGTTCACCCACTTTGATTTATAGGAGAATAAAATAGTTCCCAATTGCTTAGAAAGTGATTTTTTTTCCCCCTCAAAGATTACTCAAATACAACTGAAATTGCAAAGTAATCTCTTCTATATAACCACTGTGCACTGAGAAGAAATCTCCAAGGTACTGAAGGGCAGTGCAGGATAAGCAAAGGATAAAGTTATATGAGTCTGCAGTTGTAACATCGAGTTTATGATCAATAGAAAATGTACATTATTTTACACTTAAATTTTTTGGACTGCACAATATTTTAGGCATAGAAGAATGGTGTAGCATTGGTATTAGGTTTTTGTTATGAAGTGGCTTAAACCTCATTGAAACTGGTGTATTTATTTGGATGAGAAAGAAGTTAGGCACATTTTTCAACTGAAAGGTGAATGCAAGGCTGATGGGAAAAATGAAGGACTGACATTGAGAAAAGCATTTCAGAGCATTATTTTATGGGAACAATAGTGATATGAGAAGTGCTAAAATTGAACAACAGTTAAAAAAAAAGAAGAGACAGAGACAAAAGCCTACCACCACCTAGACTCTAATGATAGAAGTCTTAAGCAGAAAATGTAAGCCAGGTTGCTGACTAAGAGAGTTGTCTCTGCGGATTGGAAAAATGTCTTCAGGATTTTTTGATTCCTTCTATTTAAGACATGGATTTGTGGACTTTAAAAAGAAACAGAAAAAGAAACAGTCTACCCTAAAATAACAGAAATTTGGCTCTGAAGACAACTAGTTGATTCCCCAGTTTCTTCTCCAGCTGGAATAATTCAGCAGAAGACCAAAAACTGTAGTATAAAAGCTAGATGCAACTTTGAGCATGCAGCTTTGAAAGGACAGTAGACTTTTCCTAGAAAGACAACATCTAAACAGAATAGCATTCTTATTGCTATGTCCTGATCACAATTGAAATGGTTACAAATTCAGGAAATCAAAATGCAAATGTTTCAGTGTAGTCATGAGTCCACCAATCTAAACAAAATGTTATGATTCATATTGTTAAATGCTCATTTTACTCACAAATGTTAATCTCTGAAAAATATGCTGTGAGAGAAGCAACTAAATTGGAATGTGTCTTTAGGAGGTGGGCATCCTAATATTTCTGGAGTAGTTAAAGTAATTTCTACACTTTCAGTGCACGCAAAGCAAATATATTTGTGTATAATATTTATCTAGTGATGAATTCAATGGATTTCAATATATTTCACAGAAAGCAACTTTTTTTTTTTTACCTTAAAGCTCTAAAGAGAAAGACAAGTGAATACAACCTTGATTAGAAGTATTGCAAATAACCAATTATTTTTTATTACTGTAGTCAAGCTAAATTAATGTTCCGAGATAAGAGACTTGACTAGACAAGGAGGGAGGGAGAGAATGCTGTGAACAACCTTCAAGGTAAGACAGATTGTGCAGTGAGGAGTAGGATAAGGTAGTGCAGCGGGTGAAATGGCAAGGGGAAGGGAAAAAAAAAAAAGGAAAATGCTCAGAAAATCAGAGCAACAGGGAAACAAACTCAGAATCCGCATTTAAAATGGATAGGAGGCCAAAGTTCACTTATTGTAGTAAGAAAATATAATCTAGTAGGAAGACAAGATGATTGGAGGCAGGATTTTGTCCTGTAATTGCTCTGAGTATCAGGGTCAGAGAAGCACAGATTACCATGGAAGAAAGTCATCCACAGAATAGCGTCCCGAGATACTTGTGCAGACAAAACCTCCTCTTTTATTTCCTAAAAGGTTCAGGAAAGGGAATATAAACAAAAATGGTACAGCTGTGTTAGGAATCAGAGAACTAAGTACTTCCAATGCCTCATGGATATTGATGGAGAAGTTCTGATTCAAGGAACAAATATGTTTTCTTTACAAAGCAGGATTTTTTTTCCCCTCTGGATTTTGGTAGAATCCAAGAACCTCTGCAATCACAAGAACTGAGCTGTATCATGCAGTAATTTCTCCTGTACTTCAAAATGGCCACATACACAGGATGTCCTTCAGCCCCTTCAACCAGTATCTTATGGGACCTGCTTATGACACCCATACATTTAATTGTTGCTTCCAGGAAATGCACACTAACTTCCACTTTTCCTTAGGCAAATTCTTCTTTGATATAAGACAACTTATTGCTCTTTCATGTATATCTGTATGTCTCATCATACTTATCTACGTATAGATAGATTGTATGTACTATATATGTTTGAAAACTTCATTTGAGTAGCAAAATATCTTGCTAGATGATTCACTTTATTATCTCCTATTTTTCTAGTAAAGCAGATTTACTGAATTATTATCAGTAATTATTAGAGTCCACAACAGTAAGACACCAGATTTGCTCAGAAAATGTAAGGTTACAAGCCTTCATGACTTTATCACAGCTCTTGACATTTTTACTATATTGAGGTTGTGTCTTAAGGCTAAAACCTCATAAGAATATGGATTTTATTTTCTTTTAAAGCAAAATTTCTTCTCTCCATAGTCAACCAGAAAATCTTAAACCTATGAAATGAGAGGGTTCTAAAAGTTATAAAACTAGAAGGTCTCGTAAATCCCTCCTATGTCCATGCTACATCCACTACTTCATGCTCCTATAATGTGGTCAGTGTACGTATGAGTGCACACATGTATGCATATTTTAACAGAACACCATTTTTTAAGCTTGATTGGTGTTTATGAATCCTTGAGATTGACAATTTTCACACTGAACCCTACAGTAGAAGTTCAGCAGTTCCAAGCAGTTCCGATTTTATGTTGAAATGTAGAAAGGACATTTCAAGGAAGAAAGTGGCATTTATTATACCATGGGATTTTGCTTCTCCTAAAATTGTTCTTGTCAGTTTTGCTAAAGAACATGAAAGGTGGAAACTTTTTGTCTATAATCACTGCATAACTTTTTGTGCCGTTTTTCCTTTGCTGGCTTTATAAGGAGACTGAAAATGCATCCACTGAATATAATGCTTCAAATATAGATGTGCTGCTACTTTATTGTATCTTAAATCGATTTTGGGCAAGGTCTTCTTTCAGATGTAGATCAGACAAATGAGCAAGTAGGTGTTCGAGGAGGAAAAAAAAAAACCAAAGCAAGATGTCCTTTTGAGTTTGTCATCTTTGTTAATGGTGAGGACTCAGCACTGATGAAAGACTTCTACTGTTTAGATCAGGTTTAGAACTTCTTGGTGTTTGAACTGTTGAGCACTGAGGATCCTGTGCTTGCTATGGCAGGGAGCATTTTCTTTCCACTGACCAAACCATGCTGAGATTCAAATGTTGACTCCATCTTTCTTATTAAGAAAAGGACTTGCATTGCCTTTCATAAAAGGTGGTTTACTGCATGATTTGCATGGGGAGGGAAATTTTTTTAAGAACAGTAACCACATTGCATTAAATGGAAGCCAAAGTTGAACAACAGTCTATGGTATTTTTTAAAATAAGGGTTAGTTATATTTAACATTATTATGCTTTAATGTCACAATACTTCTAATATCTCCAAACTGAAAACCAAAATTATCATATAGAAAAGGTCTCTTGAAATATTTCCTTCTAGAAGTAAATCCATTCTTCCTGAAGAATCTTTTCTCATTTTATCCTTGCAACATTACCACACTAATTTTCAAAACTCCATTAAGCTTCCAAAACACCTGCAAGTTGAGTTCAGTTTTAGCAGCCTTTGAAGTTAATTCATTGCTAGTAGTGATGTGGTCTATTCTATTCTATTTCAGAAGCAATAGAAGAGAAATTCTCAGGAAAAAAATCAATGAAATACAGAAAACTAAATACACTGCTGATTACAGTTCTGAAAAATACCATGAAATTTAGGTATTCATGTAGTGCCAATCACTATGTTGATGTGATACAAATCTATACAGTTCATTGATGCCTAGATCTTGCTTTTTATTTTAATATCTCTTGACAAGATTTCTGAAATTAAAGTGATTGTCCTCGAATTAGCTCTTGTTTTTGCCTGCTTGGTCAGCTGCAATCTTTCTGTAGCTATCTGACAGCAAATTCACTGTTCAGGCATTTAAGTGATCTCAGAATATCATGGGCTTGATTGAGTGCACTGCTTATGCCCCACGGTACCCCCACTGATCTCTAGCTTCTGCTGCAGAAAGATTTGGGTATCCAATGGGTCGGTTTTGTTTTGTTTTGTTTCTTAATAAAACTCGCTAGTCCTATCCAGGTATCTTTTTGATACCTTATGGTGTCTCAGGCCAAAGTGCCTCTGCTCGTGAATTGAACCCAAGGTATCAGACAATAATTATTTTTCTTACAAGCCCAACATCCAAAGAGTGCTGTGGCCTCACCTGCTCCAACAGCACACAAGTCTGTTCCCACTAAGTTTTCATCTTACATCACAGCAGGATAATCTGATTTGATGATCATCAAACTCTTTAAAACAGGAGAAATTAAAGCTTCATTTTTGCCTGGAAAGTAGTGACTATTCCTGGATATCTCTCTTAAAAGTACAATTCACCCTTACAACTGCACCACCATGTTAAAGCAAACAAAGGAGAAGTTGCTTTCCCTCCATTAACTGTCCTTTACAACCTCATTGCTCAGCTTTAATAAGAGCAGATCCCATGCAGAGAATCCAGAAGAAATTGATGGAGGTGAACCACTTTTATGAGCTGTAACTCCATCAAATCTTACCTGTAGTGAATTACTCTATGCCTCTTAAAAGAAAATATCTAAATGCTATAGCTTGTCTTTTATATATTTTCCTTTCTAAATAATTTTCACCTGTTTTAATTCTGTCTAATATTATTGACTTAGTGAAATTCACCCCTTTACATATCAGTATGACTAAGGGTGGAAATAGGACTGGGTTATTTCTTTAAGCTTGCAGATTTTTCAACAAAAATATCATGTGATGCCTAAAATACCAGCACAGAAAGCCAATCACATTTTGGGCTGCATCAAAACCAGTGTGGCCAGCAGACTGAGGGAAGTGACTTCAGAGTCTACTTCACTCTTGTGAAACTCCACCTGGAGTACTGCGTCCTGCTTTGGGGTCCTCAGAACAAGAAGGACATGAACATGTTGCAGCAAGTTCAGAGGAGGCCCACAAAGATCATTAGAGGGATGGAACGCCTCTTCTATGAAGAAAGGCTGAAAGAATTGTGATTGTTCAGCCTGGAGAAGAGAAGGTTACTGGGAGACCTTATAACAGCCATTCAGTACTTCAAGGGGGCCTATAAGAAAGATGGGGACAAGCATTTGAGCAGGGTCTGTTTTGATAGAAAAGGGGTAATGGTTTTAAGCTGAAGGAGAGTCAATGTATATTACATATAAGAAAGAATTTTTTTGAAGTGAGGGTGGTAAAATGGTGGCAGACATTGCTCAGAGAGGTGGGAGATGCCCCTTCGCTGGTAACATTCAAGGTAAGGTTGGATGGGGCTCTCAGCAACCTGGTCTAGATGATCTAGAGATGTCCCTGCTCTTTGCAGAGGTTTTGGACTTGATGGCCCTTAAAAGGCCCCTTCCAACTCAAACTATTCTATGACTCTATACACAAGAGATGGCAAACAGTTCCTCATATTTCAACAACTAAACATTCAGCCTTGGTAGCTGGGAGAACAAACCAAAAAGTTTAAAAGCACAGGAAGGACAGGTAAAGTTTGTCATGAAAGCAGTGACAAAGTTACGGAAGCCAAGGCTGTGCTACAGTAGTTCAGGACACACAGTATCCTAAATGTTTTAATATTGTCCATTCGAAAGACTAAAGCAATTAGTCTCCACTGAGAACATCTGTCCACATAAAAAAAAGCTTCAAAACCACCTACTGACTTTCCACTCAAACCTGAAATAGTGCTATTTTTATTTTAGAAGGAAGTCTTATTTTGAAGTAGAAAGATTATTTCTCTCTGTGCTTTAAAAAGACAAGAATCTGGGCTCAGAAGATTTCATTACTTTGTGCTTTACTACTTGGCCATGGAAAACCCAGCTGCCTCTCATATTGGCAAATCAGCTAATCACTGTGAAACAGCAATTGTGTTGAATGGATAATTGACTACAGGTGCAATGAATTATACATCCATTTTGGGAGACAAGAACATAAAAAGAAGGTGGGGTTTGTTTTGTTTTGTTTGGCCTTTTTTTGTTGTTTGGGTGGAAGAGTTTTTTTGTTTGTTTTGTTTTGGATTTGGGTGTTTTAAATTTATCTATTTACAACCATTTCCTTTCTTAGGAATCAATCCTTTAAAAGCTGCAGTTGCTCGAACAACCTTATGCATTACCTTAGGAGACACACATTCCCTCTGCAACACTGTGGGGAACAGCAAAATTAAATCACCTACTTTTTTTATATTATTCTAAAGATAACGAAGACACAGAATTTTGAGGGGGAAAGAGGTATGCACTCTAAGATCGACAGTCAACTGGGGATATTTTAATTGACCACTTAATAAAATAAAATAAAATAAGGCATACAGAAACATCCTCATATTCTATGCTGCACTGGATTTCTAAATGACATAACATGTAGCCCCTTCTTCAGGATTCATGCACTGTGAAGTGGCAAAGAAGTTAAATAAATCAAATAAGTAAAGTGTGAGCAACAAATACTGCATAAAAAAGTCCAAATATGAACTAAAGTACTATATGCTAAATAATATACACAGATCAAGAACTCTGAAGTGTTGAATCATTTGTCACAAGAGGTTTCCAAATTGCTCTGCAAATTATCCATTTAAGAATAAACTTCCCCTGCTTTGCAACATATGGTATATTTAGGATGCCGCACAACATCTGTTCAGCTTCACAAAGCAAATTCACACCACAGTTCAACAATAGGAGGTAAAACAGCAGCTCCATCCCAGAAAGAACCAAGTCAGGAGAAATCTCACCTCCATACCTGGAAGTACTAGGGAAGTCTTGTCCTGCCTTCCCCAGAAAGGTATCATGGAAATCCTAGCATTGATCACTTCATCAAATCCTTGAGGAAAAGTTATCTTTGCTGGATGAAGTCCAGTGGATCTATAACTAGCATATTCCAGCTATGCGTGCTGCATAAGGAATTACCAGCAACATACTGGACAAGATATGGTATTTGAGATCTAAGAGAAGCTCTCATCAGAGGAAGACCACAACAGTCTCCTGGTCTTTGATTTTCCTTAGGCATTCCTTCCTCATAAGCAGTTTGCAGGGTTGAGTCTCACTGGCACTTATTAAAAGCACATACGCACTTCAACAGCATGATTTCACAATTGCTTTCACCACATCAGCTCCTATTCTGCTGCCCCTCCTCATCTACAAAATCCCCCAGGGAATCTGTTTATCTCTCCCCTCCTTTCCTAGGGTCAGCCTGGGAAAGCTACAGAGAGCTGTGCATGTAACTGTCCTCTTTCAGTACAACATACTGACAGCCTCTCATATAACACACCTTCCCCCAAGCACAGGGTGTAGCAAGTCAGGTAATTCCTTCCCTTCCTCATTAGTATTGCAGCCCTGAAGATTTAATCTATTAAACTTCTGAAGTGCAGGGCCAACATAGGGTGATATAAAGACATGGACTGATACCTGAATGTCCAACATCGTATTAAACAAGCAGATTCCTTCAGATGAGTATCCTTTTTCCAGTAGTGGCCATCCATAAATAGACAAAGGAAAGAAAGAAGAGGGCAATCATTTGATATACTTCTCCAGAGTATTATTCCAGCCACCAGCTACGCTCAGTTAAGGGATTTCATGATCATCATGGCATTTGTCTATCTAGTGACCCTCAGTGGGTTTTACTTGTTCACTCTCCGCTTGAAATCCTGAATCGCCCATCTTATAATGAAAGCTTCCTTTGGGAAGGAATTGCACCACTTGTTGCATTAAGAACTAAGCTGAACAGAGTTATTTCCTTCCTTTTCTTGAAAGACTAGAGCACTGTTGAGATGAAAAGAGCAATGCTATTTCTCACATTGGCAGAGATTCTTAAGCAGTCCATCTAGTAATGAAAGAAAAGAACAGGGAAGGGAAGAATATAGAAGGGAAGAATAAGAAAAGAGGAAGAAGAAAAAAAGGGATGGGAAGACAGTTTTCTGAGCTGAAGATTTTAGTCAGAAACAGAAAGAATAGAACAAATATCTGGACTGTCTTTTGGGTTTAATACACTACAGTAAGAGTGAATGAGAAATGTTCATTAAAGTCTTCAAAGAAAGGTTATTCCCTACCGTGTAAAAAGCATTTACATGCACACCTCCTATTAACTCTAATGGGAACTAGACATGCAAATCTTCTCAGAAAACTCCTACTGATTTTTGTGAATAAATCTTGCAAGAAAGGGGAGGTTAATAGGCCCATGGGTATAAAACAATTGCATGCTTATTAACCTCTGAGTTTTTTATTGAAAATAACTCTAATGACTAATGCTTTTTCTTTTTTTTTTTTTTTTTTTTTTTTTGGTAGAATCATGGGGACAAAACTATGTTAAATTACCCCTGTGCTGTCAGGTAGAAGGTGGTGCTTACAATTGGTAAACCAAATAGCAGAGGATTTAGTCAAAGCTGGGGTCATCTAATTTGTGTCTGACAGCGGCTGGCGAATTTTACAGAAATTGTTCATCAATTTGATGCCTTTGGTACTTTTTCCTCCAAATCAATTGCTTCACAAGTATATACACAGCTATTCATACATATTTATGAAAAAATATATGAACACTTATCTCTGTCATGCCTAAGCCTATTCAATACTAGTAAATAATCATTGACACTGGACATGTGTCAATTGTCCTCTTTCAAATGAATCATCTTAACATCTGGAAAATAATGGTCCACATCCTCCTCAGGTGTAAAGCCAAAGATCACCAGGGAACATGCCACTCCCTCAGTCACTACCTATTAGCACTGGAAGACTCCCTGATGGGTTCCTCAGTGAGATTCCACTCTCTCTGTGGGCCATGAATGGACTCCTTAAACTGCAGATGATTACATCTTAAACAGCAAGAGTGCTTCAAATTCCTATGCCACCTTCCACTTGAAAAAGATGAATCAAAGGACTAGCTAGTAATTATGTAGTCTCCAACACTTCTTGGAATTAGGAAACTCTTTTACACTCAATTTAGAGAAAATAAATTCTTGTGCAGTGTTGCTCAGGATGTTTAGTCATGAAGTATTGGAGACACATCACATGAGTTGATTTAACCATCTCTCTATCCATGTTCATGGCTTTATTTTGATCTTCTGTTTGATATTTAACTATTGCTGCTGGCAGGGATTTGCCTGTCACAAGTGACCAACTTACCAATGAGTCATGCATTTTCCTGGTCACCTTACAAACTTGGTGCTGCTTGGGCTGGTTAGGAAGGCAAGACCACAGATGTCACCATTTCACATGAAGGCCCCAGGAATTAAGTGACTGCAACTGAATCTTGCAAGATGAGCTTAAAGCTACAAAGAGTCTAACAAGGTGGATTCTTCCTTGATTTATATTCCTGTGTCTGTGCATTATATGATCATAAGTATCATATTGTGTATATATACAGATAGATAGATAGATAGATAGATAGATAGATAGATAGATAGATAGATAGATAGATAGATAGATAACTAAATGGTGACTCTCTCACTGTATTTTCCACAAAGATGGAATCAGAAAAGAAAGCAATGAAGAAAATTTAGGACATTTAAGCTGAATATCACTTCAATTTTCTAACAGTGACCTTAGTTGGATCTTTTGCAGAGGGGACTGATCTCCTATTTAGGGCAATTCTGCAGAAAGAAAAAAACAGGAAAATAAAAGAGCAAGGACACATGCTTTCTTCTGTTGGATGGGAACCATACTGGCTGTTCACTGTTGCATTTAGTAGCTTCCTAACCTAAACTGCTTATGCAGTCACCAGATTGCTGCTGAATTAGATAAGGGGACATCACAACTGAGAGTAAACATATATCTGTTGACTTTTTTCTCTAAGAGCATAAGTCAGCCAAGATCTCCAAACCACAGCAACTGGCTTGGAACAGAAGGTGAAAAACTACATAATATCCCTGGGAAATCAGACTGCAATCTGCTAGGCCTCCAGTGTCACGGTGCATGGGTCTTTCTGGCTGGGACACGCTCTTCTTGTTGTCCCTGAGACTGCACGCCTATCAAAGCTCTGATCAAAGCTTAGCAGGAGTCAAGTGCCAATCTGAAAACACTGCTGCCTTTATTTGCAATCAGCTTTAATGCAAAAAAGCATAATTTTGATTCATTACTCCTGAAGCAGTTGAGGCTTCCATGCCTTCTTGTGTGCTTGCAGTTAACAGCAACACAATTTACAGCTTTTCCTTGAGTACCTCCACGCTCCCATACACTGTCGGAACGTGCTTAATGAAAGTAATTTCTGCAGAAGATAAGAAGCACTTTTTCTTTACAGGGGCTTTAAATTGTAATGGTGTATTAAACCACAAGTATGGATTGGAAGGGAAAAAAACACAACGACATGATTAGGCATTGAAACACTCAGTAAAACTGTTACTTATAATGAGTAAGAAGATGAAGATGTACAAATAAAAGCACAGCATGTATTCTTTGAGCGTCCTTAATAATGAGAGGGACTGTAGGGCTTCAGTATTAAACAGCCAACGAGTAGCAGCCATTTACATCTGAACAAATTGATCCTGGCAAGATTAGCAGAGCTGGGGGACAGATTTCAAGCCTTCATTACTTTATATGGAGATGGATTTCAGACAGGACTGCCTCCTCACCTCCAGTAGTATTATCCCTGAATACTGTCTTAGAGGTGATTTCTGTGCAGGCTGGGGTTTTCAAGGAGGCCAAGGGTGCTGAAGGGAAATGGACTTTGTTCCCACTGATCTGCAATGGAGCTGAAGCATCCTTCTTCCATCAATTTTTAAAATAAGCCACAGGTTTTTCTTTCCTTGGAAGGAACTAGTATGAATGCATTTGTTGGTTGTTACACCACTGGGAACTGTATGAGTTTCTATAAATTGTTGGAAATACTTGACTAGTACATTTAAATGGTATTTTGAGGTTTTCTTTTTAAAAAATTGTAATGCATCAGAATCAAGAATTTTGCAGTAGTAGAAGCAGGAATAGTTTTTCATGGAAAGCTGCCAATATCCTGATATATCTCCAGAAAAAGATAAGTGAAGCAAGAAAATCAAGAAAGGTATCAGTGGTGTTTTGGTTGTGGTTTTTTTTCCCCTTTTTTTTCTTTTAAGGCATGCATAGAATGAGAATTGTGGAAAAGATAGACCAAAATGAGACAATGGCAGGCAAGGTTCCAGCTCTAAAACCTTGAAGTTTTTATAGTCACCCCACACACCCTCTTTTGAGCTAAGAACCATAATATTAATCTATGCAGGGGATTCACAGATATGGTTTGTGGGAAGCTGAATGGGCTCTCACTGCAAAAAAATGTTTCTCTGTTCTGGTCTGTGTAGGAGGACCCGGCTATTCTTTCCTATTTAATCAGCATATTTACTTAGAATGTGCTGACTGTTCTTGGATTCATAACTAAAAGGCAATATACCAGTTTCATTAAGTCTAAAATGAAATGTGCAATTTAGAAACTAAATAAAGCAATGAAATATGTGATTACTTAATAGAAAATAACGATTTAAGATCCTGTTCAGCTGTCACTGAATTTTGTTTGCAACATACAGTCCAAAGTAATGGTTTTCTGAATACATGTACATGTAGAAAACCATTTAATATGTGCAGTTTTGCCCATAGTGTTTCTGTAAATTGAGTGCATAATAATACATGCAGGCTGGACAACAGGAAATCTGATAGACCTTAGACACTGGAAGGTCTGCTTGGGAGCCCCAAGGTCTGCTTGCATTGCCCCTCAGCAAACTGAAAGGCTGTCTTAACTGGCCAGAATAACAGAGTAGAGAACAGGCAATAGAATCTCATAGGTAAGTTTTCTGAGATCTCTACTGAGAGATTTTCATACACTATGGTTTACAGATATAACTGCAGTACACAAAAGAAGTGAAGAATGGGCACCCTGGTCTTAGTACTAAATATTCACAAGGATTTGCATTTTAAAGTCTACTTCCATCCAAAAATTTCAGAGTTCTGTTTTCTCCTTCTCTCTTTCATACCATTGATTTGAGCTATTGGTACCAACTACATCCTATCTCACTGTTTAGGTTAATAAATTTGACAAACTGAGAATATATTTCAGGAGGATCTTCCCAAGGTTAGCATCTTTTCTGAAGCCCTTTCCTTACAGCCTCTGCCTGCAGAAAACACAGGACTACTTTTCCATCACATGCCATTTCATATGAGCCAATACACAGACATATGCTAGGATGTCATGATCTAGGGCCTAGTTCTATCCAAAGAATTTCAACTGTGAGCCAAAGCTATCCTACCACCTACGTTTATAAAAGAGACAGCTTGTAGGCCATAAACCATGTAAGGAGAGAAGGCAGAAACAAAAGGCAAAAAGATGAGACCAAATCAATATGAATAAGTTTAAAGCAAAGTCAAAGTATTAGAGATTCATGGAAAAAAAACACCCCAGAGACATGTCAAGGTAAAAAACCTAATGGGAGAAGCAAAGGAGGAAACGGCAGCTCTGCAAGATCAAGGGCCAGCACATTTCAAGAAGCTCTCAAGACTGACACTTCCCAACATGACAAGTGCCTGATCATACTCTGTAAGGTATTATCTTGCTTTCAAATCCCCAAGACTTGCCAAGGGTGCCCACATAAAAATCGCTCATAGACATGAGGGTTAAAGGATGATAGAGGGAAGTAATCCCCTCTCCTTAAATATTTAGTAACTGCAATGCATACTTCTCTCTCTCTCTCCACAGTCTATCATGAAAACAGAGGCAATGGGATGACTTAGAAACAATTTAATGGTAAGGTAAGTATCTCATTTGAGAGATTTGTTACCCTATTTCTTCTCCCAAAGAGAGATTCAGAAATCTTCTTATAAAGAGATGGAGAAATTGGCTCATTAAAAGGGGAATTATCAGCATGGGTTCACTAAAAAGGAGTACTGTCAGAAGAATAAGAGTGTATTGATGAGGACATCAGGACAGAAGCCAGTCTGATGTAATATAACCTATAATCCAGAAAGTCTTTTGACAGCACTTTTTATGGGAAGTTAAGCAGAACAGGCCTAGTTTCTGGACTAAAAGTCAGAGCAATAATCTGCATATAAAGCTTAC
This sequence comes from Pyrocephalus nanus, assembly GCA_038380795.1. NCBI lineage: Eukaryota > Metazoa > Chordata > Aves > Passeriformes > Tyrannidae > Pyrocephalus > Pyrocephalus nanus. The sequence goes on from CM076259.1 coordinate 18,426,419, forward strand.
TGCTGAACTGAATGGCATTTGCAAATAGTGGTAAATCTAGTTTTTAATAGTGAGATGGGATCTCTAGCAAACTGGAGTAGTAGGCCTGGTTTTACTTAACAGTTTTAATATATTAACTGTCAGAACAGAGAAACAGGTTTATATGCTGATTCTATGAAAAGGAAGACCATAATTCTAATCCATTTATGTAAATATTAACACTTTCCTGTAATTGTGCCATAAATGACAAAAGTTACCTGGTAAAGGTTAAAAGCATTAGGCAGATGGGCAAGATTCTCCTCCTTTCCTTTAAGACTAACAAAACAATTTTTATCCTTTTAAAGATAGAGACCTGATTATAGTTGTGGTTACCTAGCACGTTCAGGATTCATGCTTCTGAACTCCTGAAACTTGTGACCAGATAAGAAACATCTGAGGAATAGAGGCCTAATTTAAATCTTTTAAAATTAAAGCAAGTAATTGAGAATTCTTTTGGCTATTGATTCTTACAAACATAAAAGGGTGTTTTCTTTCTGATAACTGTTAGACTGTTAAGTTGCAGTTAAATCTTCCAGGTTATAAAGGACATTGAAAGGAGTCAGCCAATGCACTGGATTGGAGTACTGATGCTTCCAGAAATGCCGTAACATAGAGATGTCTCTGTGAGACTGCTCTGCTCACAGTGGTTCCTCTGAGTAGAATCATAAGTCATATGAGTCATTACTCCTATGAACCTCTCCTCTATCCATGCAAAGTCCATGTGTCACTAGAGGTGAAACCACTCTTCCCATGAGCTCAGGGTGCTGCATGGAACAAGCCTGACAATTTCCATGGTGATGTGCTTCTTTCTAGGGAGGGAAGATCTACGGAGGTCATACAACTATGAATAGCCTTAAAGAAGGGAAGAAGGATAGAAAATGCCTCACTTCCCTCTTTCCCCGTTTTCTTCAGCCACTATTACATTTGTTCAGCTCTGAAGGGATGGGGAGAATTGCAGTGAGGAGAAGTAGAGAGGAACCATTTATGTAGGCAAGGGGGCCATGGCAAAAACAAAGAAAACCAAGAACTGTTACACTCAGGCCAATTTCAGGATAAATACAGACTGCTGACAAGTCCAAATAGGCATGGAGAAATTTGTATAGTACTTGATTAAACTCATTACTTACTCTAATTCCACTAGTTCAAAAAGGTAGAAGTTATTCAGAATTTCTTTCAGAAGAGTGCCAACTTTTGGTAGTGTTGGAGCAACAAAAAGGATGCCAATAAACAGGATACCAATATACAGAATAAAGATAATTTTATAAATGGATGTAGTGGACATTTAATTGTACTATTTTTGCAGCTTTATATGCTGTACAACTGAGAGCTTAGATGAACTCTAGCCTCCAAAGATGACTGAAATACTGTGCAAGTCTGAAATGCTGTGCAAGTGAAGAGTAGCCAAAATTGAGATTGTTCACTTTAACATCAACTCAGTGGTCTCAGTCAAGTTTTAAGCGAAAGGTTAATCACAGTCCCAGGAAAATACTGGAGTTCACACGAGGGCACCCAAGGCCTGTCTAGAGATGAAGACTCCAGTTCTCTCTGATGACAGATGTAAATCATTCAAGTTTTTTAAAATAGGGGTAATAGGATGCTCTGTGAGAATGGAAAACATAATTGAAGAGGAGTGATGGAATGATGCATGGTAATTGTTGTCTAGATAATCAAGGACATAGTTCTGCCAGCTGAGCCACTGGAAGTAAAGTGACAACACAATCTTTCTCTAATTTAAAGTCTGATTCCATTGTGGAGCAATTAATTTATCAGTTCACAAACAAAAAGTTGACACTTGGATCCCAGCAGAGAAGGGAGCATGATTTAATCTTGCCTTGCAAAATTCTTCTCACCCATTCAACCAAGGGAGTTTGTTTCTTGGCAGCCATGCAACTATCATTAGTTTTTAATTATCAGTATAAACGGCATACAAGCATAAATAGTGCTGGGGATAACCCATTTCCCTGTCATATTTGCAGGGCTGCCTTAATCTTATCTATTATTACATATTGGAGTACAACATTATGTGCACAGAGTGGAGTGGATTTCCAAAGCATGGATCCTGAGGATATAGGATACAAGGACACTTGGGTGGTGTTGATCACTGGCCTAACTGAACATGGACTAGCATTCTGCAAAAGGGGAGTGATGGAAAGATTTGACATAGAAGAGAAAAACACTACCCTTGTAAGTAGGAAGCTGATGCTAACAGGACAAGGCTAACAGGGGAGAGCAAGAAGGTGGTCCATTGAGCCATCTGCTCCCAGATGTGAGGAATTTGGTTAATAAGAGGAAGAATTTGAAATCTTAGTACATGGATGAACCTGCCAGTACTATGGGAACATGATAGGGCAATTTGTAGGACTGATATGTTAGTATGAGAATGACCAAGCATGACAGGCAAGGAAAAGGGAGAAAGGGCTGCAAAACATATGAGGAAATGCTAGATGCTTGCTCCAACTTTATATGGAAGAGTCAAAGTTGTAAGAAGTTCTGAAGGAGGAAAAGAAAAAGGAAGGGGGATTTTCCAGCAGCAGCTTATTACAGGTTTTTAGCTGGAAGCATAGAAATAATTCAGCTGTACTTGGGAACAGATTAAAACAAACAAAGCACAGCATTGCTAAGAAAAGGTGACCAGAAGTTAGCACACGGTATTTTCTAGGATGGTATTGTAAAGCAAGGACAATCCATAACATTGTTGGGATGAATGTTTATATATGCATACATATATCTCCAATTGGTCAGGTTTTTTTCTGCCAACCAAAGGAGCATTTCATGCCACCTACCTCTGAAAAAGCCAGCTATAGTTCATCAAACATTTGATGATGCCCCAGTTCCCAAATTAACTAACAGTAGAGTGCACAGTAGACTGCACAAGAAAGCAGCAGCTACTCTGGTGCCACTGCCATAGAGTGGGTAGAAGCTTTTCTGAACACATTTCCCTGTTGCAAGACTGAACATATATAGAATTGTCAAAGAGAACGTTTATGCCAAATTAACTTAACCATACTGGCAAGATGGTTTTTGGGATCCACCCAAGCTAGAAGTTAAGATGGTAATAACACATTTTGGGGAAATATAATACTAGGAGAAATAGCTGTGTATTTCCCCCTCTCATTTAAACTGGGGAAAACTAGTTGGAAAGCCTGAACATTTGTAAAATATCACAAAAGACTACTGCTAAGTAAAGAATGGTGTGAAATTAGGAAAGTAGGGATCAATGGACTAAAAGAAAAATAAATTTAAAAACTGTAAGGAAGATTTTGTTAGGAACATAATCCAAGGGATAAAAGTGTATTGTTTGAGAGTTGGCACTACTGAGAGAGACTTTATTAAAGACAAAGTAATGAAGCATCCCAGATGAAATATAAGAACCACTGAAAGAGAATATTACAACTGTACCTGAAGATCATTACAGATCTGAATATCAGCAAGGCATTGCAAGAAAGCAGAAACAAGATATATAGCTGAAGATGACTATAAAGGAACAGAAGGAGCATGAAAATATACAATTAAAAAAAAAAAAAAAGGGTGCTGCACAGGAGAAAGCCAGCAAAAGGCAGAATTAAACAAGAAAAATATATGAGAAGCCCAGGGAGGCAAAGGCAAATACAAACCCATACCTGAGAGGAAAAGAGAACAATCAACAGCTGCTATAAAGAACACTTGGTTTATATTGCCTTTTGTTCCATCTTCAGGTAAAAGGTGAATTACTTTCAGATGGATTAGGTATACTTGCATAAGTGATGTATGATGAAATCCACCCATATTTAAAGAACAGTCCTAAAGCAGTTACTGTCAAAAAGTGATGAAGGGTGGAGAGATCCCAAGGGACTGAAGGAGAAAAAGGAAAGCTTAGAAGAGACTCAGAAAACTACAGAATAGTCAAAATGCTTTTGGTTTTTAGAAGAATTCTGAAACAAATGGGTAAACACTTGTTTCAAAGACTAAAATTTTCAAAGACTAAATTCGGTAAAGGGCTGAGAAACATTCCAATGGAGTAGTCCAAAACAAATTTTGTGAAACCCTTAATTTTTCTGTTTCTTATTTTATTTTATTTTACTTTACCATAACATCTGGCCAAACAGATTAGGAAAAAACCTGTGACATATGAATCTTATTGTCAACACGATTTCTGACATCATCCTCTATGCCATTACTATGAGCAAAGACAGAAGAACTGTTCTCCTAACATTATAAAAGTGGGGGCAGAATTAGGGGTGACCTCTTCAGGGTGATTCTTGCAAATAATATCCTAAATTTGGCTTTACGCATTATCCCCATAGAGTAAGGAACAGTATTTGTGGAAGGCATCAGATCAGAGGGATGACAGGACTGGAATGCAAAGTGATCTTCGTACAGTGAACAAATATCTGAAATCAGCAAGATTAACACCGTAGAGACAAGAAGAGAGCACTGTACTTGGGAAAAAGAAACCAAATGCTTGAATAAAAGCAGGGAATAAGTGACCATGCTGCTAAAAAGGAACTTGAATGTGATGGACCCCAAAATAAATATGTGATGCTGTTTCAGAAAAACGGTCAATAAATAAAATTATACATGTCATACTGACACATTCAAGGTACATAAAACACAGAAAGGCATTTGTAATGCTGATGTGTATTTCAATGTGTAAGTAGCTGTCTATATTAAATGGCTGAAACAATATGATATAACTTCCCCCAAAGAAGAGCTAAGTGAGACATGAGGTGAGTGATAGAGTTGGAAGGTGAGTGAGAGACTTGGAAGATAAGTGACAGGCAGGAACTGGCTACCAGAAGATGATGCAAAACTGTCTTTACTGAATGCTTTTGAGCAACTGGCTTGTGAGAGAAGGTCATGGCATACAAGGATCCTGCCACTCTGTGGAAGTATGGAGATGATTGTTTCTCAGGAGCTTTTCAGGCTTTCTGTGTCTGTGATTCTAGATTCATGTGACAACAAGGCCTTCACCAGAATTTCCTTAAAAGGCAAGTTGTCTGAAGTTAAGCTCCTTTGAAAAAAACAAAATTTAAAAGTACTTTAATGACGTAGGCCTTGGTTAAATAGTCATCTGGGCAACAGTTTGGGAGTTTTCTCTTACAGCAGGTCAGGGTTTCAGCCAAAAGCATCAGCCTTGCCTGTTCTGGTAAACCAAAATTGTGTGCAGAATGAAAGAAGGACTGGGCCCACAATATTTTGGGTCTGTTCTTGGAAAAGCAGCCATACCTGCTGTGAGCCAGGGGATGGTCCAGGTGAGCACAAGCAAAGCAATGTAGATGCTCTTGACAAAAGGACATAGCAATACTCAACAAGTGTCAGGAAATGCTTTCTCAGAAATGTCATGTTTCTTTTCATCAGCACCCGCCTATAGGCTTAGTTTTCTGCCAAGTTAGTTTATTTACTTAGCCAGTAAAAACTGACTCTGATCATCCTTTCCCCAGCTCATAACTGGGTCTATTTTGAGGTGCTGGTCATTAACATCTTTCATTTTCAGACCTCTGTGGTTCCAACTCTTGATAGAAATGCCTAACTGCGATGGTAAGATGTATTATCATTTGTATTTCATCTTGCTGAAGGATGTGTTCCATTGTTGTTATTATCATATAAATTAGAGCCTCAACTAAAAACAGCAATGCCATGCAAGACTAATAGTGCCATAAAAAAAATTTATTCTACTACTCTTTAAAAACATTGATTTAAAAGAACAATAAAATCTGATTTTTGTCTGCTGCTTCAAAGTATCATTTGCTTAATTCTAAATATCAAACAGTGGAAAGTTAAAAGCCCTCATATGATGAATGAAGTAAAAGATCCAAAGACACCATCATGAAACTTTGTATCAGGGAGAGCAACAATCATTGTCCACTCCTGAGAGAAGAATACTGATTTATTGATTATGAAACTTTGGCATGGTTTTGCTTTTATTTTGTTTTGTTTGTTTGTTTGTTTCTTTAACATTTGGAAAAGTATCTAATTTCAATACCAAATTTCTAGGATGACAGTGGAAACAAGGCTTTTTGTGAAAGGTATTATGCTCATATAAGAGCATAACTTAGGCAGTATATGCAGCTTTAAGGTATCCTGCACCACATCAGAAATACTGTTTGGCTATAACTTTGATTCATTTCAAGAAATGAATGTGCCTATTCACATTTCTTTAAGAAACTGAGCTGGTGAGTTAATTTTGCACCAACAAGCTCTATGACAGATCAAATGTCACGTGTTGTCCTCACTTGCTTAACTTTATTCAGATTAGGTATCGTCTGTCCTTCCACAGCCAGCATAAAGCTAGCATAAAGCTTAAAGCCCACATAAGCTCTTGCTAATTTGGCAGCAATGTGACAGAAATTCAACACTGAATCTGGATCAAAAATCGTACTGCTGAGAGATCCATTCATGCACACACCTGGTATTACCGATCAGAGACACATGGCTTAAGGAGAAGGCTAGCAGTGTGTGAACTAGATACGGTCAAAGTGAAAAGAGTTATAAGCAGTTTCATACCCAAAAATGTGGTAGCATTGGGAAACGGGATGAGATGACAGTTATGGGACCGTGCAGGAGCTGGTTGGAAGAGGCTTATGGCACATGCTGTCAATCACAACATCATAGGGGGACGTCTCCATGTGTTGAGCACTAGAGAAACAAACAGTAGTTTGCACACAGAAAGCATTGCTGCCCAGGAAACCACCCGAGAAATTTCTTAGAGGGTTAAATATAGTTTAGCAAACAATTCCCACAAACTATCAGCTCTACATAGGCACCACTGGAGATCCAATGTAAGGACCTTTCCTTTCAAATAAAAACACACTGTCCTTGGGCAGAACTATCAGAAAAGTGATTGACTATGGAGCAATTCATCTCCTGCATTCAGTGGTGCTGAGACACGTGTGATAAAAAGACTTTTACTGTGCTCATTCTGCAAACCCTGAGAGCTTCACTGACCTGGCAACACCACACAGGGTTGGTTTTGGCTACACGGGACTTATCAAAGACCTGATAAAATTAGTACATCAAGGCAGATAAAGATGTAGCCCTCTTTACTGTAGGATCTGAGCACTGATATCTAACATTTATCCTCACAACACTCCCAGGATGAAGCATCTGAGTCAGAGATGGCTAAAGTTATATGTTCAAAGGTACTTCAGAAACTATCCAGCTCTTCCAGTGGGTAGTTTTTGAAGCTCTAGACCTTCAAATTCAGTGCCACAGTCAGTCTTAAAACTTCCTTCAGGCAACTAGAGCTTCAAGTTAGGTGACAGTCTCAGATCTTCCATCCAGCTACTCCTCTAAGATTTGTGACATTTTAAAGGCAGGCCAAGTTTCTACAAGTTGGCACATACAAAACTGCCAAGATACTGAAGGCACAACATGAGCTGGTTGGGCTCTTTAGAACTCTAGATCAGAGCCTGGAAGCTATGAAGAAAGACTTTTCAAATGAGGCTTTTCTCCATCTCAGAGATTTCTAAAGGTAGGTGTGCTCCTTTTTGCGGACTGGGACTTCAGAGATGCATGAAACTAAGGCTGAAGGGATCCATGGTAAAGTCATTTAAGCTACAAAACTGTATGGGGTCTCTTCCAACTTTTGCCTGTTCTGTGATAATACGATAACTGAACTAAGAATCACAGAATGCTTTGGGTTGGAAAGGACCTTTAAAGATCATCTAGTCCAAGAAGTCAGATTGAACCTGACATTTTCAGGTATTTACCTGAAGACTCTTGAAGAGAAGAGTAAAAGACAGCAACATGGTGATGTAGGAATTCTGAGATTAGGCAGAGTTAAAAATCTTGCTAAATCAAGTAGAGCTGAATTCTGAAGATGCCTCACTTAAATTTAAGTGCTCAGCAGCAGGTAAATTAGCCTGTGTTGAGCCTTGTACTGCAATGACCAAATAGGTTTCTTTTAAAAAGGAAAGCTCACTACTTTTCTAAAAAACCTAATTAGAGGTAACAGCATTAGCATCAGATGCATTGGCACACCTATGAGATAAGCATGATGCTGCTCAGAAAGGCTAGTTCAAGTGTTCGAAGCCACTGAAATAGTCTTGCATCCAGGATACCAAGCTCTGTTTCACTACTAGGTATTGCTATTGCCCATTTGATCTGAGGGCACTAATAGTAATTCCTCCTTGTGTTCAGTAGCGTGCACACACTGCAGTGCAAATGTGCCACCATGGGCTGGATAAATTGCACAGGGCAGTCAGTGTCAGAAAAGAACATTAAGCTTCCTTAGTCCAAAGCTTTGTCACTCTCTCTGCTGCACTACCCTCCAGCATGGGCAAGGGGAATATCTGGGCATCAAATAGAAACCTTTACCCAACTCCTTGCAGCCATGTGGGGAGAACTCAGAAGTGAACACTTAGGCTCAGCATAGTTGCAAGGGCAAGAGAAGTCACAGCAGGATAGGGTCCTTTTAGTGGCCACATTCTTCCTTTGCTGCAATATCCAGATCCCAGCAGTAACTAAAGCCTAAATGTAGCAGTGCAAAAGAAGCACATCTCTACAGAGGAAATACTAAACTGAAGCAACATCCCAACAGCTCATAAACCCAGTGCTCATGTATTTGACTAAATTTAAATAATTCTTATAGGCAGTGACTGTTATTCCTTGACATTACTCTGTATGTGAAGCTCTCAACAAGTGAATACCTCTGCTCTTTCTGATTTACTGTGCATGCATGACCTTCTCTCTAAACTTGACAGAAAATATTCTGTTTGTTTATTTTCTTGAATAAAAGGGAAGGACTAAGCCCAAGGCTGCAAAGTCAGTATAAGAGTCAAATTTATTCAGAGAACATGCACGATGTAGTAGATAAAAACAACAATTTAGGGTGAGGGCATACAAAGCAGAGCAGAGAGGAAGCGTTTTTAGTCACCATTTTATATGCAGTCAATTTTACTGCTATCACTGGCTATCCCAACCCCAAGCGTTTCCATGAAAATGGAAACAGATGGTTAAACATTTGCCAACCTGATAACCCACTGGCAAAATAAGCACAGAAGTGTGTATAATATGATACCTTAAGGATTCTCAGGTGCAGTTACCCTCGTTTCTAAAGACTTCAGAAAACAGGACGATACAGGAGCAGCACTATCCTGCTCTGTTTGGAGTGGAAAAATGAGGTGAAATTGCTTCGTTCTGAAAGGCAGAAGAGTTTACGTGGAATCACTACATTTCTCACGGCCGACCAGCACTAGGTGGCACTGGTGGCATTCACACACGTTTTCATCTGCCTTTCGATTTCGAAAAGGCATCCACTGGTACCTTTCCACTTTCAGCACATAAGAACGTGGTGGAAAACAGGTATTTCTCAATGGTTTCTGAGCCAAAGATGAAAAAAAGCCCTTCTGTTTCCATATTACTGGGGGCTAAAGTAAGACTGACTGATCCTCCCTTTCTCTCACAGCACTGTTTGACTGGGTCTTGAGCTTGTTAACCTCACTTTCATGGTATTTAATGATTACAAGCTAACTGATAGAAATACTATGTTGCACATTATGGTGTCTTTATAACCATTGATTACGCTGTTGTATTACGTGTGGGAACTGCCAAAGGGCTGGATTCTGTGAGGGTGAGCTATCAGTGCTGATCGATGGCATCAGAGCCCCTACCTTAAAGTGCAGTTAGACTTATTTGAAAGTGTTAGCACTATACAGGGGTTAGCAGCATCACAAATTATCCTCCTCTAAACTGACTTTAGAAACTCCCTAAAGGTTGCCCATCAGTATGTTTATTTGCTCCCAAATTCAAGAAAACAAAACCAGATTCAAGTAGCAATAAAAGGAAAAGGAAATGGCTTTTCTTGGAGATCATGCATTAAAGTAAATTGAGGCACAACTCAAAAACTGTACAAGAGAAATCATTTGGGTGTGACCAAGACAATCAAAACACACGCAAGAAACTGCCACCAAATTAGCAAGCTCTGTAATGAAGGTCAGCACTCTACCGCACTGGTTTTAGATTACCTTCTTACTCTGAGTTCTAGTTAAAAAAAGAAACAAACCACAATATAGGGTAATTCAGAGGAAGACGAGAGTTTACTTAATCTAAAGAACATAAGGTGATTAAGCTTTCTTTACTATAAATGTGCTAAAAGATGCTCTTTCCTGTCAGTCAAAGTACTTGCACAGCAGTACTGGTTTCAGCCTGTGAAACCTTTCTTAGCAATGGCAATTTGAGCATAGAGTTCATCTCTGAGTGACACACAAAAACCCATCCATGTGGTGCTTTGTTTCACATCTCCCTTGCAGAGACCACAGAGCCCCAGCACAGTCCTTGCTCCTGCTGCTGAGGAGCAGGATAATGTGTTAACATTTCCTAACCTCATTTTTGAGAGATGACATGTGTAGGTAGAAGAGGTGCAAGGCAGGAAAACAACTTGAAGCACCTTTTGTAAATCCCTGAAATATTTTGTAAATCACTGGAATTTTTCATTGCCTTTAACATGAAAGCTGAAGGAAAGCGACTGTCCAGTGATGCATCTGAAGGTCCACCCTCTGCCCCCTCCTGATCTGATCAAGCTGGAAATTTCCCCAAAATGCAGTCTTTCTAAGCACAGAGTTCTGTAATGGTACTTGATTTCACCTTTTATTTTTCTTTTCTTCTTTTGCACATTTCTGCAAAGTCCCCAACCACCCAGTGCTTAGTTTCTAGAGACAATATCAAAAAACCACGAATCAGAGACTCTAATCTTCCATAATCTGTTTTGAGTCAAAATAAACATAAAATAAACACAAAACATTGTTTTATAGTTCCCTAGCACATCTGCAAACCAAGATTCTTTATGTCAAAGATCATCTTAATTCCAAGTCTTTCCAAGATCTGTCTGCCAACACTCAGTAACTCCAAAAATGCTGCTAGCTAGTTTGAAGATACTACTCTGTGCTGATTTCTAGGTTCACTATCTCTTTTCAAGTATTCTATGTTGCCTGTCTTCAAGTTTCTATCTTCAACTCTCTATGTAACAGGCAAGTATACAGGAAATAGAACTAGATTTTATTGGAGGCATGTAGTGAAAAGAACACATGTTGGGACATGTGAAACTCTAGCTTTTCACCAGAAGGGAGGTCAAACACTGGAACAGGTGCCCAGAGAAGTTGGGGAACCTCCAAATTTGGAGATGCTCAAAACTCAATTGGTCAAGATATTGAACAAAGGTCCTGTTCTAACTGAGCCCAGCTTGAGTTTGGGGACTGAATGAGCTTTGGAGGTCCTCAGCAGTCCAAACTTTCCCATGATTTCAAGATTCTAAGTTTATGTCACACTTGCTAATATAAATTGTTACATGTTGCAGAAATATTTTAAATTTGTGATTCTTTTGTATCTGCATAGACACCTTTGTCTACCACATCTTGTTGTACTTAACTAAGGATTATTTATGAAATCAGTAAAAAATTGACTGACTTGACCTATTCTTTTCCTACTTCATTCATTAATGGCTTAAAATAATTATATCCGTGCTACCTAAGGGCATGCTCAGTTATAGGAAGAGAATCGATCAATATCTGAACTGCAAACTGCTGGGAAACTGCCTCAGGGTTAATGCAGCATTTATGTTTCCTCTTCAGCAACAAGCCATTCAGTGCAAAGGGGCACCAAAAATATTGCCTATGTCTTTCTTACTACCAGAGAACACCTCAAAACTTGTTTGAGCGAAAATTATTTACTACTGGTGCCCTGGCCAAAACTAACCACAATTGTTATTGCATGTACTTCCCACCCTACCCTTTCCCTCTGCTGGGAGGGAATGCAAGAGCATTCTTCCCTGCAGTGGAAAGCCCATTGATCTTTTCTCCAGACCTTGATTGTGTGGGAAAAAAACAAAGCAAACCAAATGAAAAAATTGGGAAATTCCTCTCTATGTTGCTTTTACTGGTGATATTCCTATGAAAGCCATCTGATAGAGGCTGAAGGGGTGTGTACTCCTGGCTACATCTCTCTTGTGACCCATTGCCACCACTCCCTCTCCTGTTCCTTGTTTCTTTGGCTGTTAGGGAAGCACTGCAGTGTACATCTTGTAGCTGTGTGCATCGAAGTGACTCCAGTGATCTAAGATGGTTTAAAGCTGCTCTATGGCAACCCAGAAGGCCTGAAAAGGCCTGAGAATAATGATGCTTCAACCATTTAATAAAAAACATGTAAACCACTATGAAGATGTGCTGCAGGACAGATGAGTAGCTTTGTTCTTCAGAAACATGCTGAAAAAAATTCTCCTCCCTTTAGCCCCACTCTTTCAAACACTTCTCTGTCCAGCATCATGATTCATTTTGCTTCATTTTACGTAACACAATAGAAGTAAAGATGACAGCCCAGCCCTAGAAACTGAAATTAGTTTCCTGAAAAACATGCCTCAGCTGATTTATGATTATAGATCATGAAAATTCACTGATTACTGCAAATGAGGAAGATACAGTAAACTTCCTCCAAAGGGATACAGTAGCTATAAACAGGCCGGCACAAGCAAATAAACACACCCTGAGATTAGCATTTTGAAAGCAATGGAGCAAGGAAGATATGAGAGGGACTAATCATTCACAGACAACAAACTATTTTATTTGGTCCATAATGAGGCATTTGAGGGTGTTTTAAAGTTTCAGATTGTCACCTAGTGAACTATTCTCCTATTAATCTGTTAGAGAATTGGTAAACAGCCACAAAAGGAGCAGCACATGCCTACGGCATTAGAGGGAAAATTGCCTACAGATTACAGTAAAACTATTTTCCAAGGGCTGGAAGAACACCCGAGAATACTACCTCTGCTGATAACACTATCTCTGCAAAGGAGCAAATGCTCAACAATTATCTACACCATCAAGAATGGCTACATTTTTCTGAATGCATCTATAAAAGCAGCCAGGGACCAGGTTTATGAGGTACAAAACAGCCACATGGAGAATTACCAAAAGAAAAAGCCAAAGTATTAATTGTGCTTGAGGAATAGGAAGAGGAGAGAAAGAAGAGGAAGCTTTCTTCATTTTATGCAGGATTCTTTTTTCTTTTTTTGTAGTAAACCTCAGCCCTCCTAAACACCTTTCTCCATGTCCAGGCACTTGTAGAGGTGTGCCTCTTCAGGAAGGAGGTAGATTCTCCTGTGTTTTGCAGGTCAGCATGTCACACTACATCAGCCAGACTAGATTATCCACTAGGCATTTTAATGAGTCTGTGTATTTTGTTCTCTTTTCTTTACACCGTGTTGCAAAAGGTCTCTGCCAGCAAAAAAGAGGGGGGAAGGGAGAGAAAGAGTTCTCCCGAAAAACACTTTAAAAACATTATCTCTCTCTTTCCAAAGCATTCTCTGAGCTATGAGGGATAGCTGAGAATCTAATAAAAAACCTCAACAATCCAAAAGTAGTAATCAACACTACCTTCACAAGAAACAGAGAGGATTTTTTGTTTGTTGTTCATTGTTTTTTTCTGTTGTGGATTTTTTTTTTTTTTTTTTTAAATAGGGCTCAGAATTTAGACAAATTGCCTCAAATTATTATATCACTGGTGTGGTAGCAGCACATCTTTCATCTTCAGACATGAGCCAGGGTCAAATTGTATGCGTAAACACCTGTGAGGGGCTGTGTGTGCATATTGGTGAGCACACAAAACTGGCAACACCTCTCTTATTACTAAGTTATTTTTAGACTCTGTTCTCTCTGATCTGGTCAGAGCAGACACTACAGTGGGTGCCAGCACTGGGACAGTAGGTAGGCTGTGTCTGCCAGACAAACTTTGGAGTAACTGTTCCTGGCATCAACCAGCACAGCATCACTGCCTGATGATGGAATATGAGCTACAGCTATTGGGCATCTCCAGCCTACCTCCTCTCCATTTTGAACAGATTTATCACTGCTGTCTCTTTTTCCTCTTGAAAGGATATAAGAGGAAGTAAAAGACACATAAATCATGTATCATTTATTGTTTTTAAGTATCTTTACGGCTTCTACAAGACACTGAGAGTTACACTTGGTGCTTTAAATGAAACATCGTTTTTTTCCACTGTGCTTTGTTATGACAGTTCAGACTGTCTACTCCGAGGAAACCCTAAAAGTTAAGAGTTTAGATAAGCAGAGGCCAGGACCATCATAACTGTGCTTTACACATCAAGACTCACATAAGTATTACAAAAGCACTGGATAGGGGCTACTCAAGGCCCAAGTAGTGAAACTAGATTGCTGAAAGGGAACATTTTCTGGACACATTACAATGGGGAGAGGGTAAGTGGCAAGTTATTTTTACACAAAAAGTAATTGATGCCTGTGGACTTTACCAGCCATTACTAAGAGTCTGTTTACCCAAAATATCTTTTGGCTCACATCTTGTGCCCGAAGTATTTCAAGACAAGAGAGAATAAATTTTTGATGATAGCAAAGATGTTAGAGTTCATATAGATTACATTTTAAGACTGGAACAAATAGAGGAACACAGAGAGAGATCACAAAAACCTGATGTGCAGTTTAAAGGTCTCTGGATAGAAATATTCACTCAAAGAAATAACCCAGTTTTCCTCAAAGAGACTGAAGAAAGAATGCAGATAGATCCCTTGACCTACAGATTGGTATATCTGCATCTGCAGAGGAAGTATACAGCGATTTATGGGAATTGTAAATAGGGTGGGTGGAAGAGTCTGTATCTATACTGGCTGCTGAAATTGCCAATGCAGAAAACAAATAATAGTAATCTGAAGGAGTAGAAAAATATCAAACAGTGGATCAAGGGATAATCAAAGAGTCAGGGAGAACTTTGAAGAAGTGCCTTTAAGCAAGCTATCAGGCCCTACTTTTACTTTAGGGTGTATTGGTCATGTCAAATGCACACAGAGCCTTATCTATAACTGATAAGCACAAGTAGAAAAAGAGTTTTCATTTACATCTGGAGGCATCAAAATTATTAAATGCTTTGATATCTGAGAGAAGTACAGACAACACACATCACAAATTTTTAGTGATACTTGTAAAAAAGAGTAGTTTATGTGAACTATTTTTTCAGGTGCTGCTCAATGTTTAAGTACTAGAAAACACAGTTGGGAAATATATGGTGATACGAAATATTTGGTCTAGAGCTTTCAAAGAGAGCCAAAGTTCAGCAAAAACAATAGTCTGATACTGTCAGCAAATATCTGAAGAGACATCCAAACTTTTTATAGATTCATTTGTTTATTCAAAAAATCAAAACAAACCACAAAATGTTTTGAATTCTGGATGATAGTATGTTCTTCCAGGTACAAAGAAGAGCAACTGAAACAATTGAGAAGACAGGGAAGCTGCTTTATGAGAGAAGACTAAAAAGGTGGAAACTCTTCAGTCTGAATTAAAAAATAAAAAAGAACACAGGGGGAATAAGATTAAAGCTGATTAAATCATGCAGGAGGTGGATCCTGCAATGCTAGGAATAGACAGCACCCAAGGAAGACAGAGATTGGCTTAAAACATATTAAAAAGTACTTCCTTATGTGTCAGGAAGTGTTTTTTTGTCAAACGTGCAGGAGCAGGTTCAGACAAGGCTTAAACAAACCATAGGCCAGAGGTCCAGAAGCAGATATAAAAAAGGCCTAGGTATGGATGTGTCCTCTAACACACAAAACAGTCCTGGAGGCTGGAGCAAAACCAATGCAAGGGACTGACTACAGGGAGTGACCAGTCTCTTGACCTTGCCCAAAATAACTCTTGTATTGTCACTGTTGGAGAAAGAGCCCTGAGCAGGATGGACCATAAGTCTGGCTGAGTGGGGCATCTTGTGTGGTATTAAACCAGCTCTTCTAATAATAGATAAATGCAATTAAGAAAACAATCAACACCTTTATGTCTCCATGTCTTTCTCTTCTCTCCATCTCTTATTCTTTCCTCTGCTGTTTGTTAAAGGTATCAGCTCTTATATAAAAGACTTATCATTAAAAGCACTATCAATGATTTCTTATTCTTTGGAGTTATGAATACCTATAAGATCCGCCTCTTCTTGTCCCCCTTCTCCTTAGTGTGCATCCCATCATTCAATACCACATTCTCTCCAATGACAAAGGAAGTGGTATGAAGAGACACTAAACCAAAAGAGCTTCTCATCAAATTTTTTTCTCTTTACCCAGAGACTCTCACTTCCAGAGAGGTATTAGAGTACAAGTTCTCTCAGTTCTGAAATGCAGCCAACCCAGACTGCTGCAAGTGTTTAATAGTTCCCAGCAGCACTAATCAGTAGGTAAGGACAGGAGGTTAAGAAGGATACTACGTGGGAATAAAACGAACAACCCCATTTCAAAGGTCTTGTATTTCTTCAAAGCAGCCATGGAGAAGACAAAAAAAGATAGATAGACATAAAATGCAAGCGCTGGAGAAGGCAGTCAGAAAGGGCAATCAGAATGTGTGATAGGATTACAGAGGTTAAAGATGATGAGAAGTTTGGCAGCCAACTTAAGCTGAAAACAGGGGAACTCGGGGCTCTGGAACCCTTTAACCTGCACTGCACATGTCAGCAGTTTGGTTTAAGGATGATTTTCTCCATAATTTAACAATTAATCCTTGATGAGACCCTGGCAAAGCAGATGGCTTTTTAAGCTGTGGTATAGAAAAAGTTGTTCTGTGGTAAGAGCAACAATCCATGAAGCTATTACACATTTCCCAACCCACCTTATGTTATTTTTTTAGCAAGATTGCTTTTCTGCATAATTCTGGCTTTTATCATCTGACTCTTTCCTTTTTTCTTCTTCCCAGCAAACTAGTTTTGTCAGTAAGACAAAATGAGTCAGAATTAGAATGCTTGTCTAAAAGCATCCCTTCAAAAACAAATATTTAATGAACACACAGAAAAATGAAAGTAGTATAAACATAGGAGTTCATATTGGAAAACTATTAATCTGTTTTAAATAAGTACCTGTAGTAATGCATTCCCTATATGGATTTTCCTGTTTGCTGAAAGAATGTTCAAACATAATACACTTGAATTTTAGAAGAAATAAAAACATATTGTCCTCTGATCTTTGATCAAGGAGAGTTTCTAATGAATGTATTGGGTATGGTGAGCTATCTCCAAATTCACAGCAAGCAAATTAACTCCTGAAACTGGAAAATGCAGCAAGCTCTGCTGAGGAGTTGGACTAATCCACTTGGCACATTGCCATGCTAACCCAGCTGTGATGCTCCTGCATCCAACCAGCAATCTCTGACCTGCTTTGCTCTGCACAAAGATACCAGCTTGTTCAGACTGCGCTCAAGATCCCTTCATCATGCTCCATTAGACAGCTGGAAAGATGCCTCCCATCTCTCCCATGTGGTAATAAGAAGTTATACTGTGCCACTGGGTTTGTCAGAAGTTGAGAGGAAAGCCAGCTTCTTCATCGTTTCCGGGCTTTCAGAGCCCTGATAAGCAGTCCACCGGGAGTTTCACCAACCTTGGCAGCCCATGGACCAGTATGGATTAGTTGCTTCTGAATAGGCATCTCCTGCCTGTAGCTTTGAAGGGAGCAGTATACAAAGATTTGTGCCCCATGTCTCCATGGTAAGAGAGACTTACATGCCTCTATATCTCTCTGTAACCCTCTTTAGGGGTTACAAGGAAGTCAGATGAATACATACAAGTTCTTGTGTCACTCGAGTCTAATCTAGTCTCTCTGTCAGAGAGACAGAAGTCAGACAGTAAGTGGCACAGACTCCAGCACTGACAGCTGGTCACCTCCCAGCTTTCCTCTTCAACCCATAAACACATCAGAGCAATCAAATATGTGAAGAGCAGCTTCCTCCATTAAGAAATATGGAATATATTGATCTGTTTCCATGGTGATACAATGCCTAGGATCTAGACTAACGTTAGTTCACTTAAATTCCTGTAAAATCTTTATTTATACTTTTTTCCTCTCCCCTTTCTTTCACACATTTTGGTTTCCACCTGGCCCTGCTCTGAATGCATGAACACATCCAATGTGCAAGGTGAAGTGGCCCAGGGCCTGAGTAGGACCGGGACAATCAGAGCTGCACTTCCTGTCACAGTAAGGTATGAGACCTGCAGATGGACCCTGTCAGACTTTGAAAGGCTGTAATCACAACAGAAACACTTTGTTTGGAAAAAAAAAATAAAGGCATGAAAAATAAAAACAATTTTATGCTTTCAGTTAAGAAAGGTCAAGTTAAATGCATGGGAGGCTGCTGCTTAGCATCTGTATTTCCCTGGACTTCTACTTTCTGATCTCCAACTTTTTCTGATAAATTTTCAGATTCACCATTTAGATTACAGAAGTGCTCAGTCAAGACTTCACCTCAAACAGAAGAACCAGGGGGATTATATTATACAATAATTGTATAGTACCATTATTATTCAATGCATTTAGAGAAGTCTGGAAGAGTGACCGACTTTAGGTTTCTCTTCTTGCTATCGAACAGAAAGTGGTGTGAGAAAACAATTTTCCTTGCAACTTCCCTCCTCTTGAAATTCTAAGATTCTTGCAAACTTCAAAAATGTGAGGTTCCTTACTAAGTTTACTCAGCAAAATTAGAAAACATGATTTCTGTAAGTTAACATATATCATCCATAAAAATTAATGGGAATTTACTTTTAGTGTTACTCAGCTGTTGTCTCTGTTTAGCCCTTGCTAAAATGATTCCTGTTCTTGGTCATTCAGCAAGAGATTTCACCACTGGCATAGAGGCATTTTTATAGCTTGCTTTCAGAGCTGTCGGGATTTGGGTGTTGTGTTTGCCCTGTGGCTTTCAGTTATTTTGTATAGTTACTGTGAGTGACTGCTGAAATTACTTGTTTGAGTAATTTCTCTGTGGAGCAACAGTTTTATAATCTCTTTAAAGTGCCCCTTGTTTTTCTGATGCTTTTATATTCGTTTGTGCTGACAGACTATTAAAGAAGAAGAGTTACTGATCTCAGAAGAAATTTTTCCCCGTTAACTGTGCACTTCATTTTACCTTTGCCTCTCCAGCAGTGACTGCACCCCAAAACAGCAGTTTTTCACCTTTATGCAGTTCATATGTGAATTGTTCTTTGGAAAGAAAGTGACAGAAGGGGGAAGATAGAGAAGACTTAATCTCAGATCAATCATACTCATTTCTAAGGGATTTGGCATATGAGCCACAAACAGTTCTGTATGGGCTCCATGCTGATCCTTGTGTCAGAGCACAATGCAAGCTTGCAGTGCTGGCTGCAGCTCGAAGTTCCCAGAACAGGCATGGCAGGGCTGGAGGGGTTTGCCACATTTACCTTTCCTGGGCCAGTGGGAGTCACACGAGAATTCTGCAGATAGCTGATAGTGCACCTGAACCCAGCACTGTATCCAAGGGCAGCATATCAAAGGAAATAACACTACATTTCTCCTAGGCTATTTTTTTCCTCTCAGTGAAGGATATTTGTGAAGGGATTACTACTTTCATTCCTGTGTCTCCCCTGCATACTGTATGTCTGTAGGACACACCTCCAGTCAAGGACTTGCTTTGCTTTTTTGAGCAGACTTTTGCTTAGAGACTTCTGCAATTCTTTTAAGTTTAGTTGAGATAGTACCTGGTATTCTAAGAGATCAATTGAAACACAATTTTGAAAAAAAATCTCAGCATCCTAGAATGAGGTGTGTTAGACTGTGGAATAATCTCCTGGGGATGTGGTGGAAATGACTTTGCTTGCAACATATAGAGCTGCTGAAACAAACACTAGAAATTATAGAGCAAAGAGCAAATGAGGGTTTTTTCAGGGACTGAGCTGGGATTTAGCAGACATGGTAGGTCAGTGCAGGCAGTTTTGATTTTTTTTTTCCTTCTCATCTCTAACTCTGCGTAAACTATTTATGTAAAAAACAAAGAAAAACAAAAAAAACCCTCACCACCAGGTAAACAAAAAATCAAACAACAAAACTACCCAGAAAACCACTTCTTTAACATCTACAACTTGCTTCACATTTCTGTAATTTCCCCAAGTTTTGTGAATACACATGTTTCTTCCAAGCTGGTAAAGGTTAGCTCCTTGTCTGACTTTGCTATTATTTGTCACTGTTTCTCCATCCACAAACTACTCTAGATTCAAGTTTCCATAAGCAAAACTCACACTGTAAGTTAATGCAATCCCATGGAATATGCCAAAACACCTGTCCATCAGATTCAACTCTGAGGATGCTATGTCTTCATACCTCTTCATACAACTCTTTATGTCCTGTAAACCTAAAGAAATTAACTTTTATGTTACTTTAAGTGTAGAAGTAACGTTAGATGACCATAGTATATCAGGAAAGGGCGGGCTGTATCTCTTTCATTTGCCTGGGTAAAATATGATAAATCACATATTCATAATTTGAAGGTAAAGCCAGAGTAACATTCCGTTTAAATGCAAGTGGATACTTATGGAAGCTATGTTATTTCTCTATCTCTCATCTACACTGTTTGATGTATAAGGGAGAAGAATCAAAACCTGTCATGGGAGGATGTAGGGCCAAGCTCTTCCCTGTCAGATTTTTTTGTTTTGGAACTGTTTCTCCTTTTTTTTTTTGTTACACTACAAATACTTTGCAGCGCACTGAGCACTGTGGGATTGACACGCTTGGGGTGTCCGGCATTTAGCTGAGAGAAAACAGAAGTGTTAGATGAATAAAAGCATAGATGCAAGCCTATACAAAACTTGTGTTTTTAACATAGTGAACCAAAACAAGATTTTTCAAATGCAGATGGCAATGGCTAGCTGCATAAAAAGATTTACATCTGATTTTATTGCTGATTTCAGACTGTGTTTGTCTTCAGTCTTAGGTAGAAGTGTAACAGAACCTCTGGGGAAATGAAATAAACCAAATAAATACGAGAGAGTAGATATTTAAGTGCTTTGCTCTGGGCCAGTAAATATGACCAGAACGGAACAGCTGGGATACCTGGATTTAATCTTTTAAGAGATGACTGAAAAGAAGATCTCTTTGCCCTTCCCTGTTGATTCAATTTCAAAAACATATCATTGCATGAATTTATTCCTGGGATAATCAGTGACTGTCATGAATATCTGTCATGAATGAACTTACAGATCCCTTGGATGAATTCAAGGAGCCTTGGATCAGTCCCAACAGTGCGACATGTCTTTTAATAACTGATCCCCTGTACATCTGGAACTGACAAACCTGCACAAATGGTAGGTCACAAATTCCCCATCCCCATCTAAGGATAATTTTAAGGATTTTAAGCCTGAACTTTGTATTTGGTTTGCTTTCAAGCTCCATACTGTATCTGATTTTCCCGTGGGCTTTTGTTTTTATTTTCATTTGGTTTCAACAGATGTTATTTACCGCTATTTCCCTCTGCTTTGGAGAGGATTTATCATTGAGAAGTATTTTCATTTTAGTGCACAAATACATTAAATCCAGGCATGA
Source organism: Pyrocephalus nanus (assembly GCA_038380795.1). Classification (NCBI taxonomy): domain Eukaryota; kingdom Metazoa; phylum Chordata; class Aves; order Passeriformes; family Tyrannidae; genus Pyrocephalus; species Pyrocephalus nanus. The sequence continues at coordinate 18,447,729 of CM076259.1, forward strand.
AGCCTGACCAAAACAGCTGGAAAATGACACTGAAATTAAGGCTATAGAGCTGCTTCTCTAATCTGCTGAGCAGTTTATATAAATGCAGTTTAAATAAAATGAGTCTGCAAATCGAAAAGCTTAAAGGATATTAAATCCTGGCTTTATAAATGATGGTCAAGCTAGTAGGAACCACCCCATAGTGTGTAATCTTTTTCTTTCATGTAACGAGGTTATCTGGCCCCACAAGCTTTTTGGAGTAAACTTAATTAAAGCCAGTGAAGAGAAAATGCAAAAGGGGAAAGGTAACAGATTTAATTGCACAAATCAAGTATTTTTACACACACACACACACATATATGTGTGTATATATATATATATATATATATGTATACCTGTAGGCTAGAAGTGCATCTCCCTAGTCTTAGTGGAATAAAGGTTTATTTACTATTTTTTTTCCTGGGATATTTAAACACACACATACACACACTCATAGTGAGCAAAGAGAAGATTGGAATGAGAGGACATTTTCCTTTTTCTGGGAGAGAAGAGCTCACTGAATAATAAAGGCTTCTGAAAGAATATGCTACAGATGCTACAGAATATGCTACAATGTTGGTAACGGGTTTGTCAATGTTCCTAAAATTTCTACACAGCTGTAATCAATTGATTTAATAAAATATTGATATCTGTTTCCACAGTGTTTCTATTGTGCAGCAAAAATCTTTACGTGATCTAAATTAAACATGTCTGCAATGGGTTGGAGACTGCACATCATTCCTTGCCCTAGTGGAAAAGCTCTGTGCCACCCCATCTGCTGTTCCAAATGCCAAACTTCAGAAATATCGCTGAATGGGAGGGCTGCTGTAAAGAAGTACTTGCTGTTTTATTTGAGATTCTGTTTAGCCTGGTAAAACATCCCCCTATCAGTTTGTATCACTGAGCTGTTGCTGAGCTACAGGCCCAAGTCTAATCTCAGATTGATGAAATGCATCCAACGTGATATTTGACTCAAACTGCTCATAAATAATAATAATACTACTTTACATTTATATAACCCTTTTCAGCAAGAGCTCTCCCAAAAGGCCTTTTTGACCTCCAATTTATCTATTGTGACTCTCACTGAATTAGAGACAAGCGTAATGTTCTCTTCTCCATTACCACGTACGAGGTGGCAATAGCTATGAGACAAATTACAATTCTGATGAGAATCCAGTCATCTTAGCTATGTGATGCTCAATAATCCATCCCAAAAGAGATCACCTGTAACCTTGTTAGCGTCTCAGTGATTCAGATATCAGTCAACTGTATAAAAAGCCGCCAGCCCGGTAAGTGCTTCCCCCTTTTTCCCAAATCTGGAATCTCTAACCCTCAAATAACTATGCAGACCTTAGCTCGACAATATTTACTCCAGAAAAAAATGATACTTTTAAGTTCAGGATTTTACAATTCACTGTTGACCAAAACCAGAAGTTTCATGAAGTTGAAAAAAAGAGGTTGCTGGACTTATTCTGAATTTAAGGTGTTTGTGCCTCAATCCTAACCAAGAAATTACCAAAACACTCAAATTTACCACCATGACATTGTCATATTAAAAAGACTGTGCAGGTCATATCAAGATATGGCTTTGTTCTGCTTGTAGTCATGATTTTTTTCCACTTTGCCTTACAAGGATAGATTTTCAAAGCACCTAGGCATCAAACAATGCAGATAGGGATTTTCAGATTCATGTGCTGTGCCTATTGCAGCTTGAAGCCTAAATCCCATGAATAAAATTGCCTTCAATAAATCGTGAAGGCTGGCTTTAAACGACCTGCCAATGCACAGCACCTATCTACATATCTAAGAAACTCACTGTAAGACATTTTCTCTCTGCTCCTGCTGAAAGCAGATGTTCAGTTCCTATTGCCTTCCAGAGGCACAGAATTCAGATAATTTTACTTCTGTGTAAAAATTCCTCATTTGATTAATAGAGAGTATAAATGTTTTTTTTAAACAATCTTCAATTACTTAGGTTACTTTGAAATATCTTTATGGCTCACAGACTATGCCAAAGACAGCTGATGACAAATGTTACAATAATACACGGAATATATGGTAATAGAAAGAGAACACACCAACTTGGCACTTGAAATTCTCAGCTTCTATACAGAATTCCAACCATAAATTTCTGTTCTCACCTTGCAGTGAGAACTCAGGGATTTTAGCTATTTTGGTGTGATTTTTTTTGTCACCTCTGGTTTTACTGTAAAATTTTAAAGAGGCTTCTTCTTCATCCAGCTCATCTCTATCCCCAAGATTATGCCCATAAACCTATTATATAGCACCTTGTTCTTGCAAAGAGGCCAATGTGATCAGCAATTATCAAAAGCAAACTGGAGGCTGAACTTATCATACATTACACATTGAATCGATAGTGACAGAAAAAATCTAATGAACCAGTGATTGTCTCGACACATCACAGCCTGTTTTGTCCTTTCTTTCTTTTCTCACCTGCTAAACTCCTTGTCCTCAAACCCGTAATAGTTTCCATTTCTGTTTGGTGTCTGCATGTTACCACTTGAAAATTCAGATATGTAGTTACTACAGCAGTTTTCAAATCTGTGTTTAAACTGAGGCCCCACGTAGAGTTAAAAATCTCACAGCTCTCTCAGTGTCTGTTCTAACAGCAGACCTCCCATAAACTTAAAGTTTAGTTAAATACCTACTATATGCCACCTATGCAATCTGGCATCTGACAACCCTTTGATGTCAGTTTGATAAGTCAATGGTTCTGATCTTGTAACCAAAGTCTGAGCAACTCATTCCTTACCCAAAAAGTAAACACAGATAAATGCAGTTGAGAGCAGCCCTGAGGAGAAGGCCTTGGGAGTGCTGGCGGATGAGAAGCTCAACATGAGCCATCAATGTGTATTTGCATCCCAGAAAGCCAAACGTATCCTGGGCTGCATCAAAAGCAGTGTGGCCAGCAGGTGGAAGGAGGTGATTCTCCCACTTTGCTCTCATAAGACTCCACCTGCAGTGCTGCATCCAGATCTGGTGCCTCCAACACAAGAAAGATGTGGACCTGATGGAACAGTTCTAGAGGACGGCTACAAAGATGAACAGAGGGCTGGAGCACGTGTCCTATGAACACACGCTGAGAAAGTTGGGGTTGTTCAGCCTGGAGAAGAGAAGGCTCTGAGGAGACTTTAGAGCCCCATTCAGTACCTGAAGGAACCTACAAGAGAGCTGGAGAGGGACTTTAAAAATGGCTTGTAGTGACAGAAAAAGGGGGATGACTTCAAACTGAAAGAGAACAGATTTAGATTAGATATACAAAAGAAATTTCTTATTATGAGAGTGGTGAGACACTGGCATAGGTTGCCCAGAAAACTTGTGGATGCCCCATTGAAGTAAGTGTTCAAGGCCAGGTTGGATGGGGTTTGAAGCAACCTGGTTTAGTGGAAGGCATCCTGCCCATGGCAGGCGGATTAGAAACTAGATCATCTTTAAGGTCTTTTCCAATGCAAACCATTCTATTAGTCTATGAAAAATAAAGCACTTTCTAATAAAAAGCATTCAGACCTCTGTTCAAGCCAGAAGGAATTTTGATAGTTCTGATTTTATGGACTGTAGATTAAGGTAGCAAAAGTATGTTGATTTTCTTACAGGGGATAGAAAGAGAGAAATGAAAGCAGATGGATCTGCCCTAGCAGTGAACCATTGGATACAATACTTTGCTTCAGTGAGTATCCAAATGATTTTCAGGTAGTTTGGCACATAGGTAATTTATGTGCTTCATTCTCTGCCTGCTATTTAGAAGCTGTTTCTCAAGTAGGGATTGTTCTCTGAACTGTTCACCTTTGCATGCACTGTTTCATTCTTAACTCTTTTAATATTCTTCTTAAGGTTAACTTAGTGAAGTGGATTCACTACACTTTTTTACTGCACTTAGAGACTCTGCTTGTGGCTGGGGTTAAACTAAAAACTGCAAAGGTGCTCTTAGGTGACTGCTTTCTTGATGACTGCATGTATCATGCAACAGAGGCTGTCCCAGCCACGATACATTTGCCATCACTGACCAGAAGCAACTATCAGGGCACAGTGCCCCACCAAAGGGGAATGCTACCAAGTACCTTGGGTTTTGACCAAATGTATAAATTCTTCTTTAGTGTCCTCAAATACAAAAACTGGCTCCTAGATATAGTACATTTCATTTAATATTTTGAAGTATAAAACAGAAGTCAGAATCACTAATTACTGCCTCAGATGAGCTGTATCAGAAGACTCTGTTGAGGTACCTCAATTTCCTGACCCCACATACAGCAAACAAAAATGATCATTTGGCTGAGGAATATCAGACACTCAGCTCATACCAAAATGAACTGAGGGTTATGATGACTCAAGAGTGAGTGGGTCTCAGTGAGGAGACAATGATTGTCTCTGAAAGGTTGCTGTCTCCATTGCAGAGTGGAGCTGGGCTCAGCACATCACTGCACCTCCAGCCTTGGCCTCAGCAGCCACTCTGACTCCCTTCTTAATGGACAGAGCAGTTAAAATACCCCATCACCCCTGCAACAGCAGAGCAATGCTGTAAACTCCAGCACAGGAGGTGTGCTTGAACGGCTTGTGAGCTACATATGATGGATGTAGCATCCAACATGTGGATATTCAAAAAATACACATGGTGGCTGAGGATGCCCACACTCCCTGGAGATAAGTAGTCCCGGTCTCTACAAAGATTCTTACTTTTTTAATCTCCACTGAGACATTTAAAAATCTGACAATATTTTTATCCTTACTGGTTGGCAGAGAAGTTTAGGATAGAGAACTAATACTATTCTTATTGACAGATAAAAAAACTTTAGAGAAGGCAGCTGAAAAACCAAAGACTCCATATCCTCAACAGGACATTAGTACCTGGAAATCATAATGCTGAACTAAGCATCCAGGTTCAAGCAGTCAAGCAATCCAAATATGTATAACAATCAAATTATTATAAGGAATTTCCAAGTATCACCACCATATCTATCTGGGATAGGCTACAAAAACACACAAACTTGCATCTTTGGAGATTCCCAAATCTTTCAGAATCATCTGAAAGGCTACCCAGCTGACACAAGTAGATTTACAAAAAGGATAAATCCTGGGAAAACACTGCATAGTAGTTCAATTATCTTGCTTCAGGGAAATCTAATTTAATTGCTGGAATGCAATCACTTCTGATAAGTTTTGATACTAACATAATTTACTGTCAGTAAATGTATCTTCACCAGATGTTCTTTCTACAACAACTAAATAAAATTGATAGTCACCCACTTCAAATAGCAAAGTATTTGTTGTTACTATAACTTGTTAACAACCTAGCCAGAGGCCAACAACTAAATTCATTAAGAAAAACAGAAATTATACCTTCCTCTAAAAAAACCCCTTACCCTAGTATTTATTGTTATAGAGTTCATTTTTCTATATGCAGTTTCTTCTTGCTCAGTACTTCATTCCTGTGTGGCCAACTTCCTACAGACTACTCTGCTGTGCCAGTTCCTAGGGGGTGAAATGAAGTCCAGCATCTCATCTCAAGGATGTTAGAATGAACTATTGCAAAATTTGGTATGTAAGAGTGTTGGGAAGCTGCTTTCCCGTATATTTCTAACATTTGTACAGTTTCAATAAATGCAGCTGAGCACATTTTTTCATTGTTCTAGTTGTGCAAAGACACACAATTGAAGACAATGTACAGCTCCTGAAGTCTTCTAACACTGCAGGTTGTAACATTAGGTATAATTAGAACTCATGCAGACACTCCATGGTTAAAGCCAAACAAGGGAGGTAGGACAGCCATTCTTATGTCCTTGCACGTTTTAATGTTCTTAGATATTTAAGGAAATAAGTACTTATTTAAGGAAATAAGTACTGAGTAAGAGGTTCTGAGTTGCAGCATGGTAGCATTTGGAGTGTGCAAGGGCAAGGAATGCAATGCAATCCCGATGTCAATACTGAAGCTATTCTTACTTTACAATTCACTGACAAATTCTATCACAAGTAATTTGTATTTATGAAACTGTATAATAGACCCAAGTGGGTTTTTTTAGGTGTTAAGCCTATCTAGTGTAATCTCACTGTAGTGAATGTATCTATTGTTAGCATTAGCACTGAGAATTTAAAACTGGAATAAAGTTTTGTTACCTAGGGAAATTTACATATGCAAATTTAAGCAGTAAAAATCCCCAGCCTATCAGTACTGAAATTTTCTTGTTTTGTATGGTAAAACCCCCTTAAAATAATTAATCTCTTGTAGGGGCACAGCTTAGTAAGATGCGTTATTTTGGAAATAGACCTTGAAGCTTTGAAAGCCTGCAAAATTTGCAAATAGATGAGAATAAACCCTTAGTAAATGAGATAAGGTAATAAAGTATATACTTTTAACTAATTTTAGACATAATGCCTAAAGATCTTGTGAAATAACTTCTGTTATGCTAAGTATTAATATAAATTAGCTCACCTGTGAGTATGGTCTCTTTTTTTTCTTACGAGCTGAATAGGTTTGCTGTGACATTGCGGCAAAAGTCTCTGGAGATGCTCTGTGGATAATGATGAATACTGAATTAATTTCCACAGCTTTAAACTACACTGAAACATTTGTTTCCTAGTTGTATTACTTGTTTTGTTCAAACCACCCCACCAAACTTAAGCCATGTATCTTTAGCTTGAGTATCAGAGCACACACCATAGACATCCTTCTCCTGAAGAGTCACTGGCATATGAGAAGAGAGAACTGGGCTCTGCAAGTGAAATTTTGTCAAACTTTGCCCAAGGTTTCACAAAAACCTGTTACCTCAAAACAAGAATGTGCTGTTGGGAGTGGAAGCAAGAAAGTCTAGACTATTCACATCTCCAATTACAATGCACAGTGATGACTATTAGAAAGCTGACATCTTCCAATACTTTCCACAGTTATTCTCTTTATAGGTTAAGAAAAAGCCTGCACTATCTTGGATGCCACTGTGTAGAAGAACCTGACACACTTGACTACAATACAGTCTTGTAGTACACAGAAGAAAATTTCATTTGTCTCCCAGAGGGCTTCTTGATCACAGCCATCAACATCATTTGATCTGACAGCAGACAAGAACTCTCTTCAGAACAAGGTACTTTACCTACAGACAGCTGTACCTGAGCCACATGAGAACATTTATGGTCCCTAGAGAAACGGAGAGTTGTATGCAGAGAACCATGGTCAGCACAATACTGCTACACAAATACAGAAGGAGATTAAAGGACGATTCCTACCCCATTCCTCTGTGGCTCACAGTACTCTTATTCCAGTTCCTATTCCCCTTTACAGGAGGGACCTACAGAGCATTCAGATGAAACTAAGGAGGTGTGGGAAGGCAGGGCAGACACAGAGGGTAAGGCTGTGAATCCTGATTGTGAGAAATCCCACAAGCAAGACTGGCACTGGAAATAATAAATCCACCGCTCAAACAGTTGGCTGCTATTGCCTGTAATCCTCCAAGCTGGTAGAGAGATTCACAAGGTCCCATGAGACCCTCTACCTGCACAAGCTGACTCATCTCTGTCTGCAATTTAACCCAACTTCAATAGCTCCCAGGCCCTCACTAACAGTGTGACCTGAGCTGGAGCTTGGTTTTCAAGTGCTTGACGCTACCTGACATTACAGAAGTTCCCCCCTTATTTGTCATGAATATTTGTCATGAATATTTACAGCACAAGTCCTGCTTTTCTTTATCATGTCTGAATCTGTAGCATCAGAAATAAAAAATATGATCAGGGGAAGATCTGGAAAAACATCTCTCCATTTTTGGGGGGTTTGTCATGCCTAGAGTGAAACAAAGACCAGTTGCTGGCATGGGGTAACAATTGCTCTTTCAGAAAACCTCTTACTTTACCCTGTGTTACCAGGAACAGTAAGATTAGCAGAGAGCACTAATCAATTCTATTGGTTCTACATATGCTATTCCCTGAAAGGCAGGACATACTTTTTAGAAAAGATTGTACATACACAGCTGGCACCGAGTACAGTGAAAGAGACAGGTACAAAAAGGTACAAAGATTTTGTTTGACTGCAAAATGAGCCTTGTCTCAGCTGCTTTGGCTAGATCCCAGTTAACAAGAACATTCTTTCCCTTTAGATTTTCACCCAGGAATGTGTATGATTTTGTGGGTTTTAAAATGGTGAAGTGCCTTGAGGGGAAGCCATACAAGGAGAGGCTGAGGTCACTTGGTCTGCTCAGCCTGGAGGAGACCGAGGGGAGACCTCACTGCAGTTACAACTTCCTCATGAGGGGAAGAGGAGGGCAGGCACTGATCTCTATGGTGACCAGTGAAGAAACCCAAAGAAATGGCCTGAAGTTGTGCCAGGGGAGGTTTAGGCTGGATATTAGAAAAAGGTTCTTCACCAAGAGGGTAGTTGGGCTCTGGAACAGGTTCCCCAAGGAAATGGTCACAGCACCAAGCTTGACAGAGTTCAAGAAGCGTTTGGATGACACTCTCAGGCACATGGTATGACTCTTGGGGATGGTCCTGTGCAGGGCTAAGCGTTGGACTCGATGATCCTTGTAGGTCCCTTCCAACTCAGCATATTCTGTGAAAATGGACTTGAGATAATTGCCTAATTTGTAATTTACATGTTCTTTAAATCCTATTTATTTTTTTGCAGGATCAACAAGCAAAGTATCCAGGGTTTGATTCTAACTGCCACAGGAGCCCATGAAGGAGCCACACTGAATAATGATTTGGCAAACTTCTCTTCTAAAAATCGTCTCAAAATAGATCATCAGGATTGAACCTGACTGCCTAAGGCACTTACAGTCTCTTTAGGCTAATCATTTACCAGAAGACATCCAAAATAATTTACAGACATTTTCTGCTCTGTGCTGGATTTAAGCTGAAAATAAGATTTGTTTCCAATTTCTGATTCCTGACAACAGCCTAAATTAAAAGATAAAATAATCAGGGGAATAAAAGTAAGGCTGGTTTTGGTTGTTTCATTTTGTTGGATTTTTTTCAAACAGAAAGACAAAACTCCAAAGTCTTTACAAAAAATACAGTAAAACTGAATGTCTGTGCATATGATGACACTTGAAAATAGTTTTCTTAGTGTATCTTTATGAGTGATTTGTAGTATCAACTCATTTGAGATTACTATATACTACTTTCTTTTTTAATTGCTAAAAAGCAATTATTTAGAAATGACAGTTGCTTTAACATTTATATATATAATATATAAGCTTATTAAGAATGATTTTAACACTAATGTGTTAACCACATGGTTCTTTTTTCTTCACATTTTAAATTATGTTTTTAACATATCAGGAAACCCTCTTACAGTACAGAAATTGTTCAGGAAGTATTGGAAACCATCTGTGACAGAGTGAGTTTTCAACATATTCCTGTCAATGCTTAATAAACAACACAATAGGCTGACTTGTAAACCAGAGGATCTCAGCTTGTGATGTAAAAACTACTCACAATTTGCAAAACATCAGAAAGTAATTTAAAGATTAGGGGGAAAGGGGAGGGCAGAGTGGAAGAAGAAATATTCCTACCCATGAAATCAAGGAAAGAATTTAAAAGGAGGGGAAATGCAAGTACTGGGTGAGTATTTGAAATTTAGTCTAAATTTTATCTGACTGAATGTAACTGTGTCAAACCATGTACACCACAGTACGAACAGTTCAATCTTGTATCAGTACAAGTGCAATCTTGACTTTCTGAGGTTTTCCTTCAGGAATTACCGATTCAGGCTGCATAATCTTTATTATTGCTGAAGGCTTTAATATTTTTACATTGCTTTGATAACCACTGGAGCATAAAAACACAGGTATTCCATGAAGCTCTTCACAGAATCACTTTCCAAAACAGAATAACTCTCATTTACCTTAGAAAGTTGTGTTTTGTAATTTAAGAGATCACAAAATTCTAAGCACATATTCACACACACACACACACACAAAAGCAAAGTCTGGTGTTTGCTTTTAACCTAGTTTGGTCAAACTCAGTTACTGCATATGAGTATGTGTGTGTTTTTATCTGCCTCTCTCATCCAACTAACTTTTAAGCCAATTTCAACAATATTGAACAGAGAGTAAAGGTCTTTGAAGTAGGTCTCAACATTCTGGATGTCAAATTTTCTACAGAATTACTGGAAGCAGGTAGTTAGGTAGAGATGAAAGGCCATCCCTTGCCTGCACTGGGTATGTTACAGTGTGACCTCAATTCATACCAAGCCTCAGGGGATTTACAGAGGCTAGAGAATTGCTGAGTGTCCCAACATGAGAAAAGTTTCCATCTGCACTCATATTGTTATTAACTGTGACACAAAGAATGCTACCATGGGACTCCAAGCCACTGAGAACCAGACTTCATTACTGCCACTGCCCCAAGAAACCACTTTTCCAGTTCCCTTCAGGTGTGTTAGCAACCTGCACAAGTAATAAAATCTCACCAGAGAAGAGCCCTTTCTCTGCCATATAAAATTATTAGTCTTACCACTGTGCAAGTACTGTTTTGTTCCTGAATCCAAACTCTGGAAGCTGAGAACTTAGGAAGGATGCCACATCTCATATAACAAGGATGAAAACCACATAGATACTGGCATTCATGTTCATGCACTGAGCTTTTAACTCAGTCATCCCGCTCTGTCCTTAGCATGACTCTGTGGAAAGGAGCTGTAAATTAAGCTATTTTTATTTTTCTTTTGACTCTCTAGTTTTTTCTTATAAAGACAGCTAAGGAAGGTTTAAACCCCATCACACATTAGAGCTGCTCAAAGTCACACCCAGCTGCAAGACAGACGTATAATCCTCTTTCTCCTTAGAATGTGCTCTACACCAAGAGTTAGGAGAAGATATGAATAATAACATATTGCCTTTAAGAAATTTACATAATTCAAAGTCTTAGTCTCTTTCTTGTTCTCACAGAAATAGAAGACAAAAGTGACTTGATTCTTTTAAATAACTGCAGGTTTTGATTATTTGTTTCTGTACTTCCTAATCTTCCTGTGTAGGTAACAAAAATACAGTACGAAATACAGCTTGTAAAAAACTACATCAGACCTATGGTGTTCACAGAGAGGAGAGTGGCTGCAGAGATGCTTGCAGGGGATGTTGGATATTTGAAAAGGGAAAATTAAAGTATTTCAGTTGAGCATTTTATTAACTATGGCTTTTTTCCTTATCACTGATTATACTTGCATTTTTCTTTAGAACTTTCTCTGCCTTCTCCTATGCTACAGGAGATGCTGAAATGAGTAGGGATAATATGCAGAGCTAAATCAGTCATTTGTTGTTGGGATACTAAGGTCCTCTTCCTTCTGTTTGAATATAAGAACTACTAATTATGGAGCTACTTCAACAATATTTCTGATATTTTTTTATTTTTAACATTTAGACACCAAGTCTCCTGGAATGTACTGCTTTGTTTAATATCTTTATGAATGATCTGAATTGAGGGGACTGAGTATACTCTCAGCCATTCTGTAACCACCAACAAGTTGAGCAGGTTTGATCTGCCCAAGAGTAGGAATTCTCCCCAGAGGGATCTGGACAGTCTGGATGGACAGGCCAAGGTATGAGGTTCAAAAAGGTTAAGAAGTGCTGGGTCCTGCACTTGGGTCACAACAACCCCGCACAGTGCCACAGGCTTGGGGAAGAGCAGAAAGCATCCCAGCGGAAAAGGACCAGGAAGTGCTGGCTGACAGCTGGCTGAACGTGAGCCAGTGTGTGCCCAGGTGGCCAAGAAGGCCAGTGGTATCCTGGCTTTTATCAGAAATAGTATGGCTGGCAGGACTAGGGAAGTGAGGCTGCTCCTCAATTCCTGTGTTCAGTTTTGATGCCCTCACTACAAAAAAGACTTTGAGGTGCTGGAGCATGTCCAGAGAAGGGTGACAAAGCCAGTGAAGGGTCTGGAGCACAAGTCTGATGAGAAGCAGCTGAGATAGCTGGGGTTGTCTAGCCTGGAGAAAAGGAGGCTCAATGGAGACCTTATCTCTCTCTGAAAGGAGGTTTTAGTGAGGTGGGGGACAGTCTCTTTGCTCAGGTAAGAAGTGATGGGACAAGAGGAAAAACATGCCTCAAGTTGTGCCAGTGAGGTTTAGAGTGGATACTTGAAGAAATTTCTTCACTGAAAGGCTTGTCAAGCATTGGAACAGGCTGCCCAGGGAAGTGGTCATGACACCATTCTGAGATATTCAAGAGATATGTAGTCATGGTGCTCAGGGATACGGTTTAGTGATGAACTTGGCAGTGTAGGTTAATGGTTGGTCTTTTCCAGTCTGTATTCTTCTACAGTTACCACTGAAAGAGTCAGCGTCAAATAACATCATTATACAGGCCTGTAGCACAAGAGCACCTTGAGTGTTCATCGAAGTGCAGACTTACAAAATTGATCCTGCACCCTACTACCATCCTCTGAACTGTACTCTATTCCCCAGTTTCCCCCTATAGTCTTAGCATAAGAGTCTGCAAGGGAACTACAGATCTACTCCAGCTGTGCCTTCTGTAATAGAAGTACCAATCTTATCATGAAACTGTAATCACTTGCAGCAATGAGTGTCTTTTGTCACTTCCATGACAGTAAAGGAGGCAAAAAATCTGAAGAAAGAATATTCATATAACTTAAAAACCACATTTTCTGCCTCATTGTCCTCACTTTGCCTCCTTCCCTGGGGACATTAAGTATAAGCAACCATAGATTTTAACCATCACAGAAAAAGGATGTTAGCATTAGTCTCTGAACATCTTACCAATGCTGGTTGCTGCTTGTGCTTTCTCATCACTCTTATGCTGCCAGGGTTTGATAACGTTCAGTGAAATCTGGAGGTACCAGTCAGCAGTGCTCAACAGCACTGAGCAGAATGAGTGACCATATAAAAACTTAGTAATTTATTCATGGAAAGATGGTGACTTGGCAGGATATGATCACAGTACTTGTTAGTGCTCGACAACAAAGAACTTCTGTCCAGAAATAATATAAGTGAAGCAATTAAAAGAAAAAAAACCCAACTGTTTCTATTTGATCAAAATGGAGCATTGGGATGTAACTGCAACAAAAATCAGGAAGTCAAAGCAAACAATAGCTCTAGTAAAATATTTTTGAAAGCTCTTGCATTTCTGAATAACATGGTTTTAACCCCTCCTCACTGGGCATCACTCTTGGGAAATCTAATTAGCACCGGACAACTGCCTAATGTTTACATCAGGTTTAGCTCTGCTGGCTTCAGACAAAACTTCAAGCAGTACTCCTTATTTGGCCTGCTTCATTTCATGTACACTCACAACTTACAGACCCCTCCATATTACAATTCTCTTTTCTCACTGCAAAATTTTACTCCAAGGCCAATACCCTTTGAGAGTCTACTTCTTCCTTCAGCAGTGTGGGAGGAGCAATGGTAACAAGCACAGACTCCGTTTCCTAAAGAAGGAATAACTTATTCTTCTATTTCCACCTCAAATTTCTCATGCTTCTCTTGATATATACTGATCATATGGGCAGGGTAAGGATAAAGTAAGGATGAAGGGTAATGTTTGGGATCTGGCAATTACCAAGGAATTTATCAAACAGTATAAAATAATGTGTCATAATACTAGCTATATCTTTTAAAAACTTGCCTTTAAACTGAGAGAATGATAATAAAAATTGGAATTAGTATTAAATATTTATATTCTATATGCAGGGAGAGAAGGATTATGTCATACTAGGAAAAAAAAAAGCCATAGAATTCAGCAGTTAGACTTCTTAATTCTGAAAGATACTATTGCAAAGCGGGGAAGTAAAAAGTCTATTTGAGAGTTGAAGTTTTGCCCTCTGTGTAAGAAATCATCAGGATACCTCACATCAGCTTGCAAACCTATTTGGAACAAAATGAAGGATCAACTCCAATTTCTCCATGAGATTCACCATGACTTGGGAGAAGGCCAGAAGAAGGTTCTCAGGGAAAGTGTGTCTTGAGTACACATCCATCCAAAAACAATTCAGCAAAACAATAACGTGATTAAATTTTTCACGCTTTTTTCTACACTTATTAATCAAAGACTCTCTAAGAACCTAAAAGATTACATTGCAACTTTTCAATTCCCCTTTCTTAAAAAATGCTTTAATTTAAATAATTATATGGAAAAAAACTTGACTCAAGCATAAAACTGTTTGTGACTGTGCTCTCCCCTACTCTTTGCTAAGCTGCTGAAGCTGCACCCCTATAAAGAAAGGCCACCATGTCATTCAACGCCCCTTGTTGGATATAACAAGAGCACGTTTAGTCTATGACAGAAATGTAAGAACAAGTTACCTGGCAGCACAGATACAAAAGGACAGAGCTGGAAAGGAACAACAGAGCTTCAGGCTCATCACTAGATAAAAGGACTATTATCAGAAAGCCAAACTTATGAAGGCTTATCTGCATTTCTAATTTGAAACTGATGGTTTAATTTGGTTGTTGAGGCTGGGAAATCTATGACTTTAGGACAGAAAATTCTCTACATCTGTGCCTTGCTTTTGAATTGGGAAACTGATTAATGGGCTTGAAAGACAGCTAAGGCTATCACAGCTGCAGAATAAAATAAAGTAAGCTAGTTAGGAGTTTTTCTCTTCCAAAAAGGCAGGACAAATAATAGAGCTTCACCACACAACAGAAGGCCTTTCACACTGAAATATTGCCGGCTCATTTCTATGGCAGCATGAACACAAACTGCAGGGAGTGGAACAACTTGCAGTCAGCTGGTGAAGAAGGCAATTAGCAGGACCAGAAAACTCCAGGCTATTTCCCTTCTTCCCACACATTATTTTAAGAAAGCACCACTGCATGACACATAACTCCCCTTTCTACCCACTTTAATCTATACTCAAGGAACATTAAGCAGGTAAGGCAAAGTAATGTTGCTCACCCAACAGAAACTAAGTAAAGATGAAGAGGGAAGATCCATTTATCCTATCTTAAAAAAAAAATAAATTAGAAGGTGTCAAAGAAGACTAGCAGGTGTCTAGTGCAAAACATGTATTATGTTTGTCAGATAATGCTTAGGGAATCTCCTTGGCACAGAATACTACTGATTTAAAAATAAAAAAATTACCTGTGTTCAAAAAGCAACTTGACCAAAAAAAAAAAAGGGGGGAAAATAATCGGATTTCTCATTTTTATCACAGTAATGACACTTGGAAATCTCAGTTTTGTAGAGCTGAACTAAATGATTCTAAGTGACTATCTAAGCCAGAAAACATAGAAGAAAATGCTGCAGAAATAATCTTGGCAAACCTGCAGAAAAAATACTAGCTGCCTGTAAAATTAGAAGATGTTGGTTTTATCCACTAATATGTGAAATGCAGTATTTCATACTGACTTGTCTTCTCTGTTACTCAGACTTTGTAATTAAACTGCTGAGAGTTTACACCTACTCATATATGTAGGAAATATAGTAAATTAGGTAAAGAGGTCAGCAAGTAGACAGCAAATGGAGTCAATCACATATAAAATAACAGGCAGTGAGATTTTTTCATCTGGCTGAAATACAGTAACTACTCTGTAACTACTAATCACATCAAATTCCATTTTATATACTTCACCAAAACACTTGGCATCAGACACAGTCTAAAAATCAATTGAGAAGCAGTGTCTCTCAAAGGCCACGCTTACATGCCACGTGTACTTTCCTTCTCTAAAGACATTTGCCACAACCACTTGAATGGGCAACCTACAGAAACCCACCTAGGACCTGCTTATGTTCCATTTTTACTTTGTTGTTGAAGTTGTGTTGCTGTTCAATCAAGACACAGTGAAGGGATAAGCCTAATTTCCTCCAGAAACAGCCCCAGTGTTTCACTCTGGTAGTATGTGTGCCTTGGCATATTCCACCAAAATTATAGAATAAGGAAGAGGGCTTAAAGATATTTCGTTCCTACAGGTTTCATACAAGACAGAGCAGAGAAGAAGGAAGAATAAGATTAGTAACTCCCCACCAGCATTTTTATCTTTTTAGGCAATTCTACAGCTGAACACAGCAACCTACAGTTTGCCAAAACACTGCAGAGGAGAGCTAATAGAGAAAACAGAGAAAAATGTTCTCGGTGTTTGCAGAGACAGCAGAATACCTTTGCATATTTCAGTCAAAAAACCACTTTTAACCAAGAAGCATAACCTATGAGATTGCTTCATCCTACTGCTTAGAGAAATTCTTGGGGTTTTTTTCCACAGAAAGTGAGTGCCTTGCTCTGTTTATTTTGCTCCTTGTTCTCTTTTTTTCTCCCTACAGTAATAATCTTAGCCAGCTCCTTTCTTTGCTTCTCCATTGGACAGTGAACAGTTGGGCTTTCAGGTGTATTTTGTATTCCGCTGAATGCTCTCTTCTCCACTGGGAAAGCATACTAAACCTCTTCTTCAAACTTTGTCACCTTTTCTTCTAAGGTGAAGCATCACTGCATAAGATGAAGAACTTGATATATTTTAAAATCAGTAAAGGATATTTTTGTCCCTGGTGTTATTACAAATTGTATCTTTGCAGTATGTTATTTACTCATACATTTACTTCACTCACTCTCTTAATAGCAATAAGATCACAACTGCAAACCCTGAATTCAATTCATTTGTCTTACCTGGGCTCTTCTTTCCTTGCTACTGTCATTGTCTCTGACAAAACACTGGCTTGTACACCTATGTAAAGCTTAAAATTAATAAATGTTCCATTTGCTTGCAGAGTAAGAACTCATTTATCTTCTACTGAAATCTTGCCCATTGCTCTTGTGAAGGATTACCTTTCACAAATGGTGCTGGTGATGTCCTCTCACCCAAGTTGTTCATGGACAGCTAGTGTTTGCAAATTTGAGGAAGTCAATGTAGTGCAGCATAATGCTTGGATGTTTTCCAGGGTATACAGCTTTCTGTTGCTTGTCCCAATCCAGGCAGCTCTGCATGTTGTTTTTGTGAAGTCAAGACTTTAAGCTTTACTTCCCTTTTTACTCACTTCTCCTTCTTGGGCTTTCTGCAGTGACCCCAGTGTCAGAACATTTTTCTTCTCTTAGTTCTGCTCATGTGATTGCCTTTCCTTGTCAAATCACCACACTTTCTTGAAGGTTAATTCTGATTTGCAAAAAGTTTCTCTCTTGACATTTTCCCTTACACCCCATCATAAGCTCTGATTTGCAGCCCCTTGCAAACTGACAAATCAGCTCTTTAGCCTCGGAAGAGACACACATTTTTCTGTATATTCATTTTCCTGCCTCAGGAAACAGTAAGATACTATAAATACGAGTCATCTATTGTCATAAAAATTAGGCTATATTCTGTCTGTTTTCCTTGCTACAGGCTCCCAAAGCTCTTAGTGCTATTTGAGCACATTCCCATCATCATCATCCACATTTCCAGAGAGGTAAATTGCTACAAGTGGTTCCTTAGCTTAGTACTATCAGTGCTCAGTGAGAGCCAAGTAATTTAGTAAAAATTTCAATTTTTCAGACAGATCCATTTATTTCAGGGTGCAAGCTCTGACCTCTTAATTACATAGGTCTTCAGACCATGTAACTGCCTCTTTACCACCAAAACACCTTATAGCTATGATTATTACAGACATGGGAAAAACAAGGCAGTCCACAGAAGATTTGTGAGGAGAAAGAGGATTCATAAGGGACTATTTGAAAGAGAAAACATGAAAACAAAATTAGGTGCAGAAGGGAGCAATAACCTGACAAAGGAGAGGAAAAGGTGTAAGCAAGAGGCTCACTTAGTTTTGCTTCATTGCCCTCCATATACTATGGACCATTCAAGAAAGATGTCAGAAACATCTAAGTAAGGTATTACCCCTGCAACAAGAATCAGTCTTATGAGAAAAGGTGATTTTTTTTTTTTCTTCATAATGCAAAAAGGAGCACGAAGGGGCTCTTCACATCCCCTGGTCACCAGCATGAATTCCAGCTGACTAAATTAATTTGACATAATGATGTGAAATAGAGGTAATGCTTAGTGTTACGACCCGTATAACTGCCAAAAATTAAGTCACTTGATTTATGTTCCTTACTCTAGGTAATACCAGTGCGTTAGTGAAAGAAAATTACTGAGAGCAGCAAAAATAGGAGGATTTTAATCCTCCAAAAAAAGGACCCCCATGATATTATGGGCAGAGATTGCACTGAACTTTTGGTCTGGCTTTTGGATGTTATTTCTTGCTTTACCTCCTGTGTGTGTTTGATGGAGCATTGCCAGCTCTCCTAGACGTGTACAGCCAAATGATTTGAGCCCCTGGGGTTGGAGCTATTCAGCTTAGCTGACAATGTTAAGTTTTTTTTCTTTTCCTTGGAAGACATCATATAATAATTAATTTTATGTTTCCTGTTATTTGCCCAACCAACACAGCAATTAATTACATATATTTCAGTCTAAAGACCAAGCTTACTTTCTCTTCTCCCAGAATCATTCTACATCCACTAGGCTGTGAGAATTTCTCTATTCAGTTTGGCACCTGTATATAACAAACAGTAAACACAGGATGGGATGACCTTGAAATATGACTGAACTCAGCATTCCACCCATAAGAAATGTGGATGCATGTGTGTACTAAGGGATTTCAGAATCCTTGAAGGAATTTGTTTAGAGGTTGGCAGCATAAAGTCCTTGTTTTAGTAACACTTTTTTTCATTACTATTATCAATTCCAAGGAGCTCTTTGGCTTTTCGCTTTTTAGTTGGAATCCTATTCATATTCACAATAATTTGATTTAAAGTTGACATAAACTGAAGGAAAATGCTTGAACAAAATTCATATTCCCTTTATCTATGCACCAAAAATAAGAAGGATGCAGATGAACAAAATACTCCCTTTT
The DNA here is from genome assembly GCA_038380795.1 of Pyrocephalus nanus. NCBI lineage: Eukaryota > Metazoa > Chordata > Aves > Passeriformes > Tyrannidae > Pyrocephalus > Pyrocephalus nanus. The sequence goes on from CM076259.1 coordinate 18,466,514, forward strand.
GGAAGAAAGTGATTTATAGTTTTTCTCTCTCCAGCTGCCTTTCTCCTCAGATGCATGTGTTAGCTCCAGGGTGTTTTAGCAGTGCAGCACCAAACTAATCCTTTTATTATTCATTCAGTATTACCTGAGTGTGGCCCTACTCCAGGTGCTGCCCAGTTTCCTTTGCCAGCCTGCCAGGGTGACTGGTGGGCTTGGTCCCAGAGAGCCCACTCTCACTTCTCAGGCCAGCTGCAGAGCTCCTCTGGGGCCAGATTTCGTGTGGTGAGGGGGAACAAGAGGACAGAGGGAAGGAACGGGACCCATTTTTTTCCACTACAAAACAGAAGCAGAGCTAGCTGCTACCTTGAGCCTCCATTCATCTGCCCATGCAAATCCCTCAGATTCAAAGAGAACAGAGATGAATGTTTTGCTTGCCTCTTGCCAGAGTCCTTCATCAGGCTCGTCCTCTCCAGGACACAGAGAGTGAGAGGGACTGTACAGGGTGATACAAGTACCCCCGTGGCTGAGGCTTTTGGCCAGGGAGCAGGCAGCTCACAAACTGAAACTTTCCGTATTGCACTTAGAGAAGAGGAAACAAGGATTTTTACTTTCCAGTAGTACTTCACTTATCCAACTGCTCTGTGCACCAGCACAATCAGTCACCTAACAGAGAAGCCCTGTAAAGGTCAAGCAAAATTTCAGTGCAAGACTTGTGAGATATATTAAAGTGGTTGCTCATGGCAGAACCTGCTGAACGCTGTCATGGGTACAGAATTCACTGTATATGATAAGAAAGCAATATTTTTAATAGGCCTTTCATTCAGAAAGGGAGTTTCTACTACCTGAGTTTAGAGATGACCTACACTTGAGGAGTTTGGCTGCAAAACTGTTCAAATTCTTCTGTACCGAAAATGCACCCATTTTCAAAAGTGGTTCATTGAGTCAACAGCTAATTCCTTTGGATTATCAAATTCAAGTTTTCACCAACTGGAGTTATTTAGACTACAATCACGTTTTCAATTTTTTAAAACTAGCATGTTGGAAAGCATATGAAAAATGAACTCCTCCTAAAGTCACCATTGATGTACAAAATAAGTTTTCTTTAGGAAATTTAATCAGGCTTTGTTCACAACACACAGAAACAAATTCGCTGTTTTTGCAGTGCTGAGATGAGAGCTTTTCTGTGCATAAAATACAAAGAAGGAAGAATTGCATATCAAATTGCAACAAGATAAGGAACTTTATGTAATGAGAAGAGTGAAAGAATTTGTTGGATCGTTGGATTTTGACATCACTACTTTTATGGAAAATGGCACGGGGGCCTTTCATAACCATGAGCGTTCAACACTCATTTGAGCAATCACACCCCTCACAGCACACTTGTTCTCTGACATTTATGCTGCCAGGGCTCTCTCAGCAGCCCCCTCATCACAAATCTCTAATGCCACCTCTTGTGTCATTTAATTTTCCTTTGAAGGTCTTCTACTCACCGCCCTACCACACTGTTTTGCTCACGGTTTCTAATGAAACCCCAGCTAAGATAATATCAAACACAATATGAAATGGAGTGGGGGAAAGCATTTAGTTCTTAGCAACTTCACTGAAATTTGCTGTCCCACAGAGGAGGACATTTTGATAAAGTACCTTCTCAGAAAAAAAATACTTTTCCTCAAGTGAGCTGAGGTGTCATACTTAGACAAATAAAAATCTTGAAGTTGTATCTTGGAATAAAAAATACTGTAACTACCATTTCAGGATAAAGTTGAAAATATTATGTACATGAATAGCAATTCCTGTTAGTACTTGACCCTTGGAAAGGTCATTAAATGGCAATCTCTGAATAAAACGAGGAGGCTTGGCAGTTTCCTGCCAAAGTTGATAGAAAGGGCAACTTTCAGTTGTTGGCTACATTTTTTTTCCCAGTTCCCCAGTTGATACTGTAATTGCGAGGAGTTTTTTTGAGAATGTGGGACTAATCAAAAGAGTGAAACCATGAGGAGAATGGAAATAGGGGAGAACAATTTAGTAGCAGAAAATAGAAAACTCAAAAGGAAGGGAAACAAATGGACTCCAGGGAAAAAAAATTAAATTATATTTTAAGAGTCTTACTGATGCCTGATGAGGAAAGGGGTTAATTAGCAGATAAGGGATGAATTTTGCAAAACAGTTTTGGCTGAAGAATGGAAAACTTCAACAGAAGCAATAGAGATAAACAGACCACAGCCCCTGTGAAAGGTGAAACAGTGAAGCCTCTGGAGATGTCAGACGCTGAGGGGCTTTTACTGTAGAGCTGATACCAACAAACTGTCAGCCCGGGCAGCAAGGCTTCTCTGCATAAAGATGCAGCTGCTGTAAGAGCTGTCTGAGGGATACAGAGAGCAGAGCTGCTGCTGCAATAAACTCAACATGTTTGCATTGCCTGGTAAAATCCATTAGCAAACTTTAAAAGTCAGAAGTAAAGAGGTTTCCATCCTCTCTAACTCTATATCCCTGCTGTATCAGTAGGTCAGTTTTGTTGGCATGGTGATACGCCAGACTAATCTGTTCAGTCCCCTGGGCTGCCACCATACCAAAACACCGCGGTGATCATCCATGGGTCATGCAGTAACATGGGGATGGGATCAGTAAGTGACGGGGATGTTAAAAACCCCCTCAACATTCACCTTTTACCTCCCCTGCAGGAAGGAAAAAACTCGAAGGAAAAAGAAGATTTTCAAAACCCACAAAACCTGTCCGTATACTCATTTTTCGCCCAGAATCTATTGCTGTTCAACAGAGAAATCCGCCCGGTGGGGCGCCCAGATTTCTGCCAGGCTCCAGGACAGCAGTCAGTATCCCCCTTGCAGAGGGACCACGGGAGATGCGGGAGGCTCCCCCCGGCTCCCGCACTCGGGCTGTGCGGCGGCGGCTGCGGCCAGCGGGGGGCGCTCCGGGAACGCCGGCGGGGCCTGCCTGGGGGTCCAGCGGGAAAGAGGGAATTTGGGGGAGAATAATGGTCAGCATCGTCCCTCTCCTCCACACCTCCTTCCCCCCCCCCCCCCCCCCCCCAGCAGTAATAATAAGCTCCTCGGCGAAACTGACCAAAACCTAGGAAAAAAAATACAGGAAGGAAAACTAATTAGCAAATCCATCACCTAAATATTTCTGGTTGGTTTGGGGGTTTTGTGGTTGGTTTGGTATTTTTTTTCTTTCTTTTTTTTTAAAAGCAAAGCAATAGCACAATATAATTTCATTAGCAACTGGAGATCAGAGGCATCCTGGCTGTTTTCCAAGTGCTGCCTGGCTGTAGAAATGAAACATTTACAGAATTTATCAGCCTGCTATTAAGTCTTCAATCCTGTAACAAACCCTTATTTTCTCCAACTCCTCTCCAAAAACCCCCAAGAAATACTTGTGTGCACATCCAACAAGGCTCCAGAAACAAGTCCTTCTATTTTCAGTAAGCTTTATATTTTTTTTGTACAATGTGAGAAGTCGAAGGTACTGCTCGCTGGGTGTTGTAGACAATTTCCTGTTGTGTCTCTATAAACACCACGCAGATTCTAGCTAAGTGACTGCATCTCTTACTGTTTAACACCTTTTTTTTCTTTTGTTAAACAGTATTTCCTGTTCAACGGCAGCTCAGGCTCTCTCGCAGATCTCATCACCTCAATCACTTCATACTGAACGAGCACACCATCTTTTCTTCTCCACCTTCTCCCTTGAAGAAACCCTCCGTGCCTCCTGCACTGCCACTCACAACTCACAAAGATGACTCCTACCTCAGGCTCCTTCCTTGCAACCAAGCCTGCAGTTGCATCACTGCCCCCCCTTCCTGCCCCCAGCCCCTCTCCTGCTGCCTGACCTTTCCTGGCAGGCACAGCTGGTCGCCGTGATTTATTATTCCCTCACTGGCTGTGCTCGCTCGGGCATATGGGGTCCCACTACAGCGGGGAGGCTGTGGCACTAAACTTCAGCGGAGAGGCTGACATTTAGCAGAGGCCCCATGCCTCAAAGCGTGACACATCCTTCTGCTACCACCTGATGTTGCATCCCTGCCTGGGCTCCTGGTTTGCTGATGCTTTCCTTCATGCAAACCAGGCATAGCATTCTCATGTTTACATTTCTCTGAGACACCATTAGACACTTGCATGCTTAAACTAATAGAATAACTAGTTTGTGGATGACTGAGGGACTACAAACTATTCTTAATTACCTTGGGAACCCTTTTTTTGCTTCCTTAGGCATGCACTTTAAAGTCTTCTGATTAGAAGGGGATACTTACAGGTTACTGAATATCTGTTTGAATGACTCATTAAAACAGAGATGTGAGCTCAACCCTGTTCTTGTTGAACAGGTGTACACATCATAGCTGTGCTAATGGGCACTTTTGGTACAATTATGGAAAAATGCTGAGGCTTACCTGGTCTGATTGTACTTTAGGTGTCCAGATGCAGCATTTCCATGTGGCAGACGAGGATAGATATAAAAAAACATCGATTTAGGGCTCAGAGACCAGTTTTATGACTAATTTCTTAGACAATCACTGGATTATCTGATCAGTATGTTTTCCCACCTAAAGAGCCTCCTCTAGAGAACATTAAAAAACAAGCTCCAAACACACTAGAAAAGTTTCAAAAGACATGATCTGCAATGAAACGTTTGATTAATTGGGTGGGTTTGATCTAGAGAAGAGACAATTATGAGAAAAGTTGTAACTGTGTATCATCCTTGATAGGCTAAATCTTCCTAAACAAAAATTCCCAAGTGGCAACTCAGGCCACCTCTCAAACACGAATCAGGCATAAAACCGATCATGCAGAGGACTGCCTGATCTTCTACTTTATTCCCAAACTTTTTTCATCTTACCTCCAGATTAATACACAGACACTTCAGATGTTCAGCAGATGATTCACTATTTTTCTCCTTGTCCATGCTGTTAGAGTATTATGCTATCTGTTCTCCCATTTAATTTTAAGTGTGTGTTCAGCTTGCTTCAAAGAGGAGAGAAACAACCTGTTCTCCATGTCCCTGGTGAATCAAAGAAGAACCACATAAATTGCAATGAGGCAGATTTAAGTTAGACATTCTGAGAAACTTACTAATATTTATGGATAGGAAAACAGGAGAGTAGTTCAATTAAGGAGACCATGGAGTCTCCCTCCTCTGATGTATTTCAAAGCAGGCTACAAAAAAGATCTGTCAGGATTGAGAGTTCCTGCATTTTGCCTTGGGCTTGAGATGATGCCTAGGAAAACTGCAAGGCCCCTGGGTGCTGTGTCCACTTAGAGGCAAGGAAGAAAGCATCTTGGGCAAAAAGGAAGGGAAGCAGTGTGTAAACAGTGCTATGGTCACACTAAAAAGAAGAATTCAGTTTACATCACTGCCATTTTAGTACTTATCAGGAACACTAGGTTTGCTTAAATATATAACCTCTAGCATAGTAATTCCCTCATTTTATAAATTAACGCATTAAAATGCTTTTGCTTTCACATCTGTGTTTGAAATTGATTTTCACCTTCACAGATATCACTATAGATCTATAGTAACTTTTCTTTCAACTTTTTTTGGTTTTGTTATAAGGTATTTTTAAAGAAAAGGTATTTTACAGGCAATAATGAATTAAAAAAAAAGTTACTGTAAGTCAGGAAATTGTGATTCTTTAACCATAAGAGATGAAAAGAAGTGAGAGTGTTAAATTGTAACAAATATCAAAAAATGAAAGCACGCAACAAAAAAGGAAACAAAGATCAATGTGACCTAAAATATAATTTTTTAAATCTAGAGATCATAGGTTAAAATTTTTGTATTGAGTTTGGACTTTTGTAGCCATGTATATGCACAAAACGTAATTCTGGATAATGATGTGATAGAATAATACTGGGGGGCATAAAGGAGAAGCAGCAGTGCATTTTTAACTGAATAATTGTGACTGTGTCTCTACTGAGAAGCAGAGAATTGTTGACCTTCTGTTTTGCTGCACCATGTGAAATTCAATCCAACCAGATGATCCCATATGAACTTGGAACTAGTTTCTCTTAGATTACTATCTGTTCAAGTATCCAAATACGCCTCCAAAGTGCTTGAAGATGAAATACAAATAATGGGAGGTGATTCTAAATTGCTTGGACTGTGAGTGAGCCAACTCTTTCCTTCAAAACTTATTTCCTGGAGAGATTCCAGACTTATTTTCAATTAAAACAAGAATGAAACAACTTTTGCTCTACGTGCTCTTCAGAGACTCCTCTTCTTCCTCAAACTGCAGCTCTAGGGCATGTGACTTCATTTAAAAAAATGAAACACTTTTAGGCCATCTGCGTTTTTCTGCATAGCAAGCAGCCTTATGTAATCCTGTTCTGCTGACCTCTCTCCTGATGCAAGGCCAGTCTGCACAGCCATTGCGTTGGGAGGAAATGGCGAGAGGCCTTTTGGAATACTCTCTCCCCTAGCACAGCCATAAATCAGCTTCCCAACTCCTACACTTCTGGGCACCGCATCCGTTGTTGTGTCTGACATAACGCCATGCCCTGGGTCTTAAAACACATGTCCTGATCTTGCCTTCTCAGCTGAGGATTTGTGGGAGGGGATGAGAAATTCCAAAATCTGAATTTCTTCGGAAATCAGCGTCATTCAGTGCTGGTGATGTGTCCCCCTGGCTTATCGGATGAGCAGCCCATTGCACGTCACCCTAAACTTTACCACAATTAGTCAGGGAGCTGATCCAGCACTGGGAGAAGGGCAGTGGCTGCATTGTTGGAAGGCCAGCTAAATGAGAACATATGTGCTACCGAGGAACAGCTACAGCTATGTCCTTCACTTCGAACCATGTTGTGAAACAAGGCTGACACAGCCTCAAAACTATTAATTTCCTGTCTTGTTGATAAACTTCAGCACCCTGTTTAAAAACTGTGAGGCTAGAATGAATTTCTCTATACCTTCTCAATCCTCTCACCAGTTTTCTAAAGGAATCCTTTCTGGTTTGATTAAGGTAAAACTGAGAATATATAAAAATAAAACTGCTATTACTATTACTACTGCTATTATACTATCACAATGTATATCTATCCTTGCTACAGCCTTTTCTTGGATACATCTTTAACGATGCCTGTGATCCAAGCATGTGGCAATTTAATTTGCAGCAGCAAAACCAGAAAAAAAAAAAAAAAAAAAAAGCAGGGCAAATATTTCTGTTCCTCAGTTTACCTATCTTTGAAGCTGGCACAGTAAAGGCCTTTCACCTGAAATTCACTCTGACAATTGAAGACTGACCAGTGTTTGGTATCATTTGGGAAGGACATTAGTTCTCCACAGAGTTGGAGACCCTACTTTTGTGCTAAGAGTATGAACTGTAGATATGTTTTTGCAGCTCTTTCAATGTTTCAGCCAGCCAAAAAGGCAGGTCGTTCCTTGCTGCTGTCTCAGATACATTTGTCCACTGAGTTCTATCAGTGCACCACTTTTCATCACATACACTAACACATACAAGTATTGAAAACCAGAGTATTCTGTAACATACCAAAGTGTTCAGAGACCTGAAATAACGTCTGTAAAACTTGGATGGAAAGCAACACCAGCTTGAAACATCAGCAGTGATGTATTATGCCATCTTGACTGCGGTGTAATTTCTAATTTTATTATATGGAGTAAAAAAAAAAAATAAAATGAATATTTTCCTGTCAATGGAAATGGAAGCAGCTGGTTTTAAGCAAAAGAGTGTAGGTCAGCAGACAAAACAGAGAAAGCCATTGCTCCTGGTACAGAAGGATGGCCAGGCTCCCCACCAGAAATGGCTTCATCTTGGTACTACTGAAAAGATTCTGAAGAATGCTCCAGCCACGACTCGAGGACAACCAGCAGGGCGGTGGTTTAGAAATAGGGTGTATGCTAGATGGATTTATGCCAGAACACCCTCAGGTTCTCTTGAGAGTGAGGTTACTTTCTGTCACTTTCTACCCTTCACAACTACACAACTATTTTTTGCACCCCCACCCTTTCACTTGCATAATTTTCCAGCAGTTTGTCTGAAATAGCAACCGACAGGCCAATATTCAAACACCTTGGTTGCCTGGTCACTCTCTGTCCCCAGTATGACACTTCAAAGGGCAGCAGGAACTGTTTCACGGCAGATTACTTAGGAGATAAAATGCTCTAAAGGAGGAAATGATAGAAGATGAGAAGAAAAGCAGTGTAAGAGGTCCTAGAGAAAGAAGAATGGGGATAATAAACAACTACTACAGAAACCCCACACAGGTCATATTTTACTCTTGCTTTACTTTTCAGCTTACCAAAAAGTGGCATTTTGTGAGTTCTGCTTCATATCCAGGGAAAGATGGAGACCCAAATATCCACAGGGTAAAATTAACAGAAATTCTCAACATGCCATCTCAGTGTTTCCATTTTGCTGTCTCATGTTGTCATTAAACCCAAAAGGTAGCACTGTAGCCATACTCTCTTTCTGCTTTCTAATCTTTGCTGGTATGAATGCAAATAACAATTTTGAAATAAAAGCTGAGATTTTAACACAGCCATGGAACACTAGAGTCATGAGCCTATAAAACAGGTTTTACACATTATCTCTTAGGATGTAACTGCAAAAAAAAAAAAATACAAAGTACAGACTACTGATCCAGACTGAGTACTTGGAACAGTTTTTCTCTGTTTCTCAGCCCATTCCAAGTGCCATTTGTTATTTTTTTTCATAGCAAATTGCATGGCTACATCTAACAGAGGATATTTAAGCACTGCAATAATTTACACAGGAATGTGGCCATTTCTCCAGCATTTGGAGTCTTTAATCAAATCTGGCATCTTTCTGATTATTTACTACATTTCCATAAAAACATCAGCTTACTAAAGGAATTTTTGAAGAAGAGTCTATATTTTTCTAAGAAGTCATTTTAGACAATAATAAAGATCATTAAGAAACATGAAATCTATTATTCTTCCTCAGTAGAATTATTTTGGATTGATACTCTTATAATTAAGGGAGAATATGATTTTACAACTAAAATACCACATTAACAACAACACAAAAAGAGAAGTAACACTGAATTTTTCAGTCTAACTATCACTATTTCTGACTTTTTGCTGAGTGCCTAACACTACATCACTAACAGGCAAAGCACTAATGGGATTAGCAAAATTATCTGGAAAAATAAGGGGTTTTTTTTGCTATTATATATTATATAGGCTTTTTCCTCAGAACAGATTTTTGGACACCCATTCTAATATCTGTGATCTTTTAGGTAATCATAGGATGGAAGTGCTTATCTGAGAGATGAAGTTTCTTTCTTTTGTACTCTTAGGCATCTGAAATGAATAATACCTTAATCCCTTGGCTACTTCATTTGTAACTGCTTGGTAATTGTGAAAGGGTACATTACTGCTAAAGGATTAATTTAGTTCCTGCAGGAGAATTCTCAGCACATACCACATATGCAGCAGCCCTTCTCAAAAGAAGGTGACTCAGTTTCATCTAACACATTAGGAATGTGCACCTTCTCTACTTCTGATTCATTTCTGAGAACTGAGTACAAGTAAATAGCATTTCCACAGCCCTTGCTGATTCTAATAGTATCTCTCCTGGAATTGCAGGTGAAAGAATGTTCATTTTCAGACGACTGCCTATAATACCAGAGAAGAATAAAATTGCAGGTTTGCAAAAAATGCTAGAGATAAATAAAATTATATGTTTACATAAAAATAGGCCATCATTGCAGGTTTCCAGACAAACCTCTCTATGAAACCAGGTGAAAAAAAACCTGCTTTCCCAATACACATTTACATTGTTCGTTTTTTTTTTCTGACCACTCAGAGTCTCTGAAAATATATATGAAAGAATAAGAGACTCTACACACTGCTGACTCCTTCCATATTTGTCTGAAGGGAAAGAGATACAAATAAATACCAGAAGAGGACATAAGAAGTCACCGTTTCTAAAGATGTCTAGGCTAACAATACCAAAGCAAAGATGCAAGGTCATGCCACTAGGGAGAGTATCAAACCAATTAGGATATGGCTCACCAATATTTAATGGAAGCATCACTCTAATCTGCATTGAAATTGAAATGTAGAGTGGAAAAGTCACGTACTGCCATTCATTGTGCAATGTTCTGTGCTTACAGAATCCTCCGAGAATGGCGTTTTGGAGCCATAAGTAATATATTACTCCAGTTATTGACTGTACAACATAAGAAACGAAAGACAGACAAATTTAGCAGATATTTCTGATGAAAGTTGAATTACATTATAATAATATTCTTTTATCTCTGTCAGAGCTTACATTCAAGGCTTTACAGGAATAAAATCCAGTATACTACTAGCTACAAAGGCAAAATAAGGAATCCCTTTCTTCCTAGCTTCAGCAGAACTTTCCAGTATGGGGTAAACTCTGTTCAACCCTGTATTGGGGGTGAAATAGGATGGAAAAATACCTTCTGTTAGTCCTCTTAACAAGGAACACTCAGCATTTCTGAGGCCGAAGGCCAGCAGCATTCGCTTTTGCTCCCTTTTTCCCAGTGGGACAAAAAAAAAAATTGTGTAGAAAGCAAAAAAATAAAGAGAAGGTCACATTAAAAAAAAAAAAGGGAAATATTTAGGATATTTGGGGGAAGAAATGGGAATAATCAGCAAAGAAATTAACAGAGAGCAGGCAAAGAAGAAAGAATTTTGAATCAGGCAGTTGTACTAAAAGAGGTTCTTCAAAATCCAAGGTGATCAAAGATCTTCACGCTGAAGATTGGCAGCCACTTTGGGACCCTTCCCTGTGCCTTCATAGGCCCTGATGTGGCAGTGCTGTGGAGGTGCATGTGGAAGTGCCTGGCAGTGCACAGGAAGAGAGCTTAGTGCAATTATTTTTGACAGTCATCTTTTGGCAAAGGATGCAGCTAAAAGACAGCAGGCTGGACAAAATAATTCTGAAAACTAAGTTCTCATCTGACTTTTAGTTTGTAACAGTCTAGTTTCTGTTTGTGTGTTTACCAGTGCTTGACTGGGTCCTTGGTACTTTGAGGCAGTATATATTTTTATAAATGATAACATTTTGATGCCTTTTTCAGCTCAGCATCTCCATCACATAACATTCAGATACAAATAATAGTATAATAATTGTCATTTTTTGAAGTCATCTAGTACTGCAACTTCCAAAAATACTTGATTTCCAATACCAAGCTAATACACTCATCCGATGTCAAAAATAAATTTACTTCTCATAAAACTGTGATGGTTAGGTACTTGAATTTGCTGTTGAATCATCATATTTTATTTGCACGTGCTGCACTAAAGGTTAATAATACTTCTTCGTTTGAGTAGCAGTATTAGAGATTGGCAAAGCCTGCCAATAATTCAGATGTAATTGATGTGTCTGCTTGCAGATTCACAGATTTCATATAGATTTTGTCTGTTATAATGTGACTCATTCTTCTGCCCATGATCATTTGTATGTAGTGACATTTGTGATTTAATTTTACAAATTAAACTTATAGCAGCAATACGGTTTAGTTTCTTTGGCATGATAATTGGACAGTATATTATCAAACATTAGGGTCTGTTCCCATTCTCTGTCAGCCCAGTTCACAGCAGTGAAATCTATATTTATATGAAGCTAAAAAATTATTGATATCAACTGCCTCCATCTGTTATACAATGAGATACTGAAGAGGCAAACAGACTCATGGGTAATGCAGGGAGTGGAGCTTGGGAGATATGGATTTGGATATCCTATTCTGTTTCAGTGAGTTAAATCCTCTGTGTTTCAGACCACTGCCTGTAAAACAATATTAACCCTGTTTCTCTTACATATAAAGGTAGAGGACCATTTATCTTGCTGATTATGCATACTCACCAACAGAGCAGGTCTTGATCTTATTTGGAGCGTCCAAGCATGACTGGAGGTCAATACAGGGGGAGGCAATAGAGTGTTCTGTATTGATTCACTCATTAAAACCATTCAAATGTTTGTAACAAGAAGTCTGTTAACAGGGACTGGAAGTATTATCCCAGACTCTGAAGTTCTCTCATATATTATTTTTTGCTATGGTATTTGCATCCTGCTTCCTGTTTGATGACAGTCTTGTCTCAAGAATTTCCTCTCCACAGCCCTGTGAGGTTCCTTTTCAGAGCAGGAGACTCCCCAGTATATTTGCTGTCCACTGTGTGACATGATACTGAAGTCTGGGACCAGCTTAGAGAAATGAGCATTAAATTTTCCTTGAGAAAAAATTTTTATGTTTTTGGTGTGGGTTTTGTTTGTTTGGTTGGTTGGTTGGGTTTTTTTTGGTGGTTGTTTGTTTGTTGTTGTTGTTTTGGGGGTTTTTTAACCTGAGATAATTTTCTTTTTACTCATATTAGGACTTGTTTAGGGTTGGAATTGTGAAGGAGAAAATTAATAAACCTACTTTGTGGACTAAACTTAAAAGTGAAGTGGATAAAATAATCACTGAGAATGCAAATGTAATGCAAGGCCATAGAGGAATTTTTGAGTATATTAATGTAACCCAGATGATGAATACAAACTTTACACTTTTCTGGACATTTCCTCACCTCTGAATTTTGAAGAATATGTTTTGCTATATTTCCCCTGAGGAATATGGTTTCTTTTGATTTCTCTCAGTCTGCACTCCATATGGTGACACTAAACACCACATCCTGTCCTCAGCAGCTGCAAAGTTGATGGGTGTTGAAGGAACTTGCCACCTTCAGTCCTTGCTCCTCACTGTGCCAAAAACAGCCCCACACCTACAAGTTTTCAAGACAGCAGAGGTGGCATGAGCTGGACTATCTGATAACAGGTCTGATCAGAGGCATTCTGGGTGTGAAGATTTCTGGTCAGAAGATGCTAAATAGTATCTCTAGGGAAAAATTAATATGTTTCCAGTAACATCAAAGAAATGCTGGCATCCTGAATTTGACTGTGTTTCTTCAAATATATAGCTCAAATATGGAGTCAAAAGTTTCATTTCCTCACTGGGAGACTCTTTGTGTTGGGTACATATATCTTGCAGCACTAAAATCCCTCAGCCTGTAATTAATTAGCTCAAGTAGCTTTGATGATGTTTACAGAGAGAGAAGCAGTGGAGATTGCCTGCAAGGCTCAACAGACTTAGTAGCTAACAGGCCTCTTCTGCTAGGCAGGGATCTCAATAGCACTACACATTGCAAACCAGCTCAGCCAGGGTTGTATTTTGATTATTGCTCGCCTGCTGTGGAAGAGGGAAGTTCTCTGAATGTGACTGTTTGGGCATCTGATTAACTGTTGTAAATATGAGGATAAGGCTGGGGGAGAACTTTTACCTCGTCAGAGAGGGCTTGAGTCAGAGCTTCCAATGCTTGCAGGACTGCTTCCAGCTCAGTGTATGAATGTTCCAGGTATTGCAGGTTACAAACAGTAACTGCTGAGATGTAAAAGTACCGATGGAAGGGAGAGTGAGAGCAGGGCCTGGTCCTGAGCAGAAAGAATTAAAAGAGAAAAAAAAAAAATGGGGACAGTGAGAGAAAAAAAAAATTGACATAAAAAATGTACCACAGAAAAGAGATTCTGTGTTTTCGAAGGTTAATAATTTCTGACTCGGCAGTTCAGATCAGTTTTACTCAAACCATATGTGCTGTTTGGTTTGTGCTTTACGTGTGTTCAGTTACAGGGGTTATCTGTTCTCCATAGGGATTATCAACAGGGGTTATCCAATTCTTCACTTAGTGATCTACTGATATAGAGCAAATGCCAAATACTTTAAAAGAAATAGCAATAGTAGGAATCAGGCTATATCTTTCATATTGTGCACTATGATTTATTTTTTTTTTTAGTTCCTGCTGCGTAAATGTTTTCAAACTGGCTTGTGGCCAAGAGACAAGAGGAACACAAAACATTTTATCTGGTATCTTTATCATGTTTATTTTCCTCCCTTATTCAAATGGGGATGTTCTTTTTGCCCTAAGGTTACAGAGTACCAGATGCTTTTCAAGCTCTCCAAGACTATAAAAAAAAAAAAAAATCAAGCAACTTCTTAAATAAAAAATTACTGTAAACCTAAATATTTCCAGGTTTTACGTAAGAAATCATAGTCTAACTCAGATGACTCAACATGCACAGAATCAGAAACCACTGAGAGCTTAAAAGGAAACCTTTAAAATATGTGGTAGGGAAATGTGATTCATCAAGTAAATTTGAGAAAACTGATTAGTTTCTCTGTATTCCACCAAAAGAAGAAGATGCTAAATTAATTTATCCAGTAAATAACTTTGTAAAAATATTCATTTGTCTTGTTATTGTAGCCTATACATATTCAACTCTAGCCCTGGTGCTAGATATGTTTATCTTAATTATAATGTTTAGTTACATCTCTAGGTGCTCAGTGACTGGATGATTTTCCCAGGGACTGCAGCTACATCAGATGCTAACAACTAGGAGAATGTTTTCCCTATAATGCTTGCTGCCCTGAGGTTTGAGCCTGTGTCACTGAAAACAGGCAATTTTGCCAATGATTCCAAGTGGTGCAGAAGGACATCTACCATTAAAATCTGCATAAATGTTCCACCTCTAATCAAAATATTCAAAAAATTCACACAGCTTCCAGTGGAACCTTGTAAACAGTTCTCTAAACTATAGCTTCTTGGGCTTTGTTGAACCAAACTGAAAGGAAAAACATTCCACACAGAAGCAGGACAGTTAGAAGAATACATGAATTATAGAAATGTTTTTTAGCTGTGCTGCTTTATGTACATAAATTTACAGACATACATATAGCAGTTAATCAATCACCTCCAGTCAAAATCGTCAGGGTATTTTAAATGATATTGTACCATCAGTCTGTGTTCAGGCAATTCCTTTTCACTCTATTATAACTTTTCATCTTGAGCCTATACTAAATTCCATTTATCACAATAGGTGTCAGTAGCTATACCATTTTCAGTAGCATCTTCTAGATAAAAACACCCCAATGTCTCTCTGCAGTACCATTAGCAGTATTGACTGCTCTCTTTTCTCTCAATAGAAAGCCCCTCACAGATCCCTTATTGTGGAAAAGAAATTCTCAGCAGGACCAAACATTGTTTGAGTGATGTGTGAAGCAGAACAGATTAAACACTTAGCAAGAGTTATGAACGGGGCTCTATGCCATTTTCATTTAGGGACTTTGATCATTAAGGGGACCTGCTTTTCCTTGTCAGCGATGTTTTATTGTCATTTAAGTGGGCTCCTGCCATGCAGAGGGATAGAAAGTTATTAATATTTTGGCTAAAACCCTCTCCAACCATTCTTCATTCAACTTTTAACAACTGAACAACTGACAGAAGCAGTGAGGTGATCAGAAGATGTATGGAGAGGACAGCTGACTTTTTGTCAGTCATTTATCTTGTTCCCTTTTGAGACTGCATGCTGGGACACAGGGTGTTCAGTTGGTGCCCAAGGGATTATCTCAGATCATCACTTCGAGGTAATGAAGGAATGCTATTATTCTTCTACTGCAACAGAAAGAAACATTAGCAAGTGCCAAGGAGTGCAGTCTAGCTCTTAGAGCAAAAGATGAGGGGCAGCTGTTCTTTGCTTCATAGCTGCTTGGATTATTATCTCAGACGAGTCACATTAAAGAAGGTAGGAGTGGAATGGCATGCAGAGGTGGAAATCAGAATCTCTTTGTTCTTAATTAAGCATCTTTTTATCCTTCCTCCCAGTTCTGCTAGTACCATTAAAGGAAAATAGCATTTGATACATCATTGGAGAATTACCTGAGGATTTCTGCTCTTGGAAATAGCTGCATACTGCTATCAGTGTGTCTTTTTGGGTAAATTATTCAGTTCCTGTGTAGAGTGTGTGACAGAAGATGCCTTTGTAGTGCCTTTCACTACACTGATTTTAGTCATGAAATGGTTCTGTTGCACGGAAATAAAATCTGTATTGCTGCAATCAGGGAAAGAAAATGCATATGATATACCCTGACTTCAATGTCCAGGTAGCTGACAAGTAGAGCTTGTTTTCTGACCTGTGGGAGCATATCTTCCTTAATAGAAAGAAAACAAAACTGGTCTCAAAACAGAGTGACAGAAACTCAGAAGGCAGGAGGAAACTGAAGAACTGCTTTTAGCTATTATGAAGTTATTATTCCTGTATCGCATTGCCAAAAATGGAGTTTTGGGACTATATCTCTCAAAGTTTTTGATAAATAAACAGCTCACTCATGCTATTACAGCATTTTCACACCCAGATAAAAACAAGAAGCTAGGGCAAATGGAATAGTCAGTTTAACCACTACAAATGCTTAGTTTACTTTCAAAACTATAGAGAACTTCTTCATAAAAACAGATTCATCCCTCTCCATTTAATAAATTATTAAACCATTATCCTCTTAGATATGGCTATTCTCCAAGTCAAATGAATTTTTTTTTTTTCATTTTCAGAAAGATGAATCACCAGAGAAAGTGGGAAGTAATAAAAAAGTTCCATGGAAGCAGAAGGGAACAGACCCATCCATACTCACGTGGGAGAGTCCTAAAAGGAAGTGTACTGGAAGAATAATCTTTGAGGGTTTTTTTTTTTAATGATCTTGAGTACCAAGTTTTTCTGTTCAGCAAACAGCTACATGCTATAAGCAGGTACAATTTAACAAGCATTTGACTCTTAGCAAATTTTATGCTAATGTTAATTTTCTACAGATAAAATATGCAAATTTGGATATGAACATTAAATGAGTCCCATTGGCACTCGACATTAAAGGCAGAGTTCTGCCAGAGTTTTCATACCCTTCCCTGCCACTGTCTCCAATATTTGAGTTGAGTTATACCTCTCCTAACTTCATGAAAAATTAACTACATAGTATTGGCTGCAAAGAAAATTGCAGAAGTATTCTCTAAGAATACAGAGTGTATTTTTACCTTATCCATACAATGACTCATATTCTTTCCGAAGATTGGAATTTAATGACTGCAGCACAATTATAACAATCATCTCCAGCGGCTCATTGTGCTTCACAGCCACCTGTTGAACTGCAGCACTGTGCAGTTAGGGATACGTGTACCTGATGCTTGTAAAACTTAGTCTATACTTAGATTTGAGCACCACACTTTTAAGCACTTGTCCACCATCTCTGCCAAGATGCATGTGGAATGACCTTAGAGACATCTGCAAAGTTTGTTGCCTCAGCAGCTAGTTTATAAGCCTCAGCTGAGCCTGAATATTCCTCCTTAGTCCTAGCTTCACCTCAAAAATAAATAGTAAGTAATGAAGGGCAAGAGAGACACATACCATGCGTGCTCCTCTTGTGTTTGTTCTGGGTTTCCCTCCAGGTTCTCTCCTTCCTGTCCTTTCTCATCCTCTCCTCATGCTCTCTGAAAATACATGACTGGAAAGGTCAAATGTTATCTACTTCAGTTTGTTGGAGGCTTTTTAAAAAGTTTCTTCCCAAAGCCCTGTACAAATTTAGCCCCTTTCACATTTTTTTCTTATTTCTCGTGAAACTCAGATGACACTCCAGAAAGGGAGAAAATACACTGACTGAATTTAAAAGTATGCTGCCAATATTTCTTGCTCTATGGAAAGGCAATCTCCCTCAGCACACTGAAAAATTTCCAAACTAATAACTGTAATTAACAGCTGAAGTAATCACATCCCAAGTAATCAATGGCAGCACGTGACCCCTCATAAGCATGAATATATTTTCATTCTATCACCTACCAAGAGGAAGAAATATTATCTTGCTGGCACAGGAAGCTCAGAGAGGCTGAGCCACTGGACTACCGTCCCTGAGGACAGCCATGGCAGCCCTATGGATCTGCCGCTGGCCTTGGGGCACGCTGGGCCATGGCACACCATGGAGGCCACTCACCATCGCCAAAGCCCTGCTCAGCTTACTGGGCAGTATATCTGATCCTTGGTAGGACTAGGGATAATGGCTTCAACTTAGTTTAGATACAAGAAGAAGGTTTTTTACAGTGAAAGTGGTAAAATACTGGAACAGGTTGCCCAGAGAGCTGGTAGATGCCCCGTCCTTGGAAACATTCCAGGTCAGGTTGGACAAGGCTCTGAGCAACCTGGTCTAATTAAAGAAGTTCCTGCTCATTGTAGGAGGGTTGGACTAGGCAGCCCTTAAAGGTCCCTTTCAACTCAAACTATTCTATGGTTCCCCTCAGCCCCCCTTTCTTGCAACAACAAAGCACAGTGCTGCAAGGTCTGGCCTCCTCCACCATTCAGAATAATTGGGACCATATCCACATGTGGCCTTGTACCCCCAGGGATGTGACCTATGGGGTAGCCACTGATCTTAGAAGAAGCATGTGTATCACAAGCACCCAAAGATAGTGAAGATTAAAAGAAAATTATTTTCCCCTTAAGAACCAGACAGTTGCCTGGTTCCTGATCAAACAGAGAGCATTTTTATGCACCAGTGCCACAGTAAAAGGGCAGTTGTGGAGAACAGCCTCAGGGAGGGCTGCTGAAGGACAGGAGAAATTCAGCAACAAAACAAACTGCTCATTAAAAACAGTACAAAGTCTGTGAAATTATGCTTTATCCTTCTTACACATTTCACTTAACTGAAAAACAGTCAGTCTAGACAAAGTTCAGCCATATAAACACAAGAACACACAGAGTTCACTTGTACAGACATAAGTAATCCAAGTTTGATACTGCTCCCAGTATCAATTAATCAATTAAGCCACAGTGAGCAAGTCAAGGGGTAAGAAGCCAAGAGAACAGAGGAACCAACTAAAAAAGCAGAACAGTAGCTGATGCCCAGTCCTGTGCTCAGCACTCTCATCATGCAACACAAAGTACAGTTACATGGGATGTAATTAAAGAAGACATCGCTTTGACCTGCTTTTGGTGAACTTGAATGCATCAGCTTTATACTTTGAAAAAACCATCATGGTGGTGTCAATTTGATAGCTTGTTGACCTTTATACATGATCTGCTTATGACGTCTTTACTTTCTTATCTTTCCTTCTTCTACCACTATGAAATGGTTTAGTTCACGCATTTATTTACTTTCATCCATTTTGTGTGTATAATTCTTTCAGAAATAAGTACATTGGAAAAAAAAAAAAAGATAATAAAAAAGAGTAACCACAAACCTCTAAAGCAAAAAGTAGATTTCTTTGAGGCTTTGCCTCCATAGAGACTTAATTTTGTCTGGAGGTCCCTTTTCCATTTATTTGTATCAGTAATCTATGAAGAAAAATACATGGCATGATTTCTATTTTTAAAACAATGTATATTCTGGTCTAATACCATAGATTAAATTGAGTGGGGACAGATCTACACTATTGATGTAATCTGTTGATCCACATAATGACAAATCAACTTGTAGATGTTGGACTCCATGCTGATACGCATGTGTGCATATGGAATGTGGCAAGAGTTTCCACTATTTTAATGAAGTTCATGTTGGATTTAATGAAAATTCTGCATCTTTCATTTCACAATTTTGCAATTTTGTTTCCCCCAATGTTTTATGTATTTTGTTGTAAGAAGTGTCTCCTATTTCTGCATTCAAGTTCAGGGTCATCAATAATCCACAGAAGTAGTAGAGCAAAAAGCAAATACAAAGCCCTTTGCCATGCTTAAACCCAATTCATCCTAGCTACAGGGAACACAAGTTTAATTGCTCACACTCAACTAATTTTATGACAACAGGAATTTTCTCTGTGTTGCTTCTGATTATGTATTTTGGAACAATATTGCAGAACTGGGAATATCTTTCTGGGAAGATGCAGATTTGACTTTGCACTATCCTAACAAAAAAGGAGTTTCTGATACAAGGAGTTGAAATACCTTCTTAATTTTCTAGTCTGGAATGTTCCCAGCTCTTCTGTACTGCATCCATTCAAAACTAAACTGCTGGGGCATTTCTGAGGTAGGGTTGTTTCCTCTAAGAAAAATGATATTGCAGTCTATGGTAACTTCAAATCTGCAATCTGTAAGCCCTTTAGTTTACCAGAGTTATAGAATCTCCTCTGGGATTGTTTTTTACCCTTTCACTTGTCAAAAGAAAAGGGGTCAATAATATTTCCTTCAAACTTGGCATAGACTCAGTTGAGAGAGCAATCTGAACAGAAATCGTGCTTGCAGTCTCTATTGCATGTGGAAAACTTCAAATGAATAAAAACATATTAAATGAGAGGTTTTGAGAAAATCTGTAACCAGAGGGACATTTCTAATAACCTGTTTTGGCTCCTAAGATACCTTTGGAGAGTTGGTTTAGACTAAGACCTTTGGAAATACAGTGGAACAATTTTTCACAGGAAAACTTGGTGTAGAGAAATACAGTTGCCAGTCCATTCTTTAGCTTTCAGAAGAAAAAGTTTCAGATAAACAGATGTTTTCATATCTCTAAGGAGATAAGAAGTCACAGATGACTAGGTTTGTACTTTGCTTGTAAAAATTTCTACTTGGTAACCTTATGAACAACAGGTTTCTGGAGTCATATGCTGGAGCATATTAACATGCAGAAAGCATTCAAGGAAATGAAAGCCTGTTTCCTCTACTGACATATATACAAGTGTAAAAGGATGCCACGTACAACTTTCATGAGGTACATGGCCTGTTTCCTCAGATCTTAGCCAAGAACACAGATCAAGCCTAGCCTCAGAATGATAAATGGTGGCAAAAGGTGAATATAATTTCACTCCTTACAAATGAAAACCAGTGATTTACAGTGTTATGCTTTGGATATAGAGCTAAAACATCTCCTATCAATCATCTAGAATAAAACTATCACTTTGGAGTGGCTGGAGACAGACAGACCTGCTGGAAATGTTGGCAAAGTTTTCTACATGAGAAGCTAGAATTCAGGAGCACTGAAAGCCCCAACACCCTACAACAAATTGACTGCTAATGTAATTACCACACAAACATTTGGCAGCTAGAGGTCAATATATTTACCCTTAAGGAACCACATTTTTTTTAATATAAAAAACCTGACTGTTTTCTTTTTATGTTTTGGTCATATGCTTTCCAATATGATAGTACAAAATTGTAAACAGTGTAGGAAAAATATGGGCAGAGATGACTTAACAGACTTGCTCCAAGTTTATAAGCTCCTTAATACATTCCAAAAAATAGGCCAAGCGAGCCTAAATCACAACATTTGAAAAATTCCAATTTTAATATTGTTCAAAAAATTTGCTGACTTCTTCAATTCCTAATTTTAATCCCTTAATTGGATCCTGTTTATTAGCACTATATGATGCAAATAGAAGGTAGAGCTGTATGAAAAGCTGAGCTTTTTTTAACCAAATAGAAGGCCAATATTATATACTTGGAGTATATAAAAAAGTTGCAGCAAGAAGAGCTGTACAGCACGAAAACTCTAATGACATGCTGGACTGAGCTTGAGAAGGAAGTTGCACTGAGGTAGCACTCTTGCCTAATGACAAGTGCAAGGTTCTTCAAGGCAACTTATCCCTCACTAAAAGAGAGACAAGCAGTAACTTTCTTGACAACAGTCCTACAAGCTCTCATTACTTTAAAGCTGTTCAACTTTAAGAACAGCTCTCAGAAGAGATAAAAACGGGGCTTATTTAAGTCACAGTCCTTCCAGGGACCCACAGCTCCATCAGCTTCCACGCTAGCCTAGCATGAGGCTTAAACTCGGGAATACACGGTAAGATGCACTAGCCACACCTCCCCTTCTGCCTCATAAAAGATAATAGGTTAACCATAAATAGATATGCTTTATCTAAAAGCGTGCACAGCTTGGAAGTGTATAACTAAACTTCATTTTGGGGGTGGCGGTAAGAGGAGCATTAAATATGTTAGCTCACTAACTGTAAATTAAAACAAAGGGAAAAACCCCTCATTTGCCCCCCAGTGCACTTTCTCCAGAGCTGTGAGATTTAGTATACCAAGATCTGACATCTCAGTTAGAAAAACGAGAAAGATACAGTAGAACATATGGCATGAAGAAGGCGTTAAACGGCAAAATTTGAAAACCGTTTGCAAGATGCTCCATAAATATTCCAACCCTAAACACAAGCTGTTTTGCAGCAAACTCTTGATGGAAGTATATGCACACAATAAAATGATACATTTCTTAGCTCACAAATTACCTGTTTGAGTGTTACTGAGTAGTGTGATGCAGAATTAACCTGCTTGCAGAACCAGGCCGGTTCTGGCTTGGCCAGGCAATGTCATTGTTTCCACTTACTCAACAGCCGTGGACAATATTCAGTGGCAACAGTGGCTCTCATTGCATTTATCAGCCCCAAGAATGACCTCTCAGGAAGAACAAAATAAATGCATTTTTACAACCTACATTGCTCTGGAATCCAGACATATATTGCTGCTCATACAATTCTGGACACATTTCAGCTGAAGCCTGGATGCATATTTCCAAATGAAGTCAACAGGAGACACTGATAAAAATCACCCTGCTAGGCTTTTACTTGGGGTAGCAAATTATTTTTGTGTAGCTGCATTTTGGCTGACATCAGGTAACAAGAGTTTCTTACTAGACATTTTAATAATATAATCACAAACACTTAACAACAATAAAAGACAGGAATCCATTTAAAATCTAAGATTATCCGTGCTCTTATTCCTGAATGCCACTGAGGTGATCAGTTGATGTATGAAATACTGCAGAATGCTAACAAGAAAGGAAACTTAAAGTCCTTTGGGGCACACTGTTAATTCTCCTGTAGGTTGCAAGAAATCTATCTACTATTCACACAAACAAGACATAAATTTCCATCTAACAGTCTAAAACTAATTTACTTTCTTTGAGTGAAGTGCGGCTGAAATCTTCACAAACTGAAATTTCATAACAAAAGCAGATATTTTAGTTAGTTAAACCAGGTTTGTGATTGAAGAGAACATTTCCCCACAGAGTTCCCTCATTTGGATCTGCTTTTGGGTAGTACTCAACACTCAGCTCATAAAATTCAGCACAGTAGGTAACATACCATTTTATTGTGAATGCTTTGTTTCACCTCCAAGGCAACTCTTAAATGCCAGTCTTTGAGGGACTCATTTGCTTTCATCTGCTCAAGCCTCTAGCTGGTAGCCCTGCAGTAAAGCCACAACCTTCCTATTTCATGACTCTTACTTCAAATCCTTTTCTGTGTTGGAGAGATGATGACAGAAAAAGGAGCTGCACAAAGGTGTCTTGACAAGGACTCAGACAACCAAGGCTGTGATATGCCTCTGAACTGCTTCTCCTCAATGGCTCACTAAGCATGGATGCTTTTTCTTTGGGGAAAATGATACACATAGTGGCATCATAGTTTTTAAGCTGCCTAGGTCTAAAATTGATAACATGGACTCTTACTTATTTTAAAAGGAAAGGATGCCAATATCCTTACATATGGCTATTCTGCATAGAAGCAAAGGGTCATATATATTACTATTCACTTTCAATATTGCAAATGTTGTTGGAAGACCTAAAGAAACAATTTGTGGAGACTGGGAGTAAAATGAATCAATGTATACAAGCAAAAGGGGCAAAATGAATGAAGAGGGGAAATGAAGAGCAATACTAGAGGAAAGATGCAGTGAAAAATTACTTTCAAGAA
The DNA here is from genome assembly GCA_038380795.1 of Pyrocephalus nanus. Lineage (NCBI taxonomy): Eukaryota > Metazoa > Chordata > Aves > Passeriformes > Tyrannidae > Pyrocephalus > Pyrocephalus nanus. The sequence goes on from CM076259.1 coordinate 18,489,968, forward strand.
ACCAGATGCTGGTGCATAAATACTCATTCTGCAGAGTGTTCTCTCTTCCAGCAAGTAAAGATAACTCCTTACAGGAAATCTAAGTGCTGCAGAACAAACCTAGAGTCCACCAGATCCTATCTGAATCATCCATGTTGGTATAGAGCGTACAACTGGTAGGTGGAAGTGGAGGCACACTGTTCTGGGTCTTAGACTTCAGTCTCTCTCCGTACTGGTATCATAACATAAAATCCTTCCACAAGCCACCTGAGACCTATCTTGAGACCAAGTGAATACTTTACTTCTGCCACTTGCATTGAAAGACTGTTTAAGGACTTGCTTCTCTGATGGTTATACAACTCCTCTTCACTTTTAACCTTAATGTAATTTCATGTGATTTATACACGTATCTTCTCCCCCTCTTATGTCGTACTGTATTTACTTAGGGTAATCAATCTCCTCTCATCCTTCATTAGATTAACCAGGTCAATACCTATAGATTTACATTCCCAATATTATTCAGGTAGCATCCACTTGGTCAAGGTTTATTTAATCTTACACAGCTATTGCAGAGCACTGCAAAGCACACAATATTCTAGATGAGACCTCAGTTGAGTCTCGCACAATTGAATTACTTTCTCCTCTCTGTTGGCAGTATCTCGCCTGAAATTGCCCCCGCTTTCACCTTTTTTTCCGTTCCCTCATGCTTGTGCTACATAGCACAAACAGGCCTGTTTCTCTCTCATCATACTGGGTTTTCCCCAGCTGATGGCAATCCTGTTGACAGCAGAAGGTTTTGCTCTGAATCTAAATGTGCCTAACCCTACATACCACCCTGGTCTGAGTACTAATCTTCATCCTATTTCTTTTCTTGTCCTCAAGGCTCACCCAATACTCCAGAGGATAGCACTCCAGTCCTACACTGCATTGTTGGCCCCTCCTTGGGCTGTGTCATCACTGCAGTCTATTTGCTCCTTCTTCATTTTGTGTCAGGATTATTTCTGAAAATACTAAACAGGCTTGCTTTTGAAACCGATCCTTAAAAGTCAGTGGTAATAGCATCCTTCCAACATAAAGGCTTCCCTTAATAAATTGTGCCACCTCCCCACCAAAACAGATACTTTACCACTGTACAGTTCTTACAGAAATCCACATCTTCCTCAGTTGAATACTTAATTTCATGTTCTGTATCCTGTCAAATGCTCTACTGTGGGCTAAGCAACACTTGCTGAATTTCCTTTGCCTAAAATGCAGGTATCTTACTGAAAAAAACAAACAAACCCAAAATCATGAACACATATGTTATTGTCCTGTGTTTGTCCTTTGATATACTTAGGTTGCATTTGATCCTGTTTTCATTTATGTGTATATACACTTATTCTACCCTTTAAAATGTGTCCAAAGCCAACATGCACAAATGCACTTAGTTAGACAGGTCTCAAACTTTTTTGATAGCTTTTTCCTTGCCACTCAATGCATAAATATTAGCAATACATTTGCTGCTCTCTGTTCAAAAAAGCCCAATATGACTTCATTTCACTGTAGCAAACCCTTGTGCTGGACATCTATTTTTCATATGCCAGTCCCTTCAGGTATCTAAGATGAAAAGCCCTTGTGATCTGAAGTGGACTGAGATCACAGAGTTTATTTTTCATATCTTAGTTGTGGACATGTCCATTCCCTTCCTTCCCTCAGCCATCTCCTCTACCAGGCTTTCTCCTTCCCCCGAATTCAACTTAAAAGAAGATGAAGAAAAATATTTAAAATGCAAAATGAGATCATCTTTAATTCTATCCCCATTCCCAGGGCACCCTGCTTCCATTTTTTTCTTGTTCTTTTTTATTTGCATGGTTGAAAAATATTTCACAATTTGCTTAAATTTCCTATCTCAGCTTGACTTTTGGCAGTTATCATTTTACCCCTGCACTTTCTGACCTCTCAAATGCAGTTTTAACACTAGTTCTGACATATGTTCTCACTATGCTCTTACATATGGGTAATTTCTCTCTTCTAAATTCCTTCCTTAATAAACACTAAAACTGATTGAATTCTAAAACTGCAGAGAAGTCATGAATATTTTCATAAATAAAACTAACACATTCAGATCATTACTATTTATGAAATCATGGTATTTGATACTGAGAAACATATGCTGATCAATAAATAAGAATGTCAGCAATTCTTAAAACATCAAGAAATACCAATATTTTGAATGAAAAATTATATAAATGCCCTTTTTCCTTGAAAATTAAAATTCTACTTTCAGAAGTACAGTTACCATACCTTGAAGAAAAAAACCCAACCAAAAAAACCCACAACTGCTTCCAATAAAGATTTTCAATCACGCATTGCATGATTAGTTTAGGAAACAAAGTTTCCAAACTAGAAGTCAGGAAACAGAGCATATCTGAACTACTTACAACATAGATAGCTGAATTAAGCCCTTAAATGATAAAATGGGTGAGGAAATAGCATAAATAAAATAAGAAAAATACACTGGTGAACATGCTAAGTAGATTAGGCTAAGGATTAATATGGTAACCGATTACATTTCCTATTACATTTTCTTCAGAAAGTGGTTCCGTTTCAGGTCTAAGGAAACCTAGTTTTTCTCATTGCAACCATCTATGCTTCAAAAATAATCAGGGGAATGAGCCCTGACCAACCTTTTTTCCTCTGTATGGCGACTGAAGCTTTATGCAGCTTTCCAACAAGTCAGTGGCTGTCACTCCTGTCTTAAGTGGAGGCTCACATTGTGCAGTTGCCTTGGATTAGAACCAAGGCTACGAATCACATAATCTCTGCCTCAGACCTGCACTATGACTTCTTACTGAGCAACTTGGTTCAACAGTTAGAGGGGAACTGGAAAATAGAAGCTGGCAAGAGGTTGTGCTTATCATGAAACATGGTAAGAGTGAGTAGTGCAACAACAGCTTAGGGAATTAATTTGAAACAGAAGCTTCTCCCTTCAATGAGGAAATGATTTAGCATTAAACAAACAGTTGCCTTAGTAACCAATGGCCCTTTCCCTCCTTTCACTTTGAACATAACCATCTCTGAACTCAGTTTTTCATCACCTTTTCTGTTTGCTTAACTGGTCTTCTTCAGCTGTCAGACAGCCAAATAGCTTGCCATGAAATGTAAGGTCTATTTTCTTTTTATGAACTGCCTAAAATGCAAAATGGAATCCAGGACCTGCTCCTCATTTTATGAGGCTTTGAGTAGGAAAGGAAGGTATTGTATCTAAGGAGACAAGCATATTTCTGACAGAAATAGAAATATAAGGTGTCACATATTCATCAGGTCTACAGATGATCAACAGCCTTTCTGACCATCACTTCTGGAACAATGTACCATCCAGGATGAATAAACTGTGTAGTGATGTTTACCTGTCCCTATGGAGAAGGTCAAACGTACTGCAAATGAGCAACAAAACAACTTGAAAAAAAAAAGGAAGAATGAATTCTTTGTTCATGTTTAAGGTCTGTATCTTCTTTATAACTTCTGCAGTTGGGTTTGATGGACAGTTGGGGAAAATAAAGGAATTATGTTCCTGGCTCTTAAATCTTGACATAAATTTTGGATGGAGCTGGGACAATGATGTTTTCTCAGAGTCAGAAAGTATTCCTGTATGTCCAGTTTAGATATAACCAGAGAGAATAAGCTTGCAAATATCTCCAGAGTTAGCCCAGCCTATTCTGGAGATGGCATTACAGAGCAAAAAGCTAGAAAGCTACCACTACATAAATAATCTATTTACTCATGAAGTCCAGGAGAAAATAATTAGAATATCCATACTTTTCCAACACTCACCATCCTCTGTAGGATGGATGGATTTTAGGTATACTTTATATGTCTGCTCAGGTCATGGAAAAACATAAAACCTGAATACATTGTTCTGAGCAGGCACAAATCCCAACACAGTTCTTTTGTGTTGAGTTTCATGGAGCAAGCTAAGAACAGCTAAGCATTGAACTTCTTTCCCACATGGAGGGCCCTCAACTACTGATGACCATGGGACTCCAGAGTCAGCCACACTAGAAATCCGGAACAGGCAAAACATTTCCTGCTATCCAGCCTGTGCCCCTTGCTCCTGTATCCCATGGCAATGAGACTATCTTTTTCTGTATCAGATTTAAGCCTGAATTTGCGTGGAATTATGCACTGATGAGTCCCACAAGATCTGTCTATCCTATCCCAATTACAAATTAGCAAGTTTGTACAGAAAGCAGGCACAATTTTTCTCTGATCTGTTGGCTTTTCTGCAGCCTTGGCACATAGCTGTACCATCCTGAAACCAAAGAGATACACTGTGAAATCTCAATACAAACCTTTCTATTTGTGTGATTACAACCACTGTTACTATATTCAGTCAAGTATGTCCAGGGACATGGAGCAAAAAGAGACAAAGCTGAAAGAAAAGGCTTGGAATCTGAGAAAAGAAATTCCCCCTATGCCTAGATATAAGTCAGATCTGATGCTTTGACTTGGCAGGGTCACGTGTCTGAGTCAGAAGCAGGACACTGAAGTTACAGCCCAATGATCCAGCCCATGTGGAAAACCCACTACTTTTAAACTGATGGTGTATGGACTGAAAATTGATTCATTAGGTTTTTCTGATGTTTCAGGAACACTATGCTCATCAATCTTTAACACCATTCATAACCCTAGAGATATACAGTTGAATTTATCATTTTCTGGCATAGGAGACACCCGTGTACACGCTGCAACCTTCAAGAGGAGAAATTACCATTAAGAAATTGCTCCATCTAAAACTGCCAATATTTATACTATAATCAGTGGTGACAGAAGAAACAGATCAAGCAATAGTATCAGATATTGCAGAAGGAGCATGAGAGACTAAAAATTTGTCTGCATCTGATTTTCTTAACTCTTTTTTCTCTAAGTAGCCTCAACTTGTTTGGCATGTTTTAATGTCAGAACCTTATATGGGGAAAAATACTAAAAAAGACAAACAGAAAATAAATTACACCCTCTGACATTCAGTTAAAATGGCATTGAGCACTACAGACTCATTCTGGAGAGGTTAACACTCAATTATTTAAGCAGAGAGCTTGTATAAAGTCTCCAGTACTGAAAAACGCGTTTTTACCTCTTATGTGAATTAATTATAATGCCCAGCTGACAGAATATTAGAAGCACTTGAACAAAAAAATAACAGTCATTTCTTTTGTGTTAAAGTCATCAGCTTAAAATAGTCTGTAATTGATTTTAGTCTGATGGTGAAAGCAGGGCTGCCATTTTTTAAATGGACAGTGTAAATTTGGCCAGACAGTGTTAAGACCAGGCCAGATTCTGAAAGGGTCAGTCAAGGTAAATTTCTCTGCTAGACAGTTACTCAGCTGTTTTGGACAACTTCATGCATGGAATTCCATTCTTCAATTATCCAAAATGCCTTAGAAAAAAAATTGTGATCATGAGAAACAAAACCAGAACAGTTGCAGCCTGACATAAAGTAAGCATTGGGAAAAAAAGACAGCTCAAACACTAGTGAATGGGCCCAATAACTTTCAACTAATATGACTTGCAAAGAAGAATATGTAACAGTTCCACACACCACAAAAATTAATTTTTCCTACATGGCTGGTGGATAAAGTTTCATATTACAAATCAGTGGCGTTTTACCCATCTGTTTGCACTTAATGAGAACATGATATCTTGGATTTCATTTGAGCTTACTGAAATTAAGGGAGTATAGCTTGAACTAAACCTGCAGGATTAGGATTTATTAACATGAAGAGGTTGTGAGTTTTGTTTCATGAAGGATTTTGATTTTGCTACCTCACTGCTTTCAGGACAGGAGTGAAGATCAAGTGTTTCAAAATTCTCAAAGGAAAATATTCAAAGACTAAAATATTCAGTCAATTGATTTCTATATTATTATACTGTAGTATGATGCAGAAATAAAATACAGATTTCAGAGACACTTCTGGGGAAAATCTAAGCAAAGTCCTTATTATGAAAACACTGCATCATGGTGACATATACCCAACTCTGAAAATTGATTCATTTTTATTAGAAGTTGCATTTTTGATGGAATTTTGTCCCAATGGGTTTTCTGAGCCAGCCTCTGTTATTACATATTTAAAGAAAGACAACAAATTAAGACTGAGTAGCTTTTGAGTGTCAGAATGCCACTGATTTTTGACAGATATGCAAGCAGAAGAAGAGATATTTGGAACTGTTATTAATAAATGATTAACAAATAACTAGAAGTAACAGTTGAGCTAATATGAATGCATATTCACATGGATCTATATTTACAAGTTCATAGGATGTGAGTGTGGAAGAGATAGGACAACAGCAAATTAAAGGTTATTTATATAAACATATTAGACTATAAACGAAGTCAGAGACACTGCAGAGTAACCCTCCCCATCATGAGGAGGAGGTTAAGAAGAAACGGCTTTTATTCCCTGTCACTCATGATGATTAAAGCTATTTTCTCTAAAGCAGGCAATGCTGGCTGCCCTCACACAGACTCTTGGAATGAGAACAGCTGCTGTGAATATGACAGGGTAAGATTTTCAGACCCTCAGGGAGGCATGTGCTAGGAAGCAACAGCAGTAACAGGGTGAATAATATAAATGAAAAAGAGCTCGTAGGGTGGAGTTCTGCCAACACACAGGAGCAAGAGATAACTGACAGTGGGGTGGGACAGGAACCCAGGTTATCAATAGAAATGGGAATGAGATATTAGAAGCCAGGAAAAATTGGCTGGAGTTTCTCCAGACCTGACCCAGCATGCCTTACTCTCCTTACACCTTCTGTAGGTGCTGGGCCAGTAAACATGCCAGCTGGAAAAGCAGAAAGTATTGGGGTCAAACACAGACATATTGACTCAAAGGAGGTTTTACAGCCATTTTCTTGTATAGCTGCTGTTCAACCACCTTGTAGATGGTGAAACTTGTAGATGACAGTCACTGAGACAGCGAGCTGTGCTTCTCCTCTTGTGTTGAAGAAACCAGCACAATCCTCTGCCTGCAATGTTTTGAAGACCAATGATTGTACACTTCCTCTTAAAAGGATGAGTCTTTCCAGCGTGCTGTTACTGATTCTTTTAATTCATCAAACATAGGTACAGCTCCCAGGGACCAAATGATGCAAAGTGTAATCTATTAATATAACCACCACAAATCTTACTCATGCAATTTCTGCTTTGAACAGCCTAAGGAGATGATAAAGAAAAGGAAAGCTTTACAAGACTCATAATTTAACCAATGCCCCATTATTTTATTTCTTCTTATCTCTATTGTTAAAAATTGCAGCTCAGATGTTCTGTCTAAACACAACAAAAAGAGAGAAAAAAAATGGACACCGTTCACTAGGCTAGAATTCCTAATTATCAGGAGTGATACACTATCTAAATTAAGACCTGCAGCTCTGATATGCACTGCAAGGTGAATGCAGATAGCTGGACAGTGAAATGGAAGGAGGGCTATAAAAATCTAAGGAAAAAAACAGTAGTACCAGTATAACTTTATATTCAGTTACAAGTCAGGATCATGTAAGAAGCAATTATTTTCTCTGTACTTAAAATCCCCATATTGGAGATTACTTCAGTACAGGCTACAGAGCATTTAAAGAAGAAAGGCTTGAAAGCCCACAGGGTATAAAAGCTTTTGTATGATTTGAAGAGACATGGCAAACATGCTCATCAGGATTATTTTCACAAAAACCTGACTTTTTAAACACAAATGATGTGCCAAGTAAAAGCCTCTAATATCTTCCCCATTTCTAAGAAAATCTGGCTGATGTTCATGTCCTCTGTATATGCATTCATCCAGGGCTTTAGGACAGGAGGCAAAGGATGTTGCAGCCATCTTCAAAGCTACAGGTCTCTGTAGTTTTAATGGACGGTAGAGTGAGATCTCAGACCTTCTCATATGTGATAAGCAAAGCAAATGGAAATACTGAACATAACAAACAATTGTGCCTCTATTGACTGAAGACTATTGACTATTTTTATCATTTTGTAAATAAGGCTTCTTAAACATATAAATCTGAGCAGAAATAAATTTAATTACCAGCAACTATAGACATCACATCACATATACCAACATTTAACAGGTCCTTTGATCCTCAGGAAGGATCTTTCTACAGCTTGAATTAGGCTTCAGACTGTACCTCATCCAACTCAGCCATGAGAGAGCAAATTGAAATACACTATGCAAGATATAAGGGAGCCACCCCATTGAACAGCAACCACAAATTCTATCTCCTGGCATCAAAAACAAGGGACAAGGTAGTGGTCAGACAAGATAGGCAGGTCTGGGCCAACCAGGAGAAACATAATGCCATTCAGCACAACTGGACTTCCCTGTGCCATCAACAGGCTCCTCCAAGACATGACTTTCTACTGTTTTCTTGAAGACTTGGGTTGCTCTGCTCAGATGACCCAAGAAAGTGCTCCAGCCCCTCATGGGCCTGGCAAACACTAAGGAGGACTATAAATGTGCTAAGGGGTACAACAGGTTGCCTAAAACACCTCTCTGCTCTCTCACAAGACCAAACATACCTATGCCATTCCTGACAGTTACTATTCCAACAGGAGATCCCATACCAGACTTGGAATACAGACATCCAGTGTGGGGATAACTAACCTCCCCATGATGACATTGGTAAGCCCTGACTTTCTGTCAGATGTCCTGTTCTAGCAGCTTATCCTGTAGGATGGCAAATTTAATTTCCAGCTGACTTGTCTGGATCAGGACTACTGAGAAATTGATTGTTATGATGCTATTTTAATAATATTCAGCATATACAAGATAGATATTTTAAGAAATGTACATATGGTAAGAATGCATTTTATCACATTTCCAGCCTTTTCTCTGCTACCATGAGGGTTAAAAACTGTCTGCACTTTCTAACTGCAAGCAGTATGAAATTCAGTACATTTGCAAGAGTACGTGCTTACATGTTTACCTCTCCTGTATTTTGCCTTCTACAAGTAGTAAGTCACTTTACTAGCAGTCAAGACAAAACCTAACCATACATCTTAACTTTCACCTACATGCAAGGGGTATGTTAAACTCAAGAAAACTACGGAACATTGCTCCTGTCCCAATGAGAAATTAATGAAGGCCTTAATTACTTTTATGAACATATCACCAGAATTGTTTTCCTTCTTTAAAGTAAAGAAACATACTTTTTTTTTTTTTTTCCTGAGTAACCTCCTGCTAGCTTCTTGGGCAGGAAGAAAGTATCCTGTCCCATGGAAATTAGGCAGCCTTTCACACTGTGAGACAAGGACAAGTTCTGCACACACTGTGAACCAGCTTGTTTCTGTAATCACTGCTGGCTGTTTAATGGTCTCCTATACAGTCTTGGACGATGAACTTGCTACTCAGCCCTACTCAGGTGCCACTGCCCTGTGCAAGCGAAAAGCCAGTCAGTGATGAGATAGAAAGAGTCCTGTGGATTCTGAACTGAAACTCATACAACACGGAGAGCAAAATCAGTCCTCATACTGAGGCAGCCATTCCTAGCATGGTCAGGTAAAAACCTACATGTGGCTTGACAATCTATGTGTGACTTTCCTTCCAGGAACAGGAAACATGATGAATGCACAAGAAAAACATGGAAGGAGGCAGGTTTATAGGTCTGGAAAATCCTCCATCTACCTTTTCAAGTTGTTCCAGCTTCTCATTCATATTAAACATGATTTTGAGCTGTGTTTCAACAGCATTGCTGAAACATACTGCTTTAGGGAGTAGACACCCCCTTTAACAACCTCTGCTCAGTGCCCTGCAGAGAATAAATAGCGCAGTGTTACTGCCAGTTGAGAAGAAACAATGCCATATAGGAAATAATGCATGCTTTTAATCTCCTAAACATCCTATTTTTCTGCAGTTATTTAAAATTTTAATATAAACTGCAGAAAATGCACAGTATGTTTGGCTTGCTTTTCTGTGATCTCACCAGGTCCTTCTCATTATAATCATGGAAAAAGTCATTTAACTACATTCACTGAATATCAATTTCTCAGCACCCACTGAGGAATCTCTCTATACTAACATGCAGCAATAAAATGGCAAAGCACAGAATTCTATTTATCCAGGAGTGTTTGACTAGAAGAATGAGCTAGGTTTGATAATGAAATCCCGAGCCTGATCCTTTACAGGGTGCATGTTTCCACATGCTTGCCTCAATGCGTGACTAAAACTCTTTGAGCTGGAAAATTCACTCCATTTGCCCTTTATACTGCAAACAGTGATAACTAACTATATCACCGAATCAAAAATACGGTGCTGATGCAATCACACCTGGAAAACTGCCCTGTGCTGAGCACTGTCATTACCAATGAAGAGATGCAGGTACCTGTAAGAAAGGGAAAAGATTATTAAAGAGGTGGCACAACTGTCCTAGAAAGAGTAGGATAGCTCAGTGACACTTGGCTAGGCCAGCATGAAGAGTGGAGAGTTTATTGGAAGCCCTCACTTGAACTCCGCACTGTATTTAGAGTACTTTTGCTGGGAGGGTGTCTCAAAGCAGCAATGTTCCAGAGGCAGCTGGCATCCAGGGTTTGTGTGTATCTTATTTCACAGAGAGACCAGGACACCAACAGGATTTACCAGCAACAGCGTAAAGTAATTTCTTCAGTAGTACTGTGAGAGGGAAAACATACCAAAGGAAAATGTTGAGGGTCTGAAACTGAAGCACATCCGTAAATTACCTAGGTCCAATCGCTGGTGAAACCTGTGAGAGCTCATCCAAACAGCTGCAAACATCTGAGACATCATTTGCTACTGTGACCAAAACACTTACAGAAAAAATCCAATTTACTTTCATGAGTCTTCTGATGTCCAAATGCAAATGGAACTGTAGTTAGTTGCAAATTTTCATGCTTTTGAAGAGACTGCTATCCACTGTTTTGCAAAGAAGGGAAGAAGGCAGAATTCATACATTACAAGTGCTGTAGCCAAGTGCCCAAATACAAAAGCTCCTTAAAAAAAAAAAAAAAAAAAAAAAAAAGGAACAATTTCAAAGTAACTAAGAGGAGTTCAGGATCAACTACCCTATGGTAAAAAGCACAAAGCAGAAGAGACCAGCTCTACATAAAGGAAGCAGGGAGACTAATGAATGACAGTAATTAGGACTGAGAACACATACAATACTTGAACTCCAAACAAGAACCAGCCCCACCCAAGGTACCTTCAAGTTTCACATGCTGCTGACCTGAGAAGGGAGTGAAGAGGTGCCAAGTTTATAGTCGCTTCAGTCAGTCTCCAGGAGACCCAGCCTGGCTTTGAACACATCATTAAAAAACAAAAGCAAACCCCACAGTGTTCAGCCATTCCAGACAACGCTTTGAGCATCATCTTGTTTCTGAGATGTAGTTAAGACACAAGATCCTCATCTTTATCAATGTTTTAATTCCTGTTTGCTTGCCACTGGACAGATTCCTGCATTCAGTCAGTTAATACTGTGTGGATATCTGCAGAGCAGATAATCTTTATTCTTGAAGGGTGTATATATTATGCATAACTCATTCCACATAATTATACAGAGTGCTCTCATTTCTGGAAATGACTGCTCTTCTTGTTCCATATGGAAGTAATAAGATACATTACAGCAGGTTTCACAGACTGCAGGAACAGCACTGTATACAATGCACTGATAAACTTACAAGAAATCCCTCTCAAATGATTTCTCATTCAAGTTACTGGGAAACAAGATGTGCAGACAAGAGAAGTTTCCTTCAGCACAGTGCCCACTGATTTTGCTCCATTAAGAAAGAAGGATTTTGCACTATCTAGATTTCTCACCTCTTTTCCTCTGTATTTCTCAACCTGCCCTCTCCAACTGCCTGTCAGCACCAGCCTTGACCACTCAGTTACCTTTATCTCTCAGTCTTATCTCATATACCTTTTTCTCTGTTCTCACTATTGTGATAAGTAGAGGAACACGGTTTTATTCCAAGCAAATTAAAATAAACAGAGGGTACTAACAAAAGAACTATTTCTGTATATTTACTAACTTATAGGCGTACCGTGGAAGCTGTAAGGTGAAGGGTCCCGCCTGGATCTAACACCAGGGAATCTTTTGCGGCCGGGAACAGGGAACAAATTATAAATAAAAATGTATTCCTCTGTGCCATGTGGATACACAGAGAGACCCCGCATACCTTGGGGATGATGCAAGACCCCCCTGTGCGAGCCCAGGGGAGATATGTTACAACCAGCCAAAAGGTAACACCCACCTCCAAAGCAGGGTAATTACCTTTTAAGGCAACAAACGGACAATAAATGAATATTCAACAGCTGATATCGAAGGGTACAAAAAAGCGCGATTTTCAAAGATCGGTGTGCTCTTTGTATGGTTCAGAGGTGCACCCAGTGCTGGAAATGGGTAACCAGCACTGCAATAAAAATCTCTTGCTATATTTCTTTGTCCTGCAGGTATTTTTGCCATCTTCAAAATTCAAGAAAAGAAGTAACTTATAACAACTATAAAGGGAACACTCTCTACATTGTGATTCATAAGAATATTCCCTTTTCTTTTCCAGTAAAAAAGTCTCCCAGAAGAATTATCTTAGAAATCGGTCAGCTGGTAAGCTATTATTTTGCTTTGATGTTTTCAAAAAAATAAATAGCAGAATTAATACCAGCTGCCTGTATCTGTAACTTGTGTCCTCCACATGCAGGCTGCCTGCCTGAAGAAGGTTCAGAAGGTGTTGAAGCATCCACATCCTGCAGGCTTACAGACAATGTGGGAGGCTGTGGATGTGAACACCTAGCTGGGAACAGGCACAGCAAGAGACATTTGGCTGCTGACATGCAGGTGCCATGCTGACATGCCTCCAGGCCTTCTCATGTCAAGGCAGCAGCTTACAGCTCCAGGCCTCTGGCTGTTCACAGGCTTGGCTCTCAGCTTGGACAATCTCTGCTAACAGCCTCGCTCTTCCAAACAAAGTACTGGGATACCTCAATTCCCCAACAAACAGTAATGCTGCTATCTAGAGGGGACAGTGTTGATAATTTGAAATTGTGATGGCTCCATTCGCCCTCTCACTGCTAAAATAGTTTAGATACTGCATACATTTGGGACTTTTACTGACAGTGCACTTGCATTACAATGACCCTGCCAGACATTTTGCAATGCCAAACAAGCAAACCCTCTAGAAGCATGACTAAGCAAATTCCACAAAACATGGTAATCCTTTCTTTCACCAAGTGACAGGAGCTTTCTTTCATATAGCTTTGGACCAGGTAACCCAAAGATTAGTTTACAGAGCCATCCAAATTATTTTCTATCATCAATTTCTAATCTGATTTAGGACTACAGTTGCTGTAAATCCCCAAACCTAACTCAGTGGTAAAAGCATATTATCACCCACTGCTTCTGTTCTCTTGCACCCTTGACCTCCCAGCACAATGGTATTATCTTTTCCTCGAATGCCATCATTATCCCTGAAGTGCTCATGATTCCTCATTCTTTATGCATGTAACCCAGGCATATTTGCAAACAAATCAAATACAAAGGGGCTTTGTTTTGAAAGCTGTGTTTGTCCTGCAAACTGTAGTTTTTCAAGGAAGCACACCATACTGCTCAGCCTCTGTCAGAACACATGAATCAAGGCTCATAATTCCTCAGCACAAAACACAATACAACATCACTGCTACAGCTTCATGCAGTGCCTTTTTCAGCCAAGCAATCACATGGGAACTTTTGAAAAAGGCCTTGTTGAAGACAACTCAGTAGAAAACCTGAAACGAAACAAATTCAAAATGAAATGAAAGAGAAGGATAAAGCCTTAATGAAACAAAAGCACCGAATCGCAGTCAAATGCATCTTCAATCTGTTTCTGCTCTCCTCAGTAATTTCATAATTTATTACCTATGACAATTCTCATTGATCAACCATTAATCAGGAACTCTGTGAGTAGACACTGTTGAATGTCATATGGGAAACAATCTATATGATATAAATGCCATGGTTTATGTAAATTTTTACTTCAGCAAGACTTGGCTTCTCTTCTCTGCACTGATTTCCCTAGATCTGACCAACTCAAAATAACTGCACAACAGAGAACCCTCACATAGCATACTTCAGAGGAGGCAGGAAAATGTCCAAAGAAAGACCATCTGCTTAGAACACCATTTAGAGAATGACATTTTGATAAATTTGGATAGCAGCTAATACGACACTCCGTATAACTTCATCCTTACTATTCCTAGGAAATAAACAGATTTTCTGCAATATTTGTACTGGTGTCACATAAACCATTTTTCCTGTAGTACTCCTGGATCTTATAGTAGAAACCACATGAAGACAAAAATGTCCAAAAACTGATTTGTACTTGAAACCATGAGCTGAAACTGCAACAGTTACCTAACAACCTCTTGGTTAAACAAGACTTCCCTTTCCAAGTATCTTCTAAATGTAGCTTTCTTTTTTCTCAATCTGCACACATATGACAGATTCCTGAAAAGTAGCAGAAACAAATTAAACGTCTGTCAGGTTGTTTTTTCTTTTCTTCAGAGGCATCACACCAGTCAGCTGTGTCCTTATCCACAGATTCTTTGCTTCCATTTCTCTCCAGAGACCCATGTGGACAAGGCAAAGCACAGATTCTCCCGCTGCCTCCTCCCCCACCATGGAGAAAGCCTTGTTTCCCTTTCAGCTCCATTGCCTTACCAATAGGCACAGGCTATTAGCCCATTTCCTCTTATCTGAAGCTTTATCTACCCAACCTGCTCTATTTGAATGCTTCAGACACCCATTTGTGGGCAGTCCTTGGGATATCCTTTCAGTCCAAACTCCAACCTCTACATGCTACCTCCAAGCCAGAAGCAGCTGAAATGTGTGACTTGAAACTCTGAGCCATGAAGGGCACCAGGATGAAGTACAGTGTTAAATTGTAGCTCAAAAGAATATGGTATCTAGGCACAGTTTTTGAGCTCGACATCAGAGATCATGTCATTCTGAACACCCCCTTTGGATGAGCTGCATCTCTGCTAGTCACTATCACAGAATGTGGCCACACGCTGTAAAGCAAGAACTGCAAACCCATCACATTTTGCAAGGCAACCTCCACTCATTCAGTGAGACAAGGGTTGGTCAGCCCAGAGGTTCTGGTGCTGGCTGCCACTGCAGCAGGAAGTACCTCAGGAAACCCTGGGTAAGTCAGTGGTCTGTGTGGGGCTGAGATCCCTGCCTCTAAAATGGCATAAGATACCTGCCTCACAGCTGGGATACAAATTTGAGCTGGGTTCATTCTCCTCAATTTAATAACCAAAAAGTGCACGAAAGAGCAGTTTAGTTGTGCTCTGTAAATAGCCTGAAATTTACACTGGGTGCTCAGAAAGAAAAGGAATTTCCATATTAAATAATTCACATGTGTCCAATACCAGAGGGAAGGAATTAACTTGTGTTCTGTGTTTACACAATGCTTAACACGACTGCCAAAAATCTAAATGCAAATAAATTAAACAGATGAATGAAAATTAATACTCTGGAGAAGTATGCAAAACTTAAATGATAGATAGTTTCAGAACACAGGAGACCACTGAGGATCTTTCCCTAATGACCTCCCTTCCTAGAGATGATAATTCTGTTAAATTTTTATATAAAAAGAGAAATAGAGGAGAAATCTAAACATAACAGAACACTTTGCAAGTCACATATATTTAGCTGTTTCCTCCAACAAGAAGCATCTCAGGTTCTCTTTAAATGGGTCAGGAATACATTGGCTGCACCTGAAAGTTTCAGGGACTGTGAAAGCCTTAAAATCTGTTGTAAATCCTTAAAGAGAACTCATGCAAAGTTAATTGGTACTCTTGAATCGTAATGTCTAAATTATTACTTAGTATTAAATATTTGAAGTGGAAGATTTTCAAGGGCTGTTGCAACTTTGGAGGAATATTAGACTGAATTCACTTGAACTCTTGTTGGGGACAAATAATCTGCTTTCTAATTATGAACACAGTACTATTACTTTTTTTTTTCTGTTAGTAATTTTGTGTTTTGCTGTTATCTCCAGCTACACACACACAGATACTCACACAGAGCTGGCGTGAAACAACACTGAAATTAGGGTAAGGAAGTTAACACAAGTGGTGGCTCACAAACCCAAATGCAATAGCTAAGTGTACAAAAAAATAAATGCGACACAAAGTCATCTTTCTAAATATGAATAGGTGGAATTTTATGAAATTTACAGGAAGCCAAGAAAACAGTGTTTTCCAAAAGTCAGTGCAAAACCATAGCAAAGCCAGTTAGTTTCAGATAAATACAACATTCCTTTTGTGCCAAACCAATAACCTATTTCTCACATAAACATTATCAAAGGCTGAACAAAGGCAAATCACAGGATAAATCAAGGGATATATCACTAAATCGAAGAAGATACAAACTTTTTGAATCTATTATACTAAAAACAGGAGAATGTGCTAAAAATATTTTAACAGGTATCCATACTACTTCTGAATTCTCAATTTACTTACAGCTATAATATCTAAAAAAAAATCTCTACAGAGTTTTATAGTTGTTTTCATGTCCTGCAAGAAAATATTTCATCTAGAACCCCTTTTGGAAGTGCCAGGCATGTGCTTAAAACAGAAGTAGCAGATAAGAACATGTAAGGTCTGATCATTCACATGGAATTTTTCTGTGATTTACAATAGTGTAGTGATTCAACAAAATATATGCATTACTGGTTAATACATCAGCATAGAGTTAATGCTTAGTTCTAATGAGCCCACAGTACAGAAATATCACCAAATCTACCTCTTGACAGCAGGATCGTACAGAAATTGTAGAATTTCATGAAACGTGATTTCATCATGGCTAGGCTTAGCGAATGAAGATTTGAGAAACGTGGTTTACACAGAGTGAAATTCAACATCTGAAAATGTTACACTATCCTAAGCTATCTTGCAATATCGTAGTGAGATGCTAAACATAGTTGCTCTTCTCATTCTGGTAAACTTGAATTTCAAAGTTAATTGTAATTTTTCCTTGAAATAAAAAGTGTTTGTATAAATATAAAGAAGCAATTACTGAGATAGGTAAAAATGCAAGAGATTTATGTAAATAATGCACCTCTTGAAGAAAATATGCTTTCCTTATTATTTTTTCTCTCCCCAGCTCCACAGCACTGGAATAGACAATTCTTTTTGCAAAACAAACCCTCCCTAGTCCAAGTTTTAAGGAGAATCTGGAGGGGTAGAGGTCTAAGCAGAAAGCTAAAAATTTTAAAGTTATTTCCCAAACTGCTCCAGCATTGCTAGCAGCATGTAAGTGTAAGACTGCTCCTCTCTAGAATTGTATAGACCACCTTGCCTGAATGGAATTGGCTATTGCAATAGGTTATTAATAAACAGACCCGCAAATTACCTAGAAAACAGGTAAAAAGAAATTGCTTACAGGCACCCCGACAGGAAGAATTCTTGAAGTGGTAATATGAGCTTTCCCTCAAGTGCTTCACTGAGGTCAGTGAAAGAGCACACCATCTTCTTTCAGGGATTTAAGTAACATTGCCAGCAGTTCACAAAAGGTTTGGGTTTTCTCACAGACCTAGAGAATAAAAAAAAGTTAAGGCTCAATTTCAAGTTCACAGGTTGGTGTTTGTTATCTCCTATGCCTTCTCTGTATCAGTTCATTTTCACTCAGCACATCAGAACATACCCTAGCTACTTTGATAAAATATATGAGGCAGGTACAGGAGAGGCTGTTATTGTCAGGACATATTACTAGGCAGTTCATCTTGTCAGTGACATAGGACTTTCCTGCAAGGCAATGCTGCTCCTCTCCCATGGCATTATTGCAGGTGCCTCAGGTACTGCTGGTTAGGTTCCAAATCCAGAAGACATACTGATGTCACTAAGCCATATAAAGTGATATTCAATTACAGGGGGAAAGATATGTGCCAGATCCTGTATTTGTGCTAGAAGTGACTGCGAGTTGCACTCAGGCAATTCCACATGCTTGGTAAAGAAGGTCAGCCCTTGCTCTATGGTCTGCTTAACCAATTGGCAGGATACAGAGGTACAGACAGCTGGCACTGCTTTTCTGCATAGTAGCTGAATTTCACTTCAGCAGAAGCCGCTGCCATCCTTTGCAAAAGCCCATTTGAGGACTTCAAGCAAATATTTCCAGATTGCATGTCCAGAGGTTGCAGTAACTATGCCCTTCATAATTATGGAAAATGAACTTTCTCTGTTGGAAAACCATGCTCTTTACTGAGGTCAAAACCCAGGTGGACAGCAAAACATACAAGAAAAGAATGGCATAAGCATTCATGAGAGCAGCATTAGCAATGCAGAAGCCACTCTTTTATCCTAGGTGGTAATGTACTATTTTAGAAGGCATTATTACTTCAGGATAACTACTTTCATTGTATTTAATATTAATGGTAATTGCTTTTGTACTTCAGTATTTTTCAGAGAACAGTTTGGCTTTCAATGAATACATTAGTGCCTCATTGCTCTAAACACTCTCCTCACTACTTGGCCTATAACACAGAACTAGATACAAAGCAGTAGACATGGGCATTGTTTTCCTTGTTTTGATTTTTCTGGGAGATAAGTTTTTTTCTCTGAAGTGGAGGACAAAATTATTCAATAACTTCCACTTTAATCTCGCCATGAGTGGTATTCTAAGTCTTCTTAATGCATCTACAATTCCAATTCTCTGTTAGATTGGTTTAATGTTAGGACTGTGATCAAAGAATACATTTCCTTCTGTATTCCCAAGCTTTCCCAGTAATGTAGAATGGCAGAGTTTGTGGAATAGAAAGAAAAAAAAAAAAAAGCCTTTTCTGGTTTTTATGGGAACTATTTTATCCCTAGATACTACATCATCCCACTATCCTCAGATATTCTTTACATGATGATCCACATTAAAAACCTCTTGATTTTACAAACCTCTATTGGATTGGCTTATGACTGTAAGCCTTGCTCTCTCTTTTGCTTCCTCAAAACTCTTTTTTAAAAAATATTCTCCTACCCTCACTGAAATCTTATTGCAAGGAAAGGAAAGTACATCAACAGATTGCCTAGGGAGGTGTTGGGGTCTCCACCATTAGAGGTCTTTAAAAACAGATTAGACGGTATCTGTCAGAAATAGTTTATGTACTGCTTATCCTGCCTTAAGGCAGAAGGACAGATAAGATGATTTTCTTTGATGTTATGACTGTCAATAGTATTTCTGTACCTTCAACACCTAAGGATTTATGAAAAGAGTAATCTCATATTTCTTTGGGTCAAAGATTTATGCTTGTGGTCACCAAGATATTGCAGCAGTTCACAATTACCATGCTACAGATAACAGTAATATCTTGGATACATCAATGAAGCAATTGTTTACTAAGAATTAACTTTGATAGCAACAACTGCATAAGGCTGAAATGCTCCTCTGGCCAAAGGAAGTGTTCAAAGTAAATAAACCATCTTAGTTTTCTTTAAGACAATCTCAGACCTTATCTAAGGTTCTGCTAAAGGGCTAAAATGGGATTACAGGGGTCTCAAGGCCTTTCCTTCCTGATGTGATTTCCCTCTGTGTTGGCAGACCACCAAGCCATATGCCCCCTTCAAAAGACTGCCATGGACTGATGGCATGTAACTGGTATGGTGATCATCTGCAAGGTAAGAATTTCATATGAAACATGATGGAGAATAAGTACTCTTTTCTAACAGCATCTCGATGCTATAAGATACACAGAACTTGTGTAAATTAATACAAATTAAATAATAATCCTTCCACAGCAACCATAGTATCAGAATCAGTTATTTCTGTTATAAAATATTGACCACAGGGTCATTGATAAACAAAACCAGTCTTAAATTCAGCAGTGAAAAGCTGAGTTTCCATCTGCCCATTCCCTACTTGCTTCAAGTCAAAACTTCAAGAGAGGGATGTGATTCAGTGAAGCTGTTGTCTTGTTGCACATGAAATGATTTTTCGCTGCTTCTTTACCAAGAAAAAAATCACACTATAAATTTGATGCAAGGCAAGTAAATAAACTTTGATTTAGATAGCAAAATTTCTGAATACCTGAAATTTCTATTGCAGGTAGCAATAGACTCAGACATTTGTGCCACACATACACACTCAACATACACGCTTTTACAGAAGAGATCTCCAATTTCAGTGCCAACAGCGACGTAAAAGGTCAGCTTTTTCCAAACTTGGTAAAAAGCTTCTGTGTAAGTCTCTCTGCAGATGGAAAGACATCCCCCTACACTAAAGAAACAAGACCCTAACAACAGTGTTTTCAATCATGGGGCCTAGAGGTATTCAGAGACTCAGATCTTGAAATTCTCAATATTATGTGAGTCTGGTAGTAATGATTTATGAATTTGCTTATTGGTCAGACATTATTAATTTGATGAGAGAGTCTCTCAGGGTTAGGCACAAGTGATTCTCAAGAAGGATGTACCAAAACTTTTGTCTGGGCCTTCAGTGGAGGACTGTGTCTGGCTCTCCTTGGGGTCCTAGCTAACCTTGCACTGGATAGAGTTTCTGAAGGTAAAAAAAAAAAAGAGTGTCACACCAGGGTAGTCAATGGAGAAAGTGAGTGGTCTCTTCCTCCCTGGCCCAGTCACATTTAATCTCAAGTGAACTACAAAGGCTGAATTTATGGTGTGATGGTTAGGGCATTTAGGAGACATAACTCAAGAGAAGACTGAAATCAGTTAGAGATCTGTTCTCCAACATGCACCTAACTGCTAGTCAATTTGTTCTGTGCTAACCTATGTTTCCTAATGCTCAGTTTTCATGTATCTCTTCTCCCTTGCCATTACTCTTCGTGTGAGTAATTCAGAAGGTCTCTCTTTGGTTCTGCCTCAGGAGACAAAAAGCAACACACTGACAGTTTTCTATGAAAAAGAATTCTTGTTTTCAAGAACTCAGGTCAATTGCAGAGTTAAATTTAGGACCATATCCATGAATATTCACCAGTACTTCTGGGCATCTATACCTTTTCAATACCTTCTTTCATTTTACTTTTTCAGATCCAAAGCTAGATGGAGTGTACAGAATCCAATGTATCATATTTGAAGGGTTGAAGGGCATCTGGGATTTATTTCATAACAGCTAATTGGGATCTCTGCTTTTAGACTTCACCTGCATCCTTCTGCCAATATAATTCTTTATGTCATGCCGGTAATGCCATCAGAATGTCAGGAGATATTAATTTGCTTCCCCGAGATTAAAGCACTGAACACATCAATTTAATCCAGAGTTTTGTGAGACAGTATCTTAATCAACAACAAGAATAGTTATGCACTCATAAGAATTTTATAATTGCTAAGCAGATGATGGGGGGGGAGGGGGGGAAGGCTTTTCCAGTTTGGCAGGTTTGCAAATAACTCCTGATAAAAACAATCAAAGTGTTCCTACTGTTCTTATCAGTGCCTCACGTCAATACATCAGCCTTGCTTTGTCAACAGGAATAATTCAGCTGAGCCTTAGAAATGTGACTCTGAATGCACACAACTCTACCAGGAAACCCACTCCCAGTGCTTTCTGACAGTAACCGCATTGCTCTGGTGCTCTGTCAGGTAAATGTATATGGTATGAAAGCCTTGAACTTTGAATCAAACAGGTATCTACTGCTGTGTACCCTGGAGCTGATGACATCTTGCATTGGTGTGGCAGGTTGGGAAATGCAGGCTGCCAGGCTTGGCAGCTTGCAGGAATTCCTCTGACTGTTCCTCAGCACTGTTTTGTAGGAAAGACTAATGGCCTACAATACAGAGAACACTCAGTAGCATAACATTAATCTATGGCAGTAGGGGAATAATTCTCAGAAATTTTGAAATTTTAAAAAGACTTTTTTTTCGCCCACTGTATACTGCTAAGATTACACTTCCTTTTTGTATTCATATTGTTCACAGAAGTCCTTTCCTAACAAAACTGTCTCAGACTCATTGCACTCTTTCACTGCCTCAAATATCTACACCAGCAGAGCAAAAATCACCCTCTGTATACAACAGCACGCTAATCCCTTAGAGATCCTCTTCCTCCTCTCATTCACAACATAGTCTTCACAGCAGCCTGAGTGGCCTTCCAAACTACTGAGGACAAACATTTTCCTGTATTGCTTAGCCTATTCAACCATAAATTTCAATGATTTTCTTTTGTCCCCTTGGAATGTTTGCTTGCTGTAACAGAAGATGAGGCTTTTAGAATTAGGAGCCAGCCTTGTGCTCAGGAAAGTTACAGATCAATAGAGGTGTCATGAAACAGCCTGGCACTGTACAAAAGCACCAGCCTGCTCTGCTGCTGCATCTCAATTGTGCTGCATGACACACCTGCTGTCCTAGTCCTGCTTTTCCCTTGAGGCAAGCCTGCTAATGTGCTAATTTATATGGTGCATAACAGGGGATTTGGAATAGAGGCCTTAGGGACTCCTTTTCACCTGGTGCCTTATTAGGGATTTGAGCCCACTTTGCTGGAGATGAAAAGCCAATGAGTATAACTCATTTGTGTCATTTAGTTCTCAATAGGTAGCCAGTTAGTGAATAATAGGCTTGCAATGACTTTGTGCAGGTCATTTTCTTTAACAGATGTTCCTTTGTGAAGCTGCTATCTCATCAGTTTTGTGGGTTTTCTTTGTGCATTAACTATATATTCAGGAGCTATTTATTCCTTTGTCATTAAACAAAATCAAACTAATTACCTGTTAATAATAAAAAGACAATTACATATTTTGCATTTCTCCAACATTTCTATGAATTTCACACTCTCCTATTTTCAGAGGCAGATTGGCTGCAAAAGAGAGAGCTCTTACTGTTTTGTTAATGATAAGAGAGACAAAGAAAGCTTTGGCTGCCATTCTGGAAAACTTCTAAGCCTCTCCACAATCACAGAGTCACAGAACAGCTGAGGCTGGCAGGGACATAAGGAGACTGTCTATTCTAACTCTCCTGCTGTAAGAAGAGTCAGCTGGAACATGATGTCCAGGACCATTTCCAGTTGAGTTTTGAGTATCTCCAAGAATGGAGACTCCACAAACTTTCTGGAGAGTCTGCTCTAGTGTACAATAGCAATGGAAAAGCCTTTTCTAATGTTTAAATGGAATGTCTTGTATTTTAGTTTGTGACCATTGTTTTCTGTTCTCTCACTGAGAAAAGTCTGGTTCTGTTTTCTTTATTCCCTACCAAGAGGCATTTATGCAATTGGATAAGATACAAGGTTAAATAATCTCAACTTTTACAGTTTCTCCTCACACAAAAGGTACTGCAGTCCCTAATTCATCTTAGTTGAACTTCAGTGGACTCACTCCCTTATGTCCATATATCTCTTGTACTGGGGAACCCAGAAACAGACACAGCACTACAAATGTGGTCTTACCAGGGCTTCTTCACCTTCGACTTGCTGGTGACACTCTTCCTAATGCAGGCCCCAATGCCACAAGGGAACACAGCTGGCTCATTCACCTTGGTGTTCATCGGGCCCTCCAGGCCTTTTTCTGCAAAGCTTCTCAAGTACATCTCCTGCACATATTGGTACACAGGATTATATCACCCAAGATGCAGAAGTTTGCTTGAACTTCGTGAGGTTCTTCTCTGCCCATTTCCCCAGCCTGTCAGAGTCCATCCAAATGGGAGACAACTCTGTCATGTCCCAACCACTCCTCCCTGTTTTATACCATCAGTAAACTTGCTGAGCTTACATTCTGCTCCATTATCCAGGTGGTTAAAGAAGACATTCGGAAGCACTGGGCTCCAGGGCACACCACTAGTGCCTGGTCTCTGGCCGTGCTCCATGCCACTGATTGCAACCCTTTGGGCCTCACAATTCAACCTTACTATGCACGTATCTAGTCCACACTTCAGTAGTTTGGCTGTATGTTATGAGAGACAGCATTGAAAGCCTTACTGAAGTCAAGTTGAACAACATCCACTGCTCTCACCTCACTCATGAAAAGAACTGTCACATTGTAGAAGGCTATCAGGATGGTCAGACATCACTCCCCTTCTGATAACTCCAGTCACATCTTTGTTCTTTTTATGTTTGGAAATGGTTTCCAGAATTATGTGCTACATCACCGTTCAGGGACAGAGGGGAGGCTGATTGTCCTGTAGACACCCAGGTCCTCCCTCATCATTCATGAAGACACAAAGCACATCTGCATTCTTCTGTCCTCAGGAATCTCACCCAATTGCTGTGACTTCTCAAAGACAGAGAGGCCACACAGCGATATTGGACCACTCCCTCAGCACTCATATGTGCATTTGCTCAGGTCCAGTGGGTTTGTGTATGCCCAGTTTGTTCATATGTTCCCTAACTTGATCCTCCTTCAGCAAAAGCAGTCTTCCCTGCTCCAGATTTCCTCACTGGTTTCAAAAACTTGGGATTCCTGAAGACAAGTTTTACCAGTAAAGACTAAGGTAAAGAAAACATTGAGTAACTCAGTCTTTTCATGTTCTTTGCCAAAAGACCCCAGTCCCATTCAGCACTGGGCCCATGTTTTCTCTAGTTCTTCTTTTGCTGCTGATCTACTGGCAGAAACCTTTCTTGTTTCCCTTCCTGTCCATCATCAATTTCAACTCCAGATGGACTTTAACATTCCTTACCCAATCCCTGCATATTTGGACAGTGTCTCTATACTGCTCTCAAGGTCACCTGTCCCTGCTTCCAGTTCTGGTATGCTCCCTTTTTACATTTCATATACTCTGAAATGCTGCATATTGTAATATATTAAGGAATGGTAATAATAATTAAAGGTAGTTAGACAACTTCACAGGGGAGTTTCCTCAGCCACTTGAGATGGGACTTACTCCATCCAATTTTAATGACCAGAAAAACACATATCTAGTATTTAGTAATTATCCCCTGAAATCAATTTTCAAGTGATGAACAATTTCCTGGAGTTGACAGTCTCTCCTGACTGAGTACAGAAGTCCTGGCTATTTTCATACAGTTTAGGCTATGTGTCTGATTTTCAGCTGACTAAAACAAATTCCATACCTAAAACTGCACTGTCTCCTATTAAGCAGCCAAAAAAAAAAAAAAAAAAAAAAAAAAAAGTATATGCATATTTGTGTTTATGTATGGGCCCATTCATAAGCACACACATCAGTACAGGTGCTGGAGAACCAAACCCCAGAAGTGGAAGATCCTTATTTTTGTGAAATTTTAAAAAGTAAGCCTGCAACAAGAATATATTGCTGTATTAGAAATGGAGCCATGTAAGAGTTCTTACATTTCTTCTTAAATGGAAAAAGTTACGACATCTCATAAAGCTTCGACCATCCACTGAACAAAAGTGTTTTCTGCTTAGCAGTGGTGAAAAATACAGAATATTGAAGCCAGTGAAAACAACGACTGACAGGCTTGCTGTCAATGCATTTTACAGACTTAGACGCTTCTAACTTCTTGGAAATTAGGTTGGTATATCTGCAGCCTTCAGCTGTCCCAATATTTGAAATTCTTGTAATATAAAAGGTTGAGCGCTGTGCCTTCATTTTTGTTTGCCCTTCATTTGCAACACACATTCCTAGGTCAAGAAAAACACTGATAGAAATACAGCTACACAGTTATACAAGAATTTTGCAGGTAAAGCTGGTTTAACTCTGGAGACAGGTGTAACAGTCTCAGCAAATGCATTACTGGAATACACAGAACTTGCTGACATCTCCATGGCTTTGAGAAGCTATCTCAAAATGACTTGAGAATGTCATGTGCTGAATTAGGTGCAGAGCTCATACCATACTCATACTACTGGGGTTTCAGCATCTACCCCCCTGCTTCACCTCATGTACAGAAAAATACATTTGTTGCTTTTATCAGAAGGCCAGGGAAACATTCTTCATAGTGCTTCAGAAATAACATTTAAATATTTTAGGATTTAGCTATGAAAAAGTCAGAAGTAAAATGTCAAAAAGCCTCATCACTGCACAGTGCATAGGACAAAGCAAGAGCTCAACATTTCGAGTCCAATCTTCAACTGGTGAAAGTTTGCTTAACTGATGCCCAAGGGATAAGACAGTTTTTATTGTTAAAAGAAATTGTCATGCTTCTTTCTTTGATACAATATTTGAATAACAAGTATTTGAAACAAAAAGTCTGAGTAGTGATTGCTGTAATGAAACCACAGTGAATAAAATATTTAAGTTATTCACAATTCAAATGTGTCTGGATGTGAGGAATAAGATGATTTCAAAATCCCAGGGCTTAGCATGAGTACAAGTGATCTGCACAGAAAATTATATATTTTCATTAACAATTGATTTTTATTCTCTGAGGGCCATTAATGCCGTACATTTGGACAGTACAGGATGGTGCCCATAATTTAAACAACTCAAGAACTTTCCTGAATAAACTCAATTTATCCAATCTGTTGCCCCTTGGTTTGGGGTGCTGTCCCACCTTGAAGGTGTAACAACCGCCTTAAAGGCCCGCTGTTAAGTGCTAACACAAAACCCTGAAGCTTGAGATTGTCTCTTCCAGATATTTTAAATGTGTGAGCCTGACAAAGATCTTAACGGAGCAGGGAGTTTGCATTTGCCATATTCTCCTGTCTGGAGAGGCAGATAACACAGAAGTACAGCTTGAGCACCAGGCAGGGGCATAGTCGATTTCAGAGGAAATTGTAATAAATGATGGCTTTAGCTTATCATTCCCCACAGGCTGTTGTGCTTAGCTGCTACTGTTCAGGTCTCAAGGTCTGTGAAAGCATGACACCACCGTGATGACAGCCTGTCATCATGATACTTGTGCTCAGCAGCAGAACATCACATCTACTGCAGTGATTTATCTCATGAACTGAACCCAGGAGCCCAGACTGTGAGCTGCAGCCAAGTGGCACTTACAGCCACCCAGGACTAGGCTGAACACAGGCTGGCAGCTCCCCCAAAGCAGATCTGTGAGGCCAGTTCAGTGGATCTAGCCTTGCCAGGAGGCCTTGTAAGAGTCATTTCAGGCTGTGTGAAACAGTGGTCAGCAATGAATGCTGGGATCCAGCTTAGGCTTATAAGTGGCCATCCTCCCTGGCCTTCTCCGCAGTGAGAGCAGAAAGGCAGGCTCCTGAAGGCTATTTAGAGCAGGAGCTAAATGCCCAAGGAGAAGCCTTTCTCTCCTCATTGACTCAGAGAGCTTACACAGACTGGACTGCTGGCACTGCACCTTGGCTTGGTGAGCAAAGTTAAGCTTACACCCCATTCAAGACCTTGGGCAGGTCTGCAGAGCAATCCATTTACCCACTCAAGTTTCAGATGTGCGTCTGGAAACCTGTATTTTCCAATACCCAAACAAGACAGGAAAGCAGGGTTGAATTTTCAGGGATTGTGTACAAAAGGACACAAAACCGAGGCACTGAAAGCGAGTTTTAGATAAAATGCCAAGCATGAATGAACCCTGAGAACTGTTTTTCTCCATCTCAGTGTATTAACGCTGAAATCCAGATCTGTGTTTTATAGTCACTGTTTCATGTAATTTCCTTTTTACACAGGAGCACAGAGTCAAAGATGACATGTTACTGTGGAGCTCTTCAGTAAACCCTGCATTTCTGTACACAGTGTTTCTCCAGCTGGCTTTCCAAATAGGAGTACTATTGGATCCAGTTTTAGATCCAATATAGGGATTTTGCTGCTCCCAGGGGACATCTGGAGGCAGCAGGGCTTGACCTGCATTTGGGCATTCCATGCCCATAGCTTGGCCTCTGAAAATTAAAGACTGCAAAGCTGAGCTCCTCCCATCTCCTTTTTTAAACTTTTCAAATCCCACTCAGTGAGATCAGCACTTTCTGAAAACTAAGAAGTTTTAAATATTCTGTGGCAAACAAGCTGGCTTCTGAAATATCAGGCTGTCCAGACACCTGGAAGTAAATCTTATATCTACTATTGATTAAAATACATTAATTCTAACATTAGGCAACACCTTTTAGTGATCCCAGGGCATCTACCCATCACTATGCCTATGCTTATAGCAGTTCAGGGAGGCAACTTAATAGGTCAAACAGATCACATGTAGTGATCTATGTTCCATGGAATAAAACAGCAGAAAAACAGGTACGTACAAGTTTACATGCAAAAAAGGGAAGGACATCAAAGTTGACAGCTAAAAGAAGTAAGATAAAACTGTCACTCATGTACATGCAACCTACTATTTTACACTGTCCTGCTCACTGCTTGTCACTTCACCCTGCTTTTTCATTTCACACTGTGAAAATTATGGCTCCTTACATTAGACTTCTAATGAATTACTCTGGGATCCCAATTCTAAGCAATACCCAGTACGCAGTGTTGCCGAAGTTCACCTCCACAGTCCTGGCATTCATTTAATACCAACATTACCCCTAGTGTAACTTAAATCTGTTCTAAATTAAGATGGCTGGGTGAGTTTGGGAAAAAAATAATTCCCTACAGTAGACAAAACCAAAATATTGCTTCTGGCCGAGCCACCCACATACCCTTTTTTCAAAGAAATTGCTTGTACTGATGTCTTCTCTGAAGTGACCAAGCAAGTGTTTATTTAAATTTCCTGACTCTGTTTCCTTTGGGAGCACCATGGCATCTTCTGTTGTACATAGCTGCCTTTTGCACTAGGATACAATTCACCCCATGGACTCTCTCCATTTTCTCCTGTGCAGAGCAACCAACACAGCTTTGGCAGGTGGCAGTGCAGTCCTGAGCACTGCAAGCTGGGGTCACTTCCTTGTACATGGCCACAGCTACACTTCCTGCCATCCTGACATGTACATCTGCAAATGGAAGAAAAGGAAATATTTCCATTCTTGAGTTTTTTGTTTCAACAAATTGGCATGTGTGTCTTATAGTGGTCTAAAGTAGTGGATGTCATGACCTTTATAAGAATTAAAACAAAATAAAGTTACAACCTTCTACTTGTTTTTTCCTCCTTTTTTTCTATTTGATAATCCAGTATTCATCTTCCTCATGCTTTTGCAGTTCCCCTTTGATTGGCAGTTTCTCCATCCTTGCATTAAAGGTCAGAGTTGAAATAATTCTCTCAAAGAGGTTAATTAAAACCTACAGAGGTTAATTAAAAAGAACAAAGGGCCAGATACTCTACTGCCTTCTGTTTTGCATAGTCATTTGCAGACCTGGATCCATTCACAATCCACACAGGGATTCACAGCTCTTCAGACACCCTCCAGCATGGACAACCAGGATGTATAAATGCGTGGGGCAGGATGGAGAAGACAACTACTGAAGCAGTGTTTAAATACTTAAAGATCATTACACTTACCTGATTGACACAGAGGTGTTGGCAGGGAGCCTGAACACCGAAACAGCTCAGAGGAAGAGGGCATATGAGCTCAGCAGGGGATTTCAACTTTTGGGATCCTTAGCTCTTGTAAATTCATTTCACTGAGGAAAGGAACCAAAGCTTTAAACTGTTCCTCCACAATGACACAACCTACTTCTTCTAAATCTGCCCCTAAATGTACAAGGCAGAGCATAAAACCACTACCTTCTCAGAACCTCTCTCTCATTTTATATCAGTAGCAGTATATCATGAAAGTTTAAATGGCCATACAGTTGAGTAGCAATGCAGAATCAAAATAAAATGAATTTCACCTCTCACATTAATTTGGTTTCACTTGCATGATTTCTCTGTCATTCTTCCAGTTCTCCAATCGTCCATAGACTTTCAGGTTAAAGAAGATATTAATTTTACATACAAAATACACGCAGAAAAAAACCCTAACAAACCACTACTTTAAAGAAGGAATATAAAGGGGGCACAGGCCTGGGCTGAGCAGTATTTTTCCACAAACTGCCTTTGTTAGAAAAGTGGATTTTCAACTAACTTAAATATTTTCACAGTAAAAAGCCTGAAGATCAAAAAATATTTATTTTAAAATGCTTCCAATATATCAAGTATATAGTAGTTGTTAGTTCATAGCTTCGTTTTTCAAGTTAACTGTGATGCACTCCAATTCTCAGCTTCAGTGATGTCAAAATTACCCTGGAAGCTGTAGGCTGGCCAGAGAATCTAAGTTAGAGAAGGCAAAGGGAAAGGAAATCCCCAGGAATACAGCACGCAAGGTGTTCTGACACCTTTTTCAAATATCAGTGAAAAAAAAACACATGAAAAACACAAAGGTCTAGGACATGTGTGTTCCCTTTCTCCTGTGTGTTGCTGTTTCCCCCATTGCCTCAGAAGCACTGTGTGCTCCTCAGCACTGCTCTCTAGAAAGCATGGAAGCAAATAAAAAATGGCATATTTTTCCATTTTCATGAGTGAGCAATGGACAGCAGTTGAAGAGGGGATGTGATTCTATTCTCAACATTGTTCTCACTGACTCATCATTTTATATCTGCTATAGAGCTCAGGGACGTCCTCAAAGGGTCAGATTCTGTATCTTTGCTGGATGGTAAACATAGCTACAATAGGAAACATCACTTCCTGAAAAAGCTGAAGATCACTCTGAGGGGAGCAAGGGCAAGTCCCCTAAGAACGGATTTCACTGCCATGATGAAAGAGTACCTTGTTTTCTCTGAGAGAAAGAGATATTCCGGGGTGGAGCAGAAGCATAACCCCATGTGAATATAACCAGAATTCAGCAGAATATGGCAGCAATGACATTCTCAAAAACAGCATCAAAGAACAAGTGAAAAATAAAATGGAATCACTAATACTACCTCATCTTTTATTATTTAAAAAATTTTGGCACCTGCAGGAAATGAGACAAAACTGGCAACATTGCCACACTTACTGTTTCTGGGGAATTACAGAACCATGGTTTCCAAATAAAATTACTTTCTGTGAAGTCTGATATATTTTAATGCTATTTGTAACAATTCACTGCATAATTCAAATGGCCTCTACACTACAAACAGCTAACATATTTATGCTGGCAGGACTGTCAGTGCATTTTTGTTATAAGAAGCTTGGAGGTCTGCTACAAATAATCTCCAAAGAGTAACTCTAATTAGCGGCTAAAGTTGGCATATTTCCTGCTATCTGAAATTAGATCAGAGAGTTAGGCTGAGATGAAAAAGCCCTATTAACTCCCTAGGCTTCCAGTTCCTGTTTATTGGTGGAAATTAATGTTTTGAACTTTATCAACTATTATCTAAAGAAGTCTGGAGTCAGTGGTAACGGAGTGATTTGAGAGAGACTTTACTGCCAGTTGTTCTGTTGAAGTACCATAGGCACTTTACATAAATATCCACAAAAAAACTTTGCTTAATGGTTACATACAGCTGAACAACAGACAGGAAAGACGGTCGAGTGGTCAGCATGCCAGCCTGGCAATTATAAGGAGTGGGAGAGATTCCTTTCTCCAAGGTACTATTTAATAATTTCTGCATGACCCAGAAAAACTCACTCTTTGGGGGAGGGTGATAGTGGGGGAGATAAAAAAAAGGTTGGCTATAGTTAAGCGAATCTTTGTTTTTCCTACAGCTTGTGGAAACAGAGAGGCTCCTTCAGACAAAGAAGCCATTTTTTTGTGTTCAGTGACTACAGTTAGCCTTTGTGTAGACATCCATTTGTCATCTGTAAAACAGAAATAGCACTGCTCCACCTCATGGGAACATTAGACAGATGAACACTTTCCTCTGCTTCCTCGAGACCTTGACCCGCTCTGGATAGGCAGAGCAGAAGCAAACACCACAACCCTCTCTCCACATGGGTCTCCAACTTCCCTTGGGCCTTTGGATTTCCATGGCAAATTTCAATTTGCCTTCCACACAACTCCAGCAGCTCTGAGGTTTGCCATGGATGCATGTTCCTCTCCCTTTTTTAGCTCTGTGCAACTTGGAAAATATTAAAATGCATAAGCTCCTTTTAAACATCAGGACAAGGAAGGGACAGGTAGAAAGACAGCAGAAAGGAAGGCACAAGAAATCATCCTCTTGGGAAATATATCTAAACTTCAGTTCTTGGAATTTCTAAACAAGGAAGATATCTGTCAAGTTGTATTTTGCTTAACAAAACATATGGTAAGGGAGGCAATTTTTACATCCTAGGGCTAAGCAAGGAAAACCAATGTAATTCTAGAGTTAACATCTAGACAGAGGAGGAAATATGTTATTAGGTCAGGCTACTTTTGTTTAGACAGAGCCATAGAGAATTTAGGCTATCTTTTAGTTCTGGTAATCAGCCTGAGCAGACAAATCAATGTCTTAAGCTCTTAATAGCTGCAGAAAAAAAAACCCAGTAAAGTCAGGCTTAAGTTTCAAAAGCAAATTGTGGTTTTAAAGCAATCCATTATGCAACCAGGTAATGTGGAAATTTTCTGCAAAATCCATCTACCACAACAGAAAGATTGACAATTTAATAAAATCTGCAGAGAAACTGCATCTTCACAGACAGAATGCCAGTGCTCAATCACCCTCTCCTCCATACCACAAAGTGTATCACACAGACCCTTGCATTTTCAAGTTGAGATAACTCTTCTCCACCTTTCATTTCTAGCATGAGTGCTTCTCAACTCGAGTCTCTCTAGTTTTCCTCCTGAAGAGGACAGACAGGATCTGTATAAAAAGACTTCAAGGGCAACAGGAAGAATCTACCACCTCAGGCTTGTCCTCATAGCATAGTCAACATAACTGATCTCTCAGGAGTGAATCCCATCCAAATAATCAGTCCTTTTCTTAAAGCCTGACAACGGTTTAAAGCTGAGTTGGTGGCAACAAAGAAGCCAGGGGTCAAAATTCAAGTGTAACTCATTCTCTTAGCAATCCGAACACCCTACAGGAAGGAATGCAGGCAACACCCAGTTACATACTACCAGAGTTGCAGAAACATCCCAAAGGTTCATTCCCAGGATATTTAAACAATTTCTCCCAGTACCTTCCAGCAAACAGCAGCATTTCACCGCTGGGAAAGCAGCTGGTGCACCCCTAAAATCTCATGACTGAATACAGATATGTGCAGCGTGAACAAGGCAGCAGGGCCGAGTCCTGGGGCAGAAGTCCTCACAAGGAGGCTCATTCCTGTCATCATAACATCAAGATGACTAAAGCAGGACTACTCTGCATTGCCAGCAGAGCAATGAGTGAACTGAATGAGCTTCCAGCAACTAACGAGAATCCTACCTGCAGACTGCAGTACTTTGCATAAAAGTGTTTGTACAGTTACTATGAATTTCCTATGTCTCTGTGCATAGTATCTGCACCCTGTATTCTTGGGGGATTAAATAATCCATTTGGTAGGAAGACAAAGACATTGGCAGGGTTGCCCAGAAATGTGAGATCAAGCAATAAGGAATCCTTTACCTGGTCTGATGAAGGAAGCAATGGGCCTTCAGCCAACAGAAATGTTTGGCTTTGGACATGCTCATACACCAAGAGTGACAGCTTAAAAACTCAGGCTGAGATAGTATCAGTTAAAACAGCAGTGTTCTTCACTCAAGCAAGCAGTGATGGAGTGTTTAAAAAAGCAGAATTCTTCAGCTGAGAGGAGCCCATTTCTTGCCAGAGGGCAAGATGGAGAGACCTGGTCTTTCCTGGGAATTTAAACCAAACCCAGGGACACAACCAGAATCAGACTGAATTTTCAAAACTCTGATACTAATATAGATTTTTTTATATTTTGCATTTTAAACCCGTGGGTGTTTATTTTGCTAAGCCTCTTTCCTTAGTGTACCATTCTGTGGTCCTCCAAGGGTATAACTAGGTGGGGTTTGGGGGGGTTGAGCAGTTCAACCTTTTAACAGAGTTTAACAGAGTTTAACAGAAGGCCTGCAGGGTTCAATGCCAGGGGTAGTAAGGACACTTAGCACTATTAAAAAGCTGTGTCTTTATATAAATCCAGGAAATTAATGCCTCAGGAATACTTTGAACTAGTTGCAAGAGCCTGGAGAACACTAAAAGAGAAGGATGAGACCTGTTTTTAACAGAGATGATATATGCTTTTACTAAAGGACATGTTACTATTCTGAACCAGTTTTCCAGCTGCAGTTAATAAGCTCTGGGTTCAGCTCCATTTGGGAGAACAAAAAGCAGCTCTTAATGACTTCCCCACCCTAGAAATGGTTTCACTTTGGTCTGCTCCCCATCACTGCAGAAACCCCAAGGGAATCTTTAGCTTACTGGACATTCTTGTTATTTGAACTCTTAAGATTTGGTAGAGTGGCATAGAGGAGATATGACATCTTGAAGAAGTTAAACCAGTACTTCCAGAATCAGGGCAAACTAAACAGGCCAGCCTGTACTCTCTGTGCTGGGAAGGTTGCTCCACAATACTCCAGGACCTTTTCTTCTGCTGAGCCTCTCCTCGTGTCCATGATAAAAAAGCGGAGGCAGCACGCATACACCTCGAACACGGTGAAAGAGCAAGTTCACAAGAGCTTGTGGGCACTGCATGCTCCATGTCCTGCCCATATGTGCACAGCCTGTGCAAGCAAGCCTAGATGAGCTAATGCACACTCAGACACCTGCTCTCTTGGGTGTGCTCCAGGCATTCTTGTATCACTGAAGCAAGTCTTGAGACCCTGGAGCTGCCCTAAAAACCAGTATAGACACAGCAAGCATGCTAGCAATTTCTAAGCTTCCCAACGATAAATCTGCTGGATTCTCTAACTTAAAATGTACAATACCAAAAAGGACAAAATGAGCGAGTGCCAAAGAATGCTTCTCTGTTCACACTGCAGCAGGAGGGAAAGCCTTTCTGTTACTATATTTAGCTAAATAACATGTTAATTTTGTTTTGTAAATGGTTAGCTCTTCCCTAGGTGCTCTACAAGGAAAGCTGTGTTTAGTGTTGTTGTTGTTGTTTTAATGTATATGCTGTTATTTATTTATGAAGGGAGCATTAAGAAATACACTTATGTATGAAGCAGAAGCAGCTGAGTCTTATGGTGGTTTTAAACAAACTTCATTCCCTGCCTCTGGCAGTTGTACCAAGTATTCCTGAACCTGACTCTTCCATGGAGTTTACCTGAAAGGTAGCACAGGTCAGGATCTAGAATTGCCATGGAATTTACAGAGCAAAATTACAGAGTACAGTAAAAGCACAAATTGAGAAATTGTTATGAAAATGCAACAGTACAACAGATTTCAAGTCCAGCAGATACCTCTGCATATTACTGTCTTAAGTCACATTCTACTTTTTCAATTGAGTTTGAATGTTGCTTTTAGCATGAAGGCTGTTAGCTACATCTTTCTGAATCTCTTATTACTGAAGAGGAAGCACAGTGCATGTATCCAGATACTTGTCCATCCTTCACTGATCTCTAAAGCAATTAAAGAGCTCTCTTGTAGTTGAGATACATTATTCTGTATAATGAAAAAAATGTTAAGTCCAAGTTATTATAGAGTACACTGAATAAAAATTTTGAATACTTGAGACAAATTGAAGGAATAGTGTGTTAGAATGGCAGAAGAATGTTGAAATTATTCCCTAAAGCATTGAAGACTTCAGACTTAAGCTGAAGAAGAGATAGGGGATCCCAAAACTGTGTGATTTTATAGAAGTTGTGAATCAGAAGTCTCACATTAGGTTATGGAAAGCTGACCTTTTTTTTTCTGTACAAACATTTGGTGGCCCGGTTCTGGAAAGTACTAAGGAATCACTAGAGACCAAGAAATAGCAGAGCTGGAGATATGATATCGCTGGCACTAATGTCGATGCAGAAAGCTGCATAGTCATGGGTTTATGCAAGTGACACAACCGGATGATTTTTTAAATTTAATTTTCTAAAATTGAAACAGTGTTGTTTTTCATAAAAGAATCTTCCCCATGTTTCACTGCAGTGCTACAAATGAATAGAAGTAGGGTAAATCATCAAGGGTTGGACTTGATGATCTCAGAGGTCCTTTCCAACCCATCTGATTCTGATTCTGTGATCTCCTGTTGGATCTTAATTTTTTGCAAAAGACTTCTAAGAATCATCTTTCTGCCTGTAACACAGGTAAACTTAAATTTATGAGTTTATTTCTTTAAATCATGTGTACATCTGAAAAAAGGCATTGCCAAAAGAGGTTTCCATTTCAGTGCACTAAATATTTCAATTATTCTCAAGCTTAACAGCAAATTCAAGGTCAAAATCAACACACACAAATTCCAGAGAGCAACACAAGCAGAAATTACAAACCATACCTCGCTGGAACTGAGATCAGGTCTGAATGGGGCATTTGCATTTGGCAAGACATGTTTTCTCTATCACTAACTGTGGAAAGGTTTGTTACAGCAGAATTTTGCATGCTGTTTTCATGATGGAATAGTCTTATTAACATCATAATTCAATACCACTTTATCTCAGTCATTATGTCCCTAAATGATCCAAGAATTATTCCTGTGTAGCCAGTCTCATTAACTGATATATTGCACGAGACACTGTGTAAAACTACATCAGGTACTAACATGGCCTAGCACATATAAAGTGCAAGGGAAAAGACTGATGGTTTCCCTATGGTTTAATACCACTAAGACTAGAGCAACAGGTGGATTTATGACAACCTCCATATGCACATCTCATAAGAAAGCACAGCAGTGAACTTTCCAGTGTTAATGTGAAGCTTGTGGAATGAAGTTAACTGACTGGTTTGGTTAAATGCTGGAACAACTTTATCAGCTTCTTTGCCTCACTGCTAGAGGAGTTCTGATAAAAAACAGCACAAATGTAGAATAAGATTTACCCAAGTCCACCTGAGGTATCATCTCCAATCGACTGATCTCCTTCTTAAAAGGTAAATTCTCTATGTTAATCTCACCCCAAAATAGCAACATAGGATTCTAAGTTTATTATTGCTGTGGCTATCAGAGCAAATCTAACCAGGTCATGTCAGAGTCAGTGAGGACCAGAAGTGTCTTGTCAGTACATTTGAGAGCAAACAGTGAGCAAAGAGGATGATAATAAATCTCTGTTGACACCTAAGAACCCTAACCTCAGCTATAACCAGTTGTTTCTGATTCAAGGATTCATGTTGCAGCCAAATATCTTTTTTCTGTGATACTGCAAATGTTAGAAGAGTAAATATTAAGAGCTCTTAGGGGCTCTGACCAACAGTATGGATACTTTTACCCGGAAAATTGCTGCTTCCACCAGATTGCTTACTTTTGCTTCTGCTCTGTGCTACGAGTGTCATGTAAGACAAACAGAAAAGGGCCCAAGGACTGGACTGAGTCTTTCTAACTGCCAAAGTACTTGCAACATACTGCAACATCTGCATTTTTCCTGGATCAGACCTCACCAATATAACAGAATCTGCTTCTGGAATTGGCTGAAGAGCACAGATGATGTAGCCAAACCAGAACTCCAGATCACACACCCAGATTGGCATGTTGGCTCAGCACTTTGACAGCAGTGCAGAAAACTTGTGATTATTTTTTTCATTAAAAGAAATGCAGATGGTATATAGGCTGGAGTACTGCTATCAAATTCTAGCCTATATCCCTTATAATGTGCCAACCAGGAACCACCATATCCCCACAGTACTCAACAATAATTTTGTATTATCAAAAGTCACATTCTGTCCCTTAAAAGCTTTTTTTTCAAGGACTCCACAATTGATTCAGCTAGGAAAAATCTAATTTTACTGAAGCTAGTAAACAGAGGTCTGATACAGCTCTCCTCAAAACTGGATGCAGAATGGGATTTTACCATGAGAAAGATAAGGGAGAAGACAAGCATTGGGCTGACCTGCAATAGGAAAAGGAGGGTAAGGAACAAGCCTGACCAGAGTCAGGCTGAGCATCTTGAAGAGTGTTGCTGGAAGTTTCTTGTGCAGAGGAGAAATAAAAAGTTTTCAGCTATGGTGGATTGACCTGGCCAGAAGCAAGCATCCACACAGCCTCTAACTCACTCCACCCTGTTCATTGGGATGGGGGACAAAATAGGAGGAACAAAAGCCAGGAAACTCCTAAGTCAAGATAAAGACACTTTAATAGCTGAAGGAAAGTAGATATGAAGCAGAAGACATGAAGGCAATCACTCACTGGCTCCCACCAGCAGACTGACACCCAACCAGTCTCTGAGCAATGGCCACCTTAGAAGAAAAAACCTTCACCTCCTTCTTGCTCTACCACAGCTTTCATTGCTGAACGTGATGTTTTATGGGATAGGATATCCCTTTGGTCAATTCAGGTCACCTGTCCTGCTGTGTCACTTCCCAATCACCAGCCTACTCTTTGACAGAGGAGTTAGAGCAGAAAAAAGCAAGCCATGATGCTGCGCAAATATTGTTGAGCCATAGCCAAAACACTGGTGGGTTATCAATACTGCTTTAGCCACAAATTCTGAACACAGCACCATACAGGTTGATATGAAAAAAGTTTTCTCCTGCCCAGCCAGGCCCAATACATCAACTTAGGCAAAACAAATTCCCCAGCACTCCTTTTAACTTTTAGCTTAAATAAAAGGAAGAAAATCAATGTCTTCCTTGATAACACAGTGACTAAAGTTGTTTTCCAAGCAAATGGGCAGTTTGGGAATGATATTACCACACAGTTCATCAGACTGGCATAGCATATTGAAATGCTAATCCATAATTTCCTCCTTGCTTTAAGAAATCATTCTTGAGTTTGGGCCCAGGCAGGAGTATGCTGCATATAACCAATTCAGGAAGTTTGAAACTGTACTCTCAAGAAAATATCCCTCACTCTATCTGGGACACAGTTAAGGACTGTTGGTGTATTCCTAACTAACGCCATTTTTATATATGGATGTGTAAGATACCATACCTAGAATGCAGGAGGTCTGGTTTGGCATCCAGACCTCTGGACTGCATCTCTTTTGGGGCACAATGGTGTTGCTTACCAGTCAGTGCAGTCACTTTATAGATGTTCCCATGATGATATGCATAGCACTGTATGATGAAAATTGATCTTCAGTGCTTTATACTGGCTGTCACTTCTTAACCAAATTATTTGAAACACCAGTATAAAACCTGCTAAAATCCAGTAGTTATGGTTGTGGGATTACAGCATTTCAGACCAGGAATCCAGGACTCCTAAAGGGAAAGAAGGGTGCCACACAAAATACTAATGACTGTAGTTAACCAAAGTGTGTGTATGTGTGTGTGTATGAGTAATTAAATAATTGAATCTTGTTTCATCAGGCAGGATAATTAAAAGTAAAGACAAGGAGTTCCTGTTCCATAGATTGCTCAGTGGTGCAAGATCACAACAGCCATAGGTGGAACATAAAAAAATATAAAATTTCCACAAAGAGGGATACAAGTTCTGTGTGATGCATATCTTAGGCATCAGAGGACTGAGAAACCGAGAACAGACACTATAAGACTGAACTTGACAGACAAACCATTGCTAGATGACAGATCAAGGACTTTTTGATAGGAAAGATTTGACAGTAAAAACAACCTTTCTATTCTAGTGCAGACTGCTCAGGGAAGACAAAGACAACATTACAAAAAGCTGCCCAGAGGGAAAATACTGAGGTCCCTCCTACATTGCATGGTGAGGACTCAGGTACTCATGTTTCTAATCTCAGATCTGTTACAGTTTTACAGAGCAATCCTGGCCAAGTCATCTCAGAGCAAAACTGAAGTGACATAGCCCTTCCCAGATTGTCATGGGGAATTTTGCATTCTGCAAAACATTTGAAATGTACAAAAGCCTTAAGTATTTGATGGCATTTGTCCCCAACATGAGTGAGCTGCTTCGTGGTAGCAATTTTTGCCCCTCTCCTGAGCTGGAGAGAGAAGGAGAATATCAGCACAGCTACTCTTGATACAACATTTTATAATGCAGTTCATTGCTCTGCTTGACTCTGGGGTAAGATTTACTGACGGTCTTGGGGGCTGAGGTATGCCCAGAATCATTTGCGGAACATTTAAATCTTCTTTATGCTTGACATATAATAGGCAGCTGAAAAAGGGAAGGGGTAGTGCCATGGATCCTGGGTGGATCCAGAGAACACAATCTTTTACAGTGGGAAAACTACAAGACCAGCTGTTTTTCTACGAGTGATGATGACACTGATTGGAGAAGGAGGAGGCTGCTTCAGTGAGTGAGGCTGCCTGTGAGCTGGCAAGCATGTTCTTTTCATCTACCTCCACCCCAGCAATACAGGCTCCAAGCCTGCCTGGAGGAAACAGAGAAAAAAATTCACTCCCCATGTATATAATATGACAAATGGAGCATAAGTTTCCTCACAGGTATTATAAAGGTTAAGAAAAACATTTTTAGGTTGAAAGAAACTATCAAAGCATTCTTCAGCTCTTTATTCAAAGACAATGATGAAGGAAAAACTTTGGAAATGGAAGCAGGGGATCTCACTAGCTCAACTGAATAAAAGATCAGAAGGGGAAAAGCTGTGTGAAATAATTCTCCACCTAGAACTCAATCTGCATTCAAACTCAATTTATAGATGAATGAATGATGGAGACCAGCTTAAGGTAAGCAAGCTCCAATCACCATCATTATTATTATATGAGAAAATACAATTATGGTAGTCAAAATACTCACTAAAAATACCACCTTCAGCCCAATTCTTCCCTTACAGTAATTTTATGTTTATGCAATTTCAATTTGGGAAAGATGCAATGAATTTCATGTCCACCTACAAAGAAAGCAATTTTTTTTTAAGGGCATGCTTGCATTTTAAGATCCAGGAACACCAACGCTGATCCAGCAGAAGATAGAATGGATTTGCTCCAGTAAATGTATTTATACAAAGTGAACTATCCTGATATTAGATTAAAAAACACTATGCTTAGTCTCTAGCAAAAGCATGATCATATACAAGTATATTTTAATTGTAACTAATCTATTTATTACTATGGATCTAAAAGGAACCTAGAAATATGTATGGGGCTGTCTGAACCTGAAGAGATTAAAACTTATCATACAATGTAGGCAACTGATGCAAAACATTTAATGCAAGTGAAGCTTTGGTAATAGCAAAGTCAAGTCTGCCATAACTGGTAAAAAAGACATGTCAGAACAGAACGGGTTCCAAATTTGAGGCAGCATTTCTCACTGAAAAATGAACTTCTGGTCTCTGAGACTTGGACACATGACAGTCAACCACTGAAATAGCCAGAATAATCTAGTAATATTGTCACTGAGTACAGACCAAACCAATTGCAGAGGGACCTGGATAGGCTGGAGATGAGGCCAATTCCAACGGGATGAGGTTCAACGAGGCCAAGTGCCGGGTCCTGCACTTTGGCCACAACAATCCCCTGCAGTGCTACAGGCTGGGCACAGAGTGGCTGGAGAGCAGCCAGGTGGAAAGGGATCTGGGAGTGCTGATTGACAGGAGGTTGAACATGAGCCAGCAGTGTGCCCAGGTGACCAAGAAGGCAAATGGCATCCTGGCCTGGATCAGGACAATGTGGCCAGCAGGAGCAGGGAAGTGATCCCTCCCCTGTACTCAGTGCTGGTGAGGCCACACCTGGAGTGCTGTGTCCAGTTCTGAGCCCCTCAGTTCAGGAAGGACATTGAGGTGCTGGAGCGGATCCAGAGAAGAGCAATGAGGGTGGTGAAGGGACTTGAGCACAAGTCCTTTGAGGAGAGGCTGAGGGAGCTGGGGTTGTTTAGTCTGGAGAAGAGGAGGCTCAGGGGTGACCTCATCACTCTCTCACCCTGAGAGGAGGTTGTAGCCAGGTGAGGGTTGGTCTCTTTTCCCAGGCAGCTATCAGTAAGACAAAAGGGCATGGTCTCAAGCTCTGCCAGGGGAGGTTTAAGCTGGATATTAGGAAGAAATTCTTTACAGAGAGGGTAATCAGGCATTGGAATGGGCTGCCCAGGGAGGTGGTGGATTCTCCATCCCTGGAGGGGAACTACTCTTAGTGCCACTAAGTCTAGAAACTGTGGTGGTAGTGGA
Source organism: Pyrocephalus nanus (assembly GCA_038380795.1). Taxonomy (NCBI): domain Eukaryota; kingdom Metazoa; phylum Chordata; class Aves; order Passeriformes; family Tyrannidae; genus Pyrocephalus; species Pyrocephalus nanus. The sequence continues at coordinate 18,531,627 of CM076259.1, forward strand.
TCAAGAGTTGGACTTGATGATCTCAGAGGTCCTTTCCAACCCATCTGATTCTATGATTCTAATTTTTTCCTTGTAAATTAAAAAGATGTACCGCCTAGTTCTCAACAAAAATTACACACATAGAGTTTGGTATATTGCTGCATCAGACCTAGCTGGCACCTGGTTCAGTATTCAGGATGATTGTCTTTCCATTTACATGTCAATGGTGCAACTGATGTTATGAAACGGTCTAATTTACAAATGCAGAGATACTGAAAAAGTCATTTATATAAACATACTTCTCCTCCAGACTGCACAACATGTTCAGTATTTATCATGAGTATTGCTCGGAAAGCATTCATGAGTGGTCCCAGTAACTCGCATCGTGTGCTCATTGCAGCCACAAAGCCATCTGCTTCCTGACCGAATGATTCCCAGGCCACAGGCAGCCCTCCCCATGCTCTGATTCAAACATATAAATATTCACACCAGCATTCACAGATGGATATATGTTGGCAGGAGTATCTATAACACTTTTCTTCCTGCAAACTAAAGCTTTTTATGAAATAAATCTGTGGTGGTAAGAGAAAAGAGGTCAGGCATTCTGTAAGGCAGTTGTATCTGAATGTATATTTGGAAACCTTCTTTTTTTAAGTGATACTCACCCACCTTTAATCACAGTTATTCCACTTAAAAGAGGAAAAAAAATAGTCACAGCAAAACCTTCCTCTTATCGCATGCATCTCCATCACATCTGTCACTCCCAAGGCTTTTCCACCTAATAATTCTCAAACCATGCATACAAGAACAATACTCAAACAAATCATAAAAGCTAAACAAACAGAACAAGTTAATCTACTGATATTTAAAAGGCTGTAATGTCATAACACGCCTGTACAGATCTAATAGAATATCGATGCTAAAAGTCGAGGTCACCCAAGGCCTCCAAACCTGAAGCCTTTTGTACGTAGCAGTTGTCCATTGTATTTCACATCACTTTGGTTCTTCCTTCATTTGTGTGTCAAATGCCTTTGATGAAAGAGGTAATCAAATATTTCTGAAGCTATTTGCAGTTAGTATTATGGTTTTAATTAAAATAAAAAACACAGTAACAAAACTCAGCTGTCTGATTACCAACATCCCCACTTTTCTTTCTTTTTTTTTTTTTTTACTTCTAAGTGAAAAGCAGCGCAGGACGAGGACCTAGTTTTAGCTTTGCCCTTGAAAATCAGGTGATGTTGCATAGTGTGTTTTGAATTCAGTTTGCACTCAGGGCACACATGCACACAGCTGTCAGCCCACTTCAATAGGAAAAGCAGACTAAGATTAGAGTAGCAAATGCCCATGACCTTGAGAATTATCACTACTGATATAACAAGTCTCTTCTTCGTGTGTAGGCACATTCAGGAAGTTAAACTATTAGAGTCTGCTCCTCACAGCTATTATTGTATCTCCTGGAAAATACTATTTTTAAACCTGTATGGCCTCAGGGTCAAAATGTACTTGCAAAAAATTCTTAACAACTAATGGTTCTCCTCTCCTGCAGGTACTTAGTGACTTTGCTGGTTTTCTTTCCAAAGAAAAGACTCAGAAATTACAGTGATATTGCATAAACCCATAACCAGATGTACTATACTGAGCATGGTGGTTCACATATGCTCTAAAACAAATTGAAGTTTCATTTCCCAGGCAGATCTGTACTCAGTAATAAGTTCCTGAGAATAGGTACTAGTAGCTAGTGTAGCAGAAATTCAAAGAAGCCCTTTTCAAAGCTTCATGCTTCCTTTTCAGATCCATTTCTCTGTGCTTGGGGCCAAAGAATATTTTAAAAATTAAATCTTAGAAAGTAAAAACGACCTTGCATTCCAGGAGAAAGACAGCGAAGGGAAAGGAAGACACACATCCATAGGAAGCACAAGGTTATGTTCAGCCAAAGTTCATGATAGGTCTTGTTTTTCTCTAAACCTCAGCTTCTCCTTGATTTTATTTGTCTATTAACAGCCTTACATCTATCTGTTAATAAGGCAGAGAATATCCTTAAAATATTAAATGAACTACATAACTGTAGCTCTTCCAGTTTTCTCACAGCACTGCATATTTAATGTTTCTCCTTAGGCTGCAGATCCTGGGAGGTTAGAGGAATGATAAGGCAAGATTTTCCATATCCATTAGAAACAGTTTCTTTTTATCATCCATGGTTGCAGGGGAAAAGTGCTCACAAGTGTATTTCAAAAGCACTCTACAGGTTGAGAAACTGGGGAGGAAGGAGATCCAAAGTGTGTTATTGTACATAACCCCACAGTACGGGGCTGGGGGCAGGGAGGGGGAAATTAGAATACTCATGTTGTGAGAAGTGCTGGAGCTGCCGGTGGGGCCTGACTTTGAAGACCACCTGCAAACAACAACCTTTATTTCATGTACTGCTGTTTCAGGTGCAAAGGATGATATTTCAGGTGGCAACACCGTTTATGATGCCACTCAGGTGGAAAAGAGAGGACTGATCACATGAGCAAGATTTCCATCAGGCACTGTTTGTATCAGTCAAACTACCTGTACATCATTTGTGGTGGTTCAGACTACCAAAGGTGAGCTCAAAAAGCTAAAATTTAAAACTCCAAACCTTTTATGCTATACAGCAGGGTTACAGCAAGGTGTAATTCCTTCTCTTTGGAGAGGAACTCGACTTTCATAAGCCTGGGACACCAATAGGACAGAGGTGTTCCAAATAGATGTTACAGAAAAATGTACAGAGATAGCACAGAAAAGAGACAAAGAAGGGACAGATGGTTGTAAAGGGCAATCCTAGTCTCTCTATACAGAGGTGTTATTTGCTAGCAATAGCTTTATTAATGGCTCTATCAATCTCTCTTTCAACATAATAGAGTATTTTTGCCACAATTTCCCACTCTCTCTGCTGAGCTGTATCAGGGAAGAAACAGTGACTGGCATGCTAAATTTGAGTGTCACACTGACATGCTTGGCACAGGATGAAATGTCTGTGCTAGAAGCTGTGAGTGGAGCTGTGTTCACATCACCAGTTCCTAGCTGACGAAGCACACTAGGGCTGTGGGTAAGGCATCAAATCAAGCTGAACATGCTCTGCTGGGCTTGCTCACTTAGTCCCAGCAGGAGCACTAGCCAGGGGCAGCAGCAGAGTGGTAAAAAAGGCACTGGTAGCATCATGGGGGTCATGGAGCAAGGCATGCAGGAGGGGAAGGACCAGGGAAGATAAGAAGGCAACAGTAGCCATTTCATACAGCAGAAGTGGGACACCAGCTCGAAGAGGACAAACGCCAGCAGAGCAGAAGGCTGAGACAGTCACAACTGTGAGTGTCATTCTGAAAGCTTTGGGAACCAGCAGTCTATTCATTTATCCCCTTTGTTGCTATCACCAGCAGAGCTGAACCAAAGGTAGCAACAGTGGGGAGTTGGGGCAGAAGTTTTCCAGTCTGGACACAGCTCACAGTTCTATTATGCCTCTCTATAATGAAGCGTTTCACTGATGCCAAGACAGTTCAAAGAGCAGATACTCTGAAAACAATATTCTCAGCTGTGTTTTTCAGCAAACTGCCTCACGAGCAAGACTCACTCACAATTAGTTATGTTGGCAGCCAGCACTACGTTGTACCTAGTGAGACACATACAGTAACTGAATGTGACATGCCACCACAAAGACAGATCAGAAAAGGACATTTCAAAAGACAAAGTGCTCCAATATGAGAGGCTTAAAGAGGCACTAAAGAATTTATGGCGAATGAAATGTAACTTCAGGGAGGGTGATGAAATTATCAGCCTCACCAAGAGCAAACACAGAGCCAAATGGCAGGATCATATAATCCCATGCTACTGACAGACTGCCTTGCCGGGAGTCTCAATACATTCATCTTCTTAACTGAAGCTGAGCTGAGCTGATTTGACCACATTAGTACCATCAGACAAAAAAAAAAAATTTTTTTCAGAAAGAAATTTTTTAAACTTTTAAAAGTACTTGGGTATCTTTTAAATTAAGAATGACTGTTAAATGCAATTAGTAAGTAGGAGTTGGTAGAAGTTTTTCATCAGAACTTTTTTCTTTTTTTATTTTTTTCAGTATAGATATATTTTTCAAAAGTTGTTTGATTTCCTTCAAATGTTTTCAAATTTTCACTTCCAAAAAATAGAAAGGATTTTAAAGAGAAAAAAAAAAAAGCGCTCTTCCCTCCAAAAATCCCCAGCTGTGTTTTCAGTGGAAGTCCACTCCCTTCCTTGCCATCACACAGTGCTTTACTTCAAATTGCCCTCCTACTACAAAGACCAAGAGTCTGGTTCAGTGATGGTTGACATGACTTTAATGAGAGCTGAAAGCACTCAGTTCTCTGTGGAAATGACTGACTCAGTGCCTCACAGTGTAAGTCCTTAAGATGTGGAGTGAAGCAATGCCTTTATTCCAGCTTGCTACCTGCAGGCAGGAGGATGTATCACTAGCAGCACTGGGCAACTGCTGTTCATTTTCTGTGAATAAGGAGCAATAGCATTAAGGAGTCTCTGACTTGAACTGGGCAGTGGGGTAGTTTTTGTTATGTAAGACTGATCTGGTAGGCTCAGCCACCAACCAAATCAAACCCCTGCCAGTCTCTTTGGCTCGGTGCTGGCAAACAAACCCCGTGCTTTTGGCGTAAGTAAATGCACCCCTGCAAATCAGCAGGATCAGCTTCATTCCCTCCCTACAGAAGACTTCCTGTGAGACTCTGAGAAAGTCACATAAGGACAGAGTTTTAAGCATACTTAATTTTTTCAATTTTAATGTTTTTTAAATAATACCAACTGTGCGTGTAGGTATCAATATGTTAAGAAGGATAGTGCTTACACCAGCAGTGCAAGGCAGGGCAGAATGTGTGGCCAAGACAAATGCACACAAATTGTGAAATGTTCAAATAATACACAACATGGGCCACGGAAACCACACACAGGTTCTGCTCTGTAATTCAGGTCCTTGCCATAGAACAACTATAACATTTTCATCAAAAAAAGTTATCTACACATCCATAGCTACTTCCTACAGGTTTGTACCTTCTATTTGGAGCTCCTTCTCCTCCACTGCAACCTGATGTTGCCCACATCATACCTGCCAGGCAAGAAATGCCATATGCTGTAGGTTATCTGTGGATATTAGAATGCAAACTGGCAGGGCAGTGCATATGTGCTAAATGATTAGTTAGCTTATGAAGTTGCCAAATTTTCCTTTCATTTCCCACAGTCTGGGCAGCATTTGGATAGATTTTCTCTTCCTTGATGCCAGTTTGTAAGTACTTAATTATCCTTGAGACAATTTCAAATTTTCCTGAAATGGGGAGAGAAGGCTCTAAACTATAACACTGTGAGCCTAAATCATCTAACAAGGAGCACTAGATGGAACCCATTGGTATGTCTGATACAAAAATGCACTGCATTACATTTTAAAAGCCATGCAGACCAAAAAAGAGGAAAGGAAAGCCACCAGCCTGTCCTAGTCCATATAAACAGAAGCCCATGGAGTGTTGGCTTATGTATGCCAAAAAGTCTCAAGAAAATCTGCCTCTTCAACATGCACAATGTCACAGCACAGCCAGTATACACGCAAGAATAAAACACAGTATTTGCAGAGAAACACAAGATATTGGAGATGAACTGAGCCTCCATTTTCAGTCTTAATGGCACAGGTGCTTCCAAACACCTTAAACATTAATTTAGGGGGGAAATGGATATACATTGAGACTACTCTCCTCTTCACATGACATGGAGTGCACAGCAATAACATGGAAGAAGAGGGACAGGAGAGGATAAAAGAAAACTGCTTAGTCCTTCCACGGTCCAGTCTGTGTCTTGAAGTTACTGAGAGCCTGAACCGCGCCCTGGCCACGACGGCAAATGGAAGGTATCAAGGCAGATGACTTCCAAAAAGGAGAATTACCAGTTGGACACCAGTAGCAGATACTCATAAAGTGTATGGAGCATAAGGCCTTATGTTCTTCTCTCATTAGGAAAATCAGAGGCTTGAAAGAAGCCTAAGGAGGACACTGTGAATTTTGAGTTGGCATAGGCTACTTCTCACAAGAGGGATTGCTTCAGCTCTCACAGGAGAACAGAGCTAGGCATCAAATGAATGCCTCCATTCTCCTCTACTGTCCTTGGGGCTGTGATGTCCTCTCTTAGAGGATGAACCACAGAGTAGCTTCCCCTGAACCTTCCTCAGTGCTCACCTGGAGCTTGAGCTCATACTGGCCTCCTGCACAGTGCCACGTTCCATTGAATTCAGGGAAGCTGTAGCATGTGAGGTTCCCACTGGGGCCAAGGCCACTCAGCGCATTGCAGGAGGCAGTCACGAGCTTCCACTCCCCAACTTCCATTCGAGGCTGACAACAAAAATCCAACTGCTCAGGCACAGCTGCAGCAGCAGGGCCCTTTTTACTGAACTTGTCTCTGATATGCCAAGCCCTGCTGAGCCTGTGGAAATCAGGTTTACAATAGCAGCTGCAGCCATTAGCTCCCTCTTTTGTGCTTTTCAGCATTATTATGCTGTTTGCGAACTTCGCTTTAAATGACCAAGACTATAGGCTGGGAAAGATGAGACTTAGCAAAAAAAAGCACATATACACACTGACACACAAAGTGTGACAAACCCCAATGGCAAAGTTGTGCTAATAGCTTGTTATTTAGTGACATAAAATCACTGCTAAGATAATACAGGCAGCCTAAACCTTTGACTGAGACAACAGACACACTCAAAAAAAGCCCCTTTCACATCATTCCACACTGCAGTTAAATGCACACAGGACACAAAATAAACTCAAAGAAAACAACTACCTTTCTGCCAGGAAAAAATATGCCCATTTTGCTCACGTATGATGCACAGGGAGGGGGTAAAGCACTCCTCTCACAGAGACAAAAGGCTGAAGTGGTCTTTGGAAAAGTTTTGCTTTAAACTGGAATTCTAAAAGTTGCTCTTGGAAGAAGCTGTTCTTTGTTCACTCCCCTCTCTCACACAGGAGAGCCTACTACTTCTAGCCTAAGTCTTGATCAGGAAGCACAGCAGCAAAAATAAAACTGAATACAAGTCTCTAAAAGCCCTGTTCAACATTTGAAAGCTGAACAAACTGTGCTTACATAGTCACACACTAACGTGGACACAGACTCAGTTCTCCAAAGGCATGGAACAGACCCCTGTGCATATGGAAATACTGCTGTGTGGAGGATGCAGAGCCCACTGAGGCAGGTAATGTCCAACATGGCTTATTATTTCAGGCACCAAATTGTGTTATGTGGCCCTGACTGCATGAAGAGCTGGTGCAGTTGTGGAAACAGTATGGTTATGTCCATGTGAAAATACACCTGTGAGCACACGGAGTGCAGTGCAGTCCTGCTATGTTGCCCTGCCTTGAGCCAGCTCAGGCTCAAAGCTGGTCCTGAGCTGACTCCATGCAGCTGTTCCCACAACTCTCTCCAGCAGTCCTCAGCACACACAGGGTAGATTACCAAGTGCAGCCCCGTGTCTCCGTAACTATTCTGCCTGTGGATGCAAGCTGCCTCCAGGCATTTGTGCCTGTAAACCTTTCCAGATGGGAAATAGTACAAAGACACCAGAGCTGGTTTACATGAGCCCCTCTTCATTCAGAAACAAGAATATGAAAGGTTCCATAATCCAGGATGTCTTTGCTCCCCATTGCTATATACAATGACAACCATGCAGGAGACATGCAGATGCCAGTAATCCATGCATATCCATGCTAACAACACAGCTGAAGAGGCACAAGTGATGCTGTTAGAGGAGCTGTGCTAATTTACATCATCTAAGGATCATTATCCAAGGGAATACAGTAGAGTAGGGGTGGCAAAGATGACTGCAGTCACAACCAATTTGTTCCTACTGAGCCAAAAGTACAATTTCTTATTTGGCAGGGCCAATAAACAACTGACCCACACATACCCTTGTTTTCAAGAGCTTGGCTCTGTAACCTAGGGGGAGAGACAGCCCAGCATACACCACACTTCGCTCTATGGCTGCTAATTGTCTTGGATGAATGTTTATTTATATAAATAATTTACTTGTACATCCCGCCAAGAAGACACCTGAGCCCTACATCATCTGCTAATGCTGACTTTAATGATCCATGTCCAGCACATGGGCACCACCATTCCCATTCTGCTCCCCCAGCCCCCCAGTAAGTCTCTCGCCCATCTGTGCAGAAGGACAGATTAAATGATCAAGGACTAACAATGGCAAGGCCCAGGATGATGCAACTTACCAGTCTAAACACAGCTCCTGTGGGATCTGACAGGCTTCCTATTAAGGGCAAGCACTCTGCAGATGAGGCCTCGCTATAGAGACCTACTGTCCTTGGTCTCTAGTGCAGGCAGATGAACTATTTGTGGTTAAACAGCTGGTCCAGTCAACTTAGACTCTTCTTCTGATCCCTGAAATGTAAAATGTCTGGGGCCACATTTGTGGATGAATCCATCACTCAGCTGGTTTCAGCGGGCAACAAATCTATCTCGATTCATGAAGCTGTTGGGACGTTTTCCTGATGCTTTCAAGCTCAGCCATGAAAACAGAATCACAATTATGTACATTTTGTAAGGGATGAGCCTAAGACTCAGTAAAACTCTCAACTTTGAAAGCTTTAAAAACTTTCAAATTAGGCTGAAATCTAACCCTGTAAAAGGTGTGTATTTAGACCAGGTGTTTTTTAATCCATCACAAGTAACAGATGTTTTTGACTGATATGTTTGTATCTTCTCATAGTACTAGGATAGGCACTGTAAGCTTTGAATACAAATGTAGAGATTTTATTTCCATCAGGAATATGACAGCTGCTTCATACTCATTGCCTGACATATAATTTTAAAGAAAAACTTTGATGATTAAAATACTTAAAGTTTGTCAAAATGTAGCTTGATTCCATCTGAAAAGCATATGTTTGTTGCCACTCTATGTCCCAACAACTCTGTATAACACAGCCCAGTGCTCCAAGAATGGTGCTTTAATTTTCATAACACATTACTATCTATTAGTGAGACATTTTTACCACGTTATTATCTCAGACTTTAAATACTACAGCATTCTCTAAGGGCCCATTTCTTCAGCTGTGCCTGTCAGTACCCTCTCCTCACACATTTTGTCCCACTGAGGCCTGTTGGTTTAATTTTATGGATAAAAGTTTGCAAGATGAAGCTAGATTACTAGAGCGATGACAACCTGCACATGGAGAGCTCAGAATATTTACAAAATAGTCCAAGCTGAACATAATGGCAATGAAATGTTTATCACTGCTGGAACAGAAGAGAGCAATTGCTAATTCTCCCTGTTCTATAGCTAAACAATTTAAGTCTCCAGGACAGAGAGTAAAGAAATATTTACCAGCACAACATGCAAGCACTATATATACTACAGAACTGCAAGGACACCACATGTAAAGACACCAAATGTCAACACTGCAGCCTGGAGCAGGTGCTTGTATTCAAAACCAAATGTGCTGGTAACCTTTCTGCCAGATATATTTGACAGAAAGCTCAGTGTTCAACTATAGGTTCCTCTGTAGCCTCAAGAAGGGTCCCTTAAATATTTACTAACATCAGGGATGTAGAAATATGTAAACAGCTTCCTTAACCACTTTGGGCAGATACTACTTTCCTTTTGGAAATATTAAGTGTGGATATAAAAGAAAAAAACCTTTTTAATATTAAAAAAAATGGAAAGGCAGGGAAAAGAAATACTACCTGATGGTGAAATATAAAAAACCCCCTATATCTTTGTTTTTATGTGTCAATACCAATGACCACCAAATACCTGCTTTTCAATTATTTCTGGCTGTATTCCCTAGCTTTGGTTTGCTCACAACCCTTGGTCACTTAACAAAAGCAAACACCTTTTTCATTTGCTACTGTTCCCCTTCACTGTATCCTGCATTTGGTAACTACCTCCCCATTTGGTGGCAAACACTAGCAACATCCAATCAAGTCAGACAGGTCTATGCCCAGCCTCTCAGAGAAAGTCTTGTCCTGCATTTCTGGAATATTTTATTACTCCATGACATTTTTTCCCAGTGCCATATCAGTTAGAAGATATGGCTCAGTTCTCTCTAGTAGGTGACAGGATTTCTCCTCTTTTAAATTCTTTTTACCTTGCTATTCTCATGAATGATGTCCTCACACAGTCCTTCAGTAAACTTTTCTGGAGATGTTTCTGGACTTCTCATTAGCTTTAACAGCAGTAGAGACAGATTTTCATTCTCCTGACCAAAACTTCTTGTAGCGCAGATAAAAAAGAATTCAGATTCCTATCAGACGTCATTTCTGTTGTGATCGGCAGGAAGGTTTGTTAGCATTCACAATCCTGGTATACAAGTTAACACCACAGTTAGTAATCAGTACTACATATGGCTCACCCTTGACACTTTACAAGACAAAACTGAGATAACTTGATGCAACATATCTTCACTCACAATGCTCTCAGTGCGATTACGTGACCTCTGCTACCACACAATACAATTAATATTAGTCACAGTTTATTAAGCCATATACCTGAACTGCATGGGAAGTGCCATTTCAGCCAAAAATCACACATAATCTTTCTTCCCTCTACTTCACCAATAGGTGATGGAAGGCAGCTCCTTATTGCTGGGGTTAAGACTACAGGCTTCCACATGGGCATGACTGGAAAACTCAGTTTAACAGAGAGAAAATAAAATAGCAACGCAGCTTTCTCCTTAGAGTGTGTATGAATAAACACTGTTTCAGACTCTTCATGGGGTTATGTGACTTCACTGTGCGTGTGAGACAAGGCATTTATAACCTAATTACAACTAGAAGGTAGATGCTTGCAAAATTTTCAGATGGAGCAATAAGTCCTCTACTTCACCAGCATGTGACCTGTTGGTGCTAGCAATACCTGCAGATGAAAATTTGGGAAACATATTTGAAAAGCAGATCCCCAACCTAGAGACACACTCACAGAGTGAAGAGTTCAGATTTCAGTACTTGAACTGACTGCTCCAGAGACACTACATTCAGAGATCCCACTAGACCTGGAACAAAATGGGCCTTTTTCAGCTAACCTAATGACAGACAGTACTGTACAGCTGTGTGTGCTATGTATGTGTTTCTACCCTGAACCCTCTACGTGGTTTAGAATAAGGCCTTTTTCAATACTGATAATTATATCAACTCACTATATAAGCTAAAAGGCCCTGAGAGCCCTGGGCAGCTGAAGTAATAATAAATTATATTAAGCAATAATATTCCAAGAGTATAAAGAAGTTAAGAAATGTGGTTATCTTTTTGTTTGCAGTTTTCAACAAAGAACAATAGGCTGTTTTCTCACTTGGCAGTCATGAGTTACAACTCCTTAGTTGTAAAGGAAAACCCAGTTCATTACATTTTCTTGATGATTCAGGCAGACCTCCATATATTTTTCTTCACTTAAACATTTTGACTGATGATCAGATTTGTTTCAATTTACTGCTTTTTCCTTCCCTCCCAGGAAGGCTCTAAAACTGGTGTTAAGGCTAAAAAGCATGACAATTCACAAATCCCGCTTCTTACTTTTTGGTAAATAGCTCCTGTGTGATTGCTTTTGTTTTTCTAGAGTCATCATCTTTCACTTCTTTTGCATCCAGCAAGTTCCCCCACCCATACATCTAGTTCTATCTGTGCTATAGCCTGTATTAGCTTGTCATCCCTCCCATGCATAATATGCTAGACTTCACTTTTTCCTTCAAGTGCCTAGTGACGCAGCATGTGTTTTATTTGTGGCTTTAATAAAAACATTTCCCTCAGAATAAGGGAGATTCAGAAGATGCTGCAGATGAGGGAACTATGGATATACAGCCAAAATAATGGGATTGCATTTCACCAGGATCTTGAAACACATGAGAAAAAAAGCCTGTACAGCAGTGGAGCCTGTGTTACCACCTGCCACTGTGGAATGCTGCCTTCTGGAGGCTACAGACCACTCTGCTGTAGGACTTAAGGAAAGAGAAGGTTGGTGTGCCAAGCACAGCATACCAGCAGCTACCCAGGCTATCAGGAAAAGAGATTTTCTCTTTTCAGTCTGTCCTTAACTTGCTTTCCAGTCCTAAAGCCGCTCAGCTTTTATGTTTTAGCACACACTTTTTTCGTAAAGCAAGTAAAGCAGTACCTTTGTGAAATGCTTTGGGTAGGAAACATTGGTAGGTCTTGTCTAGAAGCCATACAACTAATGGGGAGCCCTCCCTTCTGATTCTGACAATCAGGTGTGCAAACTCATTTGTCTACATAAACACTGTAGACCTACATATACCTTGAGGTAGCAGTCCATGGTGACTTGCAGGAAAGTGTGGTTTTGCTCTGTGTGCTCTGCAAATACAGCAGTGACCAGATCTATACAGACAGTTTGAAAAAGGTCAGGGCTCAAACTTTCTCTAAGAGCTTCTACTGCTTCCAGAGGTTCTCATAAGTTTATCCTCATCTGTAAGGTGAAATGTTCCATGAATCAGAAGAATCTAAGGTCATGCTTTTTAGTGAATTAGCAGAGCAAATGTACTTTTTTTTTTTCCAGAATAGAGGATTCAGTCATCTGTCCCATTAATTATTCCCCTCTGAATTCACTTAGTATAAAGAGTTTTTCACTCCCAAAATCCACTTTGGTCATTCTTATCTGTTCTTCCCTCAGGCACAGCCCTCCACAGGAGCTGGATTCCTGGTTAACATGGGAGATGCAATCTCATTTTTGTCCAGGATGGTACTAATGAAGTTCACCAGAGTAATTAATTTATCTCTCTCTTTTTTTATATATATTTGCTTATGTCAACTCCAGGAAAGATTCTGTCAGTCAGGTTAATGTTAACACCACAGTAGCAACTCTTCAAAGCTTTAACTAGGTCAGATATGATACAGACATGACATGGGGATGATTTTCATCTATCTGACTCAAGGAAAGTAAAAATCAGGTGTAGGAGGCTTAGTTTCTTCCCCTCTCTTTGTATCTCAACTCACTTTCTCTCATATACTTTCAGACAACTGGGAAATACGCTGTGACAACTGGGAATGCATGTGTTTCTCAGATCCTCTTTAAATTGCCAGTGTAAAAATTTTTTGTCCCAGCACAGCCGTTGATCTCAGAATACAATAACAATAGAATGGTTAAAGTATGAAGAGTGACATAAATGATTAACAGGCCTTTGCAGGCATACCTGATGGTAGACCTGCTATTCTCTTTAAAAGTGAATACACTTCCCACTTTAGAGTGGCTGGAGATGTACAACTAAGAGGAAAAATATTTTTAAAAAATTAAAAAAAGATATATCCCTATTTTCCCCAGGCATAAACATCCTTCTGTCTTCTTATCTGTGTTTCAAACATCTGGCTTTAGCTCATTAGACTCCCAACACAGATATAGTTGAGGGTGATCTATAGTGGAGAGAGGAAGAACAGCAGAAGCAAAATTCTCCTAAACACCTTCTGGGCCTGATTTAAAGAAGATAGCAACCATGGGGAGCATCAGCTAGGAAAAGCTGCATCTTCAGCTAGCTACAGATACAAGGCTCAGTAAGATGAAGAGGAAGGATGCATGCTTCTAGATGGAGGTGTGTGGAAAATAGAACACTTATGTGGGTGCAAGATAGAGATCGTGCAAATAAATCTAAATACAAATAAATACACATTGCTGTCCCAGTTTAAATTGCCTTTCTTCTACATGTCCCATCTCTGTCTGCCCCCAGCACCTCTTATATTCCTTCTCCGAAAAATCAAGTTGGGGCCTGTGGACTGCAGACATTTGGTCACCTTGACCAAATAGTAGCAACACTGAAAAACATATCTCTTCTTCCCTGCTGCTGGAAATCACTCCTGCAAAATTACGGGTGGTGTGTCACAAACACTGTTCTGCTGGGAGAGCTGCTTCATAGGAGCTTTCCCTAATCCGCCTCATAAAAAACCAGCAAGTTAGCTGAAAATGTTAACTGGGTGGTACACCAAACACATCTAATGTTCCCTGACGTGCAGTTTAGGGAGTGCTCACAATAATCCCCAGGCAGTAATTTTTCATTTTGTGGGTAGTGATGAGAAGCCTGAGGCAAAAACCCAACTAGCTGGGATGGGACTGAAAGGCGTTGAATTTTACTTTTGTCTTAAAGCAGAGATAAGGTTTAACATCTTTGAGATATGTTTAACAGACCATGGTCAGCTACTCAACACATTCTAATGTGAAAACTTCAAACCACATCTGAGACAAACACAAAAATGCTGTGTAAAAATCTTTGACTAAAGTGCCTAAATTAACATATCACTTTCTCTGTCTTGACAGTCAAGACTGTCTTCTGCACCAAATCCCAGGTTCCCACAGGCCCTCCTCAGCTGAATCTTGCATCATTCCTCGCACTTCTTTGGCTAAGAGTGCAATATGTCGATCACAATAAATGTACAGCTTAACTCAGTCTTCTTGTGGTACCTCCACTATCACTGTCCCTTTCCCAGAGAAGTTAGTAGAAACAAAAATTTTGGAATGGATTTGTTAGTTTGATTTAGAAAGAGAACAAAGGTAGATTCAGAAAGATGCTAAAAGAACATTTGAACACTAGTTCTTTTATAGCCACATCTCATCCAGCATGAAGAAGACATGAATCTACCAAAGATAGCAACATTACAGAACAAGAAGAGAGGGCTATAAAGATCCTGTCTTGGATGACCTAGACACTACTCCTACCACAACAAACAGTGAAAATACATATGTATGTTTATCTACCAAATTTAACAAGAATGAACATGGAATTTTAACAACAGTAACACATTTTTTAACTGTCTCCCCCATCACCTCAGTTGACACAAATGGCCAAACTGTGTGCATGCCTCAGAAGTCAGTAGCACATCACCATCCTCTGGGTCACCAGCATCGTGCCCAGCAGTGTGCAAAATCACCATTCTTTCTATATTAAGAAGAGAACTAGAGCTAGTTTACTGGTTGGTGAAGGCTGCTGAGACAAGACTCCTGATTATGCTGCCCTAGAGAGCACAGGAGGTTTTGTGGGAATTACAGGCTGATTCTATTTCAGTGTATCCCACAAGACACCACAGCTGCACTGTCATTATGCAGGGTAGGGTCCCAGCTCTAAATGACACTTTGAGTTAAATTATGATTTTTTTTTTTTTAATCTGTCTCATCTTGTATATGCAATTTCAACAAAAGAAAAACCTGGTTTAAAAATTAATTTTCTATTTTGGAAATAGTGAGGTCCAAGTATTTTTTCAAACATACAAAAGAGGGATTACATCTTCCCCATTCAGGAACTGTGGCCACTGAAACATGCACTATCAAAATCAAAATACCTACAGCACTGAGAAATGGAACAGAATTTTTAGGTCTGAGTTTCATCAAAGCTCTCACCTGAAAACCAAAATGTTTGTTGACAAACAATAGGAAAGTGAAACTTTTAGGATAATAACTATTTATAAAGTGTGGGATTTTTGTTTGTTTGTTTTCCAAAAGGGAAAAATATTTTTTCTATGTGGTGCTTTAAAATGCAGTCAGCACAGGATCAAATGAGCATAGGTTACTGTTTTAAGTGAGTCAGGGAACACTTGACTTTGAGACTAATTCCTTATCTCTGTCACATGGATCCTTAATTTATCACCTTCTAAGCACAAGATAAGTCACTGTTTTGCTCCTGGCACTCAGGGAAATCGCGACTGCCGTGTGACAAAGGCACACATGAGCCAGCACTCCGCTGACCAGCTCATGCGAACAGCCGGCAAGCGGAGGGAGCTATCAGTCTATCGCTTCTGGTGGGCGGCTCCCAAAACCTCTGCTATTTACCTTACCTTGGAGCAGAAATTGCAGCGTGGACATACTTTTAGCATGTCTTGGCACGAACAACCCTGGGCTACGCCCTCAGGTGTGTGCAGATGGATACCGATAGTGTGAGTAGGCGGTAACACTCGAAAGTCTCCGCAGAGCACAAACGTGACGGGAGGCCAGGCTACCCTACCCTGCTGACAGCCAGCACACATTAACTCTGCCCTGGGTAGGCAAAGCTCCAAATGCTGCGTGGAGAGGTGATGGAGTTATGTCAGGATGTCCTTAGCTTACTACTGATCTGCCTCTTCATCTAAAAGTTATTTTCTCGACTCTTCATGTAGCTAGGTCAACTTAAAAAAAAAAAAAACAACTATATATATATATATAAAAAATTCAAATGGACAGATGGTGAGACCCGAGCAAACCAGGGATCACTTTCCTTTCAAGTAATGTTAGTACCCACTGGTGCTTTCAGTGGGAAATTCACCATTAATCACTATGCCTTGCCTAAACATTGGTTGGCAAATCTTGGCTATTTTAATTACTTTATTGATTAGTTCCCCAAGTTGTCATTCTGAAATCTCAAAATGAAACACAACGAATTGGGGAAAAAATGTAAAGTTTGTTCTTTGCAAACATAGCTGCAAGAAATGACTCCCTGAATATCCCAGCTCTGACGAGCACAGCTAGGTGCACATCTGTTTCTATTCACATGTGTTTTTGTTAATCTGTGCTCTTCTGTAAGCATTGTATTGTATGAAAATACCAAGTACAATGAAGAACTGATACTGAGTTATAACTGAGTTATGAAACTTCTAGAACAACATACATGCATACTTGGTATGCAGCTCAAGTAAAGCAGTCCCTGACCCAGCAAAGCACTCCAACACATGCTTTATGTTAAGTCTGTGAATATTGTCACTGAAAGCAAATGAGACCACTTGGTGCTGGAAGTGCTTTGCTGGATTAAAGCCTAAAGAAAGAGGGAAACTGCACAAAAGACTTTTTATGACAAGTACGAGAGAGAATTCCCACCAGTACTGTCAGAAACAAAAGATGACTGGACACCTTCTCCACTGGTTACTAGGATTTCTAACTTGCATTTACCCATGTCACGTAAACTGCAAATTCCCAGGAATGAAAAAAAAAAAAAAAAAAAAAGAAAGAAAAGTTGAGTCTTAAAAATATAAAAGAGTTAAGGGAAAAAGAGGAAACTATTTTCCCTTAAATCATTGTGAGTACTCCGTGACTTCAAGACAAAAACCCTACTTTTGCAATATATCACTACACTTTTAGGAGCCTGGAAAACTGTGATCATAAAGGACAAACCCTCACCAGTTATAGGAAGCATTAGAATAGTGAAGGGCTTACAAAAAACAAAATAAAGGATAAAGACCTGATTCTTTCTAAAGCAAATGATCTTATATATTGCCTTGGTAGTGTATAGGCATCTTGGGAAAAATAAAAACTAGTTCAAAGTCACACAGAGGTAAGTACATGCAAAAAACATGAGCCAGGGTAAGTTAGCATTTAGAGCTATACCAGAATACTGAACAGCCAAGTCGGGAAGAGCAGGTCACAGGGATGCAGCAAAATGGATGGGATTTTAGGGCAACTCAGACCAGTGAAATGGTTCTGGTCTCCCGAAATGCAATCCCCCATCTCTTTTCTTTAGAGATGAGCAGATCTGCACTGATCTTCCCCCCTCCCCCCAGCTCCCACTCTGAGACACAGGTGGATGTCAGTAGTCAAGAAAAACAACATATCAACATGGCTCATTCAAAAATGAAGAGCAAGGAGTGGAAAAAGATCAATCTTCATATACCTCAGCTCCACTGCTACTCTGCCACCTCAGTCACAATGTGTGAATTGAGAGTGTGAGCATGACTGCATCATTGATTATACCTAAGGAAATGATTCTGCAAACAGTGGCCTTATGTCAATAGTTTTTAGATTTTCTATGCTGAATCACAAAAGCTTGGTGAGGAAAACAGCAAAGGTATCTTGACCAATTTGATGATTAAGCCCTGGTGAAAAGTTGCACATCCTAAACAGAATCTTGCCAAAAACACTCTCTCCTTGTCCTGTCAGAAAGCATTCATCCATTGGGCAGCTAAAAGTTTGCAGATTTTGTGTAACTTTGCATAGGAGGTGCATTCAACATTTTATTTCTCTGCTTTGATTCCCTGAAATACAGTTAGCCCCTATCTTTTCACTCCCATGTAAAAAAGCCCCAGGCTGTTGTCAGAGTACCTCAGAGACATAAGTCTTTGACATGGATGGAAGCAGTAGCTGGTATAGTGGCAGCTCACCTTAATAGCAACAAAATTCAGCCTTATCAATAATAAATAAACCTGCACTTGAATTTGGAAAAAGGAAAACTATATTTTCTTAACTGAAGCTTGTTTGGGAAGTTTTTTGTCCTCATCTCATTTCGATAGACTACTGGTAAAAGTGCTTTCACTGAGAGGATTTATTTAATTTTGCATCAGTGTGTATTATTTTTTCCAGTAGGTCATTTTCAGAACATTAAGGAAATTTGGCAGTAATTTCCAGTACTTTGAGATGCGCATTTGGTACAACCTGTACACCTCTGACGTACATTTCACCCAGCTGAGGGCAGTATCTTGCACACAGTGATACAAACACCTCATGAGAAACCCAACCACAGGCACATTTCGGCTCACACACTTGGGACTCTCTCAGCCTCAGATATCAATCTCAGAATAATCATACTGAAAACGACAACTTGCTCAGTGTCAAAGATTACTTCCCTTGAGGCTTCTTAGTTCCTTCCTCTCAGACTATTTTCCTTCCTTCATACTCATGTCTTCATTCTCACCTACCTCTCCCCTTCCTCTTTTTTCAACTCTGTTCTGTACTTTACATCTTTCTGTCCTTCTTCTCTCCCCTCTTACTTAACTCCTCAGCAAAGAGAAGAGAACCTATCTTCACTACTTGTGTATATGTCCCCAGTTAGACACCTGTGTGGGACTTGATTAATGGATGTCTCTCTTAAAATTCATACTTACACATTAAAGGAGCAATAACTATAGCAGCAAACTTGCAAGGAAAGATTAAATAGTTTTTGAAGGTCTTTCTCAGAGAGTCACCATCACTCTTTTGACAGTGAGTTAGGGCACCAATTAATTAGAAACATCTTTGTTTCTGTGATTATGGGGAAAAAAACTCTAAACACCTTAATGCAAATATTCCCAAGATTGAACAGTGATCCATATGAGTAAAGGTGAATAAACATGATGGGTTGGGCTTCAGTTTTACATATATAAAAATGGTTCTCTTATCTCAGGACTGTTCTCTTACCATTAATCTTTTCCATGTGTTGTGTGAACTACGCTTTATTTGAGAACTTTTTCACATCAGTTTTGCGTGAAGAAAGAAATCAGACATACTTTACTGCTTAGCTATCCTGTTGAGTCCAAACAAACAGTCCCATTAGGTGACATCACCCTTACTAACCTTTAAGTAATTCCACCTACACAATGCTCCTTCAGCAGCACTTACACACAGTGAAACGGAACATAAAAAAAACAAAATCAGAAAATGTTGCCAGTTGGATTGAGTCATCTGTACTTTTGAACATCTCACAAACTACAATGCAACTCCAAGTTGAAATGAGACATATGAACCTGCACAACTGTAAACTGTGCACAAGTACTCAAATCTCTTTGTATAGATGCACCCTTGCCCTCACAAAACCATCCTATATGACTGCAGTAATGTTATGGCTACATCATACATGAACTGAACAAGTAACAAAACAGCAGTGACCTCCTTATGCTGACAAATTACTGAAAAGGCAGATCATTTCATGTTTTTACAAAGTGAATTACCTAGGTACTGCTCCACATATGCAGTATTTAAAATTAAGATAAATATTCCACATTGGTTTGTCACATCACAGTTGCTGGCTGTTGGCACCTCCATCTTTGCTGCCTGGGAGGTTATTATTGACAAGAACCTGCTGGCTATTGTCAGACTATTTGTGTGCACAATAAGTGGTGTATATGCTCACCAAAACTGAGGTAAAAAGAGTTTATCCTTCTTTCGTCATTGCCTTAGGGGAAGGTGTCTGTAGAATACTCTTGAGACACCTCTTCCACTGCTGCAGTCACTGCCTTTTGGACAATTCCTACTTTTATAGAACTTAACGAAGATATTTTTAGTTATTTAGTCTAAATGAGATTCCATGAGATTCCAGTATTCATTTACCTCTGAAATACAGTATAATGGATATGTTCCAGCATAAAAATATGACCACTTCTTTTCCTGCTCTTACATTGGCTTCTCACACAAGAAAAAAAAAAAAAAAAAAAAAAAACTTCACTTATCTAGATACCTATGGGTTTGCAGAACATTTACACAACTCTCATTTCTGGAATATCTGAGGGTCCAGATTTACAGAGAGAGTTAAATCAATATAGATGGAGATATGGTGTTAGGGAGTTGGATTTTTTTTTTTTTTTTTGCAATGTCTTAAATATCTAAATAAATTTATATTTGCACCTTTAGGCACTTCAGTCTGTTTTTATAAAGTCATAACTATTTTACGGATTAATGATTCCTTGTGAGGAGGGGCAGACACTGATCTCTTCTTCGTGGTGACCAGTGACAGGACCCAAGGGAATGGCCTGAAGTTGTATCGGGGGGTGATTGTTGGATGTATGGAAAGGTTCATCACCCAGAGGGTGGCTGGGCACTGGAACAGACTCCCCACAAAGGGGTCACAGAACCAATCCTGCTAGAGTTCAAGAAATGTCTAGGCAATATTCTCAGGCACATGGTGGGACTCTTGGGGATGGTCCTGTGCAGGGCTAAAGGATGGACTCGACCCTTGTGGGTTCCTTCCAGCTTGGCATATTCTGTGATTCTGTGACTTGAATACATAACTGTTGCTCTTAAATCACTCTTAATTAGTCTAACCTCAACTGAAACACATCCCTCACATACCACACTCTTCCTGCCAATGACTTTGTAAGTGTATAGGAAGTATTTGTTAAGATTTGTATCTAAGGTCGATACAAGTTTCTGCAGTTTCTCAAGCCATCCTAAGCGCAAGTTGCTGTTTCTTCAAATGCCTCCAAAGGTATGTTTACACTGCAAGTCAAGCCCAAATCTGAAGCTGTTCTCCAGGTCAAACCTGCTTACTCTCTTTGTTGCTTATATGCAAACATACACCCAAGTACAGACTGAGGACAAGCAGTCTCAGGAACTCCCTGAGGTGGAGCCTGAAAACTGACAGCAAAGTATTACAGGTTGACCTTTCTGTTCCTGGTGATGTGGGCAAATCTTCCATACCCATGACCAAGAAGGCTCATCTTATGGTATCTAAGCTCTTCCCAAGCACAGTCTGAACATTCTGAATCCAAATTACAACCAGTCTGTATAGCCAGATAAGAGCCAGCAATGGGGAATCACAGAGGCCACAGAAGTCACCATGATTAACCTCCTCTAAGTATGCTCTTAATCTCCTAACACATTTAAATCTAAACAATTTAAAGGGAATAATAAATCAGAGCAAAGGTCCTTGAACATTCTCACCAGAGTTTTAAAATTATACAGAACTAAATTCAGACAAAAGAGATCATGATTAGACAGACAAGAAGACTTTCACACAGAAAATTACTTTGCTAAAACCAAATCCATGGCATGTGCTGCTTTTAGGTAAGCTGCCTTAACTCTTCTGCGCACACACATCTACTGAAAAAAGAGCAGAACTTGCCCCTTTCTCTATTTTAAAACAGTTGGGAAGAAAGATAAAATACAAGGAGAGAGTGGTCAGTGTTCTCCAGGAATACCTGTTTCCACTTACCCTGTCAGACATTTGAATGAGCACCAGCAGCGCTGGACGTTCCAGCTCCTGCTCACTGTGCAAGATGTACCAAACAGCTCCAGGGTCAGGGAAGAGCACATGGAGAGAGAGAAACAACAAGCACGAGTTTATTAACCCTCTCTCACTCATCCTAGTATGAAATTTAATAAACAGAGCTTGAGGCAGAGTGCTGTAAGCTTAACATCTTTAAAAGCAAAGGGAAAAAATCCCAGAGCATTTATGGAGAACAGGCAAAATCAGGCATATGCCCACTCTGTGGGGGTAACCAGATGCCTAATGGTGATTACTGCAGACTCTTTCATCTAAATAGACTGCAGAAAAGGAAAAGATTAAAACAATTTTACTTCATCTCCCTTATTTCAAAAACACATGTGCAAGTGGATGAGGTGCAAAGTATTAATAATAAAGTCCCCAGTCAGACTGCTCATAGGATGTTAAAAAAAAAACCAAAACAAAACAAACAAAAATTACAAAAAAAAAAAACCATTTTTTTCACCAGCCCCTCTGATGAATGGCTTTGGCACTATTTTCCAGGCAAGGATCAAATCTTTGACAATTCTTTGATCAATTCCTAAAACATTTATTTACGGATGTTAGACTTGCAGCTGAGCCCTGCCTGTAGCCTCCCGACCTCACCCAAGAAAGACAAGCACAGACAAAAAGATAGAGACAAGAAATGAACTGCCTTATTCTGATTTTAGACTCCACTCACTCTCTCATGTATCACTTTTTTTTTTTTTTTATCTCATAGTTTTCCTCTTACAAATTATCTCCTTATTACAGAAGTTCATTTCAGAGCTGTCTACCATAGCTTGGGTTTAAACACCATCATACCAGCAAGGTTAAGCATGTTTTAGGAATACACTCATTTTAGACAAGATTAGTTAATTGTGAGGCTGTTTAAAGTGTTATTCATTCATTTCAAGAACATCCAGTACATGGAGTTTCCTCCTGGAGGGAGAAAGTCTGCAAAAGAATATCCAGCACTTTTTGGCTGTTGAGAAAGGTTAAAGGCCAAGTACTGCTCTATTACTTCCATACAGCTACTGTTTTCATTAGGAACAAACACACAGTTACAACAGAACTTAACTCTTTGCTCTTCTGTTGACAGATTCTCTCCAGACTCTCCTAGTCCTCTCCTAGTCTCATTAGATTTTAAGTAGGAAAATGAGGTAAGTAGTACCAGGTTTTGTAAATGTACAAAAGATAAAAACATTTCCAGGTCCTTGCTTCTTGAGCACATAATCACTTTATCACAACTTGACAAGCACATTAAGAATTTTGTATTAAACTTCCATATAGCTGTTTATGTGGTTTGTAAATTACCTGTGCCTTTGCAGCAGGCTGAGTTTCAGAGAGGCTGGAAATAGGAAGTACAGACATTGCCAGACTGCTAATATCCCTAGGTACTAGACCAAAGATAAAAGATACTAGAAGATACAGTATATGGCAACAGGACATACTTTTACACACAGTGTCACAGGGTTGTATGACTGCACAGACTGAGAACAACTATTGGGCTATTGCTAATACTACTCTTACCTCTTTTCCTACAACCTAAATACAATGATAATTTGATTGCCTTGGAAAGATGTATTGACTGCACACACCCAAAAGAATTTAAAAAAATCAGAAAGGAAAGTTAGAAAACTTGCAAACTGTCATAGGAGCTCCTCACCAGAGAGAAATCCATATGGCACAAACTGAGTCCTAGAACTCGAGACTGGTACATTCAGTGACCTGCGGATTAAGAGGGATAAAAGCTGCCAACTTTATTGTCTAATCACTGGAAAAAAATGGGAAGTAAATGCAACTGGAAATCATTATGCCTTATGATTTTATTTTTAACTTCTTTTTCTTTTCTGAGTGTATTTGGCATAAATTTCACAGTTTAGAAATGGAACAAGTCTTAATAAACCCGCTAATACATCCTTCTGCAGTTTCCTAATCAACCCCTGTGGAGCATTCACTGGTACACTGGCCTGTCTGTCTTTATGTTCACGGAGTTTCCACCGTTTTCTCTGAGAATTATCCTACATCTAATACATAAATTATACAGCCTGAAACAAGCTTGGTTGCAACCTGTCTGCCCTCCTTATTTGGCCTCTTCTCTTTTTCCAGCCTGTTCTTCCCAGGAGAGGAGAATGAGATGCTAGGAATTTCTGGTATGAAAAAAGTTAGGGCTTGCTGATCACCTAGATCTTTCTCTTCATAACACTGGCTGCTATTCAGTCTAAATGCTTCCTACCTCTGCGTTTGTCTCAGTTCACATGCCCACACTGATTCCTCTCATTTGTCTTCATCTGGCACTTGAACCAGCTGCTGCTTAGCCAAATTAGGTGCATTACACATTTTCATGTTTCCTTGTAAGCAATCATGTCAGCCCCTCTAATCATCTGTGTGCTAAATTTTCTCTGGTTTTCCTGTATCCGAGCATCAGGAGCTTCCAGAAACAGTACCTGAAACTGCATCGCAATCTTATGCAGGTTTTTGAACTGCACTTCGGCAAAGTATGGAACAGGGGAAGATGCAATTTAAATTTAGAATGGCAAATTACCTCAGCAGTTGCATTCAAGGTCCTCACAATTCCACTGCCACAACATGAACATCTGAACCCAAACTACCCTTTGAGAGCTGGGGATGGAAATGATCAGAGCAACAGAGCAATACAGGCTCAAGGAATATCAGGGGCCAGAGCTCCATTTAAAGATCAATAAATGAATATCTATAAGCTCTGACACACCAACAGATCTCAGCTGCTGCAGGACAGTCAGACTTTTAGCTGGACTTTTAAATGAACTGGAACTTAATTGGGATATGAGGCGCTCCAGCATCTTCACCCTGTAATAGACACAATGTTGCAAGCAGGCTATTTTCTGTCCTCTGAGTGATGCTTCTAGTAAGGCTTAGGTGGAAGGCACTGAGGAGGAGGGGGGAATGTCTCCAACTACGTTTCAGCAAGGCAGAGTGGACATAGTAAAAGCATGGCTCATTCTTCAAAGTCCACAGCTCAGAAGAAAATGACTGAATTTCCTCCCACCAGCAAACCCTATCGCCAGCCTCTTTTTTAGCTCTCATTTGAAGACAAATAATTACTTCAGTTAATGACAGTGAAATTATGTCACTGAATTACTGAGAATAAAAGAGTATCTTAACCAGCGTCTGACAAAAGGCATATACATACAATGAGAATACTTTCCCTGTCTCAGGACTAAAAATAATTTTTTTAAACCTGCTTAAATTGAATATAAAAGGAAAGGAATCTCGTAGTTCTGAGCATTTACGTGCTGTCCTCAGGAAATGCTCTGCTCAAATAATGTCACTGTAGCTCAGAGATAACAAAAAAAACCCCAAAACCTGGCATGTAAATCTTGTTGGTTTATGGTAATTGTAGCTTTCTTGCCAAAAAGTGACTCTTTAATTTTCTGTTCTATTCCACTTGTGAATTTGTTCACTTCTCCCAAGAAAACACTAAAACAACATGGGTGTCATAGTGTTCCCTGTGAGGAACCACACCCCAAATCCTTGGTGATTTCCAGCTGGCTTATGCTAGTGTAAATATGGGATATCACTGCCAAACCAGGTCTCACAGCCAGATCCTCAGTGAATATAAACTAACACTTAAACCAACTGCTGTGACTGTGAATAGGTATCTGTCAGTAATTTACTTTCTATTATGCCTTACAGGGCTCTGCCACAGAGCCTCTCTAAAGCCCTGGTTAATATGGGACTTTATTTTCTCTACCTGTGGAAAAAGCTTATCAGCATGAAGCACAGTAAGCACACGAACACATGTCAACCACTTAGTGCCTATTATTCAATGGCACAGCAAGGAACACCAGGTTTATACAGCTCTGGCTGGAATTGCTTTACCACCAAAGAAAGGATCAAGATATAAGCTAGACTGAAACTAATCTGACAGTACTATTACCAATGTCATGTTCTGTTCACTGGCTGCATGAGCACATGAATTTGACAGTTAACACCAATTCTATTCTGAGTTAGCCTTATCCCAGACCTATTTGTTTCAAAATGTTCCAACATTACAACATAGGACTGTAATGTCATTTATTGCATTTTTCTTGCAAAAGAAAAAAGGGCTGTGAACTTTGTGCAGGGCCTGCTAAACTGTCATAGTAATTCCGGGACACTGCCCAATGGAAACATTTCCTATCAGCTGAAAGACAGCCAAGATACAATGGAAAGTTGACCCACCTCACCGTTTCTATTCAAGTATTATGATGTCTCCGGCATATGCATCCACAAGACCTTCTTAACATGATCTTTGTCAGCCTCTTACCTCCTCCTCTGTCTTATCTCCATCTTTCCCCCCACAGCTAGATTTACTGTCCCCTGTATGCTCTACACTCCTTTGAAGGCAAAACGATACTCGAGGGCCCAGGAAGGAGGTGTGGATATTGCAGACACCCCAAGCAGAGAAGGCACCTCTTCCAGCCTCTCTGCTCTTTGGGGGCTTGTGAGGGGAAGATAACTGTCAAGGACTGTAACACTCTTGCCATGGATAGGTTTTTTTCCTGCCTTGTTGTCCCTCTGTATTGGGAAAAAGCTCCCCTAGGATTTGCAGCAGTCGTGTTGAGGGACCTGGGCTGCATGGCTCTGTGACAACACCCAGGGACACCTTAGGCCTGGGAAGGTGGAAGGGGAATATCCCCCAAGTCCTTCTGTGGATAAGGAGGCACAAAGCACATATGATCTATACAGACACATCTCATTCAGGGAAACCACAATCTCCCCCTCACTGCCTGGCTGTTTCCCTATGTCCTCCCTTCTATTTCCACATCAGCTGGCAACAAACTTTGATCAAGAATTTGGGTGTCTGAGATGATACAGTAGTGCTTTCTGAATTATTGCTTTCAATTCCTGTCTGTTACCCCAGAATTTTTTTTTTTATCTGTACTCTTCTCAGTACTTACCTTTCACCCTCTCATCTCACTATTTACAGGGCAGCTTGATTAGGGTAAATTACCAGTTTTTGCAGATTTTATTATTTGGGTCACATAGATGATGACAGAATGATTTTAAAAGATGTTTTATGTCTTTCCTATGAATTTTCCACAGTTCTTACTATTTTTTGGAGGGAGGGGATGGGGTAGAGAACAAGCAATTTCTGATTAGTGGTGACTCTTACACTTAGAATCTGTCCTACAGTATTCATTCTGGCCTGTCCAACATCTTATGAGGAGACTTGAAGAAGTGGAAAGAGTCTGAGGAACTTCAGCACCCTGTTGTGGCCTCTGAGGGTAGGCTATATCCAGAGACCTGATGTTTGATGTGGATGCTCAGTGTTCAAGGATCAGGCACCTGGCAACTCTCTTCTGCCCTGTCAGCCACAGATTTTTAATTTATGAATTTTCACCCCTGCTCCCAAGCTTTCCCTCTACTTTTCTTCACTTCATTCTGCTGCTGAACAATATCTAAGACTCTCTCTTTAACCAAAAGTCCCTATGAGCATCTTTCTCCCAAAGCTTTTTCCTCTCCTTTTCTCCTCAGTGTCTCCTCAGTCCAGCATTGCTCTGAAGTCTCTTCATCCTTCAAAAAAGGCTAAATATTTTTGTTTGCCAAAGGCTCTGTGAGTCATAGAGAACATGACTCCTGTGGTATAAACAAAGTTCAAGGCTGAGGTTACTTAGTCTATAAGTGGAAAGCTCTCAGGCAGTGGAAACAATGGTAGGTCCAGCTGCCAGACCTCCCTCAGCAGACACTGTCCCAAAACTCCTGCATGCAAAAAAGGTCACATTTCAGCCTCCTAATCTGAAGGTTTTGAACAGCATGCTTCAATTTATGGGCAATATTTCTGGCTATACAGTTCTTCTCTCAGAATTGAAAGTAAACTAATGAGTTTACATTTTACTAGCTAAGAATTTAATTGTGACAGTAGTTTTTGCTTTACTGGATAGTGCTGTTGGTTCAAGGCACATCAGGGTTGCATGAGTCATTCTCTGGAGGCAATGGAAGTCAAAGGGAATATCAATATGAATATCAAGGGAGGTATTGTGTTTTTGTTACATAAATACATGTGATAAGATCAAACCAGCTGTTTACTGTCAGGATCACTTACAGTATGGGGCCCTGACTGCAGCAGTTATGAGATGTGGTTGTTCCTAATGGAAATTTCAAGACAAAAAAAAATAAAATGCAGTAGTATATTTTGTCACCAGAAATACCAAAATACATTTTTTTTCTGCCCATTTTCCCAATAGGGTTTCCTCAACATCAACAGGAAAATATTAGCTCAAGTGTTGGGTAGGGCATTGGGCTGGTTATGATGCCTCACACATATTTTAGTGAAGGTAGTTTTCTGTGGACATACTTTAATCTTGCAACCAAAAGATAATGCTTACTTAGGCATATACCAAAATTAAACAAAAGAGATCAGCTCTTTTCCAGTAAGCTTTAAACCAGTTTTCTCAAGGATATAATTTTAACATACTTTTGGGATAAATGCCAATGAGATTTGCAGAGAAAGCTTTAAAGGCAAGTGAGCAAAATGTCACTGCTGAATATTCTATGTTTAAAAGCATGTATTTCCGGAAATTGTATAAAAAAGAAAAAAAATATCTATGAGAATTTTTTAGAAGAGGGAGATCCCACTAATGCAAAAGGGCTCCAAACATCCTCCATCCCTATTGCAAAATATCACACCAGCAACGTGGATCAAGGATAAATGGCTTTGTTCTGAACACTCCCTTGCATGTTGTATGGACATGGCTGTAGCAGCGACACAGCAATTACAGCTACATAAAACCCATTCTGTACATTGCAGAAATTATGATAATTTGGTCTCCAGGCCTGTCTGTTGGTCTGCTGGAGCAGATGGGATCTGAAAGGCACAGGATAAACCTTTCTCTAGATTAACATGTGATTAAAAATCAAAGAATCCTTGCGGCATCTCTTGTGGACGCCGCAGATCTGTTCCCCTCTGGCCAATTTGTGACAGGGCAAAGCTCAGTCACTCACTTTTGTTCTGTATCTACTGTGGAGCAGAAGTGGGAGCTTGGTAGTTTGTTTGGGTTTTTGGTGGTGGTGTTTTTCCCAGCTATAACTTAAGAGGAAAAGCAAACAAGATGCAACTTTTCTAAAAATTGGAATCATGGGCTAAGCACATTACAGGCTCTGTTCTCTCGCATTCCAACATGTTTCTCTGCTCCACTCCTCTCCTCTCCCTGCTCCCAACAAACATATCTGTGCTCAGTTTAGTTATTTATTAAATAGCATTAATTAGATTAAGATAGTATCTCTCACAGTGATTTTTTTTGTTTTTGTTGAAAAATTGCTGTTATGGCCCTTTGATGCAACAAAAAACTTCCTTTTAATCCCCTTTTTGCCATAGCAAGTAACAAGCCATTGAAAAAGTGCTGGAAGTGAACTTAAAGGCAACTAATCAGTCCCAAATGCAGCTTAACTTCACTTTTCTCTGATGCTGAACCTGACCTGTTCTTAAATCCCTCTAACTATACAGAGACTCTATAACCTTTGCAATTGATTTATTTTGGTGATTCACTTGTTATGAGGAGTTTTTTTCCCAACAGATAAATTAATTTCTCATACTGCAATTGAAGCACATTATTTCCTGCTCTACCTAGGCTACACTTTGTGAGAAAAATATTCCTTTTCACTTCAAGGTAGCATATATGAAAAGTTACTTTGACCCCATCCTTCCTGACACAGTATTTTTTCCTCTGGACTAAGTCACTCCATTATTTCAAACTCTTCACATGGGTCATTTCTTCAAGAAGAAAAGATGTTGGAATTCCCACATGGAAATATAAAGTCTCCCTTGGCAAGGACATGGTTGAATTAGTTACTCTGTATCTTTTTTCAGGAAAGACAGCTTCAGAACACACTCTTTATCCACAGATTCAGTTTTCAAAATAAAATCAAAACAAAGGCACAGCTTTTAGACTTGCTCAGCCTGTTACATTTGGCATCTTTCTTTGCCAGTGACTAAGCATAGCTATGTTACTGCTTGACTTTGATTATGTCTCAGATAGCAGTAGCTCTACAATGTGAGAAAAGCAAGAGTTTTTAGGATATAAATATACCAATACTAGATCAAACTCTAGCTTAGAAATCATCCTAGATTCTTCAGAAAACAATAAGTTTGATCTTGGCAGCATCTATGAATAATGTTGTCTACAATCTCCAGTTGGCTGGAGACTCAATCCCATCTGGACAAATGCTGATCTGGCTTCGCATCTTCTTACCAACACTCCAGCACAGTGACCTGGCATGGAGCCACAGTCCTTGAGAAACTCCAGCTAGGAGAAGAACACCACGTGCCTTTCCAGCGATGCGATTGCATCAAACCTTCAATGCGCTGCCCCGAGGAGTTGCACCAAGTTCAACATTTCCTTCATTATCTTCAAAGTGATCCACTGGCACTTGCAATTGCCTTGGCAATTTTAGATGAAAGACAGAGAAAAACAATAGGTGCAGGAAAACTGGGCATTCTTGTATGTTTGTGCACACATGGACTCTGTGCCTTCAGTAGGCTGCAGTGATTCTGAGGAGAAAAATAACCCACCACTTTTCACAGTTTGTATCAGTCAGTGACTTTTAGAGTGAATAATTTTCTCTGCATGTATTTCCATCAGCCTCCTAGTAAGTACATTTCTGATCTCCCCGTTTCAGGACATCTCCACACATGATTGCACTCCTTTAGAGCAGCACTGGGGGTAATTTTGCACCCTCATCTTCCCATGGCAATCATCCTAAATACTCCTTCACTCCTCCTCTTCAGTAGAGTCATACTGGGTGAGTACTGTACAGTTTCTTCTTTTGGAAATTACCGTACCATAATATTTTGATCCACAAATTACACAAGTGAGTTTCTAGCTATGAAGTTTTAAAACAGTATGTCTTTTAATAAGGCGCAATTACTGGTTATTTCCATTTTAAGTTACCTCTTAAACTTGTACTTCTGAATTGCTCCTTCTGCTATGGAATAAAAGACAGGGCAAAGTAAGGAAAAACATTTATTTTACCTATTTTCTTCCTGCAGGAACCTCCAACTTTGCTGCTGAAATCCTCCTGGAGCAAGAGTTTATGACAAAGCAACCTGCCCGATGAGCCAATCTGAATGAAGAATACCGGAAACTAATCTAAAGGAAACTAAAGGGAAAAAATGCTCTGGCTTATCTTAATTTTTGGACAAAGACTTCAATAAAACTGCAGTCTCTCAATGAAGCACATTCCAAAGGGTTCTGCTAAGCTTGAGCATGCCTCAGAAAACACTGATACCTCTTGGAAAATATTCTGGGTTAGAACAATTACAGTTCTACTATATTTTTCCTGAGTTTTTCATATTTTCTTCTCTGCCATGAAAAACCCTAAGTTTTTTCTGGAATGCAACCATCTGCTCCTGTGGCTTAAAGAATACCTGAAGTTATAATGCTTGGATTATGAAAAAGCTATCAGTCCTATAGTTGATAGTTGTACTTCAAAACACAATATGGGCTCTTAAACAGTCATCAAGATCAACAAGATCAAGAAGTGGAAGATGTTCAGGGTCCATAAAGTGACTTTCAGCCCTGCATGAGCACTTATACTTCCCAGGCACCACATGGAATTTGTGCTTGGCAGTGTTTGCTTGACAAGCAAAATCCCAGCAAAACCAAACAGTTAATACACTTAATATTGCATCTCCTATAGGCCCACTTGGAACAGGAAAGGAAATGCTCCCAGTACCTCTTCTTCTTCCTGGGCAAGCCTTTTGTGGATCACAGTGTTACTGGCAAAGTTTGGTAAGACAACTTCCCATTTTACCCTTCAGGTTCATTATTCCAATACAAAGTCAACCAGTCTCTGGCTCTGTGTTCTCTAGAGGCCAACATAAAAAAAAAAAAAGAGCTTATCATCTGCTGTTATAGAAGGCTACAGAAGAAAGGTTTCATTTATTAAAAGGTTATTTTTTTCATGAAGAGAAATAAAATTAGAGTATGGCAATCAATTATAACATGTAAAACACTTCACAACAAACCAAGACTCCTATTTCTAGGATTACCAGCATGGCTATGGTAATGGAAAAACATAGCTGCATAAGTGAGACTAGCACAAATAAACACGTAATGCATAGGAACATTTTTTATTTATATATTTTGTTACATATTTTCTATTAATAAAACTTATTGAAAGGCTTATAAATTATACTTTATATGACTTAAAATGTCCCTTTTCTTTGTGAGCTTGAGAGTTTAATAAGGAGCAAAACAGGGCACAACAGATGATCATGTTTCTGCCTTCACAGGTTAACGTTGTCTTGGAACTGGAAGACCCCAGATCTCCTTACTCGTATCCTAAATTAAATCAGCTTGTAGAGAACCTTATTTCTCTGCATTGCAGCTATTAGAATTTGTAACCAGATGGACAAAAAATTGCTTAATAAATTCTTTATTACATATTTATGTTCTGGCCAAGCTTTTATCAAGGTGAGCCTGCACTTCAGTGACTGCAGTAACATGATGTTCCTAACTTTACAATAACTAGCTCAGGATCCTACCACTGTAGCCATGGCAGAGTGAGCCACAGGTCCGACACCCAAGTTCAATTAACCTCTGCAGTGTTCCACGCTGCTGCATTGAACAAGTGGTGGGGTAACAGAAAGCTGTTTTTTGAGTAGATCTACTACTTTCAAACTTATTAGAGATACTTTTGACATATTCAGGACAAGTCTTAATTGTTCCCAAAAGCATAGCCCTTTAAGAAGACTGGAGAGCATACAATTTATAATTTAATTACATATCCATGGAGGTCATACAGAACCCACGCACTTCTTTTCAGTAGTGCCAATGGGAAATCTCAGTTAATAATTTAATGGTGGGGGTTTCCAGGCTTTTCTACATATATAAAGACCTTTCCTGATCTTATGTAGGAGAATGGAACTACAAGATGTGACCCGTATATCTCTCCACATGTCTCCTGTAACAGCTTTCAAGTGCTGGCAAGGGGATGTAAGCTCATCTTCTCACTCCCTCAGACAATGTTATGTTGTCACAGCAGGAAGCAGATGGGATCTCTAGTGAATTTTTTAGGGGTCAGTGCATGGAAATGCAGCTCTTGAACAAACTCTTTAGCATAACAACATGTGGCATTCATGTCTGAGTCTGCTGTTAGCAAGGTTGGGATTTAGCTGTGAAGTTACGCTAGGCTTTGATTGTTTCTGTAGGTTCTTAAAATTACATGCTTTGGCATAAACCACTCAACTCAACCTGGGAAAGCTCAGAAGGAAAGGGTCTCCCCCTTGTTTGCTCTTGTGTTCTCTGGGCAAGCTCTTACAAATTTGTAGTTCTAAATGAAAGCGATTTGCAAGGCTGGGGGACTCAACAGACTCATTTGAAACAATTCACAATGAAAAACCGGTTCAGACAAACATTAATTGAAACACTCAGAAACAAGATTAAGGCAGGGGGAACCAATTGGCGGAATCCCGAGTTCTTGCAGCCACTAGTAAATAGTCCAATTCAAAAGACCTTGGAAAAAGACGCTTTATGCAAAGACAAAGGTCCATGCCAGCCATCAAGCAAGATCTCAAAGCACAGCTGTTATCTGCTTCAGTCATCATTCTTTTTATTAAAAAATGAAATCTATACTGTTCAAATAATAAAATTAAGAACATATTAAATGTTAGGAAGAGGGATGGGGCAAAAGTCTGTATTTAAATAAAACTGTCTTGATTTCAATGCACCACATAAAGGTTGAGACACCTACTCAGAGATCTAACTACATCTTATAACAATGCCTGAAGGATCAGACCCTAATTCCACCCTCTTTCTCCTCTGTGCTACTGCTGTGTCTTAGCACAATGGCAGAGATTTCCTGCCACAAAAGGATCCTCGAGAAGTATAAAAATAACAAAGTTCCTGCCTAAGAAAAGGGGCACTGTCTGTGGTAGGACATGAGGAATAGTTTGAACATAGAGCATTTGAGAGCAGAGCACAGGGCACTGTTCCAGCTGATGTGAGATAAACATTACCTTTTCTCTAAAATATGTTAAGAACACATGCAATTTCCAAGCTGTCCCAGGAAGAGGAAAACAGAAGGATAACCCCTCTCTGTACCGCACTGACTTCTGTACTGTGCTTCATAAACCATGGGATCTGGCTTTAAGTCTATGAGGGAAATTCCAGACAGAAAACGCAGGTGTGTCCTGATGTATCTGTCATTACTAAAATTAGGAAATCATCAATTTAACAGGTAGTGTCACTTAAGGTGAATAGGAGATTTGCGGCCATTGGGATCCCAAAGCTTATGTAAGGTACGAAGTCCTGAACAATGCTTCCTGTGGTGATGCTTTGTTCAACAAGGGCCCAAGTCTCAAAAGCTCAATTGATCCTTAAAATAGAAATTAGAATTACTCTCATAAGATGAAGAGCGTCTTCCCATAAGTGAGACAATTCAAATGAAATGACAGTATCTTAAAACATTTCTTCTACACTTTTAACTTCTTTGTATCACAAGGCCTAAAGAATCTCTGTGTGAGAAAAGGAGCCTTGTGCTTTTGTCTGTGACGCCTTTGATCGTGGCATTCAAAGCCACCTTCTAAAGATCAATAGCTAGGATGATTAAAAAGACTGCAGTCTGTGTTTGAATTTTTTTTTTCTGAGAGGAGGGAAATCTTCTAGACTTGAATGGGCATTTCTGTCTCTATTTAACAGAAAATACTGCCAACACTGGTGTCCGTGTATCCCAAGCACAGACAGCAGTCCTCCCTTAAGGCTGAGGAGAGAACGCAAACCCTCAAGAAGTAACCACTCTAAGCAACATTATGCACTCCCCAGGTTTTGCTCCTCCCAGTGCTTTTAAAAAACACTGATGTTATCTTGTTTTCAGGTTTAGCCTGACTGAAGACTCTTGTCCACAGTGAACACCAGTGCCTTCTGGTACAGGGACAGCCTCAAAAGAGAACCTTTTCCTTCTGTCCACACACACACACACACACACACGCAAGAAACATAAGCACAAAACTCTTGAGGAAAAAAAGGCAAACTCTACTGCAGAATCCACTTCCCCCAAAGCGTGGAAGGCCAGTAAGCCTTCCTTACAGCTTGTCATGCTCTCCACAGAGGGAACAAAAGAGATTCTGGGAAAGAGAATTGCTGAGAATGCGGATTTCTCTCATACTTCAATAATGAACTTGGGTAGGTAGTGGTGTTATTTGCTCTGCATTTGCTTCTAGAATTTCACCATGGGAAAAAGCAAAACATCAATACACTGGTAAGTCACTGCTCAGTGCAACACATCTAGAAGGGATGAATTTTATATTGGCTGAGCACACCTGCAATCAGAAAACTGAGATATTGCCAGCAGCAGGTGATGGAAACGCATGTCTTTGAAACCAAAGTTTCTATATGCAATAATGACAGGTTAGATGGTTTCACTGTGCCCTTGTGAAGGTAAGCACAGGCTGAAGGACAGCAAAAAACAACTTCACAGACCCCTAAAACTTTAGCTGACACCAGTAGTTCTTCAAACCATACAGGCACACACTCACCCACACAACAGTTAACCTGTGAAAATCACCTACTTGTTTGATTTTTTTTTTTCTTCCTTCTGTTTCCTGTTGTATTTGCTTTCTCTGGGAGAGCTGACCTTTCTGGGGCTGCTGTCCCACAGAAGTACTTGCTTTTGTAGGCTTGTAATAAAGCTTACCAAGAGTCTCATTTTCCATTTAAGATTCCTCTCCCTGTGTTCACGTAGCCATAATACAATCTATAAGGCCCATCACTACCTCAGACAAAGCTGTACATGGTTCATAAAAGAGGGCAGAAAGTGAAACAGAAAATCACTGAAGGAACAGAGAACAAAGCTGCAGAAAGCCACAGAGCATTACATGATTTGCATGAGGAAATAAGAAAGATGCAGCTCCAGTCCCCATTTCTCAGCCCTCACCATTACTTCTTCTGCTGCTCTCTGTAGCAGCAGCCTGGTCCAAGCCATGACTCTCTCTAGTCCTCAGGAAGATAGTTAGAATACTCTCAGGAAATGTGACCCTGAAAAAAAGCCTATGAGTAGAAAAAACCAAGATACACTCTGATAAGGGCTGGCTAGAAAAAATATTGAATTATGAACAAAGCCACCATGAATATTTCTTGCAAGCAACCAGGATTACATGCATGGAAATGTCTGACTTCTAACATAAATTTTTTGTCTTACCCCAGATTGTTGTGGATTTTGACAAACTACTTACTTGAAATGGGTTAGATCATTTCTCTCTTTTTACAGGAATTCCCTATGCTTCTTGAACTGTACATCCACATAGATCTACATTTTCACACGTTCAAACTTCCCAGAAAACAACCTGCTTCAACTAATTTATATGCAATTTCTGCCTCACCAATATGCCACCCTGCACTCTAGCTTCACTCATGATGACACTGATCCTTTTCCAAAAGCAGGCAGGAGCAGATATTTATGGCACATGAGCTCTTTCACAGACCCATCTGTACCATTCTACCTACCAACTGCATGGTGACAAAAGGTAAACGTTTGAAAGGAATGAGATAGCTGGCAAAAAAGCCATAGGCAATAGTTTAAGAAAGATCTTATCATTTGCATGCATCTGACCTCACTGGTGTTCACAAGTGATTAACATCAACTGCCATGGTCAACACTTAATTCACACCGAAAGCCACTGCTGGTTTCACTTCATTAATATTGACATCTGAACTCTGTAGCTACAGTGGATTACTATTAATAATTATTTATGAGCAGCGATTTTCACAGAGCATGCCTGTCCAATGCTGGGGTGATGAATCTTCAATAACAATTCACAAGCTGTCCCCCTCTGCAGCCAGGCAATAAGCCGCTTTACCTCACCTCCCTCACGCTACCGCCACTCACACTTGTCCTACCACTGGTGCAACGTGTTTTCACATGTAAAACTCGCACTTCTTTCACACTTCTGCGGTGAAGTAGGAAGCTGCAACAGACTAATATTTCTTCTTAGATGAAAAACACCAGGATGGAGATGTGAGAAAAGCCAGAAGGTAACAGTAAAGGTCAAGACTGTAAATACGCAGGTGCAATACATTTTTTTTAGTCCAGGCTTCTGGTTCAGAAAGACACCTTGAAGTCCAGCTCCTCTCAAATGTCTAACAAGAAAAAGACAACTTTTCCTCTGTATTTACAAGTGGAGCTACTAAAGTTTTATGTAGTGTACAAAGTCCTTAATTCTTCCTCCAGCAGTGAGCAGAGTTGAAATTTAAATTCACACACATGCTGACATGTTAGGCTGAATTAAGGCCAAAGCACTTGGCACCTTTCAGGGTCAACTCAACATGCACCACGAAGTACCTCCATCGACCATCACCCAAGGCTCTTGTGAGCAATCCAGCCCTGGGTGACTAATAAAGAAATGAAGTGACAGAGGAGGCGAGTGCGGGTTTTGTACCAAATCATATATCACAGTTTCCAGCCATCGTTACTCAGTTCAGACCAGACCTGGCAGTGTCCCACGCAGGTCTACACAACTCACAAGTGGAAAAAGTGAACCAGCTCCCTTCATACCCACGCTAAAAAACGGCTTTCCAGTGCCAGTGACTGCTGCTGCACTGCCAGGTACATAGCAAACTGCCGGGGGCAGCTTTGCCAGAACATGCAACTGACTCGATAATTTCTAAATAACTACAGTTTAGTGTGCCAAATTACTGCCTAGTCTCAGCATCTTCTAGTTTTATTCTAGCTTGATTTCTCCCCCAAGAGTGGGCAACCCAGAGATGTTGACAGGAAAGGCCTAGTGAAAGAGAAAGGAGAAAAGCGGAGCCTCTGTCACAAAGGTGGTGCCTGTGAGAATGAAATCCCTTGGACACTTTACAGTTCTAGAGGTTATGACTTCTCCCTTTCCATCCTCACACTATCTCCCAGGTGGAGAAAATCCACAACCACAGGCTCATAAAATAATAAGCTTCCACTTGGGTTTAATATATTTTCTTTTAGCCAAAATTAGGATTATATCCCCTTAACAGCATATTTTCTTCCTTCAGTGCTAAATATATTGAACTGAGCTTAACCATTTTCCAGTGCTTCCTTCTCTAGTAGAGAAATTCAGCACATCTTTGTTATTTCAGTTTTCAAGAGACACTACAAAAATTGAGCAAACTGATTTCGTTGCAGGTGTTTCTAAAGCTTCAAGAAAGAAAACCACTGTTTTGAAAGTGCTTGATTTTTAGAAGATTACAGTGACTTGCAGTGTCACCATTACTATTTTGTGAAGTGTGCACAGGCCCAAATCAAAGAAAACTTCACCCTCTTCAAGATTTTGCAGCTTTAAAATTGCTTTTAGCATGGACTTAGTAACTGTTGCTTCTGCCATCAAAATCTCCAAATTGCATCAGATCTTTAAAATCAAAAAAAAAAAAAAAAAAAAGAGAGAAAGAAAAATAATTAAAAATTGCCATTTCAATGTTTTTGCTCTCTTACTCCATACCTAAGAGTTCCTCACTGATACACCTCCGTTAGGAGAATCTAAAGGAAGGAAACAAAAATGTATTTGTATAGAAACACTCTTTGAATTGTGTCGAGAAACAAAATTCTGGTAACAGTGACATTTTTACCAAAGCATATGTTTCAATCAGAAGGGAAAAAAAAGTAGAAAAAATTGACTAGTCATACCATATGTGAGTCTATGGCTGCATTCCCAGAATTTAGCAATAACACCTCTATATACTTTTTTCTGCCCTTTCGCACATACTTTTTAGATATGGAAATAGCCTTTTCAACTCATGTCCACTGGCATGAGAAAGCACACAAACATACATACATGGAGATAAAAGTAATCAAGTTAGCATTCTGTAGTCTAGATGGTTTCTAAGATCTCCATCATTAAATTCATTAAATATAAGGTATACATTATTTATAAGGAATTTTCTCGATAGAGTGCTGAGAAAAGAAGCTCCTTATGGCCACAATGGTTAATAGTGGTAGCAATCAGAAACTAAAATTGTGATCTACAGGAAATTACAGCTTCCTGAAATTTATTTTGTCTTCTGAATCTGAAAGAAAAACTGATTTTCTCATGAAATCTAAATTAACCCCCCTCTGGGTATATCAAAAAGTTCTTCTTTGATCAAATTTAAAAGTTTTTCCTACATTTTTTTTTCTTATTGTAGAATACAATGCATAATATATTGTAAGCAAAAGAAAAACATCTAGGAAAACAAAGCACAGCCATTGATATTTGCTTTACAATACCTTTATGTGCAATAGCACTGAAAAAGGCATGTGTTCCAGTTAAATAGCATGTTTCAACAAGAAAATGTCTCTTTAGTTAAATTTTCCAGGGTCTCAGTTCTTTTCATGATACACATTTGGGAGGACAAGGAAAGTAATTTACTGCATGCTTGAAAAAGCAGAGGCTGAGTTCTATCTTCTTGCCCCTTCCCTTTCTGCTTGTTCACAGGAGAGGAGCTGCCTCAGAATCCCTGTGTTTTAAAAAGTCAGTATTAACTCTTCCTACAACACATCACAAGCAATGAAATGTGGTTTCCTATCACTCTCCCACCTGTAAGGAGGTAAAAGCTGACTGAAAATTTTCCTGAAGTCTCCCTGTCTGTATCATGTAAAGTCTCTGTCATCCCATGGAAAATGGGAAAAATTACAGCCTTTCTCTCAGTGGAAATTGTAACTGAGTCTCTTTCCTGAATATAGTCTCTATTTTCATAAAATTTTGGGGAAATTTGAATCTTTTGGACCTCTAGTGCCATGTTATATTTGGCTGAAAGTGCTCTGACGTTAGGCTGGCACACAAATAGAGATGTATGGTGTGGTCACAAAAGCATCATCTCTGAAGGACACGAGATAAAAAGGAAATTGCAGTGCCTGCCTGTATGTGTGATTGCTGGAAAAAGCCTTGCACCCTTTTGCAGTCACATTCAGGCAAGGAGCTGTCTATGTTATGAGACAATTAGCAATCTGATGAGCAATTCACATATGAAAAATGCTACATAAATCCTAACATCATGTTAGCTAAGAACAGAGTAATAATTACAGCTAAGATTGCCTGAATAGTTTCGGTCCCAGTTTAGGGGATTATTATTTTTTCCCTAAACGCTCTTAACTCTACTTAGTCCAATCCTACTCTCTTTCCTCTGGTGAAGTCCACTTCAGTGAGACCACTAATGCAATGTATTTCCACCCTGCTGTCTGCCTGGAGCTGATCTTGTAAAAGACTCAATTAAAGAATTCAGCTGCTGTTAGGAGGAGTTTGCTGTGGTGGGTGCAGCAGAGAGCTACACACTGGGGTTTAAGAAGAGCTTTAGTTTTCACCGATAATAAAAAATGAGAACAGAAAGAACAGCTATTGTAAAATGTTATATGCAACCTACCCGTCTGAAATAACACCTTCCAGCCTTTTTTCAGAGGACAGAGTATTCCTCTATATACAAAGGTAATTTGCATTATAGCAGGAAATGAAATAACTTTAAAATACAAATCAGTAATATATCCAGTATGCAAATCAACATCCTTATGAGCTGCAACGAGGAACAAACAAATTAGTACCCTTCCAAATTACCTTTTAATGCTTTCTGTGTTCTCTTAGCATCAACAGAGAAACAGGGCTAAAGATCTCACTAATTGCCACATACAGCAGCACAGTCAGTATATACATGTGACTTAAAATAGCAGAGTTACTATAATATACATCATTTAACCTCAGGGAGGCTACGTGATTCTGACCTCACTCTTGTGCAAATTAGGAATTAACCTTGCCATGTAGATATAATTGGCCTCACAGCAACGTAAAGCTGGTGGAAACAACACACTCACCAAACCCACACCACTAGTTAATGCTGTTCACAACTTAAAAATGAAGTGATCAAAAGTCAGTAATTTCGTAAAAACAAAGGCAGTGTTCATGAGCCACGTTTTAAGTCTTTCATCGAGCAGTTTCATAGATGCACCTTTGCATTGCCACACACGAATTCAGGCTACAGATTCATTAGATCTCTGCCCTGTGCACAAGGTCCCATGCACCAGCAGCTGGTTAGCAGCAACCAAATGGAAGCTTTTGGTTTAGCAAGTCAAGGGTCCCCTGACTTCTGTCCAGATGGAGCCAGACTGCCCAGCTTTCTTTCGTTTACTAATGGTTGTTGAGAGTCAAGGCATGCACACAGTCTGTTTCTGTGGAGCAGAAGATAACAAGGTCTTACCCTGTGCCCACCGAGTCATTTGTCATATTGCTTCATTGATGTCAATGTCAGCTGTTGGTATGAAAGGTGCTGTTGCTGGGAAAACTTAGGTATTTTGCTGCTGGCCTCTATTATGCAAAGCTTTACACAGAAACATTGGGCTTTGGAGCAGCAGCTGTGCATGCTGCTTGAGAATTACGTTACTCTCTAAATTCACAGTTTAGAGTCAAGTCTTGAACCAGACTTGCTTCCAATGAACAATTTGGAGCTCACGTTTCTGAGAAAGTCCTTGCATTGTTTGTTTTTGTTTTGTTGTTTTTTTTTTTTTGTGACCACCCCATTTCCTTGAACGCTTTCTTAGTATACATACAAAAAGTACATTATTAACACTCAGACTTGCTCTTACTGATCTTGCCCATCATGAGGAAGCCAACTCAAAGTTCTGGCATTGCTTAGCAAAGAGGCAGGCCTGCAAAGTGGCACAAGGAGGGACAACAGTGTCACATTTAGGACACCTCAGTATAATGGGTCTTGTAAGAGGAGCACTGGGCATCCCTCAGACAGAAGTCCCCAGCTGGTAGCTGAGATTCACCTGCAAAATCATGCTAAGGTATTAAGGCTGGCTAATGGACGAGTTTTTCATCATTTTTTCATCTTCACAGGAAGAAAATCATACTTTGTAAGGTCCTATCTACAAAGCCCAGTGCAAGTTCAGAGGTAAACAATATAATTATAGCACATTTATATTTCCAAATGGACTAAATAACACACAATGAGTTTGAGGATATTGGTGGTTTGATACTTGATTTAGAGACCAGTTTTAGAGACCTTAAGGAAACCATGTATTTGATTAACTCATTCTTACAATCTAAATAGAGGTAGAATGAGAAGGACTGACAGCTGCATTTCTTTTTTTATGAAAAGATGAAGCATTCATAGAGCTGGTATTCCATCCTTTCACCTACTGTAATTATGGAAATACATGGAAAAAAAAAAAAACAACAAACCAAAACAAAAGAAGCTTACTCAGCCCTGATTCTGCAAACATCTGACCAGAAGCAGAATGTGTCAGCTGTCTTCCCCAAAGCAAAACATTCTACTTTTGTGAAGTTTCTCTAAAAAGGCAGAGGTCCTTATGTGCTTGGCAAACCTGTAAAATAGCAATAGAAAAAATTGCTCAAGTCAACTACTCTCAAAAATAAGGCATTAAAATATTTCAGTACCATCATGCAGTGTGTGATGTCTGCATGTGGGTATTTAAGGTTTACAATATAGTATTTGGCCAAAGGCCCAAGAGGACAGGCTAGTTACCTCTTGACTGAAAAGCCATACTTTCCCTGTCATGGGAAAAGCAAAGGAGGAGGTAATTTTCAGAGAATGGTCAACTTTCATTATGACTTTTCAAGGTTATAATTATTACTATTCTAGTGTAAATTTTTAATTATTTTGAGTAAACATATACATTTGTATCTTTTTATATCATAACTTTTTAGCACAAAGCATTATGTCTACCTGAAGCTTAACCTCCAACACCAAGGACAGATAAACTGACATTAACACTGTTCATTTTAAGTGTCTTAAGTGGTTTACAAGGTTTAATATAGAGAAGATTGTGAAAATACTAGGGTTAAACACCCAAGGGACCTTGGGGAAGAACCAAGAACTGTGACCTTTTGGATGTCTGACTTTGCAGACAACAATTGTTTCAGTGGTTTTCTTTCTCTTTCACGCCTTTGGTTTTTGGTTGTTCGGGGTTTGGGGGTTTTTCTGTCTGCTTATGTCTGAAATTTAATTAAGACAAGCTTCCCAAATGCTACTGCTTGGAGCTCACAGCAGAGATTCCCGAGAACTCCTCTGATATCTCACAGCAATAGTTTTATATGTAGCTTAAAACCAGGCTTCTACAATGTCCTGCAGTGAACTGCAGCCATTCAAGACTCTTTATAGATAAGATGACCATCAGTAACCTTATATTGTATTGCTTGGTAAAAATGCTTTTCTTAGA
Organism: Pyrocephalus nanus; assembly: GCA_038380795.1. Taxonomy (NCBI): domain Eukaryota; kingdom Metazoa; phylum Chordata; class Aves; order Passeriformes; family Tyrannidae; genus Pyrocephalus; species Pyrocephalus nanus. Next base: position 18,574,394 of record CM076259.1, read on the forward strand.
GCTGACAGGAAGTATTGTTCAACAGTTCTGGGCAAGTCAGTTTTACTTCTCTATTTTAATGTTTGATTATGAGTTTTATTATGTATTTAAGCTCAGCCCCTGACTCTTGTTGCCCCACTCACCCATGAACAGACTTTTGCTGCCTCCTTCACATGCTGTTAAAAAGGTTCAAAAGTTCTCCTTTTACCTCCTTAACTAGAAAACATCTGAAAGCATCATAGCTTAGAAGAGTTAAAGAAAAGAGAGCAGTGAAGTCATGGATTAAATATTGAAATCAATTGTCTTCTTGCCCTATTTCCCTGGGTTCCTTTAACCTCTTTTTAATAAACAGAGAATGTTCTTTCTGAGCAATATCTGCACTGAAAACACCCCAGCCACCTGGGGAGTGCAGGCACCTACTTGAACGGTGATTGAGCAAGTAAAGCTCCTCAAGTTGCCCTCTCCACTTCATGGTCAACATGCTAACCAGGAACTCTGTAATAAATGTTCTCTTACTTAGGCCAAACGTTTGGAAGTCAGGTTTACAGACATGATTTAACTCCAGAATTAAATTAATACCTCCAGAGATGACAACATCAGTGGACTACGACTGAAATATGCTTGTAAAAGCAAGAATGAAACTCCAAGCAAGTTTGGGGGATATAAATACACAAACAGGGCATTTGGATAAAATCTCATAGGTATCAGAGACTTAAGCTTTTGCTAGCTGTAGAGGAAATTAAAATGCCGGTGAGGATATGGGACAGCACAGAACAGAAGCCATCACAACAACTTTCAATACACTTATTTCTCATTGACAATTTTGATGTGCATGATCTTATTGCCATTTTGGTGCATTTTATTGAAAAGCAGATTCCACAGGGTGCTAAGCAAATATGCCTAGTGCTTTTCTCTAGCTAAGGTTGACTGAAATCCACTGAGCTTGAGCACAATTTTAAGTGCATTGCCGCCCAGGACAACAATGCTAAGCACTCCTTTCTTTCAAAAATGCAATTTATACTTGTCGGCTATGTATGGATCATCTCTCTCAGCTTGGCAATGACTGACAAGAAAGTGATAAAATAAGGAAATGTAACTTGTCATTCATTCTGTGTAGTTTGTAAAGCTACAGCTTCACAATTTCCTTTCTTCAGATAAATAATTTGAAATAATATGAAACAGTGTAAGCAATGATGGGGGATGGAAACAGAATCCCTCAAAGTCCAGTAAGACTGAAAGATGCCACAAGTAATGACGTATTTTCTTTTAAATCCCCTTCATCTATTTTCAGACAGTTCTGTTTGTGCTGGCTTAGAGGCAGCTTACTGAAAAGCAATGAAATATATACAACATCTGTGCGAGTAATAAAACTTCCACACAGGCTAAAATACCAGTACTGTTGTATACCTACACATAAACCAAAAATAGTACCGTACACATTAACCTAAGCCAAGTTTCTAATGCAGATGTGCCTCTGATCTGTGGTCATTTGTGAGGCTTTAATGTAATCACACATGCTCACTCACAGTTAAGACCTGAAGAGCAAGAGAGGTGAAATTTCTAGTACAGTGGGTTACAATGCAACAGGAACTGCCTTTATCAAAGTATGGTTCTCCATAGAAATGTTTGGATTCACGAGGAAAGAATTGTGTCTTAATAGTTCCTGGATTCACCCCAAAATGCTGGATATTGAGGAAGGTCAGACCATACTCAAAGAACCTTGATTTCTGTTCTACTTTGCATTTTTATAAAATGAAGTATCCCTTTTGCTGAACTCCTGTAGGGGGTAGTGTTGGTATAAAACGTTGCAAAAAATTACTGAGGCAGGTTGGGACACTGCCCAAGCCTCCAGAAGACTTCAATCTAAGGCATACTGGCTTACTGCCAGGTTATACTTCCTCTAAGGATGTCACTCCTTACTCTTAGTATCTATAACAAGTAATTAAATTACATTAATATCCATATTTGTTCAAGAAACAGTAACACCTGTGATGTCAGAATAGGTAAGGAGCGGAATACAAACAGAGTCTATAACCAGGACAGCCTCCACAGATCCTGTTATTCTTGAACTTACATTTCTTAAAGCAAATGTAAACAAATAATGATGCTTCTTTTTCTACATTGGTTCTCTACCTTTGGCTAAATAAACAAAAACCTGCAAGCTGCGTCATCTAGATTTGCTATGGCTTTTTGAAAAAAAAGTGAAAAAAATCCCAAGATTTTTTACTTAAGAAAAATGCTTTTTCTTGAAAAACAGAAACCCAAAATTTAGGGCTTTTCTCAAAAGCAGATACAATTGGTTTGATGGAAAAGGTAATTAGCAAGCTGATAGTTTTGTTCTTTGCACAGATAACCCCAGTTACTGAGTGTGGAGTCAGACACACCAAAAATGCCTTTCTGTAGAAATACAAAGTTTCTGTTTGTTCTTCTGCCACAAAAGTGCTTGGTGATAATTATAAGTATGCCAAATAGAACTAAGCTTCAAGTCCAGGTCACGGAAATAATAGGAGAGGTTTTTCCAGAGGGAAGGTGACAATTGATGATTCAAACAACGACCATACAGATGGAAAAGGGCTTTAAGAATTCCTTATCCCTTTAGAAAGAGAGGGCTAACAAGAACACCTCTCTGACAACAAACCAACCTCAAAAAGCCAACATGGAACTTAAACAGGGTCAGTTAGAGACACCTGCAAACACAAAAAAATAAAAACATGGCTGAGGAAGTGTTTGGAAAGCTGCAATCCAGCAGAGCATACACCAGCACCTCTGGCTGAGAAGTGGCTCCACTGTGAGGATCTGAATTCTGTTGCTCTTGTCATACCCAATGACTCTCCAAGGTAGCATCACTAAAATTAATGCCATTTCAGGCCTGCTCTGGATTTGTCTTGGGTGAGCCCAGTAAGGGCTACAGGCCACGTCACCCCTCTTTCTTTACCTGAATGATATCAGCGGTCTCTGCTCCTTGCTCTCCTTAGCAGTGCAAGTAGTAGTGGCTGCTGCATCTTGGCAGTGACTTGTTCCAGCTAAAGTTGTCTTTTAATCTAGCAGGAAAGTCAATTCTAGTTGCCTTTTTTCTTCCCTCCCACTCTTTTGGGCAAATTCAACTGAACTGTTAAATGTCAAACACAGTAAAGATAAGGCAGTTCCACTGAATGGCAGAATGAATCAAATGTCTTAGTTTCACAAGATTAGGCTGGCAAGTCTCTGTTGAAAAGCCCATACAGTAAATTTAGAGTTTATCTTTTCCCCTACTAATGAAATCAGCTGTTTGACAGCATAATGTCTGTGCTAGAATAGTCCGAGAAGAAAGAACTGCCTTCAGATTCATCCATGAGATCTGAAGATTCACAGGACAAAAATGAATACAGAGATGAAAATGTACAGGAAGCTGTAAATCATTATTTTAGAAGGTACTAAGTAACTGCTACATTTCCAAAACTCAGCCTTACACAGGAAAGGACTGCAGAGTCTATTCCTTGAAGCTCACCTATGGTTGTGAAAAATCTAGTCCTTGCACATTACCTGAGAGAGTAAGGCATAAAGAATGTCAACTTGAAAGGAAGGTAAGCTTAAATATTAGGATTAGGCACATATCTCTGCACACTTGCCTCTCCAAATAAGATCTAGTATAGAGGAGTTTATTTCAACTTTTGCATGGGTATCAGAAGCAGGCCTGGCACTCCCCCTGCTTAGAAGTGCCACATTCCTCATTTCAAATATGAGGTTACGGCATACAAAACCATATCCTCTTCAGTCAGTAGTTCAGGTCTGATTGGTGGTAATTCAAAAAAATATTTTTCTGACAGAAGGTTTCATAGTGAGTATAAAATAACTTTGTTGAGTGCTCAGAGACCTGACACAGATATAACAAATAGTACTTGTTAGCTGAACCATCTGAGCCATAGGGTCCTAACTACCCTTCTGCATTACTGGCAGAGCTCCCCCAGAAGTAGAAAAGATCAATAAGAGAAATGTTATTCTGTGTTTACCCTGAAGGTTATTGATACAGCAAGCCCTAAGTTTGAATATATAAAATGGGGTCTCCTAAGGTGAATTGCTATTAAGGAAATACTACCAAGTCTCTGCTGGGAAAGCAAGACTTGGATGGCCATTCCTTGAGATATATGTAATGAATTCCTTTCACCCTCTGAAAGCTTATAAAACACATAATTATTGCTATTAGTACTGAACTCTTGTGCTGTCAAGACTTTCTGGGAAGCTTTAGCCTATTCATTACAAGTAAAACATTCAGCAATTCCTCTTTCATAACCTTGGTCTTCTAAAGAAACAAATTAAATGATAGTTCAAAGAAAAGGCAAACAAATCACTTGAAATCTGAATTAAAGATCATGCTTCTATCACCAAGTTAAGAATTTTCCATTGCCCTTCTGTCTTACTGAATTTTTTCTGTCTTAAAAAGCATAAGACTGTGTGAAACTCAAAGAATGGCAGAATAGCAGGAAAATAATATCCAAAGATATAGTCATGCATTCCCAGTTGTAATTTGTTCTGGCCTCCTTTATTACCCTCTTGTTATTTTTCCAGGAACTTGAAGATGAGTGGTTACTATGCATGGAAACACTGAACTTCCATTATTTGCAGGCATACTCACAGACTGTGTGGAAAGCTGTGCCTAAGGAAGGCAAAATATGCTAGTAATTTCAAAAAAACATTGAACATACATCCAGGTAAGGAAGAGGCTCAGCCTAGTGTTTGTTAGGCAAGTAAACTACAGGGTGGATGACCATGAGATTTATTGAACAAACAATCCATTTTTATCAATTTGCAGGTACAATTAACAAATTGCTTCTTACAAATTGAGTAGATACCTACTAGCAAGATCACTTACTCAGAATTGAATTCAGGGGGTGCAAGTTAAAAACAAAACAAAAAAAACCTCAGCAGAAGCAGAGCTGCCTAAGTAGAAAACGTTTCCAGCAGACAATTTTCATAACCAATTGCTCAGTTGCTAAACAAGTGGTGCACACTTCATGCATATTCATTCAGCCACAAAAGCATTGCGTGACAAATATAATCAAGTCTAGGAAAGAGAGAATGCAAGAGTTGAAAGAATTAAGGTAACCAGTAAAGGAAAGCAAATCACTTCATCTCTGGTCTGCTGGTTTGAAACAAATCTGTATTAGCAGACATGAAGTTGTAACCTTCCAGCGTCTGATTGTGAACTGGCCCATGTGAAATGAGTTGGCAGACTTCTCCTGTCCTACTAAATACCAAAACCTGTTACTGCCAATATATAACTGACTTCTGAGTTCTTAGACATCACAAACACAAGAATAAGAATCAGCACAGCAAAAATACATAATCATTGTGTATTTTCCTCAAGGATGCAACCTGTTCCTTACTACAGAGTTTACTTGCCTGGTCTAACCATCATTTTCCTGTTATTACAGAATTACTGTCATGCTTTGAATGCTAATGTCTGGCCAGTTTCTGATTAAGTACCCAAAATAATATTAATCTCTCGATTTCAGAAGCATTAAGGGTAACAAGCTGGAGTAGAGAAATTTGCCATGCCCTTCCACACATAAAAATGAAAAAGAAGTTGTAATACCTAACATCATAAATATTTAGAACTTGTTCAACAAAAAGAAAGCTATAAATTTTGCATTAAAACATTGAAATGAACTTCCTTTTTCCCCCCTCATGCAGGTAAAGTGTTAACTGGCTACAGTTTTCACAAGCTTTGTTAATGTATTTATGGGACTTGGATCCAGTTTTAAAATAGCTATAAATTACTACACTTTGGCACCAACCTTTCATAAAGACAGAGTACATGTACAAATCTTGGTTGCTGCAATAATAATACAAGATTATTTTATTTAAATGGCAACTATAATCTAAAGCCTGCAGGTTCAATGTTAAAGGCACCTGCCAAGCGGAGTCTGAATTTGACTTCATGAGCCAGGAAAGTTCTACATGAGCACCACTTATGACCCAGTTTTGATGACCTTCGAATACTAAAGAGCAGAGCACACTTAGTGCTACCAGTTCTCATAATTTCTGCCTTGACTAATACTTTGTCAGAGGCAGTAAACCACAGTTTCAATACAACTCAGTATTTCATGACAGATCATGGAACAAATTTCCAAGATCTGCTTTCAAAGAGAAAAGACAGGGATCTAGAATTAGCACAAGCCACTTGCTAAACCAAGTTCCCTGGTTTCCTGATACAATAAAACAACAGGAATTATAAATTGCACTCACATTCTGCCTAATCTTACCTTACTGCAAAGGCCTTCTTGGCATGCCAGGAGGAGAAATAGAAAACCCTCACTTTTCCAGCACCACTTGAACAGAATTCATTGAGCTGAACACAGTTATTTTTTCTTGCTCTGTCTTCTGGCAGTACCCTCTTTTCTGTGGAGAAAAAGACCCAAGCAAATCAGTGGTATATCTACAGAATATACACGCCTGAACAACTGCCAAAAAACAGCAATACAAAGTCTTGATAATTTGGAAGGCAAATCAGCCCCTAAGAGTTTGGATTAGGCTCCACCAAACGTTGTTTGGTAGCAAGATTCACCTGTCTGAAAAGCAACGTAGCAGAGGTACAGGTACTCCAGGGGGTTTGGGGGTTTTGTGGGTTTATTTTATTTTGGGAGGTTTTTTTCATGGAAATCATTACAGTCCATTTTGAGATGCATCCTGCTCCTTCAGATGCGTAAGCTCTCTGTGATGTTTAGGGCTGCCAGAAAGGCAACACCTGAGAGTCCATCAGACCTCCCAGTCCTGCTGTTGAAGCTGAGCACAGGTCCCAGCTTCCTTCCCTTCCACCTTTTTTTCACACAAACTGCAAAATAAAGACTTGATTGCAAAATTATTTAGTCTACAACAGCAATATTTGACCAACTCATGGAAACCCAGTCAGTATAGACCCCTTCTGTGTAGCGCTCATAATCCATAACTGATGGAGGCTGAAGCTAAGATACCAACAGAACTTATGATTAAATACAGTATTGCAAGTGCTCTCCTGCACCAGTAGTCTCTAAACTAATTTAGCCACATCAGTAGCACTTTCATATTGGTAGTGGCTGGCCTTGTTTACAGAAAGTTATCATTTCTAAGGCAACAGCTGAATTCAACAGCTTGCAGACCTCCCTCCCACAGGCTTCTCATCGTGTATGTGTGGAGGACTTGGAGGTGCAGAAGTGGGAAGGAGCTGCCTTCTGCCTTTAATTCTCCCACAGCTTGATGGCTGTGTGGAGAATTAAAGCTTTACACACAAACTACACACAACAACCCCTTGGAACTCCCTTGCTCGTATCAGCACGTTTCTGCTCAGAGAGGGCTGTGAGAGAAACATATAGCATCAAGATATAAATACATTAAAATGATTGCTCCAAAATCACAGGAAGCATTCAGTCTAATTGTATAGATTCGAGTGCTTTGAAATGAGCCACCAGGGGCTGTGAACCTAGAGAGAATCCATGTGAGAAGCCATTTGAGTTTGTGTTTGCTTTATTTTTTTCCTCTCCTTTTATCTCCTTTAAAGTAAATACATTTAGCTCCTTGAGTCTGTGCCTGGCAGAAAGGGTCTAAAGCAGGGTGAAGCCTTGCCAACTGAGGAAGACTGAGAGCCTGAGTGTGGAATGGGAAGATGAGCTGCAAAGGCATCAAATTCATGCCTGGAGCTGGAACATGCTAGTCTGAAGACAGCAGGCTTGGTGGGGAAGACCAAATAGCCTGTCACATTGCCATCACAGTGAATGAAGGGACATTTTTGTATTAATTGAGATGCAGAACATCTTTAAAATACTCTGTATTTGAAATATATGGGACAATGCTGACATACCCTGGTTTTAGTGATGGACTAAAAATTATTTTAGCTCATCTTCCAAAAAATGCATTGAGTGCAGTTTGAGAATTGGCAGGCTTCTGCCAGGACAGCTCCACTGGAAGAGCTGAGGAACTTCCTGAGTACTTTTGTCTAAAACAAACAAGAGGCTTTCCAGGAAGTTCTGAGTAATCATCTGACCTCGTGCGTAACTTAACAGCTACAAAGGGAAAAAACTGTCCTGAGATGGAGAGACAAAGATTTAAGTAAACAAGAAAATGCACCAGCCTGCTTGAGGAAATTAAGAAAGAACAGACTGAAACGTGACACAGGAATTTTAGCAAAGAGCAACTAATCCAGTGAGACTCACGAGAGCATTCCAAAGAATGAAATGTCGTAAAGACAGCCTACTGACTACACACCAGGGATTTCCTCTGGTGCGTAACACCAGAAGAGCCTTCCCTCCCCTACAGAGTTTAAAGTTCTCCCTGTCTTCATGTAGGCCTCTTACTGCTTTCCCCAGCTGAACCAGCTGCTGTCTTTAGAGACAGTGGGGGCAACTCTATTCTCTATAAAAGACCACTGTATCTTCATAAAACAGGGGAATTAAGAGACCCTGCAACCTTCATGCTTTGGACAGGGATCCCATACCCATCCACAGAAATCAATTCAACTCCTGATAGCAATACTACTCTGTAACAGCTTTTCCACCCAAAATCAAATTAATCAGAGATAACAATCCTACAACTTTTCCAGAAGGCCAAGCCTGCTTTTTATGCTTTGATTCTCCTGCACAAGGCAGCTTCAAAGGGCCTAAAATAAAGGGCAAAACAAGACAAAAAAGGAGATGAGCAGTTGCAAAGAAAATGGGCTTTTTCATGCCTACAAATGGACACTATGGGAATCTTAACACTGAATATCTCTTCAATGTAATTATGAGTACAATGTCAATTTTTGTTTGGTTTATTTATATGCATGCAGATAAATACATGCCATCAAGTGTCTATTCATGTTCTACAGCTCTCTCATCAGCTCTTAATATTGGCCTTCATTAGTTTAGGAAGTACTAGCATTAGGAAGTATTGTACCTTTATAGCTGTGCAAATACATCTACACGTCAGAGGAAATAGAATTAAATCCCTGGAAATTTAAGGGGGAGCCACAGACACACACATAAACACCCCATTACAAGTCTCTGCTCTTGCTCTATCACTGGATAATTCATAATAGCAACATTGTAGGTTAGCAATGCTTTTAGGGCCACAGACAGCATAGCATCAACTCTGTCCTGAAGACACCTCTACCATTGCCTCTTAGCCATCAATATTTCCATGTAGACACTGTGGCAGAAACCTTAACTGATACAATATGTAGACCACACTCGTTGGATTGACCTGCAAAAGATTTGTCACGCTTTATTTTGCCTTGTGTGCAAAAAAACTGAGCACACACCCTGTCTCTGAGATAACCTTCTTTAAGCTTTCATATCAGCACAGCAGTATTTCAGCAGCTCCTCATGTCCAACACAATCCACTGAAGGATCAGACAAGAGATGAAAGAAAGAGTGGACTACAAGGAGAACTTTAAATAGTGTTCTGGTCTTGTTAGAAGTAAGTATTTGTGTTTGTGCAGATGTCTTTTTTTAACTTCAAAGTGGTAAACACCACCATTGATTTTTTTTTAAAAAACTGTATAGTTTTTTAAGATAACTGATTCCAAAATATATGTTGTTCCTTGTTCAAGACTGCCAGTGAACACAGCTTTCAGGTGGACTGTGGGGCCTGGGGTTTTTTTAGATATTTAAAGCTAAGATTGCAAACAGATGCATGGACAACTACCCCATCTCCCTGCTTTTCCTGCAAAAGAAATAAATAAACAATTAAGTTTGATGATTTCTTTAGAGCAAACACTAAAATGCTTGAGACAATAGAAGTTTTATTTCAGACTCCTCACCAGGGCCAAGTTTACAATCTGCAAAACATTCAGTCTTGAAGTGCTGAGAAGGAGGAAAGGACAGCTGTGTGTCAGCATCAATCTTCTCTGTGAAAACACAAACCTAATTTGTGCCCTTTGATCTGGATGGTGATAAAAAGTAGAATGACTCAAGACACCACTTTTTTCCACTACAGCTTTAAAGAAAAAAAAAAAAAGGCAAAAAAAAAAAAAAAAGGCAGCAAAAAACAGTTGCAACTTGCATGAATACTAACACCTTAGCAGACACAAGCATCTGCTAAATGTAACATTGGTGTTTCTGTCCCTTCCCTTTCCACAGTTGCATTTGGGGTTATATTCATACAAAAAACATCTGCCTTTTGCACAAGTCAGGTTCTAGTCACAGGTGTTATCCTCGGGAAAACAAACTTTAGACTGAAAGATATGCTTAATTTTGTATGCCATGAATCCTAAGAGAATAATCAGAGTGCTTGCTCCAGTGCAAAACAAGAGAAAAATGTCCAGTCAGACTCTGTCCTCTGGCTTATGCCACTAATTTGACAAACTGAGAGCTAGCTAGGTACTCAAGACTATGCTTAAAGTTACAAGTGAAAGAATAGGACAATTTTTTTTCTTTTGCAGAGTCTAAACAAATATTTTTATCATTAATACATTTTTTTGTCATACATTCACTATTGATACTGCAAATTGGAGAAATTCCATTGTAACAGACTGAAAAACAATGCCAAGATAATTACTTTTCTCTTTCTAACTCAGTAGTTGGAATACCAACACCTGTGATATCACACTTGGAATGGATTTTGATCCACCAACAGCAAATAGCTTAATCTACCAAAAGCAAATAGCTTCCGTGAAGCACCCAGGGAACAGGAGCTCATGGCATTGGCTCAGCATTAGAGGGTCTTCAAGCTACACTCAGCATCAGGGCAGAGCAAGGAACTACTGTTTGCAGTGTAACTCTGTGATCCCCAAACTTCCAGTGCCTTCCCACATGACAGTGAGTGTGAGCCAGGGGTACTGTCCTGGTCTAAGCACCACCCAACATATGCACCTTCCTTGAAAAAAGCAGTCACATGATTATTCTTGAGAACGGAGACTGGAGCCATCTCTGAAGAGCCAATTCTCCAAAGCTATTGATAGAGCAAAAAACACCATGATTTTTATCAGGAAAATTCATAATTCAAGGTTCATGAAGCATTCCATACATTAATCATGCATTGCAACATCTATGTAAACTGTAAGGCATGACTATGTCCATTCCACAGGAAAAAAACAGATCCGTAGAAGATAAAGTCAGTCTTCTCAAAAATGTCTATTAATTTTGGAAACTGTGGGGCTTAGGGGTATTCTAACTGCAAATATCTCCATATGTAAAGTACCAGCTGCTTTGATAACTTTGCTCCAATAGTGGTTTTAGAAGTTCATAGCACTTCCAAGAAAAAAAAGACCAAGTTTTTTCAGATGTTGAGACTTTCAAAACGAATGGACATTCTTTGAAGTGTTAACCTTAAGACTGTACTAAGAACATATGCTGAATCAATGACAGTGTTGGAAATGAAATTTCTGGGTCCTTGCTGCTTAGGAAACTATAAAGAGTTGTGTTTTCCCCTCTCACCCACTTTGGTAGGTATATGGGTGTGATCTGTCATTTAACCTGACCAACCCTATAACCCAGCAGCTGACCTCCAGCCAGCAGGCAAACTTTGAGGCCACACTAGAAATTGGGTGCATAGTTTTGTCAGTCTTATTTAGTGTGCTGTTATAGGATGCAGATAACAGACACTACAGCATTTTTCTTCTCAAATGTATTTCTTCTCAAAAGATAATGCCTCTCAAATATATTTTTTTTAAAATTCCAAGCACAGACAACTGCATGTCTGCAACATACGCCATTCCCAGTGTCTGCCTTGGCCTTTTCACTTCTATTGCTTTAGACATCCATTTCTACCAGACCTATGAACAAGGCTATGAACAGGGTAGAAAGGAACAGGTTGGTAGACAATCCCCCATAGCCCAAGGAAAAATCTGCCGTTAAGTAAAATGCTGCTATCGACCGCACAAGATAAAGTTTACTATTAATTCCTAAAAAATGAGCTTGCAAGTCTTACATTTAATGGACAGTTTTACTGGAGCATGAATGGCAAACACAACCTACAGCACTAATGAATACGTTCACAGTCCATTAGGAAGGATTTTTTTTCAGCTTATGTTCAGATCCTTTTAAACCATGCTTATTATTAGAAAGAAATGTATTAGGACAGTGTGAGAATTTTGTATCATGAATAAGTGCCCCACAGATTATTCCTTCATAAATGAGTTCAACCCTGATGAAAATGAGCCCTGACAACTGTGCTGTACCCTCTGAAAAAAGGGTCTGAGACAAAACTGGATGGAGAAAAATAGGACACCTGAAAACACAAGTGCAAGAAAGGACTTCAGCCTGACAAATTCTGAGCACACACTGGAAGAGCAGAAGCATGCAAACTAATACTACCTAAGGGACTACCATCACATGCTGGCCATGTACACAGGGTCAGCTCCCAAAAAATATTTTCTGTTTGATATTTATCCTGAATATCAGAATAGCACACAGCTGCACACGAAGTATTTCAATGGAAAAGAGTTAGTAACAGGCCTCCCTGTCTACCTTAATTATTTGAAAAGCAGAAAATGCAGCTTCCGTCCATGGTCCTTTGCCTCTCCCTCATTTCCACTTGAGCCTCAGGCCTCAACACTTCAAAGCCACAGAGAGGTTTCTCAAAGGGCAGTCAGCACCACTCTATTAAGGTGAAGCTTTTAGGTAGTGGTAAGGGAGATTTACCTAATGGGAAATCCCATATGCAGAACTCCTTTCAATGCCTGAGGTTCTGCTGGAGTCAAAAGTTTAACAGGAGAGTGTCTGGACTCCTGGCATGAGCGGCAGATGGAAAATTCCTTTACAGTGGGTGGTAGGAAAGCCGACACTAAAGTTGGGTGAAACTTGCCCCTGTAGCAGACAGCCCTGCCTCTACCATAGCAGTCCTGGGCATAATGGAAGGCACATGGTAGAAGCAGGGATTTGGCTTCCTGCAGGATTCCCTGCAGGCCATTGGGAATACAGGCAGTGGAGCTGAGAGAGTCCATTCTGTTCTCTTCATCCACACAGGTGCCACCTCTGCAGCCACAGCACTGCGAGTCACACACAGCTCACCTGCCATGCCAGATCCCACAGCTTGTGTTAAACAGCCTATGTCACAAGTGTCACCAAGTTGGGCAAGTCCTGAAAGAGAAGAACACTTCCTACCAGAGACTCATTACAATCTTTACTCTGTGTTTCCCACCACCCAAAACAGATGAAGTTAAATTCAGCTTAACAGCTGACAAAAATCACAGCCTGAACTAGTAAGGCTGCAGTGCCACTGGGCAACTAAATAGCAGGATAACATGGTATGATTGCATCCTCACATTTCTTGTTTCCTGTGCTGTAAGCATGCTGCAAAACTAAAATCTCACCCTACACTTCAGATATGAAACACTTCTCCCTTGCTCCCACTGCCCTTCTTATTTCCATGAAGCTGGGGAAAAATCTCACTAAAAGATCAGAATTTGCTAATTAATTGAAATCTGTTGGCATTTTCTATCTCTCCATTCTGTGCAAATGTCAGCAGATACACAAGGCTGCAGAAAATGAAGATCTTCCGACCATAATTATTTAGATCACAAGCTCTTTCAGCGATAGCACAGCTTTTGTGCCAAGTGAAGCACCCAGCCCAACAAGGTTCATCCAGAGGTAGGCTTCCTATAAGTGTAAATAAGACTATGTAGAATTAAACAGAAAAAGAAGAAAATTACATATAAGGCAATATTTAATCTTCAAAATAAGCAGTATAGCTGAACGTATCCTGCTCCATTAAGACAGGCACTTGAAAAGTCACTCATTTTCAAAGATTTCAAGACAACGGGGCTTCCATATTCCTGAGGTTTATTTCCTACATTTCTCTTCCATGACCCTGCTTGTTTTGCTGTTGGCTTCCAGAATCCACTATCTGTTTCTAAAGAAGTAAATGGAATTTGAAAAGTGAAACAAATCAGGAAATGTTAGAGTTTGGAGTCTGTACCTGTACTTATTGTTGACCAATCCTTTTGCCCTTCCTGTAGCACTCTCCACCTTTATTACATGCTTCATCTGACTAAAAGCAATGCTGTTAATTTAACAAAAACATACTTGGGGGAGGTAATAGAGGGGTAAGAAAGATTTAATCATCCTTGGTCCCATCATTTTGAATCACACACTATGCTGAAGAAGAAGCTGAGATGTATTTTATATATATTTTCCGCTTTGTGTGAATAAGCTCATTGTAATTCATTATACACAAAACTGCAAAACTCAGTTTTGCTGTTTAAAGTATGAAGTTACAAACAAGTGTTCAGTTAGTTTTAAGACTAGAAGATTTAAATGTTTTATCAATTTTGAATGGAGTTTCTTACTTTGTATCAGGTCAGGGCTACCATTTTACTAAGCATGCTTTGACTCCCTTTCCCTGAAGTAGGTGCGTAGTGTAAATCTGAGAAAGTGTCTCAGAAAGTCAGAAACATTTAGAGTTATCATCTACATTTAAATAATAGGTCATATCTGTAAACTTAAACAGCAGTGTTAGACGTGTGTAGCAATCCTCATTTCATATTACTGGAAATGCAGATGCGATGACATTAAGCCACTCAGTGAAGGTCACCCAGCGCATTAGCTGCATCCCCTCCTACTCATCTTTTTGATCACCCTGAAGCACAGCTAAACAACAGTCTAGGTCACAGTGCCCGGCCTGTTTGAAAGCTTGTCTACTACAAAAATCACTTCAACTGAGGCATCTGGGATCTGAACCCTTGGTAAGAAGCAAACTCTCCAAACAGGAAGCACCAGGGAGGGGGAGTGAAGCGACCTAGGCTCTAGTCCAAACTTCTCAGCCCGTTGCTCATCGACTCACTTAACATCCTGTCACCAGCAGCATCCTTCAGAACTCATCCTCCCATAGATCAGGCCTGTGCCCTTCATCTGTCACACATATGCATGGAAACTTTCTGGTCATCACATAACATTTTCAAGCTGGAACATGGAGTCCAAACTGCTGATAACTTGGCACAAAAAGTGCAATTACCTTAGCAAGGTAGACAAGAAAATCATCTGTTCTGATATGGACGGCCTAAGTCTATTTTCATGATACAACTCCTACTTAAAACCTTTAGCAATAGCTGCGTCTTTTTTCACTGCTGTGTTTTATTCACTTTGACTTTCTGTGACAGTAATACTATAAATTTCCAGCCAAGTAGGCTATAATAGAGCGGTAACTTGCTGAAATAGTTTACTTTTGCATTGTTACCTAGTTACAGTAATATCACCTTTCATTGCTTCCTCAGTGATGCTTACATTGATATCTTTCTAAGGCAGCAACAATCCTTTTTGTATGTACATGGTGCACCCAGACTGGACCATACTCTACTGTTATCTAGTCAAGTATGATTGGAAATTGTCAGGTATCAGTTGTCCAAAGTGGCAAAGTGAAAACAGAGGAGTGCACAAGTCAGTAATCTATATCAAGGAATACACACATGGCTGCATCCAACTAGCTTTGATTTCTTTTTCTGACTTAAAAAATTTATAACAAGAGGCAGACGCTCTGCCAAGGATACAATTATTTTCAACATCTGAGGGTCTGACTCAGGAAAAGAAACTTAATAAAGCAGGTTTAAAGCCAATACATCACAGGCATCACTACTTCACAGAAACACGGTCATGCAATGACCCTTCTATTGTCTGTACCCTGAGAACTATCACCATGAAAGTCTGCCAGAAGAACATAATAGGAATAATGTACCCATCTGCTGGATCTTGTCAATACTAAAATCATTTTCTGGATACTTTCTTGTCCTCCTTACATGCAAAAAGCATCAAAAAATGAATGTTCTGTCTCTTAAATTTCGTGTGTGTGTTTGTTGAAACTGAAAAAATAAATTCTCGGGGCATTATGACTGTATGTCCTTGTAAAGCCAGTATTTCTTTTACAGATTGAGCATCAGAGTGATGCTGAGAAAATACAGATGTGAACATTAAACACTTATTGCACAAAGTCTGTTACATATCCTTCCTGTCATAACTGCCCAACTGAATGAGTTTTGCTACAGATGAGGGAGACAAAACCTTCAAAATAAAACTCAGATGATTCTACTTCAAGATATTTGCTAATGGCCTTTAATGTGATTAGAATCATGCACAATCACTTCCCTCATCATGTTCTCCTTTCCAAGGAAAGCCATCAGGAAGTCCTTGCACTCATTAGGGATCTCCTAGCACCCCACAGTATTTGTTTGTTAATGTCTCAGGATGTTCCAGGAAGAGATGATCATTACTTATGGTCTGGTTATGTTCTTTCATAATCCAGCAATTGGGGAAAAAAAAAAAAAAAAAAAAAAAGAAAAAAGGTAGCTGGCTGCCTGCTATCATTGAGGACCTTTTTGCTTTGGTCAAAGGGTACAAAATAGATGAACCAGCAAAAGATGAAAGGGTAAGAATGTTTCTGGTAAATTCAACAACTGTACCTGTAATTAGGGTAGCTCAGCTTTGCATCTATTCCCATTTCTACATAAAAATTCTTTTCTGATGCAAAATTACATACAAGTTGTCTGTTGCCCCCCAACTCACCTGAACTCTTCTCACTGCAGTATTGTCTTTGATTAACACAGGCTTACTTGGTCACTAAGGCTTTCCTGATCTAATAGGATCTTCATACCTGCTGTGCTCACCTCCATTTGCCTTCTGCAAATTCATAATTCCCAAGATGCTTTTTTCTCCTTCAACATCCACAAGACATTTTTAAAAATATTTCCTTTTGTTTTGGTAAGGGGTTTTGTTTTGCTTTGCTTTTGATTCTTTTTAAAGCCTCAAGCTGAAATAAATGAGGGGAGGTCACTTGAGGACAGCACCTGCCAGCACCCACTTGGTGCTCTGGGATCACTAGAGTATCCCACAAGTGAGACACAAGTCATTGAATCTTGAGTGTTGTTCTGTGCTGTGGTGCTTTCTGGCTTCCATCAGGCAGAGCTCCACTCCGGGTGTTCAGCCTCATTAGTTTTGTCAATCCTACCCCCTGTTTAAAGATAATACCTGTGACCACAGGCTAAGACCCCTAGAGTTCAGGAAAACTGCCAGCACTCTTGTAAGGCAAGTTTTACTGCCTGACTTTTCAGGAGACAGTTTTGAAGGGAAAATCTCTACAAATTACTTGAAGAGAATCCTCAGCTCTTCTGTGTCCCTGTAATTCATCACTCAGCACAGGAAGCCTGAGAGACGCACTGTCTTATGAGGGGTTTCCCTTCTTATTACCGATGATCGCGACATCACAATGTGTCTGCAGCAAGTTTGTGTGTGGAAATTGCACAGACATGACATAAATTACCTCAGATTTCCTAGCAATAACCTGACCCCAAGGTGACATATTCAGTAAATTAAAAATAAATTACGTGATGGCCTGATGTGAGTTCAGCAGACCTCACGTCAGACCTAGCCTGAGGGAGGAATGTGCCTTCTAGCTTTTCCATAACAACTGTCTTTTTACAACGAGTTAATTATCTACAGATACTGCGTGGTTAGAAGACATAAAATAAGACCAGCTGATTTCAAGAACTTTAAAACAGACTTGAAAATGCATCTCCAGGGCCTCACTTACATCGGTGCACAGTACATCCGTCTAGGTGACATCAGTGCTCACAGCAGCCATGAGAGCATACAAAGGATAGTACTGTAAAATCTCTCAGGCATTTGGGAATGGTCATATTACCTAGGTGAGAGCTCACAAATGAACAGTGACGCTCCAAAACACTTCCAATCATGCTCACAGGCTGTGTGTACACCCCATTTGCCTTCATTTCCAACAGTGTAGTGAAGCTTTCCAAGACTCTGCTCTCCACCAGACAGAGCTCCCATCTTCCAAAGCACTGTGCAGGGGTTTGCATATTTACACTAAAGAGAGGGACGATGAACCTAATCAACCAGTCACTAAAAATGACTTTCCGATAAACTTGCTGCTACTTAATTATCCCCTTAGAATGGAGATTATGAACCTGGATTTAAATTTAATAGTCAGTGTCCATGTTTCTATGACATCCAAAATCAGACACCCATAAATTTAGCTAATTTAAGTTAGAATTATAGTTTTGATCCTGAGCTTTACAAAACAAGTTCTGCTTTTTATGAATGCATGTCCAGCAGCCCTTTAAGACCACAAGCTTCTTGTGGAGTAAAAAAAGGGAAAAGAAATGTTGGACTTTCAAGCTTTCAGATGTAGGTGTTCAGTTCATTTCCATATCTGGTTTCTCAAACTAAGTGAGAGCTTCCTAAAAAGTAGAGGACAGCTGTAATACAGATGTGTGGACTGAGTTAAGGAACTGAGATTAGCATGCAAAGTCTGCCTACAGCATTGTTCCTCCTCTCATGCTTGCATCTGGGCAGAAAAAAAAATCTACAAATCTGCTTTATACACCTACTTATCTTTAGTATGCACATATAAACATACAGCTGTATTTTGATTTCACAGAGAACCCAGAAAACAAAGGATCATAAATTCATATACTTAGTTTCTTTTCTTTCAAAATAGCTGACAGAGCCCCAAAAGAATATGTTTGTATCTTCTAATAATTTTTGGGTAGTGTGGTAGTTTATACAAAGTGAAAAGAAATAAGGTTCAGCTTCCACAGAATAAAGATAGGTGTCAGTTCCAATTCTTGTTTATTTACCAAACCTCTCTTAAAAATTATTATGGAAACTTTTTCAAATGCGCTGTTTCTCTCTGTTGCTAAGCTTTTATGGAAGCAGCTAAGTTTAAAGGGATGAGATTCAAAGTACACATTTTACTTTCTGAAAGTGTCTAACTGATGCACCCAAGAAAGAGTGTTTTCATTATCCCCATACCAGGTATTATATATCTTCACACATATGGCCAAACAAGCACTCTTACCTTAAAAACGTAGCTCATCTATACTCTGAAAATGCTCTGATATGGTCTCTTCAATATAGTATAAAGTGGCAAAAATAACCCTCTTTCCCTTGAAGAAATTGCTTTGTGTCTATACCCTATAATACAATCAGACACCTTTTGCAGTATCATTCAGTTTAAAAAGCAGTTGTCCCTTTTGTTTTTTTCTTTCAGGCTGGTCCCCAGAGGAGTCTCTGATCTGCTTGTATTTGTACCCTTCGTCACAGCATCTAATTTAATTCTGGCCTGTGTTCTCTATACCCTGGCTCCTCAACCTCTCTAGTGCTTCCTCGGGGCTCTCTTTGCAGGCAAACATCTCACACTAATGGATCAAATGGATCAAATATTCTCATTTTATCCCATATCCTGTGATTGCATTGTCAAAGCACCAGTGAAATTCAGCCCCTGCTCTGGTGAAGCAGCAGTAGGTATTTAACCCCTCAAAGAAACATTATAACACAGTAGAGGAAACGATGAGAAATGCCACCTTGAAATGAGATGCCCAAAGAAGTCTGTACAGTCAGCAAGATGTATGCACAGACGAGGAAAGTCAGTGGGTTTGACCAGTACTTCATGTTAAAAAAAAAAAAAATTACAATTGCATTAGACCTGAGATTTAAATTCCCTGTGAAAACTACAGAGAAAATTGGCACTGTTTCAGCTCAGATTTGAAAAACCCCTCTTGCTTCTGCCCATGTTTTAAGCGCAGTGAGGAAGACTAATAGAAAATAGGTCTTGCACAAGTCACGTGCAGGAAGACCACAAAAGATTCCAATAAGAGGGCATGGAAAATTCCTATCCACAGGACACACATGCAAAACTTACACTATCAATCGAGTTCATGAGTCAATTCTATTCATGTGCTTCTGACTGGAGAGACTCCTACAAATAAAAGTTACAGCAACCAAATAGGTAACAGCTCTATGGTCCCTCCAATAAGCATGGACTCATACTATATATATATATATGTTTTTTGTTTTTTTTCAGAAAAAGTGTAGCTCTGAGTCTTCATTAGGAGCAAAAAGCAATTTTCCACCAGTTGGCCAAAGCAGGAGAAAAATCAAGATGGATAAATTTGACTTTCTACACCAATGGGCTCAAATCAATACTTACCTTTCTCATCAAGAGTTTTTACAGGTGTTTGAAGGAGGAGAGGGAATGGAGGCCATGAAACTGATAAGAGGGAGGAAAAAGTTACCAGAACGTGCAGACTTTAGGGAGAACTGAAAACTACTAAGCAAGTTCTCCTTATTTTCAGGTTGATAAATTTAGCTTACTATTAATAAACAAACAAACAAACAAACAAATAAATAAAGGCTTCTCTTGTTGAAGGGAAGAAGATGGAGTTTTGCCACCTAAACTCTTTGGAAGTGGATTAGACCAAACAGGTGTTAAACCCATCAGAACAATACCCAGCCATGACCTTGCTGTTACAAATGGGCTAGTGAAGCAATAGCACTCCAAAGTGATTTTAGCTTTCTCCTGAATGCAACACTGCCTGACACTAGATTTTCGCAGAAGGCAGTTCTGCAATGAACAGTTTTAAGTGATTCTCATTTTGATCAATTTTTTTTTTTTTTAATGTTTCAAAATCCCTCCCTCACAAGCCATTACCCTTTCCTTCTGCCTGGCTACATGCCCCAGCATCTACCTGTCTCTCATTCCCTCTCTCCATACTATCCCCAAAAAAGGAAAGAATTTTTTCCTCTGCATTGCTGTGGCAACACCTTGGTACTGGAATTAGAATCTGTTGCTTCAAGTGCTGGGCAAACAAGTGTTTCCCGTAAGTTTCTCAGGAGAGCCAGTTCACCAAAAGTTGACACAGCTTGAAAGTTCCGCCAGCAACTGGACTTCAAACTGTAAAATTGTCTGACAATACTTTATCAGGACCCTCTCAAGATAAGAAAAACAATATAAGTGTTGAAAAGCTCTCTCCCTGAAAACCCAGATACATGAATTGCAGTGAGGCAGAATAAAGCATAGTAGAGGAATGGAAGAAAAGAGTGAAGTGTCTGGAGAAGTGGAAAATTGTCAGCCACACCAAAGTCGCTCTGAAATCTGGGCAAGCTGAGAAGACATAAGGAGCTGGTTAGTTTGCCTGCTCTTTCTGCAATGTAGTAAACTTAAAGGGCAAGGATAATTTAGATCACCAGACTAAGGGTCTTTACATGCTCTGATGCCGCTGGGAAGCTGCCTGTGCAGAGTGTTGTTCTGCCTGAAGAGACAGGTAGGAAAGGCTAAAAGTGAGCCAGTTGGCCTTGACCCCTCCCTCAGCCACACACCAACTGGAATTTTCCATTTGTAAAAGGACCAATTCTCTGCATCAAGCCTTTCTGTCCAATTGGACAAAAGTCGCAGCAGAGTGCATCTGTGAGAGAGAGAGAGAAGAGAATGAGAAGAAAGAAGGGAGGAAGGGAGGAGAAAAAGGAGTCTGAGACAGCAGCAATTTCTGCTCTTCTTCCTGAGGTTCTACACTGGCAGAGCAGACAGTATGTCTGCACCCTACCACAGCTGAACCAGAGTCACACTTACAGCTGCTTTGATGCTGACAGATTATTGCTCGTTGGCACTGGTTAGAGATCAGTGCCTCCCTTGTGTCAATTAAGATCATTATGATTATTAATTTATGCAAAGACAAACCCAGCTTTCCTGTACTTACAGCTCTGTACTAACACTTGCTGTGTCTTGCAGTCTTTATGAATGGGGGCTCTGCAGGGCAGAGATGAACTTAACAGTGTCTAGCACAGTGAAGCCCTTATCCCTGGACGCTATCACCACTGAATATCAGAAAAGCAGATTATACTTGCTTTCCAGCACAGATTTATTATCTTTTGCCTGAGGCAAAAGAGAGGCTGGTCTCTCTGTTCAGCCATAACAGGAGACCTCACTGATTTTCATTTCAACAGCCTGCAGCCTAAAGAAACCTCTTGCAGGTAACCTAGATCCCACTGAACTCAGAAGGCTTTCAGAGGATTATCATCTCATGTAAAGGACAGTGAAGTCAGTTGTAAGTCACAATATTAAGGAGATGGCAAATGGATTCTTTCCCTTCCCCTCAAGCAAACTACTGCCTGTTCTCAGAGAAGTCAGCCTCTGGATATGGCTTATTTTCTAAAAACTGTCAAAGTTCTGGGCTGATCTGAGAGGAGATGTTTTCCCCAGGAAAAATAAAAAATAATACATGGCCAAAACATGTGACCTGTACAAGACTAACAGCTCTTTCCACTCCCTGAGATTTCTCTCAAGGATCCTTCAGTCAATCAAGATTAAAATCAGCTTGTCTGTTCATCGTGCAAGAAATCAAACAGAACACACCATTCAATTTCCATCTACTTATACATATACTGTTCATTTTACCTGATCCCTTCCAAACAAGGCACAGCCCATCCTTGTAGCACACAAAATGTATGGGTGCTCTTTAACACAACCCTCAAAAAGTCCTCTTACAGAAAGCAGAAGGAGGAATTTTCTGTGTTCAGATGCAATCTGCTTCAGTCATCTTGCTGTAAAGCTGTTTCAGTATTGCCAAAACCCAAACACTCAAGTTAGGCTGTTGGATTTCTAAGTCATGATTTTGGCATTCTTATTTTCCTTTTAGCTTTTGAATGCTGGAGAATGACAGAAACCTTTGTCTCTACTTCACCTGTGGACTGGAATATCAGTTTCTCAAAAAATGAGATTCTCAGATTATAACAATAGTTTTGAGACCTGAGACTTCATTCAAACCACCACAAAAATCTAAAGACCTGACAATATTGCTGCCTCATATGCCTAATGGTGCTTAAAAATGCCTATGGCAGCCTTCTGCAGAGGCACTGGTATCTTCCACGAGGACACGTTCATGATGAGTGGAAAGGTCTTAATCTTCTATGCCCAAGACAGATTTCATTTTGTTTGTTTGTTTTTAAGTTATTTTAGAAGCAGGAGAGATAAATAAATGGGAAAATGTAGATGTCTCAAGTTTTGCTGCTGTAGGAATTGAAGTCAGTGCATCACATTTCTTCCTCTGGTTGAGGAGAGAAGCGAGCTTGGTGTTTTCCCAAATTCCCTCCCTTCTCTCTAACATTTTATGTTTCATCTATTAGATAAAGTCTGTTTCTTCACATATATCCCCTTAGGACATCAATGACATACATGTTAGTCTTAGCTGGGCTGGGGGAGTGCTGGTCAGCAGAAGTTGCTACATACATTTATAAGACTGGAAGGGCTTCCATTCCAACCCAGTTTCTCTTAGCACAGGCTATTGGCTGATACAGCACACACATATTGCTCATGCTGCTTTTTCAGCCATGATTTGCCTACAGCCTACTGTATGACATTGGATAACCTCTCTTTTCTGGAGTAATCTCTTCAGAGATGTACTGGGCTCAAGGCCACGCTGCACAACCAATACAGGATGGAGAATCTGTGTTTGACATCATAAACTATAGGACCCGCAGTAAAACTTGTTGCTGTTAATCACCTAACTTTTTTGGTAGGATTATAGAATTCTGAATACATAAATACCTATGATAATAAAGGTTAATCAGAGATACATAAATAATTGGAACTGTTTGAAAATAGGTTGTCTGCACCTCTACTTCCAGTATGAATGTAAAGATTAAAACAAGGAGAAACTTTAAAGACTTTCTGTAGCTGTTTTGAATCTGTTTTAACTCACAGTTCTCCATATCAGAGGACTCTACAGCGTCCTTGAAGTGGCTTGTAAATCCTATTGCAAATAAAAGTGTACTACACTTCCAATTCCTATAAAAACTCCTCAAATCTCCAAGTCCTAAAACTACTTACATCCATTACCTGGGTCTCTTCACAGAGGTTAGTCCATCTTTAAATTCTTCACGGCAAGAATTTTTTCTCACCTAGGTCATTTATAGAAGGGCAAACACTAGGGAAGCAGCTGTTTATTCTGTTGGCAAAGCAACAGATGAGTTTAATAGTTTCACCACTGCTATAATGCTCCAGGGCAAGTACCAGCTGGGAAATCAAGACACCTGGTCTCAGTGCTCTGCTCTGCTATTGAATCCCTAAGATGCAGCATGCAGTTCTTCATCTATATGTTCTTGCTTTCTTCCATCTCTTAAGACTTCTCTACTCCTATTCACCTTTTTACAGTGCTTTCAAAGCTGTAGAGGTACAAAATACTATTATTCTAGAAATCACAGGTAAAAAAAAAATCAGAGTATGCTGTAATTTTAGTGAAAGTCAAAGCCAAAGCTCCTTTGAATCCCAAGAAAAGGTATTTCATTCTACTTTTGCAGTCTTCATGACAATAAAGGTAAGTATTCAGTGTGTGCCTCAGGCCTTTGTTTATAAAGATTAGCCAGTAAAAAGTATAGATAAAGATATGTATAAAATTAGGTTAATATTTTTCTGTGCCAGAAGGATAACTAGACGTGGAGAGTATTTTCTTTTCTCCCTAACAGTTATTTCACTTATTTCCCCAAATTACAGCATATCTCTCATCTCTCTCTTTCTCTGCTGAAGTTGTTTGTTTTAAAGTGCATGCAGTGTGTAAGAAAGTCTCAGCTCAGTCTGGGAAACCAAGGAAGGGAAGAAAGCTGAAGGAAAGCAATAACTTGTTTTCAGTAACGATTAACTCTCCCCATTGTTCCTCTCCCTAGGCATGATCAGAAACTCCCTGCTTCATTCAAGGTATTAAAATAAAGGATCTGCACTTATTTGACTGAATTCAACATGGATATAAGATGACTTGGCTTCCCCCAGAAATGCCATTTTTTTCACTGTATTTACTTTAAACACAAAAAAAAACCTTAAAAGAGGATACTAAAATCACACAGACTGTTTCGAAACCTTTGAGTAGCTGTGCTGTGTATTCACTAAGTAAGTCTTGGGATCCAGTCCAATTACTTCGTAGCTCTCTGAATTACTTAGAAATTGCTTCTCAGTCACTGCCTTGCTGCTCTACAGCAGAGAATATCAGGTGAGACTGGAAGGCACACAGTGCTATCAGCATGCTTTGTCCCCAAGGGGAGCATGTGGCAAATCGCACAGCTCATATAGGCCTGCAGCACACAGGGAACAGTTGGTAAAGATGATCTCTGTATGTACTGAGCCTTCTGATAAAACCCTTCAAACCCACTTTGAACACATCACAGATGGCGTAGGCCTAAACCCATGAAAGTCAGCAAAGGTGTGTCACTGTCCACAAAGTCAAATTAAACTTACATGATGACAGTACCTTTTGGAAGACAAGGGGGAAAAAAACCCACACCAAATAAACAAATGAAAACCAAACCTAAACCAAAAATCCCCACCAAAACCAACACATATGAACAAAGGCTCTAGTTTTTAGTTATTACCTTAGCCCCAATATTTCCAGTGATAGAGGCATTAATTTAATTAACAAGCAAGATTAGTCCTAAATTGATGAAATATGCTGCAATCAGGTTCATAAACTGTTGTGGACTGAGGCACAGTCATTCTTCCATGGCCTTTACTTGTATAAGGCACCAAACTTATGGGCATCATCCCTCCCAGAACACACTGTATGTGGGGCAGTGAAAACTGCTGGGGTAATGAGCTTTTCTCCCTCCAGCACCACTTAATAGCTTCACCATACCACCGTAAAGGCTAGAGCAGCAAGCCTTCCTCTCAGTTTCTATGCTTTTATTTCTTGCTTGCCATGTCTTCTGTTGCAAGAGGAGCTTTATCTTTGTGGTAGTAAAATTAAATGTTGCCTGTACGGCTGAAAGATTTAATCTGCTAATACCTTTTTGAATTACAGAAAATGATGGTATTCTGCTTTGAATGTTGTTGAAAGAAGAACATGTCACAAAGATGGAACAAGGTCACACACAGATTTCATGAGCCAGGGAAAAACTCTAACATTTGGAGACCAAAATATGTAACATTATAAAGGGAATCAAGCAAATGGAGAATCTGCTGTTAGGTTCTCTCTTTCACATGGAATACAGTACAAGCCTACAAATGTTCTGTTGCTGTAGGACAATATAGAACATATTGGCATTTTGTTTCTACAGTGAAAAGACCATAAAATAAGCTAAAGGCTTGTCTTCCTGAAACTAGCCAAAGAATTTATGGGGAACGAGATGAAGAATGTTCAATCCATCTAGAGGTTATAGAACAATAGAAAGAAAAGATCTCTCTTAAAGTAGGGAGCTGAGACATGCTAGTTTCTGAGACAAAAGGCAGAGCGTCTGAATCTCTTGATTTCATCACAGATTCATCAAAGCAAATTCTAAAGCCTGCAAAAGTCTGCAGTATTTTTCAGCAACTATAAGGTGAGCTGGTCAGTCATCAATAGACCAATATGCACACACATCACAGGTCTGTATTATCCTTCACTCTATGCAAGGGCATCACTAAGGTGATCTGGTAGAAAAAGAACATGTCAGAGGAGAACTCAAAGCAGGGTGTGCTCTTATTTCCTGCCAGCTTTGATCTTATACTTCACTGTTCTTCTGGCCATCTGGACACAGTGAAGAAAACTGAGCAGAAATCTGAGCATTAATGACATAAGAAAAGTTGGGGATGCTGATTTGTCTAAGTCAAAAGCTTTCTCTAGGTCTTTACAAGCTAATTAAATGCTGTATTTTGCAAGCAGGAGCAAGTCAAAGCAGTAAACTACTTCACCAGTGCAGTAAACTACCTCACCAGTACTTAGCACAAACATCATTCATCACAAATATAACAGCAAAAGCTGCCACTTTTTCATAGAAAAGAATACTGCATTAAGGAACCTTCTTTAAAAAGCAAGAACTCTTTCTACTTCTATCTATCAATGACCACATCTTAGGCAATTCAGTACATATATTTGTCCAAGACAGGAACACAAGCCATTCCCTTTCCCAAAAAGCACATATGGATATCTATGATGGAAATAAGCCAGTGCACCAGACAGCCTTCTCCTGTCACCTTTCAAAATGAACTATTGTGACTCTGTTGATAATAAATCTCTATACATACAGAACAGTGTGCTTGTTTCTATTATGCTTTGGAGAGGTTCACTCCAATTTTGGTTTCATTCCAAATTCAAAACCTCTCTTCAAACAGAACCTCAACCCTTCACACATTTCTAAGAGCAAGCACTACAGAACAACATTTGCACACCACAGTTTCATGTTTCCTGGGATTGCTTTCTTTATGCCTCTTAGTGCCTGTAGTCGTTTTCTTCTCTCTCTACTGAAGGTTTCAAACCACGTGATAAATGACTTGCTGAAATAAGGCCAGGGAGAATGAGTAATTATGATTCTCTTCTTCCCTCCCATTTTGCCACTGTACTATTAACATGTAATTAGGAGTCTAATTTTTAGTTAGGTGTTTAAAAAACCCTGAAGCAAAGGGTTTTAAATTATTAATGAGCCATTTTTTAGAAGGCAAACTGAAATAAGTGTACTCTCCTCTTCACATATTTAATGATCATAATGGTTTAACACATTATTCTTCAATTACTAAGGACAGGTTTGCAGTGAAAGGCAGTATTTTCTCTAATTAGAGGTACTAAATTTCCCTTATAGCCATGGTGGTCTCCAGCTATGAAAACTACCTTCACTAAATGTCAGTCTTAAACCACATAGGGGAGGACATTTTTCAAATACAGGAATGTATCATTATGCCTGTACTGCTGCTTTTTCCACTGTTGGTGCCAGAGATGCTTCTTGGTTATCAAATACTTATTTATTAAAGCACTTATTTAAACACAAATGTGATAGCAACACAAATTGCTAAAAACACACAAAAATTCATGCAACCATAGGAGTTTGTTGCTTGTCTGATATCCTGTAAACAGTTTGGAAGCTAAGTTCTCATTAGATTCTAGTGGCAACAGAAAATTTCAACATCAAGAGAAGGCCTACAAAGGCCCTGATGCATGCTCAGCAGGACTTAGGATCCACCAAGGACAGTGATCCAAGAAGTGGATTCTCTATCGTTTCCTCAGATTTGTACTTAGAAACTATCTAGGGTACCAAAATTCTGATTGCACCAAAATATCAGCTTTCAGCTAAGAAGTGAGATGATAGCAGAAAACAAAGGTAAACTCTGAAGTCTGCCTTGGGCTGAACTGATGTGACAGTGTCAGCACATGTGGGGTACGGGCAAGTGTATGCTGCTGACTACAGACAAACCAGAGTAGTGTGGACTGCTCTGGAAACCTTGGAAACAGTAGCATGAATAAAGTACAGTGCACCCATCCAAACTGGTTGGAAACAACCAGCCTAGGTCCAGATATAGACAGTCATATGGCACCACGTGCAGGTAAATAGATAAAATTTGCAGCACTGCTTTCAGACCCTTAGTGGTAACTCTATATCGCACAGCACTGGATGGACTTACTACATCAAAAGTTCTCTATCCTGAAGAATATGCTATGCCACCTTTTACAGCATCTCTATGACTTCTGGCAGTCAATAACTTGGCCCCTTGCACGAGTTCTGCAAGGTGATTGTTTCCCTGCTTCTCTGTGGCCTTGAAAACACATTCCCTTGAGCTTCTCTGAGCACAGTAGTAAAAAAAAAAAAAAAAAAAGGACAATAACTAAAATAACTATCCATAACAACTACTGGGACTTACTGAAGAAATGTTATTAGCATAAGGACCCCTGCTCAGGTAAGAGGAAGAGCCTTCTGTAAGACAGCTGTTCCAAGTTCAGAGCAGTTCCAAGCCATCAAAGAAGGGTCATGAACACTTTTATCATGAGCAGCCTATGGGACCAGATGAGCATAAATCAGCCTTATCTTCTTACCATCTGGGATGCAGCATGTATAACTGCAGATATTAGGGAATATTCTAATTTCATTGTCACTCTTACAGATAGCAGCATGCTTCTTCGAGTGTTCCCTTCACTCAGAGTGCCCTATGACCAAAAGGGCCTTGCTATCAACCTTACAGCTGGTTGTGTTCTTAGAAGGAAAAAAATCCAACAACTCAAAGTAAACTTCTTCACTCAAGCAAACTCAAGAACTAATTGTTAAGGTAGCATATTATGCCACAAAATTTATGAGAAAACCACACATTAGAGCTCCCAAAGCAATATAAAAAGTAATTTCAAAAAGTTTATTAGCCAATATGTATAGTTCATTATGGGAACTGATTTTGAAACCATCTTTGGAGTGCATGCCACAAGGTTCCACAGGGACCTATCCTAAGTACAGGACTATTTGATGCTTTCCTTAATGAACTGGCTGATGAAAAAGACAGTAAGATTATTAATTTTGCAAGTACATCAAGCTGGGAGCAATTGCCAGTATGCTGAGGATACAAATAGAATTTAAAATTATCCTAAAAAAAAAAAAAAAAGGCAAAGGAGAAGTCTGAAAAAAGGGGAGGATGCAAATTCAGCTGGTAAAATGCAGGTTAGCATGCTGAGGCTAAGAAAAACACCAAGAAAAATACCCTGTGAGAATAAATGGGGTAAAAGGGCACTGATGCACATTTCTAAACAAAAGGATCTCCAGCTCCAGATGTCTCAGAACACCTGACACCCTCCTCCATAATGCCATAAACTGGCAGAAACAAACTAAACCTCAAGCAAGTAATGCAAGGTAGATCAGTAGTCATCACTACCTGCTCAGTTACATCTTAAAGCATTAGGTTATGAACCAGAGCAGGCATGTGAAACTCTTAAGTTACAGCCTTTAGTTGTGAAACATTCAGAGGTTAAAATATGGCTGTTCTTGGTTTCCTTAGAAATATACTGCAAAGCCTGCCATTTTCAAAAACATTCACCTAGTGACCAAGACTTCAATAGCAATTAAAAGCTAATCCCCATAGACCTGCCATAACAGAAAATTTCAAGTTATATAGAAGGAATAAGGAAATAATGGCCAGCATAGACAAACCCTTTTCTGGATCTGAATCTATTAAGATAGCTGAACATGTGATAAAAAGATGAGATGCTGCTCAAGGATGGTGAGTTTAATTTTTTTTTTCTTCCAACTGTTTTTAAAATAAGTTAAAAATGCTAGAATTTTTGTTTCTTCACTTTCTGCATTAAAGAAATGTACCATAAGTACCATAACCTGACTTGCATACTGATTTATTCTGTATGGTGACACAATTCCAGAAAAGAACTGGAATTCCTAGTAAACAAAAATTAAGGATGGAGTGATGATCTATTCATCTCACTGTCTGGATGTTTGCAATCAGTGCTAGATGTCATCTCTCTTCCCTTCTCCCATACCTCAGAACCACATAACACATGAAGGACTGACTTAACCCCTCCCTCCTTCCCCCCTTGCTCCAGGAAAAGCAGCTCATACCACATGTATGTCCTAAATCTTGTTCTTGGAAAGATGGGCTGGTAAAATATTAAGCATTAACTAGCAGACATTGAATTCTCTCTCCCCTATTATTTACAGATATCATGGATTTTACAAGGAGACTCTAGGGCACAGCCCTGCAGCAAAGCACAATCTGGCTCATGTAATAAAGAATGGGTAGGATGTCCCCCCACTCAGGTCCTCAGAGCCATCCTCCTCCCCCGTTATTACAGTAGTGGTATCCTGCTGTCTTTAAACTCACTCTACTGTAAAATATTTTCAGCAACACTATTTTTGCCTCATTTTCCCTTTAAGCAAAGAGCAGGAAAGTCACTCATTTTTCAGAAGTCTGGTTTTCAAAAACCACACTTGTCACCTACTCACAAAGAATTATTTTTCCTGTAATCAGTGCCAAGTAATTCCTAGGCACATTAGTACAGAAGCTCATTGGGATTCATATGTAAAAATAATGTTATGTTTAATAATTTAGTTAGAGAACACTGTCATCTCTGTAAATGTTTCCTGAAGTCCTTGATTATCAACATTTATGTTGTTGCAATTAACGATAAACATTCTTGAGGGTTTTGCTGACATAAATATGAGCTGTTTAAGCAAATTACTCCCCAAAAGCACAGATTTCAGTGGTGAGTTTTTGTCCTACAGATGTTTTATCTTGGCACTAGTCAACCACTCACCATTTTCTGCCAGCTTCATTGATCCAGAGCATCTGCTCTCAGTTTTTGGCACAGGAAAAAATGTATAACACTAAAAGTCACTAGGAATCACAAAACTGTATTACCAGCTTTGAAAGATTACTGTTGTATTAACAACTGAAGGTATTCCACTATTTTGGGATGTTGCTTTGGCCTCACACTTCCTTAGCTGAATAAAATCTTTATTACAAACAACAGCTGCTGCTTCATTTCCTTGAATGAAGAGCACGTCTATCTAAATAAATTCAGCAAAATCATCAAAATCATATAAGTAAAGGTGAGCAAACACATAAATCTTTTCAGGACCACAGCAGCTATACAATGTTCATCCAAGCTCATGTTCCTGACTATCAAGGGACAAGAAATCAAACTTATATATGTACCTCTGTGGGCAAAAAAAACAGGAGGATTATTACAGTGGTTACTAAACTTCATCATTCTTCTATGAACTATGACTCATGTTTTAAGCTGAATTTTATTACAGACAGTAGTTTAATCAAATAGTAAAGGTATGATGCAAGTCAGCTATTTGACTTTTACCAATTTTAATATTCCAAAGTAGGGAGGGAAAAAGCTGATTTCTCCAGAACACTGGTGCTCAATGATCACAGACATCACTAGAAATTCTTTGAGTAATGGTCCCAACCCTTTCCCCTTTTTAATTCCCTTGCATAATTTTAACAAAGGAAGCATCAGGCACAACATTTGGTCCCAAACAGATCTGCTGGACATGTTCCTCATTCCACTGATTGGCACATGCAAATGAACATGAACATCCATTGGACCTTCAGCTCTCAAAAAATTATAATATTTACCTCTAATTAGATATATTCTGAGAGTTTACAATAGTAAAGAAACATGCATCTACAGTAAATTGATGGCAATGCAACTTTTAGTCACCAAACGTGGAACTGAGGTCATTAAAAGGCCGATAATGCTTTCTAAATACTATGCTAACAAGACAACAATCTTTTTATATGTTATAAAAACCCAAACAAATTTATAACAAACAAACAAAATATGCGGCTTTGTTTGTAGAAACAACAAAAGTGCAGCTACAAATATAACCCAGAATACTTAAAAAAAATCATCTTATTGAGGCTCTTCCCTGGTTTGCCATCTTCAAGACTTAGCATCCAACTCGCTCTCAGTTCAGACTGTGTTCTGAATTAAGCCAGGGAGTTGTAAATAAAAATTAAATGGATGGAAATAATGTACGAGCTCTAGAAAATCATGCTCTTGCAGTTTACAACATCATTTTACCCAGCAGTCCACCCACCCTTAGAGAACAATAGGAAGAAATACATGTATCTCAATGGTTTCATGTCATGCTTTGGCATCTTAGGTTGAACTCACATTTTTAATCTGCCAGAGTTGTGCACGAGGATACTGTGCTAAACATACTCTGGGGCTGATAGTCTCTCACAGAGGACTAGTGTAAGCACCTGAAGCTAAAGCCTCCCAGTGACCTCTTCCAGAACCCTACATGAAAGCTCTAAGGCAGCTTCAGCTGCAGTAACAGTTCACAGTTTTGAGGTCTACCCAGTGACCCCTTCCAGTGTTTCCCGAAATCCATACAAAATCTCACTGGCTTTAAGGACAGGAGAGAGCCACCAGCCTCTGATATTATCACAGGAGTGGCTCAAAGCCAGAGAAAGCAAATGTGATTTTGCCTCATTGTTGATCTTTTAATCTTCTTGCTTATGCTGCTGCCGCCACCCCGCATTCTTAGCATGAGTAAATCATTATCAGCAACTCCCACATAAACTTAACTAATTAAATAAGAAACTTGTCACCCCAAACTTCATATGTCTCAAGTATGACTACACTGTCCAATAGGAACAACGGGGTATTATTGATCAGACAATAACCAATTAGTACCATTGCTGTACATCATATTCTTTCAAACAGTAAGAATTGTTTTAAGATTTTTATCTCTCACAGCTAAAGCCAGCTATTTAACTGCTATAGTCACCTAATTTTCCAAGAAAGCTCTTAATGTTTATCTGAATATTTAAATACATTACTTCCATTGCAGCTCAACACACTGGACTGTAAGATTTCAGTATTTCAATGCTGTTTGGTGTTCAGCTTTGTTGGAAACGAATTTGGAATTGCATACACCACAGTAACACTGTAGTCCAGTAGCCATGTAATTTAAACTCCATCAGTCATTCTGCTCATTCAGCAATGTGCACTTCCTAGGTGGCCACTGCAGAGCTTGGTGCTTGGATCCAAGTAACTGTGGTGCAGTTTAACAATGCAGTGCATCCTGCTGCTTATGTGCTCAGCTTGATGTTCAAAATACAAGCAAATGTGCAGAGGAAAAATGGGCAAACAGCTTAGGTAAAATACATAAATAAATCTGGTCTCTGTGTTTGGCCTTAGGAGCTGAACCCTGGAGGTTCAAGCACAATTTTGTTGACCATTCCTATCACAGCATTCATGGTTTATTTTCCTGCATCTCTATACCTGCTGATTCAAGTGGAGAAAGGAAGCGAAGCCTTCAAATGAGAGAATACTCACATAGGGGATTATGTCCTGGTTGCCAGTCTGCCTGCTTTGTTTCTTTCCAGTGCTTCTGTGCTCTTTACTGAAGCTGGTAATGTTACCACAGAAGCTTCAATGGGTACCTTAATATTCCAAGAGATCACAACTACGACTTTTACTGCGGTACTTCACTTTAAAAAGAGACCCTAAATATGGGAGCCTAACTACACAAAGATTTGCGTAGAAGGGTTAATAATACAGTCACTGTGTTTCTATGACAGAGGAAGCAAGTTCACATGCCATGAGTGTATATCTCTTGATGACGCACTACACAAACATTACGCTCACTCGTTAGTCACATTTGTAGGATTCCTTGTGCTAGTGGGAAATTTTGTGGCTTGCCAACAACAGATATTTCTGAAAGATCTCTCCTCCCATGTCCTAAGACGCACAAAGACACACACACACGCGCAGAACTGAGTAATTCATACACAGATGTTTTTCATTAAATTTCATCTTAAAAATGGCTCATGACAAAAAATACCAGAGCAGAATGCAAGAGTTACAGCCTTGAGGAACATCCTGGAACTCATGATAAGTTCATAGACCATATTCATAACCTGATGATGGGAAATAAACAAACCTTTTTAAGCAAAAGGATAGAAAACAAGGCAGTCACATGTACCGTGTGCATTTACTTCTAGAAATGTTAAAAGTAAAAAGTGGGAAGTAAACAAAAATGCTTAGGCTATTACATAACACCATTAGAGTGTTTGTGGATGTAAACTGTGACTGAGAAGGCAACAATAGTGAAACTAACAAAGAAGTGATGTAGGTGATGGGACACTCCAGTCAGCAATAGTTTACACCAGCTGAGCATACAATCTGTTGTCCTTTCAGTTTTGGAACTGAAGAAACCTACTACAGATACTGATTAAGACCCTCAAGACCCTCAACTGAATGCATGAATTCGAAGCCTTGTGCCTATTCAAACATTAGTGAAACAGCTAGAGGTGAAATTCACTGTGAATCACTTCTTTTGTCCTATCAGAAATTCTAAGATTTTTTTTTTAATGAATTGGAATGTAAACTTGAAATACAGGTAAGAGAAAATGTGAAAATACAGAGTATCTCCAGAAATACATTACTAAAAATTATTCTAGCATTTAAACATTAACTAAGAGAATTTTTTTTTTTTCAAATAAACAGAGATGTTTTGAACTCATTGGACACAAAATTCCTTCCACCACATCTACTGCACTAGGTCTGAAAATTGTATTTTGATGTTATTTGCCCATTCCTTCTGTCTGACTCAGAGTCAACAGATAGGGC
Organism: Pyrocephalus nanus; assembly: GCA_038380795.1. Lineage (NCBI taxonomy): Eukaryota > Metazoa > Chordata > Aves > Passeriformes > Tyrannidae > Pyrocephalus > Pyrocephalus nanus. Next base: position 18,608,898 of record CM076259.1, read on the forward strand.
TTCGGTGTATATGTGAAAGGGCAGATAGGACCAAGGCCAAGATAGGAAACAAAGGGTCATGAATATTGTAGTTCAGAGAGAAATCCCCAAGCATGGGCTTCGTAGGACTTTCGAGACAACAAAATTCTGTCTATGTGCTGCAGAGAGCTCTAACACTGTCTTAAGCTGGAGACCAGTTTGGTACCAAACTCTACTTTTTCTGTGACTTGTGAAGCCAAGTTTTCAGACTTCATTCAGATCAAAATATTTCTTTTCAGTTCTGACAGCACAGAGTGAGTTTCTCAAACTAAGAGTTTGACAAAATTATTGCTAAATATTTTCTCCAGCTGCAAATTTTCATTATACAAAAACTCTCAAACATTTTCCAGCCAGTTATAAATTGAAGCTATAGTATTTAATCCCACAATAACTTAATAATATGGTAGTGTAAATGAAGTATAATCCATAAAACCCTAACATTTGTCATTTTCAATTGTCCTTTTATTCTAAAAGTAACAGTTGTAAGCATATTAAAGTTTAAATTATTATTAATGTTGCAAGAAATATAGTGAATTTTGTAGCTCATCTAAACCTTATCAGCTTCTTTAGTGAGTTAATGTGCTGTTAGGGAATATCTTCAACATGAATTTGATCATAAAAATTATGCTACTCATGAGATCTGAAGCTACTCAAGCTTGTTCTAATTAACACAAGATCTGGCTAAAGTTTATGCCACAAAAAACCCTTTACAGTTTATTGCAGTTCATGGTGTTTGAAATGGAATGACAGAAGACTAGAAAAGGAGAACATGAACAAAGTTTTATTCATGAATCTGTAAACATCCACTTATCACAGGACTGGAATATTTGTGTTTCTTTTTCACTGTCTCTGGCTTTCACTGCTGTGGACTTGCAGAATTCCTCTCCATCCTCATCAATTTATCTTATCCACCCTAAGCTCTACAGATCAGGGATATGACCAAGTGAGGATGTGATTGTGTGACATTTGACTGCTCCTGCAAGGTCGTGTATTTCTGACCCTTTCTGTTTGGTTTTACTCCATGGCAATCTCGCTTGATCATGCCCTACACCTCCACTGTGATATCAATTCTCAGTAAGCTGCTACACTTACTGGGATGTCTGTTGAAACAGTCAAGGATTTAACCGTTGACTAAAGGGGTCATGGCTCCCATTTTCTCTCTCATGGCAAGCTGCAATTCTATTTACAGTATAATGGGATCTATCCCTAACTTTAGTGTGAAATAAACTGTTCTGCCTTCTCCTTGACAGTTGCCTTGAAAAATGAGGGACACACTAAGTCAGGGCCTTAGAATACTGCTGCAATGCCACATATAATGCTGAAAATTCTCACACCCATCTTTCCTGACCCATCTACAGAATTTCTCCAAAACTCAGTAAGCTTGAGTTGTTGTTACTGCATATATTTGTAGTAACCCTTAATCACAACTCATTGAGCAGCAGTTTGTTAAGACTGGATGACGATTAAACCACTAATCAAATGAAAACAGATAACCAGTAGCAAGCATTTCAATAATGAGCTAAATTCCCACTATGAATAGCTCAATCAGAGTGCTTGTGTAAAGTATTAGCTGTAAGTTTCCAAATTACTAATATTTTTTGAAGTTATACAAAAAATGGAGTCAAATATGCTGTATCATTTCTAGTTAAAAGCTTGATTTAATTTTTTTTTCTTTTAATAAAAAGCTAAAGATTTTTGCTCTTTATTCAAGAATTCCACTGGTGACAAGAATATGTTATGGGTACAGACTTCAGTAAAAACTGAGTAAGGGTCTTCAACAGAGAAACATAATGGAGAGAAAAAAATAAGATTAAATAGTGCAATATAAGTTTAAGATATAATCCAATGCTGATTGAAAACCGCAGAAAGATCCACCTTACGGGTATCTTCTTTTCCTTTTGATCTCAGATGGAACAAATCTATTTAATTTAATTATGCAACTGAAAGCTTACTACCTCAAAGTACTTGGTTTATAGCCCTAATTCCCAAGCCTCTAAAGTATTTGTGAAGTATTATCAACACTTGGCTACAGTTTCTACCCATTCATTAGTTTGTTTGCTGTGGTAATTTGTATGCAGCTACTAAGAAAAAGCACTAGATGCTCTTGAAGTGGCACCAGACAAAAACAGAGGCAAGAAATATGAAGGCTGTGCAGAAAACATCACTGAGAGAAGGTGTGAAGTGATAGAAAATCACCCATATACAACATTCATCAAGGCTGTAACTAAAAAGCACAAAGAAAGTAATTCATCTTGGTAAGAACATAAAACGAGAAGAATGTAAAGTAAATACCAATAAACTAAACTGTGATTACAATATCTGGACCTTGGAAAATAGCCTGTTTGAGAAATAAAGTATATCAGAGCATGACTTCTCCTAAAATCTAGAATCAAGATTTACAAATCAGTCAAATAAATCAGTCTATTTTTATTAAAAAAATAGATATTTACATCCAAAGTAGAAAGTATTGAGTTTCAAACCATCTGTATGACAGTAATGCTACTTATAAATCAGGTACATGAACTATCCATTATTTTCTACACTTATAAATCAGTCACACTCACAAAGCACTTGCCTGACTGGAAAATCATTCACTTGATTAATAAATCATGTGCCACCAGAAGCATATATTACTGATATGAATCATGTATCTTTTGACCACTAGGCCCATTTAATAAATCATAAACTCTGATTTATTTAATAAATCAGAAACTCTACACCAAGTGCTTGTAAATGCTCACTTATGAACAGTTTAGCAATCCAATACCAACACAGAATCCTCTAACACAGACACACACACACACAAAATTGTAAAGCCATAGAGATGAGATTTGTTTGGTTGGGTCTTTTACTAAAGCTAAAGCTTCACTCTATCCCCTGTTCTACTTGCCATTGCATAATAAACTAGGACTCACTTTACATAAAACTAGAAAGCAATTTGATGCTTGGAGGGTTGTCAAAGTGGGGGTAGGGGTCAGCGGGGAGGCAAAGAAGTGAGGGAGATAGAAAAGTTCTTGATCACACTTTTTTATACTTCGCACAATATTGGAAGTCAAAATCTCTGCTACCTCGTTCTAAAACCTCTTGTGGATTTATTTTGCCTCTGCCCCCCACCTTTCTCTGAACTGTTGTAGGAAATATATTTACAGTATTTTTTAAATTGCCATTATGAATGTGTTAAGTCATTAGAAGAATTCATTTAGAAACTGCTGCATTAAAAACCATTTATTTTAATAAGAATAAACTATAAGGTGAATAAGTTTTTCTAAGGTTAAGAGATGATGTGATATGATAAATTATACCTCAGAGGTTCTCAACAGAAAGATGAAAAGCAGTTCTTAAATTGAGAAGGGCTTCTGTTACACTGCATCCATTTAGTAGACCTCTGTTGGGTCCAAGTGATTTCTAAACAGTCCATAAATATGGCTGTGATGATCAAAATAAACACTTGCATCAAGACAGAATAATAAAACCAAGTAAATTCTTTACTTGACATATTATGGAGATAAGCAAAAGTGTCATTTGATGTTGTCAGCTTGAAGTTTACCATAGCAATTCCCACAGAGAATTACAACAGAAAAAAAATCCTACAACTCTAAATGCTGTGTTCTAAAAGCAGAAGTAAAATTCCTAATTAAGAAGAAAGAGATCTTATGTAATCTAGAAAAACAAAACAAACAAACAAACAAACAAAAAACCCAACCAACCAACCAAACAAAAAACTTTTCAGATTGAGGTAAACAGTATACTTTGGTAGATCTGAAATTATTGTATTCCAACCCAACTTGGCCACTAAACTGGATGGCTCATTACTCATACTGGCTCATTATCATACTGATATCCTTCAGATGAAAGGCATGGATGTTGTTATAGTTACTGAAATAAGTAAACCACAACTTCCATGGGACAGCAGTATAGCTAATAATCAGGTTTTGTATTTTCAGCATTTACTGCTGCAAGGATGAATAACTGTGTGTGGGACCATTAAATGGAGATATTCCTAGAGATGCCACCTTGGCAAGAGTATGAAACAACTTCTGCTGCCTGTGTTATGCTGTCCGTAGGTAGTAGGAAGCAGGCACAGAATGTAGCACTAAGCTCACAGTGTGAGAATGGAGAGGTGACAGAATAGATGGGAAATACAGCTGAGAAATAAGGGTTCATGAAAGAATTTCCCATTAAAAACAACCAGGGTATTTACTTCTACCTAGCGTTTCTCAGAATTAGGAAAAATCTCTGCATATCATGAAACAGAAGAATTATTTCACAGCAGGCTGCAGTAAAATAAACTGCAGACTTAAACAGGTACCAGCTGACAGTAATAATAGTTAGTAATTAACTAATGCATTTCTCTGAAGTGCTCAAGAGTTGAAGTTATGTATTGAATTTTGGCTGTTATTGCGATGGCCTGGGAAGAAGTCTTTTCCATGCTAATAGTTAAGATTAGGAACTAGTGGAAGCTTTTGACGTAATAGACAAAATTGTATTTTACTTCACAAAGATAAGAAAAGCCATGGCCCCACTCTGCAATTGGCTTTGCCAGCCAGGAGGGAGGAGATCATAACCCGTGGATATAAAACAGCCATACTTTCCCTCAGATTTCTTTCCTCATCAACATCACTAAATAGTTTCAATAGAGTCGTGCAGGGGGTGCAGTGTGGAGTCACAGCAAGGAGAGAGCCACAGTAAATATGGCAATGTAAAAAAATACATTTTAACCTATTGCCCTGAATCTCTGGAGGACCAAGTTTGAGCTCAGTGTCATTAGCCATACAGCGAAAGGGTGCTTGCCTTGAAGAATGACTTTGCTGTGACTGCAAAATTGAATCATCTTACCCTACAGGGAGAAGGACAAACCTTGTAACACCCTTGGTCTTGAGGACACACACAAAAATATTCTTATGGTATTCTTTCTTAAAGTTACGATTTTACTGGATCCACCCCTTGGCTGCCAAACTACCTGTCTATGTGAAAAAACACAGAACCATAAGAATAAAGCTCTTCCTATATCAAAAGGATTTTTTATCTCCCCTTCACCCCACTGCAGAGTGTTATAACTATGGCACAATCACAACAGAAGCAAATTAAATTACTCTTCTCTACTTAGAAAAAAAAAATAATCTTTTTTGTCCCTGCTGATGTCCCTCCTGCCCTCTTTTTTTAACGTCTTCAATTTTATGAAATCCGTTTTCCCTGAGGAAACTAGGGTGTTAGGAAGCGAACATTTTCAAAATCAAAACTTGGAAAATAACTGTTTTGGTAAGTTTTACAGGTACGAACTGTAATTGCTGTCAGAGAAAGTACAGCAAAACTAAGACATAGCGGTGCAAGAGGCAAATGGCACAAACTGAAACTGAAAAAACCCAAATGTATCAACAAAAGAAAAACCTCTTTTTTTACTGTGAGAGTGATCAAACACTGGCATAGGTTGCCCAGAGAGGCTGCAGAGTCTCTCTCCTCTCCAGCCATGGAGATATTCATGTCCAGCTGGACAACTTGGCCTGGGAAACCCTACTCTAGCAGTGGGTTGGAAGATTTTTTTTAAAATTCATTTTTTATTAAACAAGCAAAAAAACCCCCAACCAACAAAAAAAACCCCCACCAACCAACAACAAACAAACAAAAAAAACCAAAAACCAACCAACAAAAAAAAAAAAAACCAAACAAAAAAACGCCCACACAAAACAAAACAAACCAGGAAAAAACCACACCCCTCTATCAAATTTGAGAGAAATCCTCATTAGCAAGTGAATAGTTTTAAAGCTGATTCAACACTGAATAAATTTTACTCTTCCCTACAATACATATTTACCTCAAGTCCAACATAAGTAATATTCTCTTATGGATTTTAAATGAATTTGTCCAGGTACCTTACTTAAGAGTATGCATTAAATTATTAACATTTTTGGAAGAATACACAAGACATCTTAAAAGTGTGGGCTGCTTGTGTTTTATAACACTTTCTACTTGTTCTAGACAGGATGCAAGTTTTTGCCAAATGTATAATTAGAGCTACATTTGCTACAGACACGTTGCAGCATAATTCACTATTGCATAGCATTCTGCAGTACCTTAAATATGAAAGGCAATGGAAAGAAACAATTTTCTCACAGTTATGTACACCACAGATATTACCTCTGAGTAAATGACCTTTTTCCCCCTGGCAGGTACATTTCCATTGCCTCTCGTAAGATAGTCTAGTCCTATCCAGGCAATACTTTGAAGGTTTTGTTCATACCTTGCTGATAAGATGGGACAGGATTCTGAGATTCGAGGAAGATTGATCTGTAATGATTTTCTCTATAGACATTTGAATCATAATAAGGACTAAAGTACTGGGGATGGTGTCTGACCCTCACAACCTCCCCTAGGGAAGCAAGTTGAACTTTCTGATTCTTCAGCATTGCAGATCTAAACACAAAGCAGCTCTCACTGTTGCTCTCCAACAGGAAAGAAACAGCACCCTACCACAGGTCACTTGAAAAGCTGCCCACAAATTCAATAGTTACAGTCAAGCAGCAGGAAACCTTGACCTAAAGGCCACAGGTCAACAGACCTCAAACATGAAAAACATACCAGTCCATTGCCATGGTGTTTCTTGCACACACCATTGGAAACTGGTCCATGGTATGTCTGTAGGCCAAGTTTTACTCAGCACTACCCCAGATTGGAGTCTTTTTCAGAGCTCTAAGTGTAGAAAGCTCAGGGGGAACATTGAAAAAAAATACTAAAATTCTTCTTCCTAAGAACGATCACATAGCTACTGCCTTTCTTAAACTCTGTTCCCCCCCCAAGTTAATGAAACACAATGGTTCAGCACAGGACTACATGGTTTGCCTGCATAGAAATGATTTTCACCTTTATGAAAAGGTCTAAAAATATTGACAGATGAAAAGTATTAAATTAAGTGATATTTTACTATTATCAGTCTGAAATTTGATTATATATACCAGTTATTGTTGCAAGAACCACCCTAAAAGATAGTCTCTGTCAAAATAAGGTGAGGAGGGGGAATTTTTAAAGTGTGAAGCTTTTGGAAGCTTGGAAGTTTACTTGGGAAAGTATGGAAAAAAGTTAGAGAGAATATGTAATGTGGAAATTCAGACTGGGATTTCAACCTGGATTCTTCATAAAAAATGAAGAAGTATTTCCATGTGGTCTCTTTATAGAGACAGAATTTCAATCTGCATCTCTAGTTGCAGAGTAAGCAAGAGTATGGTCTCAAGTTGTTCAAGTGCTGGATTTCTATTCTGTCCTGAACAAATTTTGTATTAAAGAAAACCTCATAATTGAGTGTATTTATAAAATTTTTCACTTGAATGACAACATGAAACAAATCTGAAGAAATAATTAGAGATTGTTCCTAATTTCCCAGACAATAAGGGCGAGACATTAGCTTATATCAGTATGATCACGGAATTTTCCTTACACATGAAAGATGATGGGGGCAGGAACAACTGTCAGCTTTCTCTGTCAGAGCTGTGAAAGAGCCAATTAGCCCACCTGTTCTTAGAACGCAACTTCTAAAGACCCACCATCACGTTTATGTTGCTTTAGGAGCAGACATCAATCTCCTCCTCAATTGTGAAAAGCACCTCCTTGCATAAACATTTAATTCCCTTGGTCAGAACCACGAATTACAGAGATGCGATAACAAAACAGGAATCAGATTCTATCCAAATGTTTGCGCATAAATTCAGCATTGTATCATCTCAGGAACGGAAAAAAAGGTGAGTTAATTCCTCCAGAGATCTTAGTTGAGCATTTCATCATATGTAGCAGAATTTGCAACTAAGAAGATGCATTCTGCTTTCAACTAACAAAAGATAATAGTGATTAATAAGGAGAACAAAATTCAATGAGAGATATTATTCCAAGATCCAGCCATCCTGCACCATTTCTGTGGCCATGCTATTCTCTATCAGTACAGTGGCAAACCAGGCTACTACTATTATATCTAATATTACTTCTTCCACAAGTGTAAGAGTAGATAGTGGAAAGCACAGGTTAGTCCTGGAACATGTAAATTCCAGAGCAATTTAAAGAGAAAATGTTACAAGTTTGGAAAGCAGGTGTATTTTAAAAGAAACTGAGAAATGTCTGAAAGAAGCTGCTTTGTACTGGTCTTCCCTCTTGTGTTTTGGGCCAGACAAAACAGTACAGGAATCCATCCCTAAAAAGACATGATCAATCAACTCTAGGAATATGAATAATGGTAGCCTGCCAGGCATCAGCCCATCACTGTGAAAGATGGACTTTCTGACCAAGATAACAGAGGATTTTGAATGGTTAAAGCTTGATTTTGCTCAAGAAAAAAAAAAAAAAAAAAAGATCAGGAGATTTACTGTTGAATTGAAGAGGAGAAGAACCAAGGCTTTAGATTTCCAAAGGCACAAACGGCAACCAGTTACCTGTGGCTTTTGGGAGCATCGTCTATACTTGTTTCTTTTGATCTGTGTCTCTTCAAACTGGACTGTGCCCAAATCCACTTTACCTTCCTTTATTTGTTTCCTAAAGCTGTTGTACAATTCTGTTGCCTTTCACCACTTTTACTTGAGTCTGTAAATTTTCCTCACTGAACATGTACCAGTTAAAGCAAATTAAGGCCATTAAGCTAAAGGAGGTTCAAACCAATGAGGTGCTGTTAAAGCTCAGGCTGATACTTCTGAATTTTAAAATCAATGCAGGATGACCAAGCATATTGAATACTTCACACAAATCTATACCAGCTGTATAAAATATTTAAAAGCCTGAATTAATGACCTGATAAAACTCACTTGTTAATTTAGGTAAGATTGGAGTTTCAGGGTGATTTACTGAACATGCAGATTTTTTTAGAACATAAAACATTGTGAAAAATGAGTCAGCAATTTCAGTAAGAATCATTCATGGCCAGAGCTGGAAATCCTGCCAAACAATCTGTGCTTTCTTTCTATGATTTAGAAGTGCTGGATGTTTCTTGGAACTATAAATGCGATATATTTTTTCACCTCTTATTCATTAGCTCAAACTTCACTTAGGTCATTAATAAGAGGGGAAAAAAATAAGAATTTGAACTATCTTTTGATGAGCTAGAAGGCTCTAAAATTATTAGTCAATTAATTTTCACAATAAACCCTAAGAGATTTGGTAACTATTATCATCTTTTTCTGAAAATGGAGAAAACAGAAGTGGAAGGACTTGTTGAAGGTCACACACTAATGGAGTGAGAGAAGAAGAGATTTCCCTAACCACATCTTTGACAGACCAAAGATCCACCAGTCATTTCTAGGTATTAATCCATTCCCTCCTGAATTCAGCAGGAATCTTGACATTAAATCCAAACCAAATTGTTCATTCTCAACTGCAGGGATAGAAAAAGACTCAGCTCTATCTATTCCAATTACCTAAAGTCAAGAAACACTTGAGGCTCCACAACACAAAGCAATGTGAACATTAAGTGATAGCTATGAAGACTTGTAGTGAAACTACACTTTGAATCTGAGTTTTCTGAATCTGTATGCTTTACTAAAAAAAAAAAATAAAATAAAAAAAAAAATGCCAAGGCTTTAGATAAGGTAAAAGGAATTATATTAGACTCCATTAAAAATTGCATTGAGAAGAGAGAGAAGTAGGAGAGTAGTTTCATTAGGCAAAGCACACTTAATGGTAATAGAATTTTGTTCCGAATAGTCTGGCAAACACTGTTATTGCAAAAATAGTGTGGGAACTTTTCTAACCACAACTGGTCAGAGGGAGTCTGGTTCACACTTCATACAAAGACAATTTGTCATCAGCAGGAATTTCTCTAGCAGTCAGAAAAAGTAAAATCCAGTAAGCTAATACAACTTCTAGAAAGGCAGGATCTTCTCATTAAATGAGACAGTGGTGACATTCCATGGAAAAATGGTACTTCCAGTAAGTTCACAATCATTTCCTTGTTGGTGGAAATTCAATCTCAGCTAAGATGAAGTTCCACAAGACTTTCAGCCTGAAAGTATTCAAATTTCAAATACTCACAGAATTTTGTATCTCTGCTTTAGATAAGAGAAAAATCAATTCTAAAACAAACAAAAATCCTACAAATTCTTAAAGTTTTACTTTCTTTGGAAAGGAATTTTTGTAAACCCACGCAAATTCAAAATCACTGTCATCAGAGAGGATTCTTTAGTGAATCTTTCTGAACATCTCCCACAAGCTGAACTCCTCAAAATACACCAGAATTCTTTAATAGAACAATACATTCAAAACATGATATAGATTTATGTTTAAGAAAATCACAGTATAGGCATACTGTAACCCAATATGCCTGTCTGCTGGTAGGAAGGATCCCTTTTTTAAGGTGTGTACCCTTTCCAGCCATCAGTTCATTTGTGTTTTTTGCTGTAGCAAACTCTGTAAAGTCCTCTTGAGGAATCTGTGAAAAATATCTTCCCCCCCGCATCTCCAAGGCCTGGTTTTTACTTCATCAGCCTTCCCATTCCTGATGTCTTCTCTGAGCTGGGTATACTTGTGTGAGAGGCAGGCACCGCTTTCCTTTCTTAGTTTTCCTCCTCTTGCCTGAAAGGTGCATTTCTGTCCCAAAGAGGTTTGCTGAACACTAGAGGAAGAGACATCTTCCCTTCTTACAGTCATCTGTAACTGAGTAATCAGGAAATGTGTTTTTGTGTGATCTTAAAAATACATTCTCTTCTCCTACCACTGTAATTTGAAGCAAAACAGTCCTAGCATTCATGCAGTCATGTTTTATCCACAGGTTTGTAAGTACGTTATGGAAAAGTGGATATGTATCATTACCAGACTATTGCCACATTATGAATCAAGCTTAAATATAATAGAGGCCTGGTTGCCAAACCACATTTGGTTTATCCAGTGTATTTGGATAAAGCTGAGGTCAAATGATCAGCAGTCAAGAGAAGATGGAATTACAGAGAATGTTTATAAATGGAGGTTTGGGTAACTGGGAATTTGCTATATGTAACCATGCATTAGCCACACAAACAGTGTTACTAAATATATGAGTTCAGTCTCATATAGCATTTCCCTGAAACCAGATGTGGAGAGGATAGGTGCTCCTCTCAGACTTGAAAATGTGTCTTGCCCTTTCAGCTGATCAGATTTGCCAGAACAAAAAATAGTAAGAATCAACAAAATCCATAGTGAGATGAGCCAGTAACAAACAAAACCAACTTTGCCTTAATATTTAAACTGGATGTGGGGATGAAATTGTTTAGAGCCAAAGTATTGGTGACAGTGGTGGAGGCATAAAAGTGTAAAACTTTTCCCATTACATGAGCTGTCCACTCTTCAGTTTCCCCTTTTTACCTTACACCTGTCAGAGGTTTCAAATTAGAAAAATGCACAGGAAGGGAATGAAAGAAGAGATCATATTTGTGAGAGGTGGAAGAACACACAGAAAAGTCTCATGATTAAAAGGATCCAGACAAGTGAAGTCACATTTTGATACTTCTCTTTGTAGACAATGTTTTCATGCAGTCATACAGAAGAGATTTGGATGCAACACCACTTCCTTTCCCCCTCTCAAGCCCCATAGATGTAGAAGTATCTCTGCCTACATGTGGCCAGGCATTTGAAACCCAGCAGTTTGGGCTAGCTGCCCAAGTAACCGTTTCCTACCTTCCGTAAGAAAAACTATACACACAGGAAAGAGTCCCAGGGACTAGACCCTAGTTTTAATTCTTTTGTTATAACTTCTCTTACTATCTTCAAAAAGCCTATAACGAGAATTTCTACCTTGTAGCTACAAGTTAGATTAGAAAAACATCCCTGATATAGGTAGGATATCTCTGATGGGGTGGGAATTTTTATCTCGTCTTCAAAGTGGTTGCAATGCTGCCAGCTTTGCAAACTGTTCACCAGTCCATCCACAGGCACACACTGGGACTCAGCTATTGACTGAAAAATCAAAACACTTATTCATTGGTAAAAGTATGGAAAAAACCATCACTTAGTTTTATTTATAACTTTGTGTTCAAATGCTATAATTTGGTAACATTTTCATGAGACTTCAGTGGGGTTCTGGTTCCTGTGGTGGTCATATTTCACCCTGCCCCTGCACATTTGGTCTCTATACTCCTCCTGGGCCACCTGACCTTATGAACCTTGTGTATGCTTCTGTTTTATGTATAATTTCATCAGGAGATTGTTGTTCATCCACGCAAATATCCTACCATATTTACTTCAATTATTTTCATGTTGGGACGGATTATTCTTGAACTCAAAGGAGGCAATTCTTAAGAAGAAAACAACAACAAACCACCCAAGCAGCTCTGTTGGACTGTATCCCACAGCATTCTTCCAAGAAGGCTCCTAAACAGGCCAAAGTCTGCTCTTCTAAAGTCTAGGGGTTGTAATCCCGCCTTGTTTCATTCTCTCAAGAGACTGATTTCCAGCATCCAATGCTCAGTGCAGCCAAGGTTGCCCTGACCTTATTTCTCACAAGTTCTTCCTCATTTTTAAGCATCAGTCCCAGTAAAGTGCTACATTTCATCAGGGCCTTTAGCAGCTGCCTCAGGAAGTTACCATCAATGCATTCCAGAAATGCTAGGTTAACCTTTCATGCTGATATCAGTATGGTTAAAGTTTCCCCAAAGATTAAGGCCTGAAACACGAGGCTTGTTTTAGTTGTCTCAAGAAGGCCTCTCCTATTACTTCCTCCTACTTCTAGACTGCTTGTCCAGATGAAAAGGCAAACATTTTCATCAACAGGCACACGGGGTAGTACTCAGTACTGAAAAGGGTCTTTGCTTTACATCCTAAGCACCTTTTATCTGTGGTTCACAGAACACTCTCCATGCCTTATATAAAGCAGACATTTCCAAGTATTACTCCTCAAACTTTAGGCAGAGCACAGAGTGTGACTTGTCACCTCCAAGTACATTGGGTACAAAAGGTGGTGGGAAGTACCAGTTATTAAATCTTCCAAGTGGGAAGCAGTTATTAAAATAGCCTAGCTGATGAATTACCTTTCAAAGAATAAAGCACTCAAAACATGTACATGACTTTCAGATGTGAAAAATTAACTAGGTGTCAGGTGTATAAAATGTCTCTTCCATCTGACCTGCCACTCTCACTTTCATTTTCTAAGCTGCAGAAGCTGTCCCACTGTGGGTGGGGAAAAATAACTGAATAAAGAATACATCAGATCTCTCATAATGAATCTTTACCTTATGTTATGGGTACAGACATATTCATAGGTTTTTGGAAAATTTATATTAGTCAGCCTTTATGAGCACCCCAAGACACCTGCAGCTTTGAAGCAGCTGAGAGACTGGCTGTGACACTCTTTTGCCAGATGAATAGATGTGAGTGTGGCACAACCATACTTTGTTCCCCTGCTTTAGCAATATTTTATTCCTGAAGCAGCTGGGTAACAACCATTTAGTCATTTCAGCTAAAAAGAAAAAAAAAAAAAGAAAAAAAAAAGTGGGAGGACAAGGAAATGTGAAGGTCATGAGGAATAAGGACTGATGCATTGTCCACAGAAACCAGCTAGTCCTCCCTCCTCCACCCACCCTCTGTTAGTTCTCCCCCAGCCTTCCAAAGCATTAATTTTAAAAACAAGTACCTCTAGCAGCAATTGCATCAACACCTCCCCAAACCTCTGTATCTCTTCCCATCCTTTCTCTCTCTCTCCTTTCCCTGCTCTAGGACACAAGGCATTCACTTTCTGTCTCTATCTTGGTCCTATTTTAATGGGACAGCCTGCAGGACAATCACCACCTCTGAATATCTTCAAGTCTTCTTGTTCAGTTTCCTGTGGGCAGGACCCTTAATGCAAGACCTCTTCAGAATCAAATGTGGTTAGATTTGATATCAAGCTTTGCACAGCCTAGAAGGCTGAATGTCATTTGCAAATCATTACTTTAATGAAGAGATTCAAATTAGGTTTCATTCACTTCAGTGTCTCAGAGGAAAAGCTTTTCACACTTCTGCTGCCTGTTTTTTCCCTTTGATCTGAATGTCAAACCGCTTCCCTAACTCACATACCATTTAGTGGGGTTCTACCTGTTGTTACACTTTTTAAGCTCACAAGTTCTCCCTTGTGTCCTACCAATGGACACTGAAGATTTCAGAAATATTATCTAATTGTATACGCAGTGATGTGAAAAACTTCACTGGTGCATGAAGCAGGTAAGTGAAGATTACTCTTGCCCAGCAGTGCCAACACCAAAAGCATTACAGCAAAAAGAATAAAGTTTTTCATTTTCCAAAGTTATAACTCTGAAACAGCAAAAGCAGCAGAATGTTCCCCCAAGTCACTCCCCCCCACTTACAAATCTGTTGTACTAAAACTGATTATTAAGCCCCTGGGCTGTTATATAGTTTATATATTCTCTCTTCTTACTGCCGAGAGCAGAGAGATATTCTAAAAGAAAAGTCTGTTTTCATGGCAAAAGTTAAGATTGCTTTTAAGATAACAGGGAAGCACCCATGTTTTTATTCTAGCACTTTTCAGAATTCACTATCTTGCTCTAGTTATTCTGTAATATCCCATGTCAAATATGTACACACTGACAGCAATAAGTAACAGCATGAATTTTAATGCCCTCATATCTAAAGTTGGGCTATTATATGCACTTAAGAGGTACCTAATGACTCAGGGACTAACTACAGGAATTCCATTTTTTAAAGTCTCAGCAGCTTGTAATTGTCAGGATTTTGGCAGAAGAGTCTGTGGATATCACCAGGAGAATTGGTGAGAAGCCACACAATAGGAATCAATTGCAAGTTTGTGTCATCCAGATTTCTAGTATACTTCCAAGTGCATATTCCTATATGGAAGAGAGGAACCCCCTCCCCTCCAAATTAAAGCTTTACCAGATTGTAGAGAAATCCAGAGCTATTTACTGCCACAGTACTGTAGGTTTGGATTTAGACCCATAGCTAGATCTACTTAATGGACCACTTCATTTAAGCAAGGAGCAGCATTGCTATGTCTTTGCGTGGTGCACTAGGTTTAAATCAAAACAGAGTGAATTACAAAGAAGATATGGGCTGATTTCAAAACTTAGGGTTACTTGGCAGTGGTGACCAGCTGCATTTTCATGTGTTTTGCTTAGTTAGACGATCAGACCCTCAAGTAAATGCAAGTACAGCAGGGCAGATGTGTCGTACCCACAGGCATCTGATACAGGCTAGTAGTTTCAAAATAGCTCTCAGTTTTGAGCAACTGAGTAAAGCATGTGATGAATACAACCTCGCTCAGAGGGCAATTTGTCTCAAAAATCCCCAAATGGCATATTTGTCTTCCCTCTAGGCTTTGCCTCTCTGCCTTTTCTGCTGTTTCATGAATTTCACTTTCTTTCCTCTCCAACCCTGTCATGAGCCTTTTTAAACGCTTTGCCAGAGCTCTTAAAAAAGTATGTAAATGAGACAGCAGGGTCAGACACAGGAGTAGCTCCTCAGAAAGCTTTGGACATACCCAGTAGTTCTCAACACATAAAATAAGAAAATAAAAATGGTCTGGTACTGCAACCCTTTGCTGACTATGTCATCCCACCAGCACAGTGATGAACGAGGACCTTTCCCCTTCTAGTTATCATTGTCAAAACCGCTGATGTGCAAATTTAAGCAGCACATGAACAATATCCATACAGCCACTGCTCTGTCCAAATTAGTGCCCCTCCTCTTTCTCCTGATTCCTTGCGGAATAAAAGGCTGATGGAAGAATAAAATAAAAATTCACTCTTGATTATTTAAAGAAAAATAGAAAAAACCCAAACAAAGCCTAGTGAGCACACTTCTCTTCCATTACATTTTTCTATACATAAACTCCAATGAGAGTCCAGAAAGCAACAAACAATTTACTTTCACCACCTCCACTTAGGAGGGCATACCTCTATTAATACAGAAAACAGCAATTCCAGGCAAAAATAGTTACCATTGCAACAAAGAACTACTATTATTTTTGCTCATGACCAGCTTCATGGCTATCATAACCACCACCTTCCAGCCTAAGACTTCCAAGTGGGGTTTTTTTGGGTGTTTTTCTTTTTGCTATGTTTGGTTGGTTTTTTGGGGGGATTATGTTGGTTGGTTTGTTTGTTTGTTTGGGGAGGGGGTATTTGTTTGGGGTTTTTTATTAGTTTGTTGTTTTGTTGTTTGGGTTTTTTTCTGAGGAGGATTTGGTCATTGGTTTGTTTTACAAGGACCAAGTCAGAAGGTACAGATCCTGAAGCTAACGATGGAAGCACTTTTTTCCATTCTGGCTCCTTTGCACAAACCAGGACTCTACACATACTTCCCAACTATTTTAAAAAGAGAGGGACATAGTCTGGAAGCTCTGATACACTGCTTCCCACACTACTGTGCAATCAGAAAAAGAGCAGCTCAAATTGAACACATGGCATCAAAAGCCACATAACATATCTAAAACAATTATATGTGGTTTTGGAGGGGGAAAAAACCCAACCCACTCAGTGAGTATATTGAAGTAGACAAGGATTATCACACTTCTTTTTACTGCATATATATCTTCTTACTGTTTAACCTGCTTCAGCTTGTTTCCCTGTTCTTCCTTGAGGCTTCCATGGCACCATCTCTTAAGACTTCTGTTGCCTAAAGCTGAATTACCACAGGGATCCAACAGGAACCAAAACTCAAAGCCTTGTAATGAGCTACTCGCAGCTGTTACTAAAACCACCATCTTTGCTGCTTCTCACTGCCCACTCCCCGACCCTCACCCCCCTGGTTTTGCCTTAGTAAAAACAATTTTAGATTCTGTAAGGTATTAAATGCTTTACTGCAGTATGTTGAGTTAGAAGAATCAAAGACAGCAATAGCCAGTGGCACTACAAAGAAATAAAACTGTCAAGTCAAGCAAGGAAATACAGACTTATCAAAATGATTTCTGAATCTTTTTGAAGAGATTCTTTTTCCATCTCCTACTCATGCTGCCTCGGGCACCTCACTGGAGTCTAAAGATGGAACCAAAAGCTCAAC
The DNA here is from genome assembly GCA_038380795.1 of Pyrocephalus nanus. Classification (NCBI taxonomy): domain Eukaryota; kingdom Metazoa; phylum Chordata; class Aves; order Passeriformes; family Tyrannidae; genus Pyrocephalus; species Pyrocephalus nanus. Next base: position 18,625,860 of record CM076259.1, read on the forward strand.
CCACTTGGGCTGTCACAAGCAAACACAAAATCATCCCTACCATCTAAAGTTCTTTCCCCTAAAACTTACAGGCAGATAAAGATACAAAGAAGAAAATATTTGGGGGTTGTGTTGTTTTTTTGTTTATCTTTTCTTAAATATCTACTTTATGGCACTATGTAAATCAGGAATAATTTACTCTTTATTCCAAATCTACAGCTCAGGATTAAAACCACTAATAAACAGATGGCCATTAGACTTTATCTAGTTAAGAGAACTTGGGACTTTTTTAACATCAAAAGAGTCAAATTTTGCTCTCTAATACACCAGTGAAAATGCATGATACATCACTGCATTTATGGATACACCTAATTTTCAGCTGCACAAAGGACAAAATTTGACCATATATCTTTAAGAATCTCTTAAATGTAAGAAAACCAAAAGAAAAAAATGAAAATATGATTGCTTCATAAAAAAATACACAGTTGACATTAAAATAATGACACATTTAATGCTATGCTTTTGATTTTGAGCAGTTAGAACATTATTATAGAATGATATGGTGACTTTGTTCCACTCCTACCTGTATAAACTATTTATTATATGGCCTCAGGCAAGATGTTCATAATATGACCCAATTTGTTCTAAAAGCAGTACAGACCCTCCCCATTGGCTTTAGTAGAGATAGCTTGGTCTTTTTTCCTCTTTTAGCTTCAGTTTATGGATCAATAAAATAGGTAAATGCATGTTCAAACTGCAAAATAAAGGGCTAGGTAAAATTACCACTGACCATTGCAGCTACATGTAGTGTTTGTGCAGTGCTTTGAAAATGATAAAGGAGAGAGGCATTTGTACAGTACAGTGTTACTAACTCTCTCTAATTTCAGGTTGTGATTGCACATGTGCTCATAAAAGCAATACAGATGCCTATGGATCCTGCAGGTTTATTATAGGTAATATAAGCCCCTCGCTTCCTCTTCCTTCTTCATTTCAGGGTAGGGGTCATGAAAAATCTGTATTGTTGTTCTATCCCATCAGTGATTTTAACTTAAAAGAACATTACCTGTTTTGACACCATATCCTTTAAAAAGGTGAAAGGTGGACAGAGGAAAGGAAACTAAACCCAGACCCAATGCTCAAGTGTTAAGGGATGGATAATGCTAAGCAGCTTCCATTATGAGTGTCTGTGTTGCATAGAGACTCCAGGAGAGACCATGAAACTGGATCCTCTACCTCTTTTGGTTTTAGCAAGGCACTAAAAAAAATTGGGCAAAATGGGAAAGGGCTGTAGGCAATTAGAGATGACCCAAAAGTACCTGAAAAGCACATAGGCATTCTTTCAAATAAAAAGCATTATTTGCGTCACCTGCAGTGGTTCAGGGGCATTTTTCAGGAGCTTATCGGCCAGTAATGCCTATTTCAAACTTTACATCACCATCAGATACATCCAAGAAATGGATGGCTAAGGGGGGCAGTGCCATTGCTTTCACCCGCTGCTTTGTTGTGAGACATATGTCACAGCAAGACATGCCAATACCTCCTTATTAGTACATCTCTGTCTGATTCCTGACCTATACCATCCCTCATGATAAATTAATTTTAGGGGGTTTTTTGTTTGGTTGGGGTTTTTTTTACACCAAAGATAAGCAAAGAATACATAAATTCTTAGCCCTTGGTGACTGCTGGGAGAGAGAACAATAACCAACCAGGTAAATCTACACTGGAATTGGCAGACAGTTTTAGAGAGGGTGTTCTTTTACAGTACAAAGTCCTAATACAGTACTTGATTTCCTACAGGTGCTACCATAACATGACTCATAAGAGCAAGCAGGCCAAAAGTTCAAAAGATACCAAATGAATTTGTAATGGAAGGTATAAGTATCAGGTCACATCGGATTTTCTAACCTTCATTAGAAGTAACATAATATTCAGCAAATCTTGACCATATCACACAGTTGAATTGAAAATTTTTGTAGATTTATAAATAAAGTAGAAGGATTTATAGGAACTCCGGAGAAAAGTGTTAAAGCATGAATGCAATGGAGAAAAAAAAAAAAAAAAGACAGTCAAACCCCATAGTTTATTGGACTATTTATTTCTTAACCTAAGTTTTGTGAATTTGCGAAGTTGTAATTATTGCAGAGTTTAAAGCAGTGATCTAGTCTTTATATTTATTCCAGTGGAGCTTTTGTGTTATTTTCATTAAAATAAGTGAAATTGTGTGTGGATGTATAGTTTGTAAGTAACTATTGTTTTCACAGTATATAAATCAAAAGCCTTTAATTTACTAGAAGTTACAGTTATAATAAGATTACTTTAAAGAAATTAATTTCAGTTTTTAATACGTCAGCCAGTCATCTGCTTTTAGAAACAGTTTAAATTTCAACAGCCTGCACTGATCAAGAAAACAGTTTGGTATCGTGGCCAATACTGGATGGACAAGTACTTACTTATACAAGCCATTTCAAACGTGAATGACAAAGGTTAAGTGTTAGCAATTGGCAGGTTTTCCTTAAACTCTGAGAGTTTTACTACTGACTTTCCCAATGGCAAGCTAAGAGGACTTCCAAATGAAAATTTTGCTAACCCTCTTCTGCATTCAGAAAACTACATTATTGCTTTTCAGATGTGAATCTGTCCAAAGTTCAAAGTGGTTTGATTCCCATCATTACTCATCCCTATCTTTCACGAGGCTGACCACACGAGAAGGAAAGAGTGGAAGACCTCTGTCAAAGAAATAAAGCAGATACTACACCTGGGGAACTATTTTGTCATTTCATGAATAATAGTGTCATGAAATGTTCCCTTCAGAATACATTTCCCTGCAGCATGGATGAGACTGGAGAGAAAAAATGGGCACCTTAAACATTCATTAGTAGAACCAGCTGCTATTTTGTCAAAGGCAGCAGAAACAATAGTAGTATGAATAATAACCCCACAGCCCCTCTGCAACAGGAACACATGCATATACACATGCAAAATTAATGTCCCCTTGAGTTTTATATCAAACCCACCCATTTGTATCTAGTGCAAGGGAACAGTTCAATTTTAAAAGAGATGAGGGGATTTCCTATGAGAGAATAATCTCCAGACAGGCATACACAAAATCGCTACAAATCAGTTACTAGCTCTAAAAGACAGTTCACTTTCCTGGTTTAAAACCAACAGGGGAATGAGAAACCAAAAGAGAATGTTTAGAAATGACATCTAATTAGTCTAGAAATTATGGTTTCACCTGGTATTTCACCACCAGATCTGCACACTCTGAGCCCACTTGTCCAAATATAGTTTATGACTGAGACTGGAAGTATATGCTCAGCAAAGACAAAATGCAGTGAGTAGTTTTAGAGGCCTGGGAATGGAAAAGGACTAAGTCAGGAATAAGTATGCAATAGCATTTTTGATATCCATTATTTCCTTATAAATGGAAAGTTGTGCTGCTTAGTTCTGTGTTCAGTTGTGGGGGGTTTGTTTTGTTGTTTGGGATTATTTTATTTCTTTCTCTTAAGAAAAAAAACCCTAAACAGCTTGTTAGAGAGACATCTTGTTGCCTGATATTTAAAGACCCAAAAGGGGCTTTTAGATCAACAATATAACACTACAGACTACCACAACTACCAGTTTCAAAAGCAAAGACTAAATCTGAATTTTAAGAGGTTGGAAATAATATGGAACCACTACTCTCCAGAGGACTAGTTTTTGACAGAACAGCAGTGGTAGGAAGCAGAAGCTGCTGGAGGTGTCTTAAAAGTATAGTTGATGTACCTATCACAGTCTTAAGCAGCTGGTTCTATTCATCTGCCTTAGGCACAGCGCCTATAAGTGGCCAAGCACAGGTTCCAAATTCTGTTCCTGCCACTGGCTGTAATTATACAAATACATCACCCCATTATGGCTATTTAATGGTTTAAAATATGTGATATCCTGGGACTAATGCACTTATTTGCTCTAAGTACAGAACAGCATATTACAGTGTGTGTTATTGGTCTGTAACTCTGCTTGAATTTATTATTCAAAGCAGTTCTCCCAGGCTTAACAAAAAGTGTTCTAAAGGACGCACATCCTGAATTATCCCCTCTACGTAGGACCAAACATCTGCTTCTGCTGTGATCAATCACACCAAAGACAACAAATGAAAATAGGTTGCAGCTGGTGTTCAACATAACAAGCAACTACTTATCATAAGATGTGCATTACCACTGGGGAGAACGATTATCCCCATATTATAGATACGAAAACTAAACTCCATGCTCAACACATTGTGTAGATGGCAATGATAGAAGCAAATCCACACAGTCCCAGAATCTACACAAGATCACAGTTATCCGCGTGCATGAGCTTGCATGCTCTACCATCATTAGCTTTGGGCAACCAAGACAAGCTTCTGACAAGTTCTGTACAGAATTTCCTTTGTGTACACACTGCTAGTATGAAATTCATGAAACATTTATTTGTACTGATACTACTTGGTCATTTTATTTTTTCTGCAAGGAAACAAAAGGTATCCCCTTAAATTACACCTTTCTACCAAGACTCCTTCTGTCTGACAAGACTCTTAGGACAAGGCAAGAATAGCAAATCTTAGCTAAGGCCATACATATAGACTCACAGAAACTTGTTACTGAAGTATTTCCCATAGAAAGTAACAGTAAATAAAGTACAACAACAAATTCCTTTGTACTTTCAAGGATTTGCATGCACACAGTAATTCCTAAAAACTACTTTAGAAATTAACCACAAATTCTTTATGCATGAGCACCCCTTGAGGCGAGTACTCTACAAAGTAAAGGAATTCAAAATAGAAACACTTCAATGTCTTGAAAACACACTAACACAATAGATCAAGCTAAACATAAAAGAGTCGGACTATTACCCTTTAAATTACGTTAATTAAGTAATACTCACTCTAACAATTGTGCATTGTCATGGTCTGATATAATAAAAACCCAATCTTTTCCCCCAGGTCTATACTCATTCATACAAATGAAAGAAAGGATTTATCACTGTAACATATTGTAAATCAGTAATTTTTAGACCCTTGCAGTTACTATCCTTACATTAGTTTTTTTAATTGCAACTTTTTTTTTTTTTTAATATTATACAAACAGAAAACAACATAAACACAGACTGGATCTTCTATCACAACTAAACAGCTAAATAAAAGCTACCTAGTGTTCCAGAAGCATTGCTACTCACAGCTGAAAACAGTTGGTGAGATTCTTGCTTGCATTTAAGATACTTCAGATGTTGTATCCCTCCTACTCCAAATCTTTGAAAACAGCTTGTAAAGATAGTGAAACCAGTTTGACTACTAAGGAAATAACTGGTGTGGTCTGAGAAGTTCACACTGATAATTACACAGTTATCTGAGACTTTGAAACTAAGTATAAATTCTAGCATGTTCTCTCATCTACATTCTACTAAAAATTTAAAAAATGCCAAGAGCATCAATAACAGTGACTGGGACTTATTTTCTTTCAGAACCGATTATCTTTTATTCAAATTTTGAAAAAAACTTTTGAAAAAAAATTCAAGATTTGTCACTTCAAACTAGCATATTCCAAAATTAGCCAGGGACAAGCAATCTTATAAAGCAGTATTTAAATCCTAGATCCTTTAAGAATGAACATGTTTTAAGATAAAAATCCTAAAGATGACACATCTATCATCACTTTTCAAGATATGACTTCAAAGGACCCTTTTTTTTTTTACCGTATGTTATAAACTTCCTTTACTATTTCAAAAAAGGAATATTTTATAATTTCCAAAACCAAAATGTGATAATCCTACTTGGCATTGCTAAAAAAAAAAAAAAATAAATCAGTATTTCATAAGTCTGTACTACAGGATATATAAAAAGAGAAAGATAGGGAAAATAAAAATATACACAAGATTTTTTGTCCAACAAGGAAGCAAGTTCAATGACTTAATAAAATCCCTTAACCACTAAATTCAGAAAACAATTTGAAAAGACAATGAGGAAAATGCAGCTTTTTGTAAACTGTTGAATTTGCTCTACATTTTTCCCCACTCACTTTTAGCTCTCCTCCTCCAACCCAACATGTTATTTGTCTGCTCATTTCCTTCAGTAATCTAGTTGCACAAGGGGATTAATGTGTCTCAAATAAGAAGGTATTTCTTTAGAACTGCATTCAAGCTCAAGGATGGGTCCAAACATTCAGTTCAGACACGAGGGAAACCTGACTTCACACGAAGGTATATTTTTCACACAAGGAGCTGTTAAATCTTAACAGTGTTAAGAACACTTAACAGTGTTTTTCCAGATCAAGTCTACCCATATGAACAGGAACTTTTTTCAGAGGTGAGAAAACCGAGGGGATGGAGTTCAGAATCAATCTAAGTTATTTTCCTGAAAACACATAAGATGAAAGAAGCCTGTACTCCTCAACAACCGCAGAGCATAAGAATACTTACTTATCAGTTCTCAAACATCTGTCAGTTCCAATAAGCTCAGTTCATAGAGTTAAGTGGCACCAACAGCATCTTGCTGCACTTGGAAGACACCAACATACCATGCATAATGTAACTACTTCATGAAGACTCTAAAACTATTTCACCCCCCCTATAAAAAGCATGAGGAAAGAGTAAACCACTAGAGAGTACTGAGCGCATTTCACCATGGAAGGAAAGCCCCAAAACAATTAATTTAAGCTTCAAATTTCACTGGTGTTAACGATCCCCAGGTTCTCACATTTCCTATGTAGCTTCCTAGGTGGCAAAGGTCAGATGAACCTGTCCCAGCTGACTTCATTTAACAAGGGAGGGGCCAAGATACCTTGGGAACAGGCTCATCTACCTGGCTTCAAAGTATTCAAGGTTGAGTGATGCTTTTTGCCACCAACAGAAATATACCTGAGAAGGGGCTTAGTGGTTGAAGTTGACAAAATTATTTTGCTACAAAAAGGTGCACAAGAGTCCTATTTCTGCTAGTCACTCTGTAGAGAAAGTTTGCATTGAGCCTAAATTCTGAGTCTATGGCAAATCAAAGACCTTAAAGGCAAAATTATCATCACGGACTTTCCTTTGCTGGCAATAACAGATAAATAAGACACCAATAAGAATTACATTTCTTGAAATTACTGTTATTTAGATTTGCTTTTCTGAGATTACTGCTCTGAGACTGGGAATATTTTTGGCATTCCTATACTGCAGAAGTAGAGACCTACTTAGAGAAAAATGACAGAAATGGCAAGAAACAATGTGAAGTTAGTAGGAAAAGTATTTCACTAAAGTTAGTAACAGGCAAAATCTGAAAGATCAAATAGCTAGTCTATAGAAATAGGATAGTGATCTATTTACATAAATTCCTAAAGTTGAGCATGGGGTAGATTCAACCCAGGAAAACAGCCACAGGTGGCAGATTACTGCAAATGTGGTGCATTCTATACCAATTGTGAAAAAAATACTGACCCCTGCCTCAATGTAGCACCCTGTTAAAGTGTTTGGCAGCTCTGCTGCATGGAGTATATCATCAAACATACTAAAATTCACTTAGCTGCTGAAGCACCTGAAAAGACAGTAGTTTGGATGTCTTCATTGGAATAACATCAGGAAGAGGTAGAACCTTGGGGTGATCCATACCTCTAAAACATAAAATTTGTTTGCATTCTCTGCACCAATAAGCCTTTGTTTGGATTTTCTTCCAAGAGAAAACTAATATTTGCATGAACTTGACAAGCATTCATACTGCTTCTGGACTATTTGAATATAATAGGCAATAAGAATGTATGGCTAGGAGGAGGGAATTGAAGAAATTCTCTAGGCTTAGCTCTCGGAAAGCCTTCCTCTCTACCTTCTGCCTAGAACTCAAAGGATAATTTTGTTGTTACTCTGTTACATTATCTAGAACTTTGACTCTGTACCTTGTCTAGCATGTACCTTCCAGAACAAAAAGGAGCAAAAAGGGGAATATGACTGCATCTGGCTCTTCCTCTGCTTTCTGCAGTTGCCCCAGATGGAAGTCATCATTTAAGCCACAGTGCTGGCCTCTGGTTTTTTATGGCCTCTGGGCATCTTTCAGTGTTAAAAAAGCTGTGGTGCTTATAACAAGTTGGCCGAATGTGTACAGAAATGTGCTGTGAGATAGTAGATATTGTCTGGTTTGAAAAGGACAAGCCAGATTCTCAGATGACATGCTGATTGTAGAGACTGCATTCACTGGTGTTGAACTTTGGATGTTTTAATAAATTTTAAAACAAGATGAGGGTCTTAAGGAAAATGCAGCATTAATATTATCCGAGAAATCCAAGGAAAAGGAATTAATTCAGCAATACAAAAATGCTACATATGCAGTTTTACATTTTTTCTGAGAAGAATATCAAAGTAGTTAGAAATAGTATAAGGGTCTAATGCTGAACCACATTTGTAAATAATGAAAAAAGGCATCTGCAGTTTCATTCCCCTTAGTGACATGATTACTACTTGGAGAATAAATATAATTTTTTAAGTTTCTTGGCTTTTATCTTTAATGCAGTCAGCCAAAAAGTAGACAGATCTGCAAAGAAAAAGTAGGTATCTTTAATTTTGTCGAGAGAGACCAATTTTTCTTTTTTTTTTTTTTTTTTCTAGTAAGCATTACATAAATCACAGACCAGTTCTGGTTTGATACATTTAACAGTTTTCATTGTGAAGTATTCTACTCTAAATTTCTAAATGTATGAATTCAATTATTTTCTCATTCCTTTCTGAAATCAGCTTAAATTTCTGTTACTATTTTGTGTTAATTACTGTCAATGCTACTTTTCCTGATCTGCAACCGTTTGCCCTACATCAGCATTCCCAATCAAATTCCCCTGCTGTGTGTTACCCTAATCTTAGTTCATTGGTGTTTAAAGGTGTCCACGTTCTCAGCAGTGTCTGTACATTAATTTCCAAGTCAGGTAAATGAACACAGCTCACAAATGCTATCAGGAACATTTAAAAATCTAACTCCATGACCTCTACCTACAATATTTATTTAGGTTGCATATCAGTTGTACATATACAAACGTATAAACTTCTGGCTCCTGTTTCACCCATCATTCACGTCAAGAACCTGGATAAAAGTTACGGTTTTTTTTATTTTGTGCATGCATTTCTGATGTCAGGCCATGAGAAGTTTGGCTGGCTTGTGTGCACTTGTCTGTTACACTGCAGATAAAATGTTTATTGCTCATCTAGATCTGGAAGTTGAGATGATTAGAGTCTCCAAGTTCAGACACAGTTTAAAATTCCCTGTCCCAGTTGATTTGCATTTTCCTCAAATTAACTCTTCTTTTGCCTTCTCTTCGGATACAAGGACATGCATCTCTCATGTTTCTTTACTGCTAAACCATCTGGAATAAATTAAAACACCTTTCTTCAAGTCAATAAGACTCTTACCTTTGGTTTGAGTGAGAAGTACAGACCCTAAAATCTGGAGGTAGGCAGTGTTTCTTCAGTGTAGTATAATCTTATTTCCCCATTGAGGCTTTACAAGGAAGTAGTCAAAAAAGGCATAAAACTAAGTACTTGAGCCTGCAGCATACTATAATTATGGAATTATTTATAAGAAGCATAACACACATAATATGAAATCATAGGATCATTAAGGTTGGAAAATATCTCCAAGATCATCAAGTCCAACCTTAGAACAAACACCATCATGTCAACTACACTACAGCACTAAGTGCCATGTCCAGTCATTTCTTGAACACTTCCAGGGATGGTGACTCCATCACTTCCCTGGGCAACCCTTTCCAATACTTAACCACCCTTTCAGCGCAGAAATTCTTCCTGATGTCCAACCTGAACCTCTCCTGGTGCATCTGGAAGCCATTTCCTCTTGTCCTGTCGCAAGTTCCTATGAGAAGTCAACCCCTACCTTGCTACAACCTCCCTTCAAGTGTTTTGTAGAGAGTGATAGAGCCTCCTTTCCTCCAGGCTAAACAACCCCATCTCCCTCAGCTTCTCCCCATAAGACTTGTGCTCTAGACCCTTCACCAGCTCCATTGACCTTCTCTGAACATGCTCCAGCACCTCAATGTCTCTCTTGTAGTAAGCAGCCGAGAATGGAACACAGGGCTCAAGGCGCAGCCTCACCAGTGCTGAGTACAGGGGGTGAATACTTCCCTGGTCTTGTTGCCCTCATTATTTGTGATACAAACCAGGATGCTTTGGCTTTCTCAGCTACCTGGGCACATTGCTGGCTCATGTTCAGCCAGCTGTTGACCAGCATCCACAGGTCCTTTTCCACTGGGCTGCTTTCCAACCACTCTGCCCCAAGCCTGGAGCTCTGCATGGGGTTACTGTGACCTGGCACTTTGCCTTGTTGAACCTCATACCACCAGCCTTGACCCATCAATTCAGCCTGTCCAGATGACAGCACAAATCCTTTGTATTAACTACAAATTTGCAATTGCTTCTGATGTCCATATGATATTGTGAAAAAGGAAAATGCTGTAGTAGGTCTTCCAGTCCAGGCTGAGATATTGCTCTCACTGAAGTACAGCAGGGCTCACAAAGTACATACAAAACAGCCCCCCAAATTATTTATAAGTTAATTTTTACATGTTAGCATTATTTACCTGTCTGGTTTCATGCCCAGTACTTAATCTATTTTGGGGGAAACACATAATGCAGTGAACGATCAGTTAATGACTGACATCATAACTTTAAAAGTTTGAGCAGTTTATAGAGAAGCAAGATACAGAACAGCACATTCTCTCCAAAAATGACATAGAAACTACTTATTGCTTTTCACATTTATAAGCTTTTTTTTTCCCCCACCTTAAAAGGATAACATCAGTTAATTTAGTATATATCAATATATATTAAAGGAATATATCAACAGTTTCCTCCCCAGTTTCTAAGAGGGAGTGCAATGTGTTTCATTATAGTGTTAGATCAGAGTACTGATTCTAACAATGGTCCTTAATGCAAATTTACAGAGCAAACAGGAGCAAATCAGGCCTGTCTGCTTTGAATGAGATGCAGGAAGGAAACACGTTAATGAGGAAAATAAACCAGTAGGAATCCTTTCAGGTAATTCTCATTATCCAAAAGCCTTTAAGTGGTTGAATCCTTAAATTAGTTAATGTAAACTCAGGTTGCATCATTGAATTGTAGTAGTGACATGGACTTGCATCATTCCAGAGCCTCAGTCACGGTTTACATTGGCACTGCCTCTACCTTCACAAGCGGTAAAGAGGAAAGTGTATCTTTCTGCTTTGTTTTTGGCTTAGGGCAATGAATGTCACTGAAAGGAATTTTTTTCTTTTGGCTGTTACTCCTGGATGGCACTATTCCAGCACAAAGCAAAACAGTTTTGTGTGCCTTTGTGGGTGTGGATGAGTTATGCTAACACAGGCTACACACGGGGAAGCTATAGGTAAATGTTTTCTTGCTGCGTTCACAGTGTGGAGCAGAAAGAGAGCTTTCATAATACAAGAATTATCTTATGAGGGTCCTCAAAATACTTTTTTTTTCATTTTTTCTTTCAAATGATCAAATCTTTCTTGGCTGCTAGGTCTTCACAGATACACAAGCACAAACATCCACCTTAAATTCAGCCAGCGATATAGAGCAGTTCTGCCCATCTCAAAAAGAGCTTTCTGAAAATCTGAGAGACACTGGAAGGGAAGACATGTTATACTAATGAGAAATCACATCTAGCTTGCTTTTGTTATTTCTACGTTTGTTTTGTTGAAAGCAGTAATGTCTTTTTTTATCCTAATTTCAAGAACAGCTTTTGCATATGCAAGCCTTTCTCTATATGTAACACAGGGCTCAGGAAGACACTAGTGATAACATTTTGCATCCTTTGCTCCAGATACAGTAAAATATTCAGCCAGATAGGAGCTTTCACAGTCCAGTCAGACTGAGGACAGCTTGAACTCCTTCAGTAGCTCTAATTTGAGGAATCTGGTGGCAAACTAACAATATCTTCAATTCCTGAGACCCTGAAGGCAGTATGGAAGCACCCTAACCTCAGTGCATTTGATTATTGGAAGGGGGAGAGAAAGAAAAAGAGAAAAGAAAATAAAAAGGCCAGTTCCTTGTTCTTTCTGCATCAGAATTTGGGGGTGATTACTGTCTTGGTTCATTCACCTACCTTGTTCTCTAAAGATATCTACTTGCCTGGTCACTTTGTCTTCTCTCTAGGCATGCAAAAGTTTCCTTGCCTCTAACAAAAATAGTCCTAAAATCACAGAGGGGAAAAACCATAGCTTACAATCTTTCCTGTAATTTCCTACTTGAGTTCCTTTTATTCCTTATGAGTCATCATCACTTATTACTTCAGTTGCCCTACAGCTCCTGGAACTCATGCAAAAAATTTCCCAAAGTTACACTTAGGTCATTTGTTGATATCATAGAGACTTTAACAACGACTTCAAGCTGCAATTTGCTTGATCCCCTGTGCACATCAAAATAAGAACAGCTACTGCTGGGCTTACAAAAATTAAGTTGTTTAAATTAAAAAGAAATGTGTTCAATTGGGACATTTCACCAAATAGGTAGCATTTAGTAACAACCAGATTGCAAAAGAAAAGCAAGACAAAATGGCTCATGGCATTAGCATGGCTTTCGTTTTATTCATATTGTCGGGGGGACAACTGAGCACTCACATTTGCAATAATTTAAATGCCTGGCACCACTTATCCCATTTTGAGACACCAAAACAGGACCCCCATATAATTTACGTGGAACACAGTCACTCTCAAAACTTGACAGCCCGTGGCTGAGTACTGAGTGTCTGGAGAGCAGGTAGCACTGAACTCAACTGAGAAGGGAAGAGGGCAAGCCTCATTAGATAATCATGTAACACATCTGGCCACAACAAGGATCCTTCCCCTGGGCTCCTTCAAGAAAGGAAACTCAAGTTTTAGCCTGAAGCAACTATTTATAGAGACAAGCTGGGAAATAATTCTTTTTAACCCAGAATCCATTTTAACAACTTCAGAGCTAAAGAAATGGTTGACTGCTCTTTTGAATCACATACCATGAGGAAAACCTTTATTCATATTAAAATAGAAACCTTGAACCCTTTGTTCATAATAAAATAGAAAGTATGTAAAAAATGAGAAAGTATGTCTCCTTTTAATGGAGAGAGAGTGAGTGAGGGAATGTATGAGGTTGAGGATATATAAAAGGGCAAGGTAACTTCCAAAAATTCATTGCATTGCTACAAAAATACTTTCTATAGAGCATTCCTGTCAAGGCAGACTGTTTTGAAACCACCATATGCTAGACATGCGGAGCTATAAAGCATTTAAGTCACCTTTTAGCTTTTTTTCTGCAGACTTTTAACTTTCTGAGCCAGCTATGCTGAAATCAGAGTTGGAGACCCAATCTCTGGCTCAGGATATGATGTGCACCACAGAATGGAATTGGAATGGCATGCCCAGAGAGGTGGTGAATTCACTATCCCTGGAGGTTTTTAAGATGAGTCTGGATGTGGCACTGAGTGCCATGATCTGGTAATCACAGTGGGGTTGGATCAAGAGTTGGACTTGATCTCGGAGGTCTCTTCCAACCCAGTTAATTCTATGATTCTATGAATTTAGGCTCTGTAAGATACTTTGTTTAGAAAATACGGGCTCTGTGGCCACCTGACTTTTAAAGTCTTTAAGTAACCATCTCAACCTCTATGTTGGGTTTAATTTATTTGTTTCAGAACAGACAGCCCTAGGCAGCCCCAAACATGCAACTATCAGAATTTTGTTTGAAGCTGCCATTTTTAACAATCAGTTGCAAGAACGAACTGACTTTTGTTCTAGGGATGTTTAGGAGACGCATTTCCAAGGTGTTTCCCTGCTGTTGTGACAGGAGCTTCTTTTAAAAGTGAACTCAGGGGTTCCTGAGGTAATCACGTGAATCGGCACAGCTGGACCTCAGAGCACAGGTAACTACATCAGGCATTATAGAACATGTAAAAAAATTAAGAGGGAAGACAGAGATCTACTTTTTTTTTCCCCCCCCCCAAATCACACAGGACTCTCTATCTTGAGAAAATGTGGTATGATTTCTACTAAGTAAGACAGACAGAATGCTTCATATGTTGCTATTTCCTTCCTCTTACCACACAAATTAGCCACGGTTTCTGAAAATTCATTAATGTTCCTTGCAATGGAGAGTATGATATGGTCCTTAGTAATTTTTTAAATGGGGAAAACCAGAACTACGGAGTCACTGTCCAACAAAGGATGATTCAGAGGGATTGTTTTAAATCTTTTTAATCTATTTTTTAAAATCCTTTGATTTTAGTGCAAAGAAGAAATATTACAAGGGTGGAGGGAGAAAAAGGACTTCAGAACCTCCCTAGAATGAAATACAGTTTCTGGGATCTTGCTTAAAAAACTGCTGTATTAAAGGATGGAATGGCATTTAAGTAAATAAATCCTATAACATATTTCCTTATTACATGATGGAATTCATTCAGACAGAAAACTTTAGTTATCAAGGCATTTTTATTATTGATACTCATTGAAATATATTTTTAAAATGAAGTAAAACTTGAAAAACTGTAAACACTGAATTCGAATTGAAGTGACAGTAACATAAAAGTTACCTATGCAGGTTTAGTATAGTAAATAACTACAGACAAATAAATGAGAATTTAAGTCACTGAGTTCTTGCACTAATTAAAACCTAATACAGCTTAGAAACAAATCTTTGAAACTCAATCCCAACTTGACTGTTTTGTTTTACAGAGGCAATGACAAAATACTTCTGTTGTTTGAGCTGCTTGCTATTCTGTTACTGATGCAGTTTGATCCCTAAATTTTCAGATTAGGAGCAGCCTAACTTCTCATACACAAAAATGCTGTGAAAAAAGTATAAAGTTGTAAAACCTGAAAATTCCAGGAGACAGAAATAACAGTCCCTACTACAAAAAATTTGTTGCTCAGTGAGAAAGAACTCATGTCCTTATAGGGTGCTGCAAGGAAGTATTTTTTCATGGAGGTAAAGCCTTTCAAATTGCCAAGTGACATACTCACTCTCATGGCTAGCAACTCTGTCTGGAACAAAACAAAAAAGCCAGACTCAGAGCACTAATAGCATTGTTGCTTCCTTTTCCTGCAAGTGTTAAGGAGGAACCAAAATATACTCATTCACCAAAAAAAGGAATAGAAATATACACCACATGGGAATTAACCACACTGCTGGACAATTCCAAACCCTTAAAAGTTTCAGAAATTAGTCAGTTTTCTACATAAATGGAAGCTTTATTTTTTATGTTCAGGATGATTCATTTCAGAGCTGGAATACATACAGGGTTACTTATAATATACTACTATAGATTGTAAGGAAAGGGCTCAAGAAGAAACAGGATTACTGTAAACCCTTCATTTCTCCTGTCCTCACCTATTATTCTCCAGGAGCTCTTTAAACTATAAATACTGCTATAATGGTTCAGTTGCATTCCTTTACTAAATAAATCAAATGTTTGCATAGCACAGTAAGCATTCATACCTCTTCAATATCTAAGACCAGATTCTAAGATCCTGCATTTCAACAAAACCTGAATAATACAGCTTCAATTGTATAAAAATATACCAATACTTATACCAGTATTTAAATGTCTCCCAATCATCATGAACTTAGGGTCAAAGTGACTGCACATTTAATTATAGCAGAGTTAAAGCGATGATGGTATAGATAGATACTCAGTGACTTCTTTATGATGCATCTTCACTCACAAGCACTACAGACTTGTATAGTGTACATTTTTAGGAGGATTAACCTACTTTTGACTTCTCTGTTACAATTCAGAAAACTAAATTAATGAGCCCAGCTCCCCTCCTCCACCTTACTTGAAAGAAATAGGCACTTAACTGTCAAAATTAAGCTTGAAATTACTCCCTACTCTGCCACCACCAATTATATTCTCATGAAATTACCTTTTGTATAAGCACATCTATACTGGCATACTAAGCATTTCTACCCACAGGTCACCAGTTCCAATCTCAACAAGTCTGAAAGAAAAAGCTGTTGTATGTAAAATTGGTGGTCAGTGTTCAGTTTCAAGTGAGAGGTGGCTGCTATGACAATGCTGCCAAGACATTTTGCATAACCTTAGAAGAGTCCAAGGATTGTATAAATACTGACACCAAGTTCTCCGCATTCTTAAGTAAGTGGTCCCCAAAGGTCAGGGAGAACTATAACTTCTGGAACAGTCTCAAGAAAACACAACTGCAGCTGTCTATCTGCTCTGTGAATGACCAGAGGTTGAATTTCAGCATCCAAGTGTGTCAGCAGCATTAAAAATTATATTGCAGCAAAACAAAAAGAAGCCCTTTGTAAGCAGCTTCAGGAAGAGCACTAAAGACTGAACACAGATCTTAAACTGTCTTGATCTTTGTCTTGTTAACTTAGGAAGAATATGCAATGATGCCTCAAGTTCCCATTCCCTTTTTCTTAGTACATAGATACATGAGCTTGGTCCTGCTGTCATTTTGATGCCAGCTACAGAATTTAAAAAAAAAAAAAAAAAAAAAAAGGAAGGGAAGAAAGGAAAGTATGCAGTTAATTCCATCCTTGTATACAAACTTGTACTTCTCTTCCTGCTTAAATTTGGAAGGAAGTCTTTTTATACACAGCATACTTCCTTACAGCATTCCCAAAGAAGGGATAAAGAGACATTTTTACTGGAAAAGGATCAGCTACGTTTTCCAGGCCTTACTATGCTTAAGGTGACACTGGAGCAGAGTCCTTGAAAGAAGCAAAGACTTTAGCAATGGAAATGATTTGTAGTGTTGCAGTTGGATTGGGTTAGGTGGTGCAGGCTGCAAAGTTCCTTCACTCACCTCTATAATACAGAGACAGACTTGCTTTGTTTTACTGGATGACCAAGAGAGATTGGCAACATTCTCTTCACTGTAAATCACACTGACATATTAATCTTTAACAAGACCAGTCCAGCAAAGAGCTAGAACTATGTTTACCACATGTTCCCAATTTTCTTGTTTCCTCTGGATGTCAATCCTGCAAACACATCAGTGATTTCCTGCATCTAAGTGTCCCAGTCTAAGCTTATGCACACAGTTGGAACATATCACAGAAAATTGTTTTATAAGGTTAGCTTGGAACACTCACTAATGGCTTCCTATAAATAACCTAACAGAAAGGACACAATAGGGGCTTCTAACTCCTGCTTGTGAAGGCAACCTGAAGCCCCAAAATATAAGTCAACTCTTGAAAAGTAACCACAGGCATCTTTCAAAATCTAAGTCAAGATCTTCATGAAGCCACACTGCCAGAGATTGATTAATTATTTAGAACATGAATTTACATAGACTACAATCTTTATTAGGGATACTGTCCAATATATGTGGTAAATGAAACCATAAGATTTCCACAGCTGTCAGATATTTTAAGGTATTCAGATTCTCCAAAATACTCCATATTATTTCTATACATTTTAAAAAATGAGCTACACTTACTTTCAGTGCATTACTGTTGCTACTTTCCAATCATTCAAGATCATAAGTCACCTCCAGAGAGACTTATATTTCCAAATGCAATAAAATTAAGAGTTTTTAAACATTTGCCTGCTAAGTTGTATATACCTATCCTGAAAATGATGCATCCACGATAAAATACTTTCTACAGGTAAGAGTTTGACCCAAATAGTTGGTGGCTCAATTCTTGGAGAAAATGCACAAGTTCATTTCAAAAGCATGTAAATAAACTACAGAAATAAAAATACAAACAGGAAAACATGCTAGGGCATTGAAAATATGCTTTGAACCTCTGGTAGAGTGAAAAAATATGTTCCTATTCAGCTGCTACCATTTCCTGCTTCTGAAAAGAATTCCATCCACTAATGGTCTGTGTAATGTGGATTACAGATCCTGGGAGACTTATTTCAAAGTAGACTGGCCAGAAGGCCATCAAAAACTTATACCCGAGGTGCTTACCAAACATATAAATTTTAGTGATAAATGTCAAAAAAGGGGGGAAAGAGAGAATGGACTATCAATCCCTGTCCTGCTGCTGGTTGATGCAGACTCTTATTCAGTTTAACAGAGGGTATGAGGTCAGGTGTAGAGACAGTCTGTTAATAAAACAAACAGCAATAACATAGAAGATAAACTATTACGAACAGCTTCCTAAAGGAATACAATCTGATAAATTAATATATTTATGAATACCCATGTAAAATGTATTCTTTAATAAACAATATACCTCCTTTTAACTAGACCATGTTCATAGTTTATGCTGCACTTGACAGACTTCTTGCAAATGCATTACTCACCTGACAGAAAAATTGCTTTGGAAGAGTTTCTAGATGATAATGATCTATATCTTCATGACACTTGCCCTCAGTACTTCCACCTACACTTGGAGATTTGGTATGTTAGCCTTTAAATTAAATGTAACATAAAAATCAAAAAACAGAAAACAACCCAAGATAAAAGTAATGACTACTCTGTTTCTTCCCATGAACTCTTTCACAGTTTTTGAATAGCTGTCCTAGCAGATTGTTATGGTTTATTGCAAAAAAATCCAACCAAAACCAAACCAAATCAAAACACTTTTAACCATGGACAGTAACTAGAAGCTTAAATATTTAGATTTAAGATACTTAAATCTAAGATATTTAAGATACTAGCACAAATATCTGGTAGAGGACTTAGAGAGAATATAGATCTAAATTCTGTCCAAAGATGGAAATACAGCAAATTATATATATCTCTAACTCAGACTATCAACCAATGCATTTTTATTCCTGCAGTGCATAGATACTACACTGAAAGCCTGTTACCGTTAGCAAAAGCACTGATACTTTGTTTGTAAACAGATTAAGAGGCTTCTTTGAAAACTTTGATTAAACACCATAAAGACATGACTAGTCTCTCTAGACTAGTCTCTCTAGACTTAGAGAGCACTACAGAAGCAGGCATTACAGAAGCTACTTTTGCTCTGGAATTCCAACTACCTAACTCTTCTGCTCTTTTTACCTTGAAAACTGCATATTTTGGTCTATTTCTCTTGAGCCACTTCAGTGTGCATCATTGGTGAATGGGTTGCAATTCCCTACTGCAAAATTTCTTTCACACTGATGATGATGATGTCAGGTAAGCAAAGACTATCAACTACTCAGGAAGACAAGTCCTTGAAGGCCAGAAGTCCTGAATGAACACCTAATCCAGGCAGACTGTCTCTCAACCTCAGCAGAACACATCAAAGAATTGTTTGCTGAGCAATGCCAAACTTTTCAACAAGCTGCTAAGAGTTAAGTGTTTACAAAGAAAAACAGTTTCAGGTTTTACTCCTAAATGCTTGCAGAGATGCTTCAACTGTTAAGAAGAGAAAGAGCTACGTAGTGAAACTGTCTACTAGGTAGAAAGTTCTACCAAATTTAAACAGGACATTTTTGTGTGCAAAAAGTTAATGCACAATGAAATGTCCACACAATATAAAAGCCCTGGCATGTGGGGAGAAGAAGAAATAATTACTCTACTTATCAAATTATGAATAAGCTGTTTAAAATGAAAAATCTGCCACAGATGGACTCTCTTAATCTGTATTTTGAACAATAGCCAAATTCAAACTTGATAATAAAACAGGATCAGAGTTGTTTCAGATCTGCCAGGACCAAGCCCTCAGACTGTCATTACTAGTTTTGGGTTAGATGATAATTTTTTTTTTTTTTTTAATGAGCTTTCTGATCTCTTCATCTGACTCAAAATCAGATCCATATGTTATGGATGCCGAAAGCATGCCGAACTTTAAGAAACCAAAACTTGCCTGGAATTTTCTGATTCGGTCCTACTATTCTCTTAAAGGAAAAGGTACTTAGTATTTTAACACCCTTACTTCTTGTTCCAGTATTCCCCAGCTTGAAGCAGGTTGCGCTTAATAACAGGAAAGCAAAAGACAACTTCTGTACGAGGTTTGCCAGTTATGTTACATATGCTGCATTTTCTTATAGAGTACTTTTAATAAAAATTTAAATCTCTAAGAAGTTTCAGCAGCTGTACTTTTGAACATTTAGTCCAACTGTCATTGCTCAAACAAAACAGTCTTTCATATTTCCTTTTTGTGAGCAGAACAATTGCAGGACTGGAATAAAAACTGGCAAAGGGAAATGATTAGTTGTGGATGTTCCTGCTACTGTTGCTTAGGGGTTGTCCCCGTCACATCTGAATAAGCCTTCTAAAACTTGATGATTGCTTTTTTGTAGCAAAGGAAGTGATCGAATTAACCACAGACCATTTGTTTCTCCTGTTGTTAACTCATTTCATTTCTTACTGATGTCTAAACATATTGTAGAGTGGACTTTTTTTCCCCACTTATTAGAGATTATTGTCTGCATGTCTAATTAGGTATTCTACGATTATAATAATCAATGCTAAGATGTTATTTTTCTTCTGAAATTATCTCTTATTTCAGTTATGCAGCTTGAAATATCTCAGCAAAACAGGTAGTTCAGCACATCTATCACGCCTCTCAGAGGAACTAAGGCAGACAACCAAAAAAGAAAAGCACCAAAATAAATGGCTCACATTAGAAAAAAATAAGCTGAAAGAATCAGTGCTTTAAAGAGGACATTAAAAATCAATACTGAATTATGTTCCGAAAAGTAAAACTGTAATGCAACAACAGAGGCCCTGTCAACAGCACAAATGCCTGTGAAACAAGAGGGAAGGAAACTAATTTAAATAAACCACAGGACTATCCTTCAGCAAAGCAGCTTGTGTAAGATTCTCCACTGCATTGAAGAAACATTGTGACCTTTGATTTTCTTCAGTCCAGTTCCTGTTTATGTAGCTTATGACCTGGTTACTTATCAGTTCAGAGAAAAAAAGAAGTCCCTTTATAATTCTTTACTGTCTACTCAGATTTTGCACTCAAGCACAGAGGAACAGCGTACTTTTCTGACTGTTTGCCCTCTTTTCAGAAGAGATGGGTTGGATGAGAACAGTAAGAGACAGCTTAGTTTCACTTCTGCTGCCTGTTCAGATTAAGAGACAATGCAGAGGTTGAGAACAGCAGTAAAGGTTATAGGTGAAATACGAGGCAAATTACTACTAACAGGCTGCAGGAAGGAAGCTAGAGGAATTCTGACTCACAGGTGTGTCTGAGTCAGTGTTTCTTGTGACGATGGCTGGGAGAGGTGGCAAAGCTATGCATTTCCCTTTGCTTGGGATATGATTTCAAAACACAACCAGTTGTGAACAGACATCAGCATTACGACATCTCTCCTCCAGCTGCAGTGGGAAGACTTGCAAGCACCAGGACTGCATTCCAAATCCTTTACATATGTGTAGGATAAAAGAAGAAACAACCTCCCTCCTTGAAGTCCTATAGTTATAATTTAAAAATCAGTGAAATGAAAACTTGGTGTTAATACTATTTATGAACAACAACCCACAGTTATGCTTTCTAACTACATAAAGACGCATCCTCATTTCACTGCTTTTGCGTCCCAAATGACTTCCCAATTACTACCTCACACCCGACATTGCTCTTAAATTCTATATTTCAAACACAAGAGCATGTGAGCTTCTTTCACAGAGGTAGTTAAAACATGCATTGCAGTCTCAGTTCTCTCTGAAGGGAACCACCAATAAACTTGGGAACCTTGTTGAACTGAGTCATTTCCACTTTTGGTATGCACTGCATAGAGCATTCTTAATACACAAATAGTTAGTATTTTCCAGCTGTAGTTGAAAGTAGATTTTTAAATATTACCACGTGGGATTCTTGCAGTCTTTTTGTAGAGGACGGGACTGCAGCAACTACAACCTTCCTCTCAGAAGCTGAAGACTAACAAAAGGCTTCTCCTAGAACAGTAAAAGCCAAGTGATTACAACCCTTATACCCCATTTCCTACACACAGAGTTAAATTGTTTGCATTTCAACAGAAATGCTCTGCATTTTATCAGTAGGATTCTTCTGAAAAAAATAAGGAACACTTTTTTTGTTAATAACGATCTCCACTTAGTTCAAAATTGATCCAAAACGATTATACATACAAATATTCAACATCTTTTGCAACTTCATCTAAAATCTAACATGAGGGAATAAAAGTTTTGGACCATTTATTCCAAAGGATTTCTGTCATCAAAGGGGCACGAGTCCATCTTGAACAACAGATTCTTTCAGGTCATTTGGGAACTACCTTTGATTGACAGGTAGACAAGGATACTCTCAATACTTAGTGACTATCAAGCAGAGTAACTTTGCCCTTCTCATTTTCCTCTGTATGATAACATACGAGACAGCTTAAATATTGTCATGTGTCTCAAGGCAGGGAACTGCCTCTTAAAAGCTACCGGAGGGAAAATCTTTTTAAAAAATTGCTGCATGCTCATTCTTTTTTTAAAGGAGAGTCATCTGAACATACAGGAAATACATCTGGAGCAAATGAAAATATCTGCACCTAGGCCTGATGCAAAAACAAAGCATCAGAACTTGGACCAACAATCTGAGAACAAAGCAGGAGCAGAGATGTCCTAACTAACATTAGTTAACACCAACTAATGTTAACTAACACTAACACTAATATTATGTGCTCACTCAAAATGAAATAGCACTTCATTCTTAAAAATAATGCTACTTTCACACTGAAGAATGATAGTTAACCAAAAATACTCAAACCCTCTTTTGACCTGCTCTATGTCATATAGTCTGACCAAAAAAAGATTTAGAGCCACATGAGCCATCTGATTACATACAGCAAGACATTAAACAGGGATATGACAAAAAATAATACTGAAAATACTGTGGAAAAGAACTCGATGGACAAGAAAGTAGCAAGTGCCGATGAGCTGAGCTTTACCGGTAAGTATTAGTGATTTATGACAAAACAGCTGCACTGAGACATTTAAACCACTTCCCCAGCCCCCTCTCCCCCCCATTGCTAGCTGTCTGTTACTAGTTGGAAAGACTCTTGGTTCTACTTGCCTGCTTGGCATTTAGCACCATTCCCCACCCACACAGCCTACTCAAAATGGCACCCACACTGGAAATTTTGTGCTTTTCGACTTCTATTTTCCATCTGTATCAAATTCCACAACATTCCAGCTGCAATTCTAGAAGTCAGCTATATTTGTTGTCTTCATGCCTACCTTGCTGTTCAAGCTCATTCTCCCCTCTCCTCTTTAGCCCTCCTGTTAAGCAAGTTGGGCAGTTTAAACACTAACATACCCCACAGAGGTTAAAAGTTAGACAGATTGCATCCAATATGCAATACTTAAAAGAGCAATAAACAGAGCAAAGACAACTGAAAAAGTGAACGCTGGCAAGTTCCTGCATTCAACTTTTACCAAAGTTGAGATTTCACGAGGTTAGTGTCCCAAAGCTTTCAAGAAATTTTACAGCTCTGGAACGTGCACCGTAGAATTCCTCTACCTTGGGAATGCACTTTATCCTTATCTATAGGTGTCATAAAAAAAAAAAAAAAAAAAAGGATGATTGGAATCAAAGATAGCAGTTCAGCTTAGTATGCAAACTTCAAGAAAAAGTAGCTCTCTCAAGACAACATTCTGTTCTATTCCTGCATAAACTGGCAGAGACAATGCTGGTAAACAACAAAATGGAGCACCTCTCTCATTCCCCACTGTGTGCCTGTATATGGTGCAGGTTACTGTCAGGGATAACGTGTCCCATGAATGCCTTCCAGGGGCATCCAGTTGAAAGCACACCCATTTCTTTCAGTAGTTTTCCCTCCTCACAGAAGTCAGCTGCCCACACACCTGCCTTTGTTACAGAGCAGCAGTGAGGAAGTGAGAAAGGGCTCTCCTGGAAGCGAATTTCAGCACAGCTCAGTGAATAGAATGTGCTCATGTGTTTCATAAGCACAGGAACAGACACACAGCACACTAGCAATACAATTCTAAGTGCCTGGGGTTTATTCGTTTTTGTTATCATCTGTAGTTGGTTCAAAGATCCATCACCCATAAAGTAAACGGATTAATTTTGAAATGAGCATAGAAGTTTTGTTCCACGAAAAAATGAACTCATGCTGGTTGAGGACAGCAGAGTTTTACAAGAAGAGTTCCCTGGAGCAGCTCTCAATGGACAAGCTGTACTGGCCCTAGAGGGGTGGACAGCGCAGAACTGCAGATACAGACGTGAGAACCCTTTTTTGTTCCTGTTTTTAAACAAGTCATAAGGTTACAGCTAAGCTGACCAGTGAAAGCAGCAAGTAAAAAGACACAAGACAAGCACCCCACCTCAGGCAACCTATTTACAAGCTCTTTCAAACTCGTGCAGTTGGGAAATGGAGACAGACTTGTTTGAAAATAGCTTAGAAATAGCACAAGTATACAATCCTTCTCTCTTAATAACCACATGTGTTAGTATGGTTACATAATACGAATTTCAATAGTCCTTGCCTTTAACATTAAGGAAATTTGTTTCTAATTTTATTTTCTGGACTCCAACAGACACTTTGCTGTGACAGTTTGCATTCATGCTTACAGCATTTCTTTCTAATGCCTAAAGTGCCTGGTAGACAGGCTCATAGTCCAGAAAGAAAGTGGTACATCCAGTCTCATACAGTGACAAGCAACTGTCTCATCACAGTCCACAATGGACATGCTCTATTATTCATTCCAGCAGACTTCTGCAGATCCAGATGCTTCTGTACGATGCAACACCTCAGCTTTGCACATTCAATTGTAAGAAAATACCACCCAGAAGGGTAAAAAGGCCTTTTAGTCCCTCTGAAGATAAAGCATTCACACTGGCACTAGGAAATAATGAAGAGAAATATATGCCCACTGAAGAGACCAATATATTTTGGAAACTTTGACTACACACAAAAAGAAAGCAGTAAGTGTTGGGCATTGAGATGGTTCCCAGGATGTTACAGTAAGTATCTTTTGCATATTAGATTTTCCATCTGAGTTATCCTGAACAGCCAGTTGCCTAACACCAAAGTGATCTGAAACGATCAGAGACAGCAGCTTTGCACAGTGAAGTTCTCACACCATGTCTGGCTAACACTGACCACTAGTAGCATGCATCCTAACAGCTGCAAGGCCACAGCAGGGCTTCACCCAAGAAAGGTGCTCCAGATAAATGCTCTGCAGAAAAGTGAGCTCAGTTCTCCTGCTTATTCTTCTTTTTCGTTAGACGTACTGCTATGGAATCCAGAGCCCCATGAAGACACAGAGACAAGCCCACCCACAGAAATGCCTTTAGTCATAGTTGAGTCTCTTGCTTCCTATCCAACAATATCAATACAGTACCTCCTATTCAGCAGGTGTATAATTTCATAATCTAGTTCAGGGAACAGAAAGCTCAGCACTTCTGCCTATGACTGATGTGGGAGATTAGGGGTCTAGGCAGAAGGACAATACACAGAGAGGAAGTAAAATCTAATTCGGAACATTTCTCCAGGAAAAATCAGTAGGAACCTGGCAGGGACCATTTCAACTCTCTGTTTTTTGGGGGGGTGACGTTATTTTTGTCACCTTTGAGAAACAAGGAATATCAGACACTCGATATGGTACATAGCTTCCTTTTCTATCTTATTTCCAAGCTTTCCAGTTACAAATACGCAAGGGTAAGGGAAGAGAGCTCATGAATCTGCGTGGGCAGTAGGAGCAAAGATTACAACTGAACTACTGTATTTGCTTTTCTGTGATACACACAATGTAACTATCACACTGTAAGCAAAGGCCTCTGGGGAACCCAGAAGAAAAGGGCATAGAAGAAAAAAAGAACAAACAGTGACAGAAACAAAGGGCAGACCTTCCTTCCGTGCCTTTTCCAATACTTCAAAGTGGATTTAGATTTTTACTGAAGTTCTCTTCTAAACAGTTTAATTATTTATTGCTGAGTCTTACTACTTTAAAAAAAATTTCACTTTGATGGGCAATTATTTCCCCCTTGTCCCTTGTACTGTCATGAAAAATAGGTTTCATTAAAATAATGAACGAGACAAACTAGGAATGCTGGTGGTAATTTGACAGAGACTCAAGATCTTAGTAAATTGTGCAATTCAAAAGCATATGAGAAAATCAGATGCACTTTAAAAAAGGTATTTTCTGATCTGTGAAAAAATTAGGCATGATCCTATAGTCAGTGAAGTCATTATGGAGAAGACTTCACTGGGCTTCTCAGGAAGGGCAAATATAGGAATACACCACCCTAAGGATACAAGTAAAACTTCCTCACCTTAAAAAAAAGATGTAAAGATCTGCATAGTGATGATTTCCATTCTTACATGATTATGAAAAAGGTTTATTAATCTTTCTGTGAGTAAAAGTTTTGATTTCAAAAAGTGTCAAAGATCTGAGTTTAGGTCTGATAAGTATGTGGGGTTTATTTTCATTTTAATGGTGAACACAGACTTGAGTTCTCATGCCACTATGATGTAGAGCAAGGACAGAATGTAGGGCACTACCACTACAAGTTTTTATAACTACGTGGCTTTCCTGCCACGGTTTAGGTAATTTTCTCTTTACTGTAAGTTATCACACTACTAGTCATTGTTGTTCCTAGCCCTTTTTCCAATTAATTTCTTTCATTTTTCTCCCTCATTCACCCTTTGGCAATAACTATGACTGTCATGGCTATTTAAAAAGACCATTTCTTTCCGTCACACCAGCTGCACATGGAGAAGGTGAAATTGACTCATCTGGCTGTATGGATAAATTTTAAGTCGAAAAGACTAAAAATTCAAAGAAATGGAACTAGTTTTATTTTTAGGCAGTCCTCAGTGTCCATTTTAAAAATGTCCTATGAGAACTACAACCAAGCAGTCAAGATTTAAAGCTGCATTTAAGCAAGCTCATTTGAGCTCATCTGTGGAAAAACTGTGAAACCAAACATATCCACTTTACACAGGATAAAGTTGTGCCTGTACGAACAAGATGTTTGATGTTGCCTAAATTTGTTTTTCTATACCTCACACACACATATACATATGTAGACAGAGAGACCCAAACAACTGAGAATTTTGCAAATGTGTATTTTTACATTTACGCTGCTAACCACCCTTGAAAATGTAGCCTTATTTTAACAACACGCTTGGATACAGATGAAGCTTAAGCATACGTAAGTACCTGAAAAATGAGACAATGAATACAACACTAAACAGAAAAAGTGATTAAGCACCACCAAAGACATAAATTAACAAAACCAAGTAAACTTGACCATTTACAAGACAATCTAGGGAGCCACATTTTACAATTTGGTTTAAATCAAGACAGTCCCACTAATGTTAATTTACTCTAATTTTATATCTCTCTTGAAAATAGCTCAATATATTTTAAAAATATCATAGTAACATTAAATTATAAGACTACCATTAAAAAAAAAGCTTTGAGAATATGTAAAATTATGTATCTCAGACTACACCGTGCTTAAATGCTTCATGCAATACAGTGAAACATTAGTCACAATTAGTACCAATGGTTTTCATGCTGATCCTATAACATTAGCATTCTGAAAAATAACATCAGCTGAGTGAAAACTAAATGGTACTTGTACTCCTGTGAGCCTGTAGTAACTTCACCTAATAGGATACTCCTTGTTTGTTTGGACTAATCTGACACAATTATTTCCAAGATTTCATTAAAATTCCACTAAAATACAATAAAATTGCACAAGCAAGATCCCAACAAGGCTTCATATAACTGCATTTGTGGGTATACCACTTCATAGAAGAGTTGTAACTGCGGCTAATTGATTAGATTCTGAATTACTGCCAAAGTTCTGACTAATTCTTATCCTACTTCTTATTCGTAAGCAGATTATACAGTATTTTAATATTTTAAATTTTGGCTGGGAGGCCCAATTAAAAAAAAAAAAAAAATCAAACCAGAAACCAACAAATCTCATGACATTTTTCTGTTCTACTCAGTGGATGAAGGAGTTATAGTCAAATATTCACAAAGAATATAAAATTTTTTGAGCTCAAAACTCACTTCCCAGGCATTGCCTCTAGTATTCAGGCAAGTTTTGCTATTTCAGCAAAAAAGTATTCTTTAAAAGTAAACTGTGACTTCTCTAATGCCAAACAGAGAAGCTGCTCAAAGTGAAAATGCAGAAAGCTTCAGTGTGCATCAAGGTAAGGTATCTCGTAAAAGAAGCTGAACTGACTGACAGATAAGCTATGGAAGTAATTGAAAACAGATCAAGTGCTATTTGCATAAACAGTGAAGAACGCACATTTCTTTCTTACAGAAATAGGTATCTTTGTAAACCAACACCTCAGGATATACAGTTTAGTATTAACTGTGGTACCTACCAGGAAGGGTTCAGAAATTCCGGAAAACGTGATAAACAAATACATTTGATTTAACCATATGAAGTCTTCCACAACATACTGCTTTCACACCATTGCTGCTACCAGCACAATGCTGATCTGTAATAAACTGTTCACCTACACCTCTATAAGGAACAAGTACTTAGTATAAATACTACTTCATTTATTTGAAAACAACTCTACTTATTTAGTCTGGCTGAGGAAGGGAACCCTCAACTCATCCAAAATCATGAACACATAAGAACACTTTGAATAAGATCCAAGGGTAATGTTCGTATGACAATGTCAGTGAAACCAAGGCATTTAATACAGCCACAAGCCTGTATTTTTAAAGAGATGTCAATCTCACCTTGCTGTTTAGAGCATCTTCTGACTGCTCTCTCTGATTTTTTTTTCCCTCATCTTCAATTCCTTTCTTCCTCCTTCAGAGGTCATTGGTACAACTGCATCTGAAGATAAAAGTTCTGCCTTCACACAGTAGCACAAGAGGACTTGGAATTGAACACTTTTTCCAAGAGGGTGTTTATATAATCACTACATTCCTTGAAGATTTTAAAAATATTTTATTTACTGTCCAAATCGCCTTATTTCTGAGCAGTTTACCTGCTTTTTGGCTCAACCAACTATACTTTCTATAGGCTTCTGTGCTCAGTAATCATGTTTGATAGATTTAAAATCCAACTGGCATAATTTAGCCAAGTGGAAGGAAAAAAATATAGAAAGCCAATGAGTCAAGGGAAGTAAGTCCACAAGAGAATATTTTCAGCCTTGACCAAAGGGAAAAAAAAAAGAAAGAGATGCACATTATGATTTTTTTCCTCTTTACAAAGTGTTCCACATTTTTAAAATATTTGAACTGGCATGCACTCTGTCAAACACTCTATCGTGCTCTGCTTTCTAAAAGCGCAGATCTGCCTAGTTTCCATAAGAGTCAAAACAACCTATAATTCCAGTGCCAGAAAGTTAAAACAGATATGTTACACAGGCAGGAGATATGGCTGAGTGAAAACTAAATGGTACTTGTACTCCTGTGAGCCTGTCGAGATATGGCAGTCGTACAGGAACAGACACTCTGCTGAACTAAGTCAAGGTAAGTCTGTAGACTTTACTATGGCATGAGGCTGTGCAAGATTAAGCAACCAGGCTGAAAAGCCTTGAATTTAGGAGTAGCAGAACGTGCCTTTATTCAGGGTCCACAAAGTGAATTACTCCTGCCATTATACTGCTTTAGCTGACCACAGAGCTAAGAAGAAAGGTGGTGAGAATTCCCACACATCTCAAGAAGTTGCATTGAGATTGTACAAAAAAAAAGAACAATACTTCACTTCGCTTCTGTTCGTCACCAGAAGGAGTAACTTCTCTGAATATATTAACTTTTCTATTTTTAAGCATTCATCTTCTTCAGAAGATGCCTTTTAAAGTTCTCTTTCGGAAGCCAAAGCCAAGCTTCAATCAATTCTTCCAGTATATGGGCTTTGTCCCCTGGAAGCCATATAGTCTCTTCACCTGCATTAGGGAAGCCAGACAGCAAAGGAAGGAGCAAATACATTATATCCACATGAACACTATGGGGAGATTCTTGCTGAGGCTCTGTGCACATGGACCCAATTCCCCTAGCACTCTCTCACATGTCTGCAGTGCAACTGAGCCACCCCAAGTATGTTAGAAAGAATAATCCAAAAGCCTATTGACAGAACAAGTCCAAAGACAATTCATACAGTAACGGAGGAACTGAGGAGTTAATGAACCTATATTATTCCCCTTCGATCTGACAAAATTTAAGTAAAAGTATGAAAAATACAGTCTGAGATGTACCTATGGCAAAAGTGAAGTGTTTGTTTCAGATCAACTTCAGAAAACCAGGCACAAGCAGATGAAAGCATTCAAAGGTTTTAGAATTAGCAAACAACTCTGCACCTCAATGCACCTTCAAAAAGAAAAACCTTCACATACCGTATATTTTCAGAAATTACCAAATATCTGCTGTTATAAGATCAGCCTGCCTTTTCAAGGATTCATGAATAGACATCTAATCAGATCACTTTTTTTTTTTTTTTTTTCAAAATTCTAGATACATTTGCTATAGATAAAAGAAAAACACATGAAAAAAATTTCTAAAACACAGGACTTTCCTATTTCCTCCAGCCTTTCTTTGTAGTCTTGGACAAAGACATCAAACAAAAACTCAGTAGCTGATATTCTCTTCTAACAGGACTGAGCAAAGCCTGACAGATTATCTACACTGCTGACATATAAGAACATTAACAATATTTTTTGTGAAAAAAGGCATTTAGACTCTTCTTCTTTCATAAAGAGAAAAACACAAAAATAAGCCAAACTTCAAAATTAGAGACAGTATAGGAAATATTATGAAGACTGTCTTCTATTCATATATATACAGAAAAAATGAAGAGAAACTTGCACTTGATGTGGCAGACTGAGGACCAACCATGTGTTGTACCTGGTGCCAAAATTATACAGCTGTTCGGAGATATAAGGCTTTAATTGTGAATATTTAATTCCTTAAAAAGTGAGCACTGGAACATAGTCTGGCTAATTTGCACAACAGCAGGATAAAGCCTATGAGGAGCTGTCACTGAACACAGATGACTGACGGATAGGTGGAGAAATTGTCTTAGCATCATGAGTTCTGATGCAGTCAGAGTTTGAGAAGAAGTGAACTACATCAGAAGACATTTTTTGTCCCCTATAGTACTCTAATATTTGAACAAAAGTTGTAAAATACCAGACCCTTTTTAAAAAAGCAAGAATAACAGAAAGGAGAGAGGAAAATATTGGCACAACAGGCTTGGAAGCCAGTATAGCTGGTTTTGCATTTACCAGCAAGGGAACGGTAACTGAGCAAAATAAAAACATAGGTAAATAAAACTGCACAGGAAAAAAAACCAAAACAAAAATAAATTCCTCGCAATTAAAACTACTTTTGTGCAGTTTGATACAAGGTTCACAATGTTCTGCTTGATAGTTTCTGACTGCCTAAACAATGGGGGCATCCACGTAAAACTGAATACATTGAAAACTAGACAGGAAAATGAAAGAAATTCAGCTAAAGATGTTAATTCAAGCTTCACTTCATTATTAGCTTCACTTTGACCTCTTTTTATTTCATTTGACACAGCATGCCTTAATCTGAACCGTAATGGAAACAAATGCTATACTCTCTCACACAGCAGAATTAACAGAATAATGAAAAAGCACATTTTGACACTGTTGCTCAAAATATGACTTCTTGATGCACTAAAATGAACATTTTTCAAAAGGCAAAAATCATTTATTCCTCTCCCCAGAAGTTGGATTCACTGTTTTTCATCTTCCTCTTTAAAACAGAAGTCTTATAATGAAGTTGAAAAATACAGTCACCAACTGCATTACGTAGAATGAGCAACTGATGCAAAAATCTTATAAGCTCAGTCTGAAAATAACTGAATGCTATGAAGCATGCAGAAAGTAATTACAAATACCAAATACATTCAGTTTGTGTTTGCAAATGACCTATGCAAAAGGTCAAAAATTACTCAGTTCTATTAAAATAGGGACTTGCCTTATGAAACATATGGTTTACTTTCCATGTGGAAAAAAAGAACTTATTTTAAATGAACGTAAGTAAGCAGAGGAAAAAAAAAATCTAACATGTTTACCAGTCAAAGACAAAAGGTTCCTGTCTTTGCTCACAAATATTGGTAGACCTTGAAGTACACAGGAAACACAAGATACACCACAAATTCACAATCAAAGAGTCAAACAGATTATAGCGCAAAAGGCGTCTTATTTTAGAAGGATGGAAAAAAATATTAGAAGTTACAATGGATGGCACAGAAAAAGAAATTTAAGAAATAAATCATCATGATTAAGCTACAATTTCCTAGCACTGCATTATCTCCCTGCTTAACTATAAGACACTGTCTTACTCAAACGAAAACATTGTTTCCTGAAAAAAAAGCCTATATGACAGCATCTCATTTGACTATTTCGATTAAAGCTGCTAGTAATAGAGTTCAAATCTCCACTAATTGAGGTTATTTTGACTCACAAAAGCACAGAGGAAGTGTTTTCTATGCTAAACTGTGTTCAATAGACATAGGCTTGTTTCCTGTCAAAGCTTAACTGTTACTTCAGAGAAAGATGGCAATGCAAAGTCCCTGGGTGTATTTTACAACCACTTACCACAATCTGAAAACCTTAGAAATTTTGGTGAGAGTAGAATTATTTGAACAGAATAAAACAAAAACCTCCTAATTCTCAAGTAAAGCAAGAAAACCTGGTTGTAGTTTTGTAGGATATTATATAGGATGTTGGAGCTAATGATTGCTGCTATTGTTTTATCAGACCAAGATTGGGAAGAACCAAGATCATCGCACTTGAAAGAAACAGGAGAATAATAAAAGAAAAAAGAAGATATAGACATTGCTTTTTTTATGCTATTGCACAGATGGAGTAAATACAAGAGGTAGTGCTAAAATGATAGGACTTAGTTAAAGCCTTTGCACCTGCTCTGGCAGATGGATGCAATTAATAACAAAAAAGAAACAGAAGAACACAAGTAAAATTGCTCCCTGAGGGTTTAGGTTGTTTTAAAATTAAGCTGACACACTTTTTTAATACAACATATTAAGGCGGAGTTGTGTTTTGAAGTGGGCTGTCTAGTTTACAGAGAACAAACTCATTAGTGAGGTGTATACACAAACACAGGCCTGGCCCCACAATTAGTTTTCATACTCATTCTGCAAACAGAGAATGCATTTTTTAATTACTAGTCAAGCAAACGGGTGTGCTGTATTTTGCATGGGAAACAACATAATACTTGTCTTGCTCCTACTGCAAATGAAAGATTGGAAAACGTGAGCACGAGAGCCGTAGTCAGTAAAATTCTTGCCAGCGTGCCCTTTAAGGAGTTCACTCATAAAAAAGCCAGTTGAAAGTAATGTCATTATTTAAGCCCAACCAAAATTAAGATGAAACATCCCCTTTTACACTGTGTATGCACACGTGTTTATTCACATGCACAAAAAATCCAACTACACCCGTGGGGTTACTGCAGCCACAACAACCCAGGCACACCACGAAATGTGGTGTTAGATCATTAAGATAGTCCTTAGTAGTTTTGGCCCACGTTAGCTGGCGTTTTCCTAAACAAATCCCAGGAAGGTTCAGGGTCAGCACAGGATGCAGGTGTTTTGGATGTGGGGTGTGAGGGTGTGGTTAAGATGGTGCAATTTCAGTAAGAATGGTGGCCACCAGCCCTTCTGCCAGCCTGCCTGGCCTCAGGGCCTGAGAACAGTGCCTGGCTCATTTTATTTACAGGTACAGACAGAGCTAAATTTAGCTCCTCTTTCCAAATCAAGGATGAAAAGAGGATTTAATTACTCAGCAGAGGGAACTAACGCAGCAACACTGTATTATCATCAGCTGTACTGCAACAGCCTGCTGGAGCAATTATGGATTTTTTACAGTGCGTGGAAACTTTAAAAGAAGTAGGTGCTTTTTTTTATTTCTTACAGTAGTTCAACAGCAAAGTGAGTTAAACTGTTACACTATTCACATTTCACGTGTGAAAATAATATTTTTTCATTCCTAGAAACTAGTAACAAAATCTTTTAAAAAGTAAGCTTGGTTACTTGATGACCATGAAAAACAGAAGCTAAGTAAATATAGAAAACAGAGGTAGCCAAATTAACTAGATAATAATTGGACAACAAACTGCCACTGTTACTACCAATTTTCTCTTAGTAATTATGCACTAAAGCAGGAAAAGCATCTATTATTATAGCAACTTAAATTATCAGTAAGAGAATATTTAGTGCCACAGGTGATTGGTTTTGCTTTCTGTCAGTTTGCTACAATAAAAAAGATAAATACATTGCAATCTACATTAAAAGTTACCTATGACAGTGGCTTGCAGCTTAACAACCGGAGGTTTTTTTAGGTCTGAAGAGCCTAGCATCCTTGAGGGCATTGTAAAATAATAACATGAAAGGATTTTCCATTTGCTCCACTTTAATATTCTTAGCAACTGTTACAGTTGACTATGTAATAATTGGATATGGGGGGAAGAGGGTTTGCAAAAGATGTACATATCAAAACTGGGCTAGCAAAAATGTATTTAAGCAAATAGTCCTGGATCTTTGAGTTATCTGTTGTTACAACAGTTAGCTTCTCCTTTTTTTTGTTGTTGTTGTTTGGGTTGTGGAATGTGGGTTTCTTTTTTGTTGTTTTTGTTTGGTTGTTTTGTTCGATGTGTTTACAGAACAGACAAAGGTAGGGCATCAAAATGCCAGCAGTTCTAGTGGCCCTTACAACTCTCAGCTTCCATGCAAAGAGAGATCAGCTGCTTTCTGCATGGGGATGGCAAATGCTGAGAAAAGGGTGACCTTGTCAGAGCTCAGCCATTAAACCACCGCCTGACACTGCAGAATGCTACGCCCCCATGAACAGCTGCCTTTTCATCACGTATGTACACATGCAGTCAAAACACAAAGAAATTACTTTAGAAGTTTAAGTATGCTAGCAAGAAGTCACTTCCCATTCAATTCTTGAAATAGATGACAAGCTTTTACACGGATTGCTACCATATCCCTTAACTCAGCACAGTGTATACTATATTAACCTTATCTTATTTATGTTGCTATAAATAAAACCTACAACTGACCTCTTCATTGTTATGTTTCAGTGTATTTGGGCAAAAAGTCATACCACAGCAAAAAAAAAGACAAAAAAAGACAAAAGCTCCCAAACCACATGCATTGACAGACTACAGAAAATCAATAATATTTTAATAGCTGGTGAACAAAGAAAACGAAACCAAAACATCCCTCTTGCTTCCAACTACTGTCAATTGCTCTTTGATGGAATTCATTCAAGAGAAGCAACATAAAGTTTCATTCATAAGGCTGTCTAACAACTCCAGAAAAATGAGAGTCACCAGGAAAATAAAAAAAAAAAACAAAACAAATGAAAACCAAAACAAAACCACAAACAACCCCCTCCCCCAACCCAAACCAGTTAACAGATAGGAAAATTCTGCAATGGATGAATGTAACTATTATTTTAATTTTAATCTCTTGTATCTGTTTTCTCCCTACCATGCAGCTGGGCTTTTCAAGAAGTCACGTGATCTTGCTTTTCACTAAAATGCTCAGATCTGAAATTCCTACCTTACAAAGGGACTTAAAGGTTTCAAAACAAGGCTTCTTTTACACTGTCTTGATTCCTTTATCGTACCCTTTATTGTATCACCTTAACTTCACAACTTTCACTACAGAATTTGACTAAATCCTGGATGACATCGTAATGATGTCATCATTACATGACTCTTTAGCACCTGGACTAGGCTGAGGATCAGTCTTATGTAACATGGAATTCTCAAAATCTGTTGCCTCAGATTTACCTTGTTTCCCTTTTGTAGTGTTTTCATACAGTGATTAAAACACAGATCCAAACTGTCATGTTCTCTAGTATAATAAGAAGTAAAATAAACAGTTGGAGAGCTTATGAGTAAATGAGAACTGTGGAGGCATTTTAATTGTACATACATAATTTTGGGGCCTTAATTAGACACCAAATTTACCTATGTGCATTGCATATAGACCAAACAGTAAGACCCTCTTTCCCAGAGAATCTAAGTACCTGACCTTGGTTTCTGCTTTGAAACACCTTGTGGTCTTTCACTGGACCTATTCATAAACAGACTAGCTTCTTTATTTAGGGTGTTAGAGAGCCTGAAGCTGAGCAGTAGGAGTATCCTCACATGTTCTGCCGGACATCTATATTAGCATACTGCTGCTGGCCTGCATCAAAATATTCCAGGTGGCCAGGGCCTTCAGCAACCACCCTTTATGCTAATGCACCCCACAGATCCAGT
This sequence comes from Pyrocephalus nanus, assembly GCA_038380795.1. Lineage (NCBI taxonomy): Eukaryota > Metazoa > Chordata > Aves > Passeriformes > Tyrannidae > Pyrocephalus > Pyrocephalus nanus. The sequence continues at coordinate 18,661,931 of CM076259.1, forward strand.
GGGCAAGCTAAGTCTTTATGTTCTCCACTGCTTAGAAGCACATGCCTTGAACTTCACACTTTTGCTCCTCCTCTCTCAGCCTGACCTCTCAGCTGTCTTCTAAACAGCCCTGTCACCATATGTGCTTGAAACTACAAAAGCAATGCTGCATCTTCCAGTCCTTCCTCAGCACAGCACACAAAAGCCTGACCCATCTCCAATAGCCTTGATACTGAAGATGTAGGTATCTGTTTCACCTGCTTCTCCCTACTGGCTTCCTTCCAACATGCACTCACATGACCCTCAGAGGACTGCAATTCCCAGAATATCTGTACTTACTGTACAGCACCAGCCATGAAAAAACACTGTTTGAAAACCACTCACTTTCCCCATCGAACTGGGGGACTTTTAATAACGCAATACAGATGCAGAGGGATGCAGGGAACCGAGCTGCTCGCTCCTGCTGGCTCTGCACTCAGATGAACTGCAAGACAACATGACTCAGCCCCAGACAGCTACCAAGTGGAACTCACAGATCACAGCTCTTGGCAGAGAGTGGAATATGAAGGGAATGACATAACAACAATGGAAACAAAACAATTGAGAAAAAGAACCAAAGATTTTACAAGATCAGAAAAAGCATCAGATCCTCGGATTTATTCACAACCAACCAAGAGTGAGCAGAGTGAGTAGTCATTACCAACTTAATCTTATGAAAGCTGAGTTCGAAACAGAAAAAGGACAGGGATACCTGCCAGAAAAGAATTTTAAACCAACATTTAAAACAACACAGGGAAGAAGAGCAGTTTACAGAGCCTACACAAAAATAAGAAGTTTCTAATCCACTTAAGGCAAGTAACTGTCAATTCATATCTTAAAGCTATAGGGGAACAAAGACCTTTGAGGAAGACATTGATGCGATTTTATTGTTGTGTGTGTGCCCAAGAAAGTAACATTTTAAATCAACAGGAAGACATCTGCACTATATGCCTATAAATTACAATATAAAGAAAAGGAACACCGAAATACTCTACAAGCTTTACTACTGTTTTTCATGACTCCTATTTTATTAAAAGTCAAAAGTCAGAAAAATTAGGAAAGGGGGAATTCATTAAAAAAAAATTCGAACAAAGAAAACTACTATGGAAAATCTACTTGCTGAACCAAAATTTATAGCACTCCTTTAATGCAGTTATCCTTAAAAAAATAGCTTTGAAGTTTTTAAGTGTTGCATTTGTGATTTCTGTTATGATAAATAATTAAAAGATTAACTCTTGCAAAGTATAATTACTCCCTAGAACATAGTCAGAAGAATCTGAAGGCATGCATCTTGTATCCTGTGCAGGTAAGCCTCATTTTTTCCAGCCTTCACAGGTAATACACAAATTTGAGTGGAAAACTTGCCCTAAAATAAAAGCTTAAGAGACTCATCAGTAGTGTTTCATTTACCATATCTTCAGGGCAAGTGTTCGTATCAAAATAAACATACCCGAAGGGGTGTTTTTAACTAGAAGGTGCTTACATACTCCCTCACCACCTTTGGGAGCTTCATGAGGGTTTCCAGCCCATTTCCAGCATGGAAATCTCAGCACTTTATTAAGAGCAAACCTCCCTCCCTCTCAAAACAAAACAAACAAACTCCCCAAACCCAAACAAAGACAAACAAACAAACAAAAAATCCCAAACACACACCAAAAAAAAAAAAAAAATCAAGGGAAGAACCCAGACAAACAGACGGTGAAGAAGTTCCTGTTCTCAGTGGCCACAAAAACCCCAGCAAACTCCCAGAAGGGGAAGCTCAAAGGCAGCAAGAATGACTATTGATTGCTAACACACACCGAGTGCTCCCGCAGGCAGGGGTCCCACGGCTTCGCCGGGGGAGGGAGGGAGGGAGGGACACGCTGACACAGCCCCTGCAGACCCCATAGCCAGGGACAATGTCAGCGTGCCCGCCGAGGCAACCCCCACCCGGCACACCCCCTGCCCCAAAGGCCACAGGTCGCCCCTTCAGCCAGCGGGACCGGAACGACCCCTCCCTAGCTCCGAACACCGACTCTGACCCGCTTTCGCATCCCTCCCACCCCTCCTTTCCTTCCCCCCCCCATCCCGGTACCGAACCCCTCTCTCCCCGTCGCCTCTCCGCCCCGTGCACAGCTTCGCGCCCATTTGCTGGCGGGCACGTCAATCAAGCGCAGCCTCCCCTGGCGATTGGCTATTTGGTGGTGGTACCTCCCTCCCACGGGCAGGGGGCGGGGCTCCCTCGGTGGCCCCGCCGCGCAGGCGCGCCCGGAGTGTTGTGGCGGGGGTGGGCATGTTCCGAGCAGAGGAGCGGCCGCCAGCGCGCCGCGGGGAGGGGGCGGGAGCGGCACCGGCACAGGGAGCGGGGCCGCCGCCGAGCCAGCCGCACTTCCCAGGAGTGCGGGGAGACCACAGCCTGCCGGGGGCTGCGAGCGGTGCCGCAGACAGACCTGTGCGTGTGCATCTCTCTCTCTTTCTCTCTTTTTCTTTCTCTGTCTCTTTCTCTTGCATGTGTCTGTAGGACTCTCCACACACGCGCGCACGTTCCCACCCGCCCGCCGGGTGTGCTGGGCTGTGGTACGGGAGGGCGATGCGGGCGGCGGGGCATCAGCTCCGCACGGCTCTCTGCGGGGCAGCAGCAGCGGCGGCGGTGGATCGGGGCAGAGTTCCTGGGGCGGCCGGCTTGGGAGCCGGGACGGGGCGCGGGCGCGGGGCGGGATGCGCTGTGCTCTGCCTGCCTCCCGCGGCACCCGAGCCGCCGCCGCCGGAGGGAGCAGAGCCTCGTCCGGAGAGGCGCTTGGCCGCTCCGGGCTAAGGACGGGGGAAGCGGCCGCCGGGGGGGCTGAGGAGCCTCCCTGCCCGCCCCCGGCTTTTCCCGGCGGCTCCCCTCGGCACACGGCCGTGCCGCGCCAGCCCGAGCCTCTGTGTGCGCCGGGAGCCAGGTCCGCGCTGCCAGCCGCTGCCCCCGCCTGCCCGTCGGATTCCTGCCTGCCTGCTGCCCTCGCTGCCTGTCCATGGTCCCTCCTCCTCCTGCCCCCGCTGCGCCGCGGCCTCTTTTGTTGTGCAGGGCCGGGCATGGGCGCCCGGACCGGCGGGGGTGCGAAGCCGGGAGCGGGTGTGCTCCCCCCTCCCGTCCGCCCGTGCCGGTGTTGACGATAAATCCGGGATCGCTTCTGCCAATGTAAACCCGGGCCAGGTGGGTTTACGCTGTTTGTCGTGAAAAGTTAAGCTTGTTCCTAAACATGCCCTGATCTTGCCCTTTCCTGCCCGTGGAGAAGGAAGTGTTGCCTCGCAGGCTGCGACGGGTTCTGTGACAAGATGTTTTGAGAGCACCTTGTGAGTCTGTGTTTCTCTGTCGTTGTGGCCAGCTTGGCTCCCAGATGGCCAATTCCCTCAACGGCCGGAACCCGCGCAAGGGACGGATCCTGGGATTCATCGATGCCATTCAGGATGCTGTGGGCCCCCCCAAGCAGGCAGCTGCCGACCGGAGGACTGTGGAGAAGACCTGGAAGCTAATGGACAAAGTGGTGGGTGTCTCTGTGCATTCGTGTATACAGAATGAAGAATGGGGCTATTTAAATAGGTACACATGGGCAAACAGCTCTTTCCTGCAGCTCTGACTGCTGTGCTGTGTGTGCCTCGGGAAGTAAGGAGACTTATGTTTTAGGTTAGTTAAGCACCATTTGTCATTTTTTTTTATTTTTATTTTTTTCTTTCCAGTGGCCTCTGGCTATGTTTTTTTTAATCTTGGTTTGTGGAGGGAAAACAAATGTGTGTGTTTGCCTTAGGCCATTGTTATTTTCAGATCCTTTAAAATGACTCAAACTTGAAGAGCTGTCCTAACCAAAAGCTGCTTAACTTAGACTTTTAGTCACATATTCTGTGTGTTTCGTATTGGATCACACTGTTAGTCTGCAAACAAGACCTCCGAAGTATGAAACTTCAGTTAAGCTAATCGTCCTGTGAGACGTGTTGGTGATGGCAACATAGATGTGTTTGTGCTTTTAGGAATGTGCGTGGGGACTGGGGGATGTCACCCTTGTCAGTTTAGTAAACAGATTAGTATGGCATGCCTAACTTTTTAAGTATGTGTTCTGCATTTTAATGACTTATAAATACTTACACTCTTAATTTTGAAACTATAGATACACTGTACTGAAACTTATTTTTCAGAAGTGAGGAGATAGATGTAGTTTTTTAGCTCTTACAGCTTTCTGCACCATCCTGATGCATTTTGTTTAGTATTGTATGAAATGAGAGCTTGTATGATGGTAGATTATCTGAGAGAGCTCCTCACCAATGGTAGGAACAATTTGATTATAACATGGATTGCTGTTCAGGCAATGCAGGCACTCTGCTTTGCACATTAGTTGATACTTAAGAGCTTCCTCTTGAAACTGCTGAGCAGTGAGGATTGCTACCTGTTGCCCTTGGGTCTGTATGGCAAGAGGGTTATGACTTTTTCACTCAGTGATTCTTTGTGTTTTAGCATAACTGCTTACTTTCCCTGTGGCTCTTGTAAAATATTTAACATTTCTTAAAGTTCATAAGTAGTTATACTGATATGGTGGAGATTATTACATGTAATATGCCTTTGCAGGTGGTTACTTTAAAGTATTTGTCTGAGTTCTTGTATGCTCTACTTTTTTGGTGCTTCAAGAATAGCATCTGTTTTTCCACCTCATTTTCTTATGATGTTTGTAAACTTAAAACCCAGTCTTGATAGAAATAATTATTATCACAAAGACTTTGTTGATATTTCCCTGTCAATGATCAGGATGCTGTTAAGAGTGAGCATCTTGTAATAAGAAATGCAAATATTAATCCCTGAAAGTAGGTATTCTTCCTCAGTAGAAGGAAGTTTTCAGCTTGGAAACTAGGAAAACTGGTTTGTTGTTGAAACCACATGGGGAATGTATGGCTCTCATTTCCCCCTGTGTCAGGCCTTTTACAGATCTATATAGTAAGTTTGTACCCTGATTTGTTTGTATATTGTTTGTGTATTGTTTTTATGGGTTCACTGTTTGGATTTGTGGATTGCTTTCACTCATCCACTGTAGGATAACTGCATTTGTCATAGCCCATTAGAATAGCCAGTAAGGCCTGGTCAGTAGAAGTCACTGGAAAGGCTGGACATTGTGCTGTACTTCCTTTTTCATTTTACTGGATAAGTGTCCTCAATTTGGATCTTTAATGTATCCTCTTTAAGCTGCCCTCGGTTAATCAAATTTTATTTCCAAATTGTATTAAAGTATACCAGACAGGATGATGTCATAGTGTGAGAATGCTGTAGCTTGCTGCTTGAGTTTTTAGTATTTGGTAGTTATAGTGAAAGGATGTGTTTGAGCAAATTTAATATGCTGGCAAACAAAAATCTCTTAACCTTGTGTGGCAGTAGGTGCAGGAAGGTCATTTTTTCCTCTGCCTAGATCAAACCCAGGGATTAAAATCAGAAATAGAAACCTGCTCGATCAACTGTTGTTTCAAATCCCATTTCTGGAATGTGTCCTATGACTGATTTCTGTGGTGGGTCACTGATCAAACTAATACCTAGCCAAGGCAGTAGCTCTGTCAAGTCAGGGAGGTGCCACCCATGCTAAGGCTGTGGCTTTGAGGCCTATATTGCTTGTTGTATTAACAGTCATTATTCTTGTTTGTTCTTTAACTATAGTAGCTGTGATAACCATCTTTTTGCTGCAGTAAGGTAGCTAAAGTTTTCTCCCTTTTTAAAGGTGTTAGGGAAATGGAGAATGGAAACAAAGCAAAGCTTTTATCTTGACCAAAGAATGAAAAAAGAGCAGCCTTAAAAACTAAGGGCAGAGCTCAATATACTCTGTTTTACATTTCTTTCTTGCTTAAAATTGCCATTCTTTACTTTTCCTTCATTTCTTTCTATAACTTCTTCCTGTGGGAGTTGAGATTTTCTGTATGAATTATTTGTTTGCAACAGTAAGGGATTAACCAATTCTACAAATATTCCTACTGTGGAAGAGCTATACTATGAGGGTGGTTTTGTGGTGTATATAAAAGTTCTGGCTACCTAGACACTGTGCAAACTTCTTTGTGTAGAATGGATTGTGTGTCATGGTTTCAGATTGTTTGGATTTCCTGGTCATGTCTGTTTGGATTTCCTGGTCATGTCTGTTTGGATTTCCTGGTCATGTCTGTTTGGATTTCCTGGTCATGTCTGTTTTCCTATAGCCTGATGCTTTAGGTTGGAATAGGCGGAAGGTTGCAGTTCTGCTTACGTGTCTTCTCTTTAAACTTTTAGTATCAGTTTGAAAATAACCACAGGTTTGAAAAAGAGTTCTCTAGCAGGACAGAATGTTATAGTAGTGTTCCTGCTTAGAGCCTTGCTTGTGAAAGTTACTGTAAACAAAATACTTGCAGGAAATAAGAAAAGAAATGCTAGTAAGTAATCCGTGAATGTGGATTGTTATCTGTCTGTACATCTGATATCTACATTTTCCTTTTTTATACTTCATCCACTGAGATCTGTACTTTTTGTGTTTATTTGGTATGTCTTTTTCAATATGAATTTACAATACTAGCTGTATTGCTAAAGGGGCATCAACCATTAACATCAGTGTCCAGTTTCCCTGCTGCTTTTCTCATGGGTAAGCAGTAGCTTTGCCATTAAGAACCAAAAATATTTTGTTTAATGCCTTTGCAATGCAAAGGATAATATTCCTTTTATGGTTTGGAAGGCTAGCCCTGCGTTCCAGTGCTAGCACTGTATAAGAAAGTTGACCATATATCTCTGGACTTGTAGCAAGCAAACTGATGTTTTTAAAGCTTGATGTCTATTTTAGAAAGTTCCTGTAAACAAAAAAGTTAGTATTGTTAAACAAACAACTTATGTTTTCCTTTAAACTGTGTATAAATTATGTGAGGGTATTTTTTTCTGAGATTGTAAACCTTATGGTTTTTAAAACCTAGAGACTAGCCACGTATTGCTATTGAAGGATAATGGTTATGTTGAGACCAACTTTGGGAGGGAATGACTATTATGTAAACATGGAAGTAGTTAGATCAGTTTACTGCTTGGGCTGTTGAGAGTTGCCAGTACTATTTGTTCCCACTTCACTCCTGTGGGGGGTTCAAGCTGGTAAAATTGTGACACATTCTGAACAGGATATTTAAAACAGGTATATTTCAGCAACTTTGAATCACTTTTCAGTACTCTTATGCACTGAGACTGAAAATAAATAATTTTTCTACTATGAAGATTAACAATATTGCCTAAACTATTTGGGCACTCTTCATGGCCTACCCAGTTGCTTAACTCTGACTGGATAAATGAGGATGGCAGTTTGATTTGCTATTGAGTAATTATTCAAGAGCAGATTAGAGTGCCTCTCCAAAACTTGTACTCTTGATTTAATGAGTAAAAGCTGTGTTACCTCTTCAATTTAGTATTGTGATCTTCTTTAAATTAACATCTCTCAGCATCTAAGTGAGCATAGGGAGCGGGGTAGTTGAAACTGTGTGTTCATTGGATATTCTTTGCAATGCTTTATGTAATTGTTACATTACCGTGCAACCCTCCGACTCAGATGTTGTTGTTCCAAAGGATCTAGAAAAGGCAATCATCAGTCACAACCATGCTATTCTTCATTGTATAATCTGGTCCAGTGACAGGACCTGAGAGAACGGTGTGAAGCTGTGTTGGGAGAGGTTTAGTTTGGATATTAGGAAAAGGTTCCTTTCCAGGTGCACTGGAACAGCCTCCTTAGGGACAGCACCAAGTCTGCTGGAGTTCAGGAAGTGCTTGGACAATGCTCTTGGGGCATATGGTAGGATTGTTGGGGCTCTCCTGTGCAGGGCCAGGAGTTGGACTTGGCTAATGCTAGTGGGTCCCTTCCAGCTCAGGATATTCTATGATTCTGTGGTCAAAGTTTGTAGGAAATCTTATGTCCTGCATACACTGCATGTGGAAAAAGAATAAAATACTGAACAGAACCGGAAGCTACTTTGTTTCTAAGTGGTAGAAAGTAAAATCACCCTTCGGAGTTAATCGTCCTTACATGTCTGTAGCATCAGGATTGTTATCGCTTATACCTCCAGTATGGCAACTTAGAGCTTAGTTGTAGTGTGGTAAGTGTTGAACAAGCACTTACTGTATTCTCAGGCAAAAAGACTGGTGATTGGGTCACCTCTACTTACGTTCTGACGAGAAGGCTTCTTTCAGAAAGAAAAGCCATCTCTGTCTTTCTGTGAAAAATAAAATGCATTGCAGTCAAGGTAACTTCAGGCAGGAAGAAGTCTATGTTCAGACTTCAACTATTTTCCTGGTTAGCCCCCCAGATTAATTTTTTCTGAGTTCATTGTTAGTAGCACTGTTTTGTGGTTTTCTGGAGAATTGCAGAGCTGTTCTGTGGTGCATCTAAGTGTTTTTCGATTCTGTACAGAATGGCAGAAGACATTCAGTTGGGCAGTTTAGAAGTGTAGTTTTGGGAGTGTGTGAGCACTGATGCTCTGATTGTTCTAGTTCATTCTGGAAATGGTGTTTAAGCGGATGTCCTACTCATTAGATACTTACTTTGTTTTAGCTGAGTTACTTTCCTTGTATTGTCTTTGACTAGCATTAGGTGTTTAAACAGAATGTGTTAAGGCTGCTATACTTTACTTGAACAAAAGTTCTTTTGTCAAACGAATTCAGGGCTTTCAACTTTGTTTGCTGGAAAAAGTGAATAAAAAATAGTTTTCTGCAAGAAATTGTCTCCGTACAATAGGCCTCCATTACTCTCATCCTTGACGATGCTATGAAATAATGCCTTGTAATTTAAGTAAAATATATTCAAAAATGTTATGAGTAGTGGTATTTATTTTGATTGTTGGTGGGGGAAGAGAGGAGGGAAGAGGGGGTTGATTTTTTTTTTGTTTGTTTGTTTGTTTTTTTGTTTTTGTTTTTGTTCTGCAAAGGAACTGTTTCTTCCACTTGTTTGGAAGTTCCAGAGTTAACTGTTTCAAAATCAGTTTCTGGTAGATTAGGATAATGCCTCCGTTTTTCACAATCAGAATTGCACTCTCTTCTTTCTGTGATTCTGGATTATGTACTTGGATTTTCCCTGAGTGAGGTAGTGGAAGGAGCTTAGTTTTGTCTCAGTTTACCTCAATAAGAGAGACATTTCGTACCAACTTGGTGACTGACAGCTTTTAATTTTTTACACTATTTGCTAAATATGTATATGCTTGCTTCCAGTCAAAACAATACAAAAATTACACAGTGACATGATTCATGTCCGCTTCTAAGGTGTTGGTGAGAGTGGCTTCGTAAAGTGCAATATAGAGGTCTTTATTTTTGGAGTGTTTTTTTGGTTTTTTGTTTTGTTTTGAGTTCTGTTTCCTTTTGAAGAAAGATCTTGGTAAATCTTTTGCGTCAGCAGGTGTTATTTCTTATTGCTTACTTTTCATTGTGAACTGCTGTGGTATGTGTCAGGACATCCTCATTCTGGAAACCATCTGGTGTACCAGCCATCTCTTTACAAACTTACTTCCTTTGAACTGAAACCTTGTGTACTCTGTAAAGAAAGCCTTGTATTACTTCACTGGATCACTGACTTGAACTTAATGTTAGCATTTTTTTCAACTAGAATGTTTAAGGCTAACTGAGGTTCAGAAGATTTTTTGTATGACTTTCTTAAAAGCTTATTCTGAAATGGAAGGTTCTGGTAGTGTGCTGTATTTGTCTCTATGAATTCATCAGAAGGTGAAGCCTCGTAAACCATCTTGACCACAGGATCCTGTTTTGATGTGTATATGACTGTATGTAATATGACTGGACTTGAGGCTTTCTACAACTTTTGAAAGAGAAACTAATTTTTCATTATAACTGGATATTCTTTTTGTATAGTTGACAATTCAGCCATCAGCATAAGCAATTTGCTTTGTCTTGTTGGTTTTATATTTTAATGGTATTTCTAATGTATAAAACCACTTACATTTTGCTTGGTGGTACATCTGGTCAAAAAGATAGACTTCAGGAAGATAATTAATTCTTTATTCATGAGTTTTAAGTTAGAATAAATATGTAATTCAAAATGTTTGCAGCCTTTTTTGCTTACAGTCTCCTCACATTGCTGACTTTTTCCTCTGAATAAATGTCATCATCTTTCAGCTGTTTTTTTCCCTTGTGCTTATTGCTTCATAAAGTTGTAAGGCCTACTCAATGATACAGATTTGTGTCACCTGTAGTTGGTTTTGTGAAGAGTGTCAGTCTGGTTTCAAGTTTTGACTAAATCAGAAATTGCAGAGAACAGAAGTTCAAAGGGAAAACATCTTTGCTTTTCATAAAGTTTTTCACTTCTGTGTTTGAGATTCCAGTTCTTACTCTTCTACAAAAGAAAAAGAAATTCATGTATGTCTTTGCATGGATGACTTTTCAGGTCTGTCTACACATACAAAATTCTTAGCCTGATGTCTGAAATCTCCTTAAAGAATTCTGTCAGCTTAACTTCAGTGTAACTAGAAGAAAATGTTTAATCTCCTTCCATAAGTCTCTCTTGTTAGCTACTTCCTTGATATTCTCAGGTGACACCATCATCCTGCCTTCACTTGTGCAACTCCTTTACTTGAACTGCTCTTTTAGAAGTTGTGTCTGAATCTTTCAGGTCAATCCATTTACCGAAATCTCTCATTCTATCCAGGCTTTGCTATTCTCTATGTAAGTTCAGCTTTGCTTTTCTGACCTGGAAAGAATGCCATCATATCCAGCCTTTATCATTTGAGAATGCTGCTTTAGGCATCTCCTAAACCACGGCTGGGACCCTGTTGTCCCTTACTTATCCTGATGACATCTTTATTACATGAAATGTAAACAAGTTACTTTCACTTTCAAATTTTGTGCAGTTATGGATTGCAGTTCCAGGCTTTATTACCTGGTCAAGAGATGATCAGGTATCTTTATTCTTTACTCTTTTTTGCTGCCTTCCATCTTCTTCCTCAACTGCAGAGTTTTTTTATGAGCCACAAAATTATTTGAGACCTTGCTGTGAAATGTTGCTGTTTATATCTAGAAATACCACACTGCTAGTGTTCAGTCCCTGAGCTACCCTCCAGCATGTTCAACAGTGTTGTGCTTATGTATTGATATTTGCCTGCTTCCCCTGGCTGTTGTTTTTTTCCTTCTGAGATTGTAAATTTTTCTGTTATAAGGACTGTTCTACAACACATCAGAAGGCTTCCTCATGCGTTACTTGGTCTAGTAGCTAAAAGAATAATAGAAATTGCTAAAAAGACAATGGATAAGTGAAATGAGGGAACCTATTGCAAATATCATGTCTTAAATACTGTTTTGGATAAAATGCATTTCCAGTGGTGCTGTGCTTCTTCTAAAGAACTTGTTAGTGCTTGACTTTTGTCCACTCTTCTATCTCCACTTTTCTAACTATGACCCCAGTTATGTAAGTCTGCTTGCCTAGTTGTGTTTTTATGTGTCTGTTTCAGAGGGTGAAAACCTATGATGTGTTTACTTTGCTGTTTGTGGTGCCTGAAGGTCTGCTAGTGACAATAGTCTGAAGGCAGTAAATTTGTTAATGGTTAGATCTGGAAACTGCAAGAGGGATCAACAATAGCGATAAAGCTTTGAGTTTAGAGAGGTGAGTGTTACAGAATACAAGTTTGTTCCCCCTCTCCCAGAATTGCTCAAGACTGCACTTTTTTGATGTTGATACATTAGTAGGAATAGGAATCTAGTTTCAGCAGTATTAAGATATTTTTACAACCTCGTTAGTTACCTCAAAAGAATGTCAAAGTCACTAATATATAATGTGGCAATCTCCAAATGATGCCTATAAAACTTTTATACCACATGGACTTAATTTTTTCATAAATATTTGCATATGTACAGCTGCACGCACATGTTTAGAATGGGTCCCTCTGCAATGTTTTAGCTGATCTGGACAGCTCAGTGCAATACCACTCAAAAACTACCTGTTAGGTTTGCTCTCTCTTGCTTTCTAGAAAAGAACATTACAGAACAAACTATAAGAGAATTTGGGTAGCCAGTAGACAATTCTAACCTTGTAGATGTTCAGGAAATAAAAAGAGTACGTTTCTCTTCCAAAAACAATGCCAGTAGAGACTAGATTGAAATAAAGGTGTTCAATTAATCAAAGTTTATTCTTTAAGTAAGATATATATTAATTAATATTTGTGCCATTTAGGAATATGAAGACTCCAAGTCCATTAAGGTGATCTTGTATTTGGTTTGCGTGGCAAAGTTTTAGTAGCAGAGGGACATTGTGGTGGCTTCAGTGAGGAGCTGCCAGAAGCCTCCCCTGTGTTTGATAAAGCCAATGCCAGACCTGCTGCTGACCAAGGCCAAGCCCATCAGTGATGGTGGTGGAGCCTGTGGGATAAGGTGTTTAAGAAGGTTTGAAAAAAGTTCCTGTGCAGAAGTCAGTTTTAGCCAGGGAAGAGAGCAGTGAGAATATATGAGAGAAATGGGTCTGGAATCACCAAGGTCAGTGCAGGAGGAGGGGGAGGAGGTGCACCAGGTGCCAGAACAGAGATTCCCCTGCAGCCCTTGGTGCAGACCGTGGTGAGGCAGCTGTGTCCTGCAGCCCATGGAGGTCCACAGTGGAGTAGAGATCCACCTGCAGCTTGTGGAGGACTTCATGAAGGAGCAGGTTGATGCTTGAAGGAGGCTGTGACACTATGGGAAACCCATGCTGGAGCAGGCCCTGGCAGGACTGTGGAGAGAGAAGCCTGTGCTAGAGCAGGTTTGCTGGCAGGACTAGTGACCCAGCAGGGGATGCATGCTGGAGCAGCCTGTTCCTGAAGGACAGTAAGCTGTGGAAGGGACCTGCACTGAAGCAGTTCATGAAGAACTGCAACTTGCAGGAAGGACTCATGTTGGAGAAGTTTGTGGAGGACTGTCTCCTGTGGAAGGGGCCCCATGGTGGAGCAGGGGAAGAGTGTGAGGGGTCTTACCACTGAAGAGAAAGGAGTGGCAGAGACAATGTGTAATGAATTGACCACAACCCCCCAGTCACTGTCCCCACGTGTCAGTGGGGGGGAGGAGGTAGAGAGGATAAAATTAAGCCTAGGAGGAAGGGAGTTGCTACCCTAATCTGATTTGATTGGTAAAAAAATTAAGTTTCCTAAGTAGAGTCTGTTTTGCCTGTGACAGTAACTGGTGAGGGATCTCTCCCTGCCCTCATCTTGACCCGTGAACCTTTCATGATATTTTCTCTTCCCTGTTACACTGAGGAGGGGGCACCTGGCATCCAGCCAAGATCAAATCACCAAACTTCTATTACAACCAGGAGCTGGAAAAGAATGATTTTGAATTCCTGTAGGTTCTAAGAACTTGTATTGTTGGATAAAGAAAAGAGAGAGACAGCAGATGGCAAAGTAATTTATAATGTCAGTTCTTGGTAGATGTTTAAACGTCCATAGGTGAGTTAACTTGCAGCAAACAGATCTCTAATCAAAGTACTGCTCTTGGCATTAGTTGCATGCTGTGTTTTACTAATATGCTCCTTAGCATATATTAGGCAGGCAAAGACATTCTTACTTTAAGGGAAAAACCCCAAACTTTGTAGGTAAGCTTGTTTGCTTTTTATACATGTGACAAGATTAAGTCAAATTTTGCCTCTTTTGACATTAGAGTCTATGTTGGGATTTCACAGAATATAAATGAAGTAGGATTTACTTCTTTGTGCCTGGAGATTAGAGAAGTATGTTAGACCTATAAATTTGAAGATGTCAGATCAGTTGTTGTCCCAACATATTTCTTGTCTTTTACATTCTCTTGTTTTTGCTTATAGGTAAGATTGTGCCAAAACCCAAAGCTTCAACTCAAAAACAGCCCACCTTACATACTTGACATTCTACCTGACACTTACCAACATTTGCGACTTATACTGAGCAAATATGATGACAACCAGAAACTTGCACAACTCAGTGAGAACGAATATTTTAAAATCTACATTGACAGTCTTATGAAAAAATCAAAACGGGCTATAAGACTCTTCAAAGAAGGAAAGGAAAGAATGTATGAGGAGCAGTCACAGGACAGGTAAGTGAAATATTTAAATATGAAGTAGATTATCGGGTCTGTCTGCATTCTTAACACTGTTGTCTGCAGCCATTGTGTTTTGGCATTTTTAATTATTTAAAGAGCAGAAACATTTGTTGCTTGGATTCATTGACCCTGCAGGTCAATCAGGAATTGGCTGGATTTATTCCACTCTATGCTCTTATCTGTCACTTTGTGACCTTTAAAACCAAGTGCATTTCCTTCATGAAACATTCATTTAATTGTAATTACTTATTCACGGGGCTTTACAGTATGTAGTTTTTCCTGTGTTAGAGAGAGTGACTTAACTTGGCTTGAGCTTGACCTCCCTACCCCAGTTCTTAAAACTGTGGAAGCCATGATGGCTATTGACTTAGAGCTTTCACAAGTGATGGAATGAAACAAAACAATATTCACATTTTTCAGATATTATGTGGTGTTAGCATAAGGTGATGATAATGTTAGTTTGGTGCTGAGAAGTTGTATCATAAACCTAATGGATTCCTGATTTACAGTGGTTCAGTTTTAATAAAAGGAATCAATGTCTGCTTTATCTGTACTCTTGCTGGTAACTGAAGGAGTTTTTAATAATTGATTTTATTACCTAATATTTTAAAAGTAGTATTTCAGGAAATTCTTTGCAAAATCTACCATCTTATTTTGGGAAGGAGGGAACACAACAGTGTTGTGGCCATTAGTATTTGCCATGTGTGGTATAACTTTAAATCTATTCAAGTAAGAGAGATGATGTTCTTTTCTCTTTTTAAAGGAGATAGGGGGGAGTGGGAAACAAAGTGAATGGAGGATTGAATCCCTGCTCTTCTGTCTGCACCTGAGCTCTGAGGCAGGCATGGTTGCAGTAGAGTTTTACAGCTGGTGGAAGTGTTGGTAGAAGCAGTGAAATGTCTACATTCTTGTAAATGTCACTGCTGTTATGTTTGATTTATACATATGTTCCTTCCAGATCTTTAGCAATGATTATAGCTGTTCAGTATACTGTGGTAGTCTCCTGTGCTTGTTAGGGTGCCTGAAGTTTGCTTAACATCTAAGGAATTTTTTTTTTTTTTTTAAAGTAAGTAAAGACTGTCCAATTGGGAATATAGGTAGAGAAAACGCTCCAAGAGGAGCAAAATACACTGTGTTTGATCTATTTTAGTGACAAGTACAGATTTTGATGGATGTTTTTGATGTTTGAATTCCTAAGTATGTAAAAGAACGTTTTCTATGTAGGTGCATTCTTACCAGAACGCCTGGAAGAATTGTTCAGCACAGAGCCTATGGCTTCTTTTTAAAGTATCCCAATTGTTATATATACAGAAATCACTGTGTTGCAAAGGAAATAAGAACTTTCTGTGGTGAGGGAAATTTGACATAAGTGGTTGCATTATATAAACATGTTCTATTTTGATTTACCTGTGTTGGATGAAACCCCCATCTACTTATGTTTTTGCTTACATTTAGCAATAAATTAAAGCCAGTTTCAGTGTCACTTTTTCAGAATATCTGCTGTTACTGCTTGAATGACAGTGCAGAGCTTGTCATAGTAATTGTGTTTGGTTGTTGGAGTTGCTTTCTTCTTTCCAGTTACCCACTTCATTTTCCTGCATTAGGGTAACAGTGGTGATATAAGGATGTCTTCTGTGAAGCAGACAGTTTTTGAGGAGGCTACAAGTTGACATCTTTACTGGCTTTTTATTTGAGTCATTCTTGTGACATAATTGGAGAGGAGGGATTTTAAAGCAAATCATACTAATGAAGTGCACTGAGTTGCAATAACTACTTCAGGCTCTCTAAATTTGTATTTCAGAAGGTGACAAATATGTTATTTTGCCTAACTGATGGAGTTTGAAGCTTGAGGAAAGGAGGGCAATAGAAATATTTTTCCTGTGTTCAAATTTTTAGCTGTGTTTCCTATACAGTCTGCATTCTGACTGTATGTGAGAATGCTTAAACAAAAAAATTGTAAGCATTATTTCAGCAGCTCATACCATTCCAAGTTAAAGTCTACATCTTTAAGATTTCAGTGCACCCTCTTTCATCTACTGGTGATGTTTAATCTGTATGTGTGTTCTAGTTTAAAGTTGACTGAAGGTATATTTGTTTGCTGGGCCCTATGACTAGGTATCTAAGCAAAATGCAAAGCAGCGCTTCAACATACTTAATAATGCTAATTCTTGGTAACTTAGTAAAAGAAGTCATTAATGATTTAGCTTCTTTGCTTCCAAATATGCCAGCATTAACCTAAATAGATTATTTGTTAGCATTATAATCCAATCATAGCAATGATCATTTAAAGATATGTTTTTGAAGATGCTTCTAAAATGAATGTTGAAGTAGTTCAGTTACTACCAGAAATGTTGGGAAGTAGTTTTAAAAATAGGCCAGGCAAATGTTGACACCTGGACAGTTTGTGGTTTTTAGTCTTATATTTCTGTTTTGGTTTCTGGATAGAAGGGCATCATGGAAAAGAGAAATTGGCTGTGTTTGGAAGCATTCTTTATATATATTTGGTATAATTTTAACCTATTAGCATTATTGAATAATATTTTTGCTTCTATAGTGATGGTACCTTTAGGAACCAGTGCACATATACATGTGATTTTATTTGTCTGATGACACCAAAGTTACTCTATTGTGAATAATTTGTCATAAATTTTAGTTCTTAAAGATCCCGTGGATGAAACAAGATTATGTGGCAGTCAGATCATGTACAAATAATTATATGTAAGAGCTTACACTGTGTTAGTGCTGCTTCTCTGCCTTGTTTCCATATCAAATACACGTCTAAGAGTAGTTGGTGCTGTTGTTCTGTACTCTACTTCTTAAGCAGAGAAAGTAGGGTTTGCAGGTTTGTTTATTGTGTTTGCACTGCATCTGTCTTCTGGCTATGATGTCTACTACGAAATTATGTCCTCTCAGTCCTCTTGCTTATGAAGTAAGAGATGATGGTTCAGTAAGTTCTGTAAACTGTACTAGATAAAGGCTGCACAGAAGTTTCCCTATGAACAAGTAATTTTAAGATCTTTTGGTCTCAGATTTTACTTTCTAAAAGGTTATTAACACCAGTTTATTAAAACTACTGGTTCAGATACATCTAAAAAGGCTTTCTGTGTCTTCAAGGGTTTTGCTTTTTGTGGTTCTCTTTGTTTATTGGGAAGTAAACTAAAGCTGGAAAACATCTTTTCTGTGAAGTCCAAACTTCCTTTCTTCTTGCTGCATTCCAGAATTATGCATCCAGAAAAAGTAAAAACTTTGTAGAACGGCAGTTTTTCAGATAAATGTGTTAGCCAGGTGTAGAAATCAAGCACATAAGTTACAATAATGAGACTAGAGGAGGAATAAAGTGGCAGTGGGGAGATTACATTTGGATTCATTCAAGATGTTGGACATGATCTTCAGGGCTAACACAAGTGCTCCTTAGTAATGGAGACAAGTGGGAGGTTTCCTGTGCTTACCTGTAAATCGTGTCCTTGGAAGAATACACCTTTTGATGGAATTTATTCATTGACTGTTTTAATGTTGCATGTCTTTTGCTGTATGCTCTTTATTTGAGGAGAGGCGGAAAATTATAAAACCAGGGTGTATAATTATATTTAACAATATCTTTAATGCTCCTGAGTTTGGCCAAAGAAAGTTGACTGTTTGTTTTTAAGTGGCATTCCAGAAGTGGAAGGTAAAAAGAAGAAAGAAGGATATTTCTTAAGTGGTGGGTGGTACATGTATGAAGGTGGCAAGAGGAGAAGAGCTGAGATGGTTTGGGGGCCAGTGTAGAAAAAGATGTGCCTGTAGGGAAAGTCAAGAGTCAAAGCAGTCCTTCAAGGTGATCACAAAACCACTCCTGTCTCTGTACAGAAAGTCTTACTAAATTCTCTTGTGCATCTGGCAATTTGGTGTCATGATTCAAATTGCATATTTCTAAATTGTACATCTTGTTTAGGTGTTTAATTGGTGCAGAATTCTTATACTCTCTTAAGGCTTCTGAGGAAGTCTTATCTACAGTTTAGGCAATAGATCAGGTTCTCCTTTGTTACTGTTCATGTTGGTTAATGGGTTTATAGAGTATTCCATTTCTCTTCCTTAAGTCTGCATTGACATATGACGTTAGTTAAGGTTCTTGAATCAAGTCCATCAAATTACACAGCATTTTTGGTAGAGACCTTTTTACTGCAGAAATTTCTGGTGTGTTCCCTCCTTATCCTGAAAATACAGACTTGATAAGAAGTTAAAACAGTTTGCATCAGGATGGGTGTCAGGTATTCCAGCTGTAATGCAGTAACAGCCATTTGTGTACTTCTGTCCTATGATAAATGTAAGGTAGCTTACCCTACTTCTTTGAATTACCTCAGCTTGTACCATAACCTTGCTGTTTTATTTGTAGGAATTTAGGAAGTTTATAACTTAGCTAGCCTCACAACTTGTTTGCGTCTCCAGGCAGAGGAGGTTTTGTTGATTAAAAGAAGGATCAGGAAGAGTAAAGTTTTGATTTAGGATGGTTTTATTTGTACAAGGTAAGATTGTTTTGTCTGATGGTTTTCTTGTTTGACAAATAGAATGTACAGATTCACAGAAGGATGTTAGTGGCTCTTCTCAGAGAGACTTTTTCAGAGAGTTTTAGAGTGGCTCTTTTCAGAGAGACTCTTCAGTCAGTTGGTTGACATCACACAGATAACTTTTACTTTATTCGACAATTACCAAGTTAAGGGCTTCTTGGAATGCTGTGATTTGTTCCATTTTCCTAGCACATTATGTAGTTTTTGGTCTTCAGTAAATTCGGAACTGAATAGTTAGGCTATACATACCATCCATCTGTTGCTTGACATGATATGTAAACCCCTCTACTTAAACTGTGTCAAAACACATTTTAGAGATAAAATATATTGACTGTTTAATCCTGCTGAAGCTAAGGGAAAGAAATCTAGTATTTTCCCCTCCTGTATTTATCTACCTGTATTTTTTGATGATTCCTTCAATAGATATTTAGGATAGGAAGTTGCATTAATCTGCTTGAAAGTCTTCTGGAGTGTTGACTCTGTTTAAATTCCTGTGCTGTCCATAGGAAAAAGAGGACACTTCTTTTTCAGTGTACAACCTATATTAAGGTAATAGGGAATGGAACTTGGCTACAATAAATAGCCTCCTCTGAGGAAAAGAGAGTAGATGACTGATGAGGTGGCGTTGCATGGGAAGAGGAAATGCAGTGAAGTTTTTCTTTTTTAAGCTTTTATATTATGGTGAGAATTTCTACCCTCCTTTCCCCTCCTTGTTCCTTAGATGTGATATAAAACCAGATGTGAGCCAAACAGTTTTAATAAGGCCCTTGGTGTACCTGACCCACATGAGTAATTGAGCTTCAGTGCAGATTTCGTGAAGCACAAGCCATTTGCTATTTTTGGTTCTAGTCTAAATTAAACAAGGAATGTCACACAAACACACTTTTTAAACAAAGGGACTCTTGTTGCAGAGGGCAGGTGAGAATGCATGGAGGTTACAAATGCTAAGGCGGTATTATGACAGCTTGTTCTCAACATAAATGCAAACAGCCTGTGTGACTGCAGTAGTTTAAGGCAATATTTAAATTTTTAGATCTTCACTGCTTGGGGGAGGGTGTTCCTAAATGAGAACAAAGGAAGTAGTAGTACCAGGGTTACTTAAAGGCAACAATTTATTCAGATTGCAGAGGAAGACAAGGATTTTAAAACCACAAAAGATCCTAATGAAAAAATAATGGCTTGTAAATTCTTCTAATTGATTTAGATCCTTCATCTATATCTAGTTGTGTAGAGGACAGATATGTGCACTTGGTCTTTTACTTTTTACTGTTATAAAATCAGACAGCATTTTCTTTGTTAGTGCAAGGTCTCTTTCAAACATCACCTTACAAATAATGTGGCTTTGACAGTCACATCTCAGAGTTCAGCTGTGAGGAGGTGTACACCATCTGAGATCCTCATTGTTGCCCTTTTTATAACCATTTATACCTGTGAAAAGTGTATGTGATAATGTTGCCAAATTTTAAGGTGCCACAGATTTATACCCACTTTGTGCATGTGTCATCATCATCATGGCTAGGCTTCGCAAATGAAGATTGGAGGTGCATGTGTGAAAGGTCTCAAAAAGCACAAAGTTAGGGGAATCAGTCCTGCAGGCTTTCCATGTGTTATATATTAACTTCCTTTATGATAAACCTAATGACAGTGCCCCTATACAGTAGGACTGATGCAATGTCTATACGGGCGTGGTTTTCTACATGATTTCATTTCATATAAAATGAGCTGGGGAAAATAGATGGTTTTCTGAAAAATATAGTGCTCTTGGTCAGAGGGGCCTGGAAATACTCCAGTGCATTTGGCAGTGAGGATAGTAGTACCGTTTCTGCTCTGTAACAGCTTTTTTCACATCCCTTCACTAATACTTGTCTGCATGGTCTCTGTAGGGAACAGCTGTGCATGTGGAGGCTGGCCATGGTCACCAGCTATAAATAGAGCCATGTCCTTAGGTATGATAAAGCCCAGCTGATCACATCAAGATACCAACTTCAGGAACTTTTTGAAGAAGAGACAACACTGACTCCCGAATGTACCATGAGGAAAGGTCCTGTAATGGACCTGAATGGATCTTTCGTGTTTCACTTTTGAATACGTGGTTGATTCTTAGAAAACTTGCTCTCTGCTTCTCTGTCAGAAGTATTCTATATTCAGTGATAAGGTGTTTGTTTTAGAATGTTTTCAACACTAGCCTGTGGGATGGAAGGTACTTACCGTGCAAGAAAAAATGCAGAGAAAGCTTTTAAAAGAAAGTATCTGGTTTTTTATGAAATGTATTCCTAAATATATAAGCACATCTAATTTTATTTTCAGTGTATAAAAATAAATTATTTCCTTTCCCTAATCTTCTGTGGCATTGTTTTCCATTAAAAATTAGAGACATGAAAGACTAAAAGTCTGCTTTTATGCTATAAAGAATGAAAAGGAAGTTGGGAATAATCACTTTCAAGTGGTACACTTGCTGTTTAGTCAGTAGAAGCTCTTTGAAAGTAAAGTAAAGCCAGTTTATAAAAACAGACATGCTGTAATGGTAATCCTTTTATCCAAAGAATGCTTGATCAAAAATAAGCCTTGAAGACACGCTCCCTGTGCATCAAAACCTAGTAAAGACTGTTTCACTACCCTGTACAGAGTAAGAAATAACCTTAATCTGAAAAAAGGTGAAGGTATATGTTATGATTAACACAGCTGAAGCTTGAGTTCAAAACAATAGAGACAGAGTGAGATATTGATGGAGAGGACAATGAATGGAACTGTCCTGTTCCATTGATCAAAGTGTGCTGTACTAGAGAGTACTTTGATAGTTTCATGCAACTTTTAAAATACTTTGAGATCATTTGACATAATTTTTCTTCCTATTCTGTTCCTATTATGTTCTTTGCTTCAGTATTAATAATGTGAATTTACTTGAATCATACTAAAAATGACAAAGTTAATATAATTAGTAAGTCTTTTTATCAGTGGCTACACATTCTCAAGTTAACTTTGTCTTTACGGATTCTACAATAATACTACGCATGCTCTGGAATGAGGCAAAGTTTTAATATGGGTAATTGATATTGGAGGAACAAGGACTTGTCATTAATAATGTAGGTTTGTGTTGCCTCCATGAAACAGTTTTGCCTCTTGTAACATTATGTTGGCATATTTCATTCTTTTATATTGAACAATTCCAGATGATTTAACAGCACGTTCTCTTGAGAGCCAGTTTAGGCGTATCATTTGCTTGATTTGAAAGAAAATACAATATTTAGACAAAAGACTGTGCAATGAATGCAACTATTAAAAAACATTCAAATAAACAGAACAAGTAGTACACAGAAGGTACCAAGAGTAAACTGTGTCTGAAAAGAAACACTTTTTTTTTTTCAACACATAGCACAAATGGAAAAAGAAATCAGTAAGTGAACTTATATGAGGGATAAAACTCCCTGAGCAAGCAGCCCGATGACTGTCATCAGTGTCTGTGTAGTTGACTAATAAATTTTGAATCTTTGTTTTGCAGCCAAGGTATTCATTGTTGAAATATTTTTATATTTGTCTCCAGCATATGATAACACATTGTGTGCTTTCCCTGTCATTTGCTCAGATTTCACGTGTTAGAATTAAAGAGCTATCCTGTTTTCTAATGGAAGATTTTCACCGTAATCTGTTTATTACCCAATTCCTAACATTGTGTTAAATGAAATGCATTTTGAAGAATGTATTGACTTCATTCCTGCAAAGATCCTGGTAGATCAGAAAAATGGTGAAGAAATAATTGTTAGTTCATTTTAGTAATATTTGGTCATAATTATTACTTTTTCTGGTATGATAGGGAAACATAAAAGTAGCAGATGTGTAAGAAACACATTTCTGGGGTATATGATGAAAGATTATAATCAATGGTAGCATGTGGATTGAGCTAAATTTAATTTCTGTATGGGTGAGATTGATGTGATGTCTCCATAGCAGGACTTTCTTTTTTTATTCTTGAATGGTAAAACAGTGGAGATGTAATTTCAGCATAGTATCTGATATATTGTGTATATCAGGACTCTTGGGAACCTAAACAGCTCACCTGATGAGTTAGTCTTTTACTGTTATTAGCTGGTCTTTGGCAAACTCTTTGACTGTACAGTGGGAGAAAAATTTTGGGGAAAAATGATAAAGTTTCATTTTTTTTTTCCCTACTAGATAGAATTGTGGGAGTGTTCACAAAACATGATCTTGTTTTCCCCTAAGATAAAATGGGAAAACTATATGGCTTTGAGACTTGAAGCAACAATAAATAGGAAAATGATTCCTGTCTTCTGTACAAAAAAAAAATACACTAAGATTGTTATTTATTGCACAAATCTTACTCAGAAGTTGCCATTAGCAATAGTTAGAGCCTTACTTTGTTCTATCTGTGATACTAAACAGATGGGTCTATAGAAATAAAATCCACCACCATATCTCATTCTAAATATTAGCCCCAATTTTGCGTCTACCTTCCATAATATAAATGTGTCTTCTCTTGGGGAGTAATACTGAATAATAAGCTAAGGAAGTCTTATCAGCTCTTGATTAACTGCTATCTCTCCTTCTCTTGAGCTAAAATTCACAGTGTTGCACAGTGTCTATGTTGATATGACCAAGAGTAGAGAATATCTAGACTCTTGAGAAAGTACTTAACGTATTACAGAATTGGATTAGACTGTGTACTGATAGCAGAAAGCAAAGGATCCGTGGGCTTGTCTGTAAGTGAGTAAGGTGTGTGTCTCTTGCAGGTCCTGATTAGTTATATCTGGGGCCCAGTGTTCACCTTTTTCTAGTATCTATTGACTAACTTATTTGAAGAACTGAAACCTACATACCTAGTGGAAAATCTGGGATCACTTGTGTAGAAGATCACTTGTGTAGAGGATTATTCTGTAACAAATTCTAGTCTTGATTACGCTATGAATGAAGAAACATTTTAATAAGATTATTTATTTTTGTGTGTGTGTGCCTGCCAGGCCTTAGTGATATCCTAAAGGCTTTTGCTAACCTCTTTATTTGTCCTGAAAAAAAATCCCAAACACCTTCATTAGCTCTATGTCAGAAATCTTATTTTTTAAGAGAGGTTAATTTGTTAGTTATCACTCTTAAAATAGGACATTTTAGGCAATACTGTATTATTTAAGAAATGACTGCATGAGAAAAAATTTGCTTCTCGTTACAAGTTAAAGGGCATTAATGCAAGACAGACAAATGCATTAGCATCTGTTTTCAAACTGTTCCGATGGAAAATGGTCCTCAGCCAACAGAATATTTTGTGAACTCATCTCAGAGTTGTTTCTGAGTCATGAATGTCTGTCATGGGAAGTATGAAATGCAGGGTCAGTAATAAAACATCTTGTACCTAAGAACATTTGCTAGAACAATGCTTAATTTTTTTAAAAGCAGTCATTAATTTGTGCTACCTTACAGGTGTATATCCAAGAGCAGGCCTTTAATTCTAACTACACTCTAGTAGAGAGTGTGTAAAGATGAAGAGAAACACCTTCAGATGTTTTTATGTCAACATTTTAAACAATTTAAGGAGCTACAGAGAATTAGTAATTATTTAACTTGTAAAAAATGAAATTACTGTGTTACTAGATTACTTTAGGGTTCAATATCAAACTCCTTGAGCACCATTCTTAATTTTGGAGAATGCTTAGTTTCGACAGAAGAAAAATAAAAAGTTTCTTTAAAGTCAAAGTTAGAACTTTCAGCCAATACGGTACATAAGCCTTCCATCAGTACACTTAGAGTAGAGCTGTGTAAGTTGTATTTAATACTCTATAAATGTCATGCATGTTTAAGGAAGCTATAATGCAACAAATAGAGCCTGAAACATTTCAGTTTGTTCAAATATGCAGCCCGTTGTGAAAATTCTGAAGTGGAGAACCTGTGTTCCAGCTATTGTTTGTCATTAAAAGTGATGACAATCTCTGTTAAGAACATCTGCTTGTCTAATATGCCAGCAATAAAGGAGATGTCTATGTTATAACTTAGCTTGTTTTTGTCTCTTTATTTCTACGTATTTGGCTTTAAGATATTAGAAAAAAACCCTGGGGTTTTGGTAACAAAATATTGTTCTAGATTTCAGCTCTGAAACACTAAAATAGGAAAAGAACATATTCAGCTGCTAGGCCATCCCAGTAATGCCAGAGTCATAATGAATAGGCTGTGTCTGTTTTTTGTTGTTAGAGCACCGATGCTTTATTTCTAGTTAGTTTAGTTTTTACTGGTTATCTCATTCATTGTAGGTCACTTAAATATAGGTATTATGCCATTTGATTCACAGTATAGCACTTTTGAGGCCTTCCTAGAATTAAGAGTAGTATTTATGGTTACATGCTTTCTGGCTATAGCAGTGGAGGAATGGTGGATAGGAGCACTGATAAAGGCTTGTGTCTGTTCTAACTTCATAGGAATTTTTAATCCACTTCATAACTCCGTCTTACTGACAGCTCATTCCCAGTGGTTAATGCTTCAGTGGTTTTACAACTTGATATATACTTTGCACTGTAATTGGGAAAATACAGAAAATGTGGCATAAATATAGACAATTTTTTTTTGTCTTGCTGAGAAAGTCATATGTCAGCAGACTGAAATCCTCTCCAGTGTTTTGTTTTTTTTTAATGGGCTTCTTTAGGCTAGCAGACTGGAAGCCTTTATTGTACTATTTTGTTGAGATCTCTGCATATCCTTTTTACTCCTTAATTCATAGCTGTAGCAAATACACAGAGATTCAAAGCAGAAAAAAAAAAAAAGTATGTAGCATCCTGTTCATATGTTTCCTTTTACTGTTAATCCAGATAATTAATGCCCTATGAGGAATGGGGCTCTAATCGCTTGCAGAGCACAGTCATGTAAGAAGACACTGCTCATCTGGGGGGGTGTTCAGGAGGATGGATCAGTGGTGACCCAGTCGGTGCACAGCTGTCCTCCAGTCTGTGTGTATGTGGTTTCATTAACTACACACATATATGACTGACAGGCCCATAATGATTGTCTGAAAGGAACCTTGCCTTATGAAGCTGTGTAAGTGCGATGGAGAGAGTTGCTTGTTTTCTCTCATTTTTCTACTTGTTTGGGGAGGAAAAAAGGGGAGGGAAGCCGTTCTCTGAGGTTCCAGCAGTCACTTTGAAATAATCTTTAATGAATCCCAAGGCAGGAAGAGAAATGTCTGAACACCACATAGCAGTTTTTTAGTGGCTTAGAGGAAATATGAATACAAAATCCTTTTTTAAAGGGCTGAGAGTTTTTCTGAGTTTTGTTTGTGCTGTATGAATTCAGCATTGCTAATGCTGAACTGTAATGGACAACCCAAAACATACACCTATTTTTTTGAATATTGAAATATATTTTTCAATGAAATGAGAATACAGACTGTTGGATATTTGTTTTAAAAATCAGTCTTTTATTGGATGATTTCTGGGACTGCAGTTTATTACTGGAGTGGATGACTGAAAGGACTTTTGACATGCTTTCTCAAAACCAATAAGCACAACCCACCCAGCTACTGGAACAGGGTTGGCTAGGGAAGTATTAGAGAAAAAAATTAGCTTATGTTTACTCAGCATAAACAAAGCAACAAAAAAAGAGCAAGACCTATCTCTTAGTATCTGTTGTAACATGGTAAAAATGTCGAGTGGCCAAATCCTTCCAATATAATGGAACAGAAGAGTTGTTTCTGTTACTGCACTTTGAGGCTCCTGTTGCGAAGACGTCTTTTTTTTAATTTACCAATTCCTTTGTTTATTTGCACTTAGTTTTCAGGTAATCTTGTACTCCACAGTACATCTTTCCAAAGCAGTCTTTTCCTTGGGTAGTTATTTGTTCACACTTGTTTTAAGCATATTAAGGGGTTGCCTTGCACTTAATGTGCATAAATGAACCTGGAAGAGACAGTGAAAAGTAAGCCTTACAGTAAAATCAGCTGACAGCTGTGAAGATGTTTAAGTTGTGGATATCCATGGATATGCAGTTGAAGATACTTGTCATATCCTTCTGTACCCTTGTGAAACACTGGTTCCATGAGTGCCAGCCATTTGATGTATTAATAGGAGGCAGAATATTTGTCACTGAAAAATTATTGTATAGGATAGAGTTGCCAAGAGTAGGGAAAAAAAAATGTCTCAAAGGATGTTTCGTGTCCTACTTTACCCTGTATGCTTAGGTCTACAAGCTCTAACAGCTTTTCTGTGTGGTGGCTTTTTTTGTTTGTTTTTGTTTTATAAAAACATAGGTAAGAATCTAGAGTGAAAGGAAATGGAAAGGTAATGCTGATTTTAGTACAGCTACCATATATTCTATTCCTGGATTTTCAATTTGCTTTGTGTAAGAGCAGATGGTTCATCTATTGTTTCATTACTCTTTTGGGAGTCTGACACTCTATAGTGGGTGTGTGCTTTAGTGGAAAAAGAACAACCAAAGTAAGACTTTTTGTAATGAATGAACTAAATTTATTAAACTGTGTTGATGACCTCTGCAGTTCTAGCTCTTAAAATTTATTTTTATTTAAAAGCTTAATATTGTGTCTAAATTCTGTCATCAAGGTGGTTTTGTTTTGTTTTTGTTTTTGTTTTTTTTTTTTAATTGAAGTGTAAAGGGTAGTTTTAATTCAAAAGGGTTGTTCACTGTCACAGGCACTGTTTTGTGAAATGGCATAATTTTACCATATGCCTTGGGTTTCATTTGAGATACTATGAATAAGCAGTGTGAGTGCTTTCAAAGAGGCATTCCTGCTGTCCCACATCAACCATGTGGGCTTTCAGTTAAGCTTCCCAGGAAGACAGCAACATATGTGTACACAATGTGTGTATTATATTGGCGCCCACTCGCAGTGTTAAAGATGAGTCAGCATTTCCAGAATAGTTCCCTGTTTTAAGAGCCTTGTTTTAGCCTGCATATGAAAGTTGTCTGCATTGGAACTTTACACACAGTCTCAGCCATCGTAGTTTCCAAGTGTGACTTTTTGCCAGGTGAACATAAGCTGAATTAAATTAATGCATGCAAATGGAATGGAAAATTTCCAGAGGCGTGGTGTCATGATAGACTTCTTACTTTAACTCTGAAGCAGTACCTCGCTGTTAAGTGTACTGAAGCTATAGTGGATGCCACTGTTTTTGAAGAATTTTAAAGAGGTTTGTAGTAAAAGAAGATGGCCTTGTGCTTGGGATTATGACTGTTGCCTGGGCTAAAAAGTGGTGATATGTTTTTCTGATAATCATGTTAGAGCATGAGGAGTCTCCCAGTTTCACTGAATTTCTTTCAGCTGATTGAGGGTCTGTCATTGTAATAGTCTAGAATTAAAAGGTGTCTCCCTTATATGTCAAATCAGTCTTTTTTTATATACTGAGAAATGAGGCATATTTTCTTATATTTAAACTGCGTTCCCCCAAGTTATCATGTTTTCTTGCTAGAAGCCTTTCTGTAATTGAGAATCCATCTTGTTTATTAATAGGTGCAGCAGGGTGAACCATGGGGCAGGACACGCTGATTCTGTGGCTCGTGGGTGGCTGTGTAGGAGCCCAGTTCAGATTGGGTTTGGAAATAGACTTCAAACCTTTTGTTTGTGTGCAGAAACAGTAACTTGCTGCTAGAGTTTCAAAAGCTACCTGCCAGAAGGAAAATGTTGTCGTTGTTGTTATAACCTTGGGATTTACTTAGGTGTGCCTAGGTGTGGTGGACAGAAATTTTATTTTGAATGGATATATTTTCAGCCCCATTTGGTTGAATGCCATCTATAGGCCTCCATATAAATGGCAAATGGTTTCATTTGAGCTACATCAGGGCAACTGGACAAGCCTGCAGTTTGAAGATAAGCAAATCAATGCTCTTCCATATTTTGAAATCCGAATTGAGAACTGGCACCCCTGGGAGGAACTCCTCTGTGCATCCCTGATAGGAGAGGTGTGTGAGCCGGACATTGCTGTAAAAACAGTTCTGTTGTGCTGCTCTGCTTATCATGTTAGGACATCCAGGTAGGTGGTTCCATGTTTCTGCAGTAGTGGATTATTCTTCTAGTTATTGTTTTATATGGAATGAATACTGCTCATGGCTTACTTAAACCTCTTGAGAGGAATTAGATGTGCAGTATATCAGGTAATATGCATAGTGACAGCAAATATGCTATTTGCTGACATTTTTTTTTTAGTTTTCTTTCCTCCCTTAGGAAACCACAGTAAATATTAATACCCAGAAAATAAATTAAAAAAAAAAATAAATAAAAGAATATTGAATCAACAGCAATTTGGGATTTCCTGTTTCTGTTCTGAACCCCCTGTTAATGCACGCCCACCAACCAACCCTAACTCTGTCCAAACTTCAAAGTACCTACTGGAAACACTGACTGCAAAGAACAGTAAGCCCTGATGTTGCAAGAGTTTAGCCTCCTCCATGAGCTGGAGAGCTTAAAACCTGAAGTAAACAGTAGTGTAACCTTTTGTCTCTTTTTGGGAGTGGGTGGAGGTTGGAGTGGGAAGAAAGATCTAGGTGATGACCTGGGCTTGATTGTAATCAGGTAGCTAGCAGGGTTCATGTGTTGGGTACACAATCCAACTGCCCTTCTGATTAGATGAATCACTGTAGCCTGAATTTCTTTTTATGTTAGTCCAAGAGAATTGTGAGTCTAAGAAGTCTGCAGGTCACTAAGGCATTAAATCTTGTGTAAAGCTCTAATTTAGCCTTCAATAAATATGCATAGATGGTCAGCAACTACTGTGTTCTGCAGTAAATAGCTTTGCAGAATGATGATCATAAATGTGATTGAAAGGTCTCTGTCCTATTTTCTCCATCTGCAAAATGTGATTGTTTACTTAATTTATTCATGTTTTAAAGTGCATCTGTCTTTTTAGCATCAGACTGCACTGATATTGGATTAAATGCCTGATGCCTATGCTCATATTTGTATGTTTCCTCTGAATGATCCAAACCAAAGATGGAAGCAACTCAAGACAAAATCAAAATTTCTTGTAGGCCTTTTTTTTTTAAGATACCATCTAATACTACTGGAACGGTGATGGGCACACATGCAAGTCTGTGTGTTTGAAAAGATTCTGAAAGTTTGAGAGTAATTTAAATTCCATATAGATTTGATTCTGCTTAATAAAATGTACTTGATAATATACTGGTTTTGTCTGTCCTTCTGGAGTTTTTCATGAAGACCATTCATTTTCTGGATTTAACACTGTAAAATTATTTTTTATTTATAATGGCATACTCCATTCAAGAGTAACTAGACAGATGATAAAATACACGCCCGCCACGATAACAGAAAAAGGTGTTCAAATAGCCTTGGCTTAGTCATATTTCTTATTTTGCAACTACTTTCATTTCTGTACAAGTCCTACATGCCCTGGAGCTCCCACTATAATAGTTCTGCCTCGTTTTCATAATTAGCCTTCCCTCCCCACTGCAGTGTTGCTAAAATGTCCCCAGGGTTCCTTCTTCCAAAAGCCTTGACTCCCCTGTGAATTTAGGATGAATGTATGGCACCCTGGGGAGAAAAAGTATTGTAGTCAGCAAATACAGCTGCCCATGACTGCAGTGTTATAATATAGTTTTGCACTGACAGTTGAGATTTTACATACTCTTTAGTTTATGATGGAGAGAACTGGGTAGTAATAATGCTGTCCCATCAAGGACTATTCAAACAATCACATGCATTTAAATAGATACTCTTTTATCTTTGAATAATTAGAGAACATTTCTATTTTGCTAGTCCAGCAAATGTTCACCAGACCTTCACAGAAAGCTTACTTTATTCTTTTTGATGTTGTTAATATTCGAGTGGCAGTTTTATTTGTGTAATACTTTAACTCTTCAAAGCGGTGTTAGAAAGGGTAGTTAGATTTTTATGTTTGGAGAGATTTATTTTTAAACAACCATGCTTTGGCTTTTTAACTTAGATACTTAATTGCACTGGGAGTTTTGCTTTGCTACACAATTCAATATGTGCCCTGTCCAGTATAATTTGTTTGGAGAGATCTGCACATGAACCACTAGATGATAACTACTAGATGCAGCTTAAATTTGTGCTTTCCAAATTAAATAGTAGAAACCTCTTCACACTGTTCTGCTCTGAACACAATATTGATAAGATATTAGCTGCAAATTATTTTGCAATTTTATTTGTGAAGTATGTGGCAAAGCAGTACAATTGAGATGAGTATTAAAAGACCAGTTTACTTTGATTCCTCCTTAAGTAAGTGGACTGAATTTGGTGCAATCAGAGTTGGTATATGTTCCATTTGGCTTTGTGATGCTCGTTTGTAACAGTCTTAAAAGGTGTTAGATATGGCCAGAGAGGGTTGGAGGATAAAAGCTTGCAGAGGAAGAGTGAAGGAGGGGTAGGATACATGACCCACACTTGAAGGTGATATCTTTGTGGCCTGTGGCTTTTTGACAGAAACAATAAGCATGAAATGAATAGCATTATTCTGTTCTGTTTTCTGTTATAACATTATGCATTTAGTAGCCCATGATCAATTACCTAGTTTGTATAAAAGCAAGTAACTCCTCAGATTTCCTTCTCTCTGAATCTCCTTTTGGGGATAGAGGCATAGTCATTTAGAATAGTTTTATCAAATTTATAGGCAGAGTTCACGAGGAGAACACACAAAATGCAATCTGTGTGACTGGACATGTCCCCTTGCTATATTGATGTCAGTGTTCTTTTCCTGAAAAACCAACATTCCCAGTCAGTAGTTCTCTCCAAGGAGTGTTTCAACGTGTGTAATTTAATTTGATTGCATTTGGTTTATGGTATCTATTTAATCTAGGATTTGTGAGTAAATTGAAGAGCAACCTATGTTTATGCACCTCTGTTAAGTCAAAGCTAGTTGGAGGGTTTGAGTGAAGAATTCAATAATATTTATTAGCTGAATTTTTCATTAGCTAAAATTATTCAAATCTAATTTACCCACCAGTAAATTTCTAATTTGTCATGTGTTCGTTTTAACTTACAGTGACCTAATTAAAGTGCTTTGGTTTCATTTTCTCTGTCCCACACCATAATTTTGAAGGGAAATGCTAGACAATGGCTGTCCAGAAATCTGCCCATCCGAACTGCTGACTCTGCTGCTCCTGCCACCATTCCTTCCAAAAACTGTTTGTTGTTAGTGCATGCTTTTGAAAGCCTGTGCATCTTGTCGTTTGCAGCATAAAGGATGCTCATTTTCAGGGCAAAGACTAACTCAGTAACATATCTGAAGAATACATGCATCACAATTTGTCATCACCTAGAGTTTTACTTCTTTGAAAGGTGGTGTCATCCCTATATAGTTGAATAAGCAAAGTTATACTCCATCTATAATATTGACAGAGAAGTCAAGTTAAGGATTGTAGAAGTTGAGCTTTTGCTATTTCCATATTGGACTGTTTTGAATTGGAGTATGTGGGGAAATCACCCCAGCTGACACAAATATTATAACAGAGAGATGCATTCTAAGTTTCCTGATAATATTACTCATCTCACTGTTGGAGATGAAATTGCTCTAAATTTTAAAATTTGTCTTAGCAAAATAGTTTTGTAGGATTAAGGGGTTTTTTTTGTCAAAGGAACTCCTCTTGTTTAAGTTTTGCATAGTTATTTTAATAAGCTTATATGAGGAATTAGTTTATGCATGTCAAAGTTACGTATGGGTTTACATGTCCCAATCTACAGCCTAACAAAAGATGAATGCATGTGAAGATTTGAATTTAAAAATTATTTTACAATAATTGTTGTTTTGTGTTTCTGAAAGTTGATACAAAATTATATCTACTAGTGTCCGGCATGTAGACAAGGATTTGGAAGCATTTGATTCCTACCCTCAGCCCCCAGTGTTTTATATATATTACACAATATATATATATTTGTGTATATATATATATATACACAATATATAAATATCTATATATATATTACACAATATATATATTTTTTTATATATTACACAATATATATATATTACTACCTGTTAGTATTATGTGTGAAATAAGTAGAAGGGGGATTTTGATCCTATTCCTGGCTTTTATATGATATTTGTATGGTATTCTTAACACAGAAATGCTTTTAGATTTTTCTTTAGCAAGAAATTGTGGAAATTGAGATACAGGGAAGTGTGAAAGTAAGTCTGTAGCTTGTTCTTGGCAGTGTCAGGAATGGTGTCTCCAGATCTTCAGGCTTCTGCTTTGATTTCTGTATTACTGTATCACTGTACCGTGCTAAAGATTTTGCTGCTTCCATATTTTTAATAGAAAGTGGAGGATACACAGGTAGATATCTGCATTAGTTGAACCCCTTTATGATCTAGGGATTTGCTGTAAGATCAGGGTAATCTTTCCTGGAGAAACTGGCACATTAGATGCAGAGTTACTAGGTCGGATTTGCTTTTCATGTGGATAGTCGCCAAGCTGGATTAAAAACTCTTTAGACATTGCCTGGCATCATGCATATCCACAGTGGATGTAATGAATAATAGTAGAACCACAGTGCATCATTAAATTTCCACGAAAAGTTAGATTTTTTTCTGCTTTTGTTTATTGAACAAGTGAACCTAATCAGTTTTAAGTATTTCTTTTTAACTCTTTGAAAACAGGAGAATAAACTTAGTTTTTTCGACAGCAACTGGAAATAAAATATTTTGGAGTTAGTTATATGTAGTGTAGGTAAGATACAGTGTTTTGTAACAGCATGTGTAAAAGGCACCAAGCTGAGCAATAGAGGTCAGTGACTCACTCCTGAGTAAACCTATATTTGTGAATCTGAGTATTCAAAAGTCTGTGGAGAGGGAGTGAAGGTTTCAAAACTAAGTTGAGCAGGCCTTGATTATTTTGAGAATGCAGAAATGCTGTTCTCAAAGTGATCTTGCCCTTAAAACAGAAATGGTTCTCCTTGAGTTGACTGTGTTGGCGTAGTTGCTGTGCCTGCCTGAGCATAGGGAATTCTGCAGTATCTTATGTCAAGTGTCTCTATTTTCAGTGGAGAAATGCTCCCAGCTGGACTGCAACTCCTGAACAGATAGTACTCCAGAACACAGTTAGGGATACACAGAAGGTAGTTTTAATTTCACACAATTTCAGTTCATACAGCTTGGAAATTGGATCTCTTGGGAGTCTTATTCATCTCATACTCCTTTTTGAGCTGATATTTATTGAGTTACCTTACTGTAATAGAAACTCAGTCTTTTTATGAAAAAGCAAATGGTTTTAGTATTGAAGAGTCAGCTCTTCAGTTGTACATCTCGACAGACTTGCTGATCTTAGGATTTGTATAACTGAAGTTGGAAGGGACCTGTGGAGATCATCAGGTTTAACCCCTCTGCTCAAACAGGGCCACCTGCAGCCAGTCGTCCAGGGACTAGAGGTGGAGGAGGGAAGGGAAATAATTTATATTCCTCATAATGTTGGGGGAGGATCCATCTCCTGTCTTTTATTTTGGTTCTTGCAGAGAGCAGTCATAGATACGTATAAATAACTGTCCTAAAATATTATCTGTTTTAATGTTGTAGCAGCTGGCATCAAATAATTTTTTTTTTATAGACTCTGGTTTCAGTTTAACACTTACTGGGTAGGTATCACATAGACTCATGTGAGTGAAGTTAACAGGATGCTGTCTATTGATAACAGAGATTTCCTGTCCCTTTCGCCCAGCCTTCCCCTCACCCTTTCCCCCCCCTTTTTTTTTTTTTTTTTTTCTGAGAGAAGCTTGGGGGTGGGGGTAGGTCTGATGCTGCCTTTGCTGAACTGTGATCCACTACATGTGTTGAATTGATACCAGCTGGATGACAGTAGCACTGAAATAGAGACTGGGTAAAGCTCATCTTGCCACACAGAGAAATTAAGGTCTTGGTTCTAAATGACTGGAGAGGAAATCTCTCAGCAAACTTCAGTTTGAGTAATGTGACTTATGAGAAATGAGTGATGTTGGGACAGAGGAGGAACTTAGTGTGGGAGAAGGTACACTGAAAAAAAAAATGTTCCCTGGTGATGAGGAAGTGGCTAAGGCAGCTTGACTTCTGTTCAGTCTTTAAGCTATAAAATATAGTTCCATTTTGAAGGAAAGAAGGCATCTAGAATGATGCAAGGTTAATCGATCTTGTCTGCTAATTTATATATTTTATACAGAAAGGTATGTACAGCTGAGTTGCAAGGAAACAGATGGTAGATGGAAGACCAAAGCCTTACCAAAATGATGTAAATAGGTAAAAATCAATAATATAATTTTCTTTTTTTTTTCAGCCTTGCAGTAGGCATAGGCTATTGAGCCTGCTTAGTGTAAAATCAGCCTAAAATCAAAATAAGAAGAGCAGAGCAAGATTTTTAAGATACAGCTGCATGGTTTGCTTTCCCCTAGTTTGAAAAGGGAAGAACTGTGGAAGCAACCCGTGGTCTAGATGTGTTTCAAGAGACAGCATTGTTAATAATATTTAGATGTATGTAAGAAAAGGTAGAGTTACAGAAAGTCTGGTGAAATCCTATGGCATTTCATGTAAGGGTATGTCTGAAGGTGGTAGAGCTCTGACTAATAATATTACCCTGAAGTCCTTCATTGTAAGTGGTCTGTCCATGTTGAAGGTGAATGTGGCCCTTCAAAGGCTGTACTGAAACTCATCAACCATGCAGATGTCTTAAGCTGCAGGATTTAGTTATGCTTGGAAGAGCAGAATATTAATTTGCTAGACTATAAATAAAACACAGTGAGAGACTGACATTTGAAAGCTCAGGATGTATTCTGATGTGTAAGACATGCTTATTTTCTTGAAGAGCTGTTAATGAAATCTAGTCTCAAATTCACGTGTGTTTCTACTGATTTGAAATAACTCAAAAGATATTCTTGGCTGGTCCTGCCTCTTTACTCACAGGAGTTTTCTCACATTGCATTCTGGAGGGAAGTATATAATACAAACAGTCATCAGGGGAAGGTGATTAGTGAGGACTAGTTACCTGAGCTGATCAGCTGATTAAGCCTGCTGACATAAGTGTTTGCAGTCCACTAGATTACAAATAGTGAGGTTTTAGTCTCTGTGACGCAATTTACGTGTACGAATTTGTTAGTGAAATATGCACTTGTCAGGAAAATACAGAAAAGCTGGCTTTAAATTCAGGCAGGCACATACAGATGTAAATTTCTGAGATACTTATCTTCCACTGTATGTCTTATTTGTGTTTCTTTTTAATATGGCAAATATTGTAACTCCTTGGGGCTTTAGTCCTCTGAATAATTTTCTTGTATTTGCTACAAGGTGTTCATATTTTTTGACCAACATTTTGAGGTCTTGTTATATGCATTTAGGCAATTTCCAGATGTGTGTATAGTTAAGTTTTCTGTGTGCATGTACTTCATTATCGTGCCTGATAATGGTAGGGATTGTTTGTTTAGTTGTCTGTCAGATTTATTTTAACACATTTAGAATTTTTAAGCAAATGGATAAACTTGTCTTTGGACAAGTAAGATATGTGCAGGAGGAAACTAAGTGTTTTCTAAAGGACAGTGTATAATTTTATAAAGGGTTCTTCAGCTATTTGAGTTTGGGTGTTATAAAAATTAATGTAATGCTTCCAGACCACCTTAAAAGATGCTTGAAGCCAACATCTGTAAAGTCCTTCTAGAACTATATAGGAATAAAATATCTTACTTTGTTTTCTATTAAAAAAGAAAAAAAAAACCAACAGAACATTAGCATTTGAGGATAAATAGTTAACATCTCAAATGTAAATATTTTGTTTATTTTGTTTCATTTCCATAAAATACAAGTTTTGAGTCACATTGTCTAACTTTTGCCAATGCAAAGTTCTATTATTTTGAAAAATCATTACTTCCTGAAGCTGCTAATTGAATTCACTTTTATATTCTGATATTGAAAAATATTTGTGTCTGTGTTCCTTCTTGACAGTGTTACACTTACTGGTTTTTACTGTGGTATTCAAAGTAAGCTGTTCTGTAGGGTGAAATAATTTTAAAGGCCCTGTGATGAAACATTATGTTGTTTTAGCAATCACATGCGGTTCTAGTTTTAAGTTTTTTAAACGTGGAGACTTTAATATATGAACTTCACAACTTTTCATGACTCCTTTAACATAGCAATTTTTTCTTGAAGATTTCTTGTGGTTCAGTAAATAGAGGATTTTTTTGACACTGCACCTTCCAGAAAACTCGTCTGTTCTTAAAATTCAGTAGGTCCTTCAGTGAATTTGCTGTCTGAGCCATACAAATAATCATCGTGATTGTTTGTAAAGCAGTCTTCTGAAAGGGCTTTCCACATGGGCTGCAGTAAAAAGGCCAGTCTTGTAAGCAGGCTATGAGGGAATCCATGCCTTAAAACATAAGGTAAATTAAACCAATGTGGATTGATCTGTCTGTTGATGCTGTCTCCACTCTGGAGCAAGAAGCTGTGGAAGTGGGAGTGCTGAGACTGTGGGATACCTGCGGATACCTGTGTCTCCCTCAGGTAGTTTTGTGTGTCATCCCAATGTCCTCCACAGCATCTTCTCCAAAACTATTTACCTCAAACTGACATTTACTGAATTTTCACTGTTTATTACACTTTGGCAAACAGTTTGCCATTAATGTCCTGGGCTGTGAAAGGCATACAGTCAGTTTACAAAGTCTGTAACAGTTATGCCCTTCAGTGTGGAGAGAAGGCCAGCTTTCATGAAACTGGAAAGTCTGCTTTGTAGGCTCCAAAGTTATGCCAAACAGCAGCACAGAGCATGTCAGTTCAACAACTTCTGCCGTCAGAGAGCTCAAAGAATGACTGTCCTCCTGCTTTTGCTGAAAATAGTAGGCAGGTTTATACTTCACTGTAACAGCTGTTCATCTCTATGTATAGTGCCAGTAAAAAGAAATATTTTTCATGGTCTGCTTCCTCCCTGTGAGATGTTTGGATGAATTCTGCTAGCGCAGCAGTCTGAACTACATTTCAAGTACTGTTGATTAAATCTTGCCTTGACAGGGGCAGCCCTTATTGAGCTGTTACTGAGTATGTGCTGAGCAGGAGCCCCTCCAGAGTTCCAAACTTCCTCTTCCCTCACAGAGCTCCAAGACAAAAGTCAATGGACTGCAGTGTATGGGAAAGTATTCAGGGTGCTATTGCATTACAGAAATACTTCACAGGGAGGAATTTTGTAGGTTTCTAACTGTTTTTAAAGAGATGTTTGAGCTTAAATTAGTAAAACACCTTTGTAAGACTTATAAGTGATTTTTTTTTTGCCCATTCCAAATGCAGTATAAAACTTTGTGAGCTGTGAAAGTTTGTTTCACTCCCCCTTTTACTTCCAGAGCAGCTGTCTTGTGTCTGTCATTCTGATTAGTTTTTGTCTTGTGTCTATAAGGAAGTGTTATTGGAATTCCAAAACTGTATCCTGAGTATGATCCAATCAGGGTATTTGTGTCCTTGCTTGACTAGCATATTGTTTTGGGCATCAGACATGCAAATAACCGGTTGAGTCTTTATGTGCACAATCACTTCCAAAAGCAATGCTGCTTTGTTTTAAAGTTAAGGATGTGCTTTGCTAAATCTAGTGTTTAAAGCCAGTATTGTTTTCTGGAAAATGAGATACACATAATATGACATGTACTGATGAAGGCTAAGCAATGAATTTTAGAGTGCTCAGGCATGACTTTAAGTTTGTAACAGTAAATGACAATCAAAGTGAGCTGAAGCTTTTTGGTATAATTAATTTTCCATATATAAACATTGGTTCTGGTATACCTACCTTGTTCTCAAATTTTTAGCATAAATGAATATGTATATTTTGAAACTTCCACCAGTTCTTTCATACAGTGACCTGGGATCTTTACAGGATCAACTAAAATACTGATAGACACTTGCACCTTAAAAAAATAAGCATAAACTTCTTGGTATTACATTGGTTTTGTTACTAGATTATTGTCAGAGTACGATACTACTAATCATGCATTTATTCATGGAGTTAATGAGTCATATGATTCCTTACATAATTATTATTTATGTTGAATTGAGTCTGTAACATAAAAAAGGATCACAGAATTACAGAATGGTTGAGGGTTGTAAGGGACCTC
Organism: Pyrocephalus nanus; assembly: GCA_038380795.1. NCBI lineage: Eukaryota > Metazoa > Chordata > Aves > Passeriformes > Tyrannidae > Pyrocephalus > Pyrocephalus nanus. The sequence goes on from CM076259.1 coordinate 18,700,521, forward strand.
TGGAGCTCATCTGTTCCAACAATCTGCTCAAGCTAGGCCACTTAGAGCCAGTTTCCCAGGACTGTGGTCAGATGGCTTTTGTGTATCTCCAGTGATGGAGACCCTAGGACCTCCCTGGGCAACTGGTGCCAGTGCTTGTTCACCCTTACTGGAGAAAAGTGTTTCCTGATGTTGAGGGAGCCTTAGATGTTTCAGTTTGTAGCAGCTGCTTTTGCACCACTGAAAAATAACCTGTCTCTGTCCGCTTTGCATTCTTCCTTTAGGTATTTTTACACTTTGATGGGATTTCACCTGAGCGTTGTCTTATCCAGGCTAAATAATTTTATTTTTCTGCCGTAAAGTGTTCCAGTTTCTTATCTTTGGGGCCCTTTGCTGGACTTTCTGCAGAAGATGTGTCTTCCTCTTGTGCTGGGGAGCCCAGAACTGGATGAACTGCTCCAGGTGTGGCCTGATGGTGACACTCCTCCTAATGCATCACAGTGTACTGTTTCTTTGCTGCAAGGGCTTGTTCCCAGTTTGTGTTCACCCTGATGTCCACCAGCACCTCCTTTTCTACAAAGCTGCCTTCCAGCTGTGCGGCCCCCAGCATGTACTGCTGCATGGGGTGGTTTCTCCTCAGGTGTAGGACTTGGTATTTCTACTTGTTGGACTACCTGAGGTTCCTAACAGCCCATTTTCGAGGTCCCTCAGGATGGGAGCACAACCTTCTGGGGTATCAGCCACTTCTGCCAGTTTCTGTGTCACCTGCGGACTTGCATCCTTATTTGAAAGTTTTTAGGGCTCCCGGTTTGTGCAGAACCTGACAAACAAAAGCCTCAGTTTTGATTGGGGCCTCTCTGTACTGAATTAACAGAACTAATAGCTTCTGCAGAAAACATTAACCAAGGGTAAGTAGGCTAATAGATGTTCGATTCAATCTGCTAGTGACCAGAACTGGCCAGCAGAAGAAATCCTTTTTACTAAAACAGTTCTAGTAAAGTAGAATTTGTGGATATATAGGAAAGAAATGGAATTGGAAGGTAGTCTGAGATATTTACCAAAATATTGAGAGATAGCTTATTATTACCAAAATAGTTTATTCATGGTACCTTTTGGTCACTAAATAGAGGATATTTTTGTGCTAGGATTCTTAAGGAACACTCCTTTGCTACTCTGTCCCTGCTGAGCTATTTCATGGTAGGTGAAATTTTTTAAAGCATTTAATTTTGATTTAGACTAGACTGTTGTTTAACAAATCTTTTAAAACCATTTGTAACAGAGAACTACAACTACTATGTATAGCAGTTTCTATAAGTATTTTTGTCTAGTCAAATAAAAGCATCAGCCAGTTAAAATGAGTATTGTTTTTAAACAACCAAGAAAAGGTTTTTCACCCAGAGAGTGGCTGAGCACTGGTACAGGCTCCTCAGGGAAGTGGTCACAGCATTAAGCCTGTTTGAGGGCAAGAAGCATTTGGGCAACGCTTCCAGATATATGGTTTGATTCTTTGGCATGTTTCTGTGCAGGGCCAGAAGTTGGGCTCGATGATCTTGATGGGTCCCTTCCAAGTCAGCTTATTCTGTGGTTCTCTGTGATAAACCAAAGTTGTACTGTTACTTGAGGAGTATGAGTTACGTCTCCAACTTGAAGCAGATGCACTGTGTGAAAGAGCCAAACGTAGAAGTTGGATCCCTTAAATACAATGGACTATCTTGTCAGGGTTTCTTTAAGATTATACTTATATTTCAAAATATTAGAGGCACTAATATTGAAAAAGGAGAAAAATAAATTACTTTGATCTGTCTCTATAGGAAGCACACCATCAGTATTCTTACAACCTTATGATTGAAGTTTAAGTAAAGAGGTGATCTTAAGCTCAACACACTCAGGTGACATGCAAGACAATGGCAATAAATTCTTTTTTAGTGTGATATTCTGTCTTTTTGACGATTATAGTCTAGCCAGTAATATAGTTGAAATAATTCTCTATTCTGTTTCTGTTCCAGTTCCACAAATAAGGTCCTGCTAAGTCTGCTATTGCTCTTTGCTTTATGGGCTCTGTGTCAGAAAAACGAGAATTTTTAAGTGTTAGAAGCACTAAAGATATGTTATCAAGTGTTTAAACATTAAGAAAAGCAAGGATAACTTCTTTAGTTGTTCTTATGAATTTGACACAAAAGATATGTCCCACTTCTTTCAAGAGAGGAGACTTCTATTCTGAGGATCTGCTTGATAAAATGCCTTAGCATTTTATATATACCTTTATATACCTTTTGTATCTATGCATTAAGATACAGTTTTCATTTATGTCATATGATATAGGTGCACACTCTAACTTCAGTATTTCCTAATAAAACCAGAATAATTCGGTGTATTTTCTTTTACTTACACACTGTGTAGTCTCAAACTTCTTTCTGCCTATTTGCCTTATCCATTACTGAATATTAAACTGCTAATTTCTACTCTGGCATTGGTAAAACTGATCACAGTAGTGTCCAAGTGCTTTACAATAATAGTTTTTATTCAGGGAAATCGAAGGAATAACAGTAAGGTTAAGCACCCATTAATTTTGTTTTTCTGATTGAGACGTATCTCAAGGTTTCCACATCAGCATCAGTTCAGTCAGGAATTTGATAGTTGCCAAGAGCTCTGTGAATGCCAAGGGACTTTAGGCAATCCTTTTTGTGTCCTGAAAGAGCAAGAACTCTACTGGGCCTTCACCCTGTAAGGGGTCACTACTGAAACAAGCTTTTTGTTAGTCTTAATTATAGATTAGTGACTTCAGAAGAGGATGAGAAGCCCTGCTCTAATGGAGGGTGAGTTTTTGTTTTCTGATGTAGGCATGTTAGAAAGGGAAAAACAACCTTAACTTACAGAAAGCCTCTTTAAAAGTCTTTTTTAACCTAAGTAGAGTACTACTGTAATCGAAAAAGAGCTGAGCAGGTGCTTCTCGGAGCATCTTTGCCTTTTATTTGGAGATCTTTCAGGAGTACCAGGTAAGGAAGTATGAGAAACAGAAGGTGCTCCAACTGCCAGAAGATCTGAAACATTAGGAATTGTGCAGTATGTTCTGAAATTAGATTGTTGTGTAGTCTGAGGACAGGACTGGATCTTAATGCTGATTGTGGGAGGCTGTAACATTGTTTGCCATGGTTATCTTTGCTGTGTTCGTGCGCCAACAGCAATTTCAGTGTTTCTGCTGACGGACATCATGGCTGCTGCTGCTGCTGCTGAGGAGTGTCCTCTGTTTCTCTCCCTTTTCAGGCAGTGCTTTGAAGTTCTGTTTTCCAAGTGACTTTTCTCCAATACTGATGTTTGCTTCTGAAAGGGAAACTTCTGGCTGCCTGAACAGTTAAGCTGTTGTTGTCGTTTGACACTACTGTCCATGTTTATATGATCATGGACAACTGTTACGTATTAATTCTACTGGTGTTACTAGCAACTTTATCATGAAGTATTTCATCCTTTTAACACCAAAGGGGAGGATCAATCTGCAAAATTAATATAAAATAGAGTGCCTAAATATGGGCAAAACCCCCTTTTATCTGATATTACTAACATGCTGGTACATGCTGAGAGAGAATGCATTCAGTGTTTCAGAGAAGTATATCTTCTCACATGTATCATGATCATTCATTAATAGCTTACTGGCTATCTTGTAAGAAATGAATTTAAAGTATGTTTGTGTAGGAGGTTCTATTTTTGTATGATCTGTTTTTTTGTTTGCTAGGCAAAGGAATCTTCAGTTTTCCTCTTCAGTATATAGTTACTGGTCACAAAACAAATGATTTTAAGCCTATAGAGGAGCAAGTAAAAGATTAGTAATTCTTGAAAATGGTTAGAGTGAGTAGGAAAAGCTCTTTCATTTGGATTAATACAAAAATTAATCTAGTCAGCTGCTAGACAGAATAGCTTAAAAAAACCCCAAAGAATAGTGTCTTGAATAAAAAACAAATCACCTTTTTTCTTTCTACCAGATTAATTGTGAAATAGACTGCATTATAGTAATCATCACTGTCAAAATAAACAAAAAGATTAGACCTGTTAGCCTTTCTTTTCTCCATTCTCTGTCTTGCAAACATTCTGAACTAGTGTATTCTAAAAATGAAGTTTTGAATTCCTTATAGATGTTTTTTTAATCACAGTTAAAATCCCTTGATATTTAATCACTTCTTAAAAATTAATTTTAGCCAGAAGTTAGATGGAACTGACATATTTCTATGTCTAAAGATGTAATTTGGAGTGAAAATTAAGCCACATCTCAAGGTATGAAAATGTCAAACACTGTATCAAAAGTGGGCAAAAAAGAATTCCAGACCTTGTATTTCTTCCTTAGAGAAAATACTTGCTACTGGTGCCATAAATAATGGACTTTGATAATTTAAGGGAAAGTTAGTAATCAGAAAGGAAACATTCAGTTGTCTTTGCAAGCAGCAAATAAATTAATCAATGAAGTAGTTGGTGTGATGTTTCTGAGGGACTTTTAGGAACAGATGGGTAGATTAGCACTGTCAACTTTGAGATGTATTAACGGGGCAGGGGGAGAGGGCGGCAAGTTATTTGTGGGAAAGAAATTTATATCTATTCAAGTAGCTGTGTGAAGTACCCAAGAGATGTCATAATGATCTTAACATATTGTGAAGTAACCTGACTGTTACAAAAATAGTTTTGGATTTGTCAGGCTTTCCACGTCATGGCAAAAGCTGCTGCTGTAACATTTTTGTGGCCAACTCGTTGACGCTTGTTACCCTGTAAGAGATTTAGTTCATCTCTGTGTTCTATGTAGTGCAGAGTTCCAAATGCAAGTGGCACTGGACAATAGCAAGGGAAATGAAAGGATTACTGATGGAAACTGCTATCAGAAAAGGGTGAATGTGCTGAAGATCTTTGCCTTAATTGATGTTACGTTATTACTCCGATAAATGTTTGTCACTATTTTCTTGAATGTTTACATATTAATTAAATTTTATCAACCTGTAGTAGTTCTCTATGCAAACAAATACATGATTATTTTATACTTTGGATGATGATAATTGTCACAGACTTGTTGCTAAGCACTGAAGCAACAGGTTTTCCATGTTTTTCTGTTCATAGATTATCATTCTTAGGAACTGTTGCAGTAGACTGATTTTGATGCTTTTACTGTCTTGGCTTATTTTAAAAAGGAGTAGAAACACTCATTACTATGATGTGAAGAAACTTACTGAAACACAGCATTAGACATATGCATAATAAAACATTTTAGGAGTGATGATACTATTGTGACTAATTTTTTTCTTTAATGCCTCAAAACTGATAAATACTAGTTCTTAAAAGTCTGTGTTAAATGGATTGTTAATTTTCTGACACTCTGAATATTAACTTAGGAAACGTGGTGGTACTGTTGAAAGTCCAATTTTGTATTCAGTCTGTCTTCCTACAGTCTCATACTTACGTATATAATTTGGAAAGAAAAAAAACCGATTATTTCAAGCACAAACTTTACAAAGTATTCTTCGGAGTCCCATTGTCTTGAAAAGCTTCCTTATTAACTGAAACAAGAAGTAATTCATTTTTTCCTTCGAATTTTTGTCTAAATAGTTAAAAAAAAAAAAAAAAAAAAGGAGGAAAAGACCTCTTAATCTCTCCTGCATATAGGAAGTTATCTAATGCTGATCAAAAGTTTAATATTCCAGGTAAAAATTAATTGTCTGCCTATGGTATGATTTAAAGTGTTTGAGATGTGGTTGGTTTATGAAACGGTTTATTTGCAAACACCAAAATACGCCAAAACAGATGCAGACAAGGAACAAGTTCAGTCATGCCAAGATATCACTGATGTAAAGTAGCGATATTAGAAATCACTTACACATTTTCAGTAGTAAGTATATATCAGCCGTTACTGTGACTTCTCAGAGTTTTGTCTTCTGCCTTTCCTCTCCTCCTTAAAAATATACTCCTATAAAATATATATCCTCCTATAAAATATACGTGAACCATGAGCTGATGTTACATCTCAGGAAGATGAGTAAGATTCCAGTGCTCGATACTAGTTGGCAGGGTTTTGCTACAGCAGCTTTCATCTGTGTTTAAACAGTAGCAATAGTCCTTTGGTAGCACTACTTGAGTCACAAAACTGAGTTAATTAACCTAACTTGGGTTAATTGTTTCACAGGTTTAATGAGATGAGGATGGTATGGAGTAATGTACTCTGTACAGTCTTACATTTTTAATTTTCCATTTAATTTGACTAAAATTAAAACAAAGACCTTTAACTTGAAGTATTTTGCATAGGGAAAAAGCTGTAGAAATTTTTAAGTGTTTTTAACCATACTTCCTCGGAAAAAACCTGTATTTTTAGAGATAGTGCTTAGTCAGAATTTAAGGTCTTAATAACACTAAACATTCATTGGGAAAAGTAGTGTCAGTATTTGTAAATATGTATTTGTACTTAATGAATAGCAAACAAAGAAAAACATGTTTGGAAATAGTTTAGGCAGATTTCAGTAATGCTCAGATGTTCTGGGTGAGAACTGAGCTCTGGATGTGAAGCATCTGTGGTCTAATTCAGAAGGCCACTTGATACTATTTTAACTATTAATATATAGGCAATTCAAAGGCAATAGTGTAATTAAAGTTTTAATAATATCTAATGTAGTGCAACTTTTGTGGAAGTTTGTTGCTATAAAAGTTTTCACAGGCACTCTAAAACTTGGAATATTCATAAACATTCAAATATTCATAAACAATCCCCCCCCCCTTTTTTTTTTTTTCAAATGAATGGTCATCCTCAGGGCTCTGAAGGGCTGTTTTAAAAAATTGTATATTTTGTACATGATTATATTTGCTCACAGAATGAATAGTGCACTGTTTCCGATTATGTGCTGTCTACTGTTTCACAATAGAGCTAAATGATCGGTATTTTGAAAGCAAAACTAAGTGTTGTGTTCATTCATGTGTTGAGAGAGACTTTGCTATTGTGTGATTGAAGTTGTGGACATTTCTGACTGTGTAGTCTTGACTTCTTGATCATTGCACTGGAATGAAAAAAATAAACTCAGGGCAACTGTTTGAGAAAAGGTTATAACTAGCTAATACAACAGAGACACAGAGAGAAAGAATAGATTCAGGGAAATTTTGCTCTCTGGATGGTATAGAGCCTGGAAAAGAATAAATCATAATAAAATAGTTGAAAAATGTTATGGAAAAAAACCTTCAAAATATTGGCACAGAGATAGAGAATGTTTCCTTACAAAAGTGTTTGAACACAAAGGATTTAATTAAACTGATCAACTGTTTTCTCTTGTGTGTGTAACTTCTCTCAGTGCCCTTCCTGGTGTGTATTATCTCCTCATCTGTTTGCCCAGCCTATTCTGCCAGATTGTGTAATCCTTCCACATGCCAGTGAGCAAGCCTTCATTCCTGAGACATCTATAAAGTAATTCCCTCCTTAACTGCTTCTTGGTTGCAGAATACTGTCCTTAATTTGTCACTTATAAATACTTTCCCTGCTCTTCTCTTTTCCCTTACTTGGTGACTGTCAAGCTGCACAGCAAGGTAGCAGAAAATAACCATGTCATTTATGTGGCTTTTTAATTAACTGGCTCTGATTCTGCTAGCTTGCACTTCAGCAAAGTGGAAAGATAGTGTTTTCTTTGAAGGGGACCTCTATGATGTTTCAGTTGAGCTTTTTTTTTTTTCCATAGGGTTTGTGGTCATTATCATAGAATAAGAAGAAATCTGGCAGTGCATTTGCAAATATAGTGACTAACCTGCCTTGCTCAGGAGAGTCTGTGCAGTGATATCCTAGGCCTGTTTTAGTGGTTATTTTTCACTAATGCCACTGTAGAAAAGAGCAGATTGGGTATTTTATGGACTGTCATCCCTGTTGTTCAGTATCACAGTTGGGGAGGACAGAGTGGGTCTGGCCCTTACTTTTGCAGCATCTATAGAGCAAGTGGGTGCATAGAGCAGAAAAGCTTCAGGGCTGTTTTGATAATGGTGGGTTTCCTTGCCTTCAGATTTTGGTACTACTTTCTGTTTGAACTCAGTCCAAGCCACAAAACCATGCTTGGGCTCTCTGCCCATTTCAGGCTTTACCTTAATAATGTTAAATCTAAAGAAAATTTTGTAGATGCCAAACAGATTGCACTATGTAAGTAAAATGGGAAAATGAAAATATATGAAACATGTTTTAAATAAATGAAATCAGAAATTAAAATTCTATCTAAAATGACAGGTAAAGATATTGAGAACAGGCTCAGCTGTTATTAAAGAATTTGAAAGTGTTTAAGCAAATAGGTGGGGAAGGATCTAAGTTATGTGAACAATATGCTGTGTTAGGTTCAGACCAAAAGTAGTTACTTCATTTACTGAAGGGTCTTTGGCAAATACGTGAGCATTTACTTCTGCCACAGCAAAAACAGTTGACATGAAGTAACAGATTGGGAGGTGGGGGAAAAACTTGTACAAACTGTATCAGAACTTCACCTGTTCTTAAAGTGCTGTGCAAATACCAGAGGTGTGGTGTGGTTCAAACAGCAAGGCAGATGCCTTTTTCTTTCCTAGCTGGTGATTTCTGATGGGTAGAATAAGGGCCTGGATCCTTGGTTTTCAGCCTCTATCTAGTTTCATGTCTTGGACCACTTTTGGTACCCTTGCTTTGACTTCCTGTTGCTCCATTTCCTGTTTATACAATAAGCTTACTAAAGTAAACCTGAGTAAACTCCTGTCTGTATGATATGGTGTACGATAACCTTGTACCACTTTGTCAGAATGATTATGCTCCTGATCATGATAGTTCCATTCCTCTTCATGGATGATGAAATGGTAAAGAGTCTTGTAAACTTGTGCACATGATAAGTGAAGGGAGTGGGGTGTGATAGTGCTGAACCTTTTGATTTTGCTGGTTTGTGTATGTTTTTTTATTGTTTGTTTGTTTGTTTTTCCTTCCAGGCAGGAAGGGAAGAAAGTGGGGAATGATATTTGGGTGGGTACTGTGTATTTTCAGTACCTCTGGTCCAGTGGTGAGATAAAGCTTCCATGCAGTTTTCCATTTGTTGTGTGTTTGTAGAATCAGAGTTTTGTTTTGATTAATGCTCTTACTCACTTTGTATAAACTTTCTGCTTTTTATGAAAGGTAAAAATTATTAAAACTCTAAATAATCTCAAATTACTAGTGAAGGATAACTCTGGAGCTTTTCTGTTTGTTGCATAACTGCTTGGTCATTTGTGTAAGACAAGTGCTAACACCTTCCTTACTAGGAGTGGAAGTGATCACAAGAATACTTATCTAGTATTAGAGAAACTCCAGTCTTGATTTGTGAAAGTTGAAAAGACAGCTAGATATTCTGTGCTTCAAGTTTAATCATCACAGACCAAAAAGAAAAGAAAAAAAATAAAGTGCAGTTTCCCATTGTACTTGATTGTTGCTAAAGTGAAATATAGTCAAATATTATGAAGTTAGTGCAAGAGTCAGTGGGAAGATGGGAAAATAATTTTTTTTTTCCATCAGAATATAAGCAGGAAAGACTTGCTAACTCTCCAAAAGCATTTAAAATGCAATACTGCTTTTGGCACCAAAGTATCTATACAGATCTGTGCATCATATGGCTGACCAATTACCCCTGGCAAGCCTTTTTTCTCCCTTACTTCAAGTAGCTTTTTACATATGTCCAAAGTTGTTTCTGCTTTCTATTTTCACTTCCCACTTTGACTTGGCAATGTTTCACGTGTGCTGGATGCAAAGTAATTAAGTTGTAGACATCTGACTTCTCTTATCTGTAAGAAAACAAACTCTTTTTTTTCCTCTCCTCAAAATAAGGAAAAAAATGAACAACCTCTGTGAAGGCAGGAGCACCTCAGTGTTTTAAGTAGAGAGGAAAAAGCCATCCCAAGTACATAATTTTACAGGAAAATCATGTATGAAGAAGTAAAAGGCTTTTAAAAGGAAAGAACTTGCACAAACAAGTACTGACTAGAGAGGCTCTAACTAAGCATGTGTCAAAATTTCCATTAGATACCTCTGTTTTGAGAGGTTTTGCAGTTTGGTAGTCAAATTGTAGGGGAAAACAATTTGCTTAAATTTTTTTTCCTGAAAAAACATGTAAAAGTGAAAAATTAATTAGGTGTTCTGGGTATTATGTTGAAAAAAACAACTCCAACACCAAAAACCCAAACCAACGACCATCCCCCCACACAAAAAGAAACAGCAAACCAACGACCACAAAACTAGACCTTTATTCCTGGTAGGATCTGTAGTTGGGCTGTTATTGGGAAGCAACCCATTTTACATCAGCTCAGGCTTCTCAAGAGCTAAATTACGAAACTGTACCCCAAAGTGTAATTGCATTAAATGATTTCCAGTGTGACACATGCCAAAAGAAAGCTACAGCCAAATTTTAAATGTTCTGTTTTGAAACTTTAATACTACCTGATAAATCATGCGTGGAAGAATCATTATAGAGAGTTTTGATGCTTTCTTTTTTTTTTTTTTTCCCCTGGTGGATTTGTCAAGTTTCTCCATGCAGAAAACAGTCTGGAGATTGTTTGCCTGCTTTTCGTGAAGGGTGTCTTATTTCCTACCAGCTTGAATTTTGACCCTACTGAACTGGATAGAAATTGCTATACGTTCATGGGGGTAGCTTATTATGAGTATGGAAACTGCTGTCGATTTTAAAATTGCAAAATATGGAACAGAATGTTCACAAGTAAAGGAGATTCAGCCTAACTCTTACTTTTGGGAAGTTCTTTGGTTTCATCACTTCTAGAGGACAGACTTTTCCTTGTGAGTTTCATTTGAGAAAAGTCTGATCTTAGTGATGTGAGACTTCGGCTGAACAAAGTAGGTACAAAAAATCCCCATTTTAAATAGAATGAGGATCTCAACAAGTGTTGAGTATCAGTAGAATAAGCAAGTATCAGTTCTTCATAAGGTTACTTTCATTTTACAGGTAATCATAGAATATGTAGCATTGTTCCTTAGTATTTGGGGTTTGTTGTTTTTAAAAATGTTTTGGTCAACTCTAAACAAAATATACAACTTTGAAAGTATATGCAAAGGATAATTTTTTTCCTGCAAATTCTTATGGTTTTATAGTTGACTGCATGTTACATTTCCTACTGTAAAAAGAATGGGAGTGCTGGAAATTCAAGATGAACTTCGTGAAGTTTGACATTTCCCTGTTTTTAGGCTAGGAACTGGTCTGTCTCTTTTTAGAGAAAAATTTAATGCCGTAAAAACCCTAGAATATCTCAATCTTTATCAAAACCTGATGTTTTCCTTCTGGATTTGATATTCTCATGCATAACATCTGATTACTTTAGATAAAAGCTACAGATGTAATTTTATTTATAGTTCTGTGTATTTGTGTCATAGTTACATTCTGAGATAATGCAGTGTTTTCAACAGATACTGAAATGGCTTTGTGCTTTTGAGAGTGAATACTTGAGTTTTGACACTAAAATTTCTGGTATATTTTTATTAGAAAAGGTACATGCTGAATTATTTCTTGCCCTCTATTTAGAATCACAGTCTGTTCTTCCTTTGCACTCTTTTTTCCTTGCTTGCAGATGCTGATATTCACAACTGAAATATTTTCTTCAATAGAAATGACCATTACAGAAGTTTGATTTGAATCACCACTAACTTTTTTAATAGGTTAGCTCTGGTGTTTTTAAGCTTCCTTTTCAATTGACCGGGCGCTTGGACATCTGCTGAGTTTCACTGTTGTTTGTGAGCCTTAAGAATGTTCCTGAGTCAGATCCCTGCTTATCAATTCTCCCTAGATGTCATTTCCATTCTAACACTGATGGCCATTTTTGTGTGCAGTAATAAAATGGCTCTCCCTAAAGACAGGGAGATCTGGTCCATTTGGCCTGCTGGGAATGGGCCCCCGCCGGAGCCGTCACTGGGTATTGCGTGACAGAAGTCTAAAGGGCCTGGGTCAGAGTCATGCCAAGGTACCTGCCTCCAGGCTGGAGTGCTTGTGCCCTGGCCCTGTTTTATGTCCTAATCCAAGGAAGTGCACTCAAGCCAGTGTGGTCAGGCTTGAGTGAGGCTTGACCAAGGAAGCAAAGATTAGCCATATATCTGCTATAGGGTATAGCGAAAACTGTTCAAACTATTCATCTTAACACCCAGTTTAAAACAAATTGTCACCCTGTTGTGGCACGTTGTAGGTCAGAGGCTTGTGAACCCCTTCAAAAGTTATTTACATAGTAATAGTCTTCGGTGAAAGAAGGAGCAAAAACTCTTTGTGTGAACTCCAGGGCTTAGCTGGAGCTTGTTGTTCTTCTCATGTGGGAAGCACTGCCCAGGCTGTGACTCTGTTTGTAGGCAGTGGCAGCAATGGATCTGCTGCCTGATCTTGCCTTTTCCTAGAGGTGCTTTGGTTGCCCAGAGCATGAGCATGACTTATGGTTAGTGCAAGGGAAGGGTTTTGATTCCTGAGGGGAAACGAAGTGTAATCTGATGCAAGGTATGTAAATGTATTACTGGTGTCTGGTGGTAATATGTCATGCACTCAAGAAGTCTTAATTACAACTGAGAATATGAAAGAGAAGTGTGGGACTGGGGGCAACACTCAAAATGTGTCTGGAGTCTTAGAGTCTTAAAAAACACGTGACCAGTTCAGTTTGTTTTACAGTGTTGGAGAGGAAGTGGCTTGCTGTTGCTGTCTTACAGAAACATAGAATGGTTTAGGTTGCAAAAGACCTAAGGTCGTTTAGTCCAATTGTTAACCCAGCACCACCTCCTCAGGTAACAGCCAATTACACACACACACACGCACACACGTATGTGTGTGTGTATATATAGTCATGTGTGTGTTTGTGCGTATCTCAAAGCCCTCTAATATCAAAGGGCGTATAGGAAAGAACTACTTTATTGGTTATGTGTGTAGCTGATACCTCACTCCTACTTGTACCTGAAAAAATACATTTCAAGTCAGCTGAATAAATGTTACAGTGAATGCAAGTAATCTAAAGAAAATACTAAAGGGCAGAGGTAAGTGTGGTAGGCTAGGCAGGTGATACAAAGTTAGAAAGAGAATGTTATTTTTTTCATATAATGTGCTAATGTGACATTTACCACACAATTTACCACATAGAAACAGCATGCTGTTTTTATGACATGGATTTTTTGTGAATCCCACCATATATTGCATATATTCTTGGTATTATGATTTTTATGAATGTGGCAGTAAAAGAATCACCTCGTCCTGTGCAGTGAAGGATAACTAACACCACAATCTTTAGTTCTCTGTTGGAGAGATTTTTTTTGCCAAGCTGCACCATCTCCAGAGGGTGAATGATGGTGCAGAAGGGGCAGTAAGTGCTCTAAGGGTATTCCACAACAGATACACTTGTTTTGATGGAGTTTTGGGAAGCCAATCCCCTCCCCTGACCACAAGCTTTTTCAGACATTGAGAAAACTAATCCCGGGAAACCTGTATGAATGGTGAAGGATGAGGAAAGATTTTTTAGTCTTGGCTTTTGGCTTTCTGTCACTATTACTCTTTCAATTGATTTTAATGGAAGCTAATAATTATAAAAGCAGTTAAGGATTAGTAATTAGGTTAAGAATTTATGTTATCAGAAGGCAGATAACAAACTGTGGCGTAATACTTGTGACCTCCCTCTCTTTAATCCCTGTTGTGCAAGAGGGGCAAGATTTTAGTCAATAGCGCTGGGTGCTGCAGACTGTAGCCATTCATGAGAAGAGGATTTCTGTTTTTTGTTTGAATCTACATAGATGGTTTTGTTGTTGAGAGAGATGGTAGGGTATGCTAATAAAGCTGATGGAAAGTTGATGTGAGATATTTGCTTCATATAAAGCTCTGGGAGAAGCAGGGTACCTGCAAGGAGTGCAAATTAATTCATGGATACAAGGCACAATCTTTTAGCATTGGAGATGAAACCTTTCTTCTTTAACCTGTTGGACTCACAGATCTTGTGGCTATCATTAAAATAGTGTCATTTTGAGTTTTGGGTCTGTGAATAAGTCCTTGCAGTCTGATAAATGTTGAGTGATTGCATTTGGACTGATGCTTCAATGACATATGTTGACTTTTGTAAGCTGTTACTACAGAAGTTGTATGGTTGTTTATATTCTGTGCTTTTCAATTATTTCAGGATTTTTCTGAATTTGCAGGTTGAAAGGGTCTTAACTTTCAGGTGCAACAGAATAGTGTGTTTTCCTTGCAAATATTTGACACAAAACTTTTGCAAATCTTCAATTTTTAGACAAAAATAATTAGGTTGTAGGTTGCCCCACCTTTTTTTTTTTTTTTTTTTGAACAGAGAAAGTTGTAGAGTAAGCAGAGGAAATTCTGTCTTACCCTAAGTGGAAATATTTGCAGTTCTGTAGGTTTGAAAGACAGTATATATCTGAAGTAGTAAAATGTAGAAGGTTGTTATTAAAAAATTTGCTCTGATTATAATTCTTGAAACAAAGCATAAATATCTATGATTTTATCGTATTTTTAAGTCAAGGAAAGTCTTTTTCTATGACAGTCCTTTTACCTGGGGAAAAAAAATAAAGGCATAATTTTAGATCAAAGGCATTTAGAAATGTTCTGGTTTTTCCTTTTTTTTTAGTTGTAAGGTCTCAATGGGCCTTGCTTTCACGAGTTTTCAAAAATAAGCATACAGTAAACTAGGTGGAATTTAGGCCATCTGAATATAGCACCATATTTATAGTGGGATGAACATTGTTTTCAGCCAAGACTTGTTTACAGCAGAATCCACTGAGTTCTGTGAATTGACTGTAAAATTACTTCAGTGCAGCTTGAAAGTGGGTTTAAGTTTCCCATTTACAAATGGGATGGATTTTTTTATTTAATGCTTCCAAGATCTCCCCTTCTGTCTCTCCCCCCAGCCATGATGATAAAAATAATGATTGTGAGTACTTAAATACCTATTGTAGAGGGTTTGGTTGTGTTTTGCATGAGGAAGAAATGGTAGTATATGGTCATGGCATTAAACATGTTGGCTCTGAGTCACAGGGAAGCAGTACCTGCATACTCACTTGCAGCTGTACAAAGCTGGAATTGGTGATGGTTTACACTTGGTGGTGGTTAATTTACACAGGCACGAGCATGGAAAGCTAGAACAGCACATGACAGGCTCAAGTCCCCAGCCTACAGCAAAATGTCTGTGACCTTACAGCACCTGCCTGTAAGGGTCACACCTGTTTCAGAGAGATTCTCTGAAATGTTCTCCACTTTGACTGATTAAACTTTGTAGCTGGGGGCTCAACTCTCATCTGCAGGCGAAGCAGTCCCTCTCTTGAGCATGATCCTATTGCTTCATTCAAATTTACCATTAAGTGACCTGAGAGTTTACATTTGCAATGAGGAGCTATGTTGTCCCAGTGGCATTTTGCTTAAACATGCTGTTAAAAACATTTAAGAAAAGCTAGAGCAGACTCTTAAGAAATAAGTACTTTAAAACCATTTTCTTATTTCCACAGTTGTGGTTCTTTGAGTAAATATTGCAGATTGAATCTGCTGCTTAGCACAATCTCAATCCAAAATTATTTACATTGTTCCTAACATATACTAAGGACTTGCTTTTGGGAAGAAATAGCTTTCATATTCTCCTAAGAGAGCTATGTACAGCTAGTGTAGGATGTTGATGAACTGCTTAGTGTTAGTACATTGTTGCTGTTATTACTAGACTCTTTCTTTGCAGCCAGACTGGAGAAAAGACAAGAAAGGCTATTCTTCACACACCTGTACACTTTGACTGAAATAAATTTTTCAGATATACTGAGGTCTTACTTAGCTGTTGAAATCAAAACTTACTGTGCCTTGATAGTCATGAATCTTCTGTTAGTAGCAAGTGAGCCTGCTGTGGATTATGTGTGCAATTAAAGTGACTAAACTTGGAGGAAAATGTGAACTATAAAGTTCTGAAGGAAGAATTAGAAACATAGATTCTCCACTTTTCATTTCTACCTTTTTATCCTTTTCTCATTTTCAGCTTTCAAAGGGTTTTATTGTATCCTTCCTTAATCCCCACCTTTTTAAAAATACATTTTTTAATGTCCTACTTATTTCCTCCTTCTGCCATTTTTCTCTCAATACCTTTTCTAGATCTCTTTACCTTTTAATTAACATCACATATGGCAAAAGAAAAATTTCTTCTGGCTAGCTAATCTTTTAATATTCTCAACTTAAGCAATGAGTCACTATGACAATACCAGCCAGGCTTTATAATCCTCAGGCTCTTTGGAGAAGTATTTGGGAACTTTTGTGTTCAGGGTATTAACACAGAGTAAGGTTCTTTCCCTTCCTAAATATTTACTGTGATCTGGTGGGATTTAGATTGGTATGAGAGCATGTGAGTGCAAGGCGCTGGATATTTCATGTTTTGCTTCACTCTTTTCCATGGATGAATGCTCTGTAAGAGAATGCTCTGTGTCAGATACTACTTTATCTCCTGTACTAAAGAGGGGTCTCTCCCTTGTGGGGCTGTGGAATGTGGCTTGGTGGGTGGGAAGCAAGAAGCCCAAGGAAAACTATTCGGCCTTTGCCTTCTCTGTTTCCCCTTTCCTGTCCGTCTGCCACAGTCTTTCCTCTCTCTTCTCTGGGAGCTAGATGAAAAATTTGCTTACAGCCATTAGGGAATAGGAGGAGTGAAGAAGTACTGTGGGACTTCTGGTGGAAACTGGTGTACAGGGCGTTGCTTTTTCTGGGAAGCTATCCAGGGACAGGGCAGGCTGTGCAGGGACTTGGGGCACAAAAACTCTCAGGAACACTGTCTTTTTGCTGATACAGATTGAGATGTGTCTAAAGTTGTCTGCACAAGCTTCTCCAGTATTAACTCTTGTAGTTAGCTGCAGTAGTTTTTATTTTGATCATGATTTTTTCCCCCTCTGTAGTTGATAGAGGCTTTGTAATTTGTTTGACTGTTAAGATCAAACAATAGCTATTGATCACAAGTATTTGTTGTAGTAACTCAGATATGGCTTATAACAGAAATAGTATTTATGGCAGCCAGTACATGCCAGATAGCTCTTGCATGGGATAAAAACTGCTGGTGTGGGTGAAAGTGGTTTCTGACACCAAATACGCCACACTAAGTGAAGCTCTTTGTCCAAGGATATTTCAAACTGTACAAAACCTCAGCGGGCCACCTGCCATGGTAGCTGGTGCTCTGAGCTTCCCAGAGATGGAAGGAGTGCACTTTTATTTTTCTAGTTCCGTTTCCCTTCACTTCAGATATAAAGTTGTCTTATTAATAATAGTATAAAAGGACAGTTAATAGCATGGTATATGTTGGGAGTTAGTCCTTCTTTCCTATCCCAGGATGACTATCTGAGAAAACAGAAGTGGAAATATGTTTTTGACTGAATATTTTAGCCCAGTGGTTCCTAAGAATAAAGCTATTTTTAAATTTAACTACAGCATTCACGTAATTAGAGAAATGGAAATTTTGGGTCCACAAAGTAAAGCACACTAAAACTGGTATATACAATTTCATATGATCTTAATATAAGTATTTTCAGGTGGTGAGAATTTTCCAGGATATATAGTGTAGTGATTTTTAAGGAGGATTCATGAAAAAGTGATTAGAAATTTACAGCTGGATTTCTTAGTATCCTGAGATTTTTGTTTGTTTGTTTGTTTCAACTTCTGTCTGCTGTTCTTCCTTGCTGTTCTTACAAGCAGGAGTTGGAATGCTTTGGTGTTTGAGAGAATACTGTTGTCTTTAGTTTTACATTCCTGTTTGAAAGCAATTTGTTTTCAGAAGTTGGTTGGTAGTTCCAGGAATCCATAATCACATGAAGTTTCTACTTTTGCAAGTAGCAAAGTGAGCTGTATTGGTAGGCAAAACTGCACAAGTGTTTAGTCTCAGGGGAATAAAAATAGGGTGTGACTGTTAGAACCTTCCTTCATGCCTTAAAAACTATTTTTACCAGAAGGAATTTTAGCGTATTTTATTTCCAGTTGTGATTCTATTCATGTGTGTTGTTTTAATAGCTTGCATGTGATAAAATTTAGCAGTGAGTAAACCATAGAGATTTTCACATTGATGCTAGGAATTTGGATGTTTCCACTCCAGCTGTGGTGTAGTAACCTTTCCTTATCCTGTTTGGACTCTTGCCCTTTATGAGCCTCTTCATCTCATTTTAGGAATGTTATCTCACTTGGCTCTCACTTGGAGCTGACTGTCTTTGAAGACACCTGTGATTCAACTTCACCATCAGTTCTCTTGACACTGCTCACTTCTCCAGTGTTGGCAAGTGCTCTTCTTGGTTCTTGTCACATCTGTCATTTAAAAGCCCAGAATAGGGCTCTGCTTCTCATCAGCCCTGGTACTTCTCTCGATCTTTGCCTCATGCAGTATTGCACCATCACCTGCTCTTTCCTACTGCCAAATCTTGCCAGGCCACCTTCCTGCTGGAACACAACTGCGCTTATGATACAGGCTGCCTTTTGGGCAACTTCAGCTTTTCAATCTCAATTATGGGAGTGAAAAAAGACTGATTGTCAATTTGTAGGATGCTTCCTTTCGCCAAGGCGTCTGAAATTGATTTATGAGCAGTAAGATATTAAAAGTTCTGTGGGATCAAATTGTATGAGTGAAATAAATGAATGTAAGGACATAGGAGGTACCCTATAAACCAAATTCTTAAGTACTTTGTTTTGTTTTAAAGACAGACCCAGATCTGAATCAGTGTAGTCATTCTTGTTTTCTGTGGTGAGCACAAGGAGGATACCTAAGAAAGAATAAATGGGACAAACGTAGTTAAAAAAATTAGTTTAATAATGATAATAATATCTATATAAATATAACAATAATAATAATTTTAAAAGTAGTTTAAAAATGTAGTACATTTCCCCAGTACTCTCCCAGCCTTTGGCCATTTTCAGCTAAGGGATTTCCTGAACCTGTTGTGCTTTGTTACTCCAGTAACCTTCAGTGAAGCTGCTCTTCCTGGTGTTTTCCCAGTTTCCCCTCAAACCTATTTAAACTTCGCTCCAAGGTATCCTTGGGCAACAACTTCTGTGGATGAGGGATTTTTTGAGCTTGCTTCCCGTCAGCTTCATTAAATGTTCTAGTTACTGTCAGTCCTCATCCATCTTCCTTATGCCACTTGCAATTTATAGATATCTGTCAGGGTTACTCATTCAAGGTGAAGAGTCCCAGCATACTCGGTTCCTCCTCAGTTTGTAGGCATTTCCTTTTTTTGATAATCCTTGTTGTCTTTTGATGTATCTCTTAAATATGTTTCTTACATATTTGTTTTGGTAAGAGGTAACTGTGATTCCATATGGTGGTATAATTGTTTTCTGTTTTCTTCTCAGTTCTTTTGCTAATAATTCATAATATTTGAACTGAGGTTTTATTGTCAATGAGCACTGAGCAGATGCTGTCATGGAATTACCCATCGTAATTTGAAGTTTTGCTTCTGAGAGGCAATGGACAGCTCAGAGCCTGACCTTTTGTTCATCAGGACAGGATTATTTTTTTCACATACATGGTTTTACCTTCTCGTGTATTGTGCTTCATTTCTGTAGTTCAGTCACTCTGCAGCTATTTGTAGTTTTTTGTCAGCCTTATAGCCTTTGAATCTCTTAATGTAATTAGCAAATTTGTTTGCCTTGCTGCTCACTACTTTCCCATGAATGTGCTGAAGCGAGCAGATCACTGCGTAACTCAGGTGATTCTTCCCTCCATGTCGAACAGAAGCCCTTAATACCTGCCCTCTGCTTCCAGGTTTTTTTACACCAGTTACTTATTCATGCCAGACCATCCTTCTTAGGTCATGACTATGTAGCTTTCTTAAAAACATTTGATTGTCTCCCATATTGAAGTGTCCATATATGAAAATACTGCCACTAGTTGAAAGCAGTGAGGGATGACCCATGTTCATAAATGTAGTCACTGAAATACAATAAGCTTGTTAATGTTGAAAGGGGAAAAAAATTTAGCAAGCAGATCAGGGTATACATATCTTCATTGGTTAACGTACTTTAGACCAAATAAAGGAAAGTAATTTTTTGCAAAGAAATTTTCAATTTTTTTCATTTTGTTCTCTTCCTTTGCTTTTCATGGGAGATAAGGAATTAAGAAGCAAAAGGCTTTATTTTGATTTGTATGGACAGCTTCTGTTTGGAAATTTGACATCAGTACTTCCTGAAGGTAAAGATTCTGCCTCAGTTTTCATGAGAAATATGCCTGTCTGTCTAACTATATCCTTGGGTTTCTTTAGTGCTTGCCTTTACCCTGTCCAAATTACTGATTCAAATATTTCAGCCAGTTCTATTTCTTTTCTAGTTAGTATGTAATGACACATCTTGTTGTAAAGAGGAAATCTATTAGATTTTTCCCAAGGTCTGTGCTGTAATCCTAGCTAGTGCCAGATTGTTCCTAATTGTCCTGTTAGATATCCGCTGACCTGATCCTCATGGGCTGTAAGTGCATATAGCATCATGAAACTATTTCAAATAGCAATTTGGAACCAAGTATTTGATTTTTCTTTCCTTGCAAATTCTGTACAGATAAAGTTCCTAACACAATGTGGCAGCAATGTATCTGGTTTTAAATGGGTTGGATGTGCTTCTGTTATTTGAGAGGACAGGAGGCTGACTGCCTCAGGCAACAATGAATATATATGAAATGGAATAGGGTAGATTTGTGTTGTTTACTCTTCTGGCCGGAGATGGTAGCTTTCTTCTCTCAGTGAAAGTCACCTTACATTCTCTCAGTAAATAAAAGCACAGTGATTGTTCTGAGACCCACGTACAGTTTCAGTACTTCATATATCCTATTTTGTATATTTCTGTGCCATATGTGTTTCTGTGACACTGCTTAGCTATGCAACACAGATTTTTGTTATCTGAATGTTGCAAACAAGCTGCATCTCAGCATTAACTAATGTTTAAATCATTTTTAGTGAACGATTTCAGGTGGATTTGATTAAAGTGCATCTGAGAAAATGGAAATTTTTATTATATGTTTGATAGGAATTCAATAACTTGAGACGTGGTTTGAAGGCTGATTATTATATTTTGGTGGGTTGTGTAGCTCTCACTTGGATTTCCATTTTGATAAATACCATGTTTTCATGTAAAATACCTAAAATACCCTTAGAATGCTTTAATGACAGTGCTTAGAATGCTGTAACGTGTGTCTGCCTACATGAAATCTCATTTCAGGGCTTAGGGTCAAAATTCTTATTTTTATATATTTGAAGGTCTTTGAAAAAAATATATTTGTTAAAATGTAGAGTTGGAGAGTTCCTCTACTCGTTTAATGATGATATTTTTGATGGGATGATACATGGGATAAAGAGGGTTGGTTTTTGTACAGCAATGAGTTCTGCTTTTAATGAGGAGCTCCTACCACTGCAACAGGACAAATACATAGAAAAAATTATGTACTGGAGCCTCAAAAAGAAAGATCCAAGGACTTAAGAAAAAGTTGAGTTCTAGGACAAAATGTGCAACTCAGTATTGTCACTTGATCAGGTCCCAGAAGCAGCTCAACGAGGAAAATTCCCTTTTGGCCAGTCTTAGTAATGGTGGAATGGCTTGTTGACTTGCAATATTGTTAACTTGCACTCAGTGGAAATCACATGTGACAGAGCAGGTAATAGGCACTGCTGGAGGTTATGGCACTTTTAAAAATAATCTTAAAAAAATACAACAGTTTTATACTTCTATACACTCTATAATGCATGAAAATGAATGCTAAGTTATTTTAAAATTTCCAGTTAAATTAGTTATCTGTATCAGAACGTAATCTGGTCAGTAAAAATACTATTACACTTTTTGCAACTCACAAAACCAAATTAAAACTGGAAAGGTAAGATAGCAAAAGGATTACCAAGAATAAGATTCTGTGTGTGACCATGGTTGGTCCCTGTTGGATTTGTACATTGTGATGGTCTGTAAATACAGTATGAGATTTTTTTTTATTCCATGGCACAGTTGCCTGGGTAGGCCTGAATGCACAGAATAGATGTTCACTTAGCAAGCAAATGTAAAATACATACATTCACTGCTGGTGTCTCATACATCTCCTTATAGTTTAATTTTTTCATGCCACTTCTCTAAAAGTGCTGGCCTTTTCTCATGGGCTTTCCTATGCTGCTCTGCATTATTATACCTTTTATATCAAGTTTCTACAAGTTCCATGTTACCATCTATTTCTTTCCATTTCCCTTCTCTAGCTTGTGTCTTCTTTGCTCTTGAATCAAACAGCTTGCCTTCCTTTCTGAGTTGTGGTCTTCACTGAGAGAAATGGAGAAGGACTTTCTTATCCTACCCTCTTTGATATTAAAAGCCCTCTACTTAAAATTAGTTGTGTCCCACAGCTTCAGGCTGGTTCAGACTAAGTTGTTGTCTGCCAATGTTTCATGTGTAGTTTAGTTAACTGTGTATAAATCAGATTCTAAACTGTAGTTTAGTTGACTACACGTGAGCTGAGGATAAGGAGCTGAGAATTTTGAATTTATTTTTGGACCCTCTTGGGCAAGATTTCTCTCAATTTCATCAGTTTGCCAAACTTGTGTAAATTTCCCCAAGATTATTGGGAGGCAGATATGATCCAAAATCCATTTCCTGTGAAATGTCAGAACTGAAGAATTACATGTATGAAAAAAGGCACATATGCATATTAGTTTGCCAAAACCTTTTAATGTCAGTGAAAAATATTACCAGTCCTTCTTTCAGAAATGACTGAATTGTGTTGCAGATTTTTTTCCACAGTCATTGAGTATGATGAGAGCATAACCCTGAAAAATTTTAGATGAACTCTTTTAACGATCAGAAAAATTTGTCTTCATAATGTTGCAGAATTCAGTAGGTTTTGAATTTAAGTATTTATATTGGGATCCTCATTACTGTGGTGTCTCTTTTTAGTTTCTTTTACTTAGAAAACATCATAACAGCATGTTTTAAGGTGGGGCAATAGAGTCTAAGTGGAAAATTCTGAAAGAACAAGCCTGCAGTTCACGTTCTGGGCTATTTCTGTGTAGGAAAATGGCACACCACAACCCAATACAGTGAGGCACGATCAGTTGTTTGCTGCTCAAAGAGGAGGCAGAGGGGGACGCAAAGAGATTTGCTCAGGGTGCTGCGTGGCACACATGCTTTGTTGGTATTAGCACCTCACAACCACTGAGTTTCCTGAGTTTTTGCATGACAGCAAACTAGATGAAGCATGACACAGAACTAAACCACTTTCCTTTGCTCATGCTAGGTTGCTGTCAGGCGGATAAAGCGTTTAGTCACATCAGTACCTCCGCGTGCCCTCCGTGGCCTTTGGGCTGCTGCGTTGGCTGTGGCAGGATTTGTGCCAAACTCAGCCTCGTACCCCTTCCAGAGTCACTTTGAGTTCCTCCATGTATTGAAGTGTCTCTTTTTTTTGCACACAGCTTTGCTTAGCCTGGCAGAGTAATGCTCTATCCATGGCATGGATAATCTCCAAACCAGGTAATCCTTACAAGAGTTAAGAGGGTGATGATTATGTTGGCACTATCAGTTATACTTCTAGTACACAGATAATATGAATTACAAGTAGTCATCTCACTTTGCAATGCAGTTCAAGAGGTTTACTGGCCTAATCAGGTACTAAAAAATTATACCAACCACAGCTATTCCTTTAAGACTGCTTATTTTGGCCAAGTATTCTCTTGAATATTCCTTCCACTTGAAAAAAGCTTTGGAAGATGGTGAAAATATGCTGATTGAGTCTTTCTTGTGTCTTAATAACTCACTCATGTTTTTTAAAAAGCTTTACATATTTGTGTATTGAATGACTTAATTCAACTTCTCAAGGGCAGGGTTCACTGTTGTGCCTGAGGAATTCTGCAACATCTGTAGTTTCATTTATACATACAGATATTTGGCTTTACACTGAAGTTGGTGTTCAGTTTACGGCATTGGATCTTGGAAGACAAAGATGTCTGCAGGAGGAGGATGGAGGCAGCAGAACAGTGCTTGAACAACAGGTTGATACTGATGAGTGGGACCATAGTGAGAAAGCAACTGACTGGTAAAAAGTTGTAAATAAAGCTAAACAATCAGTGTCTAGCTCTTCTTTTAAGTCTCTCTACGTGTCAGATTAAGTATTTTGAATCATGTATCTTGTTAGGATGATCTAGTAGCTCAATTAAAAGTTTCGGTAGTAAAATCAGTAAATCTGTTAGCTCTTAGTTTATGTAGCTACTTAAACTGTCATAGGATTGACTATCTTTCACAAAATATACTTGTAAATATTCAGATCAGTTTTATGCAAATTTCTTTCAAAGAGTAGCATTCTCTAGAGACTTTTTTGGGTAACCCCTGTCCTTTTGCATAAGTAATTAGAGATAATAACTATTTATGGGGAAAATTATTAGATCGCTAGCTTGTCAACACACCTTTTTCCATTTTTGATGACTTGCATTCATCTTTATGCTGACTGTATTTCCTGTATTTCTTACTCCTGCCAGCACTCCTTATGTTTTCATTTCATGGATGTATTTGTTACCTTACATACAGGAGTACCAGTGAGGAAAAAAATAAAATGCTTTAGGATTGCCTTGAGACATTCATGCATCTGGATAACTGTCCCTTGGACAAAACTGGAAGTACTGAAATTTTCAAAACTTGGACTGTAAAGCCCAGCTGACAAGAGGTGTTCATGATTGCTGCTGTATGGAGCGTTTATTTAGCAAAAAGGAAATACAATCTCTGGATGGAACTTTGCTTAAGAGATGGTGGTGGTGCACTGGCATGCCAGTTCATGAATGAAAAAGCACACTCATCAGTCTGCAGAGAGTGTCATAGACTGGGAGAAACCCTAGCCATTTTCCGTCCTTTGTATTTATATTCCATTTTCTTTACTAAGCTATTGTCTAATAAGTTCATTCTTTGTTTTTGCATAAATAGGGCAGCAAATATCTACTGTAGAAGCAATGGCAGATGATAAGCAGTTTCAAAAGATGGAATTAAATGTTGAATTCTTTGCCTTCCTTTATTTTGATACTCTTAAGTATGTGTTCCTTCCATGACTCAGCAGCACAAGTAGGAAATAGAGTTCATGATTATTCTTAGTCTCAGGGCTATTTCATCCCAAGAATAGACTCATATACTTTGGTCCCTGAACCTGAACAATACCCTGTCCTTATATAGCTTTTAAAAATAATCATGGCACAGAAGCAGAGTTGAGCTGATTGCCAAATAGGATGGTAGGCATTTTTTTCTGTGCAAGCTTATTGACAGGAACCTTTGGTTTCCTTTGTTTCCTCTGAAGTGTTAAAGAATGCTCCATTGTTAGTGCTCCATTATCTGTGTTCTACACCTGTAGGTTTCTAAAAAAGAAGTGTTGGGGAGGTTTTTTGAGGGTTGGTTTGTGTGTTTGTTTTGTTGTTGTTTTTTGATTATTGTTTTTTTGGGGGGGGAAGTTGTTGTGTGTGTGGCTTTTTGTGGTGGTGTGTTTTTGTTTTTACTTCTTCTTTTTCCTTTGCTTCCTGTCTGTAGAAGGGGAAGTTCTGGAAAAGGAAGGGCGATAAATGAGTCAGGGCTATACTGGATTATCAAGAGTGAACTGCTAGCAGCATATATGATTGTTAGTCATGTTCTTGTGTCTCCTAGAGATCTTCAAAACTTCACATATTTCTTCAGAATTTTTTCTATTCTGTGAATTGTCCTCGACTTAATGCATTCCTGTTAGTCAATAATTAATGGCAGAACTATAATCTGTCAGGGGGCTTTGTGGACAGCTATGATTTTCCTCATGATGGCACAATAAAAATGGGAAGTAATTTGGAAAGGGGTTTTTTCCACACAGTGGAAACCTGAGTCAGAAAACATAAATTTTGAACTTTGGAGAGCAGAGTGACAGAGCACAGAATGTGGGTCTCTGCTTCTCTCCTTTGTACCTGAATCAAAAGACTCTATTCTTTTCCTTTGGATTACTAACATGTATTTTGTAAGATCTTTGAATTCTACCACAACTCAAGCATATGGATCAGAAAGCTGTTCTGAATATAACTAATTATGTGAAATGAGCTCTGTACATATGCTTTGAATTTTGAAGCTTTAATATTTGGTGGGGATGGATTTTTAGAAGTTAAAATAAACAATTCACTTTATGAAATTCACATTTCAGACTTTGTTTTATCCTGGTTCCTAAGCAGTTATGATTTGCAGTTTTGCCAGCTAACAGAAGTGTCTTTGTACAATTATTCTAAATAAGAAATAGAGAGGAATTATCTTTTATTTAGTGATACTTTGGTGTATGTTTATGTCAGATCTATCTGGAAAATATTTTTAGCTGTCAAATGGATTTTATTCTAGCTCTAAAGACTCTTTTTATGTGCCAGGTGATTGAATTATATATTATGATTTTGGAAAGTTTTGTTTATTACAGCAGGTGGTTGTTTAACAAAGTATATCTATGTGGATGCAGAAAGATAAAGCACTTACTAGAGCAATGGAGAAGGAAATCCAGCAATAGCCTAATTTTTGGAATGACATAAATAACTGCAAAGACATGCAGTCAGACTTTTCTTCCAGACTATGTTTTTCCTAGAAATATCATAAAATAATTTTTGTGGTCATAATAATATACAGACATAAAAGTGGAAATCATATACATGTGTAGCATGTAAGTGGGTTTATGCATTTTGAAGTTGTTGCGTGAATTACAAGTATGTATTGCTAAAACAACTTTGTCTTGGTTATTGTCTGCGGAATCCAGTAATTCTGAAGGATCAGGGCACTTTACTTTGTATATTTATGTATAGGCTGGTTCTGCCAAGCATATTTGGAGCTCTCCAAGTTTGGAGCTCTCTGAGCATCTTGCTTTGTTCATTATGCAGGCAGGACATGCTGGACTCAGGTGTTCCTCCCACCTCATAATTCAGGCCAGTGGCAGAAGGGAAGTGACACTGCCTAATTCCCTGTGCAGTCCTGTTTGCTGGACCATATTGCCTTCCAACAAGTAAAATTAACTTCCATGCAGTGATTACAAAATTGACACAGACAAAATTTATCTGTCTTATTGCATGGTGATCACACTTGACTCTCCTGTTTAGCAGATCCAGGAGGGTAGGACTGCTTCAGACCTGCTCGGTGCTGCTGCTCTAGTTTGTCTGGGATGTTGTAATATTTCCATTATTAAGGCTTGTTTTTAAATTGCACGTGACTGGTATTTGAAAAGTCCTTCAGTTATTAAATCTTTGCATCCTAACTCTCTCCCTGCATTTGAAGAGAAAATTGATTCAAAATATAGAAATCTACTGAGTAGTGAATAAACTCAGAATTCTTGTTTTCAGACTTTACTGTCTATATTTTAGAAATCTTACTGATTAGGTGTATCTCCAAAAGACACATTAATTTTGTAATTAAAAAAAATGCATCTTTCTTCTGGTTACTCAAAAGATCTGTATTGGTTCAATAGACTTTTACAAGTTTATACTAAATAAAAATTCAGGTTTTAATTTTTGTATCTTGGGTGTTCTGGGGTTGATTCAAACTGTGTTGGTTCTTCAGTAGATCTGTCATGTGCAAGCATGTTTGTCACCAAATCATAGACTGTGACTGAAAAACTGTTACTTCACAAATCAAGTTCTACAAGGGGTTTGAACTTTATGGCATCAGTTTGACTTGACAAAATGAAGGTAACAAAATCTAAGCATGAATCATAGGAAAAATACCAACTACTAGGTGTTGAGTATGTTGCTAGTAATATGGAAGAGATCTATGCTGTGTATTACATAAAATGCACTTAATACAGAATCATTTAGTTTTAAAATATTCTTGTATTTTACTACAGTAGCTATTATGTTGTGGAGAATGATCATCTCGGTTCACTTTGGTATAAAGCAGTGTTGTTTCTTTTTAATTTTGGAAAGATAAGGTTTTTCTGATCAGCATGAAATTCATTCTCTACTGAAATAAAGGAGATGTGTATGCTCTGTTGCAGGCCTAGCATAGCTAAGGAAACAAATTCCACCTCTGATTTGCTCCTGGTTGGCAGTGAAATTAGATTAAAATTTTAAACTCTGAAGGCTGGCTGCTGAGACCTTAAAACCATTGTTTCTCTGTAATTTGGATGGCCCTTTTTTTGAGCTGTAGCTCCAAGGTGATCTCTTAAGATATCTCTCACCTGCTGGAATCTAGAGAGTCAAAGGGTCTCTCAGGAGCATGTATCTGTCTGCTCAGCTCTTATGTGCCACTGGGCTGTCAGTACTTTGCCACTGCATCAGACTTTACTGTGACCAGAAGAAAAGCCTTTATTACTGCAAGAGATAAAGACTGAGTTGATCAAGATTGGTTTCATTACAGCTTGGTGGTGGGAATGAGATCTCAGATAGGTGCTCAGATTGAACAGTTCTTTGTCTTCTGTTAGAATTCTTCACAAAAATGCCAACGCTGATTGTTTTAGTTATTTTTTTTTTCAAATAAATGGGACTTAAATACCTTGTCTTATACTTAGGAATAGAAAATAAGATGAATAATTTTTGGCAGTGCTCCATCTTTTATATGGGGGAAAAGAATGGAGTCATCCTAACTTGAAAAATGGGGCTGCACAGACTGCCAAATGGATCAAGTGCAGTATGTGCTTCCTGAGGTGTCCTAGGAAAGCCCCTCCCCAAGACCTTAAAGTACATGTGCTGAAATGGATAGACATTGTCAGACAAGTGAAATGCATGGATAGGGAGAGTCACTGGTCTACCCTAATGGCATCATCACCTCGTATAATTCTTGAAAATCATGTCTGAAATCATTGAGCTTTGCATCTTTGTGTCAAGAAGGTACTGAGATCTGGTATCACGTAAGGATATCTAAGCAAAAATGGTGCAGTGTGTGCTTTGCTGTTCTAAAGAAAACAATATACAAGTGAACAATTAAGACATGATTTATCATGGCT
This sequence comes from Pyrocephalus nanus, assembly GCA_038380795.1. Taxonomy (NCBI): domain Eukaryota; kingdom Metazoa; phylum Chordata; class Aves; order Passeriformes; family Tyrannidae; genus Pyrocephalus; species Pyrocephalus nanus. Next base: position 18,729,357 of record CM076259.1, read on the forward strand.
ATTTGATACCAGAGAAAAGAAGAAAAAAACAGGTGCCCTGCCTATAAATTATCAAGAATGTGCCATTTTCTACTGTGTGTACACACTGCAATACATGTTCAAGCACAGATCAGGCTCTAGCTGGTTTCAGGTTTCACCTTTGCAGTCAGATAAAAAGAAGGTATCTTAGTTTGATATTAAAGCATTTTTTCTTGTTTATACAAATGCAAACAAAAAATAATTTTACTTTTTTCCTTTTTTTACCATCTTGTATAATGAAACAAAAGTGCATTGATGCACTTACTGACTGGTGCTCTTCGAAGAGGGAAGGAACTGGCTTTGTGATTTTGATAGAACCATTCAGATGCTTGTCTATAACTGTGCATTTGCTGTCCAGATCCTACCAGCTGTTGGTTCTGGTCATGTACTGTGCAGTTACACCTAACAGGCAGTGCATCTGCATGGACATGTGCATACAGACACACATACTCTGCTCTGGGCAAGGAAGTGCCCCAGATGGCACCTCTACGTGACTTCATCCCCTAATTCACTACAGGGCTCATGAGTCCAAGAAGCTCGCTGGGTGAATTCGTACCTGAAAAGAACCCCTGCAGCACAGTACGTTAATGTAGAGCATTAATTGTACCAGTCAAGGGAGAGCTCTGTTCAAACTTGCACTGAGTCATGTTCCCATCTGTCCTGAGTACAGAGAGCTGCTTGTTTAATCTTGGGTTTAGGGCAGGCTCAGGAAGCCACATTAAAATAGCTGTTGCTTGCTCCTTTGCATCAGGCTTGAGTTCTGAGGAGGAAACTAATAAAGAACACGTGTGTTTAATTAAAGTACAAAGGAAAGAGGAAGGGGGATAGCAAGGAACAAATCCAGAAAATAAGGAGCTATTGAGCATCATAATTATAGACATCTGATTATACTAGAGGAATTAAAGGACTCTGAATGAATTAGCCCTGCAACCATTCTTAATCTTGAGGGGAGGGAGAGTGTATTCATCAGGGGTTGCTTTGTTTGTTTTCAAAACAGCTATCTTTCTCATTATTTTCTTGGTAGTAAAACCTATAATAAAATCTGCAACACAGCTTCCACAGTAATCTCTATTGTAAGTTCTCAGATTTAGTTGAAATAATTACTGCTTCAGTGCTAAATTGAGTGTTCTTTTAGGAGGACCCCAGGAAATATGTTCAACTGTTTTTGAGATTTTGAGCATTCTGAAAGCTGCTTGGTATGCATGTATAAAACAATCTGTCCATATGATTAGGAGCTTATGAATAAGTTTGAATTTATTTAAATACGGTCTTTAAGCAGTCTATAAGTCACATGATTGATATACATTTTAATGTGTTTTTCATTAAATTGTTTGAGGCATTATTAAGTAGTATCTGAGATGGTGAAAGAGAATGGGTTGGACATACATAGACCACTTCTAACCCAGTAAAATACTCCATTAAAAGAATATAAATCCTTCAGTCTCCTAACTAGTGTCTGTCTCATGTATTAGCTGGGGAAATACCCTTTTCTTCACTGCAAGCAGCATCTAAAGATTCTCCAGGCATAAATCCTCATAAAGTTTGCTTCATCCTTATTTCTCATCTTCTCACCATCTCCCACAGATTTTTTCCATACAAAAGGATAAGTTGTATTTAAGGTTCTGTGTTCTTTGTATTATACTAAATGGGATTTCTATATCAAAAACTAAATAATTTTTCATTAACTGATACAAGTCTAGAAAGCTTATGGAAGTGAGCGGATAGCAAAGAAGCTGGATTTTTTTCTATAACATGCTAGCGAAAACTAAAAGCAAGTTTAAACTAAAGGGAGAGCATTTAAAAGGAGAATAGGCAGTAGGTGGAGTTAATGAAAGCTGGAAAGAAAATAAAAGCTTAAAACTGTAATAGGACAAGGGAGTAAATCTAGTTCTGTGTTGTGTTTATATTTCTAGAAACCTGGACTAAAATAGGTTTGATGTCACATACAGGACTATAATCTGAGTTTTTTGAATGCATGTTTTTGATTGTTTTGGGGTTTTATTTGCTTGGTTGAGGGTTTTTTTACTGTATTTACTGCCTAATTAGTGTAAATTCTTGGTTCTGCAATGATGAAATGGAATAGAAACACACAAGCTTAATGCACAAGAAAGGTATCTGAATATGCAGTTGAGAACTCAAATCTGTTCTGTTGCCAAAGAAATTATTTTATATTCATGAAGACTTATGATAAATACATCCTCAGAAGTGCATGGAAGCACAAACTACTGTTTTGTATTTCTTTGTGTTTTCTGTGGAAACCTCAGTGTGTTTCTTGTGACGTGCAGTGATTATTACAAAAATATGCAGAATATATGAAATACTGACAGATTGATTAAACTTATTCAGTTCTAAGAATTTGATCTGATTTTTTTCTCCTCTTATTATATCCACAGGAGAAACTTGACAAAGCTGTCTCTCATCTTCAGCCACATGCTAGCAGAAATCAAGGCTATTTTTCCAAATGGCCAGTTCCAGGGGGATAACTTTCGTATCACCAAAGCTGATGCTGCAGATTTCTGGAGGAAATTCTTTGGAGAGAAGTAAGTAGTAACAGTTTGCCAAATCCTTAATTCTTTCTACTCATAAGCATGAAAAATAATGAACTTTTCAAAAACCCAGATAATGCTTCTAAGTATGTTAGTGGCCATTTTAAAGGTAATTTCTCATACAAGTGTTAAAATTGGCTGAAATAGCTACATTCATTGTTATAAATGTTTTTTTCAGTGTTGTAATTTACTCAAAGGATGAATAAAAACATATGGGCAGTTCTGTCAAGGGTACTTGTACTCAGTCTCATTGCACAAAGTTTATTTGTTCCATTCTCTGGTGAAGATAGTACATTGCTTTCACAAAGTACAGGGCAAATCATGTCCTTTCATATTACATGTTTATCCTAGAAATAAAAACTTTTAAGTCTGAATTAGGAATTTGATATTAATTTCATGGACAGTATGTTTCCTTATCCCATTTTTAACTTTCTGGCTACTACAGTATTTAGTGGAATGAAATGTGTGGAATGTGGATATGTGATTCAATCCATATAGCAAATGCTGTAGTGAAAATGTGAAAGTAGGCAGATATGGTGTTCTTGGTTTGTTTCTGGGAAAATAAGTTTCATTTATAATACACATATAGGCTAATACAAGATGTGTAGCCTTTTCACTTTATCATATGGAGTGTTTATAAGTGTCACAGTGGCATAAGAGGAATGCCAGAGGCAGGATGTTTGTGTATTTTACGTTATAATAAAGCAGTCAAAATGGTCATCAGGTCTGACATCTTGCACAATGTAGGCAGAACAATTTCTGCGTTTTCTGGGCATGAGAAGCTCTTTAAAATAAGTCTTTCGCTCTTTATTTAGAATACCAGCATAGTAGATTGGCACTTCTGCAAATCAATTCTGCTCAGTGTGAATTTACAACAGTTTCACTTCCATGTCTTTTTTGCTAGTCTAAACACACCTACTGCTAGCTTTCTGCTTTCTGGTTTCGTGATAGTGTTGTCTGGTAATTTCATTCTTCTGACAAGTTTCTTTCCTGTGTAAATAATATTAGAGTGTGATTAAGTTGCTGTATCAGTCTTCTTTTTTGTTAGAGAAAAGAAATCTGACCATGTCTTGTGTGACCCATTTTAACATGTATATAATTTTCAAAATATCTGCAAAAGTTCAGCTAAAGTCTTTAGAAGGATTAATTTACATGACATGTAAGGCTCTGTATCAGTTGAGGCTTTTAAAAAACATGTCAGTCAAAAAAAGAAAAACAGGATCTTTGAAAAAAAAAAAAAGACTAATGATCATATTTGTTCACTGTTTCTATTTTCTCTTCCTCTCTTTTCCCCCCCTTGCTTAGCAACTCTGAGAATGTAAATTTCCTTGTGGTCCTTCTCTTTTCCTGTTGGGCTCTGTCCTTGAATGACCTTTACCAGCTGTCTTGATCACAAATTGCATTTCTGTCACTGGGATTTACAGATCTCACCTTCAAGCTGCTATTTCTTTTTACTGATTTGTCTGAACCAATTTCTTCAGCTCCTCTGATCACTGTGATGTTCCTCTTTGGGTTTCTTGACTGACTTTTACTGTCTCTGGGAGATTCAAGTGCTTTTCTTCCAATGGTTCTGCCGGTGTGCACTGGGAGATAACATAATAGAGAGGTACTTGAGGTGTCAGACAGTAGGGTGCTGTAACACGTTAGTAAGTTTTTACCACAACAAGGTTGGTAAGAGGAATTTTTCAACTGCATTGGTTCATCTGAACAACTGTGATCTACCCTTGTCTTTCTCTTGCTCGCACTTGACTCGTCTTCCCTAACTCATTCCCTGGAGCTCTTATTTCTAATACTTTTCAGAGCCCCAGAGCTCTTACCATGACTTTTCTAGGCTTTGTTTTTTCCTGCTTATGCAAATTTCTGTGTAGAATGCAACTTTAAGTGTGAACTTTCAGTACTAATCCTCTGACCTGCTCCATTCCTTCTGTGTGTACTTTGATAGGAGGTTTTGTGGGGGCTTTTTTGTTTATTTTTTTATATTGTTGGGGTTTGTTTGTTTAGGGGTTTTTTCTGTGTTCATTTTCACGGGGGAACACCTATCCATGACAGGCATGTGGATGTTTGGGTTTTGTTGTTTTGTGGTTGTAGTGTGGGGTTTTTTTTGGTTTTTTTTTTTTGTTAAAATCAGGAATGTTTAGGAATCAAGGCAGTTTGGGAACATCCAGTTAATTACATATGCAACCTTGTTTTTTTAGTACAGCCTAGAAGTTTTTCTTTCTGGTCAGAGGCTCTACTTTCAGACTAGGTAAATAACCCCAGTTACTGATGGTCCCAGCTCTTTTCTAATAAATGAAGCTGGTTTAGTTACCTGTCTTCTAAGCAGTGAACAATAGATCTGTGCTTGGCAGCCTTGCCCTTACCTCAGGTTTAGATAGTTGTGCTTAAGTAACTGTAAAACATGTAACAATATGTATGTCAAACAGATGAGGAAAAGGTTTGTTTGGCATTATGTTTAATCTCTTTATTAAACAAAATGCCTGAAGCTTTTTGAACACTGTTTTCTAATCCATTTAGAAATATAGGCAGGTATGCCTGTAAGCCACATCCTTTACAATGGGCCTGTTACGACAAATTAGCTTGCAAATATGCTGGTATCACTTCCCTAGAAGCAGAGCCTGCATAAAGATTTTGGGTGTTGCAAACAACTGATAAAATCTTTTTCTAACCTGGCTATCTAAAGGTAGGCCCCCTAGGACTGTCTGACACCTGCAGCTCTAGTTAGGTGTGCAGTGCAGTGAAGGAGTACAGGGAAGAACTATACTGTGTGTTCCCTGGCTGCATCTCTGTTTTACAGGGCAAACCTGGACTCCTCACTTGTTTGTGAAAAGCAGCACTTACTTTGGGGGCACTAAGTGATGCTGTTCAAGATTAGAGCATAAATGAAAAGTAAGTTGTGTTGGATCTTGGCTTCTGACGGGTAAACTGCAGCACAAGATACAATTCTGGTGCAGTTTGGTCTGACTTGGAAGAAGGGAATTTGAACTATTAGATTAATGTATGGGTTTTTTTCAACATAGCATTATCATGAAAACAATCTTCCTGTCTCTAAACACAATGAGTTGGAAGCTTTTATGTAATCAATTTTATGCTCTGATTTCTTTCTGAAATATTTTGTTTTCTTTTTTAAATTTTAAATATTCTAAATAGCAAGAAGCTCGTAGATAGTAATTTATATTTTTAAGTTGACTGTTTGACTTTCCATTTTTTAAAATGTGACATACAGTTCCATTTATAGAAAGCAAAATATGTAATTTGCTGATGAATAAAATCGAAAAGATAAAATTTCCATGATTTCAGTTTGTAGTTGAAAAAAAAAATTTCTTCAATTGTCCTTCTCCAGTGAATGGGGCACTCTCTGATTTTGTTGGTTGCATTTGCCTGTCTGAGCACTTGCTATAAAATTGTGCAGCTGTAATTAAGTTTATTCATCCTGTTATTAATAAGTGTCATAGGATACAGCCCTTTTTGTGTTTCAAGATAGTCAGGTGTACACAAGCATGGCTTCAGACTAATGAGCAAAATAAATGTCTAGGCTATTTCAAGTCTTCAATCATACTTAGGCTGCTCCTTTAATTTTTGCAGAAAACACAGAAATAGAACTCAGCAAGCAATTTGAATGGCTCCCTCAGAGCAACGTGCTAAGAGAATCACACATTTTTGGCCTTCAAATACTTCCTAAACTTTCATATTCCTGGTAGACCTCTATAAAACTTCTAGATAATGTCAGTGGCTAGAAAAGCTTGCCTGGAAGAGAATGCTACGTGAGAGCAACAGGTACATTGATAAGGGAAATCATCAGCCCTCACACAGGCAGAGTGTAAAAGGAGCAAACAGAACCTTTACAACTGTGAGGTTTTTCGAGTATTGCAAGTTTCAGAGGAGAGAGGGAAACCTTGGAAGTTACAGGATGTTTGGAAAAGATATGGAGAGATTAATGTGGAGTTTAGAAATTTATAGGGTGGAGATAATGAGATTTTTTATTATCTGGCTTCATACAACAGTATGAAGAAGGAAAAAATGGAGGAATTGTTTTCTCTGCAATGACAAAGTAGAGTAAGTATCCAAATTAGGGGGTATGTGAGGAGTCATTCAAAAGGCTGAATGACTGGAGTAGGGTCTCTGGCATTTTCACAGGCTATGAGAAAGAAGAGAACCTCTTAAAGAATATAAAGGACCTGGCTGAAAAAGACCTAAGGAATTGACACAAGCTTTACACCATGGCAGTCAAGCTCAAGATTTTAGATTAAGACCTATAGCAAGAAAGAGCTTGACAGTGTCAGAAGGAGGAAAACAGTGAAACTGAGAATATGCGATTTTTTGAATTTGTCCAGATTGCTAGAGTACAATTAACTGGAGCAAGTGGTTTTAGTGGAGTGAATCTTCACCCATGGTTTACCATTATAGTTGTGTTGAAGCAAGTGCTAGTTAATGTACAGCTAAACTGTAATGTTAAACAGAACTGTGAAATTGTAAGGCATGTAATCAGCAGTTACATTTGTTTACAGATATTTTAGAAACCTCCAGTGGGTTATAAATATGCATATAAAATGTAATCTGATAGCATCTTCATTATCCGTATTTTATTACTGTATGGTGCTTGATAATTTCCCCTGATTCCTCACTCACTTTAATAGCACCTTACATCTTTTACTAGTTTTCTGTTCTGAGTAAAAATGTGCAAAATACCACTGGGAGCAATCCTGAACTGAAAAGGAGAGTGGGTGAGATGACCTAAGAGATCTTTCAGCTTCTGAATTTGAAAGCTACAGTGAAGTCATGCAGAGCTTGGTAACTATTGAAATTTGTGATTTGTGGCTGTCTTAGTGTTACAGAATGAATCACCAGCAAAATGTCAATGTTCTTAGATTTTCAATTCTCCTTAGCTATGCCATTTATTCAACTTTTAAGCTTTTATTCTTCATTATGGAACTTTAAAAATTTGAAAGCATTTCTGTTATTATTGCCAGATAAATTGATTTCCTCCCACCTTTTACTTTCAAGAAAATAGAAATTTTTTCACTGCTGAGGTCAAAAACATTACTGTTTTAATGCTCCTATACTTTTTTTCCAGATGAGGCCTGAAATTATATTTTTTATTGGAATTTATGAAAAAATGTGGCTATTGATTTCTCAGTAGCAGTTAAACAGTGTATTTCAAATCGATATTCTAAACTTTGAGTAGTTGTGGTTCTGCTGTGGTCAGTGCTTTTTGGCTCAGGATAGAACAGACGTACCCTCAGTGGCTTGGGTTCAGAGAAGAAGCAGTATAACAGGCAGACCACAGTGCACAACTTATCTGACAGCTAAATGTTTTTTCAAGTTAGAGAGACCTCACATAAGCTAAGTTTTAACACCTTGTTAATCCCCTTAATTTATTACTTGATTTTCTGTTTTTGCTGCTGATAATGCCCAAGAGCCCAAGTGTTGCCTGAACACTGTGAAAATACAGAGTGAAGAGTTGGTCCTGGCCCAGAGACTTCAAATCTGAGTATGAACTGAAGTGTAAAGGGAAGCCCAAGACAAAGAGAGATTAAAGTGGAAAAGGCAGTGATCCAAGTGCTGTCACCTTCATCACCATCAAGAAGGTGTTTTGGCAACAGGAACTTTTAAGGAGAAGGATATAAACAGGAATGGGGCATTTGGAGTGTGGTTCCTTCCTCAGCTGATCAGTAGCACAGGAAATAAGCTTATTGATATGCTTGTTTAAACTTGAGCTGGAGACAGAAGGTACTGTTCCCTGGGTTCTAGTGAGACATAAATCTCATTAGACCTTTTTCCTCCAAATGCAAGATGAACAAGTTTGAATAAGAAGACAGATAATATTCTAGAGAAGAGCTAGTCAATGAAAAGCTGTAAGATAGAATTAAAAACCAGAGAAGGACAACAGTCTTCCCAGCTATTCTTGGTAGCTGAGTATTTGGTAAATTGCATGTACAAAAGATAAAGAAAAGAAACTTGTAATACTTGGCACACAAGATGGTGAGACAGGAGAACAGACTCTCAGTGGATAGACTGGAGAGGCAGTGTTTTAAGTATAAAAGCATGTGCAAAAGCGTGGTGTGCTTTGGCTTTATGGTTAGAGATCAGACTTGGAAATATATAGCTAAATGTATCCCATTGGGGACGCTTCAGGAAATGCAGACTTCTTCATCTCTTAAGGAACTTGCTGTCTCTCCAGCAATGTCCAGTTACACAGCTTTGGAAGTGGATTTTTTTGGTGGTATATTTTCCCCATTTCATAAGGCTCATTTTCTCTCTTTTACCTTCTCTATTCTCTTGCTGAAGTCATCTATATTTGTTCTGAATGATGTCACTATTTAATGACTGTATTGGCACGATATGGCAGAATTCCTTTTTTCCCCTTAGGATTGAACTTCTCAAGCCTTCTGTGTGTCAGTTATTTGCTCTACAGTTCAGAAGCAGTGAAAACATGTGACCTCCCACTTAAAACTGAAGCAGCAGTCTTAAGAAAATGCTCTGTTCAGTGGTGATAAATTAAAATCCACGTTGCTCATTGCAGACTTGCAAAGAATGTTGTTTCTATCTGGGTCAGTATTTGCTTGAATATTTTTGAGTTTGCTCTGGATACAGTAATGGCCTTTTCATGTTGTGTTTTCTGGCAACATTTGAGAAAGTCTCTTGCAGACAAAAATGTTCACTGTAAGTTTAAGCTATACAGGTACTGTGTTTACCTTCCTAGACATTCTTGTGGTTTGCTCTGGTTCAAATGGAAGCAGTGTCACTTGACATTCCAGAGTAGCTGTGTCTCTGCAGTTTTACTCAAGTGCTGTACGCTGCATGCTCAGAAAATATTTACTTTCTCTCCAGATTTATTTTAATGTATTTTGCTTTTTAATAATGTAGCAGCATTCAGAGAGTTTAAGAAAATCCTATGTAAACATGATCAGGGCAGGAGGGAAGAGAAGACCTAAATTCCTCTGCCAAATTGTTTGAAAATCACATGCTAGACACTAATCCTTTTCCTTTAAGCATATGGAAATTGTGTGGGTGGTGTTTAAAACACTTTATTTGAGATTATAGAGTGATACTTCACTTTGATGTGTGACAATAATAGTAAATAGATACCATTCTATGTAATAATATTTTCAAAAAGCTTGTACTTGGATCAGAACACTTTTGAATTCATCATTCTTCAAATATGCTTACTAGTTTTACTGTTGCAGAGGACAGGGGGAGAAGTAGTGTCATTTTGAGAGGCTTGTAGAAAAATGGCTTATTTTAGGGTTTTTGACAGGAGAAATGGCTTGTTTTAGGGTTTTTGACAGGACTCTTTAAGAAGACAATCCCAAGGTAAATACAAGATCCAGATAGTTTTGTTGATTTCAGTGGTGCACAGAAAACCTCTTCAGGAAATATTTTTCAGGGTCATTTGTTTTATTTTGTTTTCTTTCCTTAAATTGACATGGATTTCTATTCTAATGATGAGGAAAGGCAGTACAAGGACCACTGTATGGATAAATAGTTTCCTAAAAGCTTGACAGGTAAAAATTAGGTTTTCCTTGTAAAAGGTCCTTCATGTCCTTTTTCTGCTGTACAACCTGTCCCTCTCTGCTTTCTTCATATTTTTGTTTCCTTCTAGTATAATCTCTCTGAAGATTTTTGAAGTAATAGAAGGTACCATCCTCTCATGTGAGACTCCCCAGAACATTGTCTCAGCTGGAGTCAGTCATGGGCACTTCTACTTCAAGGGGTAGCTTACATAACTACAACGAAGTACCTAAAATACTCAGAAGCTGCACTTCCTCAACCTAATTCTATAGAGAACTAATGCTACCAAGATGTCAAATCACATCTTTCTGATGAGCTGTAGCAGAGCTGACTGACTCATCTCCTCCTAGACAAGTGTCCAGAGGTCAGCCTAATAGCATGAGGTGTGTGCAGAATACCTGCCAACCTCTAGTGCAGGGCATCATTAGGGCACGGTGCAGCAAACATTACAAGGAGAAAGATCCCTGAAAATATTTCTAGGAGATACCTCCTATGGTTCAGCAGCTGAATACAGCAGGCAGTGTTTCATTATGAACATGATTCATTTTTTGTCTTCCTATAGGGGCAGGTTTTTTAGATATATAAAAAAATATATGAACAACAAGCTAAGCATGCTATTAATTAGGACAGTCCCAATCTCAACCGTGGTTTGATCGGTCCTGTTTCCTTCCCTCCCCACTGCCCCTGCCACCTCCCCAAATGATTAAAATAACTCTTTAGATTTGAATAATGAACAGGTGCCTTCAAAGGCTGTGTATCCCCTAAAACACAAGGCAGCAGGAGCAGTGAAATGTTAATTCAAACAGAAACTCGACTTGCCAGCCATCTACAAAAGGCTCTTTCACCCCCTCGTCACCGTGAGAACCATTCTGTGTGATCCCTCCCAGATCTCTGCTAGAGGAGGGTGTTTCTCAGGGTGCCTGGAAGGTCACCAGGTTTCATTGATGTAGGAGCTGGAGGAGAAGATGTTGCACAAACCTTCACCTCGTGAAGACTTGGTAACACCCTCATTTCAAGTGAGTGTGTGCAGTCTGCAAGGTCTCAAAAGAGCTCAGCAGTATGCAGATGTAAACTGGAGAGAGACATTGGGGGAGAAATTATCCCTGCCTGGTGATGTTTCGAAGTACTTAGGAATGATAGCTCTATATAAGTAGCTGCTGAGTTAACGTGTTTCAACAACCAGTTCTCACCTTTATTTTAAAAAAGGTGAAATACCTATTCCACAAAGCTGCAGGAAAATTTAGTGAATTTTAAATTTTTCAAACACTTATTCTTGGAGAAATCCCACAAAATAACCTTAGATGTTACTTCATTACCTAATCACTCATTTCCCAGCATCTGGTTTCTGTCTTAGCCAAAGTTTTAGCGAACAGAGCTCTAAAAACATATTCTTCTGAAGACTTTTGTTTGTTTCCTCTACTACTGGTGGAGTTTTGGGGGTGCAGGGTGTTAGTGAATAGACAGCTGAAGATCCTACTTATTAATTGCATCTAACAAACATGTTTTTGTGAAACTGTCTTCGGCAAGGCATGAAAAACCAGTTCTAAAGGTGTAGTATGGTTATGATAATATCTGATAGATTCTCTTATTGTTTTTTATTTAAGGGTTATTGTCTTAACCCTTAAAAAAACCCAACAAAGCAACAAAACAAACATCCCCTCCCCCCAAAATACCAAAAACACACCAAAACCCCACAAACAAAACCCAAAAAACAAAAAACCAGCAAAACCCCACAAACTTTTCTAATCCTGTTTCGGTATGATTCCAGTGCTGTTGGCAGTTAGGATGGTTTACAAAGAGAAGCAAAAAATATTTCAGAGCCAGGGTTACAGGAGCTAAATAAGCAGTAGGCACTTGAAGTAAGGCAACTTTATTACCACAGAAGCACTGACTTTTTTTCTTTTTTTTTTTTTGTCTGCATTTAGTGCAATGTTTCATTCTCTCTTTACCCTAATGAAAATTTGATGTGCATTCTTTCTTAAATGGCATCTGATGTGGTATCTCTCTTCAGCTCTTTGTGGTTTCCTGTTTTTCATACACAGATGAAAGTATCTGCTGAGATCTATTGAACTTCCCATTTTGTCATTTATGACTTTCTCAGTATAAGCCTCCACGTTACAAGTAGTTATCTTTGCACTTAGAAGTGTATTGAATGTCTTCTGCAATAGAAATGCAGGAATGTGTCTTTAGTGTTGTACTTCAAATTACTACTTGTTTCAATTTAGGTTAATTTGTTATGCAGAACCAACTTAATACAATCAGTCTTCCCCCTCCCTTTATCCTAAGTAATATACTTTCTGCATGAGAAAATACCTAGAAAAAGTAAGGCAATTTGGACTAATAAAATTTGCAAGAAATGTGAGTGAGTTTGTGAGGCATGTGTCTTTTGTTGATTTAGCTGTTATTAACAAAATATTACTATGAATGTATGAGATCTTGTCCTGAACCACTGTAGTGGTTAATAGTTATATGTTGGTTATATTTTGGTTAATTAAAATGTTTTAAAATATCTTTTAACCTGACCTCACTGTGAGGCAGAACATTTTTAAGAGAAGGTATTATGGCTTTGCAAAGTTTGGATTTAACCCTTAGGACATGAGAAGAATTGCTGTTCTTGAACAATTTCTTATAGCTTTGAGAGTGATGAAATAAAGTACATTCAAGTGATCAACCTCATGTGACATTCGAAATACCAGTATCTGGTTGATAAAATAACTAACCTGCATTATCTCCAGCTATGCAAATAGAAACTGAATTTGACAGAACATGGATTTGTGTATTAGAGAGGATAATTTTAATTTCCTGTCTATTAAAGTTCATGTAACAGTCATGGGCTATGACAGGGCTTTGACCACTATCAGTGATATTTGGTTGATTGCAGTCACGTTACTTGACCAGTGTTTGTGAACTTCAGCTATAAAAAAAAAATCTCATCAGATACTAAATTGATCCTTATCGCTCTGAGAAGAGAGGCTGTGAATAAAGGGGTTCTTTACCAGCCACAGAGCTGGACCTTTCCATTATTTTTGAGGGTGTGAGATTAGTTGCTGCACCTGCTTGGTAGGGTACTTCAGTTTCTTCAGAGTTCTTTTTACTGTTCTTCTGTGGAAGCTTAAATATTTATCATTGTAAAATAAATGACACTTTGACTGTATTTAAAAGAAGGTAAACCATTCTTTTATTTGCTTAGGCTGCTTTCAGAAGTTTTTAATAGTTTTTAATATTTTTTGATGTTGTTTGTAGAGAAACCAAAGTAATGTTCCACTTCAGATCTCATGTCTAAATGAGGTATCCAGTCTTAAGTATGTGCTTTATTGAATTTATAATTTCTGTCCCTCTCATAGAACTATAGTGCCATGGAAAGTGTTCAGGCAGTGCCTTCATGAAGTTCATCAGATTAGCTCTGGTTTGGAAGCAATGGCTCTTAAATCTACCATTGACTTGACCTGCAATGACTACATTTCAATTTTCGAATTTGATATCTTCACGAGATTATTTCAGGTAAGATTTGAAAATTTTAGATACTTGTGTGAATTTGAGAAGCTTAATGCCCTGAGGCCAAGGAAGCAGATTTTCTTGAAAAACTGAAAGAACTGAAACACTGTAATTCAGATGCAAATTGTGCATTTATTTTAGTCCTTCAGCAATGTTTGGGACATCTGAAAAACTGAAAACATCACCAACAGCTGCTTCATTTTTGCACATGTCTACTGTTATTACAATATCTTTGTGTTTGCTGCTTACTTTTCACTATTTTTAAATCTATTCCTAGAAATGCAAATCTCCAGGTAATCTGTTTCAGTTGTGTTTTTTATTGTGCTTTTGTATCTCTGGATACTTACATGAAGTATTTCTACAAACACATAAGGAAAGTTACATATTACTATTTTTTAGGCTAAATGTAAGCCTAACTCTTTTCTTTATCAGCATATTTTTATCATTAATGCATTGCTGTTTATTTACAATAAGGAACTGTGTTTGGGAAACGCATTAATTTTATTATTTTTAATAGGCAATATTTATCTGAAAAAAGCTTGTTATATGCCTCTGTTAACCTTGTGTCCCTCCTGCAGAATATACTTGAAGTATTTTATTCAATACAGAAGGCTATGCTGGTTTGCATCCTTAAAAGATGTATTGATTCTGAATTTGTCACTTTGGATATTTCTTTTGTATATAGGAATCACTGAGATATAAAACTATTTATTTGATCATTTAATTTCTTTACCCTGTACAGTGATGAACTCATGCAGAGCCTCTAATTGCACTAGGGGAAGTTTAAACTGAATGTTAGGGAAAAAATTCTTCACTGGAAGAAGGGACATGATTTAGTGGGGGCTTGACAAAGCAGGCTTAATGGTTAGACTTCATGATCTTAGAGATCTTTTCCAACCTAAATGGTTATATGATTATTCTTTAGCCTTTTGGAAATATGTTAAAAATACTAATTTTACATCAGAGCCTGGGTCTGTGTTTGTTCTGGTTGCCATGTTGTTCTGTGATAATCATTGTTTAGCTGTCTTAGTTTTGATGTTATGGGAAAGGGTGTCATTACAAAGTTGATGCTAAAATTTGGCAGGGGTGATTAATAGTTTTATTGTACAGTGTTTTGAATTTGATCATCTTTTCTTTGAGTCAAAACTATCACATTTGAAAATGTTAATGGTGTCAGTAGTCTTTCTGTTTAATTTAACCACAAACATCCGTCACTTACTCTCTTCATGAGGCCATTGGTGGTTTGATTCATTATTTTGCCTTCTGCTAGAAAAAGGGAATTGGCAGTACTGATACATCTAAGGAGAGAAGACTGGTAAGGATTAACTTTTAATTTGACAGAGAAGCAGACAGATTTTGTTGCCAAACAGATTACCAGCTGGTGCAATAGCTGCATAACTGTTGAAGTGAACTTGCACTGAACTTGGTCTGAGAACCTCTCCCAGAGGTTACATTTTGTTTCTCTGGTTTTTAAACAGCTTCTGTAACTGTGTGCATACACCCACAGAGAGAAAATCCCAATTAGGTAATCAAAACACTGTTTTGCCAACTGTGGGTTGTGTTACAGAAAAGCTGCATTTGTAATGATGCTTATTCACAGGGGAAAGCAAGGCTATTTTTTATGGAGATCCTGTAAAAGTGAAGTTGCTCCCCCTGCCTCCGCACTGTATGTAAGCACAGCTTTAAGTGCTGTGTTCCCTGACCAAAGAGAAAGTTAGCATGGCAGAATATCTAGATGCTTTGAAGGAAAGGAACTTCATTCTCTTACTGTTAACACGTTCATTTAAGTTTTCCTTCAATACAAAAATATTTCCATAGAAGAGAAAGCATAAAAATATTTTTCCATGTAACATTTCTACTTTTGTAGTACTCTGTGTATGCATGGCAAGCTATGAGTTCTTGCCTTTTGATTTTTCAGTCATGGTGACACACCCATCTCAGAGAGGAGAATCAGAATGGTTTGAGTTGGAAGGGACTGTAAAGTTCATCTAGTTCCAACCCCCTCGCCATGGGCAAGGGACACCTTACATTAGACAAGGTTGCTCAGAGCTCCGTCCAACCTGGCCTTAAACTCTTCTGGGGATGGGGCAGCCATGACTTCTTTGGACAGCCTTTTCCACTACCTCACCACTCTCACAGTAAAGGATTTCTTCATAATATCTAATCTAAACCTCCCCTCTTCCAGTTTGAAACCAGTCAATCCATGCTCTTGGAAAAAGTCTCTATCCAGCTCTCTTGCAGGCCCCTTTAGGTACTGGAAGGATGCTCTAAGGTCTCCCTGGAGCCTTCTCTTCTCCAGGCTGGACAGTCCCATCTCTCTCAGCCTGTCTTGATAGGAGAGGTGCTCTATCCCTCTGATCACCTTCGTGGCCCCTCTCTGAACCTGCTCCAGCAGGTCTATGTCCTTGGGCCCAAGAGCTGGATGCAGTCCTCAGGTGGGGTCTCACCAGAAGCAGAGTAGAGGGAGAATTACCTCCCCTGACATTCTGTTGCAGCCCAGGATGTGGTTGGCTTTCTGGACTGCAAGTGCACATTGCTGGCTCATGTCCAGCTTCTCATCCACCAGCACTCCCAAGACCTTCTCCACGTGGCTGCTCTCAATCCCTTCCCCACTCAACCTGTACTTATGCTTGGGATTGCTCCAACCCAGGTGCACAACCTTGCACTTGGCCTCGTTGAGCTTGTGGACGTTGAAGGAGCTGGGAAGATGCAGAATTGCGTCTAGCATTGAGATTTATTTTTTTTCCCTTGCTTTTGTACAAATTTGAACGCTAGGTTCCTTACGACCTCTGTGCTGAAACCTATCTTCTACTCCACATGTCAGATTTGAAGAGGTATTTTAAAATAAATAGGTATTTATCTGTGTTTAAGCAGTGGTTGGGGTTTGTCTGGGAAAGGTAACATACTCTCAAGCAGAACTGTTAGGATAATCTGCTTGAGCATGTCATGCAGGCATTTCATCTCTGCCTGATAAGCCCTTAGAAGTTCTTTTAAAGGGAATTTGCTGGGCACATAGGAATACAAGCCTCTTGTCTTGTGTTGCTTAACTTCACCTGTCTTGATCTTTTGAGAAATAGATAAAAAAAAATTGCCAAACCATTCAGAGGCAGTTTCTTGACTCTCCAAATGCTGGCAATGGACATTTATGTACTTGTATTAATCCACTACTTAAAAAAATCATCCTTCATTTGCAGTGAAGGACTGATCTGTATTCTTCGAAGTGATAGCATATCAGGCATGTGTCACTGAGTTCTGTGAGGCATTTGCTATTCGGGTCAGCAAAGACTGGTGAAGGGCTGTCAATATTTGTTTTGTTTTCTATCTTTAATACCATTATGGTGACTGAAGAGATCAAGAAGTAGAGAAAAAATAAGGAATGACAGCTTAAATTAGTGGCTTTATTAGGATTCATTTGTTAGTGTTACTTACCATTAACTATGAAAGTGCTTCAGGACCTCTCAAGAATATGCTTATTTGTGTTTTTAATAAACCATCATGGAGTAATATTTTCCAGGTTCTAACTAAACATGATGTTTAATATTTTATGTAGCTACAAATAGAAGGTCTCTTAAAATCAAGGTCTTGAAATCTTCATCAAAAAATTTGCGCTTGATTTTCTTGGAATAATTCTTTTGAAGGAACACTTGTAGCAAAGGTGGGTATATAGGACAGTCTTTTGTACCGTTTAGACCTTAACCAAAAGTGCATATTTTTCAGCCGAGGCTAAAACACTCTAGGTGTCTCTGACATACAGGCTTTTATTTAGTTTTATTAGAAACTGTATTTAGTTTTATTTAGTTTTATTAGAAATACAAACTACTTGGCTGCATCTGTTTAATTGTTTTTCTTTTCTTTTTAGCCATGGGGCTCAATCTTACGGAATTGGAACTTCTTGGCTGTGACACATCCTGGGTATATGGCATTCCTGACATACGATGAAGTGAAAGCAAGGCTGCAAAAATACAGCTCTAAGCCTGGGAGGTGAGAGGTTTCACTGCTTATTGCTTTCCAAATAGACTTGCTGTCTGAGAACCTAATTATTCTAGGTTCATACTTCTATATTGCGTGTTATATTACACTCACTGCAGCATTGAAGGAGTGAATTTTTGGCTTTTTTTTTTTTTTTCCTTGTAACTGAGTTAATCAGAGAACTAGTAGGCTTCATTGATATAAAAATGTATTTTTGAAAATAGTTTAATACTAAAGTTCTGAACTACACATTTAAGAAATGCTGACCTTTTAGATTTTAAGACATAGGAACTTCATAAACATTATCTGGCCATAATTCTGCAGTGCTGTGAAGCAAAAAAATACCGCCTTAGCACTCTAAAGTCTAAATAAATACAAATAAACAGAAAGAAGTTGAAAATAATTGCTTTTCCTTTCTTCTTTCAATTAGGTATAACAAACGGTGCATTCTTGAAAAGCATATTTGAAAATGCAAGTTGCTTTTCAAAGTTTACGATGAATTTTTACTTAATAGGAGAGTAAAAATCACGTTAACATCTTTCATGGTAACGCATTCAAGTTATGAATTTAATCAGTGCTTATGTGCTGCTTTTGTATTCATATTTGTTTTTTCTTTGCCCATAATCATTCTGTATGATAAACTCCTCACCTAGAAAAAACATCCGTCAAATAAAAGATCATGATGTGTAGAGGTTTTAAATAATATCTATATGGTGCTCTACGTACTGAATTATTCAAGCTGAATCATTTATGCCACTGTTGTCGTGGGCTTTTTTTCTTCACTCCGATTGGAGAAATAAAAATCCATTAGCGGATTTCATCTATATTAGTTACTTTTTATTTTACTAGTTTTATCTTACAGGTATGAAGATTTTCCCTAACGTTTACTTGTCTAAATTTGATGCAGAATCGCATGTATACACAGTTAAAGTGCATTGTCTTGAAACTTGTTAGAGACCTCTGTCAACAGTTATATCCATATTCAGTACTTGCTTTCTTTTGGTTATTAGCAAACAATATGCTGTATCTTGTTAAGTTACCCAAGTGGTCAAGTGCATAGGTACAAAAATCTCATGGTTCTGATAGAAGAACACTGTTTTTTAGCTTGGTACTCATGGTCACTACTAGTCAGATAACTAGATTGCTTTTGAGAGGGATTGCTATACTTAGTATTTTTGCTATTATTGATCCCAGTTCTGTGATAGAGAAATTATCCAAAGTTGCTTTTATGTTTTGTGTAAATAGAGAGTTAGTTTCAAGATAGCTTTCTATTGCGTATCAGAAAATTACTTTGTGAATTGCACTGGTAAAATGCTGGAGTGTGAAAGAGGAGATAGGAAGTGAAATTGCTTCTTTAATCTGACTGAAATATCCTGGAAATTACAAGATTCAGTTCAAATGAATGGTTACTACTTCAATGTAATGTGAGCCCTATTGAAGGTTGCAAGAGCTTTGCCAAACTTCAGGGAGGCTTAGATTTCTCACATTAATTTGGAAGGAAATAAAATATTGATGTATAATTAAGGAAAGCTGCTCTATAGTACCAAGTTGAGTTTGTGGTATTTCACCATGAGATGCTTTTCAGCATGAGGTTTTTGCATATGAGGTTTTTGCATTCTGACACGAAAATGGACTAGAGTTTTTAGTAAGAAACACTCTACATCCACAATACTGTTGCCTATAATCTTCCTTTTCTTCTGATTGTGGGCTCTGTCTACGTTATTTATACTCCCAGCTATCACTTGTACACACAGAAGTATTTAAATTTAAGTACAACTGTTTTGGTAATATTTGTTATTTTCTGAAGTAGAAGTGATATTTCTTCTGCCCTGTTCACCTCTACAGGTTCACACAAAATTACCATTGCTAGTAGAGCTTGTTTTATCATACATCTTTACCTTTCCTGTTGCATCTAAAGATGCTTTATGTTTCCCCTTCCACTCATTCATTCAGTTTGTTGTCCTGCCTATTCACAAAAGTTGTATGTTGTAGCTGTGCAGACTTGATAATATAATACACTCTTTCTGAAGAGGTTTATGGGTGTGGCTAAATGGGACTGTTCGCAGTGAATGTGTGGCTTTCACTTTGAGAACTAAAAAGCAAGGAGATGAGAAAGATGCAGGTTTATTTAAGGTTATACAAAGAACACATGGCAGAATTGGGAATCTGACCCAAATCTTCAGAGACCTAATTCAGTGCCTTAACCAGAGGCCATCCTTGCTCTCTTCACTTGGTTTGGTGAACTCTGATTAACACCGACTTTTTATTTGTCTTGTTTTTATCAAGCTACATTTTCAGACTGAGTTGCACTCGCCTGGGACAGTGGGCCATTGGGTATGTGACTGGTGATGGGAACATACTGCAGACCATACCTCACAATAAGCCTCTATTCCAAGCTTTGATTGATGGCAGCCGGGAAGGATTGTAAGTACAAATTCCTATAGTCACCATGGGTATGAAATCCTTATTTCCTTGTTCTTCTAATACTTATATGGGTAGTTAAAGATCTTTAAAATAGAGAATCTGGATATTGTAGCTAGCATTCTGTGGAGTTTGGGACCATCCTTTTTATTCATTTGAAAGACACTTGTTTCTAGTTAATTCCATTAACCAAAGTTACTGAAAGTTAACTGGTCATATCTCATAGGAATTAATTCCGTAAGAAAATAAAATCAGACAGCTGTTGCATTGATCCCTCCCTGCCTCCCCCAAGAGTCCCAAATGCACTTAAGCTTATTGAGCAGTTACTACAGCCAGTTACTTGTTTCTAACTCAGGACAATGATGTGAAAGCTATGTAATTGCTTTTTTATATATTGTGCAGCCAGGACATTTTCCATGTTCTAATAGTTTACTGAAAAGATTTATAATTATTAGAGAATTAGGTTTATAGGGAGAAGTAGTACATTTTTACTAGGATGGCTGAAGTAACAGACAAATTTTTGGTGCCAGAATCTTTTGACTGAGATACATGTTTTGGTATATCTGAAATTATTTATATAAAGACACATATAGATACATATATATAATTTGAAAGAAAACAGAAAGGCAGTTGATCAATTCTCAAAAAAAGATTGAAAAATCCTTTGCAATCTTGCAGGTTTTCTCAGTCCTGCAGAGTCTACCATTTTTTTTCCAGGTATGATGATTTCATACCTGTAATAGAACCACACTAATATTGGTAGTGTTTCTCTTTGAAAAAAACTGAGCAAGGAGAAACTAGGGCTGTGGATATTGCAGAGTGAAGTTTTTGTAGCTTCTGAAAACTTTCTCGTTGAGTGGCTTAACAACATAAGACTTTCAAGAAAGCGTTTCCAAGTTACAGGTGACATAAATTGGAATATAGAACAACTCGGGGTCTCTGTAATATCATTTAACCTATTGTTAATTTCCTACATGATTGAAATGCCCCCATCAGTTCTTGTGTAAAGTCCAGTCTGCATCATGAATTCTTAATGCAGATTCTTGTCATTATATACACAGATATGCACATATATAGTGTCATGATGTATTATATATATCATAATACACACTGATATACACAAATGCATGTTACCTGCTATTCTGCTGCTTTACTTGAAATAGTCTGTGGAGTTTCCAAGCATGATGCTCTCAGTGGAGAAATCACTAGGAACATATGCAAGTATAAGCTCACTGAAACAAAGATCAAAAATAATGTTCTGTTGAGCTACTACTACAAAGTTATCTGCTAATCAAAGCTCAGATGCATTGTGGAGGTAGCTATGCATGTGATGTCAAAGTCTTTCCTGTGCTTTTATAAATGGTCTTAGCATGTGTCAAAATGCATATGTAGCAATTCAGTTGCACCCAGAAGATAATAATGATGGCTGAGGAAAGATGATTAATTTTAGTTAGTGTCTCCTGGAACTTATTCTGCCCCCATGAAATTTTAGGGGTATGAATTAGCTAATAAAGCTAAAGAAATGTGCATATTTATAACAGTCTTCTTGTGATGCAGCTATCTGTTCCCAGATGGAAGAAGTTATAATCCTGATTTGACAGGATTATGTGAACCCACACCACACGATCACATAAAAGTCACACAGGTATGTTGCAGAATTTGTCAGTTACTTTGTAATCTTCACTTCCCTGAGTCTCTCATCTAGAAGTGATAATAAGCTTTTATTAAAATGTGAGCAGTAAATTCATAAGAGTGAAAACATGTTGATAGAAGAGTGTAGATGAAGACAGGATAATAATCCTTTAAACTGTAGAGCTGATGGTGATGCAGACTGCATGTCTTCAAAGTTTTGTTTATTGTAAGCCTCTTCCAAGTGAGAAGTGTTTCAACAGTTATTAAATTTTTTTCTGATACTTATGTGACAGGTTTATGTACCTTCTTCTTTCCTTGCTAATAGCAGATGGGAATACAGAAACAAAATGATGATCAAATATTTTTGAAGCCTCAGTAGGAATTGTACAGTTTGTTGACAGGTCCAGGAGGAACAATATAGTTCATACATCTCAAAGGTACCAGTTCTAGGGTCTCTCTCCTTTCTTCTTTGTCTATTGGGCTAATTAAAATAGAGATCAGGCAAAAGCAGCTGGAATAATTAGATGCCTAAATGGAGTCACTTCGCAGAGAATTGCAGGGAAAATTAGAATATGTAGTTGTGTTTATAGTCGTGTTAAGTGATGATATGATTAATGTGCAGATGTTCAATAGTCAAGTAGTAGGAAGTAGCCATCACAAGACAAGTGCCTGAATAAAAATGGTGTTGAAATTAACACTAGAAGGTTAAGGCATACTGACTGTCTAGACCTTTCTTCCTGACAAAAGGGTCTGGAGGACTTGAGGATATGTTCAAGGAAAGACATCAGGCTAGATACAAGCCATACTGTTTCAGATGGTCTTTATTTCTTTAGAGCAGACAGGATGACCTGCTAAATATTCTGTAATTTTGAATGCTCTATGTGCATTCCACCTCCAGAAATATTTTAGAAAAGAATTATACTTTACCATCTATGGTATTATCAGGAATACTGTTATGAAGATGTTAGTTTTGTAAGCAAGAGAATTCATAGAAACAATTAAGTGTGGAAAATCTGAGTGCTTCCACTTATCTGACTTCCCTCTTTTCCCTCCAGCCTTAAAATAATAATGAAAGAGTGATGCAGAGTTATCAGGTATTTGTGTTGCAGAGAGCAATGTTCCAGCCCCATATCTTCACTTTTTCTCAAGGAAAGCAGAAGCAGCACATTATCAGTGATTACCTTGTTCTTCACAAGCCAATCATTTTGAATCAGTTGAATGAATTCAGTTGTTTCTGAAGCTGTAGTTATGAAATCATTAGCTGATTTTGATGGTTGTTCAGCAGTCTGAATTATATGAATGCTGCCTTAAATAATACATAACTGAAGAGGTTTAAAGCTGTCACTAGAGCTGCTTAAACTATGAAAAGATGTTATGAAAGTGGCTGCAGGGCTAGATTGCTGCAGATAGATTCTTTGCCAGAGTTTTATCATAAACATCTTTAGTACATACTGACTAAAGCTGCAGATATGAGCTGTCTTTTATTTTCTCTTTTTTGTTAGCCTCATCTCCTCTCCCTTTACTTAGCAGTAGATGCTTATTTTCCTGTGACCTGGATTCTCTTTATTTTACCCTTTCAAAATCTGATTTTTCAAGACTAAAAAAAAAAAGCTCTATTTCTCTACAAATGCATTTAATTGTCAGTTCCCCAACAACACCTAATTCTAGAAAGCTGTTCTGGATTCAAGTTTCATCTATTATTTATTCTCCTGAAGGTGTTCTTTTACCTTCCAGTCAGTCTTGTAAGGATGCAAAGTACTGAATGATCTGTGCATGGCTATTACCATGTTATCCTGGGGTGTATTTGTGCCGTACTTCCTTCACACCGGTGAGCCATACTACCATACTGCATCCTTGCTGTAGGTAGAAAGCCCTCTTGCTTGACAGTTTCCAGTCCAATACTTTTCTTAGTTGTAAATTCATACTTAGAAAAGGAAATCCCAATTTTGTTCCCCTTCATCACTTAATTTCTCACTTAGAATCACATGTTCGTTGTCCTCTCCTTTGAAGCGCAACCAAGGAAAAGCAGGATGTATGCCTTGTGTGGTAGTTACATATGAGAAGTCTGTACAAAACCTAACAGGCACAAGTATTTAAATATTTTGTGCCTTGAATTATAGTATCTCATAGGTTTGAAGGAGCACATATGCAAGCTGTTTCGGTTACCTTAGTGTGGCTTTTAAATAGATCAGTAGCAAGAGTTTCCTTGTCCAGTAAGTAAAGCAGGTTGGAAAACAGGGCACTTGGAGAAATGCTTGTCACTATTAATATTGAAGTATATTCTTTGTGAACCCATCATAGGAAAGAATAATCACTTGACTTTCTTTTGTTACAGGAACAGTATGAATTGTACTGTGAAATGGGCTCCACTTTTCAGCTGTGTAAAATCTGTGCAGAGAATGACAAGGATGTGAAGATAGAGCCTTGTGGACACCTTATGTGCACTTCTTGTCTTACAGCATGGCAGGTACTGTTGTAGTTCAATTAGTGGAGAAGAGGATGGATTTCTCTGTTACATTCCTAATTACAGTGCGGGTAAATGTTTACTCTTCCAGGTACAAGGTTGAATATATTTCAAATGATAAACTTTTTTATTTTGCAGACCAGAAATCTGTGGAAAATAAAGCTCCAGAAGTGTTTACAGTCTGGACTTGTAGTCTTGCCAGGATCATTTGCTGACTGCTGCTGAATGCAAACTATTTCCTGAGTGTAGTGCCTACTCAGACAGTGCAAGCTGGGCATTTGGTGCCAATTCAGCCACCCAGGTCACTTCATGATGTATTCGAAAGACTCAAAAAGGACAAGTAGCAGCTGGGAATGGATAACTAAGTAGACAGCATTTTATAAAGAGAAGGGATGACTTTAGTGAGGGAAGGATTCAGTCAGTAGTACAAGTCATGAAGCGGCCTGTGGAAAATAACCTTAGGATTCGTGCGTTTCACATTAATAACAAGCAAAGCACTAAACCACCTTGCTTTAGGTGGTTGTTAGACATTGAATGGAGGGCAAACTCCATTCTCTCAATGTCATTTACAGAATATCCAAAAAACATAGAGACTTTCTGGTGACACAGATTAGGGTGTTTTATCCATCTTGTTCGTGGATATACCAGTCTGTGGGAAATGGAAGAACTGGTACCTTTAGTTCAGCACAGTTGACCAGTATTTGACCTAAAAAGTGGCATTGAAAGCAGAGGTCATTCCTTGTTACAGCTTCAGACTTTCCCCTAATAGATGCTTCTCAAACTGTATCAAACTGTGCTTCTTCCCTTCCCCTTTCTTCTTCCTTACCTGTATTTTATGGGGAGAAGTAAGGGTCATCCAGTTGTCAGAAAGACTCTGTTCCACAGTTAGGCACCATTCTTTGCTTGCAAATTTAGTGAGAAGAGTAAAAACAATCCTTGACTCTAGTCCATTTTTAACTTGGTTTTAAATGAGTTTGTCTCAGTTAACGGGTTTTCATTCTTATGTATGACATACATCTTCAAGTACTATAGTTCTTCTTTTCTAATTAAGAAATTTTCTATCTAATTGACAAAGCATCACTGGCAAACCAACACGATATATCAGAAGTATCATTTGAGTTTTTCTTCCATTAGCAATAAAGCTTGCTGAAAAAGAAGTCATCTCAGTTTATAATTTTGTGTTCTTTGTGATGTATGAGTTCGATGCTCCAAACACAAGTCTTTCAAATTGCCCGTACATCAGAAATTCTGAGGAAATTCCATTTGAGGCATACCCAAATAAGAATATTTATTTTACTACTAAGCAGCTGCTGAGATGGAACAATGTTTCTCATTTCAGGAGTACCCTTCCTCTATTGTTTCGGGTTTCATTCTGAATGACAGGCATAGAGGTCTGACTACGCTGATCTTTGACTTAAAAATTTTTGAAAATTTCTGAGGTCTTGTAGATTTTGGGGTTTTTTTTGGCTCAGCTGACGGGGCAGAAGGACTGAAGTTGCTGTTTTTTTGATTGATGGGTGTCTCATGGCACGATAGCAACATGGTCCAGTGTTGTGCCAGTGATGTGCTCTGATTTTGGAGACTTGAGAAGTTAAAGTCCTCAGTAATTTGGCTGGTGGCTAGGGATTCAGGAAGAGGACAACTGCTGAACGTGAGCCAGCAGTGTGCCCAGGTGGCCAAGAAGGCCAATGGCATCCTGGCCTGCATCAAGAGCAGTGTGGCCAGCAGGAGCAGGGAAGTGATCCTTCCCCTGTGCTCAGTGCTGGTGAGGCCACACCTGGAGTGCTGTGTCCAGCTCTGGGCCCCTCAGTTCAGGAAGGACATTGAGGGGCTGGAGCAGGTCCAGAGAAGAGCAACGAGGCTGGTGAAGGGACTTGAGCACAAGTCCTATGAGGAGAGGCTGAGGGAGCTGAGGTTGTTTAGCCTGGAGAAGAGGAGGCTCAGGGGTGACCTCATCACTCTCTACAACTCCCTGAGAGGAGGTTGTAGCCAGGTGGGGGTCTGTCTCATCTCCCAGGCAATCAGCAATAGGACAAGAGGACACAGTCTTAAGCTCTGCCAGAGGAGGTTTAGGTTAGACATTGTAAAGAAATTCTTTACAGAGAGAGTGATCAGACATTGGAATGGGCTGCCCAGGGAGGTGGTGGAGTCACTGTCCCTGGAGATATTTAAGAAAAGATTGGATGTGGCGCTTAGTGGCATGGTCTAGTTGACAGGGTGGTGTTGTGTCATGGGTTGGACTTGATGATCTCAGAGGTCATTTCCAACCTGGTTGATTCTGTAATTCTGTGAAAGCATTTTAGGCTCAGAACTGACATGTTTGAAAGCAGCAGACTTTATCAGAACATTGCTACCAGCTGTAATTGGTCAGGTACATTTCGGACTTCATTACAAATTTAACTTTTGTGTAATTAGTGAGGCAATGAAGAAATATTACACTGTAACAGCATCAGCTGTTGCAAGCTTCTGGTGGGCTAATGTTTAATTGGCAGCATAATGGCTTATTAGACATGCCTCAAGAGACCCAATACAGATGTTTTCACTAAGCAGAAAAAAATGGAGTATGCAACATCAGGTCTACATGGAATACTAAGGATGATTGAGTTGTTCACCTTTATGGGGATCAGCCTCTCAAAGATTTGGTTTACCTTTTTCCTTTCTGTATTATGCAACAGGAGTAAAATCTTATTTTATTCCATAGAAATCTATTCTTGTCTGAAAACTAAATGTCTGGTCTTGATTCTAAAATTGCATATGGGCACTCATGCTGCATGGTAAGGTTCACAGTGTTCTAAATAGCCTTTCTGTGGGCATGGACAAGCATGTGTGTTCATACAGACATCTCGGATCTCAGTTTTATTTTCTCAGTTGTATTTGTACTGTTGAATAAAAGTCATTGCTGCTGTGATTCACTACCAGTACTTTTCAAAAGAAAGGACAGAAAGGACAGGAACTGCTAGTTCAGAACTATTTTCCAACATAGATACAAGAAAACCTTGAAAACTAAAAAATCTTTGCCTCATCATTGAGGCTGCTTCTAGAAAGTGAAGCTGTAAGGAAATGTATAAAGTAAGGGAAGACTTTTCTTCACTTGACAGTGGCAATAGGACCATATAATTTGGAGGTGCCCTTTGAGGTAGAAATATGGACTAGTTATTTGTAATTAGGGTGCTGAAAGTAGAGTACGTGTATCTCTCCATACAGAATGAAAATCCAGTACTAGTCATGCAAATAGACAAGACTGTCAGGAGACATCATTTATACTTATCTGGCCTTGGGATACAGTTCTTCCACAAACTGTGAAATCATCTGTCAGTTTAGTAACACTGGCAAGTGTCAAGATAAAAATAATGCTAGAAAAAAATTAGAGCTGTTCTTTCTCCTGAGAAATACAAAACCTCTGCTTGCTTGATTATATTACAGCATAGGTAAGTTGTTTAGAATTAACTTTGGTGTACATACACTTTTTAGCTGTCTGTCTCCCTGAGCACAAATATGACATGATGCAATTTCTGGTTTCACTTTGAATTATCTTAATCTCTCAAAGCTTCAGGGCTCTTCTGGATATGGGTTTGGTTTATGTTTTTTCCTTTTTTGGGGGGGTGGCAGTATTTAAGGTGTTTTGGTTTTTTTGTTGGTTTGCCTGGGTTTTGTTGTTTTGGTTTTTTTTATACAATTCTACATTGTGCCTCTTGATGGAAATTTTTCTTAATAAGTGCTTGAAAGACTTTTCTCTTATATTTTTGCTTATTAGGAGCCTGAAATCTTTGAAGGCTTATTGGTTACTTCATATGAGGAAAAAATATATTTTTAGAATAAGCAAAAGAAAGTGAATATGGCTGCTTGAAAATCATTGAACATGTGCCACTTAAAAATTAAAATTGTAGTGGTTCCTGTTTCTGATAACATGTGAAAATAGTTCCTTGTTTTATATAATTTATGAAAAATGTATTTAAGTCCTCGTTTGTTAAACACGTTAAAAAATGGTTGGAGCTTTAGGTGTTCTGAATGCACATTGCTGAATGCTGGTAATGTTGCAGCCATGGTGGACTGTATATGTTTTTTCAGAGAATAAGAGCTGCATGCTGTAAAGCTAGTCTGCATTTCCTAACTTCAAATCAAAAAGAAATACTTTAAAATACATTATGTCTATCTACATACCTTGCCTTCTTTCTCTTGGAGAAATAGCAGAATGGTAAGCCTAAAAGGCTAAGTGTTACTTCCTGACCTGTAATATTAAGACTGCTTTGGTACTTTGTAGGGATAATAATTTCATTTTGATTAGTTATCCTTAAGTGGAGCTTAAAATGAAGAGAGAAAGTTTTAAAAGTGCTGTCATTTTAAGATTTATTGTAGTTAAATATTTGTTAATCAGTTTCCTGTTCACTCCAGTACTTCTTTACAAGCTTTTCAAGACTGGTCAAGGATGTTTCTTTGTAGAAAGATTTAAATCTACTTTTAAAATTATTTCTATTTATTATTTTTTAAAGTTTATCTACTTTTTTTATCTTGCCATAGGAATCTGATGGCCAAGGCTGTCCTTTCTGCCGCTGTGAAATCAAAGGAACTGAACCAATCATTGTAGATCCCTTTGATCCAAGGGATGAAAACTCCAGGTGCTGCAGTATTATTGATAGCTTTAGTATGCCCATGTTGGACTTGGATGATGACGATGATAGAGAAGAGTCTTTAATGATGAATCGTTTGGCTTCAGTCCGAAAGGTGAGTTTTCAACCACTCTACAACAGCTAAAGTTTGATGTTTGTAAATTAAGCTGCCTGAAACTTTAAAAAAATGAGAGCTTGCACGTCATGCTCTAGACTTCAGCAAATTACTGGACAGTTCTTGGGTTGAAAAAACAAAATGCATCAATAATACAACATTAACATTGAAGTTGAATAGGAGAAAAAAATTATTCCAGATTCTCAGCTATGGGAACTGTGTTAACTTTGTTTATAATGGACAAAGCGTGAATCTGCACTCACTGAGACTGTTATCCAAACTACACTCTATGGACAATTCCCTGAACTTTTATTTGTAAGGAACGAAAAGATTCATATATACATATATTACTGATTTTCTGCACTGTGTGTATACACATTCATAGAAAGTTTTAGGATTAAACTTGAGTTTCTAAACAAGTTATAAATATTATTACTTTGTAAAGGTGACTTGGCACCCAATTCATATTGCACACAAGTAGCTTTTAATCATGTTTCATGTGGGTTGTCTATGATGTCTTTTCTGGTTTTTTAGTATTATGTACTTTTAGTTGGAAAAGTGCTTTTGAGATTATTCATAGTGACTTTGTGCTTTGGGATGTTTTTTGTCCTGAAAGTGCTCTGTGTTAAATTTTGGAATCTATCTTTGGTCACAGGAGACTTTATTAGTGATAAATAAGCATTATCCTTAACAAAACTTTATTTTGTGGTGATAGTTTTCACTACTTTATTTTAGCCTAGAATAGATACTGTCATAGTCTGTGCAACACTGATTTTGACAGTGCATTTTCTAGATTTTACCTTTAACTAAAGGTCATCTAGATTGAGCAGTTGCCTTGGAATTAATTATGTAATGTCTTACTCTTCCATTTCCTTATCATTTTATTTGTAAAAAACCCCCTAACACGTGCTTCACCCTCATATCTGAGAGTATCTGTCAGTTAATATACACATTTCTGATATCCTTCCTAACCTCTTAAGGCTTATGAATCATTCTTGTGTTGTGTACGTAATACAACATGGTCTACCCTTGGGAACAGTTTATTCTTCCTGCCTGGACTTAAATTGTAGTCTGCAGCCTGACCTCTGTTAGATAGCCTTGAATTGATGGGCTTTTATAACACTATCACTTCCATGATAAGGCAAAAATGCATTATGCCTTTATCAAAAGACGGAACAATTGGCTTTACAATAAGAAACCTTCGGTATCCACCAAGTGCTTGAGTGCTTTGGTGCCTTGCTGTTTTTGTTTCATTAATTTCACTGTTCAGTGAAAAAAACTACTAACTATCCCTGAAGTTTAGGAACAGGGTTTTTCACTCTGTTAAACCTCTTGAAGTTCTTACTTGAAATTCTCGAATTATTGGGTCATTTAATGATTTTTCAGCTGCTGTTTTCATCTTTAAAATGTTACCAGTGGTTGTGCAGTGATGCTCTTACCATACCCCATGTGTGGAATATAGCATTGTTTATGTACACTTCTTATTGGTAATGTCTTCATTAGCCTTGTCTTTTTTGAATCATTATTTATTTTGCCTGCTAAGCAGTGTTTCTTTGTAGCCTGCTATAAGAAATTATTTTTTTCTCTGACATGTAGAACTTTACTCTTTTTGAAATTTTCTTTTGTTTATTGTTAATGCTGTTAATATGAACATGACACTGCATAATGACTGCGTTGTAGTAACTTAATTTGTTCAAACAATGGAAGTTGATGACAAAGACAATTTAGCTCTTGCTGATACTGTAGTTACTTTGTAATCTCAGTGAACAAATTTTTCAATTCTCGCTTTGTTGCAAGGAGTGCTGTATGCTTTCTCAACATAAAACTGTTAATCCTTGAAAATCAAATGGGCTGTATTTGTCTCAGATCACCTGGCTAGACCATATGGTGTTGTGAGAAAAATCTGGCTAGTAGTGAGCTGGGATTTTAACCTTGCTAG
This sequence comes from Pyrocephalus nanus, assembly GCA_038380795.1. Lineage (NCBI taxonomy): Eukaryota > Metazoa > Chordata > Aves > Passeriformes > Tyrannidae > Pyrocephalus > Pyrocephalus nanus. Next base: position 18,760,072 of record CM076259.1, read on the forward strand.
AGGAGAAGAGTTCTGGGGACATGAAGTTCTGATGAAAGTAACTGTAGGGCTTCACGATGTGTTGAGGAAATACATGAGTCAGATATCAGAAAAATATGAGTTCTGCAGTTTATCATTCTTATCCCTGAGGTATACTTAGAAAACTGTAAGAGGTATCTGAATTAAGGAACTGAAGGACCTCAGACTTGAAATTGCTTCAAGGAAAAGAATAATCACAAAGCTCCTTACTCAATTCTTTAATGGAATGAGTAGATGGATACACATGAACAAAAATGAATCATTCTTGTTAGGTGTTGTGTATGAGTCAGCAGCAGCAGTTCAGCTGTAACAGAGGCTTTAGAGAAATCCATTGCAATTAGTCTGTTTATCTGCCTCATCAAGCAGCTTAGGGTTTTTTTTAATTCCAAATTGTTTTCAGATATTTCTTTATGAAAGAAAAATGAAGAGTGGTGTCGAAAGCCTCTGTTAATTGTTTCATTGCTGAGAAATTTCCAGCCCTGTGGTATCAGATTAGCTAATGCAGTTCTTGCCTGAAATATTCCTTTTCTCAGCTCTATACCATTTGTTCTAGCACTTGTTTTAAAAAGAAAGAAAGAAAATAAGAAAAATGGATAGTGCAGGAGTTCTTAAGGGCAAATAATTTTGAATTCATAAGTGCTAAGGTAATTGTTTGATGCAAATAATATCCCATGAAAACAGAGGAGGGCCCTAGCAGCATAGAAAACTATGAGGTTTTCAACAGTTTAAAGTGAATTAACATTCTCTAGCAGTACTTTCTTCTATAATTAGATGAAGTTGACTTAGGCTTCTTGCAGCAGATGAGTTAGGTCAAATTTAGTAAATCATGACAAAACCCCTTGGTTTTCAAAATATGGGAGGAGACTGCTTAAGCCCCTCCCCCTGCTTTCCATATTATAATGTTGACTTTTTTCTGGTAATGGAAAATGGCATATGATACATAATAAAAATATTTTTAATTTCATCATATAACATACAGGGATATGTAAAAAAATACTTCAAATATATATCCTGGTATTCCCTTCATCCATAGATTCTTAACTCACTTCCTTCTTAGTGATACACTTGGTTTGGGGGATTTTATTAAAATTACATCACTCAACAAGGGAGTCCTTAACTACTTCATTATTAGTATTTGAAAGTGGTGTAAATGCTAACAGGTAGTGTGCCTCCCCTGGTTAAGATATATTTTACTGATTCTTTTGGCAGTGTGGTGCTGACTCAGACATGCTTAACTCCCTCTCCCTCCTTCACATGCAATTTGTTGGGTCAGCAAAGGAAAGATCAAATAGGGAATAAACCAGTCTTTGTAAAAAAAAGGTTTACAGCCGCCAGTGTTAAGTGATGCAACTCTATGTCCTCATATAAATGTTGAAGTCCAGATAATACTAATCTGTCTAGATCAGAGCCTATCTTAACAAGAAATAACAAATATGTGATTTACTTTTACTGGATTATAAATAAAGAAACTTAAGAGAACTACTTGGAAATGAGAAGTCCATTTCTAGTGTAGGTCTGCTTGGTCCTTCTTAGATGTCTCATAAAATTTATGATTTTGCTCCAGCAGTCAGGATAGTATTCCTCAATGAATCACTTGTTAGGATTTGTGTTGAGTATACTTTTCATGTCTGTCTGTCTGGGAGAAAAGTATTTGAGTATTTAAAGCCAAGATCCTTGAGTCAATAGCCTGACTGTTAATATTTCCATCAGAAAAACCTTGACTAGAAATTTTAATCAGTGTTGGAAGCAGGCTTTTTCTTGAATTCACATCTGCCACGGGCAAACTGATTCCAGTATATCCCAGTAATAAATACATCTGATGAAATAACACAAGTGTGGTCCATTCTGCAGTACAGTTGCAGAGTAAGTCACAGCTGCTTTTCCCTTGGCAGCAATCACGCCAACCAGATGAAGTCCATATTGTTACAAAGGAGTCTGTGTTCTTTTCCTTAATTACATCTTTATTGCACAGGTCTGTGTGTGTTGCAGCAGAGCTCCTTTGTAGGCTGAAGGTCTGTCTTCTGTCACTGCCAGTTCATTTGAGTTAGTTTTTGTCTTAATCACTTGCTTGTTTTATCTTTTTGTCACTGTGCCCTCTGGTTGCACATTTATTTCCAGCAAACACAAAATACACAGAAATCTCTAGTAGGTGACAAACAGAAACATTTTAAATCTCTTCATCCTTAGGGAGTCTGCCAAAAAGTGTAGGTATTGTGTACATCTGTTAAAGCCCTGCTATCCACACAGCCATCTTGGTGGCCTAGCTGTTAATACATATCAAATTGATGCAGCTAGTCAGGTTGGACAGGAGTGGACAGAAAAATATGGGACTTCCAAAATGTGAATATGATGGAAATCTGATAACTGAATGATGAAGAAAACTTTTTTGCTGTTGTGGAATGGTTTTTTTTGTTTTCTTTTTCTTTTAGTATCAGTAGATCTAAACAAGGAATTATAATTTTTAGTTCGTCCCAGCAAAGCTTTCACTCTTAGTTCAGCACCAGTAGGTGATATGGATTAAGCTTTCTTGTGGGGAAAGGGAAACTGCTTTTGCTTGGAGCTGTTTTCCTTTTTTTCTTTTTATTTTTTCCTCTACCTTAGAAGTTACTCTTTAACCTGTCAGTCATCGTCAGTTCCCTTTCTGAAATCTCTGGGGCCACAGCATGTTGTGGTAGCATAGTGGCTGTAGGCAGTAGTAGTCCAGGGGACTGAAAAATTATTGTTTTGAAACAAGGCATAACAAGACATTAATGTAAATTTAAATTGAAGTCCTTTCATACGTTCACTGCTTTGAAAATGTTCCATTTCATTTTGGTAGTTGTAGGTTACCATCCATAGAGTGTGGTGGGTACAGATACCCAAATACCAAATATATGCAGAAATAGAAGTTTAAATTAAGCATAAATTAAATCTCTTGTTCAATTGGGTTAAGAATATGTCAGTTTTAAAATTCTTGCAACTTTTAAATGAATTTTCATATTATTCTAATTTTTGTTAGTGACTATTTCATACTAGGTGTGTCTTTCAGCCACTTGTTTTTGTAAATCAGAAAATAGCATCAGTCCCTACCAGCTTTTAAATGCAAATATTTCCATGATTTTTGTCTCTGCTGGAGTTAGACTGTTGTTATGGCAAGAGAGAAGAGGTCTGACATGGATGGGACCAGTGGGCTCAGTGAGGGAGGAGTGTATCATTTTGCCTAATGACTCTTTGGAGCAGAATTGTGTAAGAGAAGGTCACCATATAAGAAACAGGGACCACTGTTCTTAGAATGATGTCACTACAATGTTGTTCACTTATCTGGGGGGTTCTTACAGCCTCATGCAGTGTGACATTTGAAACTGTCATGTTGCTCTCTGAGGAAATTGCATTAATTAGTGTGATGGTGCGACAATTAGAACATCTTAAATTCCAAACAAATGTTTCCTGTCAAATAATCTCTTTCCAGTATTTCCTATTTTCCTTATTCTTTGTTTCCAACTCCTATTACATGTAAGTTTGTTCTTCTGGAACAATTCCCTGCTGACTGAAATACATTATGTTGTGCAACGCCATAAAATGTTGAGACTTAACTACAGCACTTTCATTTTTTAAAAAGAATTGCATCTTTTTGGAGGCGTGACTTGCTTATTTGGTTCTCTTTCAGCTAATTTGCGAAATAAATTAATTTTCTATCTGCTGAAGCCAATCCATTGAATATTTTATACTGCATGGTTCTTGGCTTTTGGGAATGCTTGGTGGAGTTATAACTAAACTTTGAAAACTAATGCTATTAAATGATACAATGTTTATTATGCTATTTAACTGATGCTTTTTGATAAGGAAAATTAATTTGCTCAGTTTATAGTAATTTTATAATTACGGTTGCTCAGGCACACTTGTGAGATAGATATCTAACTTAGTTATTCAGCTTTCCATAATGTTCAGAAAGGCTAAGCACTTCAGTCATTCATGTGTTTATCTTCATGGTCTTCCACTCAAGGACAGGGGCATTCACCAATTAAAGGAAACAATTTAAAGACTATATTCAAATCACTTAATAGGAACATTACAACCACCTTTTCACTGAAGAGAGAAACTGTGAAACTTCTAGTAGCCAGGAAGAGTGTGATAGTTTGGACCTTGGCTCCCTGCCAAACGCCCAAACTTCCAGTTAGCGGGCCCCCCTCCCCTTCCCCCTTCCTTCTTCCCTTAGGGTAAAGAAAGAAAAGAAAAAAAAAACTATAAAAATTAAAGAACCCAAAGTCAAGCTGCTTATATAAATATATATATATATTTACGTAGATCACAGTTATATACAGTTAAGATGCTATATACACAGTAAAAGGGAATCAACCCCCCTGAAGGGATAGGGAAAGGGGAAAAAGGGACAAGAGGGAACAAAAAGGGACACCGAATAGATATGCACAATCAAACCCAAGAACTAGTAAAATAACTAGTAAAACAAATCTCACCACGTCCCTTAAAACAGCAGGGTTGGCAGACACGGCCAGCACTCTCCAAACCTCCACGTGGCAGGACAGTGGACTCTGCAGGCCTCAGCCTTAGATAAGCGAGACCAGCGCAGGGACTCACTGTTTCCAAACCTCGCCGGAAGAGAAGAGAGAGAGACCTCTAATCTCCAACTCATTTATACTCCGGTTTACGTAAAAATCGTATGGAATACTGGGTACTTGGCCACTTCCTTGGTTACAAACTGGTCACCAGGAAGGCCTAGACTAAAACCATCACAAAGAGAATAAATCCTCAATTGCTTGGTCTCCTGAAGGTGAATGTTTAGTCGTGACACTGAGCTTACCCGAAGCTGTAGACAAGGAAAGACCCTAAATAGGAACAAAAAAAATTATCCTGACAATGGAATTGCACCTTAGCCTTCTGGCTCTTCAACTCCTCCTTATCACTCTCTTTGTTTTTCTTTCCCTGTCAACAGTAATATCATGGTGTCACCTAGTTTTGAAGGAAATGTGGTAGCAGTCCCACTTGTATAAAACAGGATATTAAACTAAGTTTTAGTACAGAGCACTGAGTAAGGAGTCGGTACAATAGATCCTTTTCCTGGATCTCCTTTTGAATTTATAAAGTTTCTTTAATATAGTCAATGTATGTAAAGAAAGATAATGTTATTTACTTGTTTACCTTGTTAAAGAACTTTCTAGTCTCATCCCAGTTATCAGCATGGAATATACAGCATTTGTGAGACAAAGCTTATGAAAATAGGGGGAAGTTTTTATCAAAGTGGCGTAGCCTAAAGATGAGTGTTGTTTTGTGAGCAGTTTTTTATGTTTGCCTTAAGAAGGTGGCAGATTGTTACCCTCTGCAGGCAGGCTCTGGCACAGAAAAGTGGGATGCCTCAGTGCACAAGTGGCCCAAGGCTGATGCTTGGTGTGAATGTCTTCCAGCTACTCGTGTCTGCTGTCAGGGAAAGCACAGAACATCCAGGTTTACTTACAGTGCACTGAAACTCATGCAGAGAGCTCACAGAAAGAACTTAAACTGATTTATGCAAACACCTGAACTGTGTTTGTTAAAACTGAGCCAGATGAGGGTCAGGAAGTAGTTGCATAACTAGGTGGGGCTTATATTGAGGGTTGAAATATTCAGTTCTGATGAATCTGAAAGGGCAACTCAAGAAAAAAAGTTGTACTTTGTCACTGGAATGGGATGTTAAGGGTGTGTGTTATTAGTTCAGTATTTGCTAAAACTATAAATTATTCTAAAAGAATTTTTGTAATTCCTTCCTCGCTTATTTGTTAACTTCTTTGCCTACTGACTTGCTGATGATTTGGGATGGTAAGTTTTCACAAGACATACATTCTGTTTATATGGAAGTGTGGTGTGAAAATGGGCTTTAGTTAACACACAATATCATAGATGTCCAGGTTTTAAAAGTAATTTACAGAATTTTAGATTGAATACTCTCTATTAATAAAATAAAGTTATCAAGACCAGCAGCACTACAGCTAAATTTATGTTTGTGGATTTTTTCATCATGTTTGACAAGGATTGTTCGTTTTTTGTACAAATGGCTGGCATATATATTCTTCTGTTTTCATCACAAGTTGGCATGGGTCTTAGTTTTGAGGTAGAATGACTTGTAGATGTCTTTTTCAGTAGCTGTAAGATGAGCTCCTATACTGTCTATTAATTGAAAGAGCAGCAGATGTGCATTATGATAAATGACTATTAGTAATTATTATCAAATGTTTTAGTTGTGGTATGGAAGTTGTATACTTGATCATCAGGTAAATAGTAATTTATTTTTATTCTGTCTTGAAGTGCAATGAGAGGCAAAATTCACCAGTGACTTCCCCAGGATCTTCCCCCCTTGCACAAAGAAGAAAACCGCTTCCAGACCCCCTACAAATACCACATCTTAGTCTTCCACCTGTACCTCCTCGTCTGGATCTGATTCAGAAGGGAGTAGCACGGTCACCATGTGCCAGTCCAACTGGGTCACCAAAGGTAAGTCTTAATGGATCATCATTTCGTGATAGAAGGGTATTGAGCAATCATATTTGATTGTTTTCAAGGTGAATTTTCTTGTTTGTTTTGGACGATGAACTGTTTCAAAACTTTCCATATGTGTTTTCTTTATTCAGGAGTTAGCTCTGTCCAAAAGAACTGTAATTCCTTCTTGCTTAGGGAAATTGTAGATTAGATCCACATTGATGAAGTCTCTTATATCTTTCCATAACACCTTACTTAGTTAAATGTTTCTGACTGCATGTGTTGGTCAAATGTGACTTCATTTTGTCTGATGATTATATTGTACTTGGTTATGGTCAGAATTTTAAAGACATTGCAGTAATGGATCAGTTCTGTAATAAACTCCGATTAATGAAAATAAATAGAAACTAAAGTTTCCTGAAAATAGATTTAAAGGTCATTATCTCATTAAAATTATATGTTTTCCTCTCATGATGATTTATGATCAATTTCCACAGTGTCCTTACAAGAAAAATATATGCTGATACACTGCTTTCAGAAGTTTAAATGGCATATAATAGGACTTGAGTTTCAAGGAAAATAATAATGACTCTATAGCTAATAAGTTGTATGCTGTGTTTTGTGAAACTAATGATACTAAAGATTCAATGATTTTTTGAGTGGATAAGCATGAAGGATAACAAATACTGTTTGTTGCTCTCCATTAGAAGTAGATTGTTTTGTTGTAATTGCTGTATAGAGAGAACAAGTTAGATTTAAATTTTTCATTTTTAGATGATGAATAAAAATTCAAGTTCAAAACATGACTTGAAACCCATGTGCTCATAATAATCCCGTTTGAAGTACCCTATTTCTTTTGTCAGGTTTTTACTTTCAGCTTAAAAATCAACATCTAGTGGTTCTAGTGGTTTCTTCTTCTACAAGTTAGAAGAAAAAATAGAAGTTTGAATAATTTCTTTAATCTTCTTTCATAATTTCCTATAATATGCAAGGGAATTTGTAACACACTGAGGATATACACAAAACATATGCAAATCCATTAAAATTAATTTTATAATACCATTTTTTACAGAGTTCATGGCTTAAAAAAAAAAAAAAAAAAAAAGAACAAAAACAGAAATACCATTAATGCTGCTTTAATATTTTGAAAATTCTTTTTTCTGTGAAACTTTTTCCTGGAAAAAAAATTAATATTCATGGAGTATAAGGGAAATAGGATGGAGGCAATGAAGGATGATTTCATACTTTAAAAAAAATGCATATTTAAGAAAAAAAAAAGCTGGTTTAATCCTGCCAAAACTGCTACTTCAGTCAAAAAAACTTTTTTATATTTCTGGAGTTAAAAACTGTAATTTATAACTATAAGCTGTAACCAAAAATCTGGACCTGGCTATTATGTTCCTGTCTTAACAGTGAGAAGAACTATTTTTCTTAACTAGCAGCTGAATTAAATGCTTCTTTATTTAGAATAGTGTCCTTTTCATATGAATAAACCTGTGGATAAAATAACTTTATTTTCAATTCAAGTAATGTGTTAAGGTGTTGCTTGAAGAATAATGCTGGGCTAACCAGTGAAGCGAAAGTAAATGTTATTATTACTTTAAAACTTTTGTGACCCCCATTTCTTAAAGTGGTAATAATATATGAACGCTTACCAAAGTTGAAGAAAATTACACGTTCCAAGGGAAATAATCTTCCCTGCGTTTCTTCTGGTAGCTGGAGATAAAACATTCATAAAGACCTGGCCCAACTGTTACTTTGTAAAATGCCATTAGTAAACCACTCTTAATGAGAATGTTTTGGTTTTGTCAGATTTGTGATCTTAGAAAATATGCAACTACCTGTATAAGTTTTTTCCCTGATAAATTAGTTTTCAGTCTTTTAGTATTAGTATACATAATTTTAGAAAACATTTAACCATTTTATGTTGTAATTCAGTACTGAGAAAGGAAGTATTTTGGCAAAAGCTGTTTGCAGATGATCTAACTGCAAATATAACTGCATACTAATTATCTTGTTACCTGAAAAATTGAACTGCAGTTAAACAAATTGGGCACTCTAACAATGCATATCATGTAAAGATTGGAGTCATCCCTAGGTATATAATTAAAAATGAAATAATTGTTTCTTCTTCTACTTGCTCCCTAATCATTGATTTTTTTTTTTTTTGTGCTCATTTGCTGTCGGCAAGTCATTCCCCTGGGATATGGGTTTTGCTTTCTTTGGGTTTTTTTGTCTGCATCAAGAAGTCTGTTTTTTCCAAACATTCCTCAGAATACATTTCAGCAGGCGAATAAGTGATTCAAATAATCAGTGCCAAGGATACTGGAAAAACTTTTTGGCCAAATAAACATACCTCAGTTAGTTGTCTTTTCTGCTTTCCACTCCTCCCTTGGGTTACTCATGAATAGCAGAAATGGGGGCATGCTTTCTGAAGGGGGGCCAGGTTGCCTGCAGAATGCAGACATTTAACCTACTGGCAAGTGCTCTTGTGATGCCAAGAAAATATCTCCATTAGAACTGGTAAAACCACACTTGATCGTCAGAAACATATCTAACTTCCCTTTCTTTTAACTTACTGTGTCGTTTAGTCTTCTCCTTGTATGGTGAGGAAACAAGACAAACCTTTGCCAGCACCACCACCTCCCTTGCGAGATCCTCCACCACCGCCACCAGAGAGACCTCCACCAATTCCACCAGACAACAGGATAAGCAGACACCTGCATCATCCAGAAAGTGTGCCTTCCAGAGACCAGCCGATGCCCCTCGAAGGATGGTGTCCCAGAGATGTGTTCGGGACAAGTCAGTTGGTAGGATGTCGGGTGGGGAGCGATGCCTCTCCCAAACCAGGACTGACTGCAATTTCAAACGTAAATGGAAGGCACAACCGCATGAGTTCTGATCCAGGATTTATGAGGAAACACAGACGTCACGAGCTGCCTGCAGAAGGTGCTAAGGTATTTCAAATGAAATGGATGTTGAATCCTTATTTGATAACCTACTGCAGCATTGTCTTGCATTGGCTAAAACACTGTTTATATTGTTTGGTGTTGACCTGTGGTTTCTGAGTCTTTACTGTTGATACTTAGTAAGGAAATGCTTTGTTAAATATTGTAATTTGTAAAGCAAAAGTACATGAGGGTCTGAGTTACAATTTTCACATCACACCCTCAAAAAATGTCTTGAAGAGAAAATTTTAGATATGCTGTATTCTTTTAGCAAATCATCCATGATATGCTGTAATACAGTTATATAACATCTCAGGTCCACTTTGGAAGTGTCATATGCCAAAACTGTGTATGCATTTGCTGATGGAATAGATGTTCCAGTTAGTTCTGTTGTAGGTGAGGTGAGGACTTAGTAACCTCTTCAGTCTGTAATGTATGCAGTATCTATAAATGATGCATGAAAGTATACTTAAATTATCACATATATGGTGACATTAACATAAAAACTAAATATTCTAAAGGTTACTTGTGTTGTTCATCAGTAAAGCTTACTTTCAAAAGATCTTTAAATTAGTCATGATGTTCAGTATACTCTCATGAAAAGGATCTAACTTGACCCGAAGAAAGATAAAATAAAGCCAGGCTAAATGTAGAATGATTTATTGTGTCTTTACCACTGCCTATATGGGCTGCATCCTTGAAAGTGCTCAGTGGCACAGACTTTAGCTGAATTTTTTCCTCCTTCATACATAAATCAGAACTCTTAATTGTAATTTGTCTGTAGCAGTTTATGACTTCTCTTGGACAAATGTCCAGTGTAATAATCCATTTCAGAATTGTCACTTGAAACCTTTCCACTAATTGTCTGGCTTGGTTTGGTTAGGGATTTGCTTGTCACCCACAGGAGAAAGATGTTTTCCTGTTCTCAGCTGCATGTCTATAACTATTACGTTTCTTCTTTTTTTAAAAAAAAAAAGAAGGATCATTTCTGTATGCTACTTCAAGATACCTGGGGAGAAAAGCTTAGAGGGAGCAGTTCTGGCATTAAGCAGCTTCAGGCACTTGCGAGGCCACTTGCAATTGGTCAGGCTTAGCTTTGAAAAGAGATCAAATGATGATGGCCTAAGAAAAAGTTCCTAGTTCTGCTCTACTCAGTTTTATCAAAGCAGCTCAATAATTTAGGCATAGAGGTTATTAAGTCAAAGCTGCTGCTGCTCTTTTTTTTTTTTTTTTTTGCTTGAAGACTATGTAACTTGTGCTAAGACAAATGGACTGGTGGTTAAGTCATAATAGTTAGAAATATTTTTTTTTTCCACAATTTGCTTTTCCCAAGATCACAAGCTCTTTAACCTTTCTATCTCCAGTTTAAGGGTTTTTTTAAAATCTGTTTAAAATGCTGTAGCTTTTTATCTGATTTTAAATGGATACTGGGTTTCTATCTTCAACTATACCTTCATGTAGCATTCTGGTTATGGTCTGGCACAGTTTTGAAGCTGATGGAATGAATGTGTCTAAAATTAGAATACCCACTCAGTGCAGAAGTGCCGTTATAGTCTGGAATAGTTTCATATACACATCTTTAACCAAGGACTGTTTCGAATGTCATCTTCATGGTTATAGATCTAAGCTATTTGTTTAAAGGGAGCAACAGACAACCCTGAATTACCATTTCAGGCTGTATTCACATTTATGAGGGAAACATGGAATGCATTTTCATCTCTGATTCGTATATCATTTGTAACATAAACTTTTTGCTATTGATAAAAGCCAAGAATAGGGAAGACAGTCCTGTGGGTAGAGGATGGATTCTGGCAGGCACTGTATCACAGAGTTTTAAAAAAAATGAACGTTTAGCATACTGTACTTTTTGTTTTCCAATTGCATTTCATCCCTCTCACTTTGCAGTCTTGAAAACTTAATTTTCCCTCGATCAGCTCAGCTGTAACGGAGTAGTCCAACTAGCAACCGTGATGGAAAACTTCCTCTGTTGTTGAAGTCTTAAGCTAACATGTCCTACAGCTCCCAAAAGGGGTGAGCTGAAACAGATATGAGAGGCCCTTTAGATAACAGCATGGACTTGTAGGAAAACTCTTCTCTGTACCATGAACTTGTAGGAAAACCTTTACCCTCAGTCTTCTCAGCGTCTGTTGTGTAACACATAGTTGATGGATATCCGAAGTGAGGAACAGAAGGAGATACCCATTGTAACACTTGTGTGATTTTTAGGTCTTTTCAAATGGTCATCTGATAAATGAAGAATATGATGTCCCTCCACGGCTTTCACCCCCTCTTCCAGCTGTGTCCATCATCCCTAGTATGAAGTAAGTTAACTTTGTCTGTCAAAGAAATGTGTTAATTAATGTTCGATAATAGCACCAATTCTCTGGTGCTCAAAGAAAACGGGAAAAGGAAAAAATATAACTTGATGCTATGCTTTCCATGAACTTTATGTTCCCTTTCTAAAACCACATTAAATTGTATTGATTAAGTGGCAGCAGTTCTGATATTAATTGAACATAGTGTGTTTTTATAGGAAAAGAGGCTAAATTGAGCAAGGTCTTGCTCATAAGCATTTGGCAGTGGGAGCAGATTCTATCTGGTTTTACTTCTACTGCTATGGGAGAAGTGTGGTCAGAGCTATTTATCACAGGATAATTATGACAGATTCTAGGGAAAGTGCTAAGGGTAAAGAATATATGATTTGTCAGTGTTCTGCCCCTAATCAAGTCATGCTTTCTGGGCTTTCTGCACAGTGAGCTTTATCCAGGCTTCACACCAGTGTCTGCTCTTTGCTGTGGCAAAAAAACATGCAAACAAAACCATTTTATGTAATTTTAAATTGGATCAACCTCCCTGAGTTCTAAAATATGGTTTGGGAAGTTTTGTCATTTCAAGCTGCAGACTATTTTTAGCCTTCCAGTAACATGACTGTGTATTTTTTACCAAGGTGTTGCTGGCATATCTTTGGACTCTGAATCACACAGGATTTTGTACAGAGCAAGATATATTTGAAGTAGAAAACTTGGAAGTCCTATAATATAGTTTGTCCTTTTTTCTGGTTTTGTAAGGAAATTGGAGCATTTCACAATGTTTGATACTATTCTACAGCTTCTTTCCAGAGTACTGCTTGTGATTCTTGCTGTTAAATGAAATAATTGGACAGTCAGTACATATTAGTACTGAGAACTTTCTCATTAGTGTGCACCTGTTCTGTTCACTTAGTTTTAACATAGAAGACAAATATATTACAGCATTTTATTAATATGTTTTTTTTTTCTGTTCCTGGTCACAAGAATAAAGGTGCAGTGGAGCACTGACTTTTTTATGCAGAAACCTCTTTCCAGGAGGAGCAGTTGCTGAGGTGAAGTTCTCCATGCTCGCTTTCAGTTCAAAAGGAAATTTTAGAACATTATCCAGACATATCTGTAATTGAGTGCTAGGATGTAACCTGGTGGAGGGAGAGTATCACAGGAGTATCGGGTGGATACCTCATGTAATCAAATCCCCTTCTAGTCTGCTTATTTGTAATCCAATGCAAAAGCTGGGACGTTCTACACTCTGTAGGAAAGAGGAAACAATAACTGATAGACAAATCAGAGTTTTCAAATGCCAAAGCAAATGGAACTCTGAAGAGGGGAAGATTCTTATTTTTGTATTTCATAGTGTGGAAAAACCATAACATTCTTCTTCATAAGAATCCCATTTTTTACTCAGATATTTGCAAATTTAGCTTAGAATCAAAGTACATTATATACAATATTCATTGGAAGTCCACAGGATGTTGTAACAGTGTGAAGTGGCACACAATCCATGTCAACCCAATCCAAGGCTAGAATGTGGGACTTCAGATTGGTCAAAAGAAATGTTTTCATTAACTGAAGTCTTCTGAATAGAAAACTGATGTATTCCAGCAAGAAAATATTCTTCATTTGCTAAAACCAAATTCCACTGACTTTTGAGGAAGAAAATAATATTAATTTGTGTTTTGGTTTTGTTGTCACATCTTTTAAAAATTACACAGAATCTTTTAAATTTTGTTTGGATTTTTTTGGTTTTGGGTTTGTTTTTTTTTTTAATGTATAATTAGCAATATATAATGTAGGCGTAAGAAGTTTGAATTTTCTAATTACCAAAATGTCATATGGAATGACTGTTAAAAATTGATCATTGTATGTTATTTCTTAAAACACTAATATGTCTATTTAAAATTTATTTTAAATTAAGTTTCTGTTACCATTAGAAAATACCCCAATAATCTGTAATACTGTGTGGCAACTTGTAGGTGGAAAAACTGGGGAGGGAGGGAAAAGATAAAGTTGTGAAAAACAGCAAGTTGAATAGGTTTCACATTCCCACCAACCACCAAATTGCTTTGAAAAAGGTAACTCAAATAATATCTAGCACAATTTCATTTGAAATGTCGGAGAGAATATTTGTATGGTGTATTTTTCCTCCTTAGCAGTTTAATTGACTGCTAAGCACTCATAAATATGTTGAACTGTATTTGATTCAAAATACTTTTACAATTCCACAGCTGTGGTACTGCAGTTAATCTGGTGCAAGTTTCTCATTTTTTCCTACTCTGGAATCTTCGCAGTGTTGTGGATTGAGAGCTAGTTTGTTTTTTACAGGTCCAAGGCATTCTACTTTTTCTAGTTATCATCAATCTGTAATTTCAAACATTTGACTGAAGGATACATTGATTATTTAAGAAATGTCGTAATCTAAATAACGAGGAGGTAGAATGGCCTTTACTTGAAACTTCACAGTTCTAAAATGTCCCCACTTAACTTCTTTGCTCATTTTTTACTGAATTTGATGTTACAAATATGACTTCTTTTTTTCCCTTAAAAAGTACATTAATAGAAAAGCACTGGGGTTCTTTTTTTTTTTTCCCTGAAAATAGAGCTGATTCGTTTTCATTTTTTAGTAACTGCACTTTAATAATTTGAAGTTGGACTCTTGCTAACCAAATATCTGATTTTTATTTTCCACTCAGCCACTATGTTGCTGACCTGACATGTGAAAATAGTTATTTTTAATTGGACTACTGTAATTATGTCAAATTTGTTAGCAGATTTGATCAAATTATTTTGTTATTAAAAAAATATAAAACTTTTATGTCAAAAATACAGAACCATTCTTTCCCAAAACTTTAAAATTTTCAAGTTAATTAGTGTTTGTTTTATGAAGGTGAGTAGTTTCCATTTTGCTACATCAGTAGAAAATTGGCCTCTTTGTCTCAAAAGTACTGCATACCACAGTGATACTTTGTGTGAGGGAGCATCCATTTTTGAGTATGCAATGAGGCATCCAATGCCAAGTGCCTTTTGTAGTCAATAAATGTATTAGGAACATTTAGTTGCTTTGAGGTAGATGAGGGAAAAGTAGCACCAAAAGGTATTTTTTCTCTTGCTGTCTCTTCTGTTTTGTTAAAAAAGTTTTGAAGGGGAAATCATAGTTTCATTAAAGCCAACTGTGGTTTGGAAGTCCTGGCTCCCTTGAAATCAGCCTTTGGCATGGCGCTTCTCCAGTGACATAAGGAGGAGGGTGGCTGACATGCAGGTTCCAGACATCTGAGATGATGCTCTGGAGGACACAGTGTGTCCTTACTCATAGCTTGACAGGCCAATGAGTTTGGGTGCTCAGTGTTCTGTCATAATTCTCATTGTGTTGCAGCTTACTCTGTGACAAATATGAGCAGTTGGTAAGTGTTGATTTGATCATGTGGTCCATATAACTTCATAGAATCAATCGGGTTGGAAAAGACCTCCGAGATCATCAAGTCCAACCCTTGATCCAATACCGCTGTGGTTATCAGAGCATGGCACTCAGTGCCGCATCCAGGGATGGAGAAACCACCACCTCCCTGGGCAGTTCATTCCAGTGTCTGATTACTCTCTCTGTAAACAATTCTTCCTAACATTCAACCTAAACATCCCCTGGCACAGCTTAAGACTGTGCCCTCTTGTCCTACTGTTGGTTGCCTGGGAACTCTGTTTTCTGAAACAGAGTTTGCTTGAGGTCTTACAAAATTAAAGCTTTTGTCTGCATTTAGCAAGTAATAAATACTCTGCATAGGACAGAGGAGTTTAGAGTAAGGAGCTGATGTCTGTACTGTACACATTATGGGGCAGCAGTTCAACTGGCTGTAGTCTCGTCCCATGACTTTGAACACTCTTTAACAGTCAGAATGTACTAAGGGCATACGTGGAATGTATCATGTATTTTAGCATAATCTGAAATATATTCAGGTTGTGTATTCCTCAGTACAAATCAAAGTGTGGTAAGTGGAGAGATTAAAGGGATTAATTTCGAAAACACAGTCCTGACCAGACTGAAATACATGAGCTGCAAGTTCACCATGATCAAGTTCTGTGAATCAGTTTACCAGTAAGTGATGGAACATGAGCCTTTCCCTGAAATACTTACAAATAAGCATGAGGTCTTGGTTTCCTTGGAGTTCTGGTTAACAACTAAGCTGGACATTTAGTGGCTCAACAAAAATGAATTCTCATATCTTTTCCTAATTTGTCTCTGGCCCTTGGTGCTCACTGGGATAAGAGATTGACATCCAGCCTTTTTGTTCAACAAACCAGGATATAATTATGACTTTCAATTTTTAAAATATTTCCACTTAAGGAGTAGAAAGGGGAACTGGAGAATATATAAATACAGTGTACTGGTCAGTTTTATATTCCTCTGTACACAGATCTGATAAGGATGTAAGAATAATGAAGTACTGCAAAGAGTAATTATAGAAAATTTCACCAGCTTGACAAACAGATGCTTGTTTCATCTCTGTGCTTATAATGACAATGTTCACTGTTTAGTTACAAAAAGCTGTTTATTTTTCTGGATGATTTTGTGTAGAACAATAGAGGTAGTCTTAGAACAGTTGAGATTTAATATTTCAGTTTGATCTTGAAGCAATTTCAATAATAATGGAGAAAATGAGATAGACATCTAGCAGAACAATGCAAAACAGATTTGGAGTCAAATATCATTACAACTGGAGTAAATGAAAGGCAAATGTGATTTTTTTTTTTAAAAATAAAGACTGTGAAATAATAGTATGAAAATTTAGGACAATTTTAGGACCCTAATGAAGAGGATATTAGCTCTTTGTTAGTACTCAAAGTCTTCTACTGCTTTACAGATCTTTACCTTTCAGATATTACTTACATAATATTTGCAATCTGGCAAGTACTTTCCCTACTTTCAAGGTAGGAAAACAGAGACTTTACTGGTATGAAGGCCTTTTCTAAGGTTACACAGTATTCAGAAGCAGGAAACCTGGAACTCATGTCTTTAATAATAGCTCCAAAACCAGTAATGGTTTCTCAGCACAGAAGGGGAGGGAGGTTGAGTGTTTTTTTTCCCCAGTAATAGCCTTTAAAGAGGGCTTCAAACAATACTACCAGCCTGGTTTGGTCAGTATTGGACATCACTGGTGTAGTGATTAATATTTGTAACATTGCTATCTGCAGAAGCAGGAATTCAGCTTGTAATTATTTTCTAAAACACAGGCTTATATCTTTGTATTTGTATGTGTGTGTGTATATATATATCTCTATATATCTCTTCAAATACATGTATATAAACCCCCCAACATCTCCAGAACATACTGGATTGCCAGTATGAATGATTACATAGCCACAGAAATGAGATAATTTGTTCTTTGTTGGTCTTTCAGCTGTCTGCCTGAGAATAATACGGAGTTCTCATTGTCCCACTACATCTTTACATTCTGTTCCTTAGAGGTCTGAACATCAGTGACACAAGCCTCTTGTCCATCTAAGAAATCAAGGATGGAAAAAGCAATTTCACACTGCTTTGCTGTGTGAAATTTTGCTCCCTCTGCATAAAGTGGTTGAAAACTGCGATATAGAGTTTGCAGTTAGTGCCATAAATGTTCTTTCCTCTGTCTTTGGCTACTATGTCTTTGCAAAAGAAGTTGGATTCCCATCTTTCCGGAGCTTGTTTATGAAGTCAAAAGTATAACAGTGGCTGAAGGAAACTTTATGAGAAGTTACAAGTAGGTAGGGAGTTTTAGGCTTTGAATATATTATAGAAAAAAAAATCTGCCCTCTTCTTTCTCTGTTCTTTTTCTTTCTCTCTTTTTTGTGTATTAATAATTTAGTGACTGGCTAGTACTCAGGGTGGTTAGTTATTTGGCTTTGTTCACAGAGTACGTGGTTGTTGTGAAGTCATGTGGTATGACAGGCCTGGCCTGTCATTTCAGCTCTTGCCCTTATGATTAAATCAAACTAATTAGACCACAGTAAGACAAATTGTGTCCTTCTTGTATTTCCTTATAGTCCTTAAAAACTTCCGTAAATGATGTATGAAGTAGATGTATCTTGTAACGTAGCATGTAGTTCAGATCAGGGACCATTAGCCATACTTTCAAACCACTGATCCAAATGGCTGTGGATCCACTGCACACCTTTATTCAAGGTCCTCCAGCTGTTGGCTTCTTTAGTAGCAAAGCATAAAGGTGATATTCACTGCATAATGTAATAGCCAGATGATACGCGTATTGCTCTTTGTGTTCAGCTAGTAGAAGAATCAAACTTCTGTTTGTGGTTTTCGTGTATGATCAACCTGAAATTAGATTCATTCCTTAATGCAAGCTTTTGTATTTTAGATGTTTTGTGGGTTTCTTACTGATCTTGACATGTTGCTGTAAATGGGGCAGCTCAGTGTATAAAAGAGTAGATGATGATAATTGCTAGACCTATAACCTGGCTACTTGTATTTTCTGAAGGCCAAAAGATAGGTTTAGCTTGTTAATAGCTAACAAAATTACTTTCTCAAGACTGTCCACTAAAATTAAATTTTTCCTCATCGTTCTCTTTACACTCATATAGCAGAAAACCACAAAGTAGTTTGTTTTTAAAAAGAAATCTTGTACCCAATAGTGTTCTCCGCAACAGAAGTTGTCACCTGTAAATGGAGTTTTAAAGTCTACTTCTGTCCTGGGCTTCCACTGCTTTCAAAAAGTGATATAAATCACTGTCTGTGATGACAATTAAAAATAGTTTTTGTCTGAAGTAACACCAATTTAAAACACATGCAAATTCTATGAATTTTATAGTATTAGGGCTGAAACAAGACCTCATTGAAAGGGTGAGTGTCCACTGCACCATTAAGCCCTGCTCAATGCTTTATGCCCTGAATTAACTTGTGTTTAATTCTTTTGAAAAGTGCAAATAGGTTAATCCTCCAAGTGCCTATTTAGTGCTCTGCTATGTTGGGCTTGCTTAAAGTAGCTGTTTAACTCTCAGAAGGTCAGCTTCCCTTTTCTCTGTGTGATCTCAGTGACAAAAAAAAGCCAGTAACATTACGAGTGTGTTCGTCGTGGTGTTTTTGTCTCTTTATATGTAGCAGACATTTATTAAGGATGTTTGGGCTAAAGAAGATTGTTCTCTGTATTATCTGAGGTCAAGTACATAACAGCTAAAGACAAAACAATCTCTTTGTCATCTCCTTAGGTGCCCTGGTCCTTCAGCAAATTCTCTGTCTGATAAATCAAGGGATCATACAGATGATGATGATGAATACAAAGTTCCTTCTTCACATCCTGTAATACTGAGCTCACAACCACCTCATGGTCATAATATAAAACCTCTTGCTCGGTAAGGTAATTTAGCAGCCTTGAAAGCAACTTATTTACAAAATGACTGCTACTGTTAATATTAAATTGATTCAATGTTTCTAAAGACTTAAGCTTGCCTGCCTTCTAAAATGTCTTATCTTTTCAAGGTTGGATTACTTATGCTTCTGTTTCATTTGACCACCACCACCTGTGAAGTTCACTTCATTGTATCTCTCTTGTGTCAGAACTGGGTATTTTTTACTTCTGAGTACTATTTCTGCAGTTGGTCCTTTTTTAACCCTTAGGCTGAGGTTTTCAAAACTGACAAGGAGGTTCAACCCCAGCAACTCTTTCAAATTTAGTTTTAAGGAGAATTTTGTGTCTGAAGTTCCCAAAGTCAGCTTTGAAAATCTTTAACTTTCCCATTTTATATATAATTCATTTTAAGAAGTGATGCAGTACTGTAAAGTATGTCAACTGGCAGCTGTATGTACATACTTTGGTTCTCTTTTTGTCCAATGTGTAGTGTGCCCTTTTAGCTTTTTGAGCCTGTTTGGCAGCATATTTTCTTTGTGCTTCTCAGGAAAAGAACCTTATTTTAAATACAAGTGGAATGTATCTCCTTAGCTTTAAATGTGTTATAAAACACTGTCTCTAAACTTTCACAATTCTGAATTACTGGTGAATTATGGAAAGAATATTTGGAGCCAAGGGGCATGGCAACTGAAAGCTGTGTCATTCCTGGTGAACTTCTTGGACTTTGACTCATAAAATAGTCTGAATGGCTGGAATTAAGTCAATAAGGGGACATTTTTCTTCTGGTCTAGTAGGTAAAAAATATGAAATTAAAATCAAGTATTGATTTAGAAAGTTTAGACTCTTCTGTGATTAAGAATTGCAGTGACATATTGCCATTTTTTTCTCTCAGTCAGAATGTGGTTCAGAGACCCACCATCAGTAAAGCCCAACGTGTCTCTAAGCCTAAAATTAGCCAATTATAGTTTTTAGACCTCTTTAATCAGAACTTAAAAGAGGTAGAAAAAAGGTCATAGTATGATCACTCTTTGCATGCAAGTTAAAAATTCTGTCTGTATTAGAAATGGTGATCCAGCCTTTGCTGCGTAGACATGAATATTACACAGTTGTCTAAGCTTTATGAACTTGAGTACTTAAATGTTCTTACCTACAGTATGAGACTTTAAAAAAAAATCGATACTGAATAAAACTCTCAAGGTTGGCTGAGCAAAAAAGTAGGAAATTAAAAAAAAAGAATTCCAAGCTCCTAATCCTTTTTACCTATGCCATTTTTTATGGAGTTGTACTGTCCTTCTGCACAGGAATGTGTTTTAGTACCATGCAAAGTCATCTAACAGAGGCTGAGCTGCTTGCATGTCCAAAGTTACTCAGGATGTAGCCTTTCTTAGACAAAAAGTTGTCTGCAGCATAAGAGAGCAGTATGTGGGCAGATTACCCTAGTTTAGCAGCTTCTGAGGACTGTTTGGGTTAGTAAGTATTGCGGTGCAATAGGAAGAGAGAGCCTGCAAAGAGGACCAGTTGACTCCAAGGACCCCACATCCACTCTGTATGTTTTGGGAAGTTTCAGATTCATACTACCTCTGGCTTGAGTACCCTTCAGTGATTGCAATCCACTGGATGAGCTCCTGCAGGACATCTTTTGAGTTAACATCACCCAGAAGCAGTTGGGTCTGCATGGTGTGAGACCTCTGCAATGTAAACCAAAGTGCTGAAATGAGGGGGGGAGGAGGCTAACAGAAAGATTCTTGAGAAAATCACCAACTGGAAAAACAGAAACTTATGATTTTCCTGTAGCCTTCTTTTGCAGAAAAAAAATAATTGAGTGCCTTCAGTTGGCCGGGACAGGATTTTAGCAGGTCTTTAGAATTATTAATAGAGGCTGTAGATGGAAAGCTTAGTTAAAGTTTTTTGCTGTTTTTACTGTGCACATGGGGTTTTTTTTTGGCATGAATCCAGGACTTGGTACAGAAAAAATACCTCAGTTTGCCATTTAGGTTGCTCCATGATTAAAACCACCAAGTCTTTTTATTATGCATTCTGATAAGAATTTTAATTCAAACCATTCCCCTAAACATAAAAAAAAAAAAAAAAGAAGAAAAAAGAAAGAAAAGAAAATCCAATGTTCCATATAGTTACCATGTCTTCTTTTAGCTTTCTCTGCTGAGATGTGAAAGCTGAGCTAAAGCTTTCAAGAAAGAATCGGGTTTCTGGTTGATGTTCTGTTCTTCTAATGCACTTCTTTAAATCTCATGGGGAGGGTTTTTTTGTTTCAAGAAAACTTCTCAGTATTGCTTAGCAAAACTGTTAACAACATTTTTTAATTTTTTTTTTTTTAATTTTCATAAACTTTTAGAACACTTCAGTTTTTTTCCAGTGTCACTTTCTTCTGTCTCTTTCCTAAGTGTTACTTCTTCACTTCTTGCATAGTACTTGGAATTTTCAGTAAGCTAAAGAGCCTCCTAACTCTCCTGGATGTTTTGTAATTTAGGAACTATGTAATTCTTCCATCCTACTCCCAAATTTATATTGCCTCTAAGACTTCTCACTCTTTTAACAGTAGATGCAACAATACTAAAACTGGTACAAAAATAATGCAAAAAATTATTCAGTCTTAATTTCTGGCAGATCAATTGATTGATTTGTTACAGCTGATCATCTCTTCCCAGGTATGGGGCAAGTTCAGCAATAAGAAATGGAAGGAAATAATTTCAGCACTACTAATTAGGCTAATTTTAGAAGAATGTTACATTATTATATTCACTATTTTCTCCTATTAAAGTGTTTTCCAAAAATGAAAAGGACAGAAGGCTTCCTTGTTAATACTCATTTGTTGCCTTTCTTTTTGGAGTTTGCTGTTGATGTAAACAGGTATTTCGGCATTGTTTGTAAACTGATCGCTTAGCTGAGCTCCTTATGAACTGAATACTTCTGAAGTGGTGCCATGTTAAATTACTTTGCTGCCTGTGGCTAGTTACATTATTGAAAATGCAGAATAGATTAAAATTTAAGTAGAACCTATTCTTAATTACTTATTGTATATGCTGAGGAGTCAAAGGAAGTGTTGCATCCACTGTATTTGAAAGACTGAACCAATCTAATCAAAGATAGAAGCAACACTTCCTCTACCACTTCTCTGGGGGAATGAATTCATGGCAAAATAGCCCTTATCATTAGGGTCGTTTTGTTGTTTTGGTTTCTTTTTTAAAATCTTGCAATTATTCTTACATTTATTTCATTACTTCTAGTTGTAACTCTGGGGACCACAAACACAATTTCACTTCCTCTTTCCTGTTTATGTATTCTAAATGATTCCAGACCTTTATTTCATTCCTCCTTTCCATATGGCCAAAGCTGATACATTTATTAATACTATTGGTAAAAACCCCTGGCCCGACATTTTATCTGTATATAACTCTAGCAGTTTCCCAATATTTACTAATAATGGTGCATGGTGGGTTGGGATTTTTATTTTTAAGCTGGAATTGCTTAGCATGGTGGCCTTTTCCCAAAGAAACTCTCTATTTTTTCTGAATGTGCAGGGTCCACAGTTCCAGTGACAGGACTAATTTCCTAGTTCTTCCATGTTTTTTTGAACAATATATAATATTCTGAAAAGGCTTTTTCTATGTTCTTCCTTGCCATATTTGAACAGTCATCTTACAAAAATAAACTTCAGTGTTTTTGACAAGGTTATAGGCACTTTGTACTGTTTGGTTGGATGATTTTCAAATTCAATTTTATATTGTTGTTTCATTCTGAGAGTATAATATGCTTTCATTTAAAAAAAAAAATCAGTTAACTGTGGTAGAAGTATAGGTTCCTGCAAAACTGGTTTGGATAGTTCAGTTTGGGAGGTTTTGGTGGGTTTTTTTTAATGTTTAGCAAAGAGTTTAGTTGAAATTTGTTATTATTGTTTAGTGGAGTTCTGTTTGGATTTTTTTGTTGCTTCTACATTTTGTTTAATGGCTTCTCTGTGTACTTTGGTGTGGATAATTACCAAAATCCACATTTCCCTTTTTCATATTTCTGCTAGTGAAAAATTCAACATCTGGGAAGGCAAAATGAGTTTGAGTCTGTGACTTAACTGTGTAAATAAAATAATGACCTGAGCTGAAGTAAGGACTGTGTTTAATGTTAGTTCTTCCTCTAACTTGTATTGCAGCCTTGAGTAAGTTATTTAAACCATGTCAGTATCTCACCAAGAAAGCAGTATAGTCCTTCAAAGCAGTTTTACTGATGGTTAACCAGTACCTGCTCTCAATATTGAAAACCATAAATTTTAAATTGGCACAGCTTATTATATTTCATTCATTTCCATATAATGAACTGCCAGCACAGGTACTTGGTCATTCTGGGAATTAACGCTTGGCTAAATGGTTGATTGCTTCCTGCTTAATGTCTGTCTTCAGGGTGTGTGAGAACGGTCAGTGTGCTGGAGTAACGAATGGAACACACAGTACTGCTTCTGAGATAAAGAAATCAAAACATCCCGAGTTAGGTACGTTTTTACTTTTCGCTGTTTATCGAGAAAATTTACTCTGTGCTGCTCTAGGGGTACAGCAAGAAAACATTCACTTCTTGTGGTTGTGTCATTCAGGAGATGTCTATGATGCACCTACTCTTCCGGTACCTTTGCCACCTGCACGACCTCCTACCAGAGACAACCCAAAACACAGCTCTTTGCTCAACAGGACACCCTCCGATTATGATCTTCTGGTGCCCCCTTTAGGTTGCAGACTTTTTGCTGATTACATGTAATGGTTAACACTGCCTAGATGAACTAAATGCCATGTTTACTGAAAAACAACCAGTGTCAAGTATGCTAAGAGTACCAAACAGGCTATGAGCTAAATATTACAGCTGTAAGTCAATATTTGTGTCAGTGATCTGTACTTGGAGTCTGCCTGTAAGCCCTCACATGAGACAGAAAAAAAGGCACACTAAACCATTTTCCCAAAAACAAATTTTAATTGTTTGTCTCTTCCTAAGGAGTTTGAGCATTGCATTAAATTTAATGTAATACTGGAGGGGCTTTTCTATTGTAGCTTAAGTATTTCCATTTATTTTATCAAATATAAAAATGCCAAAGAGATGGTATTTATATGAAAACCCCCAAACCACTAAAGGTTTATTTCTGGGATTTTTTTCCACTGTCAAGGGAGAGTTCAAAACTCACTGTTGTATACAGTCACCAAAAGCTATTTTTGCCAACCCTTATTTCTGTTCTGTTCCCCTACATAAAAATCCTTGATCTCTGCATATATACTGGTGCTGTGCTTGGCCACCATCCCCGCTCTCACTGACAAACTCAGCTGAATAATTGTGTCTGTGCAGACGTGTCATCATCCAATTTTCTGGTTCCATAACACCTTTTGAACATTTGCCTTTTTCCTGCACTGTCCTCTCTCTGGTCCCTGAAGTATTGCTGAGTTGCAGGAGTACCGTAGGCAAAAATCACACTGCTTAGTAACTCCAGTCCTGTCTGCACCACCTTTGTGTAAGGGATACATTCTTTTGCCAAGCTCTAGAAATGCAGTTCATATCTGGAGATGAAGCTTCAGAACAGCAGATAAAGATAATACACTGTATAAATGTAGCAGATCCAAGGTAGTCAGCACTGGTGTTTGTATATAAATATATTTGCTTAGCCTCTGAAACACAGCTGTTACTCTACAATCATAGTCAGTGAAGCTTTCCTTTTAATACATTCTTTGCAATCGAGTCACTAAAAGCAATCTCTTCTCCCATCCCAGAAAAGAAACTGAGCTCTGCAAAAGGTCATTCAGAGCATGTTTTAGAAGAGGATTGTGCGTAGTACAATCCTAGCTTTGCAGTTTCATTACTGGAGTCACTGAACTGCTTAGATGAACCCTGGGAGTAAAGGCCTCAGCAGCCAGAGAAAAATAAACTTTAAGCTTCATTCTTTATTATGCTGTTTTTAATGAAGTTTTGCTCATCTAATAATTCCTTTCTGAAATGCAGGTGAAGACACATTTGATAACTTGCCCCCTTCACTACCACCCCCACCACCTCCTGCTCGGCACAGCATGATTGAGCACACAAAACCTGCTGGCTCAGGAAGCCGACCTTCTTCGGGACATGAACTGTTCCTTCATTCTGGTAGGAATACAGAGGAAACAACATTTTATTTCGTTTTCATTTTCCTTTACTTCAGAAGCTTATCTGTTTGGTGATAAAGTTGTCATCAGGCTTCAGAATTCATTATACAAAAATACTAAAAAAATTTTAAACTAATTTTTAAATGATGGAGGTGAAGCAACTCAGAAGGTAGAAAGACTTCACTTTTCATTGTCACAAAGTAATAAAATAAGGTCAATATTTCTATACCAGCCTAGAGATTTTAGTAAATTGTACTTTTTTAGTAAGAGTTAAAACTTGTGCCAAATTTTCTGTTGTAATCTGTGATACTAGTCTGTATCCTTTTGTCAGCTCCATTGTTTTCAGTAGTAAAACATAATTCATGCAGTTTGTTTTCAAGTTGAAACTTGTGGAAAAGCTAGAAAATAAGGGAAAAGAACATTCTGCTTTGTTAGAACTGTTGTAATATTTTGCCACAAAACTGTATTAGCTGTTACTGGGTCCTGGGGTCCATGACCTTTTTGCAAAGTCAAATAACCTTTTTACCAAGTCAAGTTTTCACCTATCTCTCCCTTTAAATCCTGTCACACTTTCAGTGTGGTATTTTGTGTGTGAAAGGTGTAAAAGCTACTTCCACAATGCATGATTTTTGTCTTTGAGTTGAAAAGCATTTGATTGTCAGGTTAATTAAGTTGAAACACTTGCTGTTTATGATATGGATTACAACAGGATTTTTGTTGGTTATAGTGCATGTCTGTGAAGTGAATTACTTTTTTTTTCTTTGCGTAAACTTCCTAAGGATATCGGTGCCTTAAGTTTACCTTTCCTGTGAATATTTTCACTGATGATCTACCCTGTGGTCTGGTTAGATGTCATCTTCCCCTTATCTTTTTTTATTAGAAGCTATAAGGAGAAGGATAAATTGAAATATTTTGGTGATGGTATCACAGGAAGGCCAGAATGTGGATGACAAGCAGTCACGTGCACCTCTGTAATGGCCTCACGGGTTTTCAGGTGTTTGGCTGACCCGTGTGAATGGTACTTGCTGTGGGATGAAAGGGAGCTGCTTTAGGTTGAACTGCACTTACCTTTATGGAGTGTTTTTATTGTGTATGTTTTGTTATCGTTCAAGGCCTGACATTGAGTAATTTGCCAAAGCTGTGTATGTTTTATTATGCAAATTCAGCCCAGTGTTTTACTTTCTCATATAAGCCTCTGAATGCATCTAGGTAAAAAGACTCAGCACATTAAAAAATTTAGAGGTTGATCTTGATAAATACAGGACCCAGAAAATTTGTTTATCTTCTATACTTCAAAATAAAAGTAATGTAATCTTCAACAGTCCAGTGTGAATGGGTGCCTCAGTTGTACCATCTGATGCAGAAACACACAATGCACCATTCAATTCTAATGGGAATGGAGAGGAAAAAAAGAAGCCCTTTTTTTAAGTGTTACTTCCAAATAATCTAAGAAACATCACTGATAGTGTTAAAAAACATTTAATAGCTTTTAAAAAGTGTTTGTAATATGTATCTACAGCTATGTATTGTTCATATTTGCATAGGGAACACAATCTTATAGCAGCAGTTTTCATTAATCTTAGGAGTGTATGCATCTACTTAGGCACGCATGGTTGTGTGAATTGGTCTTTTTTTATTCATATGGTATTTCTAAAGCCATATTACTCACTTTGCATCTTGTCACATAATCTGCTGTAGATGATTTATGATGAGCTTTTGATGATTGGTTTCCCTATGAGTCTTGAGGGTGATTTCTCAGCTATCCATCAGAGCCTGTCAGATTAGAATAATAATCTCATCATCAGCACCAGCAAGAAGTTGCACTCACATACAGATACTCTTATGAGTCCAGAGCAGAACCCAAATCCAGGATGATGTTGCACTTGCTCAGCTGCATCTTTGGTAGCCAAAAAAAAAAGGAAAAGGAAGACACAGAAGATACAATACACCAGGACTATATTTCTCTCATTTTTTAAATTCTGTCCCTGTAATATTTACCCATGGCTGGGACTGTATCAATAGGAAACCTGCCCTGCAGTCTGTGTGAACTGCAAAGCATAGGAGCGTAATGAAGCCCTAACCAAACTGAATAGGTGGGATATTTCTGATTGTGTTGCTTCAGGCATTGCAACCTCTTCCATGCTTTGCCAGCCACAACTCAGTGTCAGTGTTGGGTAATTGAAAAGTACCTCATGGATGTGAACAGAAGAGACACGGTCAGTGCAAGACAGACCAACTTTGAGCTGTGCTCTTTGTGTTTGTCACTTCAAAACATGCTTATATGTGTAATATGCTAATGCTGAATTTGGGTGTGTATGTTCCATATGCATGTGCTGTCAGGGGAGACCTCTGCATTCATGGTTCCTCCATGTAAAGGGAGGCTATTTTAATCCTAGCTTCTTTGCATCAGCCATCCCTCAAATAATTATTCTGACTATTCTAAGATACATTTTTTTGTTCTGGTATTACAGACCCCCATTTTGATCCAGTAACTGGTCATGCTCCTTTGCCACCTGCTCGTAGAGTAACTGGAGAAAATGTCAAAACAAATAGGACATCTCAAGACTATGATCAACTTCCCCCATCTTCAGGTAAGGCAAAAAACTGTTCTTGTAGAAAATTACAGTTTTGTGAAGCAAACAACTTTCATCTGTAAAGTCCAGTGAGTTTTTTTGTCGTTCTGGGCATCAAATGGCAGTGATAATACTATTTTACAACAGTATGATACCATCAAAGGATAACGGAGATTAATGTTCTGCAATCCAGGTAGAAGTGGCTACCTGTTGTCTGTCGGTGTAGATACTGAAGCTGCCAAACTGAATAATGCTTATGTGAGTTTTAGAGAAAGGCAGAGATTTCTCTGCCACCTTTAATGCTCACAAGAGATCAGAAGTCGCGCAAGGAGCACAAGCATCTCACTTCCAGCTTTCATTTCTCCTGGAAAAAAATAGTAGCTTCGCTCTCTAAAATATTATTATTTTCTGGTATTTTTTGCTAATATGTTTGTCTGAATTTCTAGGAAAATTTTAAGGTGTTTCCTAATAAAACAACAAAAATCAAACCCACTTAAAATTGTCTTCCTTCTCAATGGAACAGCTACAGTAGAAGCAATTCCTCTGACTAAGAAATTTCCCATATAGTTTTCAGGCAATGCAAATAGTATTTAAAGAAAAGCTACTCACATTAATTAAAATAATAACAGAATTACCTGTATTTCAAAGTAATTTCACCAAGTTTTAGACAAATATTCTTTTGTTTAGATGTGCATGGTACATGGGGAAGGGGAAGTATTGTCCCACCTACATTATTTTGCTGTGTGGAGAGACCACACAAAGAAACAGCCAAGTCATGTTTTAAACCATTAATCATTCTCCAGATAAGAGAGTTGTGTGTGAAGGCTGCATAAGGAAAGGAAGAAACTCTAGTCTTTCAGCTGTAATGATCACCAGTGTTCTATTGCAGCATTCCCAAGTGGGAAAAAAAGATACATTTCTTTAATAGTAATTATACATTGCATTCTCAGGAATACATAGTTTCACTCTGCTGGAAAAGAAAAAGAATGTAGTTTTCCAGTTTAAATGATGGGAAATTTCTGTACCACTCTTCAGGCTGGCTTATTTTTTAATGAATAGCATAACTGAGAATTAGTTTGATGCCTTTGGTAAATACTATCACTTTTGAGAGAATACCTTTACAAATATAAGAGTGTTTCTCTTTTTGTTTCCCACTGTTAAAAAAAAGAAAAGAGTTTATAGCACATGCTTTATATGTGACACTGTGAAGGATCTATTTGTCTTACAGCATTGAACAAATCCATTTAGGGTGCTTTGAGTTCTCTTATAGTACAAATTAAGACAATGGTGTAACTGCTTTGAAAGCTTTGGAGTTTTCCTGCAATTCTTGTAATTCTGTGGTAGAAAAATTTTTAATTTTCCTCAATTACTGCAGGCTGCTTGCTGCTTAAGAACTTAAAACTTTCTGATGTCACTTAATAAATACTTTTCTATCTGTATGTTTCCCACGGCCATCTTCTAAAACACGTGTCAACTTTTGCTATAAATATCATTCTAAGTCAGCATGATATGCAGCAAGATATTCCATTTAATTTCAATTAATTAAAAACTATGTGATAGATCATGTCATTCTCTTAATTGGAAAGTTGTTTTTACAGTGGCAGTAATTCCAAAAGGTAGAACCGATGAGCTTCAGGATGAACTGGTTCACCTTCATCTATGATTTAAAAAAGACAATGTAGAGAGTGTAGCTGAATTCAGAACTTCTGCATTTATTCTGTACTAATCAGTTCACTTAAGAAATTCTTCAATTCAGTGCTTTTGTGAGGTGATTCTTTGAACTAGCTGAAACAGAAATGGAATTCACTCTAAGATCTAATTATAATTTAGCTACTGGGTCCCTAGAGTAGCATGGAGTGTCCTTTAACTTGTCTGCCTCTAATTTTCACTGTTTTTAAGATTGTTTTCATAATGTTTAAATGAATTGTTAATATGCAACAAGAAATTTATTCTAATTCAGCCAGGTATCCAGTATTGAACACTTAAGAAATTGTACCCAGCTATGCAACTAACTACTCCAAAGGCATGGTTTCTCAAACTTTTTATATACAACTGTTTAAAATTATTACATAAAGAGCAAGAGAAGGAGATAGGACTTTGGGGTAGAGGAGAGGCTGGACATGAGCTGGCAGTGTGTGCTCAGAGCCCAGAAAGTCAGTCATATCCTGGGCTGCATCAAAAGCAGTGTGGGCAGCAGGTTTGAGGGAAGTGATGGGATCCCCAGCGCAGGAAGTACATTGACCTGTTGGAGCAAGTCCAGAGGAGGGCCATGATTAGAGGGATGGAGCACCACTCCTGTGAAGAGCGGCTATGAGAGTTGGGATTGTTCAGCCTGGAGAAGAGAAGGCTTCAAGGTGACCTAATTACAGCCTTCCAGTACCTGGAGGGAGCCTGCAAGAATGCTGTAGGCTTTTTTACAAGGGTGTATAATGACAGGACAAGGGGGAATGGCTTCAAACTAGAGAGGGCAGGTTTAGATTACATATTAGAAAGAAATTCTTTACTGTCAAGGTGGTGAGGAAAGGTTGTCCAGAGAAGTTGCGGATGCATCATCCCTGGAAGTGTTAAAGGCCAGGTTGGGTGGGGCTGAGAGCAGCCCCAGGATAGCAGATGATGTTCTTGCACATCCATGGCAAAGGAGTTGGAACTAGATGATCTTTAATGTCCTTTCCAACCCAAACCATTCTGTGATTCTGAGATATTGCTAATAGTTAGCATATTTTACCGAAGCACAGCCAATGATAAGAGGGAAAGGAGAAAGAAAATTAAGCCTCTAAGAAGATATATTTTGCTGAACTTAGCTGTTCTGTAAGAAATGGATTCAAATGGTTAGTTAGGTATATTTGCCTGCTGCCTGTTCACTCACATGGCCTGATTAAAACACTTGGCATGCAAATTTAAATTCCTTTACACGGAAATATTATTTCAAGGTGGATTTCAATTAACATTAGGGGCAATAATGCGCCGTGGTAATACAAAATATGAAGATCATGCCTAACAGCTTGATGGAGCAATGTGTGCAGTGACTCCTTTCTCACTGTCTCGCTGCTCTCTGAGGTAGTGCAGGTGTCCCCTCGGTATGGCTTGTTCCTGTAGCCCAGTCAGATTGGATGTAGCTGCTTGCCACTGTTCAGCAGAGGGCCTTGCACAGCAATCCTCTTGTCACCTGCTTCTCTGATGCTTCTCAGTCTGTCCATGAAAGGCCATGGAACATACAGGAGAAGCAGCAAGGGAAGAAAAGAAGGGCATTTCACAGCAGAGAGGAATAGGCAGTTGTCACCATGACATATATCCTCTTCCCACTGTGCCACAGAGCTCCCACTACTTTTCCTGCGCTTTTTGAACACCTGTTAAATGGGCCTGTGTCTGCCCTTAAACTAACCTATTACCCAAGGGTTAAATCTAGTGCTGAATTACAGAAATGTGAGTGATAGATTCTTCCTTGCTGTAGAAACTGTTAATTGAATTACACAATTAGAAAATCTGTTTGAATTTTTTAGTTAGACATCCATGGTGGCTGAGACATCAGAGAGGATGGGAGTTGGGAAGGAAAGTCCTGCTTAATACCACTATCTCAGTGTCCAGATGGACATGCAGCTTAAGCTTAGTATCTTTAAGCCCAGGATCCAATATGATACCCAGCTTTAGCTAAAATTTTATATGGATGTGAAGATATTGAAAGAGATGTCAGTGCTTAAAAAAATAATAATGGGAATTGAGAGAGAGAGTGCTGAAGATCTTAAAGTGTCTGTGCCATAGAGAGATGTCACTGCAGTGAGAACAAAATGCCAATGCTGCAAATCTGCTGACAGAATTAAAAATGACCTTACTAAATGATATGATTACTTAATAAAGTTTGTTTGAAAGCTTCAGCAATGTGAAGATTTTAAACAAGAAATTACTTCAGTTTTAAGCCTGTATTAGACTGAGTAGAGAAAAATATATCCTTATTTAACAGATGCACACAGAAGGATCTGGTCTATGTACAAGGAATTTCTTCTGTACTTCAAGCCTGGGGAAAATTTAATGTTTGTAAATTAATTTTGTTTCGTACTCTAGAAATTAATTCCATAATGAAATGTAAATATGAAAATAGTTTGAAATTAAAATTTTTTTCTTTTTGTGAAAGAAAACTAATTGGTTTTAATATTCTTCTTTTACAGTCCCGAGTTTTCTAAAAAAAAAAATGAAATGAGAAATTTGAACTTGTTTCTGATTTGGTTTTTAGTGGTTAAGCACATTTCCTGAGCTGTATTTAATTTCTCAGACCAGTGTGTTTCATGGATCTTCCACACCTTCTTAGCAGGTTTGGATCTGCTTCAGGTGTGTTTATTAGAATGCTTATAATTTACATAAGTCTTTTCATCTTCAGAGAGAAAATAAATCAAAACAAATATGAAATAGCCCTTACTATCTGTAGGTTGTAGCTCCTTACTAAAATCTTTTAATCAAATTTCTTTCATGAATTTGTTATACAAATATCACCATCTTGCTAAAAGTACTGTTATCTTCTCTGAATTAAGATGTGAAATGAAATTTTGTAGCAACACTCATCTGAATGGATGGAAAAACATACACCTTTGTTAGACATGCACTAGTGTGAACTGTGTTCATTCATCTGAAGTGTTCACTGCACTCAGTTGAATTATAGTTCTCTCTATCCAGTGTTATAAGGCATGTTATAGCAGGAACAATAGAAATATAACATTTTTTCCATCCCTAAAAAACTGTCTCTGAAATACTTAACACTGCAAAATGCCATTGCTGTCAGTGTAAGTAAACAGGAAGTATCAAAGCTAGAAACTCCTCTAATTTATCTCCATCAAAGTCAGTGTTGATGGGACTCTTTAGAACCCTTTTTGAGGGATTAAAGACTTTTTAAATTTTTTTTTTAATACTTTGCTCTTGAAAGTGTTTTCTGCGCTATGCCTACTTGTATTTAAGCTTCTTATTGGGGAATCAGTGAGGATAAGGAGGTTTCAGTAAAGTACCAAGTTTACTTGAGCACAAAACTCTTGACTCTGAGAAGATTAGCAAGTTTGAATATTAGCTTTTTTTCACCAGCACATCAGGATTCTCAGCCACCAGCATTAACTGTGAAGGTAGCCTTTCCAGAGAAGATAAGGAAAGGGGAGATATTTCCAAAGGGAGACTGGAGAGGGAGGATCATGCTCTCTTCTCACCGTGAGAATAATTGGACTAGAGTTTTTTTCTGCAAAACCAGTTATTTATGTACTTATATGTAGCTGTTGTGCATAAAATGAACTGCAGTTGACTCAACAGAATCTGCAAGATGTACCAATAAGTGAAGGATTTTTCTCCCTTGGGCATATTTGCCAGGATTCCTCTTCTGCGAAACTTACAGTCCCCAGTAAAATTGTGATCAAATTTGTGGTTGAGTTTTGCTTGTTTGTTTTTTGTTTGATGGGGTTTTTTTGTTTGTTGTGGGTTTGTTGGTTAATGTTTTTTTTAAACTAAAAAAACGTTTTCAAGCTGTGGGCTAAGAATGGAAAGCCTCTAAAATTTTGACTGGCTATTTTCACCATCTTTGTTGTACCATCACACTTTATTTTTCTTCCAGCTTTCAATAATCCAATTTGTAAATTTCATGTTCCTATCATATTATTAAACTAGTATATTACTACATTATTTATTTCCATTTTAGATGTTCCTGAGGACTTCAGCTTCTATCCAAATTTAAAAATGAGATACATCAGTTAA
The DNA here is from genome assembly GCA_038380795.1 of Pyrocephalus nanus. Lineage (NCBI taxonomy): Eukaryota > Metazoa > Chordata > Aves > Passeriformes > Tyrannidae > Pyrocephalus > Pyrocephalus nanus. Next base: position 18,793,535 of record CM076259.1, read on the forward strand.
CTAAAATATTTCTTCATGTTTCTTTAGTATTTTACTATTTGAACTGCTTTATGAGGCTTGACCTGCCTATAAAAAAACCCCTTAAGCCAATTTGTATTGATTTCTATCTCTTCTGTTTGAAACAGATGGTTCACAAGCACCAGCCAGGCCCCCTAAACCACTTCCTCGGAGAACTGCACCAGAAATACATCACAGGAAGGCATACAGCTCTGACAGTTCCACGGAAAATGTGGATGCAAAAATTGCAAAACTTATGGGAGAGGGCTATTCCTTTGAAGAAGTCAAGAGGGCACTTGAAATTGCCCAGAATAACGTTGACGTGGCCCGTAGTATTTTAAGAGAGTTTGTCTGTTTTCCTCCACCAGTCTCCCCACGTCTCAACCTATAGCAGCATCAAGATTTTCTTGGAGCATATGAATAATTCTACAGATACATGTGTGGATTGGGGAACGAGAGGAAGAAGAGAATGGAATATTTTTCGTTCATCCTTAGTAGAAGGGTGTTTGTTTCCAGCCGTTTATCAAAGGCTCATGGCTGCTCTGATCAAGACTTATAAATATGCTGAGGCTTATGTATTTTTGCTAGCCATACTTTTTTAAATCAGGGTTGAACTGACAAAGTAATTTAAAGAAGTTTACTTCCCTAGAACTTTTAATCTGTGAAATGCTTTTTCTTGTTTACAAGTTGGCAAGTTACAGTTTTCTAGTTTGTGCCTGTACTATGTTCCTGTTCATATTCCCTTTTACCTGTGGTCAGTTCTGCTGTAGCATTCCCAACAGTTTCCATACTGACCACTCCATCAACTGAATCATCACTTCCCAGAAGTTCTGTGTTTTGTTTTGTTTTGTTTTTCTCTTACAAGATGCTTTAATTGGTTTTTTTTGCATTTCAGCTCATCAAATGCAAAAAGTATGTGGCCTTCACTACTGATTTTTTTTTCTTCTGAGATTCCTTTGCTTTTGAGAGAGGAAATATCTGAATGTAAAATGCATTATTTTGTCTATGAACTGCCTTTTTAAAGGTGTTTTGACAGTGATGTTGGGCAGCTTTCTGTTTAACATGAATTCCATGACCTGTAGTCCCCAAGGTCTTTTATATACAGTTTCCACAAAAAAAATCCCAAAAAACAAATAAAGTACTTCATGCAGCAGTGATACCGAGTTCTTACATGTAAAATCTCTTTCTGATTTGAATATTTTATTGCAAATGTTCAAAAGAGGTCAAGTGAATGCGATAATACTGTGTTTTGATTACACACTAATGTCACCGGTTCTTTATGACCTGAGTCATGCCAGAGTAGAAGGAATCTTTTTGAATAATATTAATGGTATTCAGGTAAATTCCAGTTCTAGCTTCTGTAAAATAGAATGCAAGTAATTTTTTTGTTTAAGTGATTATCCTGTGGTTCATTGTGGCTTGGATCAGTTTGTGTTAACTTGGAAATTTTAAATCTTTGATGCACTGTTAATTCTTAATGCTACTGTAGCAATATTTTTTGCAAAATTCTTTAGTAATGTCCTCCCTCCCCTGTACACTTTATAATACTCGAGTATGTGTTTAATGTACAAATTCATTCACTCAGTTTCCAGCTGCTCAGTTGGAAATACATTTTTCCTTTACTTGCTTATTGGCATTCCAGACTTTGATGTTTCATTTTTGAGCCCAAATTGATGCAAGCCAAATTAAAAATATTCCTAATTTTAGAAAAGAGAGAGAGGAGCCAACTCTTTTCTGAGTATACTCAAAGTAAACAGTCCAAATATTTTCAGAACAATTCTTAAGATTGCTGCTTTCTTGTTTGTTTGGTTTTTTTGTTTTTTTGTGTTTTTTTTTTAGGAAACTTTGAAATCTTTTTTTATTCTAATACTATTGAAAAAATAAAACCATGTGGTAGTTAGAATATTTTTTGCATTTTGAGATGTGACCAGTATATGAAAATTTTCACAGGGTGCCAAGCTGGGTGTGAAGTTTAATATTCATTATTCCCTTTCAGCTGTTCTCCTTCGTGCTGAGCAAGTGTTAAAAGTTACATCATTTGTGGGATCAGATCTCAGCAGCCAATGCGTTTGTTGTAAAGATTTTTTTAAAAGACAGCAAGTGGGTGAATTGCAGGATTCAGAGTAACTGAGAACACCCATTGGAAATCACTGTGCTATCTCAAGGTCCATTGTTTCATCAAGAAACTAATTCTTAAAACCAATTAAATAAATTACTTTGTAGCATCACAAAGTGTAGTACATATATCATTAGTCTGCTTCAGTGATAAAAAATGATAAGGAGAATTCAGAGTATAGGGAAGAACTTCTGATCCACTTTGATTTAAGCAAATGATTCTGAGTTTATGTTCCAGAAAAGAGCATTTGCAACTTCCTTTACTTGTTCATTCTTCAAGTACAGCTTACGAAAAGTTTAAGTTATATTCTGTGCTTTTAAAGTTCAAGTTAATCTCCTTCCTCAGTTTTGGGAAAAAGCTTTATGTAGTCTTGAAACCCTCTTGTTCATTTGGTTTGTTTACAACATTACTGTAGCATTTTAGCTAGCTATAAATTCAAAATTATTCATGCTATTAAATTATACACTCTGGTTGTACTGGAATTACTGAAATGAGGTTCTAGTGTAACTGCCAGCATAGCAATGACGACGGTGAAAAAAAGAACACTTTACAAGGATGAGCAATGTGCAGATTGAGTTTTGAAATTTTGAATTGTTTTTATGCAGCAGCTTAGTACAAATTGCATCCTTATATTTCAATTAGAGGCTGAAACTACTGCCTGATATATTAAGGTTTTTTAAGTTTTCCTTCTCCTTTCTGATTGTGACCAGCAATGATACTTTTTTTTATTATGTGTTAAAAAAACAACTTGGTGAGCAATATTCTGAGTGGTAACTTGAAAAGAGGTCCATTAATCTTTAAATGAGTGCTGATAACACTTCTGAATAGTGGAAAATGCAGACTATTTCAAACCTGTTTTGGTTAATAGTTTTAAAGTCAAACAGAGCGAAATTGCTTTGCTAGAGTGTTGATGTTTACTCTGCAGGAATTAATAGGCTTAAAATAAATTAATCTGGCTTCAGTCTAGGTCTCTAAAGACATAGTTCTCTAAACATATTTTAACCTTTGAAAGACTTAAGGGTTTGAGCCTGGCAGTGTGTTATGCACTTAAATAACTTGAAGGAAGACTGACTTAAGAGTGCTTGGATGAACAAAGCTGGTTAAACTCAGAAACATGTGCTATTGTATTTCTTCCAGTATTTCAGCCTTTAGACCACTGTTGTGGTGTCTGTTGGCCTCATCTTTTCTCTCCTTTTGGTAAAATTACTGCATTTTCATCAAATGGGCTGAATCAGAAGTTGAACGGAGCAAGTGGACATCAGCAGCACGGATCTTTTCCAAAGACTATGAGTAGAAAAAAATTTAAATTGGGATAAGAGAAATTAATTTAATATAATTAACCATGTTAATGGCTTGGCTGGAACCCTAAAATGGCCACTGGTAAAATTTGTTAATGTTCAGTATCTCAAGAGTGCATCTGACACAGTTTTTTTAAAATGTGAATTTAGGAAGTTTTGTACCAGGATCATTTCTTCTGTTATATTTCTCTAATTTTCAGCTTGAAGCTTTACTTTGCACTGACAACTCTGACCTGAAAGCATTTAAGTTTGTGTCTTAAATATTGACAAATTTTGAAGCAAGTGAACACCGTATTCAAAGCAAATTCAGGTACTACCTGTGGACCTGGAATTTAGAGCTTTTAGGAGTGACTTCTTGAAAAAGGACTTCATTAGTTTCCATTTTGAAGGATTTTCTTTCAAATGACTATTTTATCTGAAAATGCCTTTTATAAACTTGTCTAACACGTGGCAAACTTAGTGATGTGTTCAATTAATTTATATTTTATTCAACATTCTTTTTAAATTTTGGTTATTATGTATGCTCAAGTTCTTTATCTGTTCATGTAAGGTATTTTATAAAATTAATGTTAAGAGAATGTTGGGTTGGTCCGTGATTTTTCAAGACTTTGTCTCTCTCTTATTGAATATTACCGCTTTTCATATGACACTTTAGAAACATATCCTGTCCTGTGTAGGGGCCATCAAAACCATTGTTTTGTAAGTCAGAAAAATGAGGCCTTGTTCTAAAATAAGGTGAATCACTGCATTGAGACATTTGCTTTATATCCCCTTACGTTACCTCATTTCTAAATTTCAGTAGTAAAAATTTATAAATTGGCAGTAACTTTTGAATGTTCATGTAATAGTTGTATGTCAGAAAGATGCTGACCATTAAATATTTAGAATTCAAAGTGGTGAACATATAGTATGACTGTACATTAATTTATAGGATTTTTTCCTCAAAAAAATTACAATAAACTGGCACTGATATTTTTTTTAATATCCTGTGCGTTTTCATGCTCAAACGTTGTACTCTTAATGTAAAAAATATTTTAGGTGTGTAAACCATTTTTTTCCTCTGTTACTGCATTCCAGCATTATGGAAAAATCTAACCACTGTACTATGCATGACAATACAACTATTACTATTTAAACCCCAACACTGTTCCCTGCAGGTTGGATTAGACTTTCAGTGTGGAGATTTTCATGGTACTTTCTTCAGTGTGTTAAACCCTTGCCCATTATGTAGGTCACTAGTCATATTACTAATTTGAGAAGTTTTCTGTTAGTTATATTTTCTGTAGTACTGTAGGTGCCTATTCCTTTCATTTCTATTCTTCTGATGTGAAAGTCAGCTGTCACCTTGTGTTATAATCAAATTTTAGCAGCTGGGTGCTCTAGTACTGTTCTGGGAGTTTTTGTTTGAGAGACCCAGTCGTTAATGCTATACAAGATACTTTCCTCAATTTATCAGTTTCAATGTGTCTCCATCAGGAAAATCATAAATTTAGATTTTAAAATAATGTGTCACTGTGGCATCTAAACATTCCATTTGTCCTTAGATGCTTTCATGTCTAGCAGTGGAAATTCTTATTCAAAATAAATCCTAATTCCCAAATCTTGGATCACAAAATAAATCTTAAATATGTGAAACTTGATTGCATAATCATTCTGAACATTTTAAGGAATTTAAAAACCTCAGAATAATGTGAACTGTGACAGGATTCTTGCTTCCTAGACCTGCCAGAAGCAAAAGCACAAACTCACTGAATAATGATCTGACTGTGAACCTGCTTGCATCTGTGTTGATCTGTGAAGGAATCAGCCAGTCCAACTAAAACAGTACTTGTTGAAAAAGAGCTTTTTTTTTTTTCCCCAATAACTGCCCTGGTAGCCAGCAGAATGGGAGAGGAGAGGAGCAGAGAACTAGATAGAAGAAGATAATTCTATCATAACCCAAGCCCTTCTCTCCTATTGGCATGCAAGATTTAGCTGTTGTGAACTGCCTTTATTACCTAATGCAAATGAAGGAGTATTTGTTAAGATTCTTCCAGTCTTCAATTACTGTGTCCGTCTCCAAGGACACAACAATTTAAAAGACACAGTGTTTTGATACAGGATGGCAGGGTCTTAGCAGCAGAGGGAAGTTTGAAGTAGCATTCCTCTCAAAAAGTGTTTTGATGCTAGCAAAGCAACCAAAAGCTTTATAGGGATTTCAGTAGAAACATCTGTTTTCAAGTTCATCATCTTGGTTCTTGAAGGATGTGGATATGCACTTTTATGTCCATGCTTGTCTGGTGAAGCATGGACATTTATGTACGTGCTGGTCTGGTAAAGCATGGAGAAGGGAGTATTCCAAATGATGCCAGCCTGTGGAGATCAGACCTAGGCTCTGTGGTACTCACATTTGCAAAATACCCGCTCCTTTTGGGTAGCTTAACCTGCTAAAAGTGAATCCTTCAATAATCAAGCTACTACATTCATTTCTGTTTCAAAAGGCAAGTTTTTCTCCATAGGGAGCTGAGGAGGGGCATACATTTACTCCAGAATAAATAGCTTTCTCTGTGCAGCTGTAGTGATTGGACACTGAAAATAATAAATTCTCCCTAGTTTTCATTAGCCCACAGTGCAGTAAGTGCCCTATGGAGAACTCTTTTTTTCATTTGCTAATTGGGGGTCACTGAATTTCTTATTCTTTACAAACGTAAGTTACATCATCAGCCATTCAGAAATACCTCAAAGTAGTGACTGGTGTAGTTTTCTGAAGCTCTTATCTTGCCTGAACATGTGACTTTCAAGTGTTTCCTCTTGTTTACGTCTTCATTACCAATTCAGTGTGGTCTGTATAAAATTATTGAACAATTATTTAAAAGCTTTTATTTTTCCTTTATGGACGTTATCAGTAGTACCTTTATTATCAAGGCTCATACACTAAAATTCAAATTATCCTGCTCTCATACATCCTAGCTTGGGCCAAGTTCAGCCTGACCTTTGTACCACAATAGATGTATCACTTTGCATCCTCATCTGCTCCCTCCCAAATCTTTTCTGTGACATCAACCACCACCACATCCTTCATCTCCATAAGGGCAGACACTTGACAGTTTCCCATCTCAGCTTGCAACCATATCTGTATTTTGTTCTGTGATCCCTCAGAAAGTGTTCTGCTGGCCTTGTCTGCATCAACCATTAGACAGATTCTCTGTGCCGTATCCAAATGGCCCCTGTGAGCACAGTCATCCAAACCGGATTCAGAATTCTGTGAGAAAGCCTGTTTTCTGTGTTAATGTCACTGGCATTTTTTCCTGTTCCCTTCTTGACCTGGAAATACACTCTTGTGTTTCATGATTTGCTTGTCAGGGACAGAGATGAAATCTAATCTCAGCAGATCCCACTTCTGCTTCTGAGATGTGAAAAGAATCAATGACCTCTCCTAGTAACAGTCCTTGTGTTTGAGATGACTTTAGACTCAATATGAGAGTTTAGGAGTTTGTCCAACAAATTTTGTCAGTAGCTTGGAAAGTCACAAAATATATTCAACTACTTCTAGCACTAAGTGAGGTGCAGGTGGAAGGGATAAATTTTATAAGATATGTCAATGAATTTGGGAACTTGCAGATGTGCTGATTATCATGAGTGGCTGGGATAAAAGATGACTCTGCACCTTTGTCAAAGAAAAGTACCAGGTAACTTGAAAATCCTCACACAGAGAAGATAAAAGCACTATATTGGAATGACGTTTTAGAAAAGTGTTTCAGAGCAGGAGTGAAAGAGGGAATTTGAGTTGTGCACTCAAATGGGCAACTTTTGAGTGTGTGAGGTTGCATTGAAGTGGGGGAAATCTTACCTTGTTTGGGGCAGAGCATAGTTACGTGGAAAGGGCTTTCTTGCATGTATCATTCCAGAATGATTTGTACCACAGTTAATAACCTTATTTTAGTGTTTACCCTCGTACTACTGTTCTTCATCCCCCACCCTTTGTTGTGGTATCCGGCTCAGCTCTTTAATTCTATATGGCAAGCTGCTTGGTCCTCATAGGAATTTTTTTTACCTGTGATTTAACATGTGGTTTCCAGGCACCACAAGGCTCTTCTAGAGTTTTGAGGTTTAGTTTTAGCAGGAATTATATTAGAAATAAATAAACAAAGCTGCCTTGGAGTTAAACAGGCATTGTGGGGCCTGGAAACCACATGTCTTAAGGCATTGGCATCCTTTCCTTTGATGTATTGGTGTTGCTGAATAAACAGTCTCCAAGATTATTAGGAGAGGCAGAGCCTCAATTGTATCTGTGCTTGTTTTTAGGATGTTGAGATACTGGCTGACTGGGCCATCACTGCAGGCTGTGAACCTGCCATCAAACTGGAACTTGGTTCCCTTTTTTAATCACATTCCATAACAATTTCTAAGGGCCTGAGACCAAATTAAAGTTGACTGTGGCTTTGTCCAAGATGATGTGGGTATACTTTTCACTTTTTGTGGCTGTGTAACTTGCTGTATTCATGTGTGGTGCCATGAGCATAATGCTGTAAAACTCAACCTATCCAGAAACTCATGTCATTTCCATGCTTATTTAGTGGTTAATATATTTTACCTTGTGAAGTACATGAGGTTCCTCTGATGGGTTGCACAGGACAAAGGTTAATTTCTTGCTAGTGATGAGTACAGCAGTGTGGAATAACAGCTCATACAGAGACTCCTGTTGATGTACAAACTCTCTTAGCAATGTGGATTGATTTTTCTTGGTTGGGTGAGCTGAAATTTATTTTTCAATGATCTGCCCTTATGGGACCTTGTATTATTTATACTGTATCATCATTGTATTTGAGCTGTCTCCATTACAGCAATATCCATGCCTCTTGAGGCTGCCTGGTCTTCTCCCTTTCAAGAGTAGCAAAGTCTTTCAAAAGATGCGTATGAGATGTATGAAGTGGGTCTGGTTGCTGATTTATTAGTAGCATGTTTGTGGGATAAAAAGAATTTCTGGAGAAGCATTGATTTTATTTATTTATTTATTAAGAGAGTAGGTTTTATGGTGGAGAAGCTTTTATTCTGAGTTTTTGGAAGCTATTGCTTTTTAAAAAAGGAAGATGCTGTTAATCTTTTTGTTGGTTTTTCAAGTTATGTATTGAACCGTGGTTTTGAGGGAGTTCCATATTCTCCAACTTTTTTATTTTTTTTCGTCTTGGTTAATAAACAACCAGGAAAACTTCTGCTCTCTCTGTACTTTCTAAAATGATGCCAACCTACTGATGTTTGTTCAGCAACTACACTGTCTAAACAAGATCCTGTTGTCTATCTGTTGTTGGCACATCAGTGTTAAGAGGGTAAAAAGGTTTCTCAGAGGAAATGGGAAGGTAAGAATGTGACAAAGGTACCTGCAAAGGAAGAGGAAGAGAAGGAAAACAGATGAAGAAAATATTCTTAAGGAAAAGGAAGAAAGAAAAGGGTTCATCTGATGAACATTCTTTCACCAAAATTTGTTCTCATTGAATTCTTGCAGAATTTAATTAATTTAATTCTTGCAGAATTATATGAGAGGTGTAAATAACATCATTAGCTAAAATAAAAGTGGTGGTGGATAATATAACTTGATAATTTCATTTAATGCTGTTTTAATTAAACAGCAAGTCTCAGAAAGAATGAGTCTTTTATTATAAGTATTATAATTAAGTTTAGTTGGCATCTAAATTTAGAAAATATTCATAAAATTTTGTGGTTTGAAATTAATATTGAGAAAGATCACCAAATCTTGCAAATGAATGACTAAGCAAAACTGGCATTTTTGTTTCGGAGCCCAATTTGGAGAACCTGTTAAATCTAGAAGATGTTGAGACCTTAAGGGTTACTTTAAAATGGAAGTGTAGGGGTTTTTTTTCTCAGTATTGAAATCTGGATTTCACTTTTCAATGCAGTGGTGGAAATAATTTTCCCACTACAGAGCAGTCATGCTGTGATTATGCTTTATGCTCATCATTGGCAGTAAATCACACGGCCATCAGGCTTGCTGAAAATTGTTATTGCACAAAATATAATGAAATTATTTGGGGGGCAGTTGGGATGCCTCAATTTAAAAAGTGACCTCCTGATCTTCCAGCATATTTTAAGATTTCTCAGTTGGCACACATAAAATCCATAGCTGGTTTTCATTTCACAATTTAAATGCATTTATCTCGAGAAACTCTGTAATAGGCCCTAGGCAGGTGTTTCAGTGAGTAGAAGGCAGAATGGGGGAGAGACAGTGGAGGGAGGTGCCTTTTTTCTACTTCTATGTCTCTCCATAATTAATCTCTCTAAACTGTAGAGGTTTAGAGAGATCTCTTTGTACTGTAGAGGTTTTATTTTCTGTGGTACTTATAAGACTTCTATGAGTTTTGTCACTCAAGAAATACAATTTATGTGTCTTTCACTCAGTTTTAAATACAGAAACACATCTAGAGACTGAAGGAGTTTGTGAGCCAGGCCAGTGGAGCAGTTTAGGAGAGTACAAAGGAGAGCACTTCTTCTGCATTTCTGTAAGAAACTCAGGAACAAATTGGACAATACTTCATTTGCATATCCACTGAATAACATGTAGAGAGAGGGAGACTCCCGGAAAACCAGCCTATAATAAGCTTGGAAATGCTTGCCTGATCTCTGGGCTTCATGTCAGCTACTTTGAAGCTGCAATGGCAGTGGGCTTTCTTGGATTAGAGAATAAGAAGGGGAAAGTCCTTAAGACTTTGGCACTTTTTTACATTCTACATTTACATCAATGAATTGGGCCTTATTCAAACCAAGGGATCAGTTTTTCAAAGCCATATCCTGACAAGAGGAAATGTTGCTAGGACTTGCCTTTGAGTTTAGAGAGAAATTGGACTTTAAGACTGAAACTGAAAATACCACATGAAGACAATGACAGGATATTTGTTGTCCGGGTTTGTGTGTGGGTTTGACAATTGTTTTCAAAATAAGTTCTGTGTATTTTTAACTCTGCTGAATGAAATCCGTGGTTTCTGACATATTTGACTTTCCCCTTCCCCACTGGGAATGGAGGACCTAGTTTGTTTATGAAAGCTCTCTCAGATTAGTTTGGCAGGGGGCAGGTTCCACAAGGTTGGTTTTAAAAATGCTTTGAAAGCTACTTTAGGAATGGTGATACCAGAACTCACATATATAGAGAGAAGCATCCTTTGGGTGTAAAGTAGTATCCCTGTGGCAAGTAGTAATAAATATAGGAAGATGGTTTATGTCTCTGAGAAACAATCTCCATAATTTTGATGATGTTTTGTTTATGCTGTAAGAGCATATTGTTTCTCAAGAAGCACAGTTGTAGCGTAATTGTATGATAATTGGAATTTAAATACACATCATAAGTGTAGCTCATTTATTTGCACTCTTGAAAGGGAAGGTTGGCACGATGCTGGAGATGGCAGACTAGAAGCTGCAAAATGCCTATTCCTTCTTTCTAGAGGATAAGACATTTCCCCTTTCTACAAATGTACTGTGAGCAATGGGAGATAGGCCAGACTGTAAGTGTTGGAACAAATTACAGGGTCAGTTTTGTTGTTTCTCCAGGCTTTCTCATTTGGTGATTTTCGGTCATGTTGCAAAGACAAGAATTTGATTAGTTCAGTTTAAAGGGAGAGTCAAACCATCACAGGTTCAGCAGATGTCATGAAAAGTTTGAAGAGTAGGTGAAAATAATGGCATTTGCCTTCCTGTGCTGGGAAAACAAAATTCACGTGGGCCAAGAGTCAGGGCTTCTCATCATGTGGGTGTCTACATTTTGTTTCCTTTCTTCTTTAACTATTGTCTCTCTTTTTCTTTAATAGGTTCTCTTTCTGTTTACCCAGATTTTCTGTATGTGATGCAAGGAGTGCTGTATTAACTACATGAGGACAAACTTTTTTGCAGGGTCTGTTGCGGTAGGACAAGGTAACAGTTTTAAACTGAAGTTTAGATATAAGGAAAAGGTTTTTTTGCAGTGAGTGTGGTGAAATACTGGAACAGGTTGTTGTGAGAGGTGGTGGATGCCTGATCGCTGGAAACAGTCAGGGCCAGGTTGGACTGGACTCTGAGCAACCTGGTCTAATGGAAGGTGTCCCTGCAAGAAGGAGTGGGCTAGATGGTCTTTAAATGCCCCTTTCAACTCAAAACTATTCTATGATTCTGTGATTAGGGTCATATAAGGGACCTTAATCACGTATTTCACATATAAGCTATTTATGAAAAAGTTAGATTTAGTTTGCAAACACCTGAAATACAGCATGGGGATACTTCATAAACCTTATTAGGGACCTCCATTCTCTCTTCCAGTCTCATTCTCAGTAAAAACAGATGCACATTTTTGAATTATACTCTTGCAGCTCTCTTCTGATAGTGTTTGGCTAGTTGTCTCCTCTCAACTTCTTTTAGTCTCAGGCTTCATATTTTTATCTTAGTTCATTTTATACAGTCTCTAAGCTTCCCTCATCCTTTCTGTTTGCTCATTATGGAACTATTCTGCTGTTATTAAGACATCCTCAGTAAATTTTGAAATTGTGTATTCCCACCCTTACTGGCCATTGAAGCCTAAGTACCACAGCTGTGGAGAGCTTGTGCCCCTCTCTTCAAGATCCTCACCTCACACTGTGATCTTCCTGTTCCTTTACAATTTCACTGCCTAGGGACCTTCAAGCACAAGTCCTATGAGGAGAGGCTGAGGGAGCTGGGGGTGTTTAGCCTGAAGAAGAGGAGGCTCAGGGGTGAGCTCATCACTCTCCACAACTGCCTGAGAAGAGGTTGTAGCCAGATGGGGGTCGACCTCTTCTCCCAGACAATCAGCAGTAGGACAAGAGGGCATGGGCTTAAGCTATGTCAGGGGAGGCTTAGGTTGAATATTAGGAAGAAATTTTTTACAGAGAGAGTAATCAGACATTGAAATGGGCTGCCCAGGGAGGGGGTGGATTCCCTGGAGGTTTTTAAGATGAGACTGGATGTGGCACTGAGTGCCATGGTCTAGTAACCATGGCAGTGTTGGATCAAGGGTTGGACTTGATGATCTTGGAGGTCTTTTCCAACCTGGTTGATTCTATGATTCTATTCTATGATTCAGCGACAAGAACAACACTTTGCTTCTTTCTTGCCCCTCCTGTCTTCCACAGTGTTGTCTCATTACCAGCTGTTCCCTGGCTGTTTGTGCCAGCCTGAAGTACCTGGTGTGCTTTCTGGCCAGCTCTGTAAGTGCTTGCTTTAGGTGCAGTTGTCCCTTTTCTGCACAAAGTATCAGTGCTTTGTTCAGAGCATTAGGCTTTTAAATGTGTCAGTGGCTTGTGTCTCTTTTAAGCTGGAGTTCTACTTGTCTATACGTTTCAGTAGTTCTGTCACCTTTTCAGTGTTCTAAGTGATGCCAAATAGTAACTCCTATAGGCAAAGTGCTCGATTGCAGGAATCTTGGGCTGTGAACCTTAGTGATCTTTCAAGTTAAATAAACTCTTAGAGGAGTCTCAGGAAGAAGACATGCAGTGGTCTTTGGTATGAGCAGTGGCGCAGCTGTTGAGAGTGTGGGCTGTACAACTGCCATGGATCAGCCCGCTGCAGCTCTGTGTCAACACCAGATGAAGGCTGCTTTTAAGGCAGTCCTAATGTGACTGCTGTTATCAGTTTGAGATGCTGTTTCCCTGTTACTTTTTTTATTTTATTTAATTTCTTTTAAATGAAAATGCTAATATTATCATATACTGTGGGTTGTATTAAGTTTGATAGCCAGGAAAGCTATGGTGCAAAGCTGTTTTCCTGAGGTGAGTCAGAGGATGCAAATGATAGAAACTTGTCTACCTTTCTCCACAATGACTATTAACAATATGTAGTTTCACTTTGAACAGGAGCCCACTGACCTAGGTATATGAAAACCAACTCAGACGTGTAAGAGCTTGCAGATTGCCGTAGCACAGAGAAATGATGTTAAAGAGAAGAGACTGATTTTATAGACCAGGAAAAAAATGGAGGGTTTTTTCTGCCTTTTCCATTTTTCTTCAACCTTTTCTCCACTTTCTAGCAAATCTGAAGTTTTGTATTGAAATGTGGTATGTTTATGTGCTGTGAAATAATCCAGTTTCTGCCTTGTAAAAACATGCTTGTTGTTCGACAGGAGAGGATTCAAGCTGCTCAGAGTTGTTTGAAGAGATTGTTTAATGGTATGACACCTCTTTCATGTGCTATCTGCACTATTTATTTTTTTTAATGTGCATTATTTGGCTGTAGGGGGTTAGTATCTTTGACTCTGCCCTGGAAACGAAAAATTTACTGTAAATGTGCTTTGATGGAAGATCAGCTCTGCAGCTTCTGTGGTTTCTCTGTTCAGAGAGTGCTGTGTGCATCCTGGGTACAGTCAGTCATGACAAGACACTGCTCATATTACCTGCACACTCATTTACTGGCATCTTGTTCAAGAGTGGGTGGGTAAAGCAAGAACTTGGATACTTTAGTTCTCCTTTTATCTTACTTACCTGTGCCAATCATATGCTTAAGGAAGACTGGAAGTCACATCACCACCCATTTATGGCCATAAGACCAAAATCAAATAGGAGACCAGTGATCAAATAAAGCGAAGTTGAAGATGGAAAGGAGGTAGAATTGCAGCAGCAGTGAAGATAGAGGATAAAATTATGGTAAATGTATAAAGCCAGTGGGAGAAATTTATAACCACTGAGATGGTTTGAAGAGAATTTAATGATAGGAAAAAAAGACTTTTGCAGGAAGACTGATTTTTTTTAATATTTTTTTTTTTTTTTCTGTCAGGAGGAAAACTAGCTGCAGGGAGGCTTTCCAGGAGGGAGATCAGACTAAAGATAAACAAGTAGGAGGCAGAGCAAGGGGAAGAGTAGAAAGAGCCTTACTGCTTGTGGTTTGGTTTGTTAGTTTAAGCAGAAACAACAAGCAGAGTCCAGGAACTGCTTAATGGGTGGGTGCAAAGCTCTTCTGAAGATGGTTTTAGTGATGAAGTATGGACTGTCTAGTGCACTTAACCTATCCAAAGGCTGTTTCCAAACTTTTCCTGCATGCCTTAGTTGCTGACTCAGTGCTGTTGCAGTATCTTATAATGCTTGCTAGCAAACGTGGGCTCTCGCTTCACCACTGGTTTCATTCCATTCTTTCAGCTTTCTCTCTGTGAAGACTTTCCAATCAGAGTTCAGAATTACTTCAGTATATGGATAGTGATTTCTCCCCTTCACTTCAGAGTTGTTTGACCAGTGTCTTACTCAAAGCCTGTGTCCTATAAGGGGCTTAACTCTGTCCTCTGGTGAAGGACCTTCCTGATAAGCTGAGCTGAATCGATGTGCACAGGCCAGGCTCTGTGCCTATACACAGCCTTGCCCAGGACTTTTCTGAAAAAGCCACTCCCCTGCATGTTCAGTCCACTGCTCTGTGCCTGTGCACAGGAGGACATCAAGGACAGCCGCATCCTCCTGATGTGAGGAGGGTTTACTGCAGGTATATAGTAAACCCTGAGATAAAATTGGTACTGAAAAACAAGGCTGGCTCTGTCTACAATCTTCAAATGTGTAGCAAACACACACAAAGAAATGGACTTTCTGTAGGATTGCTGGCATGCACAGGGCATTTACTCCATGCCTATGCCAGGGCCAGCAGCAGATGGGAGGGGAGAGGAGCTATTAGGGCTTTGGGAGAGAGCACAGCCACAGCAAAAGAGGCAACTTTGCAGCAGTGCTGCAAGGTGAATATTACCTGTCTCAGCTGCATGTAGGCTTGGGGCTCACAGTCACATCACCTGTGTTCTAGTGTTGTTCAATAGCAAAAGGACTCTGGCTGAGTGGAAACGATGCTCTGCAAGGTTTTAATCTGAGACACTGCAGGCTTGGCTTTCAGAGATGCCAACCACTCCTGTCTCCTCTTTTCCTGAGCCTGAGTTGCAGTGTTGCATGCTCATTCATAATAGGGTGTCAAATTATAGGAGAAACTGCATTTGCCATAAATGGCAGCCCTGTGTTTCAGCAGATATTTTGTGCATCTAGTGAGCCTGAATCAAGGCAGTGTGGGTTAAACTGTCCCTCTGATTTTCTAGGTCACTATTGGAGGGTGTTTGTCAATTTAAAGCTCTTTTACACCCTGCAAAATACTGTCTTTTAATAAAACTCCTTTGAAATCCTCATCCGTTATCTTGGCATTTTGCAGAAGGTACGATTATGTCCCAAAGTTTGGTTGAACAAGCCCCGTTAGATGGATGACAACTTCCAACCCTCTTCAGTAAATAATGGTTCAATTTCCCTGAAGTGTGTTTTTTTTTTCTGTTCCTCTTTCTATTTAATATCTTAGGCAGAGAACAGTGTATATTCCTACCAATCTGAATTCAAACGAAGCAGACAGCTAACTTTGATTTGCTTCTGTTCCTTCCCATCAGACAAACTGGCTTGCATTAATCATATTAATAAAAATGGCATTAAAATTACCAAGTTTTTTGAAGGCACATGACCCACCAAGTTACAAGTCATCCTGTATGCATATTAATTACAAGATGACTAAGATTTCAGTAGAAGCTCAAAGGAATGACATCTTTCCCTGTATGTTGGTTTTAATTTGGAAAGCTCCCTTGTAATGCAAGACGTATCCTGTCCTAATGCGGATCTCTAATCACAGTAAGCTTTAATTTTGATAGATGACCCTCAAATGCTTTAAATACACTGAGATTTGAAGTAATTAGAATTAATTTTTTAATACTTTGTTTCCTGAACTATCCATGGTGACATCCATCTATCATCAGATGGATTTGTTTACTCATTCTCCTTCCAAAAAAAAAAAAAAAAAAAAAAAAAAAAAGAGAGAAAAATCAAGTTATTTGTATTGAGAGCTTATCTTTGTTGTTATGTGGTGGAGGAAGCAAGCATGTTATAATTTATCTCACTCTAGTCACTGCTCCCTTTTTTGAGGGATTGTGTTCTGAAGAAGTGCACATTTTTCAGAAATGTTCAAAGTTCTTCCCCTCCCTCCCCTGCCTGCAAGTAGTAGCATTGCCCCAACAGGAGAGCCGAAAAGTCATTTCAGGCATTCTGAGTGGAAATTAACATACAAGGCAGAGATCACTAGGCATTTTTTTCCTCTGCTCCATGTTTCACCTTACAATGTTTGTAATATAATGTATAATGCTTGTATACACACATCTAGTGTATATTTTCAGTGCAGAATATTTATTAACAGTGGTTGTACACTACAAGAAAAAGTGTTGAGGATGTTATTTTCCCCAAACCTGTCCTCTTCTGTCCTCCTTGAGTCATGATTCCTTGTCTAACTTTTGCGGTAGTGTTTCACTCTGTTGCTGATGGTTGCTACTGTTTGTTCAGCCATCAGAGATGGGACTGATGTGAGATATGCTCAGTGAAGCCCAGAGTGCCCTTGCCTTTCCACAAGCAAGACATTTGCTGGGTTTTTGCTCATTTATGGCTGGTGCTATCCTTTATTTCAGCAGTGACAAACCCCCACCCCAGCAAACAGGAGGGCAGGTCTGTACCACCACTTACCAGTGTCTGGATTTAGGCAGTGAGCCCAGGAGGGTCCTGACTTGAATAACTAGGGGAAAAAAATGTTTCCTTCCTGGGCCAGTTAATAATCAGATCATATTAACAAGTAAAATTTGATTAGGTTTCTGATTAGGAAAGAGTAAGCCAGGAGTTTGAAGCTTGTTGTGTCAACAGAACAGATTAGCTTCAGTCTGATGTTCTGCTTTCAATAAGACACTGTTAATAAAATTATAGTGTCTGACTTCCTCATGAGGTTCTGAACATGATAAAGGACTTTGAGCAGTAGCTAAATATCATAGCACTGGGACTTAGTAAAGAGCCAGGCAGAAGACTATCAAATCATTTAATTGCAATAAAAAATAATAGTAGGGGAGAAGGGAAATATTTGTCTTTAATGAATGAGATAAAACTCACATGGTTGGAAAATTCTGGTAGGTTGCTGTCAATTGCCTGAGGTGACCACTCAGGAGGGCAGATGTTCCAGCTGGAGGGCTCTGAGCTCACTGCTGCACAGGGCTTTATATGCAGAATAGCCCAGTTCAATGCTGAAAAAGTTCTGAACAATTCTGACAGTTGAGCCTTTTTACTGGAAAGTATTAAAGGAAGGAACGTCACCAGCACCTTGTGAGGAGGCTCATTGCTCGCAAGAAGCAACTGCCAACATAGTATGTGTGACTTAGAATGGCATTTGGGTTTTTACTGAGAAGAGATTTTAGAAGAAATAGAGAAAATAGTTCCTGCAATTTTTTTAATGGGCCCATGTACTTTCAGCCAGCTCTGAGAAATGTCCAGCGGGTCTCCACACACTAAACCATTGGCATTTTGCCGTACAAACCAACGTCACAGAAATTCAGGGTACAGACTGTTAAAACCATATTGCAAAGGCCTAACATTTAGAAACATAAATAATGCTTAGCCTACTTTTCTCATCAGAATAGGATCCAGTGACACTGTGATTAATCATAGGCTGCTCAGCATCAGTAGGGGGAAATGAAACCTATTAACGCTGCCGTGTTCTCCAGGTGCTGAGGCTGTATGGGAGGAAATGATCTCTGATGTGAGGGAAGACAGACTGCTAATTCAAAAAAAAAAAAAAATTCCACCTGCTGTCAAGAATGATTAGGGATCAGAAGGGTACATTTGTGGTGATTGCCTGATCTCTGTGGCTAATGAAGTTAACTGTCTACAGTCAGACCCCCATTAAAATTAACTGTGGTATTTTATGTTGTACCTAAAATGTTCCCCTGCACCAGATATGTTCAGGTGGGACATTCAAGGGAGATGGGAACAAAATGATATTTCTTCTACCTCTTTGAATTTTAGCCTTGTGCATTTAAATCTCCTCATTTTCTGTGCTACGTAACAACCAGGCTACCTCTGTCTACTACACAATTCATTTGGTCATGACTCTACGAATTTTGTCCTCCCTCAGATCACTTTGAGTTAACCTATGGGAGGGAGTAAGATGTCCTGCAGGGATACCAGGCCTTGGATTCTCAGGTTTCTGCAGGAAAGGTGTTGATTATCTGAAGGACACGCCAAGGGCAGTGCACTGTAATCCATCAGCAAAGTGTGAGCAGGACGTGTGCTAACAGAAACAGACTGACTAATAATTTGCTGTTGTGTGCACACCCTTCATGCAGAAGATGGGAAAGTGCTTTGTACTTAACTGGAATGGGGTATGGTATCAAGGCTCACGTATGGAATGATTTTTCTTAGATGGTATGTAAGCTAAAGATAACCAGGGGAGTTTGTCTTGCAGGGCCCCCTCAGAGAAATGTATCAGAAACACCAGGTAAAGCTGAGATTGCTTCACTACTGCTACTGAAACCACTGGCTTTGGGTACAGATGTAGCAGAATTGGGACCAGTGGGGAAGTAGTAATTAGAAAGACATTCGCTTGGGAAGAGACTGGCTGGGGGAAAGGGGGAAAAAGGTGTTCAGAAGAGGAGAAAGGGAAAGTAAGATAAGGATCAGGTAAAAAACAAAGGCGGGCAGATTTTCCAGCTGTAAGAGTCACCTTTGCAGATGTTAGCATAGCTATCCTAGTGACCTAAGGCCACCAGGATGCCAGAGGGTACCACTGTGGCAACTCACTCGCCTGCTGGTCAGATCTGCTTTGGAAAGGATTGGTGTAGGAGGGGAGAGGCAAGAGGGATCACTTGCACCTAAAGGTTAAATGGTGTGGGGAGAGAAGGATGATGGATTTGTACTTCAGTAGCAGTTGTGTGTAGTTAATAGGATTTAGCAGTGATAAACCACAGCTGGTTTGTAGCTGTGTGCAATAGCAAGCCAAATAATGTGAATTGGTAACAGTAGTCTGTTTATTAGTTAATTAGGCTACTTGATTTCTTAATTATTAGTAATATGTTGATCAATCAATAAGCACTATAGTCCCTATCAGTTAGGTCTAAAGCCTGCAGTGTAAAGGAGAACAGTCAGATCCTAAGGCAATAACCCAGTAGGTGATTCTTCTGAAACTGGACCTTGCATGAGTGTGTCTCTGTAGAACTTGAGGTGGTAAAGAAGTGTTCTAAACTTATCTTAAATAGCAGTCTGATTCCTCCTTCACTTAGGCTGTCTTCCATAGTAGTCTGCAATCTTTTTAATTCCTCCTTAAAGGTGATGCACTTAATTTAAAAAAGTTCTTTTATTCTCATTTGTAGCTCATTAGGTCCTCCATGGTCAAAATTGTCTTGGTCTCTCATATGTCCTGTTAAGTATTTTGATTCCAGTGAATTTCAGCTTATGGTTCCTGTTTTGGAGCAGGGGGATTTTTTTATTTACTTGGAACTTTATAATCAGCTTCCCAAATCTGTCTGGATACCTTATAGCTGCCTTTGCAGATAATTTTTTTTTTTTTTGTTCTGAGTAGCCTGTTACTTTTTCTTCCTGTGAAATACAGTTTCTTTTGAAGAAAATTCTCATTCCCGATTTAATTTCCTTTGACTATTTTCTAATGATTTTGGGTCAGCTTTAATGTTTTATGAGTCATTTCATTATTTGTTCCATCTCAGTTCCTCAGTGCCTGACAGTTTCTCTCTCACCACCTCTGTCCTGCTGTGCAAGTTTTTGCCTCAGCCAGAATTTAGCATTTTTCCCATGTGCATGAGCATCAGTAATACATAATGGGTGTGCTATTTGTGATATCTTCACACTGAAATTCCCTTCAGAATGGTGGAGAGAGAGGTTGTTTTCTCCCTTAGAAATTCTCTCCCCTTTGCTTTTTACCAAAGCCACAATCACTGTTTCTTTGGTCAGGTCTCTGCCATGTGCCCAGCCAGCAATAAATAGCCATGACTTTTATTTCAAATGGATTTATTAGGGACAGTGAGTGATGCATTTTTATGCTGGATTACTTATTATACTCACGTCTTGTGTCAAGATCTAGTTGGATGAAAGGACTGAGTGCATTAAAATACCATTTTAGAAGGGTTTATTGGTTAATAATACCTTGAAATGCACTTGAATGCTTTTCCTCATGTAAATTTATGTAAATGTTTTTGGACTGAAAGCTGAAGTATTATAATAAAAGCAGTATTATGTATATTGAGGAAGCTGAGCTGTTTGGGTTTGGCCACCGTATCTCTTAGAGTTGAAGAAGCTCATCCTATTCAGCCTAATTTTTTCCACAGATCCCAAGGAATTTTTTTTTTTTAGCTCTCAGTTCATCTCTGAGCTCCGAGTTGAATTTTACCACTTGGAGAAACAAAATGTTTAAAAAGTTCTCTTGGTACCTGTTGTTACGTTGAAGCCAGATTAGGGTTTAAGCAAGTTCTGTTCCAGGTGCTACTGCTGGTTCAGCCATTAGACCTTCCTTAAAACTTTGGGAGCAAATGTAACCTGCTTAATGTCAACTCTCTGCAACTGGAATTAGATGGATTTGTTAATTTGTTGAATTTATCTCTGCCCAGTACTACAAATTGTGCCCTCTCTGGAGCTACATAAAGAGATTTGGTGAGTTCCTCTGCTGGAGCTAAAGATGGCCACTAAGGGTAGCAGCTTTATAAAGGATTGCTCTGACTGCCCTGTATCACCAGATCCAAGGTGATAGCTATTAGCACCTTTCAGCTAGTGTAAATGTAAAAAGCATATACCTAATGAAGAGAGAGCAAATGTTTGAATAAGTGCTCCAGGGAGAGCAGTACGGAGAGCATTAAGACAGAGCACTGCACCTGTCCAAGGACTGCATCCCTGGAGGGCACTGACCACAGCAACATTCCCATCTCAGATTCTTTCTTCACTTCTTTTTTTTTTTTTAAATTTCGAACTTTAAAAAAATATTTAGCTGTCGTTGGAGATAACTGATAGTGAGTTAGGCTCCTATTTATTGTCATTTTCACTCTTCCCTTCTCTCCACATTCCCTTTTTGAAGGACCAAACAATTGATTTCTCAGGCAGAGGCACTGTGAGAGCAGCTGGCCCACAAATATGACTTTGTCAAGAGCTTCTGACCACTGACTGCTTTTGTTGACAAACTTTCACTTCTTATCCCTGCCTCTAGTATGTGTAAAAATTTCAATTAAAAAACCTCTGCTTTTCCACTGTTGTTCCTCATGTGGTTTGGATTAGGAAAATCTGGGACCCAGTGCTGTGCAGGAGACACAGCAAACCCAGACTGAAGTGTTCAAAAGGGTTACTTCAAGTACAGCGAGTGGGGGTTAGAAAGACGTTGCACATAGAATTGAAACTACCTTATCATAGACACTGCACTTGATCTTAGCCCAAAGGCTGAGTACTCCACACACTGGTAACCTTGCTAACTCTAATTTTATCAGAAAGTCTGTCTGATCTGATTTCCTTATCATGTTTCTTTCTGTTTAGCAAGTGTAGTCACTTTGGCCGGTTGTGTTTGTTGTATTTACTTTCTTAAATTTGTGGAAATGAGTGTGATCTTTCTATATTTGGAGTAATAAAACCAGAGAGAGCTTTTATATCAACATCTTTGAAATTGAATTTGTGGAAGTATTTTGTCTATATGAGGTTTTATTTGATTCTTTAATTCATTTCATTTCCTGAATTTAGATTCAATTATATGTTCTTCCTTTTAAATGTATTCTGTTGTCCATGCTAGAATAGCTCTTCTTGTGGCAGATGCAAATATTAATGAAATCTCTGATCTGGTGTGGAGACATTATTGAAGACTAACAACACAATCTGAATTTGTATTTGCTTTCTAGGCCTGGAGAAAACAAACTGGCCTCGGTGATGTACCCATTCAGGTGATTACTTAACTGTTCTGGTGAAAATCTCAAGGAGCAAGGAGGAAAAAGGATTAGGGTGATGTGAGTTTGAGCTGAGGGAAGCATTGTTCTGGATTTATAATTGGTCTCTTTTAATATAGGATTTATTATGCAGCTTGTTATATAAGTATTATTCTGTTGTTATATTCTATATAATTCTATAATTGTTCTGTTACTGTTTTGTAGAATTTATCTAAGTGAGGTTGAATGTAGGTTTATATTGAAAGAGGGACAGCTTTTTCAAGAAAAAGCATACGGGTGGAAATCTCTATATTTTAATAGAATTTAATCTGTTACTTTTTAGAGCAACAGGATGTTACTTTCTTCTGTCTGCTCTTTCAAGCCCAGGGCTGGGTAGCATGCAATAAATCCTTGCATCACAACTGTGTGGACTAGATATATGAAAAAACCCCCACATCCTTAAACATAATACTTGTGTTGACATTCCAGTACCTAAAAAAACCAAACCAAAACAACAACAAACAAACCCAAAACAAGGCACATTGTTGTTATAATTATACGTTATGGTATTACAGGTGAGCCTTTGCAGTGTGGGTTACACTTTTGTGCTATTTTCCCAAAGCAGGGAGGCTTCATGGGACTCCCCAACAATGAGTATGAACATGTAGAAGCCCCAGCTACATTTTTTTCTTGTTTCACAGTCCATATTTATAGTTCTGTTAAATTGCTGGTATTTATCTCAAGG
Organism: Pyrocephalus nanus; assembly: GCA_038380795.1. Lineage (NCBI taxonomy): Eukaryota > Metazoa > Chordata > Aves > Passeriformes > Tyrannidae > Pyrocephalus > Pyrocephalus nanus. The sequence goes on from CM076259.1 coordinate 18,816,370, forward strand.
TGCTTTGTCATTTCTGAACTGGATCTCTTACAAATAAACAACTGATGGCAAGGACAGCAGAGAATCAATCTATACAGAACAGGGGATGTGGAAATGAGCAGTAGGATAGGGAACAGAGGATGACAGAAGCCTTAGCTGTATCACTGGCAGAGCATGAGAGGAGGCAAAACATCTGGGGGGAGAGTAGGTGAGTGATGAGAGAAGTACATTACTGTTTTCTCACTAAGGAACAAAATTTCCTAATGATTTGTCAGGCTGTACCTTTTCAAGATGGAATTCATTACTACATCAAAGTGAATGCCTTGCTGCTAACAGAAAAAAATGCCCCTATTTAGAATGTAAATGAGAAAAATTGTATGAATTACATTTATAGATATTTAAAGAATTGTGAGTGGCTGGGTGGATGGAGTTAGTCTTATTTTAGAAATCGACTTTGACATAATTTGATAATAAGTAATAAGCTCCTGATTCCCTAATAATTTGAAATGTAGCGAATCATTATTGAATGTGTGTGCTGCATTACACATGAAGCATACACAGCCAAGAGGGGTGTGTGGTGGGTTGGCTGGTTGGTTTGTTTGCAGCCTGTCTACCTCCCTTCTCACCCTCCCTCTCTGGCAGACCACTGTGAGGGAAGGCTGAAGTCAGCCTCGCTCAGCACTGAATTGTGCCAGCTTGAGGATGCTACCTACCCTTTTCCAGAAGAGCTTGGGAGCCCTTCAGGGGTTAGAAGCATGTAACTCAAAGTTATGTTCTTCCTCTCTTCCCTCCACCTCCTTCTGCCTGGAGGAGAAACCTGCTGGAAACCCCTGTACTGGGCAATTCTTGGAAACAGACACCTGAATGCAGATGCATTCTTGTAAAAAGGAAACCCAGAAAACGTTTGCACAGATGTGGTTGACACGGGAGGTCATGATCTCATTTCATATGTCACTGCTTAATCTTAGCCGAGATAATTACAGACATATGGCTGTCTAAATATGAAGTCAACAGGAAGGTATCCAGCTACATGTGGTACTACAAGTAAATCAGATTTAACTGCAACAGCCAGCAGCTGAAGCTATTAGGTGAACATCGGATGTTCCCTGACAAAATTTATCATAAAAAACAAACACAATAAATTTACATTTATTCATTCTTTGTATGTCTTTGTGGGTAAAACTCACATTAGTATCTCATAATGTTCAAATAATAATCAATATAAAATTTAGAGTTATTTGTATATGTTTTTCAAAACCTGACAGAATGAAAACTCTGTCCAGGGAAAGGTGTAACATATTGCCTAAACCATCTGTAGCGCTGGGTTGATGCTGGTAAGTCCTGGATAATACAGGGACAATCAGGTGTGGAGTGTTTATTGCACTGGCCAGCAGCAGTCAGGTCAGCATTTTCCCCGTTTAGGCTCTGACCAGCTGCTGGTCCCAGCAGTGCAGTAGTTGTAGGTGCAGTAAAGCCCTCAGATGGAGGCTACTCTGTAGTACTCAGAACCAGTACAAAAAGTCCCTGATGCTTTGCCTTTTGTCTTGTTGACCCAAAGTACTTCCCGCTCCCCACCCTTTCCAGAAGGCCTCACTTTCTGGCTGCACCAGTAAATTTCTGTGTGTTTTATCAGTGGCTCATATCCCTCATATCCACAGCTATAGTTCTGGTATTATTGCTTCTGAGGACTCAAAGAGTTGCTTGGGAAGCTCATGGGATGTTTGTTTTTGCAGGATGCTGCCTTTGCAGCGTGCAGCCAGCCCTGCTGGTTTGTTCCAAGCTCAGTGGCAGTTTCCTGTGTAGCCATGAACAGACACCACAAATCACCTTATTTCCTGACTGCAAAGCAAGAGGGTGGGCTCTCCCCTACTCCCCTTTGCCATGCTTTTAAACCATTTGTAAGAAGGGATTTGTTTTTCTTCCTGTGTGAAGTAAACTGAAGTTGAACTCTGGTGTGGTGTACAAACTCAGATTTGAACAGGCCCCCCAAGGTTCACTGATACGGTAACTTTTAAATCCAGGTCACAAGCACAGACCCGCATGATGAACTTTGGCAAAGTTTTGAGTGCCAGCTGAGCATGTGCTTTTCTCTGAGCGAGTGTTTATGTTCCCTAGGTCCTGACCGTGTGGTCCAGGAGAAGGCCCACAAACCCACACCAAGACCCCTTGGCTTTGCTGGAATTTTCATCCCTGACGACTCTGTGGAGGTGTATTTGCAGGACTTACAGTCAGCAGCAGCGTGAGCTCTGGGTAAGCGCCCTCCCTTGTGCTCGAACATGTTCTGGTAAACTGAGATTTCAGACAAGCAAGTGAAGACATACTTCAATTTTATTTTTGTTTAGGCATGGATAGAAACATTAATTCTTTTGCACTCTTGGTTCTTGAAACTTGCCTATAGTGAACTCGGAGCAGTGAAAAGCCCAGCTCCCAGGACTGACGATTTAAAGTGCATAGGAGATCTAGCAGAATCCCAGAAGGCGAGGAGTTGGTTTTATTCCTTCTTCTGTAGCTGTGGAAGCTGAAGGACTTTTTTTCTTCTCCTTTGCCCTGTATTCCCCTGACAGTGGTATGAAAATTTTCAGCCCTTCCCTATGCTTTCCCTTTGGAGGTTTCCCTATCTTTGGAAGTTTCCTCTCTGTATTTAAGAACTATCTGTAGTGTTATAAACAAAGACAGGTGATATTTGCACACTCCCTCACGGGACTCTGTTACAACTATTCCCGTTTAGAGTCATGCCCACTGAATTTGTTTTTTCTTTTAAAAAATGTGTATCGCTTGGCAGTGTTCTTGCACCAAAAGAAAAAGATATCTTTATATATAAAGTAACTTTTTTGTGTGTTCACGTTTTATTTTGGAAAAAGAGGTGTTTAAAAATTTTAGAATTTTTTTAACAAAATTCTAAAAAGAAAAAAAATCACAATATTTACAGAGATAACAGAATGGCTTAGCCATGCAAAACAAATTACTTTGGTTTTTTCCCCCATTTTACTTTGGTTTAAATATCGACCAAGATTATAATTATATTTTTTTCTTTTTGCCAAATAAAACAGTAACAAATTAAAGTTTAGAGGCATATAACAGGATTTCCCTCTAGTATTTTATACAGCATAGAGTTTATAGGACATCTTATGTATTTAATCCATGCCAATGCACTACAGGAAGCTTTTATTAAGACATCAGTCACTACTGCCCAGACATTTAACATTTTACAAATTTACAAGTAACAGTGTTTTCTTCCCCCTAAATAATGCAAAAGTGGCAAAATACATTTCCTAACGCCCATCTTTTTCTTTTCTTTTATTTATTTATTTATTTATTTATTTATTTTTGCCTACCAGTCTATAAAAACTTACTTTTTCCCTGGATATTTGTAAATGGAAACCTGATGTTCTGCTTAATCTACTGTTCCCCTCCATCAAAGCTGCCTGTTGCCTTCTTCCAGAAACTAACCTTCCAGATAAATTGAAACTTATCTCCCTTAAGTACAACTTTCTTTTGGCCATTCACCCTAAAACCTTTTCTTATCAAGTACCATTCTAAAAATTCCCTCAAGCAAAAAACATGTTTATAAAGTTACAAACTTGAATGTAACTAAAGATACATAGACATTTCATTGTTACAATTATATGTACTGTTTGATAAATTAGGTAACAGTTAAAAACACTAAAATTATCTCAAGGTGCATTCAATATTTGTAGCATAGTTAACAAAAACACACAAAAAATATATATATTCTATTTTTGTGGGAAAAAATGCAGCTTTGATATGACCACTTTTTAAAAAAAGGTTCCAATTCTGACTGGTATCTCTTTGAAATAAAGACAATTTACAGTACTTTAAGGCAGCGAATAACATAAAGGAATCAAAATTAACCCAGAATTCCAGTTCCTTATCCTAATTCTAACATGAAAGACGACTCATAGTGATCAATAAAATGTGTGTCTTGCTCTAGAAGAAAAGGATAATTAGCCACCGTCTGTATGTAGGCTAGGAATTTTTCATAGTGTTCCTTGCTCAATATCCAGACTTCTTCAGGGAAACTCTATATTCCCTTTCTGGCTTGTTTAGCTTTGAATGTTTTTTTCAAACGTTCACTTTCATTAACAATCTAGTTTATTCTTGTCACAGCTGTCACCCTTCTGCTTTACCGTGATTTCAAAGAACGAAAAAGGAGTTTGACATTTTCCTTTAAGACAATCTTACACTGTAGGTACTTGCTACAAACCAGAGGCTTCACTGAAAACAACCAGAACTAGACATGTACCTGCTCAAAGGGTGTCATAAAAACAATTGAAATAAAACCCATTACACTATACATCAGATTAACAGCAACTCCCAGAACAAAGCCTTACAGTGTATAAAAATAGCTACGTAAAAAATTTACATAAAGGCAAACAAAAAGAAATCTTCAGTGCAGACATTTACAAAAAAATATTTTGAACAGAACACAACATGGTGACCTATTATCATGGCTGTTGCCAAAATTAGTTTGTGGGGTTTTTTTATCTCAAGATAATTATGTCTAAAATCCTTTGAAAACTTGGTAGTATGATCTGCTTAATACTTGAACCATGAATAGCTGTCACTTCTTTGTATATGTTTAAATACAATCCACGTTCATGCTTCAATTGGTCTATATGTATTCTCTGAAAATATGAAAGATAAAGCCAGTTAAACATTTTAAAGTATTATTAACCATCATAACTACTCAGTATCTAACCTTCAAATAACCAGTTACATGAATAGTACTTTCTTCTGCTGTTCAGTGAAATTAACACTTTCTTTCATGACAAGTGTAGCTGTTGCAATATTGGTTCCAGTAAATCCAGTAAATTTATCTGGTAAGTAATGGATTTATCTCCATTTCATTTATGTAGATCTACTGATCTGAAGAAATAGAGTAAAAGATTGCACTGAAGCCACACGGTGTTATTTGAACTCCTATGTTAAGTAAATACCCCCAGCTAACTTCAGCTAATCACATCTATATCACAATGTTGCAGAAGGGACCAGGAAAAAAATACAGGTAAAGCCCTAAGCAAAAAGATTACAGAATTTCCCCCTAGAACTGTAGTAGGAATGTTGGGTATTTATGCTGGAACTTTTTCAAAATTCATATCTACTTGTTTTCTAGTTTTAAATAATTTATAGGCTATAATTTTGATATTCCCAATTCCCTTTTTCAAATTATAAAACATTGATATTACTAATAAAGTGCCTATAGCAATGCTGCATCTCTTTATATACTGTGTAAGTGCTTTATCTTATTCAGTGAATTCTGAATATTTAGCGCAAAACTCGTGGCTTGTACTTTAAAAGTACAATTTCAGACAATACTAACATACAGAAATTATTAATGGCAGCTGTATTTATTTAAATAAGAAACCTTTTAATGTAAATATGAAATACCATTATTCCCCTACATGCTTTAAAACCCTACTCCCTCAAGAAGGTATCCAATGCTATTTACTTCAGACTCTTGGGCTACCATAGATTTTAAATGTCCTAAACTGGCCGTAAAAATAGTCTAAACCCCTACTCTGGGTACTAAGAGGAGTGGCATATATACATGCAGCAGTGGTGTATATATGTGTGAGCACAGGGTGGTGCTGTTGGTGCTCCGTAGTGCTCCTGTAATTCCCAACAGAAGTTCGGCATCTCCTGAATCACTGGTAATCAGATCCCAACAGGGGAAACTTTCATACTAAACTTAATATACACTGTCTCTTCCCAGGATAAAACTGATCCTAGTATAAGTATGGAAAATCTAGAGTGAAAAGAATCGTTTTGTTCTAAAGGAAGTTTCATGCCATTTGCACTAATGATGAACAAAGCTGACCAAGGACTCGGTAACTGTTGCTGTTCACTAAGGGAAGAAGGTTCCTGTAAACATTTCAAGTCACAGCGTGAAACCTTCTAACTTTACCTAAACGTATTCTTCATATATACACATAGACACAGACGTGTGCCACCGTGACACGTTATACAAATTTGTATTTTCATTTCCTCAAGTATGTGGATTAAAATAAAGCCAAGTATTAAGTTACACCTAAATGTCAGGCTTGTTTTAACATCTCTGTGTGCAGCTTTGAATTTTTAACTGCCCGAAGCTTGAGTCTGTCTGTCCTAACACTACACCACTCAAAGGGACCCCTCTGCCTCATATCTGGAAGGTGAGCAACAGATTCCAAGCTACTGCTGTGATCAACAGAGAGAAATGGTGGACAAAGGGATGTTAAATTCTGCAATATTGAACACTTACCTGGAATGATGACTGACACATTTTCTCTTAAGTTTCAGATTTATGATTGTTTTCCTCTAGTTTTTTGTTTTCTTCTATATTTCCAAGATCCTTGTCTACATGTTTTGATGCTGTCCTATAATGTAAAAAAGAAGGTAATTTTTACATGTCTGCAATGTTTTGTTCCATCCTCACATTAATGACACTGCCTCCTCCCCTCACAGGGAATGGAAAATTTGGACAGATTCTGTTCTGAGCAGAGCAATAGGTTTGCATATGTCTGTAAATAGGCCAGTGGCACCAGATCCCCCACTGGTTTTGGTACCACAGGAAGTACTGCAGTAGGGCTCTATGCGTACCTCCTGAGGAATTCAGAATTATCCCGAGCTAGCAGACATTTAGTAAGGTTAAACCAATTGTGGAGAGCCGTGTTCCTTGACCAAGTAATTGTGTAGCTTGTTTCAAAAAACAAGAGTTTGCTTTAAGGCGTACTAAAAATGTTACAAGTGTGGCTAAGATATCTTGATCAACACAGCAATCTTTTGTGTACTTGTAGTAAATGACTTTCAGAGCCCGTGCCAAACGGAAGCTCTTTAAATGTGAAGAAATTCATGAAATTTCTGGCAACACTGAAAAAAAAATCACACTCTGCTTTCTAGATCTGTGCTAGCTATGACTGACAAGCTTGGGGCAAATACGAGATTGTGGAGATGTTTGAGGGGGGTGGAAAAAAGAGGTATGCCTCATTTAAAATAGCAGGTCTTCCTTAATGCAAGTAGTGGAGATGAATTAATGAGTTAAGTGCTTAGTTTAGCTTAGCACAATAAAACCACTCTGCCATTCATTTAATCTGTGAGAAGCCTCACTGTCTGCCAAGGTGAAAGATTCCTGCAGTGCTGCGATAACATTTGGAAGGCCGCAATTTTTAAAATGTAAATGGGCAAATGTGTTTGAGTGGGACACAGTAAATCCCTTGTGTCAAAGCAGATTATCGTATAATGCATTTTCTCTACAGATAATTTGTTTCCCCTACAGAAAAGTAAGGTCTGTTGTGGCAGATTCATGCATATGCTCACCCTTGCTTCAGGGTAAAGACCCGCAGTGACGCTGACTCGCAAAATACAATGAAGACACAGGTTGGCAGGATAGTGTGACATGTCACGCTGACACCATGCAGGTATGTACCGTCCCAAACCGCTGATCTGAGTTTTTGCTAGTGGGGTGTTTCTGTGCCCATCCTCCATCTGAGCAGAGGCTGTGAGCAGTGGCTACACACTTCGTGTGCCCTGAGCTGAAGTACCCTCGAGTGGTATGACAGTTTAGTCTCTGTCTCTGAAGGGCTTCTGATGGGGTGCAAATGCATCTAACCCCCAACACTTCTGGGAGTGGTGCTGAAATGATGCTTTCTGAGCTGGGGAGCAGCTCTCCAGGTGGAGTGCCAGGGGAGAGTGGGATTCTGGATCCCAGAGCCCAGAGACTACGCTGAATGGCACTATTCTAAAATGTTTTTTGTTTTGGAGGAGGTTATTCCCTGAGTGGCTTTAAGTTTTAAAGCATCAAAACTGCATTTGCCTCTTATGATTGGTTTTAGAGTGCCTCTGTTGTATTTGTGTAATTGATAGGTGTTGGTGTTGAAAAACCTACTTGCTGCAAAGACCTGGACTCCTCTTTACTGCAGGCAAATTTAATTTTGTGCTGAGATAGTATTACTAAGTAACTTATTCTACAGTGGTAAATTTCTACTGTGCAATAACATTCTACTTTTTTCTGGTATTCAAACCCTGAAACACGTGATATGCATTAAAAGGAAAGGATGTGAGATGCAATGAAAAAGAAAATTCAGGGCTTCAGTAGAGACTGACCTGTGATCTTAATAACCTTTCAAAAATCTCTTTAATCCTCATAAAAAAAGAAACAACCCCTCAAAAAAAAATCCCTTGAAAATTAAAAAAGTTTTTAATTTAAATTTTACAAAATGTTTGGTTTAGGCTGAGCACATAATTTGGCTTGTCATCCAGCTAATGAGTCTTTTCCATAAATAAGTCTCACAAAATTAGAGACAACAGGGAAAGAGATGAAAAGCTGAAAGAATCTGGAGTCAGGCAATTACCTGAGCTGAAATGAGTTAGAGGCAAGAAAGCAGTATCATGCTCCTCTGTCCTCATGTAACCGCTTATAGAGAGACTGGATAGACTATTGGCATGTCTCAGTGTGATCCTTTTTATTTGGCCTTATGAAGAGTTTTACAGTGCCCAAAGCAGACTGAATCTCCTATGACCTGACACTTAACAGCAGAGGGAACTGTAACCAGAATTGCTGGTCTTTGATTAGGTTAAAATTATTCAATGATTAAAACTCAAAACCTGATCGCATTGCAGAATCTCCTAGCTTTAAAGTGCTCTACTTTAGTTCTGCATTCAGTGAAACTAAATGTCACCTTTATTTTCCTAAAGCCACAATGGGTGAATATGGGAGACCCAAAGGGCAACACTGTGACTTTGAAAGAGGCAGGTGATCCAGAACTCTTTTGGAGGATGTTAGAAACCACTTGCTTGAAATGAGAGCAGCAGCAGTTTTTCATGTCTGACAATCAGATGGATTTCGATTTTCAATGCCTGAGACTGAAATGCAGCTGTTTATTTATGATGGTTCAGTGATCGTGCTGACCCTTTTTTTTTGTTGTTCCCCAAATAGCAATATCTAGGCATATTAACCACCTTAGCACAAACAATACTGCTGCCTTTTTTAGTGCTATTTAAATAGTGCCATTAAAAGACACAAGAAGAATTTTGTGCTGAGTTGCAGCAGTGTGATCCACTGGCAGTGCTCTGCCAACAGCAGAGGAACAGCCGACCCTGGCATGGCACCAATCCTCAGGGCTCGACAGACGTGGCTTGGGTTTGTAACAGAAATGTCTCAAAACATGGTTTCCATCGCTTCCTGAGGTGACTGAGGCACAGGACAAATGGTCCTTTGCCAGTTTAGCATTCAACAACAGTTGTTCCTTACTCTTCATGCATTAACTCCTGTCAGCTCACTCCATTTGCAACTCAAGAGCAACTTCCTTATGATATCTGAGCATCTGGGGAATGGAGTTCAAATGGATAGAAATATTCCTGAGGATTTGTCAGAAAGGGTAGACAGCCCACTCTGCCCAGGCCTGGAGCATTCTCACACACTATCTGTAACATTATCTGTAGCTCCACAAACAAAGCCCACACCTTCATGTGCTCTGGTCCTGTTGTTCTGAGGAGTGAGAAGTTGGATGCATAAATATGACTTTACTTATTCTTTTTTTTTTAAATTAATTTGTAAAACATGAATCATTCTGAGCTAAAATTATGACTCATACTTTACACATATATATGCTTGCTCTTCAGGAAAATAGTTATCCTCAGGGAATCCTAATCAAAATCTCTCTGCAAATAATACTGAAGTGAGGTTTTTATTTTGAGAGGCTGATGTTTTAATAGATTTTGTTCAGATACATTTTCCATGTCAGTTGTTTTGCCTGCTGTACTGTAAATACAGATAGCATACAGGTGTCCCAAAAATTGTTTTAGGGTTTACATTTCTGATTTCTTTTAATCTCACAAGTCCAGGCCTTGCCCTCAACAATGTTTAAGGAAGACAGTAGGCAGTGCTGTTTTCCCTTGTTACCCAAGCTTGAGACAATGACAGGTAAGAGGACAGACACTGGTGTAGTTCTGCATGCTGGAGCAAGAGCCATGAATTTCATTAAAGCTTGCATCCCTTTTGAAAGGCATGTCAGACACTCAACTGCACTGTTGCAAAAGATTTTCTAGGAGCTAATGATCTTATACATCCAAACCTGGACTATCTGCAATCTCCTCCTATTTACTCCAAACGTGCCTTGCACTTCCTCCAATTATTTTCAAATGTCCATCAGCAGGGAAAAAGACAGAGATATTAGAAAAATATTCCAGTCACCAAGAAACAAGTGACTTCTTTTTAATTTATGTGGTGGCCTTTTACAGAAGATTTGTGTCATGTGACTATGTCTTTTCCCTGGAAGAGAACTGCACAAAACCCAACAGAAATGAGTCTTGTTCATAACATATAGCAAGTTCCCTACATATTTGGATTCACATGCTTGTTTCTTATAAAATATCAGAAAAGCAGAATTGCTATGCTTCAAGTGTTCAATTTCAGAGACACTAGTAACATTTTTGACTACTGTGACCTAAGAAGTATTTGAAGAATTTGGTGTGCTCTGAGTATGAACAATGTTAAGACTGCTGCTGTGTGTCAACTTGCCCAGCTGAACTTTCCTTCACCATATTTTAAACCACTTTAACCTCAATCCAGCCTCCCGTGACTTGAGATTTGTGCATCTCCAAACCTCAGGCGCAAAAATGGGGCAAAGGTTCAATCTACATGCAGAACTTTCACGACTAAAGGTACAAGGTGCTGAGTGCACTACTTCCATTCCAAATCTTTAATTTCTGCTGTACCCTCAGCTGTTTCTGGCAAGGTGAAAATTTCACAGATGAAGGATTTACTGAAGATGGGTGTCCTAGGAATCACTCAACTGAGGTCTGACACAAAAATTTTAGAAAGATGCTGAAGTGCTAAGATATATTCTGTTCAGTGCAGATTAGTTTACAACATCCTTTTTGGAAAAAGGAGAAATCTGCAGAGAACAAGTGTTTGGCCTTCTGCTCAGATGAAGGAGAAACAAGGCATGCTGGGGTAGGTAGCCTCAACTCTTTATTTAAGAGGGGGCTGCAGAATGTGGAATACAGATGAGTCCCTTATTTATGGGATAATGTTCATACTGAAAAGAATATGTGGCAATAATCATTTTTTCCATCAAGTGGAGCTCAGGCAGTGAATAACTGTACAAGTGATTTATTGTGAACATATTCCAAGGCTACAAGTATAATTCCTACTTAGTGTGGATGACAAGACAATAGAATATTGTACAAACCACAACACCAATAACAAAAAAGTAATGTTTTTCTTGCCTCGGCAGACTTGCAAAGTTCTGTGCTGCTGCCTTCTCAGACTTCCCTTTGGCGTCACTTTGGGGATAGAGATTAGGTGAGTTACTGTTCAAGGGTGGGTTTAAAAAATTACTATGAACTGCTGGCCTGTATGGAGATGGAGGGGTTGTGACTACACAGAGTTTGTGCCTAGAGGTGTAAGGTGCTTTTTACGAGGTCTACTTTGACTTCTAGGCTATAACTCATAATGAAAACTTGGTCAGAGTAGGTACTGGCACTCTGCTTCCTCTTGCAAGTATGATGTGCAGAAAGCAGGGAGTATACCATTAGATCAACTCAAATATATCCTGAAAACAGGAGACTGTCAATGATGATGCATCAGTTAAGGGTTTTAGAAGCCAGTAACCATGTATCAAATACAGCAGCTATTATATAACTAGAAAGGTTTGGGGTTTTTTCCAGTGAACCTCTCTAATCAATTCTAGTTCTAATTTTTCCTCAAAGCTTGAGGAAAGTAAGTGTTGTCCATTTAGAATATACTGTATTTTATCTCTGAAGCAGAAAAAGTTATTTTAATTAATAAACTCATGCTGTATTCTACAATTCCTGTTAGTTCTCCCCACGCTACATAACGGTACAAGAAAAGTTATTTACTTTACCTTCTCTGTCCTTATACCCCAAAAACCCCAAACCAGTGGACCAGTTTTATGATTCCACATTCACATATTCAAAAAGGAATGAAAAAAAGACAATTATTCTAGACATTATCACAACAGTAGCAAAGCGTGAGTGGAAGATATGTTATCCTTTTTAATTTTTACCAAAAGAAGCATAAGCTTTACAAAAAACCCCTCCATGTATTATATCTAAGTGTGGTTCTGTGCTTGGGTGATTTGTAACAATTCTGTATTTGAAACACTTCCACAATCTGATCAGTTATGGCTGAAGTAAAGTCCTTATGTATTATCTAAAAAAAGGATAACATAAATGAAAAGACATTTGTTCATAGTAAAATCCAACTGGTATATTTTAGATCTAATTTGACCTAGTTTTAATGAAAGGCCATAGAAAGAACAATTGAACTTTAAGACTACTTTTACACCTGTACTGGTTTGTGCATGTCATGCATAACTACCCTAATCTCTCCTGATAAGAAGCAGCTGTAAGGAGCCCTTCAGAAAGCGAGCCTGCCCTCAGCTCTCCCTGGTGACAAATGTACAGGAGTAAGGCCAAATGGCATGCAGTCATGGCCAACTTCAAAAGGATGGAGAAACATAGTCACTTCCCGAGATCATCCAATTTATTTTCTTAAGTGAGCCTCTGTGATAATGAAGAAACTTGAAAGCAAGCAGGCCTCACTGGCAAATCCCATTCTATGCCTAGGATGGCTAAAGCATATGGATGATAGCTTCTAGATTTTTCAGCAACACAAGCTCTACCTTTACCAGTTTAACTTCAGAGATCTCAAAGTACCTATGAATAAAACAACTCTTCTCCCTGAGATGGCTTAGTCTCATTCTGTAAGTTATTCAATTTTTAAGCCTAATGATGAAAACAGTTTCTAGCACCAGTAAAGCCACACAGACTCCCACACATCAAGTGCCATAATTAAGTAGTAGGTGCTATGTTTAAATGCAAGAGCCAGCACAGACTCGGCTGTCAGGAAAGACCATCCTCATTACAGCTACAATCTATGAAAATCTTAGACCCCCACCTCCAGGAGATGAGTCCTGGTACACATTAGGACAAGCCGACCAGAGGTAGGTACTAAGTTTCCTTTTTCTATTAAATGCACCTACTGTAACAGCCTTTCCCCACCCATGACTACAGGAATGCTGCAGGAAGGAAAACAAGTAAACATACACTTCTGCTTATGGTTATTCTTTTTCAAATTTATGATGAAGTTGTCCATAAATTCTTACTTTGATTTCTTCACATAGAGCCAGTAGACAACACCTGCAACCAGGGCAACCAGCAGAAGACCGACCACAATTCCCACTATTAGCTTTGCCTGGTCATTAACCTTTTCGCTGTTGTCATCTGAAGCAAAGAAGAAAAGTTAGAGATGACTTATGACAAAGTAAAACATTACACCAGTTCTAAAGAATTTTCATCAAAAACAAGAAAAGGGGTCAGCAAGTCAAAATAAAATAATAATAATTTAAAATGTAGGAATTATTCTTTAAATGTTCTTTAATCTTTAAGCTTCAAGAAAGTCACATCTTAGTCAATCATGGCACAAGCTATTTCAAATTAGCTTTGAAGGACTGTGGAAATTGTGCACTGATGCTATGTAGGTCTTGAACTAAGACAATCTAAAGAAATGGTTATAGAGACAGAAAACCATACATACCACTTCTATCCTCTGGCTCATCATATTCTGGAATACTTACTGAAATGAAAAATGTTAAAATTAAATTTAAAACAAAATGTATTAGACCTGAACATCAGCTTTAATTGCCTATTTACAGCAATAACAGAAACTGAAACTTAATGGAGTGTTTGCCAAATGAGGTAATTAATCTCATCTTTAAACAGAAGTGTTTGTTTCCTTTGTAATATAATATATCCAGTTGAAGAATCTTACTCAAAATCTGCAATATTAAAGTGTGCAACCCTTCCACAAACTGTAGCTTCTCACTACTTTTCATCATTGAAAAGTGGCATCTGATTAAAGCCCAGTATGGCTGATTTCTGTTGTGAATCAAGTCATACCAGTAGTAATAAACTGAAATTTGGGGACTAAAACATTAAGTTTATTTAGTAATAAATAAAGACTTCTGTCTTGTTAATAAGGTATTATTTTGCAATATTTTGTACTATTACGTTGTAATATTATTTTGTAATATTGTTTACTGTTGTAAATAGAGATAGGCAGCCAAGAAAATCATGAAGACTAAGTCACTTCATCTAGAAAGCTATCAATAAATTTTATGTACTGCTGATCCAGAGTGGTTTTACAATTGCTTGACTTAAGAAAAAAAGGTTAAATATCTTAGTGTCAACATTACTATGCAGACCTACTCTTCATTTGAGTGTGATGTGTGGGTACTTTATGAGAAACTATAACTTTAAGGAAATGATCTTTAGAGGACACTCACTAGCAGAGACATTCATGGAGGTCACAGTCCTTTCTAGCTCATTTTCTGCAATGCAAGTTAAAGTCACATTTTCTTCAGGAGCAATTATAATTTTACTGGCAAATTTCCCATTAACATATTTTGTCTCCTCTGTCTGAAAAGGTAAGAAATGAAGATCAGTATTCCTTAAAAAAGCAAAAAACAATACATGCACTACCTATATTACACACTGAAAATATTCACAGGGAAATAACTTTCAACAAATATTTAAGTTTACCAAACAACAGCAATTGAAATATGCATTATTTTATTAAATGGTAATGTGAATACTTAAAAGACAACACTTTGCAAGATATCTAGTTATAGATAGTATAGTGTGCACTGGAGGATCAATGATAAAGAGGTTTTTTTAAAGAAAGGTAACCACATTCTGTATTGGCTTTTCTTTCAACTATTTAAAAAATATTCCAAGTGACAAAATTCTTCAAGAAAAACCCAAACTTCTAAGCTAGCCTTTCCTTCCATCTTGCTGTTTTTCATTTATAAGCAAAATAATTGTTCTAAGTTTTCCACTTTTCAGCTTTCCAAGTTGTTTCCACAGAAATCATTATTTAGCCAAGCTACATGTACTTAGTAGCACCTCCAGTATCTGTACTGTAAGTGATGTGTTGTTCCTTAAATTTGCTGTACATCATTCTTGGATTAATGCAACATCCAGAGAAAATTGTTTTCAATCATTTATATAGCTTCAAGACAAATCCTGCCCTATAGCTTCAAGTAAATGGACACATTCTGACAGCTATACATAATTTCTGCAGGCTGAAAGCAAAACCTATTCGAAAATCTATGGGATTTCATTTGAAAATGAAATCTACAGGAGCAATATGCATTGTACTTCCAGTCACTGAATGTTTTTATACAGGTCTCATTTATTCTTCCTGCTAAGGCAAAATGTAGCAATGCTTTGCATGGGATGCGGTAATCAATATCAAAATACTTCAGTTTGCTTATTTTCCAGGTATTTTCCCTGCTATATATGGGTACTTCTTATTTATCCCTCAGGATGAATGCATTATGGTTCTGTTTCCAGTGAGAAACAACAGGTATAACCATACAAAAGCAACTGTAAAAATTAGGATAAAAGCTGCAAAGCCCATAAGGAACGATATTGAATGTAATTTCTGACTCATACATGCCACATTTCATTGCATTTCACCCAGACAATGCCTACATCAAGTACCCATTTGCTTTCTAATATAAGTTCTACAGTTCCAGCAATATTTGCAAATTCTTTCTGCAATGGTAAAATCAGCACATTACCCAGATAAAACGACTAAGTACCTTCACTTAAAAAAAATGCAGATTTCATTTGTAACCTTTTCCTTTTCCTTCCAGTTTTGGCTTGTAGCCAGTCAATCTCCTTTGCCTTCACCTGCTCTATTCAAAAAAACTTTATCATAAAAAAATCATCCATGTAAGGACCATGTAGCTACAGCTACCACTTAGCCTTCTCTTAGATAAATGAAAGAGACTTATTTTCTTCAATCTCATACCTGAAAAATGTTCCTTGATTTTAATTTGCACTTCCTATGCATTATCTTTTGGTGAGTAAAGTAATAACAAAGATACTTGCTTTATTTATGATGCTTCCAGTACCAGTAACTGTCCACTGCACTGCTGGTTTGGGGAAACCTTCCACGTTGCAGATAATTGTTTTAGACATTTTATTTGTGTTGGTTTTCTTCGTCATTTTGATTTGAGGTTTTCCTACAAGAACAATATTACAGGTAATCGTTTTATTTAAAAAGAAAAATTAAGCATCATAACCATCTGCTCACTTACCTTCCACAATAAGTTTAAGTGTCTGTCTTTTCCTTAATCCTTCAACCTCCTGTAGAGCAGTTTCGCAGACGTAGTTTCCAGCATCTTGATACTGAAGACTTGAAAATGATGGACTTGTTTGCATTCTGGTATTATCCTGATAAAATAAGGAGTTGGAAGTGACAGAGATTAACTCACAATACATTAATCCCTGAACAGCAAATATGACTACTATCAACAGAAGTTTTCACATGCTTTGGCAAATTGGAGCCTTACTCTTATGGTGTTTCCCGATTAATAATTACTTCTCAATATACAGCATGAAAAGTGGAAACTACTGGAGATTTATGTAAGTCACCTCCTTTCTTCTTGAACAATTTTGCTTTCAAAAGAAGGGCATAGTTATTAGCTCTGAGCTTTCCTAGTAGATTAGCCAAAACCACTAGTGGTGCAGACTGAAAAACAAGCTAACTCCACTCTAGGCCAGGCTTCTGAGATCAACATATGCTCGTAAACAACCATCAGACATCATTATTTTAAGTTTCCAGCACTGCATATTTGGTACCAGCCACTCAATACCCAGTGCTAACATCTGCTCTCTCAGCCTGCCTTGCCCTTTTATTACGTTTATTGAAAACAAAACCAAGCTTGACTCTGAGAAAACAATGCACCAAAATTCTTCCAAATGGGCTTACTTTCTTTGTTAGAAAACCTGATTCTCAAAGTGCCTTCTCTTGTCTATTTAAAAAAAAATTATGTTTGTGTTACAGTGTGCATTACTTCTCTCCATTTGAAAACTGAGCTGATAATTACAGTATCTGATTTTCAGTCATCACTGTGAGTAGCTCTCATTTTAGCCATATGCATGACCCATTTTAACAATATTCTTTAAAAAGCCCAATGAACAACTTCCTTCCTTCCTTCCTTCCAAAACACTGAAGTAGCAGCAATAGTAAGAAGAGGTGAATACTCAGATGAAGCGTGAAGTAGATGAATTACTGACCTTTATCCAAAACACAGTTGCATTTCTACTAGAAGAAATCGTGCATGACACAGGCAGGGCCTCCCCAATCTGTTTTGTGACTTCTCCGCTAGGAGTAAGCTGCAAATCCAAATCTGGGATAGAAAGAACATTTGTCAAAAGTTAATCTCGGAAAGCCTGGCCCATTTCAAAGGCTTACCAAGAAAAGAAAATGTGACTAATTGCACTCATTAAATTCAAGATTTCACTTCTTCAATAAAATCTAAGTCAATTTTACAAGTAAGGGAGATGAGAGAATTATTCTAAAATAGGCATTGCAGAACATTCATATTTTTGCTGTAATTATAGGCTAAAAGGAAAAGCAAAACCTCACTAATCACTAGACAAATGGATACATTTTTTTCACCTCATACTGCTGAAAGAATGACAAAGTAGGCACAAGAAGCTGAAGAAGTACTTCACACAGCAGTATGTGCATTTTAAAAGGGGAAGCACAGACTCCTGTGAGGGTTGCTGGGTATGGCCCAGGTAGAAATTCATCTTCAGGGGAGAACTTGTGCAGGTGGGGACAGGTTAACCTAAATACTAAGTGTCGAGAAAAAGACAGGAGGACAAGGAGTAATTTTCTTTAATCTGATAAAACAAGGTGATTTTTAGCCTCCGAATCTGGAGGGGATGAAGATGGTCAAACAGAGGGTGCATGAGGCATGATACTGACAAAAGTGAGAAGTCTGAATTACAGGTTTGGGGGGCTGCACATGAAGCCCCTTGATTTATTTGTTCTCATTTGTAACTTAAATTGCTATTTTTGTGTAACTCAAAAGAGTCCAAGCTCTGCCTGACGTGTTTAAGCTCCAGGGAAACCGTAGTTGGCGGTGACAGCTGTGTTTGACACAAGGCACGGTGAGAGCTGGTAACAGACACGTCAGGAAATGCTGCTTTAGATTTTTCTTACTATAAGGATTTGGTGGACTGGTAATCTTCATTTTTTTTGTTTTAAAACAACAACAAAAACAAACAAAAAGAAAATCCCACACTAAAAAAAAAAGCAGGGTTTGCCAAGCTTAATCAGTTTTGCTTCCCCTCTCACAGTGCCTTGCTTGAAAAGCACATTGCCTGGTCAAACAACTATCACAGATGAGTGCACACACACACACACACACGTGCAATCTCAAATGCACACATGACTTCATCACAAAGAGAGAATTTGCTAAAAAAGGATTGCAAAGCATCCTTTCGGTTTTTAAGCAGAGATGAAAAGAAGCTGCAGGCAAAAATCACAGTTGCTACAGGAAAGTGAGTTTTCCTTAACAAAACACTGAAGTTTGCTACTGGCTTCATTCAGTGGTTGCCCTGGGAACACCACTTTAATTAAAGGTAGAACTTCAGGGAACAACAAGGGTTCATCCTATACTACTAGTCCGTATTATTATCTTTGTTACGAGCCTAATGTCTAGTTTGAGAGGTCACTTTCATCTGCGAACGAGTCAAAGATCTTGACGAAGAGATAAAATGGCATCATGTTTCTTGTATTCCTATGGGGGTTCCTTCTTCTGCCTCCTGAAACTAGTAAATGCAACCAAACTATGTTACTGTGGCTTCCAGGAGACAAAAACAAAAATAAAGACAAGACTCATCCAGTGAGAAATTTATAGATTCTGATGGTGTACAGGATGTGTTTCTTCTTGTTCTGTTACTCTTAAGCACATCTACCAAGGCAGATGGGTGCTTGAAGAAAAAAGATTTTTTTTTTTTTCCCCTCATGGTGAATTTCCTTCAACATCTACTTAAACTCTTTGTTCCCTGAAGCAGGACAGCACCTCAAACCCGAGATCACCAAAGACCATACAGGAGGCATTCCTCTCACATACACCATTAGGACACAGAAACTCATGAAACTTTTTGCCTTCATCTCAGGCAAGACTGACACTGAGCCCAGAGCAATCCTTCAGCCCAGTACTCCTCTAGGGTAGTTATGTCTGTGCACTCCCAGCCCCTTTTTGTGGTATAACTGAGACTACAATCCCTCTCACACAGTGGTTGTGATTGCTATAGAAGTACAGGAAAATTTACAGTGTATGAGACAAACGCCATAGCTCAGAGCAGTATTTGTAAGGTGATTTATGAGGCAAGTACAGAATTAAGCTACTGTTTAACATAGGATCCCCTCTAGGAACTCTACATGAGCAATTTGATTTGGATTAATATTCTGTCAGTTTATCTGTAGGGCTCACAAAGAAATGTAATGTAGATACTTTTACCTCTCTACTTCTATGCTCCATTAGTAAGTAATCTCTCCTTGGTACAGAAGTATAAGGAGAAAATATTTCTTGCATACATTAGACTGTCAAAATTAAATTTTCATTTTCATTGAAAGAAAAACTTTTCTGCAAGAATTTTCTGTACATTTCCCGTTTGGCTTTGAAATGTTCTTCAGAAACAAGCTTCTCATCAGGCACCATTTTCAATGTATGCTAGCTCTTAATGTGGTCTCACTTGAAGTCTTGCATTGATTTCATTGCTGTCTTTGCATACCAAATAGCGCAGGGAAGAGACAGACAGTGCATTCTGCACGTGTTACCACATCATGTGAGTGAGATATGGAGTTAATGTGGGGAGGACTGGAGCATACGTTTCAGTTTTGAAGCTCTGTGGCACATATAGGACAGACTCCCAGCATTTAACGGAGACTTCTGATGGAATACTGTGCTACAGCTGGGAAAACTATGCACAACACTTCCCTGTTGTCTGAACTCCATAAATATAATAGCAGACAACCAGAAACTTCTCCTGGAATTCTGAGAATAGATTTTTCCATGCAACACTCAAAAGATGGTTTCCCCTGTATTTTCAATGACTTTACTGAAAGAAGAGACAAGACAAGATAAGGCTATAAAAATATCTGTAGAGAAGCACAAATGCTAAATTTCTAAACCCTTTAATTTACTGGAAGGTTTGCAAAACTATTTCCCCAGAAAGCACATTTTAGCAGAAAGGAAAGCATCACAAAGAGGATGTTCAACAGACCTGTTAACTCCATACTGGGTTTTATGAGCAGAAACAATTAGAGAATCATAGAATGGTTTGGGCTGGAAGGGACCTGCAAGATCATCTACATCCAGACCACTGCCATAGGCAGGGACACATCAACACGAGACCAAGTTGCTCAAATCCCCGTAGCAATAGACAATGAAAAGGGAGTGTGGGCTGAAAGAGTTGCTTCTTTATAGCTGAGGGAAGGTACACCTGTCCTCTGCTGTTAATTGCTTTCCTTGCCTCACATGGGGTGTGCTGCTGCATCTGTTTAAGTGGTTACAAACACCTTTTACCCTGGCCTGTTACTTCCTGGCCTCTGCCAGTGTTACTCATTTGATCCTGGATGAACTCACTCAAGGCTCAGAGCTAGTAGAAAATTTACAACAAAATGTAAAGAAACCCAAACTCTCAACCTAAATCCTGTTCTGTTGCTCCCTCTCTTGAGGGACACATCATGCCAACAACACATGCAAGTACCCAGTTCTGCTGGACTTTACACTGGGACCTGGCTGCACAAATCCTGTTCTGAGGGACAAGAGCTTGAGTTGTCCAATTTGTCCTTTGTATTCTGTGGATAAGTTAAGAGAATTTTTTTGACACTCCCCCATCCCCTCCAATTTTCTTCATAAATAAAATATTTCCCTAAACATTACGGGTAACTCAGATGCTTTATTGTAAATTTTCAGCTTTCCGTGAGTCTCATAATTTATATTCACCTTGAAAAAAAAAAGAGCTCAGTATTCAGACAGAATATTTTCCTACAAAAATATTTGAGGGCCATGACATGACGATGTTTTTTTCATACCAGCAAGAAGCTTTCCCTACCTAGACACTGAAAGGAATCAGTGTAATTATAATGCTCAATAAAATCTGTTTGGGAAAAAAACACTACATTGGAAATATAACAAATTACTATAAATAGTTTCCCAGATTTAAACCAAAATTATTATACTGCCTGCTTCTTGTTGTGTTTGTGGTTTTGGGTTTCTTAAAAAGAAAATAAAAAAATCTAAACCACTGAGATTGTATGTGAGGAAATGGAAAGCCTTGACTCCTAATCAAGCCTTTTTCAGGTTTTCAGCATGAGGCAAGACACCAAAATACCTTAAAGATGGGGCATTGTCTGGATATTCAGGAATTACAGAACTATTCCAGGCCACTGTGCCTCAGTTAAACAAAGGCTTTATTGCATCTAGAGGTGTTTTGGAAAAAAAGAACATAACAAAATGTGAAGAGAAGCAATAGGGTGCTAGAGTGCACCTATGAGTTCTGAGTAGCTGCACTAGCTGCCAAAACTGAAAAGGCTTGTGCCAAGAAAATACATGCTTCTCTGGCATATTAAAGCTCTTCCAACATGCAGAGAAAATAGTAGAGAAAGGAAAACTGGCTTATTATAAAAAACTTGGAGCTAAGGAAGCCATTCTTTAGAACAACTATTTATCAAAGTATAAGTAGACATTTGGAGTAAAATAAAAGGGTCAGTTATACCAGAGCAAAAGACCAGCAATCTACTTTTGATATTGGGCAGTTAAGACAAAGTAAAGGGCTCTTTCAGATCTTACATACCCAATTCTTGGCAAAAAGAAGGGGGGGGGGGGCAGGATGACAGTGGATGATCTTATTAAAGGCAAAATATTCATTAAATGGAATAGTGTAATTATGCATGTACAGATGTATTACTCTCAGGCACATGCGACTCTAGGGGATGGTCCTGTGCAGGGCTAAGGGTTGGGCTCAATGATCCTTGTAGGTCCCTTCCAACTCAGCATATTCTGGGATTTTGTGACATTATGCATGTATTGTAACTCTTCCAAGAAAAAATAAAAATTCTAAACCAAGTATCCAAAAATGAAATTTCTTTATATGTAAAGTGTAACTACTGCAGAAGCCTTTAAACTTCATTACCTATCAGATCCCTCTGAACCTGTCAACTACTAAAGATATTTATGCTACTGTGAAGACTATGAACCATCAATGTTTTTAGGGGAAACCTACTACCACAGGCCTGAGTCTCATTTCACAGCCTGTGATAGCAGAGCAGAGTTTGAAAGAGTTCCTGCTCTTGTTTTCTCACATAAAGAGATTAAAAGCAACCATTGCTTCGATGGTTCAACCAGTTCAATGGCTGCTTTTCAAGTGTTGCTGATAGTGTGAGTAAATACTCTAGTATCCAGCTAAAGAAAATTTACTGAGCTCTGTAGCTGTCATGATTCTGGGAAACGTAAAAGAAGCAATTTTTCCAGTGTGAACAAAATGACTTCTTAAGTCTCTTTCCTACACTCCTTACACGTTCCCCTTATTGAGGTAATATGAACTTGACTATGAAGAGTGACTTTCAGTGATATCACTGTGGATCAGCTTGTGTGTTTGTGTGCATTCTGAAGCACAGCTGGAGGAAAATAATCTGCCATATCTATGTTCACAGAAGGGATATATAAAATACCAAGACTCTCACTGTATGTGACAGTGCAATAATATCATATACTATACCAAAGTTACATAAAGTGAATCTGTATCTAGGCCAATGTATTGAAGAAAGTTGAGATTTTCAAACAGAAATACATTAGAATAAAGAAAAATGACCAGACACTTCTTCACTCAGTTCTCCTGTAAGCAACCAAACTAATCTACCTAAGTAAAGCAGAGAGAGCATCCTGAAAGGTCCAAGATCAGTTTTTATCCCAGACAGGAGTGCAAAATGCAATGACTTACAGTGCACAGTGATGGTGGTGGAATCCATCATGCTTTTGTCAGTCAGAGAGCATTTGTATTCTCCCGTTGCATTTCGCCTGACATCTGTCATTACGTAAGTATCTGAGCTTCTTATACCTTCTGTTTCTCCCTGCAGATGGAAAACAAAACATTTATTGTATATGGGCATGCTAAAACCATTAATTTTTGTTATGGATTTTTTACTATAAGAATAGTGAAATACTCCAAAATACATACCGACACAGCATCACTGAAGTGGAACTACCTATTAAATATAGTAAGGTTTACTTCCTACTTGACAACATAGTTTAAAAAAAAAACACCTACAAGCTTACTCTTTTAACTGAATGACTAAGTCATTTGTAGAGGACATTAAAATAAAACATTTTAAAGTTTTGGAGAAAGAAATAGTCTATGAATAGAAGTGCTGCAAAAATCAAAGCAGCAAAACCTTTTGTGTTTTTAAATCTCATTCTGATATGATATATTCAGGTTAGGAAAAGTCATTAACTGAACTGTACTGCATTACACATCTTGAACAGCACAAGCAAACCTTGCTTTATCCACATCATGATATAGAGCCTGTTAGGATATATATACTACCTTCTATGCAGTTATCTACAGACACTTGAGTTAGCCAGTAAGTGTTGCTTTCTGGCTGTCCAGTTCCCCAGTTGCCCCCTGATTACACTGGACAGACAGATCAGCTTTTAAACAAGCACAGACTGATACCCTAATTCCTATCTCTGAACCCAGAAAGAGATTTATAATACCCATGAGTCTTGCAAAGAAATCACCAACTCCAGCTCTCCTTGAGAAAAGGGACTAGTATCAGGTACCAAGGAGACAGAAGATAAGACAAACTTGGCTGTTTAGCTCACTGATTGTGATAGTGGAGAAGAAGCGATACCATACACTTTTTTCTTGGCATTTAGTGAGTTCTTAGGGTGACTAAATGGCCGTTCTGAGATAAGAGGATTTCAGCTCCTTGTTTCCCTTGCCGCTCTTCAGCAACTCAAACATGCCAGGAGTCCAGAGTAGATGACAATTATGCTCAGAGAGTTAACATGCTGGTTTTGAAATAACTGAAAACATGTCACTTCTTTTGGCTTCTCTCAAGATCAACTCTGCTCACTACTGCAGTAGAAACAAATAAGGGATATAAAATAGGAGCAAGAAGCAGGACACGGGAAGCAGGGCCAGAAGTCTTGGAATATAAAGCCACATCTGTCTGTGGATTTCACCAATACTAAGAAGATTAATGGTAACAAAGCTTTTATTTTTCTCAGTCTGCTTCTTACACATTTGACAGATTTGTTCTCCTGTGCTGTCACACACATTAGTTTTTGTGGTTTTATGCCACCAAACAATTCATTAACTGAAGAAAAGAAATTGCACAAAGATTCATATAGGAAAGTCCAAAAAACAGCTGAGTTAATTTCCTGTACTTTTCACTGCTGGATTTCTGTTATGACAACAGATGAAATGGTTTTCTTCAAGATGCTGAACTGCTGTAATCAAAGCTGTTTATTAAAGTATATAATGATGGGAAATGAAGCCTTGTAATTTTTAGTAGGTCTAACTTCTGAAAAATTCAGGTTGGGCTGTGGGGAAGGAGCAACTTTTTTTCAAAAATATTTTGCCCACTGAGGTGAGGCGTTCTCAAGAGTCTGATATAATGGCCAATGTCTGTCGTCAGTGTTTGTCGCATTGAATTCCTTCCTTCATTTGTTATAAAATCACGTATACACTGACATGTAGCAATGTCTGTAGGAAGGGATGATACAGAATATTTCACTATGCACTGACAGCAAGGCAGGACTTACTGGAATGTAAAACAGGAACTCCTGTGGAGGAGGGTTGCCATTTCCTGAGCACTTCAGAGTGATGTTATCGCCTTCTTTAATGGTCCTACTTTGTGACAGCACTTGAATAGTCACCTTCTCTGTTGGATCTGCGAAAATAATGTACACATTTAATAGCTTCTGCATAATCCACACAGCAACACGATGCATATGATATTCATGGCCGAAGAGAACGCAATTTTATCATCCTGCAGGAGAAGATATTAGCATATGTAGATCTTTTTATAAAAGAACTTGAAGTTAATCTTTCTATATTTTTGCCGATTAAGTGCAAAGAAGTCATATGACATAAAATTCATTTTTCTTCACCAAAATACCTGTAACTGAAGCAGCAATGATTACAACCATGTCATGTGCTTAAAAGCAAAAGAAGCCCTGATTAGTATGAACCACTTCATGGTGTGATTTCATTATGAGGGATTAACTTATCCTCTGTGAAGTTCCCTGTTTGGAGGACTGCAGCAATCAGAGAAACAACTGAAGCTCTCAATGCCTTGTATTAGTACTAGATAATAGCCTTCTGGCATTAAAAAGAAAGAAATATGAACTAAGCGACTATGTGCAGACTATTCTATATGCTGATCACTACAGGCTTTCAGAAAGATGAATTTGGTGAACATAATAGGACCCTTAACATAGTCAACAGAACAGTAAATGTAACGTTCTTCTGTCATGTTCAGTGAAGTTGAACTATAACTTATGTTTTACTTTTGCAATTTTTTTTGAGGCAAAGATGGAGTACTTTTAACAGATGCTATTCCTTCTAAGTAGAGGCCTAAATATAATTTTTCTAAAACAAAGCAAAGTGAACAAAATTAAAGACAACAATATGGGCAGATAACTCTCGCTGTGTTAATTTTACAGCATAAATAAAACACCATCAAAGATGCCAGTCTTGCATTAAGATACAGTACAGTGCACCTTATCAGACACTAAAAAAATCTACACATCAGAGAAACCCTCGCCTGACAGGTGATTTTGTGTGTTTAGTGAAGCATGTGCTCTACAGCCCTTCCAACCCTTAAGGCATTTATCATGTCTGTGTTCTGCTACGGGATTTCTCAATAACAGGAGCTGCATTCGATTGTGGCCTTTTGGAGTAAGAGCCCTAACAGAGCAAAGCATCTCACCCCTCTTCACAGAAGGGGTTTGTTTCAACAAGCCACATCCTCCCTCCTTCACATGCAATTGCCTCGGCTCCCTTCCACAGCCAACCAATCTTCTACCTCAGTACCTTCAGAGCTGAAGCACAACTTTGCCTGCTTAGAAACGGAATTCCAGCATTGCTGCTGGTATGGAATAGAACAGATGCAATGAAACAGCTGGCCAGGAATGACATGCACACCTCTTGGTGGCTGCTGGGTCAAAAACTCAGTTTCAGGGGCTGCTACAAAACTTGTCTCTCCTTCTGTCAAGTTTACACTACGGTCACCAAATGTGAGAAGTTATCATGAAGGATGTCTAGATATATCCTGGAATTGCTTAGGCTTTGTCTCAAGACTAAAAAGGAAGGAATTTTATAAAGAGTAAGACATTAGAATTTAATATTGGAACAGGTTTTTCCCACAGAGAAGAACAGCACTGGATTAAAAATGGACACAGTTAAACAACAGTGACATTCTTGCAAACCACCAATCTTTTCTGTAGGATGATCTTACACTTCTACCTAATGCAACCAACCAGGAGCAAATTTTTAATTTAGTTCTCCAAACTGGGAAAAAAATAAATCTACAGAAGTAAATACCAAAAGACTAATTAAACTGTTCTCTAAGGTGAAGAGGTCACTCTTCTGAGGAAGATGCAACCTGAAGACAAGAGAAAGTGTCTAGTGCAATACTGAGTGCTGCTTGGCAGAGTAATGTGCTCTCCTGCTTTCACTAATATACAGGAGCAGCCTGGTGAAGATGTATGTTGCCTCTCAGTGGCACATATTGCTGATTGGCCCATTTTACCTGCTGCTTCTGCAAATCCAAGATTCTGCTTTCTACAACAGCAAAATTCTAGGAGCCAGCACCAAAAGGCAGTTATTTAGCAAATGAATGCTGCTATCCCAGACCTGTTGCAGCCACTGTGCAATTTCAAGGAAAACGCCAATGCTGGAAGCCCTAATCTGTTATGGAAAGCAGTTTATCCATAACAAGACAGACACTTTAACAACAGGGCACCACTGGAAAGTTTGCCTGGCAAACATCTTTTTACACCGATTAATGCTGAGCACAGCCCAACATAACTGGAGCCTAGATAATTAGACATGTGAGATACTATCTAACTGCCCAGCTTCAACAGTTCTCTTGCAGTACTCAAGTTACTTTTGGTACCTTCCTTGCTGCAGCTGCAAACCAGAGTTGGTCACTGCTGTTAGCCAAGCTAAATTATCCTCTTCCAAGTAGCATCCACCTCAGTAGGAGCTAATTCACTCTTCTTCTCATACTAAGTTACAGCGGCTGGCTGCTTCCAGGATGTCAACTAGCAATTAAAGACTTGAGTACTAAACTCTGCACTAATCCAAACTTAAAGATAAAATAAAAACCCAAATCTAACAGTAAAACATTTCTCAGATCTTGACTGAATAGGTGTATCTTTAAGAAAATCTAGTTTAGGCATAGATTTAAGCATGCTCTCCCTATTTATTTAGGATAAATGACTAAGTTGCAAGGAATGAACAGAAGGTCTTTATGATTTTGTTCTACTTGCTTTAGAGATGCAGAACATGAGAGTTTTGCAGTTAATCTAAAAAAAAAAAAAGGCTGAAAGACTTCAATTTCTTAAGAGTTGGAGTCTGCTAGTTTTTTTCATCTGCATTATATTTGACTCATTAAAAAAGTCACATTTATTGAGAAAGAAACTAATTAGGATCACTGAACTAAATTAAAAATTAAAAACAAATCAGACATCTCATTATCATCAACTAACAGCAATCACAAAACTCATCTGTTGAAGCTTGGACATCTTTTAACAAAGAATTTCCAAATTTATTTGAAGATGCATTTAAATAGAGTAAGGTACTGAAGTTACAGCACATGAAAATACTCAGAAAATTGTGTAACCCCATACTCTAAAGCCAAAGTTCATACTTGACGCCTCTCTACTACTGAAGGGTGTGAGAGCCTCCCACTACTCGCTAATTAGTAGCACACTGGAGGAAATAATTAAATTGTGTGTTACCAGAGCAGGATTAGAAAATCTAGTCTAGCAAGCATTAAATCTTTAACACAGAGGGCACATTATATGTACCCCGTGACTTTCCTGCAGGCGTGCAGCCTTTTTCCCCTTCATATTGGGCAGTTTTCACTTGCATCTGCAGGTAGCACATGCATCACAGAAATCTGCAAGAGCCTCACCCTCAAGCCGGTGAAGTACCCTGATGCATGAAAATGCTGGGGAAATGAGGACAGGTTTACTTTCCTTTTACTTTACAGCAAAACCAGAAAAATAAGAAATGCCTCTAGTTTTAAAGTGACGGAATAGGTGTCTGCAGGCTTGAAATATCTATGGTATTTCCATGGGTAACAACTGCTGTCCCAGAGGTTTTCTTCATTAGTTCTGCTGGTTGTCATTCTGGAGAAACAGCTAGCGAAAAGACAACCTTCATTTAGTGTGGCACCTGCAGATGAAACCAAAGGCCAACTGCTCTAAGGTTAGGTTTTATTTGACCGAGGTCAAAATTGACACCCTACACTGTGGCTCAAGAGACTTTACAGGTAAAAGAGAACTAACTATCCTCTAGCTAGAACACACCATGCCACTTCCAGCCTTTGGCTTTTGTTTTCAAGGCAATGGAGCACATATGCTACCTGGAGAATCCAGTGCCTTACTTGTTTTCTTTGTATTCAACTCGATTACAGGGTTGTCCTACAATGTATACTAAGACCCTATTAGATGCTGGACTGTATACTCAGACCCTATCATTCCCAAAACGGAGACTTCTCTTCTTTAAGGTGAGATATTAGCCGAAGTGTGCAACACTTGACTGGACATACTGCGTTTATCTCCTGTTCCTCTACATCCTTCTCTGATCTGCTGACTCCTATGCTCCTTCAGAAGTGTCATTTTACAAGACTTTGAAAAGCCTCTTCCCCTTGTCTTTAAGTGCTGCCACCCCTTCTGACCTTTCCTTGCCAATGGTCTGTTTTGTTTCTTTAAAAGAGAATTATGATGTCCACATACATCAGTAGCACAGTAAGAAAGCTGGTTTAGAACTCAGTCCCATTAGAAACAATTGTTTACACAAATTCTCTACTTAAAAGTAAACCACTATTCAAAGAATACATTTTAAATGTAAAAATCAGAATCTTATATCTGTAGAGAAGCATTTTGTGCCAGTTAGACAGCCAGCATTAACTGTTTGGTGCTGACTCTGCAAAGATGAGAAACATCTGAATTTACTAAAAACTGTATTGTGTGTTTCCAGCATATTTCAGGGGTCACAAAGAGTCACTGTAATCAACCAGTATAACTTCTCCTAAAGTTCTCAAAATCCCATTTCACTGTAACTTTTTATGGTTACTACTTTTGTCTTGTCAATGAAATGTTGATATTCAGTATTCTACTGTCAGAAAAAAAGAAATCTCAGGTAAATCTGAAGATAATAAAAATTACACAGACAACGTACTCAGACCTCCTTGATGCAAATCAACTTTGAAGAAACCATTTTAACAGCCAAGCAGTAACTGTCTCTGTAATTTTGTAAACTTTTTCTGACTTTGCTTTCCCCCAACCTGAGGTAGACTTCATAGAGCAGTAGATGCTTTTTAGTAACTTACAGTGAACATCAAAGACAATTGGTTCAGACTGTATTGTTTTCTGGCCAGATGGTCCATGATAAGTCACAATGCAAGAAAACTTGGCATCTGCATCTTCCTTTGTTGGCATGTACTGAAGAGATGATGTCACGGTGAAGAGTCCAGTTGATTTGTCCACAATCTTCTGCAAATTTATAACCACAACTGAAAAGGAAATAATGTTTTGGTGTCACACAGACAGAACTTGCAGCCTTTCTCCTGCGTTTTGTTTCCAGCTCTGTATTTCCAGGCTGCGAACACGCAAGCAACATGACACATTACCCAAGAGACTGTACAAAGTTTTCCTCTAGTACTGCCTCTGAGTTATACCAGGAATATTTTACCAACAACATACTCCTAACATGCTGAACATTTTAAATCCAATCCAAATGAAAAACTAATTGTCAACTGTGTGGTTTTTTTTTTTTTTTAATATAAATCTCAGCTGAATTTGTAAGACAGAAAGAAGGTTTCAAAAATGATGTCAAAAAATGTAGGATCATATTTATATCTTAATCCTTTAAGCACTCTCTAGTTTATGGAAGATAAAATATTGTGGTCTGATGAGTCTGTCAAATTCAAAGTTGAAAAAAAGGGGGAAAAAAAGCTGTTCTTAAATATCCTGTAAAATAAATACCTGTATAAGATGACGATCTACATGGTCCAAAACAGAGTATTGGATAGGTGTGAAATTGAGACAGTTAATACCTTACAGGAAGTTGGAAATTAGATACAGGTTTCCACTAGTTACAAGGGCTCAAGAATAGCTTCGCAATAGCATTAACAAAGATAACTCTCCTCCCCATGATGTGGTTTTAAAACTGGAACTGAAAAAGATTATATGACATAGCTTGGGTACTCAGAAAAGCCTAAATTTTCCTTCCAGCTAACATCTTTCCATATGAGCAGTTTTTCTCAAAGGAAGAATACATTACAATAAAGCAAAGCAACCCTTATAAACACAGTTCTTCGTGCATTCACCCATCTGAGGATTCAGGGACACCAGCCATTACTGAAACGTACCATCTTCCACGGGCTGCAGAATTCTCCCATTTTTGTACCATGTAACATTGCCTTCAGGATAACTATCTCTTGCAACGCACTCCCCAAGCTGCAAAACAGACAGGAATTAGTCACTGTTTTTCTCCACCAGGTTTTAACATTTTTACTTATGCTGCTTCGGGTAAAAATTTCTAGAAAGTTCAAATGCTCCAACCGCTTTTCTTAAATAGGATAAATCCAATCAGCGAGGCTTAGGTGCAATTTGGAGGAAGGTGGTGGGTCTAAGATCAGGATGGCCTGTTCACAGAATCAGGCAGGGATAAATACTACTGATGAATAATACTGGGGCAAGGGAACTGCTCTGTGCTCAACCTGGCTGGAGACTACGACCTTTCACAGGCCAGTGTGTGTGTGTGCACACACACCCTCTCTGAGCCATCACCTCTCTCTGGACTGTAAAGAGACTTTAGGCAGCCATCAGGAACATAACTTTGAGGGAGAACACTGCTCTTACCATTTGTAGCTTCTCTGTTTCTAAGAGGTCTGCTTGATGTAAGATTTCTGGTTGAGAGGGTTGTTCTAAAACATAAATAGGATAAAAGTGCTGGTGAAGGGAGAACAAACAGCTGTTCGAAAAACGCAAAATTACTAAAAGATATGTGGACTTTGAGAGTAAAAGAATAATCTGGCCTGATACAGTCTTAGCTACGTTTTCCCATTAAAAGAAGAAAAAGTGAGGTATTTTTATCTTAATATTAGCAAATTGATTGAAAAGAATAAACTATCACCTTAAAATGTTTCATACCTTCAAAAATAAATTCCATGTATTCCGATGATACATATTTTAGCCAGACAGACTAGTTCAGCACCCAGGAGGAAAGAACCTGATCCTATCTATCAATTTACATGATACACATGCTGGAGAAGGAGCCAGTGGTACAGAAACTATAGCAACAAAAAAGCAGCTTTTCTGCAGATATTAGTGTAGCTGAGCTGTCACATTGTAACGGAATAAATTCAAACTAATCCTTCTTCTAATGTTTATTTTTCCTAACTGGGATTATTACATTTAAGAAATTCAGATGGTAGAGAGAAGTGTAATTATTTTAACTGATTCTGAGTTAGTTATGACTCCCTTAAAAAAAGAAACCACAACACTTTTTCCTCAGTGCCAGTATGTATTCTTATTTACTTTTATTACGGTAGATGGACCTCTTAGCTTGCTGAAGTGGAGGATCTATCAGTGTTTCTATCATAAAAGACTACTTTCTAGAGACTATATAACTTGTCTGTTACAATAGTTTGGCCAGAAGCCTGGAATGCAAATTTTTATCTCCAAAAGAGACAGTTTCCCCCCCGATTTTAAAAGAAGAAGTGAAGGGTGGAGGGGAAAAAAATAAATCAATGTTTATACAGTTGAGGAAAGCCTCTACACTCTAGCTATACTGCTTAAATAAGCATACTTTTACAGACTGAAACATTCTTAATGATGTCAGCTTACAGAACCCTTTGCCCAAATCAAGTTCTGTATGAAATGCTGTATGTATGTCAGTAATCCCAGATCAAAGAGAACTTCTCCGCTATCTTGCCAAAATCTCTACGCACACTGATGAAGTTACTAACATGCAGGCATGCTGCTCCTGCTGTTACAGAGATAGCAAACCTTTATGTTTTCACAATAATCCATTTTCTTTTTGTGGATGTGTGATTTGCGTGCACACAAATGCACAGATATTCTTCACTTGGATGACTACACCAGGACAAAACAAAAACAGCTCAAAAAGAAAATGAAAGGCAATAAAAGCTATTCATCTGACATTTTCAAACAACTTTGCTTGTGGCAAAAAAAGCCCAAAACCAAACAAAAGAAACAGTCACAGCTATACACTAAACCCATCATATTTTCTTCAGAGGGCTAATAAAGATTTTTTTGAGAGAGAGATATGCGAATGTTTATTTCTCTTTTCTGTAAGAACCTGCCAAGAACAAAACATTTTCATGTCAATTCAAGCAAATATGGCTTTTACAAGACCATTAACAGGCCTTCTGGTTCAGATTTTCGGGTCCCATAAACAGCCTTGCAGTTGGCTGCCTGTAACAGTCACCAGCTGATCAAGCCATGACACCTTCCCCCACCTGAGCCTTTCTTCCTTTCATCTCTCATCTCCCTCTGCACTTGCTTGAGAAGACACTCTTTTTGGTGCTTCGGACATCCCTGCCCTGCAATGATCCTACCAAGAGAAATGATCCTACCCTGTGCTCCGTGGCCACTGTGTGGGGCTCCCCCTGGTTTGAGTGCTCTGGTAACTGAGCAGATGCTCCAGTTGGGAGGCCTCTACCTGCTTTCTGAGAGCAGCCTCCGAGAGGAAATGCCTGCTGCCACATCCCCACAGCCGCTGCACCAGCACCAGGATAATTCACTATAACAGACTTACTTGGCATTTACCAGCTCAGCGTCTGAAGCGAGGAAAAAATTTAAACTTGGCAGCAGCAGAGCCCACTTTGGTGGGTTTGCAGCTTCAGCACACTGCTTATCTCTAGGCTTAAGAGCTTGCCAGAGTACTTTGCAGCTCTATACAGGCCTTATAATAGAGGGAAAAAGAGTTCATCCCCTGCAAAAGCTAAGCATCAGTGCAGCAGGACTCACGTCCTCTGGGCTGCTCTGCTTTGGAAACTGGCCATTTAATTCCAGAAAAAAGATGCTGACAGGATCCATCTGGAAAGCTGGTAGCGCTTGTTTGAGTAGTCCAGTGAGTGAGACTAGCAGGTGGTACCTGCACAATGAGCCATTTCAGCTCGTTAGTTCTGAGTTAATCAGGTAGCACAGCTGAGGACATAACAAGCTCCAGCAAAACCCAGCATCAGTCATGACTTCTGGGATGCAGCTGAGTTTCAGGTGCACAAAATTTTGGTGTGTGAGGGTCACACTGCTGCAGGCTAGCTCTGTACCTGCGGTTCAATGAGTTAGAAGCTCCACTGGTTAAATAAATGAAGCTTGCCAGCTACTCTTAACTCTTTCGCAATTAAAGCAAGCAACCAGGCAACACAAAAACTTAAAAAAACAGACTCAAGGAAATTAAATGCAAACAAAAGTTAAGAGAACCACAAATAAAGCTGTGAACTCAAAATGAAAAAAAATGCAAAGGTAATTTTTCTTGCAGCACTAAGTTGGCCATATTACACATGTGGCATCCTCACTTCTTATCTTAGTAAATAGAAGCTCTATTAGTATTAATGCATACAATAAACCAGACAAGCTGTGCTCCATGGCTGAGCTAGAATTGTGTTAATACTTAGTACAGTGCACAGTAATTCAAGCAGTTAGCATTTCATTTCACTATATACCACTGTCTCATCTACATATTTACTACTGTGCAATAAGTAAACATGATAATTCTTTATCATTTCCTCTGGAGCGCTGTGCTTACTATGCGTGCTCTGAGCACACTCCTCCCAGTTGTCATTAATTTGATTGTTCTTGCAGTCAAATTGAAAGTGAAACAAGGGAAAGGAATTACTGTTGGCTCCTAATCTTGCTTCAAACTCATTTATGCCACTGACAGACTTGTGCCTAGACACCATTGATGACTCCCTGACAGAAGCATAAGTCTGCCTTTCCAAAGCATGTATGTGTTTTTCAGAGTGTGATTTCTTTGAAACTGCCCATCCCTGCAGTCAGCCTGTTCCCACAACAGATACTTACTTTGATTGTGTAAATCTGCATCTCAAGAGCAACAAAGGCCAAAAAAAAAAAAGCCATATAAAAACATGAGGCTAAGGAAGGTAAGACACTGCAGTCACAGACCTGTGCCCCTAAAAAGCCATAATGGACACCTCCACAGGCTGAGTCATGGCAGTTCTCTCTCAGAGCATGGCAGGGTTTATTAGGGTTGGGTATCTCCACAGCCCCACTGCAAGGCTAGTGTGCAGTGCTGACCCCAGCGTTCTGAGGCACAGCCCTGTTCGGAGCTCACACAGGAGCATGAACTGCAGACTGGTATTCCTCCTGGTAGTTCAGCAGGGGACAAACTAAGCATTTGGGGCTAGTGGCTCATTTTCCAGTCTCTTGCCCTCTCCCTCACAGTTCATACCGTTGCATACTAGCTGCTCAGAGCTGCTTTAAACCTCTCCCCTGAACTATTCCTACAGACCACACACAGTTAATGTTTCCCTCCTGCAGAAAAAATTTG
The DNA here is from genome assembly GCA_038380795.1 of Pyrocephalus nanus. Classification (NCBI taxonomy): domain Eukaryota; kingdom Metazoa; phylum Chordata; class Aves; order Passeriformes; family Tyrannidae; genus Pyrocephalus; species Pyrocephalus nanus. The sequence goes on from CM076259.1 coordinate 18,851,026, forward strand.
CTCGGAGAACAAATGGAAAATAATCAATGCTAATTTTACATTTTTCATTTCCAAGGCCAAATGACATCACATAAGTGAGTCATTATCAAAGCCTAAAATTCTCTTTGAGCCAGCACTTATCATGAATAAACTGCAAGTGCAGGCAGTCCTGTTACATAAATGCCACCAGTAGATTATATTTTTGAAAGCTGCAGAAATTTGCTAGTCTTAGTAATTTACTCAGCCAAACTTACTTTCTCGGCTTTAATCTTTGCCTTAAACAAAAGTTTCTGTAATTTATGATTCAGATGCTGATGAATGCTAATGGCAGTAACAACTAGATTTACTTACTGAAAACTTTGACTATCGTCGGCTCTTCGGAAACGTCATCTTCTGTAACTAGCATACATACAAATCTCTTTTCATCACTGATTCTTGCATTCTTGATGGATAATGTGTAGTTTTCTGAGAGACTCAACCTGTCCTTGTAGTCTGGTACATCATCATACTGTACACTTTTTTTTGTTGATGATCTGAAGGCAATAAATACTGGAGATCCATTTGGCATTTCCTATAATAAAAGGATAAACACCTCTATTTTTCATAAACACTCATTTAGAAGTTCCTGAAGATTTGCAATTGGTACAAACCTGTAATGTTAAAAAAAATAAAAACCTGAAAACTGTATCAGATTGCTTCTTTCCTGATTAATTTCTGCTTTACACAGAAGAAATTCAGTGTAGTCTGAGAGCTACTTTAAGACTTCCACGGTACACATTGAGAATATCATTAGTAAAAAGAATTTCAATCCTTTGGCCTAATCTCAGCATAGCAAAGGGCTTTCTCTGATAAAGGCTGGTGGTTTTGGCACTACTTGCCTCTGCCTGCACGAAAAAGTATTTAAAATAGAAGCATGTGTGAGCTAGGCTCAAAAGCTTCAGTTGCCTTTTTTTCCATTATTGTTTTACATATTCATATTGTTTGTCTGGGATATTCAGACTTCATTCTAAATGCAGGATTTAATCAGGCATAACTGCCTATTTTATTCTAAATTAGTTTTTAGCTTTTTTCCCTCTTTGTTTTTAAAGGACTTGGGAGCTTGTAGCATGGGACTATACATGCAATCAAATTGTTATTTTGCCTGTCAGTATAATTTGCAAAGTATCATTTTCTAGACATCCTCCTTATATTAATCAGTATGCAGTTGCCATCCTAAGAAGGCATACAAAGTTGACAACCTTGTACAAACTTCCCATATAAAAAATTTGTTGTATGAAGGGCAAAGTTACAGAGGCAGTTCTAGGGGATTTGATTCCCTCCTCCTTACACAAACACGTGCACAGAGCAGGGAGGGATATTATCTGCCTTTAAAAGTGAGGTGAAACGTTGACTCTACCTTTACATTTAGTATTGTGCTGAGGGCTGGAAAAGGTTTTCATTCCCTTTTATCCCTTATACCTTGCAGCACTGATGTTAGTACTGTTCCCAGCACAATACCTCAATTTGACTGCAGAGCCCACAAAAGCATGATGATGCTGTGACAAGAGATGAATGATGTCAGAGCAGGGCAGAGAGCAGGAGGCATCACCAAGTTGAATTCCCTTACAGTCTTTCTCCCTCTCCTGCTTTTAAACTCTTGGATTTGTCTAGATGTCTGTCACACAGGAAAGAAAACATTTCATTGACTCAATACATAAGAAGTTGCCTGTCAAGGGCAAATGAACTCTTAACTCCGGACATGCATCCAGAGCAACCACATCCAGGTGGACACTGAAGTGAGCCAGCGCCTTCTCCTGCCAGGGTGCAAGTCTCCCAGGGCTCTGACCAGGAACTCAAATTGCTTGTCCCAAGCCAGAAGAGGAGAAAACAGAGTTCCTCCTTCTTCCAGTGAAATAATCACCTGACCAAAAAAGCCTAATCCAATCCTCCTCTCCCCTAGGACAAGCATTGCCAGGCTGTGGGCTGCCCTGGGAGAATGGGTATCACTTCCACTTGGTTGTGTGGGTTGTGGCAACAATTTCATACAACAGCAACTTCGACAGGCTTTTTTTGTATAGGTTTTGTGTCCCTTTCCATTTAGAAGAAGTTGTAACATCTCCATTTACCGCTTGGTACTTGTCCAGCATAGGCAATCCAAATGCAATGGAAAGAGATAATGCATTTCTTTTTCTCAGAATATCCTTGCATCTTCATGGGGATGGACTTGTGTCTTCCCAAAAAAAGTCAGCAGACTAAAAAATACATTGCAAAATGTAGGCACTCCATCTTCTGAATGCTCATATGAAACAGTTTTACTGTCCCTTTTTGGGGAAACATTCTCCAGACTTCTGACTTCATTTCCCCAATGTGCTTGCAGGAAAAGAACTATTCAGTGGATGGGGGCTGCAAAAGCTGCAAACCTGAAGGCATAAAGGAAGTAGCCAGGGGGAACAGGACACAGCCCCCAGTGGCAGATCATTCTGCTGTAGAATAGGCTGATGGATGCCATTTGCAAAGAGAGAGAGAGAGAACTACATAATATTTAAATCCAGTGTCAAACTAGAAATCATCTATTACTGCAGGTAACATTTTGTTTGAGCACAAAAGGTGATTTAGGTGAACTTCACAGAAGCAGGAAAACCAGTTGTCTCGATGTCAGTCTGAGAAACAAAAGGGTTTTGGTATCCCAGCATTTTTATCCACATATGCTTCCAAGCTTCATTTGACTTTGATATGCTGATTCTCCTTTCAACCTGGGATACCGATCACATACAGGAGAAGCTCATCCTGCAGTGTTCCTACTGCAGGCTGACCAAGACACCAAGAGAGCACCCACGTTTTTGCCTCTGTTCTCTGCCAGAAACAGCAGAGTGAAACCACCAGCAATTCTACTAAGGTCAGCTCTGCTCTCTTCTTCCCTGTGCATGAAACACAATGAAGCATGAAACAGTTCCGAGTGACTGTCAGATCAACCAAATGTGGGGACAGTGCTTTCCCAGGGACAAAGCAGGCTCTGCTTCAGGCAGCCTACTTCAAAAGTATTTAAATGTACACCGATGGCTCTGTCAAACAAGCAAGACACCAACTGGGTAACATGCCAGAGCTCTAATACAGGTTGGCAGAGAACTCTTGAATAATTATTTCTCTTGAACAATGAGATTAATTCCTCAAACCTCTAATCTGTGCTTGGCAGAAATTATACAGTTTGGAATCTTGAAGTCTTACAAACACAGGAATAAACGCCTTCATATCTGAGGCAGAAATCCTCTCATCTGGAATCTTGTAATCTCACACACATACAAAAAAAATACACATCATCTTGTAACAGCTCTAATAAATATAAAGATAAGGTATACTTACATATTTCCATTTTCCAAACATAAGACCTTCTGGTACTTCTAGAGGACAAGGCATAATTATAGTATCTCCATATATTGCATTTACTGTGTACAATCCCAGAGCTAGAAGAGAAACAGAAAGAGAAGAAACAATTTTAAGTGTCTTCTTGAATTCCCATACGCTTGCTAATGTTTGGTTCACACCAGTTACACAGAGCAGCACCACCTTCTTTGCAAATAGTTATTTTCCAGCATGTAGGATTTATCCTCAAACCCCTAACAAAACAGGATTCCAGTCACTAAATTTGTTAAGAAAACATTACAACCTTTCCAGACCCATGTTTCCTGCTGTAGTCAACGGGAACCAAGTGGATTTCCAAACAGGACTGCACCCACTCAACCAGGTGAATACATTCAGTACATTTGCTATCCACAGCTATTGTCTCAAACGTAAAAACTTGAAAAGGGAAGTCCCTAAACCTTTATTTTCTTCATCTGAAAAGCCAGACACATCTGCCTGGAAAAGTTACATTGCAATGCAGTATTTTGAGGAGGCCAGCAGAGAAGTGATAATATGACTGCTGCACTACATTAAAAACTTAGAATAAGGAAGAAAGAAAAGAGAATGATGATATTAAAATGTTGTGTTCCCTAAAACCTGGGGGGAAAAAACCCTAGTCTGCACATTTAAATTTTGGAAAAATGAAGTGAAATGCTTCCATGAATTATTTAAGAACAGCTTTTTTTGAAACCTCAGCACAATGTTATTGTGCTAATGCATATAAATTTACAGAATAAAACCGACCCACTTACTTTCATTGCCCAAAATATGAGAATTGAACAAAAACAACAGACCCTAAAGTGATGAAATGTTAAAAAGCAAGGAAGTTTAAAGGGGAAGATGTTACAACTTGATGCATTTGCTGCAACACAACTTGGCTTTGCTCCTATTCTCTATATTTACCTCTTGCTTTCTGCTCCTTACACTAGAGAGAGGTTTTGCCTCTAGTGCTTGCCCAGTGTCACTGAGAGAGCCTGCTGGCTGCCTGCTCTCGCTTGTACATCTGCAACTTGTCAGGGTTTTCTGCTCAGTGACTCGGGATCTCCCCCTTTGCTTTTCCTTCATTTGCAACTGTAGCTTTGAAATCAAGGGCTTGCTGCCAAAGAAGCTTTGTTTACGAAAAAGCAGTAGGATGCTGGTGATGTAGCCAGGTGTTCCCGAGGTGAAACAACCAGTCCTTCTAGAAAGATTAATTTTTCTGGAGATTAAGCCCTTCTTTCTACAGCTGGAGAAAGAAGCCTGTTCCCCTGTGTCCCCAAAGACCCGAGCCACAGATCCCTTTGCTTTTCCCAAGTCCTGAGGCAGCTGCTGGGAAGACCTGACGATTCTATCGAGTGCGTATAGGCACTCTATTGGGAGGTTTTCCAAGGAATTTGTTTTTTGTTTTACACAAAACCATGTCTTTTTTTTCAGAGCCAAACGCTGAGTTCCTTGCCTGCGATTTAAACTAGAGAGACTCCAGAGCATTTTTCTCGTGTGAGGACTTCAGGGCTTACTGTTAGCATCAGCTTGTAGCTATCATTTGTATCACAGTGATGAATGAGGCTGTGGCTTGTGCTGTGTTGTACTGCACGAAGCAATAGTATTGCAAAATCCTTCCTTAGAGGTGCTACAACCCGATGGCATCACATGTTTAAGGCAGAAGAGAGCAGGCAAGCAGGCCTCAGCTCAATGGACTAAAGGAATGCAGGAGATAACAGGCACCACTACCTGCATTTATGTTAAAATTTCCTTCCTTCCTACTGCTCCTTTTCAACAAAGGAACTGCTAATCTTCTGATTATGTTATATAACTAGTCACAAACACGCTCTAGGTGCATTTTTCACACTATAAGGAGTGGATGGTCTAATTTGCTATATGGTTCACAGTGACCAGCTCTTTTCTAAATGACAATAATAGTCGGTCCACTAGATGGTGCTGGGTAAGAGCAGTCTGTAAAAATGAAACAAAAATTTTTAAGGAAATCAGATAACTTCGATTTCACAGAAATAGGACCACTGTTTTACAAAAAATCAAACTATAAATGGACTTCAAAGCTGAAACAAAATTTTCCCTTGGCCCTTTCTAGCAATCATCCTCCTTCTGATCACCAGAGGGAGAGCAGCACGACTTTGGCTTTGCAAGTTGAATCCTAATTTTCACTTCTGCTTGAGCTACAAAAAAACTGTCCTTTTTTGGTTCCTCTCTCCCATGAGTGAAAAATTACAACAGACTTGCAAATATATATTCAGTTAGTTAGTTGGTTATACCTGTTCAAATTCCAGTTAAGTGTTATTTGGTAATCTGAAATTCTGTAATGGTATTTTGCATCACGTGGAAAAACAAAAACTGCTCCTCTTACTATGAGATATTCCCTGGGGAATATCTGAGGAAATATTCCCTGTCATTAGGGGAAAACAAAATAGTCCCCCATGATCTGTAAAACTGTTCAAGGTAGCAAGTATGTACTAACAAAGACTCAACAAACAGCCTCTCACCATGGTGAATGAAACTATTTCTGGAAAGGATTTACATTTATAGCATTCAGAGCAGGTAACTGACGAATGGCCTGATAGAGGGAAAGACTGGCCTTTGACTTTTCAACTGAAAAGCATTTCTTAAGATGAACAAGCCACCACAAAATCCTGACTTGCCATAAATTCTGCCTACACTAAAATCATACAGGTTTCTAAGAATTTGCTAACATGGAACCAGAAAGGCACAGGTTTTACTTAAAACACAGAGAAACAGTCCTTACAAGAATATAAGAGGTCCTGCTGCAAAATTTTCTCATCCCACTTTTGTGGCGACAAATCTAGGACATTCAAGAACTGCAAACTAATTGAATAACTGCAAACTTCCCCTGCAAGAACTGCAGTAATTTCCACAAAACAACCCTACTAACCTATATATTTAAGAAATGAAAAAAAAGCACCTCAACAGAATTGGGAATTCTTCTCTCTGTTGCTATTGGACATCCTTGAAAAAAAAGTGGGACGAAAAAGAAGAAAATGATTGTTTATTGATTTGACAGTGCTTACCATAGACTATCGTATTCTGAGACCTCTTTACATAGTTTCCAGCTCTTTCTAAGAAAATAAAAGCAGGATCTACAAATACATAACAAATTGCTCGGTGCCCTAGCATGACACGGGGTCAATGTCAGGGCCCTCTTTTCTCATTAACTGCAGGAGGATACAAAGGGAACAACAGTACAAGACGTCACCGGACATCAGGCCCTGCTTTGCTCTGTTTCTGATGTACCTTTCTGTAGCTAATAAGAGCTCAGCCAGCTTCCTTACACAGTTTTCAGATGCTGCCTTATAAAACTGAGCCAGTGCTGTTAATAACACCACTAATTCAGAGGCAGGATCTTGTCCCACATACAACAAGAGAAGCTGTACTTGCTAGGTCTAAATTACACCTATATATAACATTTATCCAACTCACTTTCCTTCCACTTCTTTACATACAGGTTTGAGCAGGCTGAGGTTTACCTCATTCCCCTCTCTTTGATCCAGTGCTAAAGAAACTCTGAGCCAGATTAAACCTTTCCACACAGGTTCAAACATGGGAAGAAAGCAGCAGCATGAGGTATGACAGCTCAGAGAAAGATCCCAGCAGGACGCTGCTAAATTGAGATGACATTAGCTATTGATGCTTTTAATGAGAGTGCTTTCCATGTCCCCATGGCAGTGCTAACTGTCATCCTTCTTTATCCCCCTCTCTGCCTGTGTTTCAGAAGGGAAGAACCAAACAGTACCCACACATTTGAGTGACAGAACAAAAAATCTTGAAGAGAAGCTTAAAGGCAGAGGAGGTGCAACAAGTTGTTAGTTTAGATCCTTACCAAGAGTACAAGAGGCAGGTCATACTTTAGATTAATTATTATTTTTAAATCAACAGGATCATATATGAAGAATGGATAGAAGGTATTTAAAAATCAGGAAGTTGGTATTTCTCCAAGGAAATCACAAAAGCTGTAGGGAGTGTGTGGAAATAGCCATATCTTCCACCTCTACCTTCCTTTTGCAACACTGAAACTTCTTGCCACAAATACATCTTTTAAGTGCTTAGGAGTCATATTTTTGTGACATGTAAAACAGAACAAGGGCTGTTCAAACACCCTTAAGATGCAAGAGCCATGTGAGACTATGAACCTGTATCTGAAAACTGACTAGCAGAGGTACTGCCTGAGACTGATTTTCACTGGCCTGCTCATCTGCCACACAGCACAGCTTAATTCCAGTGTTTTAGTAGGCACTGGAAATCTGGAGAGCTGAACCTTCCTTAGTATCTTGGAGTCCACTGATTTAAATGATGTTTTATATTTACAAAGATGTCTGGTATTTTCCTTTTGCACTGAATCTTTTACTGCTGATGCTTCTGCTCTGGCTGGTTCAGCAATGATGCTTTTTATTACACTTTCTGGACCCAAGGAGCAAGGTTTCATTACTAGAGAACAGCAGGATATATTTGCTGCTATGGTTCTTTGCAGCAATCAGCAGCATCGAGCAGGAGAGGTCAATTAGCAGCTTCTGGAATGGAAGTGTCCAAGCTCAAGAGCTATTATGTCTATTTAGCACCTACTTCAGAAACTGTAGTTAACTACTTCAGAAACTCTAAATTAGGACTAGCACTCCAGATCTTTACTTGAGGCATTAGCCCTCTCTTTTTTTTTTCCAGGGAGCTCAGACTAGCCTGTGCAAAATATAATATGGGAGGTTAAAAAGCTCTGTCTCATGAAATAAATATTTTATTAAGTTGCTTGCTATCATCTTTGAACTAGCAACTGGTAGATTTTTCTTTCTGCCCTCCACTTCCTAGGGGCATTTCAACTATGTGGGCATAAACATAGGTCCTATTGAGCATCCACTTAGGTACATCACTAGCTATTTTCAACTCTGTGTCTACCAACACCCCCTCCCAAGGATCTCCTCTCCAGAGCTTCCTTCCGTGCTGCATGGAAGCTGAACTCTTCAGGTAGGAGTTGGTTTTAACTACTCTTTCTCCCTCCTAGGCTGGCAAAAAGTCACCTTTTCCAATAAGCCCTTTGGCAGGCCCTCAGGACTTTCATAGTAGTGGTAAAGAGAAGATCATATACAGCAAACTGTGCCATGGACTTCATACTTCCCCATCCAGGCCTGGCAAAGTCAGCTGAAAAACAAGGCAAAACCTGTATGAATATAATGGGGTTTTAATAATCCTTTCTGCCGAGCCACAACAGTCAGAGAGCCAGACACTGCCCAGCCTTGAGTCTGTACCTCTCTGCAGCAGAAGCCCACCTTCATTTTCTCAACAAGCTCATCCTTGTGATCCAGCTTGCTCTACTGAGCATCCTCTTTCACATGAGCTACAACAGGCAGTCTAATGCACAGCTCACAGTAGTCATTCATCTTCTGACATAGCCAGAAAACACAAGATACACTTCAGGATGTCAGAAGACTGCTTAAAGCAAGTGAAAAAAAAAAGGCTTGTGTTATCAAAACTCATGCATATGGCAACCCCTATTTCAGCTGGGTGGCTATGATCATTCCTTGTTTCATATGCTGGGCATCAAAAAAGGGAAGCAGGGCAAACACTTCCAAGAAAATTCAAACACTGATTATCTTCATCATACAAATATGATTAAAAACAAAGGTATGTGTGTTTGTTGATATGTTATCTGATATGGGTTATATAAGCAATATATTGTTTCTTATCTCTACCTGTTTGAATACTGAAACAAACCCACACAGTGGGTGACTACAATATCAAAAGGACTATTAGTTACAAAAGAGTCATCGATACTATCCAAGAGGGAAACTAATTGCAGATAAACATATCCACCAGTATTTAATGCACCAAACACTTTTAAAGCAACATAACAGAACTTGCTGAAGGGTTTCTTATACTTTATCACAGTATTCCTTCAATTAGTTTTAACCCTGAATTATATTAGAGCCCAGGCAATTTTAACACCAAAGGAAAAAAATCCTTTATCATCTTATAAGTACTGATGAAACGGACAGCAATTACCCTTTGGAATCATCACTGCTCATTGAGCTCTTTGAAGATGTGGAGTAACTTACACATTCGTGACTGTTCATGGTTTGTTTGCTAGTTTTTTAGGGGTTTGTTTGTTTGTTTATTTTCTTTTTTTTTTTTTTGGGGGGGGGAGTGGAGAGGGGGGCGGGAGTGGGGAGGAAAGGGAGAAGATCCAACTCAAAAAAAGGTTGTGGCTCTGGAAGATGTTGAGTTCCTTTTGACAGGCATGTCACATAAACACCTACTTAACTCCAAAGACACAAGTAGCCAAACCCACATAAACAGGAGCACACTCTTATGTGCTTAACACTGATTTTGGAAAGTACTCAGGCAGAGTAAGATTCGGCTTGGCATCCAGCAACATCAAGGCATCAGGGAGTACACATCAGGAAACAGGCAGTGTATTTAAAGCTAAAGAGATACTGAAAATGCCAGAGAGTAGGCATTAAGTGCCAGCAGAATTCAGCTATCATCGCTGAACACGAAGCATTAGGTGAGTTTAAAACACAGAGTTTTTCTTTATGAATGAGGAAAAAATCCCGAAGAAAACATGTCAGCACTTCAGAAATCCTCTCTCATGAATACTAAGAACTACCCCTTTCTAGTTCCAGATAAACCAAATGTTTTCCTTATCAGTACAAAAAAAATGAGCTATAATTAGAAACTAGCTAACTTGTCCCATCTGGCTAAGGCTAAACAGGCTCTATCAACTAATTAGTAAAGAAATCCTCAGCTCCCTCCTTCCTTGACTGAGCTCAATGCATGCTTCTCACTGTCTCTCCTCTCTGCAGTTCAGCAACGGCACAAGACACACAGCTTTCCTACACATGCATATAGTTTGGCTTTCTACATAATCCTAAGAGTGAGCTCCAGGCTGAGCCTCCATGAGTTTAGGTCCAAAATCCCATGGAGCACTTTACCAACAGTTTTCAAAGTCCTACAGTGTGACCAAATAGAACTCTGAGTGCTGTGTGCCTGTTCACAAACCAGACTACACAACTGCTGTTTATTTCACTGAGGGCTACTTCTGTTCCAAGATTTCAAAACATCCAGTAGTTTCAGTAGTTTGGTGGCTATTTTTCCTGCTTCCCACACTAGAGTACAGCTTTCAATCTGTTATGTATCCTGCTTTCCTGTAAGATTTGCATGTAGCTTGATTTGGAACTACTTTAGCAGAAGCTTTTGAAAAGACTGAAGGAAATTTCTCTGCAAGGCAGAGGTCTTAGAAAGTTAAGTCCTTCCAAGAGCAGATGGTTCTGCAGTGGATGCCACGGTGTGTAGTTTACAAGGGTTATCATTATTGTAAGCTTTACCCTAGGGAGCTTCACACTGAGCACTTCTCTGAACGTTTTTTATCATGATTACTGCTAAACCAGTACACTATACAGAAGAAAAGCTTCTTTAGTTTAAATGTACCAAAACACCTAGACTGCATCTAAATAATGACTAATAATATTTTGTCAGCTTAGGAACTCCAAATGTTATGTATAAAACAATAACCATGACATTTTATAAATAATAATCATCAAAATTTTCTAAAATTTTTGACAGGTACACAACAGAGATTTGTACATAGTCGTACTCCTTTAAAATTTGAATGTCCATCATTAAATGTGTTATTTTTGTCATTCAAAGTGAAACAGATACTGCTTTCCTAGTCAGCAAAACTTTCAAACTACATAATAAAGCTGTTCCTTGCATTAGTCTCTGCAAAGGTTGTGAGTAAATGAACAATTCAAAGCTCAGTAACTGATGCAAAATGCTACCACAAAATGAATTACTTGTGTCAGCACATCAACTTACCTACCTTACCACCTCAGCCTCTGTTCCAATGCCCGGATTCAAGAAGACAAAGGAAACTGCTAAATCTAACAGCTCTGAAATGGGACCAGAAAAGCTTTACTTTTTAATCCACTCCCTTTTAAATGAGAAAGGCTCCAAAATCTACTAAAGAACTGGAAGGAAAACCCATGAGAGCCACGAGTGCCTTTGTAGCACATGTGCTTTGTTATAGCAAGATTTCCTCTCAAAGAGAAAAAGACCTAAGCTTCTTTTCCCAAAACACCAGTCCAAAACATTAACTGTGATTTCAATGGCCTTCTAATCACACTATTTTTTGGAAACCCTAGCTTTTGACTCAGAATTACATAACTCTACTTCTGGATTCAGTGCTAATCCAAACCCAGCCATATTTGTGGATTTGAATTTTCAAGTCCTTTGAGTAAATCTTACAGGTTTTAAAAAGTTACATATATAGCAGTGCTGCTGTAAATAGGAAAAAAGATGTAGTGTAATTCCAAGCAAATAACTTAGACTTAGGGAACAAATATCTACCTACTTAAAAATGCTTGAATTAGTACAAGGTTAGCAAAGAATGTTTCCACAAGATCGAGTGGAACCACGTCAAAAGTCATGTACAACACTAACAAGTTGTGGTCAGCATCAGAAAGCACAGCTGTGATTTCTATCAGCAGCATACAGTGGAAAACAGTTATTTTTCCCACAGTTGATGCTGCAACTGAAAGGCCACTGTTCATGATCTTCTTTGATGCAAATTTTTACAAAATACTGCCTTAGGTTAGTTCTCATCATTCAGAGAAAGATAAAATGACCAACATATCTTCTTAAAAGTAGTTCTGTTCACGATGCAGCCATGACGAAAGGAACTATGATTAATTTATTTTTTTAACATACTAGAAATTTGAGAGTAGTTTATTAAAATAGTTACCAGCATATGGTGTGGTTTTTTACACACGATCAGGCACATCTGCCAGGGAAGTGAGTTATAGCTTAATAAAGTCTGATGATACAAGCTATCTGCCAAGAGATGAGGAGCAAATGTGACTCAGAAAACAGTTTCTGAGTCAATACCGCAAAGAGTTTTACTTTGACAATTAGGTATACTTTAGGTATTCCTAATTAGAGAAAATGGGATCAACAAAGCCTTTGTGGGTTGGTGAAACTTCTCGTTCTTTCTGAGGTTTGCCCCTGGCTGCTCCTGTAGCATACTCCTGTCATGCTTCTCAGCTGCACTTCTAAAGCACATCTCCATTTGCTAAAAAGTACTCCAATTGTTTTTTATCTTCTCATTATGCTAGTCAGCAATTCTGCTGTGTATCCAATAGCTTAAAGGTACTTAAAAGTTTCTACTATGTCCAATAAAACCTGTAGCTCAAAAATAATTACCTGAAATTCCCCATACTATTTTATTCTGAATACTTTTTTCTTTTTTATTTTTTTGTTTTGCTTTTGTTTTGTTTTGTTTTTTAAAAAAAGTCAATAGCATACTAAAAAAGAGCTGTCCTTTTTGTTTCTTCATAACTTGATATTGACAGTATGGATGAATATACCCCACAGGCTAATAGTGTAGAAAAAAACCACATTATTCATACAAAAATGCTGAATAAAAGGATAAACAGTGTGTGTTTGTCATATGAGAATTATGAGAAATTTTGTTTTGGCACTCTAAGTAACAATATACGGCCCTGTCATCCTAGATTTTAAGTCAATGCCCAATTGGCAGCACACCAAGGGAGAAGACAAGACCTTCTGCAAAAGGAGGCTGAACTTTTGCTGCTTGTATCCTTCCCCTTGCACACGCTGCTGCTTCCCTGCAGTGAGAGGCCTGGGAAATGGTGGTGGAGTGGAGAGGGCAAAAGGGATCCAAATCTGTGGGCTCCTTCCAAGGGTACCTGGAAGTAAATGGACTTTTTTCCTCATAGGGTGGGACACTTGGGCTCCCTTCCTACCATAGCCATTAATTCTTCCCATCACCCTGCACGGGATTAAACCAGCAAGAAGAAACAGCAATCACAGCCATGTTAAGACTTCTCTCTGATCATCACTTAAACCAGAAACAGAAGTGGCCCCCAGTCCCAGACCAAGGATGCTCCTCTCCAACTATCAAAAACACAGAAGGAAAAACAGTTTTCTTTCACACACACTATGGTCCACAGTGCCACTAAAGCATATGGCAGCTTGTCTGTATACAAGTATCCCTTTTAAGAACATCCCTTTAGATTCAGGTCTGAGGATCCAAAACTAGGTAAGAGGAGAAGGAACAGATGGACCTTCCAAATGCAGCTGTTTCAGGGGTTAAGCACAATCTAAGAAACACATGTCTTATTGATCTATGCTTCAAGTCTTGCATCAAAACAAAGGAAAAGAATCCAAGCAAGCCTTAGCTATGGAAAAGCAGCCAATAAGCAGTATTTTCTCCCCCCTAGTATCAGCCAGATGCAAGGACACATAAAGCCTACAGCATCATAGAGGAAATCTGATGCTAAATCAAACTACTCCAAATCAAACACATGGAAGGGCTCCATGGCCACACTAGCTAAGCCAACAGCAGCATTAAAACTACTTGGTTTTCCTCACTTGCCCTCTGTGCTTTTTCTACTTTGATTTAGTGAAAATTGCACAGATAGGTTTGGCAGTACAGGAACAGACAGGAATTATCCACATCTCCCACTATAAATAAAAATAATTACCAAATTTCTTGCTAAGTGAAAACTTACACAATTTATATTTTACAAAATATGAACTTCCCAAAAGGTTTATGCTTATTGTATACTTATTTAAGCTTGAAGGAGTGTCAGGAGAAAACTGTAAGTACCAGAAAGCAAAGTATGCAAAGTATGAGGGGAAAAAAAAATAACACTGATCACTCCAGTTAAAGGTAAATAAATTCAGGGGAAAAAATTTACGAAACAACAACAAGGTAACACAAAAAGTTGAAAAAGTGATGTAATTAAATTAATGCCATCACAGTTGTTCTACACAAAGGAACTCAACAGCAGGCCATTTCCTTCTGTTCTAATCACTTTCCTCCTGTGATTTGTTTGCCCAGCCCACAGCCCTTAGATGAACAGGCACTTCCCTTCCCTGTCTAGGAAGTTGAAAATTAATGTCTCACAGGTTTCAACAATGTAATTTTTTTTTAATCATGCTTGCTGCTCCTCTACTTCAAATCATAATGTGCTCTGTCAAGAAATCCTAAAACACAGAAAAAGGCCACATCTCTACTACTGACTATGTTCCAGATCTGCAAACCTACCCTTCTCCATTATCTGCACATCCATCTGGGCATTTGCTTACTCATGCCAAACTATCCTAAGGTTCAGCTCCCCAGCTTCTGCCACAGGCTAGCTATCTGCTATCCACACTGCCTTCTGTCTGCAGCAAACAGGGTTCCAGAAGGTAGAGAAGACCCCGTGAGAAGAAGCCATCACTTTTGTTTCTCTTTATCAGTGCTCTTAGACATTTGTAGAAGCTTCAACTATATTGCTGTAATAATCCTGTACACCCTAATAAGAGAGGAAATATTTAGTGAATGCAAGTTTGGTAGCAAACCTGCAGAAGTGCACAACTCATTGACACTGCTGAGACAGACACTCAAAATTGTGCATCCAATACTGTGTATCACAGGAAAGTGTTCTTCCAACCTACCCTTCATCAAGGCTGTGTGGTGCACAGCTGATTAACAGCGATCTACCACACTTGCCTGCTGCACTCACACTTACCAGACGTGCTGCTTGCTGGTTTTGGCAGTGTTTATCTCCAAAGAAACCAGCTAGAGTTCACCGCAGAGCAAATAACTACCTGTGACTGTAATGTGTATAATGAGCACAGAACATTATTTTCAGTGAATGAGCTTCATTTACTTGTGCTGAAAATCGTGTGCTAATCACCTCAAAAGGGAAAAAAAATGGCCTTACAGAACTTACAACTTTAAAGGGCACAGATGAAGGACAGATTTATCCTTCTGTAACACTGAGTGGGTGGAAAAAGCTGTACATGCTTTCAACAGAACATGTTGGACGGACATCCCTGCAGCTGACGATCGGCTTTTGGCTGCTCCATCTTTTTTCCAACTGCTTTCCCTACTGATAAGGGAGAGAGCATTGCAGATGAGATGAATGTAGCCTCCTGAAATCATCAACAGGTCTTTGTTACCTGGAAACAAGACCTATCATTTCACTGATAGCACAACAACATAGGTGTGAAAGGGGAAAAGCTCATTGAAAGTATAATGCTTTAAATCCTTATGATTTATGCTAAAATAAGTGACTGACAGCTCCTCTGTGGCTCTCTTTAGATTTAATAGGCTCCTCACAGACACAGCTTTTTACATTTCACAGATGCCTGCAGCCAGGCTTGGTACTGGCAACAGTCTCCTGCTTTAGGAGGATGAGATGAAGCAGATGTGCACTTTCACCAACAGAAGAAATCCATATCACCTCCATTTCTGAAACTTTTGCCTTTGCCTGCCTTTCTTAACCAGTATGCTGAAAATTAACAGCAGCACAAACTGCAAACAAAGCATAAAAAGAAGCAGTTAATGCTACACAGACTCTTATTCAATGGTGAAACAGACACGTGGATACGAAGATACGTAAGGCTGTTGTGACTTTAATGCCCATCATTTCTACTTGTGGATATTACTGACATGTATGAAGGTATGAAACGCTGCCAAGTATCAGGTTCTGCTTCCACCTCATACATATTTACACTTGTACATGCATATACAAACTAACTTCTGATGTGCTATTACTTTTCTTCTTTGCATGGATTGTTTATTGTTTTTACAAAACCCCCCACTACTTAAAAAATTATGAAATGCTGGAAAGGACCACGCAACTTCAGCTCAGATCTGGTGAATGCATTCACAGCTTACAATAATTTTCCACGATACCATTAGACCATATAGGTACTGTCCAGTTATTGAAAAAATTGCTGTAAGTCTCAGCTGCCTTCTGGAGAAAACCATGAAATGTTAGAAAACACAAATTAGGATTCCTAATAATGTTTTAAATATAGGAGTTACTTTCTGGAATTTTAAAACATAGGCATTGGTTTCTGCAAATACAATGCTGCTATTAAGTTTAAAAGCATCAGGATACATTGTAAGGCCAATATGTAGGCCCAAAAAGGGAGTTACTGTAAGTATGTAAAAACACAAACAACAGACAAGTTTAGTCCTTCAAATATTTATTCACCTACTTATCTTCGAGAACAAATAGTGCCACATCATAAGGGTGAGGGTACGAAACATCAGCATTACTACTAGAAAACAGTTATTCTGACTATGCTTCCCTCCCTGTTATGCACCTTGAGGTGGAGTCCTGAATGTCTGAGACCCCATTTGTAAGACAATACAGAGACACAATCAAACGATTGTTCAGGGATCCAGCTCAGAACAACCTTAAGTGGAACACTTTAGGACCCCGTGGAGCCACTTCTAGAGCGTAACCCCAGCTCAAGGAGCCCCTCAACTCTGGCATGTGCCTATGACACAAACAAGACTTGCTACGTGGTTGGCAGGAAGAGAGAAACTTTGGGGTAATACGCTACTCTGGCCATGGGGAATGTGTTTGCTACATGCCACTCACGTCAACACAGTCCTGAACAGCAGGATCAGAAATTAGAGCAGCTGCACAGACTTGGATGCTTGCAATTTCAGATTTCGATCTGAATGGTTGAGTAAACAACAATTCCTTCAGAGTAGCCCGCCCCACATGCATGGCTCCTGCTGCAGAGTGGCTACACTTACGCTGTCATCAAAACTCTCTGTAAACACATATCTTGGTGTGGAAGTCACCGCTTCCTCTATACACCTGCCACAAACTCTGCAGAGAAGGCAGCCGTGTTTTAGTTAGCATGACAGCTGCTGCAGTGCATCATGCTCCTGTAAACTGCATTAATGCCCAACTGCACTTTTAAGTACGTCTGAACATCCTGTTTTGACCTACATATTTGGGCCATAATTACCAATTTCCCTATCTAAGTGCTGCTGCTGCTGCCCATATTGCCACGTCTCCCTGAGCAGGAACATAAAAGATAGGTCTCCTGAGTTGTTATTTTGATTTGTGGCAGGAGCTTTTACCTGTACAGTGCTATTTTTCCATTTTTTGACACTAACTCTTTACTCAGAGAATTACCATTTTGCAACAGCCACTGAAGACAAGGTGTTTGCTGTGTAGCCCCTGTGTGGGCCAAGCACACAAGCTACTGCAATGCTTGGCTGAAGCAGATCCCTTACTGAAAGGCAGAGCCTTCGAGTGCATCTTTACGCCACAGTACTGCAAAGTAAATGAGAGGTACCCTACTTCTCCCAGCAAGTGACTGCTTCAGCTTTTGGTAAGTTGAAAGCATCCCTGAGTCAGTCAGTCAGAAGTCGTCCTGCTGTGTTGTGGCTCTGAAGCCATCATGCCCGAGAGGACTCCTACAGCACCCACTACCTACAGCACTTTCTAATCACCACTCTGTTATCAAGAGAAATACAATCACCCTGGGTACCTGGCAGAAAACACTTCTGAAAGGCCAAAAAAATTTTACAGCTAGTTCAAGCCATCTCTTAGTGTCAGGAGGGATGCTAGGATGGCTCAGTGGGTCAAAGGATCTGGCCCACAAAGACAAAATTGTCGTTTTCTGTCGTTTGAGAGGATGCAGAACAGTTTTTAACAGCTTCCAGCTTCTGTAAAAACATGCACTAATTAGCACACAAATTTTAAAAAAATGCTCCTATACCTAATTATTCTAAAGAAAACCTGAACACTAATTAATAGTTCTGGAACCGTTTTTTTTTTTTTTTTTTTCTTTCTTGAGCCAGATGGTGCCCTTCCTAAAATACCAAGGCTGGAGAATTATTTATGTGAGCTTTGACCACGTCTGAACAGCTCAGGGAATGATGTATGTTTTTAATGCCCTGATACTGACAACAAGCCTTTTTACTCTAAATTAATGGGAAACAAGTGTTGCACAGAAGATAAAAGTGACTTTGTGAAGTTTTATTCTTCAGAAGTTGCCCTTTGTAAGAGATCAGGGTCTTTGGAGAAATGTCAGTGGCAGCTTGTCTGACATAAAGGAGGGATGCCACAGTACATGCATGTGCTCATATGGATTGTGTGTGTACAGTGGGAATCAGTGGTATTTTAGGTTGGTCTTAATTGGGTCTTGAGAAACAAACAAAAAACCTACCCTAAACCAGCTCTACCACATACACAAACAAAGCAACCCCCTGAGAAACCAATGCCACCTTCCAACAAAGTAGTACTTGCCTTTAGCTTCTTACAGGTACAAATCAGCTTTTTCAGCTGATTTGCTTTAATTTTTTTATATGCTTTTCTTTTTCTTAAATGCATTTGATATGAAAATTCAGACTATAAAAGAGATGTTCACAGAATAAACCAAAACACAGAATTACAGAATCATAGAATGGTTTGGGCTGCAAGAGGGTTTCAAGATCTTCTAGTTCTAATACCTCTGCCATGGACAGGGACATCTTCCACTAGACCAGGTTGCTCCAAGCCCTGTCCAGCCTGACCTCAATCACTTCCAGGGATGCAGCAGAGTGAAGAGGATGGGTTTTGAGACCTGGTGCAGGCATTGGGTGTAGACCCCCTGGAGCAGGGCTGCAGTGCACCCCCTGCTCACCAGCTGATCCCCAGTCTTTCCTCCTTTTGGAAAGCAGGATGGTAACCTTTGAACAGGTTCTGCACAGAACTGCTGTGAAGCTGGACCTCTGGAAACAGGTCTTAAAAGTACCTTTTAAAAAGAAGTCAATAAGAAACCCCAAACTCTCCACTTGCAGGTTCTCTGTATTCACTGGTGAATCCGAACATGATTTTCCCCAGACATAACTGCTTTTATCCTTGTTTTAAAACACATACAGTGCCTTGTCTGCAATGATGAGGAAGGCAGCCAGCTGTGGCAGAGATGGGATGGGCAGGAAGAAGCAATGGACAGTTGGTACAAGGTTTGAACTGGGTGGCAGACCACCAGGCTGCAGAGTTATAACAGCATTTCATGTTATACCCTTGGCATTATCCTGAAGTACTGTTTAATAAACATCATGCCTCTGTTTTGAGGATGAAATACCAACAAGTCCCTAAAAGTAGCTTCACACCTGAACCTGCCTTCTGTGCACCAACAGCTGCTGCAAGAATTATTTTTCCTCTCTAGACAGTCCATATAAGTACCTGAAATCGGCTGCTGATGTATTGAAATGGGTCCAACATAAAATAAATATCCATCATAGCCATTAAAAAACAAGGCACCTTAAATCAAGCTGAATGCATCTGAGTTGGTTTTCGTTATCAAGATTTATCCTAGGTACCTGCTATTTCTTCCTCATTAAACTGCAATATAAATTGTACATATAAAAATATTAAAACATATTTTCTTCTCAAAATGACTAAAATGTGATAAAAGCCCACACAATACTTTCCCTTGCCTTGGTGTTTGCAAGAGAGTACCATATGGCTTGTCTGAATCCCTCAACAAGAGTTTTTTTTGAATTCAAAACTAATTTGATTTGGCAGCTCTTTCTTTAGAAAAATGTAAATTCCCATAACATATTTTAAATTATATTCTAGCTAACAAAACATTATTTTTCTTGTCCTAAGTATGAGCAAGCTTTTACACATTTTTCATTTTCATTGTAAAGGTAAATTCTTCAGCTTTCAGAACTGATGGTAGTATTATTTCAAATAATTTTCTCTTCACATTATTAATAAAGTAATATTTCATAGGTGCCTCGATGCCCTGGAGTGCCCTGGATCATTGGAGTGCCTGTATCTCACAAAATTAGGCACTCCAAGGATCTGAAGTATATGGTGATCTCTTTATTTAAACAGCTGTGCAATCTAAGTAAGGAAGAAAAGCAAAGGAGAAGAGCCTTGTCGAAAACCCTTTTCTTCTACAGGGAAGTTGCAGCACAAAGTTCTCCTGACTGGCAAAAGCCAGGCAGGCAGCATTTGACAAGATGATTTGTTTGGGTTGGTTTTTCACATTTCTGCTGGAGAAGACTGTTCTCCCTAGAACTTGTCTCCCAGACCAACCAAAGCAATTAAATCAACAACTAAGGGCTTTTCTGAAGAAATCAGCTTATAGGCCTAAAGGATATGTAGTAAAATAGTCTGGTTTTGTCCTGGATTTTGCACCAGGATGAAAGCACTTCTTTATTTTTCAGGATGGATACAACAGCCACAACAGAAATTGCTATTTAGTTACACTTCAGAGAACAAAGCGATTTGTCATCATGCTTCTGTATGTCTAAAAAACCTGGACTACAGTTAGTACAATAAACCTGCTTTAGAGCTGTGTTAGAGGCTTTTCTTTACACCAAAGGACAATGAAGCTTGTGTGACTATTGCTCACAGGTACCCTCACAGCAAGACAATGAGTTAAGAACTAGATAATTTCCATTTAAGTTTCACAGGAAAATAAGAAAAACTTCATACTCAGAAGCATCATGAAGATAGGGAAGAGGGGAAGATAAATGAATAAATAAATAAAATATAGTGACCAGTTGAGAAAAAGAATGCAAAGCAAGTTTAAATTGACAGAATACCAAAGGATCCACCCTTCAGAGAAGTTTGCAAAGTTCCCAGGAGGAGACAAGCTTCCACCAGATCTCTGCCAACTTCATCTTCAGTGGACACACTGATGGGAATGATGGCATGGAAAAAAACAGCCCCTCATTTACTTAATGAAGGTACCAGGATGCACAGATGAGGCTCTGAGGGAGGGAGGCACCTGGGAACATCAGTCCCAGTATAATGGATGGATGGCTGGAAGACACGAGAGAGCACCAACTCCCTTCCCTGCTCTCCGAAGAAGTCATCAGCTGAAATGATCCTTAACAGACAAGGCAAGCTATGGTTGTAGACCTGCTTTTTATCTCCAGCCATTAAGGGATAGTGTTATTCTGTTCTAGCAGTAGTATCACTTCATTAAAACCATTGTTTTAAAAGCAGAAAAACAAGAGAAAACAAGGTCTTTGGACCCAAAACCAACATTCAGGAAATTCAGAGGGTGCAAAAGAACTGTTGTATCAAAGCACAGTCCTAACTAACCTTACAGAAGCAATTCTAATTAGGCAGGAAATGAAGAACAGTTCCTTTCAGACTGGCTGAAAGAACAGTGGATTGATTTAAATCAAATCACTGATTTTAATCATGGATTTAAATCAACCAAGCAGGACACCTTGATTTAGCTCATCAACTTTAATCTTGTACTTTTTACTTTTTTCCTAATGAAAGCTCATTCATTTTGTTAAGATAATGGGGGGAATTGTAAAAAGAACACACTTTATGTTAAAATGGCTTAAAATCTTTATTCTCACTCAACATTAATGACTTGTGACTACAAAGCTTGAACTAATTTTTTAGCAGTTAAAAAGCCTAGCTTTTAAAATTCATTCAGATTTTAAAGCTCATACATGAAACACACTGTAAACTATTTTAGAGATTTTAATAAATCTAGGCCTTGAAAAATGTAAAGATTTTGGCTTAGGTATCTGAAAGTGTTCAGGTAAAACATTTCAAACTTGCAACACCACAGACTTCAAGCTATTTCTCTGAAAGAACATTAAAGCCCACTGAAAGGTAATGCATTATGCTATTTAGGGACACATACTGATAGTATAAAACCTGATATTACACATAATTCTCTTAAAAAAATTAAATTAAAATATGTCAATATACTATTGCAAGTCACTTGATAAAAGAATATAAGGGGAAAATGGTGCTGGGATCACAATGCTGAACTATTCAGAGTATTTTGAATAAGAGAGTAGATGCTACCCTGGAAAAAAAAGGTTTTGTAATGTATTGTGGGGGAAAAAATTCCAAAGCAAGTGCCAGCAAAAAAGGAAGAGGACACATAGGGACAAGTCCTCGTGCTGGAAAGGACCCAGAGGTGACCTGGAGGTGACAGGAGAGCGGAACGGATTTCATGTGCAGGTACTTGTAATGCAATGTGGCAGCACTGCAGTGAACAACAAAATGTATTAAAAAGAATGAAGAGAGACATTAAAATGAATCAAGGGATTTTTCAAGAGAATTGGCTGAGAAACACATTATTTCTAGTATGCCCAAGCATTACCAATGTTCAGCATTAGCGTTTCATTCAATATAATTCCCTTTTTTTCCTTTATTTAGAGCCTTGCCAGAGAGAAAAGCTGTCAGAAAATACTCATTTTGTACCAGTGCACACCAAGACATCTCTCTCCATAGAAAACTCAACAAACCAAACGAAAAGTTACGTGAGCTAAATAAAAGACAAAGGGCACGAAACTTGTAGCTGAGTAGTACCTCATTTTAATTGCAGGTACAACTCCGACTTTTTGTTAGGGAAAAGTTCCTGATGAAAAATATCAACTCTTAATCTTTATGAGCTACTATTTAAATCTTCACCAGAGTGCTAGGGCTCTGATAAAAATGAGCCATGAAAAAAATGGTGACGCTTTATTCAGCAGCCCTGCCCACAGCAGGCATTCAAAGCTGCAGACTCAGAGCCGCTTATTTCCATGTCAATGTCTTAAGCGCCTTTCCCTTCTCCACTTAGCTCCAAAAAGCTTTGACAGAAAGATGGGGATGGAGCCCATCCCGAATCACTCTGAGCCAAAGCAGACCTAAACAAAACTTACAATCCCCACAAAAAATTAAGTATGTTTGATTTGCTCATATTCTACCTCAGCAATCTCTGAGGATATTTTTTCCACTTTTGCTGACAATGTTTTTGAATATGAAAAGATTTACATTGAATTTAAAATGTTAAGGTGCTTCTCCTTACAAACTTCAGGAACCCCAAGTACAACGTGTCAATCTGCTAACCAAGACAGATGCAGTGATTCTGGGTTTTTTTCTTTGACACAGCAAAGAAAAGAAGGACTTCTTAAAAACTACTTGAAAGGCATACGGGTGATACGGACGGTCAATCCAGAAGGAACATTCAGAAAAAAAACCACAACCAAAAACAAGCTACTATGGGTAAATGATAAAGATTTAACAAAAACTCCAGACTGTTGGCCTTTGGCATACACGTCAGATAAATTAAAGCACAGCTTAAACAGCAACGCAGAATTTATCCCGCTTTATGATTAGGAGCTTCAGCTATTTAGTTTTGTGCATTTGCTTGGGAGATAATATTCCAAAGTCCAAGCTACATAATCTATGCACTAGCAGGACTCTTGTTAATTGAAGTTATCTACTTGCAGCTCCAAGAGGTTAATAGAAGAACACATCTGCGGGTTGATTTGCTGGGTACCACAGCCTCGGAGGGTTGAAGACTACGAAGACATGCAACAGAGCAGCTTTGCAACATCTTAAATAGTTCCACCTTTCACATAACAACAGTACCTAACTGTGGTGAAAGAACACTCTCCAAAAGCACGGGTGTGATGCCAGTTAAGAGTGAAAGTGGTGGCATCAGGAGATAAAATAAGCTGTATTAAATAACAGCAGTGATATTACATTAGTCTCTAAGCATCTTTTGCACAGTCTCCTCTCCCCTGCATCCCAGTAGGATTAGATAGTGCAGTTTACACCATGGACCAGACATGTCTTTGAAAGCTGTATTTGTTTATATCACCCTCTGAAGTTACAAACCAACTTTATGCAATTTGGGGTGGATCATTCAACCTTGGCCTCCCCTTCCAGCAGAGGGGAGGGAGACAGGGGAAAAACAAAGCTCTCTCCAATATCAGCACTTAACTTTCTCCTCTCAAGTCTTCACACCTGCATCTTCTAAAATTACAGATTTCAAGTGAAAGTAAATATTCAATGCATTCAAAGTTCTGAAAAGAAACCACATTACTTATCTTTAGAGAGCTTCCATAAATCACACTATTAGAGCTGGACAATGAAACTGGTTCAAAAGCTATTTCTCAGGGCACTGAAGACACCCCTGAGGTACTCTATCATCTCACCTTAAACACAGATTTGTCATACAAACAACAACTGAAAAAAATCAGAATGCACACCTACACCACTTATAAACCTCAGCCTTTACAAGCTCCTCTAACAGTAGGAAAGCTGCAGTCTTATAGACAATGAATGCATCTCTTAATTAACCTGTTTATTTTTGGAAAATCATTAAGCTTGCTAAATTTATCTACTAAAGAGTAAAAACACAAAGACTTTTTGTAACCAATAAACCTTTAAGAGATAAAGAGCATCTATTTAGTAAAATATCCCAGCTGGTTTGGGCATACCTAGCTGAATACACCTATGCCAGCTGCTGTAATCAGTGCAAATCAAGGACAAGACTTCTCCCTGTTTTCCATCACCGCCAGAACTGCTATGTGTAGTCACTTATCATAACAGAAGCACATGCTTAAGAATAATTACTAAAAAACACCTTACTCTGTACTTTTCACCAGATTTCACTGTGCAGATTAATTCAAAGCATAAAATCTAATGATAGGGTAAACCTTGGACCTAGCTGTTTTCAGAAGGACACTTGTTATGTGCTGACACATCTGCTTTCCTGCCTCTTCTGTACTTCTTGAATTCATTTATCAAAGAAATAATCCTACTCTTGTCTTGTGGAAACAGCCACTGGAGAGAAGTGAATCCATATATTAGCAAGCAGCCTTTTGGCTCTGTTGTATTTAAAGAAGCCAGGCGTTCACATAACACTCATATGATTTTCTTTTCTACCTAATTTCACACTGTAATTTTTGTAAAGAACACATTTAAGCAGGCATATTCAATCCTATGGCTTTTAGATTCTAGGTAAATTGTTACGGGATTTTTTAAATGTCTACACATCTATGCATTAATATTTTACACTAAGAAAAAGAGAGTCTTTTGAATAAATCTCTCCTCAGAACTATGGCTCATCCCCTTAACTTGTGGTTTGTCTTTCACCAAACACAGAATGCTGCATTTCTTACTTCATTGTTTACACAGGATACGCCATCTTAAACAGAATTTACATTCTTCTGTGATGGCAGTTGCTTTTAAACAAGTGGATAACATTATTTCCATTAATAATTGTTTTGCTGGTTTAAAAAAAAAAAAAAAAAAAAAGAAAAACACCACCATTCCTTGAGGAAAGGCTGTATAAATGTGAAATAATGTTAAAACACTCACTATTCCTAGCCAGAAGACAAAAAGAAACCCAAAAGAAAATTCAAATAGAGCTTATTAGCATTACACTCCATATTTAAGACCAAATACTTTACTTTGAAAGTTGATAGCTAAATAAAAATATTTTCAGTTATAAGATTTACATATTCACTTTTAAAAGAAATACATATGCAATCTTTTTCAAGTATCAACATTCCAGCTATCAGGTTTTTGGAGGGATAACTTTATCTGGTATGAGATGGAACCAACATATCTGGTTTTAAAATAAAGTTACATTTCACAGATATCTGATATATTTCTAGATTTTGAAGTATTTAAATAGACATGTCATAAAACATACTCTTTCTTCGTTGGCTACAAAATTTCAAATTTCACATGCTTACTTTCACGTGAAAAAAAAAATCTAAATTTTGGCATATCTCAGTACTTACGTTCTGGAAACGTAACAGCATTTAGGTGTATCCTGTAGCTTGCTTTTGCTACTTTTGAAATACCACATTTGCCACCAGGTTATGACTTTTCCTCTCCCTGCCACCAGTCTAAAACAAGAGAAGGGATCCAATTCAGCTGTTCCAAGGCAAACAGTCTGGCAAGCGGAAATTCTGATTTACTAAGAGTTTTATGCAATTCTGCAGAACCCTATCTGTATCTAAGCAAAAGCCTATAAAGATGTCAAATCTTTCATCTATTAGAATTTAGTCTCTGCATAATTATTTCAGCTACATATTCCTGTAAGATTTCATGGGAGGAGGAATAAAACAGTATGAAATATTCAAATCAGGGGATGAAGATGGGACTTTTCAAAATATTAAGAATTAGGCAGATTCTATATTTAGGGTTTCTGGAAAGAGAAAGTGTATGTATGGTATGTATGTACCTACATGCTTGTTTATGTATATGTACATTCACACTATAAATATAGACAGATATGATAAAATTTTCTTTTCTATCTCACACTCACATATTACTGACACTCCAAATAAAAACAAAACAAAACAAAACAAAACCAACCAAGTTAGTGAAATCATTATAACTTCTTGAGATTTCAGCCTTAAAAGTTCCCTTTAAATGCATGAAGAGAAGATGAAGCACAATAGCTGTGACTTGGGTTCCAATTTTGGTTGCAGCTGCATAAACCACTGAAATTTAAGAGTCATTCCAGACCCATACTGGAGCAACTACGATCTGGCTCTACATTTTTGATGTTAGCATGTGTATTTTTAAAATCATCACAGAAAATTTTGTTATGGCCACCAGAACAAAATATTAAAAGCTAATTATTTCAAATCTCTATGTCTTTGCCCTCCCTCCCTGCTCGAGCCAGTTAACGAACCGCAGCGTTATCTTTTATGCTGCTTCTAAATTTATTCCTTAAACACCCCAGTCAGTTTACATGTAAAGCGGGGTGAAAGACTTAGTGTAAACTTAACAACTTATTTCAATGATTCACTGCTAGAAAAATTATATGTTCTACATATAGAGTAATAAGCAGAGTATCAACAAAGAGCCACAACAAAAAGCCCAATCTATGAATATTACAGAAAGTAAGGTCTTTTGGCTAAAGCTCTGAATAAAGAACGAGGACACTCACATTCTTGTTCTGCCACCAAAAAATAAAACATTGCGCATGCAGCACTTTAGATAAATTGCTTTCAAACCTTTTAAACGAACTCTAATATTTTGTGACTAAATAATAATATATGCTATAAAAAAACCACTATTCTGTTAGTACAGTAAAATAATCTAACACTTGACTACTGGTATGCACCTCAATTATTCATGAAATATGTAGTTTTAAACTCTGCTAGGTTAAACACTGAAGTTACATAATTGATAAATGATGAGAAAATGTTTTGGCAAAAAGGCAAATACTTGTATTTCATTAATGCAAAACAATTACCGTATTTTCTAAACCATTAGAGTTTCAGTATGAAAGGCACCATAAAACCAACTCATAACAAATCATCCATAAAGTTATCATGCAGAAAAAAAACACATTCTCAAAATGAAAAGCTTAGCAGTAGTAGTAGAATGGTAACACTGTGCTTCACAAAAATGGAAGAGAAATAAAAAAAAGGACTCTTGTATGAGAAGTAATGTTTTAATAGCGTTAGGAAAATCATGAAGCTCCTCAACAGGGAACCTCTTTGCTACATTTACAAAAGTAATTTTTCAATTGCTATCCATCCAGAATTTGCTACAGCTCAGTACATCTACCTAATGTAGTCTGTGTCTTAAGTCTGTCTGCTTTTGACTGCACACACTTCAGATCCTGTGCATGGCATCTGGGAAAGTTTCCACTGAGCAGAATAGCTCTTTATAAAGCCCTCTCGGCTCATGTAAGTCTATCTCAATGGTTGAGACCCAAGTTCTTCCTTCATGGTTAGCCTACTTATGCTCACAGGTCTTCCTACCTACAGGGGTTTCAGTTACCCATACAGCACATGGAGTTAAAAGATTACTAAGCCATATAAAGAAAATTAGAAAAAAAACCAAACCAAACCAAAACAAACAACAAACAAACAAACAAACAAAAACCCACGAAAATGTTAAGTCTTAAGTCTTTTACAAGAAGAAATTTAAGTGAACCAAGACACAAAACCAATTTTTATTTTAAAATAGGGCTCAAATTCATAATGATAACTCTGCCTTCATAAGTCTAGCTGTTTATTTTTTTTTTCATTTAAGTATACTCATATCTATCCCAGGTGCCCAAGCAGTAAGATGAAAGTTGAACAGGTGTTCTCTCACCCAACACTTTCCTCAGATGTATACAGTTTGTGTAAATATATTTATTGCTTAATTAGTGTTGGCTTTACCTACAAATCACGAAGAAAGTTGAACCTGTTCTGTAGGATCCTTGAAAGTCAAAATGAACTCTAAAACTGGCTGGGTTTCAAACATGACGCCTACCTGCACTTAACACAATAAAAAACTTGCAAATGTCCACATCCTTGGGGAACAAAAGAAACCTTGAAAAAAACCCCACAATTTTGCCCAAAGCTTTCTCCTGCCTTCAGTCTTCACCAAGCAACTCACAGGACCCTCCCTGTTCAGTACCTTTCAGACTAATGAATTCCTTGTTTCACCACAAACTCAAAGAGCTCTATGAGATTTTGTTGACTTCTACCAAAACAGGGCAACACAATCGTGTTTAAGACAGAACAACACAGGAAGCAATAGCACAGACCCAGGTCCACTGAGGCACATCAAGTTTAACCTAATGCTTTTTTATTGGATTACAACACACATGCTCTTTTGGCTGATCTGTATTTCCACTCCAGGGACATATACAGGAGTAGCTGCCTCTGAAGTAACCACAAAACATGCTGTTTATTCCAGCTCCTCTAGGCATTGCAAAATAACCCCCGTCAACGCACAGTTAGTATAAAAATTCACCAATTTCCACAGAGAAATCTGAAACAGATCTGATAGTGACAACTCTGTGAGATTCTTCTGGGGTTTTATGACACATCAGCATTACATATCTGGGGAATAAATAAACTGAACAAACACAATAATAATTTTTTTAGTGATTCTTTAAGCCATTCTGTAGGTACTATAAGTTGAAATATGAACTTAAAAACTGCTTCTGAGATTCTAACCTCCAAGTTTAATCGCAATGAATAAAAAAAAAATTGTTATTATTTGGCACCCAGCTGTGAAAACAAACCCCCATTTTCTGTTTTGGAAAAACAAAACAGTTTCTGCTTTCAGCTCATTCTTCATGAAACATAATGTGGGAAGCAGCAGCTTTAAACTGCTGCTTTTAAGTGTCACCTGGAGGCACGGCTACTTAGAAAATTAAACCCATAATACATTATATTACAAATGCAATTCTAGGTCTCCTAGGTATTAACCTCATGTTCTAAATACAATTTAATTTGACTCAGCTGCCTGTCAGAAAACTAAAAAAAGTAAGATTCTGTAACTTTTCCACTACAACACAGTGATCAGTTTTTCTAACAGCTTATTGCTATTCCACTATACTTAAAATCACTGGGTGCAAATACCAGAATTACTCCTTTTCACTTTCTTTTATATTTTCTGTTCAAAAAATAAGTGACAGCAAAAAGCAGTCAGCAGAGTATTAAAATACACATATAATCTACTTGATTTTAGAGATGTCAGCATATTTTTTTGTTATTACGGATTTGCAAACTTCCATACTGCTCAGATACCAAAATTTCTCTCTGCATTTCAAATGTTGGCACTGTTAGGGCTTCTATTATAGTGGCATGAAGCAACCTGAAGACTCAGCCTCCACTGCACCAGGCGTTACCCATCTCTGGAGGCAGACTACCACAAACGCCTTGCAAACAAGCAAGGCAGAAGGAAAAAATGAAAGCTAAAACATTTCTTCCATCTCTTCTCCCCACCTCCCTGCAGTTTCCCTGCCCTTGAAGTAGTCATAGGAAGCAAAATCCAGTGAGCAGACAGTATGCTTTCAAAGCTGTGCCATGGAGCTGGGAATGGGATGCCATGGACTACTGCTCCTGGGCTCTTGGGTTTGCCACGAGACCTTACATGGTGTGCACACCACTGCAGAACAGGTCACACCTGCTGCTCATAAACAATCTCACCTGCAGATACAAACCTGGAAACCTCACTCTTTAAGACGATCTCCCTCCAATCCAGGCATAAAATTGCAGAAAGGGGCAGACCCACCTACTACAGGGGGCCAGAGACTGATCTCACCTTCTCAAACAAGATTAACTCAGGAATTAAATTCCAAATCCATCACTGTTGTAGTACCTTGGTTGGTTTAAGTGGTGAAAAGCAGCTTGAGGGAAACGAGAAGGCATAAGAGGCAAGGACAGCTTTCTTCCTAAGGACAGCACATTTCACAGATTCATGAGATCTTAAAACCTGTTAAGTCCAGGGCTCAAAGCCACAAACTCTGCAAGAGAGCAAAGGGCAGCTCTGGAAGAGTCCAGACAAAACAGACACTAAGACCAATAACTCTTTCATGCTTTTCTAGGTCTGGCATACACAAATAACATCTCCCTGTAAGTTCTCCTATTAGCAAACCCTTGGGGATGCTACCACCAAAGGATGCTGGAAAATGGAGCATTAGGAAGGATGCACAGTCTGCATCCTTTGGCACAGGATGATCAGCCATAAGCAAGTGATAGTCTGTTTTGCTCTACAGGTTTGAACACTTATCACATTAACCTCATGCTCTCAACCTGAAAAGTGTACAGCTGGTAAAGCTGTTCCTGGACAATAATTTTCTTCCTTTTAATAGGGAAGAATTAGTAAAAGTAGCAGCTACTAGGGAACAAAAAGCCTTAATAAGACACACATATTTTACTTTGGTTAAAAATAAAGAACATTTATAAATCAGACTCCTTCTCAAAAACATTAATTCAGCCAGAGATATATACGCGTATGAGCAAGGCAGTACAGCCATTAACATAAATTTAGGGAGTCAGTATTGCTTTTTGGGTGATCAAAGTGACATATAACGGAGAAATGTGATTTCCTGAATTGCCCCTCAATCACACTCTGAGAAGATATCTACCTCAGCAACCCAAGGTTAAGCACACCAAATTGCACTGCTACTTAAGATTATTATGCCTCTACACAGTGTAAGATTCCCCCAAAATTCTGCTGTCACAGATAAGTGAAATTCTGCGATCTGGTGCAAAACTATGGAATCCTCCCTGAATTATATCAGATTTTCAATTAATATATTTGGAGAAAGAAAAAAAACCTAACCAACATCCCAAATCCATCCCAACTTGGCAAATTCATTGCTGCAAGTTGTCAAAATAAACAAATAAACATTGTTTTCTTACTATCTGAAGATATCTCTGAGGATACCTTAGGAGAAAAGGAAAAAAAATCCTATTACACATTTAGGAACTTAAGGTTTTGAATCAAAACTTTTGAATAAGGATTTGTTTAAATTTTATTCCAAATGTAGCTTAATCTTTGCTGTTAAACTACATTCAGCTTGCTCCAGGAATACAGGCCACATATCTTAGAAAACCAGCTGAAGAGCACAGGCCCTTTAGTCTGTGTCAAACAGACGTGTGCTGTAAATTAAGAGCATTATCCCCACCTTTTGCAAGGTGTCATCAGGCAACTCCTCAACCACTGCAGGATCCACAAGACAAGCCGTTCATA
Organism: Pyrocephalus nanus; assembly: GCA_038380795.1. NCBI lineage: Eukaryota > Metazoa > Chordata > Aves > Passeriformes > Tyrannidae > Pyrocephalus > Pyrocephalus nanus. Next base: position 18,882,399 of record CM076259.1, read on the forward strand.
GCTACAATCCTCACACTTCCCTCCCTCTCCTCTTCTTTCCTGCCCAGTTGCCGAAAATATTACAGCACCAAGTGTTCCCTCTTTGTGTACATAAACTAAGAGTTCAGGATGTAACTCAGCCCACATTTCCCCAGCTAAAAGCTAACCTGAACTGGACTCATCTCCATAAGGCAGGAACACATGACAGGAGATTACGGAAGAAAAAAAACACCCAGGGGACTCATTAAAGACCCAACCCACGTGCTTTTTCACTAAGATTGGTCTCCCCACATAATCTCACTGCACTCTAAAAACTGAATGTTACAAGGTTAAGTAGTAAAAATACATATTTTTTTGCTGTTAAACACACCTGAAGTCCTCCATGTCACATTAAACAGTCTAATAGTTTAAGGCTCATCAGACAATTTTTAAAAGGAAGAAAGTAGTAAGTTATTTCTTTACTCCACTTAGCTGTATATGCTGTCTTGTCTCCAGGACCTCCATTAGTTCTCCTAGTGTTCCTTTATTTTCCCACTTGTTGCTTGCAGGCCTAAAATGTGCTAACAGTAATGTGCTCCAAAAAGCTTGTTCTTACCAAGTACAGAAGCAGCACTCCCAATTCTTCTGGGGATTTTGGAGGGGGTGGGAATACAAAGCAGCACAAGCAGAAAGTTGTATTAGCCAGCTCTAGGTAGATACGTACCCACTATGGACCTGAAGATACTGCAGAATCAGAGACTCATAAAATGTCTGGGTTGAAGGGGGTCTGGAGATCATCCAGAGCAACCTTCTGTTCAAAGGAGAGCCCAGATCAGGTTATGCACAGCTCTTTCAAGCCAATTCTTAACTATTTACAATGAAATATGTTTTTATCTGATTCTACTTTTCAAATTCGGTAACAAGTATATGAACTATTAAATACCAGCTCAACAGGTGTTAACTTTAATGGAGACCTTTCATTTTGACTGATTTTCACATATTAAGTCTTTTCTCTTAAGGAATGACAACTTCTAATACAATTTCAAGATAGAAAGCAAATGCAAGGTTAAAAAGTTGCTTCAATATCACCCAATATCCTCAAACAAGAAAAATGCATCTCCAGAGACTTTAGCAAAGCATCTGAGAGACCCTGTGTTCCAGCTGCCATTTGGTGTAAAACCCAAGCCACCACATTGTTTTCCAGGTAGAGACAGAAAGAAGCTGCTGAGCTGTTTTATAATTATTGTGTGACAGTTGAGACACTGCTAGAATACCTTGTTTGTGTTAGACTTGGGTCTGTCTAAAGCTTCCCAATATCAATCAACTTCAATGAGTGCTGGCTCAGATCCACACCTGAGAATTTAAGCAATTTAATTAAGGCTTTGTCAATCCCAAAGTTTGTTCAAGAAGCAGCTGGCCATTAAATGAATAGGACAGGCTGTTCTTTTAAACTTGTAAGGTTCCCCCTTGAGGACCACAGCAAACGTTTTAGGTCCTTAATCTACAGTTAAGGTTAATCTGTTTTAACAATTTCTTACTCAGCTAAAATGGGCCAGATATTGATGAGGAAGAAAGCAGGATAGAGCCTTGATTAACTGAAGGGCAAATTAAGTTTTCAGTTGAATCCCAGACACTGGAAAAATAACATCTGGGAGAAGAAGGAAAATTTGCCTCCTGAAGAGCAAGGAAAGATCTGAAACACTAACTCTCTGTGCAGAACAGATAACTACAGGAGAGGCATTTGGAAAGAGAAGAATTACAACCAATCAAAATCGGAAGGCTCAAAGGGTGGTTCCATTAAGAAACTCAATGTCAGATTAAGACCACAGGAAGAAAGATCCTCTGAATGTCAGTTTTGTTAAAAGGAGTATTTTAAGAAAAAAAAAAAAAAAGAAAAGCAAAAGAAATGTGATTTCATGTTGTGAAAGAAGGCTTTCCACCCCCACCCCCCCCCAAACTCTGCACCTGATTGCTAAAATAGGTGCTATTTGCCTTTTCAGTAGCCACCTCTAAGGATTTTATCAAAGACTTTTAGTGGAAAACTAGGATCACCATCTACTTGCTAGGAAGAATCACGCCAGTATTGTAAGATGTGCCCGGACCACCAGTCTCTAAGACACATGAGAAGCTGCTGAGAGAGCACTTCATCTCCTGAAGCTGTGATTAACTATTCTGAACTTGATACTGGGAAGCAAAAGAAATATACTCTGCAGACAAAAGATAAAGTCAAGAACTTAAGAGTGGCCCATGAAAGAAATAATTTTCTATCACACACATAGACAAGAAATGATCTACACCATTAAGTGTGTAGGAAGAAGTGCTAAGAAGTAACATTTCTTGTAATGTGATCTGCAACAAACATTGCCAAAATAAGTACAAGTTAAAAAAATGCTGATTTACTATTTAAGTAACCTTACTCTAAAGCAATCTGAAATGTGCTTTTCCTCTCATAAATATCACTGAGAGAAGCAGATACATGCATAGCATCAGGAGGAAAAAACTCAGTAAAAAAGGTGAGGAAGTGGAAGCAAATGACTAACAAGAGGTTAGATGGAAAAAACATTAAACTGAATAATTTTTAACTGAATTGAAAGTGCTTCAATTCCAAACAGTGGCAAAATAAACATGTACCATGAAAACTGTTTCACGCTATAAAACCAAATTTCAAAGAACATTAAAAAAATTAGGAATCCTAATTTCTTCTGACTCTATTAAATCACTAAATACTTTGAGGATATTGAGCTTCTTAATCTGCAAAGAGACTTTTGGGTACTATTAGCCATTATAAAATTCTGTGTAAAGTTTTCTTAAAAAGTTATCAAGATCAGTATCATTTGTATATCTCTCCAAACTGTGGTTCAGTAAGTCGAGTTTTGTGAATGTTGTTACTCATGTGTTTAGCAATATCAAAAGCCTCTTTGTTTGTTAGCATACAAATTAATTTTGATTCATGAACAGTCCTTGAGCTGTACAAAGAAGTTGTTTCTACAAGCATCTGAAGTATACAGAAAACCTACAACAAAAATGAAGCTGAACACACTACCATTCTTGGCTTATCTATTCATGCTGTAAAATTTCCATTTCAGCTCCTCAGCAGCTCCCACTTTTCTCACTTTAAAACGTTAAGTATTATCAGGGCTAAGTATTTATTTCAAAAATTTCACTGATTTTTTTTTTGTATGCTGATTTAAAGCTTAACAATTTATTTGTCATTAAAACACAGAGAATCACAAACTGAAACTCAGAATATTTATTGCACTGTATTTTTTAACCATCTACAGCCATTTTCTTACTCTAAGAAAAATTAATAGAGCAGTAAACTCAGGTACAGCTACTATCACCTAGCTGTAATTACCTTCAATATGGGCTTTTATACCACTTCAGCATCAACTCTATGCTCAGATGAGAGAAAAAAACATTTCTAAGGAACTAACAAAGAATAGTCCTCCTCATAGTGAATCATACTCTTCTTACTGTGAACAGACAGCTGGCTGAGATGCTGATTTACCTGCCCAAGAGGTCAGATAAACTCCTGTGACTATGGTACTCGAAATATTTCACTGAATCACAGAACCACAGAAAATGCTCATTTGAAAGGGACCGACAAGGATCATCAAGTCCAACCCTTAGCCCTGCACAGGAATGTCCCCAAGAGGGAGTTTCTCCTGTGCCTGAGAGCATTGTTCAAATGCTTCTTGAACTCTGTCAGGCTTGGTGCTGTGACACTTCCCTGGGGAGCCTGTTCCAGTGCCCAACTGCCCCCTGGGTGAAGAACCTATTTCTAATATCCAACCTAAATCTCCCTGACAGAACTTTTTGTAAAAAAAAAAACAAGAACAAACCAACAAACAAAAATCGCAAACAGTCATTTTAAAGAAGTTACCAACAGAAGCTGACAGTCAAATATAGTGTGAATAAGCTGGTAACTGTTCTCAGCTCTGCCCTTGGATGGTAACATTTACACAGTCTAAGCCAGCAATGGTCCTCCCTACGGAGCAGGGTGACCTAGTGAACCCACGCTTGTGGAGGTCCTGGAGACAGGTCTACTCATGCAGCCCACCTCCCCCTTAGCTGAGTGACTTTGGGTACCGGAGGAAGTCCAAATATGCAACACAGTATTGTGGAGCCTCAAAGACTGTTCACATATTTACCAAAATGTGGTTCATACGCTTGCAAAAAAAGCATCCTCATTTCTATCACGCCAGTACAAATACTCATGATTTTGTAGTCACTGGTTTGCAAGTTGAAATGATAAATAAGCAGTTTCAGTATTTTACAATTTTTGCAGACAAAAAGTAAAAGTTTTCTAGCAAAAATGCTGACATTAACTTGCTGCAAGCATTACCAATATCTTTAAATTTATACAACTAGAAAAAAAAAAATTTGCAAAATCAGTGTTGAGAGTATTACTTTTCACATATAACATAAGTGATGGATTTCTTTTCCCAAAGACCAAAAGCTATTTCACAGACATTGAATAGAGAAGAGAACACTGCAAAGGCATTTAATCTAGTCTGTGGTATAAAAACATTCAAAGTGCTTAGAAGATATAACAATGACAACAATGTATAAAACTTTATCTCATAAAGACACCGATATTGAGCAAATTACATATAAAGATTCTCTAGGTATCTCAGTTAAAAACCTACATAATTTTTGAAAGATATCACCATTACCAAAAGTAACCAAGATAAAAAAGGTATGCAATTGTTTACATTCCTATTTCAAATTCATTTAATAGCTTCAACTAATAATAATTAGAATTAGTAACACAATTTCTTGTTATCAGCTACCAAAGAAATTTCCCAGTGAACTTTTGTGACACTGTAGATTTGGCCCTTACAATAAGTAAAAAAATGTGTAGGAGAAAAAAAAAAATCTGTTTATAGTTTTAAGACTGCAAAATTTAAGAACCTGTGAACAGATGACTTTTCAAAGAAAAGTCTGTTCCTGTGAGACAAGATAGGATTGACAAGTCCTTTCTCCTAACTTTTTCTCACACTTTCAGACAAAATTTATCTAGGAATATTTTGGTGAGACTAGCAATTTCAACAATATAGTTTAAAATTTATCTATTTCTATCTACCATCCCAAGCACCGCAGTCATCCTCCCTACGCCCTCCCTCAAAAGCATAGTAAGCTGCTACTCATCTTTTACAGAGCTGTTGGCTCTTTGTGATTTCATCAGAATCATCTCTGGATGATCTGAGCTCTCTTTCTGATATGCATTTTTAAAATTTCCTAGCATTTCTTCAAGAATGGCTCATCCTAACTGATTCTGACTGAAGACTATCTCCCACAGCAGTGAAGAGCTGAGGGAACTTGCTTTGAGAGACAGACAAGAAACTACTATTTTCAAAGCTTAAACACACTATCATCTCTCTCTGATTGATGCCTGATTGTAACAAGTCCTTTCTTGCAGACTTGTGTTAACACAACACTTGGCCACATTTGTTTTGACAGGGAATCGGTATTACGTGAATCAGCATTCTCTACCCTTTGGGGACAGGGGGAAAGATCTGCTTTATTTACTGTCGAGCTCTTCTGCCTCCTCTAATATCAATATTAGGTATTTGGATGGATATCTATCTGTCCACTGAAAAGGGAAATCTGCTGATATCTACTGATCTGGAGGACGTTTACAAGGATTTCATTTTCTCACATATCTGCACAAACCAACTGATTGTTGTCACTATTATCAGTAACCACAAACTTTATTAACCAATATGTGGCCCTTCACATGAAAGAATAAATGCTGCCATTCTTTTTCTTTGTGAGATCACAAACGTAACAAACAGAAATTCATGTTGTGTCCGCCGATAAACATGCACAACTTATGTGGTAATATGTGTTGTTAACTCTGCTTAACCTGATGGTAGATGAGATGAAAATGGATTTCACACACTCACACCTATGTCTGCATTTTCTTCCTACAGCAAAAGAATTAACAACTGAATAGGATTATTTAAGCATAATCTGTACTGCCACCCAAGAATCAAGGTTGAAAAAGAGCAGAGTTGGTGCAAATTATATCAAAGTATTGTAATAAAGTTCTCTGGACATGTACTCGCTCCAGAGTTTTATTTTCTTTGCAGTCATTTTGTGAAAATTGTGGGTAAGATGAGCAAGTCCCTGTTACCACCGATGTTTTGCATCCCTTCTTCAGTCAGCATGAAAGCTGCCTTTGTAAGATACATGACAACAGACTGTGTCTTTACCATGGATGTCTTCCAGTGCCATATTCACACTCTAAATTCAGTAGCTGAGGTGCAGCAAAAAAAGCAGTTTCCTCCAGAAGGGTGAGATGCACATAGAGGATTTGGCTTTTTCTCCTATGGTTAGGACAAATCTCTGGAGTACAGCACAGAACACAATCACAAAGGCTGACACACTGGGACACAGTGGGTTTGCACAGGATTTTATTTTTTGTTGTACAGATAACTGTTTCAGTCAATTCTTCGTGGTCACTAAAATGACACCTTTTATTTCAAAACTGAGATACTGTTGAACACAAAATGAGAGCAAACAGACTGGAGGCTAACTCTGCCACTTCCCTGCCCTTCAGTTCCAATGTCACAGGAAATTCTAAAGAAGTTAGAGGAAGGAAGATACAGTACTCTACAGAGACTTTGGACACAATTTTCTTTCCTTATCATAAGAACTCTGGAATAAAAGTCATCTAACTTCATGTGCCAAAAAAACGTATTTGGGGGCAACTTTAAGTGTGTGTTTGCTCCCTCACAGATGCCAACAAGAAAATTAAGAAAAGACACTGCATATTTACTGATTAACCAATATGAATTAATTTTCTCATGCAATGGGACTACTTGAGTGATCAGTGCTCAGAGAGGCAGCTGTCCAAAAGCCCTAAAGGTCTCCCTGCTGTTGACCTTCAAAAGCCTAGCTAATCCTGGCTCTGTTTCTGGTCAGGAAGCATTTACCCTCCTAGCTCTATCAGGAAGGAGATAGAGAAAAAGCATTAGGTCATGGAAGCATCAAGAGCTTCAGCAGGAAGTCCTTTGATCCCCATCTTGCTTTCCAACTCCTTATATCACACTGATTTACCCTCTTCTCTTCTCTGTGGAAGAGCTCAGGTCATATACTTCCTCATCATGAAGTTACCAAGACTAGAGTGGCAAAGGCAAGCAAAACCAGACAGCTCATCCAGCCACATTCCTTTTTCCTCCTGCACTTTGCCCTCCCCAAGCAACAAACTAGATGCTCTGAACAAAATGAAAGCCTCTAGTTTTCTGTAGATGTCTCTGTTCCACCCACCAAAAGCACAGACATATTCAAAGCAGAGGACAAAGCCAGAGGTTTCACCTGATCTAGAAACTATCTGTGGAGAGATTAATCTTAATTAATTACATCCTGCTTTATAAATCCAGCAGACAACATGACACATGTGCTACACTGGTTTCAACAATGCTGGAGAAAACAAATTAGCTGACAAAGGGAAAAAAAATTGCCTTTTCATCCTTTTCCCATTTGAAATTAATTGCGAAACATACCAGTGTACTGTAAAAATGCTGAAGTCAATATAAAAATTTGCACACGTAAGGACCCCCATGTATTTGATATATACTTCATACTATTTCATTTTTAAATAACAAAGATTTTTTTTTTTAAGTGAACCAGTTTACAGGCATTTTTGCTACATCTACATAACCTACCTGGAAAGAGCATTTTTACCATTTCTGTTTTTCCAGCACAGAAGCTGAACAAAATAAAAGTGAAAAATCAACTGTTTAGCATAGACTTGAGCTTACAGAGCCTGGACTTCATATCCAGCAGAGTAACGAACTTGCAACCAAACATGGAACAATAAAAGGTCATATCAGACCCCAGTTCCATACAGGTGTCACCAGCCTGACAGACACACAAATATTTCTGCAAACATCTCAGGTCATCAACTTGACCCAGCTCTTCCTCCTTCCAAAGCATCTGGAAGAGGAATGCAAATAGTGTTAAGTAGCAACCAAAAGCTAAGTATTAAGGAATAGACTGAAATTTGTAAGTTGAAGACAATGGGACCTGACCACTCTGCATTAGTTTCAGCAGTTATCAGGTTCTTCAACATCACACTCTATTTCAAAATGGAGTAAGTCATTCATTGCTTTCTAAATAAGCATAATTAGTTAGCCTACAGTGTATAAAACTGAATTCCAAAATGGAGAAACGACAACTCAAAATACTTAGTTAACCTGTCCAGATCACATAATCCCTAGATAAAAGTCGAAAAACTTAAGAACACAGCTTACATAGTCATAATAAACTATAAATCTCTGAGAGCAAGCCTGGTAGAAGACTCTGGGCAGTACGCGTCCATGTGGCAATAAATGCATTTATTGTCCCAAATTAGTTTTCTAATTTACACTGCAGAGTCCTGCAGAAAATCTTGCTCCAGTTGTTCAAAATCATCATAATTCAGCTTGAGTAGATGTTTCGCAAAGAAGTACAACACTTTGTACCTTATTTTGATATTGAATTCAGGTGAGAGTGGGATATAGCAACTGAAACACAGAATTTCTTGAAAGTAATACCCCTGAACAATAAGATAAAAATTAATGGCAAATTTAGAGGATGTTGAGTACTATTTTCTTTACTGATTATATTTCTTATTACAATTGGTAACAACTTCTCAGGAAGACCATAAAATAACAAAAGTTTCAGGAGTGGGAATCAAAGAATTGAAAAATTATAGTTTTGTAAATAAGACCTGTCAAGCTTTCTAGCATACAGACTTTTAAACTCTACCCTCTAAATCTTCTGGGAAAGATGTAGTCCAAGAACAGAAATCTCTGGTCATGAACCCACAGAAAAAAACAAACAGCCAAACAAAACCTACTAAAGAAATTGGCATGTCAGTGTATTTCTTCTTTTTCCTGAGAAGCACGCAATACCTGCCAGCATAATGCCTTTTTTTTTTTTTTTTTTCAAAAAGAACTACTAAAATGGGCTATTTCCCAGTGAAAGCAAGGGTTTCTAAAGACCCCTGCAGTCTAAATACATCGAAAGGCATATATGCTTTTTTCCTTATATTGATGTTTTCATAGAATGTTTTTGGAGTGGGTTACAAAGAACTCATGGCTAGCCAGGAGCAACACCATTACAACTGTAATTCACATGTAAAATAGAGGCCACACTGAATAAAGATCAACAATTTAGAGGATTCTCCTGATACAGCACAACAAGTATATATAGTATGCATGAGTTCTCCACCTTGTCTGCTTTCAGTGATTCAAGTGACCTGGCCTAAGTCCTTCCTCTTTTGAAAAGTGCACAATTGAGAAATGGCTCTTAATAAATGAGGGTGAGGAGGAATGCTGAACGTGAAGATTTAGTGCTCTCCGTATGTCATTCATACTAAACTGCCTTCTTACGAGAGTGGACTTGTCTATATTGAGAAGTCCAGAGTCACATTACAGCTCTCTACACAGAGACCCTCAGAGGTTTGATTTCAAAAGCCGGACATTGTATTGTGTATTCCCTGCTGACAAGAAGTCATCCAGAGCCTATTACATCACTCTTCAAAGAGTGGTAAAGCCAATGCAGGAAAACCCCCCTAAAGTGATCTGATAAATGATTTTTTAGTTAGTTTGGCACCAGTGTGTCTGGTATCTAATACTTCTGATACACAGTCTACCAAGTACATGGTATTAGATTCCTGCTATTTTGTGTCAACGAGAAAAGTGTTCTGTGACACAGGCCTTTGTAGTAAAGTATGGTAAGAGAGAAAAGTCAGACGGGAACACAATACATTCCCCAAATAAGTAAGGAAATCACTGAATTGTGCTAGGATTGTGTACTGCTAACAGGCTGCCATTAGGAACAAAAGCTCACAATTCAGACTAACTCCCAGCATATCACATTGCACTAATATTTTTTAGTTTTCAAACACAACTTACTATTGGACACCCCTCCCAAACCAGGGTATCAAAAGATCTTTTTCTTCTCTTACAACACATTTCATGTAACCTTCATGTATATCCAGTATCAAGATTATGAATGAAGAAGGGAAGCAAAGGAAGGACAATAATCCAGAAAGTAACTTATTACAGAGAATCATCACAGAGTAATTCAAGTCAGCCAGGATCCCCAGAGGTCTCTAGTCAGCTCCCTTGCTCCAACCAGTGTCAGGCATGAGATCACATCAGGCTCCTCAAGGCTTTTTTTGGGCAGGTGTGCTATTCTCCTGTTAATGCAGTCCAGGATAGCATTTCCTGTCTGCTTCAAGGGCACCCTGCCAGCTTGGGGTCAGCTTGTCTATCAAGACCTCTGGAGAGATCCTGATGAACACTGAGGGAAAGAAGGCTCTGAGGACTTGGTCTGCCTGAGGACTTCTTATCCACTGTCACTGAATCTGTCCTGCTCAGCAACAGGTCAGCATTTTCCTTGTTTATTGTTTTACTGCTCATGCAGTGGCAGAAGCTTGTCTTGTTGCCCTTGATGTCCCTTTCCACTTTCAGCTCCAGGTGAACTTTGGCTTTCCTAACACATTCCCTGTGTGTCTGTGCAACAATCCTGAATCCCTCCTTTACAGCCTGCCCCAGCTCCCACCTCCCCAGTAGTGCCCATTCAAACTGAAGCTCACTTGTGATCAATCTACTTTTTTCTTTGAATAACAGGTTGAAACATTTTCATGCTGGAAGGATGGAAGGAGAATATCAGCCTTAAGGACATGTCAGGTCACTTGAGATCACGTCAGCTCAAAATCTTGAGCTCCATCATTTCATAGTTGCTGCAGTCACTGATTACACCCACAAACAGCTTCTCCTCGTTCATGCGCTACAGATCACAAAATATTACCCCTAGCTGGTCCATTAGCATCCGGGTTAACAAAAAAAAAAAAAAAAAAAAAAAAAAAAAAGTAATTCTCAGTCCACTTCAATATCAATTTTAGAATTTTAAGGTATTAAGTCTTGTGTAAGTGGCGGATTTTGTGAAAAATGAATTTAAGCTGCCTCTAGGCTTTAAAGGCTCTCAGTATTCGAGTGATTTGGTTTACCTACTTTTCTCAGCCATAAACTTGGGACCATAGGAATTCAGATACAGAGTTGCACTTGATAGCAGTGGTCACTGTATCCAGACTTAACAGCAGTAATGAGCCTTTCAATGTCTGGAGATTAGTCCAACTATTAAAAAGATAATGTAATATAAACTTCCAGGCTAAGAAATAGTCTGGTATTGAAGCTTATGGCAAAGCACAGAAAAGTAAAGACTGAGCTGAAAAATACTATCATCAGTATTTCAGCTCTTTTTACTTATTTATCTAAAGCAACCAGATGCATGCAATAAATAAAAATGCCTACTTTGCAGCATTTCAGTGAGTATTAGAAAAATACACACTTGAGTACACAAGTTAAATACTGGCAAAGGGAATCCTCTGCATGAATTTGTATATATGGTAGTTTTGTAGGTCATCCTAACCCCCAAAGAACAAACATAAAAAATGCTCAATTCTTCTTTCTAATAAATAGAACTTTTGAATAAGGAAGGCTGAAGGAGAATATTTCCTTCACATTTAAAGCACTCTGTAACTAGTTTACTATTAGCAGAAAGCTTTCCCCCACCCTCACCTCTAGACAGCATTGTTTTTCTGTGTGATGGAGAGCAACCAGCTCAACCTGTCAGGTAGAAGGAGTAATATCAGTCTTTTTCAGTGGTCATACTTGATACTTTTTTTTCGGATGAGGCTTCCATTTAACATATTCAGCTGTATCTGATGTAGATGACTGTCTGCTAGGAAGAAGACAGATGACCCCTCTATATTATCCTGTAGTGGAACTACATTGATTTTGCAATATCACCTTCTTGCTGTTTCAGTTCATGGTCTGGCATTTTTGTCAGTACTGCCAGTTATTTCTCATTCTCTTTCTGTGAAGAATCCCCATCTATCATCCCACTGGATGAAAGCCACAATGTGATTTGCTCATCTACAATAAACACTGTCATATATGGAGCCTGGTGTCCTATTGAAACAAAGCTTATGTAAACATACTGAGCTGAGTACCTGTTCATCCATCAGCTGAGCCCTAATTACTTTGGCCTGAAAATATCTCAGAGCTGATACACAGCTACCAGCCTCAAAGATCTTCAGTACTTACACTTTTCTTGATTGACAGAGATAAGGACTGTAAGTAAGCCCATATATTTAATTTGTTCCCCTTTGGAGAAATTAAGTCACATCTGGCTGATTCTCCTTGGAGGTGGGTCAAGGTTATCATGGATAGGATCTCAATGTTTCAGCAGTTTGAGAAGGCAGAAGGGAGGTGTGAGATAGACAATGCAATGCCAGTAGAAAAGAAACTTCATTGTTTCTTCTGTCTTCAGACGAACACACTGAATTGGGAATACAGGTTAAATAATATATTCTAACCAACATGATAAAGAAGTACAGTAGCATGCCCTGAGTTTTAACTTCTCAGAAAGACTACCCTTGATAAATATAGCGAGAAATTTCTGTAAGAGAGCTCTATGGAAAAGGGAAGTTATCATATCTCCAAGTTGATTCTACCTGATCCATCTTCTCAACAATTTCAATCCCGCAATCCCAGACATGGAAATACAAAAGCCTATGTGCCTAAATGGTCTGGCTGCATCCCCTGTGCCCAACACTGATTTGAATATATCCTATGTTATCATTCTCATGTAAACAGTTGAAGTAAACACCTGTTACGGCACTGTCCTTCGCTTCAAAGTGTTGCTTACTTCAGCCCTCATAAATCTTAGGACAGGTTGTTGTTTGCTGGCCATTTGTCCTTATTTGTTTAAAATATGTTTGCTTTTCCATCATGAGCTAACAGGAAAAAAAAATCACATAGATGATATGCTGTAACCTTGTTGTCATCATCCTATTGGCAGAGGAAGACACGGTGTTCTGAGGAGTCATCAACATTCAGGTCTGAGCAGAGTATTCTGAGCATTCTGGTCTCAATATAAACTGTATGTTCTTCAATTTTACTGCTAGGAATGGTGTCCTACGAGTACTATCCTCAAACAGTCTGCTCTTATCAAGACAGGCTGTGGCTTATAGTCCTCATTGTGCTCTTTCTTTCAGTGCTAACATGTCCACACAGAACTTCCACTGGTGCTTCATTTATATAATCTTCATAAATTCAAAGTACTAAGACTGAAATGTACTATTTCCCTTTCATGTAACTGTTACAAATAATCAAGACTTGCCACATTTAAAACCAGCATTTGTTATGTTTGTATTAATTTGACGGTGTGAATGACACTGTAGGTGAGCAAGGCTTAACTTTGGTTTCTTTGTAAAATTCCAGAACCAGAACCAGCCTCTTCACTCTCTTCTAAACACCTGACAAAGAAATATAAAATCTCCTTCCATATCTGGAAGCATTCAAGGCCAGGTAGGATGAAGCTTTGAGAAACTTGTGTACTGGAGGGTGTCCTTGCCCATGGCTGGGGGTTGGAACTAGATGATCTTTAAGGTCCCTTCCAGCCCAAATCATTTTATGATCCTATGATATGATCTGAAATCCAAAATGCATTGGGTACCTGCAGTTACATTATTGCCTGCAGTGCCAAGGTGAAACTCCTCCACGCTCACTAGATCTGCAGGTACCTTTTCTGGGTCTAGAAAAAGTAAAAATCAATCCTCCCACTGTCATTCCTAATGAAATACACAACCATTATAACCAACTTCACTTTGTTTTTTACCTTGAACTAGTACTTTAACATGTGATGATCAGTACACTTGAAAAGACTTACGGTTATGGTTAAGACACAAAACCCTCCCAGTATTTACACAACACACTGTTTCCATGCTTCTTGTCTACTGTTTGGAATTGCCTCTAGAACTTGCACCTAGGCCCTGAAAAGCTGATTAGTTCAATTAAGCTAATTGAAAAAAAAAAAAAAAAAAGCGTATCTCAACCTTCACTTGACATTAACAAAAGTGTTTACATGGCACAGAGTCTGGCTTTCCAAGCCAGCAGAGCCTCTGCAACGCAACTGATTAATTAAACAGTGTTGAGAAGTTAACACTGAAGGTTACTGATTAATTGTATGTTAGAGCTGTCTAATCAAGTACCCAAGGCAATAAACAAATACAAAGATAAATTATACAGTGATTAACACAATTATTTATAGTTTTACTTTTAACTAGTTGCTTGCCATACAGCAAAAACCTGAACAAACACTGGGGAGGCTGATCAGGATCACTCACTGTATTACCCAGCTGGCTATTATGGCCGTTTTCCCTTGAAGTAAAACATATTACTATAAATCCTACTTCATGCATGGTTGTCACATAGACATAAACGATGAATGAGCAGACATACCACATTCATTTATCATGTATTTCTGAGTACTACTGGTTGCTAATGCATGTCTGCAAGGGCTTTAATTCAGCACTGTAAACAGCTGTTAGCCATCATTAGGAGAGAGCAAGCAATGTACTCTAAATACTACAGCCTTATTCAAGATTTAGACTCAGATGACCAACAGCTCTTCCTCTAATTCACAAGCTCTTCTATCTAACAGAAAATTTCTCATTTCAGAGATCTTTGTTTCAATGTATGAATTTCCAATCCCAAACTGTAATACTACTTCATCTAGCAAGGCTATTTTAATGGCCTTCTCTAAATCCATCAGTAACTCATTTCTTCATACCATGAGATGAATACTAAAATGTGTCCTCAATCTTTAGTTCCTGTGTTATACATATATATATATACCACAAAAAAAAAAAAAAAATTTTTCCTTGCAAGCACTTGGGCAAGCTTATTTACTGTTATACAGGTCTTTTAAAGGAAAAGCTTCAAGAAGGGCTCTGAAAGAAGGAAACTCTGGAATCATTCTTTTTTTTCCCCCCAAGTCACTGCCTCCTGCAGAAATGTCATCAGTTCTCCCCGATCTGCCAACCTTGTCTGATTCATACCAAGAGGTCAATGAAAAGCCTCTGCCTCGTTTGTGTTCACTATCTACCTCTCTTGACCTCCTTTGAAAAAAAAAAAAAAGAAAAGAAGAAATGAAAGAAAAAAGCTGTGCCTCACAAAAGGCAAAAATTACTGAGAAAGTAATCACCTGGTACTTTCCCCAGAATTTCCACTGTGCCATACAGAGTTTTATTAGTCATTTTAATGAGCATTGCCCTTTGTTAGCCTGCTCTCAATATAGTCAGCACAGCAGTTCAAGTACAAATATTTATTCTTGTCCTGTACTTCTCTTTTGTTATAAGCCACTGTATACCTATTCAATATGACCACAATGAATCTGCCATCAAATTAGTTCTCAACTATGGTGGCAAGAGCTCAGACTTTCCTTCTGTACCTAAACATCCCCATTTCCCATCTATACTAGACTAGTTTTAAAGGACTTCCTGCCACAGGACTGGTTTAAGACAAGAAGGCTCAAGCACATTGTGGCAGCTAATCCTATATAATCCTATATATTAGATATATTTCACTGTTAGCAATAAGATCCATAGCTAACCATGAATTCCCCTTTTTCTGTTCAGTTGGTGTGCATGAGATCTGACAGCTCCAAAATGCTCATCTCCCATTCTCAGGTAACTCCTCCTTGAAGCTGCTCAGGGGGGCTGAAAATACTAACAGCCTCAGAAAGAGAGGATCAGCTTGAAATAAAAGAGAAGGTCAAAGGCTGATTGATGTCACCACTGAATATTGTATTAAACTATTAAGATTCAGACAATTTACATTGATAAAAGTCACGATTTTCATACTAGTGCCGTTGTCTATTTTTTCTATGTTAAAATTACCATTAGAATTTCTCTTTACCCTTTTTTTTAATTTGAAATCTGGTTGCAATTACAATCAATCAAGAGCAAACAAACCCATCCCCAATCTCCTGAATTAAGGATTCCGTGACATCAGTGTAAATTATATATTCAAAAATCTGTCTTTCCTTGTTTCCAAAAGTGGTTAATTATATAACATTTGAGAACTGCCTCTTGGAAGGCTAATTTTCATAAGAATAAATGTGCAATAGTTTGTTTCCTTTAGAAAACAATTTCCAACCAGCAACAAGAACAGCGGTAACATTTTAAGAATACTGAGTTTCATTCATCTATTTACCAACCTTGCAAAGATCAGCATCATGCTGGTGAACCAACAACTTTTTTCCAACCATGTAGTCTCAAACCCACTGTTTGACCCATGTGAGCATAGATTTCTTCAGCACCCTGGGCTTCTAAATGCTACATTAAGAGCGTGTGTGTCCTCCCAGGAAATTTTGGATCAAACACATGCTAATATTTACATGCAACATGCTAAAGCAGGCATCTGACCTTCAATAATTGTTACCCCTTACAGAAAGAAAACATTTAATTAACAAAAAAAGGCAGGTAATAGCTTCTTGTGAAAGATGTTGAGTGGCCCTCACTCTTAACAACAGAAATATTTCAGTCCTCAGTCATTAAAAAAAGATTTTTAAAAAAATAAGTCAGTACATTAAAAAAATAAATCTCACTGTATGTTTGCTTCAGGTCCAAATGCAGAAATTATGGGTTTTTTCTTATTTTTCTCACAGATTGGTATTTAGTCTCTATTACTAGTAGTATAGTGGCTATTGCTGTACTGCAAATTTAACTGGTTGCCTTAATTTTGATGCAGAGAAGTAAACCAATTTAACAGTAACCAAACACATTTATTCCCTTAATCATATAGCAATTTTTATTCCAGTTTGTCTTTTATTATCTTCCAGATTTCTGTGGATAATAAGACCCTCTACCTTCTTCTCCCATCTTTTCCATGACACTGTGTTGCAACAACACAAATTCTTATATGTAGCTTTTTTTTGTCATGATATATGTGCCAAACCAAGAGCATCCCAAAACATCCAGGTAAGAGTTAGCTTCAGCACATAATACCCACACACTGCTGAGGCACACACCTGCAGTCAGGAGACTAAGTTAAGAACAGAGCTTTTTCCTCTGTCAGTGGAAATGTGTCAGACAGCAGTTGTTTCTATTTCAAATGCCTGGTGACGCTCTGTGGTTTCAAAGCACTTTTTAAGGGCTTGTTTCCTACAGGCAACTGCACTCCCAGAAAAATATGGTGAAACAACTGAATGAGTGCCATCTGATATGGATAACTGCAAACCTCCACGTATTTTTCATATTCTGGGTAGAGAATGCCTCTCACTTCTTGAGCTAACCTGTTCATTTGACTTACCCTAAGTTTCTGCAGCAAACCTGCCTGGACAAGTCCTTAACAAGAAACAAGTTCTGTGCACGTTTTATGATGCATGAGACAAAGCTGTGCAGTAAGCGTTAAGCTGCTATGCACTGAATGTCTGAAAAGTTTATTATCCCTGTAGCATATAATCAGGAAAAAAAAAAAAAAAAGAAGTAGGTAAAATAATCCCCTGCTTAGGGGTTTGTATTAAGATGGCAACGGTATTTAAGAACCAACACAAGGCACAAAGCATAAGTAATCTCAACAATCTTAACAATACACACAGCCTCTTCACAATCCTCACCTGAGGAACAGCAATGAAGTTGTCACTGTTCTTCAACAAAGCCATACCTTCTTAACAGTCTCCAGTGGCAAAGCCCAAATACACATCCGAGAAACATTAATGATGACATTCACATGGATCAGAAGGCAGAACTTTGTGGAAGACTGTTTACGGTAAAGTACTTTAGTTCTGACATTTCCATCCTGAAATTTCCAAACAGCGTAACTGTGGGTGTTTTTTGATGAATTATGTATCATAAAGAGAAGAGAGTTATTAAGAAAAAGGTACAGGTGAGCTCAAGATTTTTGTTTTTCCTTAACCAAGAATGACCTGAAACATAAAATGATTGAATTCAGTGTACTATTGTAACCTGGCAATACCCACCCCCCTATAACCTTTCTCCTGCAACAAATGATCAAATTATATATCTTGCTATGAAATTCAGTTAAAAACCCCTTTGGACACAAAATTATCTTTAATACAGTTATCTTTACTGTATATTTGCTAAATTGTACCTGTACAAGTGTTTGAGTGCTCTAATTAAAGGTTTATAGGATGAATGCCTCAGAAAGTAACTATCAACTCCATAAAGATGATCAGGACAATTACTCTTGAGTAAAAGTGTTTAACACAATGTCAAAACCATAGAGCATTTGCATATTTAAGCACAGTTTCTGTTGTTGTCTACAACTGTCTTCTGTCCAAGCAGTGAGGTTACTGTCAGGGAAAACAGACAAGTCTTCTAGCTTTTCTAGCTTTTTTGTTCCCCTCCCCTTCTTCTAATGTTTGTGCCAGACTCCCACTAGAGGTCAGAAGGCATTTGCAATTTGCAAAACAACTTGTAAACAAGAGTTGCTGAAAAAATCCAAACAACATGGCACCTTTTGCAATGGAGGATTGAAATCATAGCAAAAATCCTGCTACTGCCAATAGAATTTGCTTTGTTTTCAACTTTGAACTAAATATTAATGAACGAGAAACTTCCATTGATCAAGGATATATTTGCAAATCTCCTAAGTACTGTGGGTACAAGGCATGTTTGTGAGTAAATTTTGCTGTTTACATCTTTGGAAATTTCAACTTTTTCATGTATTTTCCTTTTTTTTTTTTTCTACTGACAGGACTGTACACTGATGGGTTTGTATGAACCAAAAAAACCCAAACAAACAAAAAAAGTATTCAACACCAGTGCTATGAGTGCAAACATACAACTTGTATTCAAAAGTCTGCACTGGCGAGCAAAGCAGGGCAGGGCCGCAGGCTCCCCATGCCCATGAACCGTTCAGCAGTTCCACGTGTGCTCCAGCACAACACTGCTGTGCCGAGGAATATTCAGGCACAAACAACAGTCAGACTTTGCTCCTCGCTGATGGATGTACACCCTGCTCTACCACCTGCCCTTCTCCTTGGCTGGGGTGGATGCAGAAACAGAAGGGAGTGAAGTGAGACTAGAGATTACTGCAACAACCTAATGGGGATCGAGAGGAAAAGCAGAAAGACAGAAGAGAAGGAAACAACATGACCCTCAGAAAAGGAGGTGGAAAAGAAAGATGAGGAGAAATGATTGGATAACAGAGCTCAAACATTTAATCTTGAGATTCACCCCCCTATTCCCCACATCTCCACATTAATGCTTTAATCCCATTTTCAGAAAAAAAAAAAAAAGAAAATAATCCTATAGACTTTTGCTCATAGCAGTATGATCCATCCACGTCTTTCAGTTTTAAAATGGAAAAATAGGTGTTATCCAATTTGAGAACTCTATCACAGCAGCACTCTAACTACATGTGAATAAGAAATGGCTCCAGTTCTCATTGGTTCCAACTTAGGATGGGAGGAGTTGATAAAGAAAAAAAATAAGCTGTGAATTGTAGATGCATTTAACTAATTTTTTTTTGGTAGTAAACCATAATCTAAACCTGCAATTTAAATTCTTTGCAATTTAAATTGCTGCTTCGTAAGTACAACAGTGAACATCTTAGCAGGACTACTTTATCCTTTGTGTATTCCCATAAACAAGGCTTATTGAACTTCTAGACTTGGCATAAATTAATATGGAGCAGATTTACATGCTTAAGAGACTTTTCCCCACCCAACTGTTATAGACTTGATAATAATTGTACTTCACTTTTCAGTACATGACACTTTTATGTTTCTTTTATAACATAACTTAAAAAAAAATTAAAAGGAAAGACTAAATACTTCACTGGGCTGAGACTGAAAACTTGTAAGTTTCAAAGGAGCTAAGTAACGCAAAAATGTAATCTATGGCCCCATATTTCTAGAACTGCATGAAATTGCCAGCATGTTCCAACACTCAGTTCATGTATTATTGCCTTCACACGTTTAACACTTCCAGTTAAATGTTACCTTGCTTGAGTGCTTCTCTTTGCAGTTCTGCTAATTACTGTACAGTTTTTAACAAGGGAATCGCAGAAAACCAATTCACAGCTTTATCAAACAGTAAGAACTCTCAGGACTACTTTAATTTGAATCATACAGGAAAATAATCCAGGTCTTATTACCAGTCTGTCTTTCTTAATAAACCATGCACTTTCATATACTTATGATCAGCCAATTACTATCACGTACAGAATTATAGTGACGAAACACAGACATCTGAAAATTTCAAACTAGGAGAGCTCCCTCCCAGTGCTTGGACCAAATCATGCAATTATGCAATAATTCCAATTTCAGATATTACACAGAAAAGAACTCAGAATCTGTTCAGAGCAGTAACATGAAATATATTTAAAGTTTTATCATGCTATCTTACATGAATTCAACCATCAAGAAGCTCACAAGAATTTCTGGATCATGTTCTGCATCACAAAACATACTGATAAACAGGAATTTTAGTTTTGCTCCGTTCATAAGATTACATTAAATAAATGGCGTAGCCATTTAAAGTTCTCTCCAGGGTTCTTCTGAAGTCAAGTAAAGTAGAATTTCACTATGGTTACCATGAAAAAGAAAAGATCTATTGTTAGAAACACACAACCCGTTCAAAGAGATGGTTATTCACAGACATTTGTAGCTACAGTATAAAATCAGAGTTTCTTTTCAGAAAGTTAGACCCAGTTAAAATGGTGGTTTTGCTTCTGGTTTTGTTTGCATGGAGGGTTCTTAACATGCAGCAGGATAATTTAAATCACAGATTTACTTACAGCTTGCAAAATTAATTAAAAAACACTTGAGATAGGAAAATTAAGAGGGAACAAGAGGAGCACTTATTGTTTCGGAAGCCCAGCAACAGTGTTTGAGAGTCTGTTTCCCTATTTTTGTGTTACAAGTGACATCTTTCACTATGCATCCAGCCCATTCGATTTGGGCCAACAAGGGACACAAAAGCTGTCAGGTTTTTGTGCCAGTAAAGCCATTTCTAAGTAAGAGAAAGTGTTTCCTCTCTTGGTCTCTGCCATAAAATTTGCCAGATTCTAGACACACTCACGTTCAGACAGGAAAAAAAAGTTCCCGTCATTTACTGCTAACCCTGCCCCTTCAGAAGGGCTGATCACTTCTGCAGTCACCATCAGCTGCACACACACACTCTGCAGGGAAGGTACCAACACTGACTACTAAATGAAGACTGATGACATTCTGAGGGTAACATTTCCAGGAAAAATTTCCCTAATCAAATTAGGCATTGTGCACATAAATGAGATTTTATTTTTAATCACTTGTGCCTGTTTCCATTTTACAGCCCATATTTTTTTTGTACAGCCTTAGACAAGCGAAGTCACTTGTAGTTACTGTAGTTACTAGAAGAATAGTGACATGAAGTATGACAAGTCACAAGTATTCTTCAAGGTTGTCAGGAGCCACTATTTCCATTATCTCTCTACCCTTTAAAAAAAAACCCACAAAAAACCCCAAACAAAACTCCACAAACTATCAAACAAACAAAAACTGCACAAAAAACAAACCAACAAAAAACCCAAACCAAAAAACAACAACCCAGAATTGTTCTGGCTTTCAGCGCATTCTGCCCAATAAAGTTCTTTAAATATTGCCAATCTCAGTTTCATTTTTTTATATTGTGTATATATGTGCTAAGAAAAATACTGGAAATAATGGCAAAAATAACTAGAATCAGACTGGTGTGTAGTTAAAACAACCAAACCAATCCCTTAATGATAGCAAAGCTGTTCATTATTTAAACAAGAAGTTTAAGTGACAAAAGCCAGAATTCCTTGTCTTTGTCCAAGGTCATAGCTTATGCTTAGGGGAATCCCTCTGCAAGAACACATAAAGATGCACCCTCAAACTTAAAACACACAAGGAACTGCTGAGATACACAAATACCTCCTTGTTAGCCAGATGTTACTTGCCCTTCTTTTTATTTTTTATTATTATTATTTTATTTTTTATTATTCTTGATAATTTCAAAGTCATTCCCCAGGAAGAAATGGCCAATGCAATCCCTGCTCAGTCTGATACAGATGTCAAGGGATCGGACTACATGTCTGTCAGAGAGCTGTCAGCAGATGTCTGTAATCTTCTCCTCCCTCAGGATTTTTCAGTGACCTAACTTTTGAGGCTTCAAGTACTTTCACTCATAGCACACATACTTGATGTATTTGCACATCAATGTCCATTTCCTCTATAAAAAAAAAAATATTTACTTTTGTAGTAAAAAAGGAGAAACTGTCTTTTGAGAAAAAGAAATACATTTCACTGATTTGGTCACTGGTCAGAAAAGATCCATTCAGATTTCACCCCACTAACATTTAAGATGGTACTAGAGAATTCAAAACGCATTTATAACCTAAGCACATGTCATTTTTAGAAAGCTGTAAAATCTAACCTTTGTAGAATAGGAATAGTGCTTCAAAAAAGCTTTTAAAAAGGCTATTAAAACTTCACACTTTGGATAAAAAACAGTCTAATGCTCTGGATCTCAACATTGCCTTTATATAACCTATTTCTTTTCACTACTCAACTGTGTGCAAAAAAATCCCCACCTATATTCTAAAGATTATAGCTTTGGACTTTCAAAAGTAATCTAAGCAACTCCTGAATTTGAAGCCTGAAAAAAATAAAAAGAGAAAAATATCCTCAGCAGTAAGAAAATAATTTTATCTAATTCCTCCCTTCTTTGCTCACTAATAAGCATGGAGGTCAAGTAATTAAGATTTAAGTGGAGTTTCTAATTTTATGAAAAGGTTTTTTTGCAACTTTCAGATGGCAGAGAAAGAAATATCCTCATATTCCTTCATCAGTTTGTAACAGCATCCAAAAATCAGTATTTGTATACTCAACTGACAAGAGATGAAAAAAATTAAGTGAACAGGTATTTCTTCTGATACAACTGTAGGTTCAAGTTCCAAAACCTCTTTGTTTATAAAGCACAGCCAAGACAATTCACTGACACTGAAACAATAGATCAGAAGACCACATCAATCTGTTAATCTAATACTGACTATAATAAAGTGTTCATTTTTTAGGTCAAAACAGGTTTCTTTACAGGAACATACAGGGTCCTTGGGCTCTCCCAGGGGCAAAAAAGCCTCCACTTTGTACTGTCAGTGTAGCAAGCAAGGGATCACCCTTTTCTCTTCATAGAGAAAAGCAATGAAAAATAAATTAAAAATAAAAAATAAAGAAAATCAAGGCATAGGGCTCATGTCTCCAAGGATCTTTCCTTCCAGCAGAAATCTCTTTTCTCATGTCAGATTCATGCAAGCGTGCTGCACACCACAGCCAAAATCCACGATTCAGAAACAAGAACAGTATGTGTTTGGCACAAACAAAAGGTTTGAAAGAGAGGAGCTGTGGCTGGACAGTAACTGTCTCATGCTTTGATAATCTGTCATGCAGAAGCCAATTCTCGAAGTAAACACTCCCCCAGTCAAATTTGCTGGTTTTGCTAAATGAAAGTAGAAAAAAAAAAAAACCAACCACGCTCGCACGCACAAACCAAACAAAAAACCAAACAAA
Source organism: Pyrocephalus nanus (assembly GCA_038380795.1). Classification (NCBI taxonomy): domain Eukaryota; kingdom Metazoa; phylum Chordata; class Aves; order Passeriformes; family Tyrannidae; genus Pyrocephalus; species Pyrocephalus nanus. The sequence continues at coordinate 18,905,742 of CM076259.1, forward strand.
CAAAAAACCAAACAAAAAACCAAACAAAAAACCAAACAAAAAACCAAACAAAAAACCAAACAAAAAACCAAACAAAAAACCAAACAAAAAACCAAACAAAAAACCAAACAAAAAACCAAACAAAAACCAACCAACAAACAAACACCCTGCCTCCCCCCTCCCCAAAAAAACCTAAATACACCAAAACCCCCAAAACAGTACCCACCAATTTTTTCACATGCTCATTACAAAGAACACCAACCACAAAATAGGTACAAACATGCACTTTTATTTCTCCCTCAACTCTTTGGGGTGTTTCAGACACTCAGGTTCAGCTTCTTTGCCTGATTGCAGCAGTGCCAGCACATCACAGTAGCAAGTCCAGCTCTGAGACCAGAAAAATCACAAAAAGCCATGACCCTCTCAGTCTTTTTTGTTGATGTGCTTCTCCCATATGAAAATGATTTCTTTTGGGGGTTGAAATACTTCCTAGGAGTTGACACATGCAGGTTCCACTTCTGCTGCAGCAAACACTTATGAATATACATGGCATGGCTGCACAGATCTTCCTCCCTATTCTGCAAGTTGGGCACTACTGGCCAAGGGGATTTAGATTCACATCTCCAACTCCTCAGAACACCACACCGTGGCAAACAGCAATCACCCTAATTCTGAGCTAAGCATCTTTAGCTGCTTTGTGAAGTCACTGATTTTGTATGTGCTCGTATTTTATAAATGTTTCATTTCCAGTACCTTAGTTTTCATTTTCACGAAAGAGTCAAATTTTTTTTCAGTTTCTAGGTCAGACAGCTGAAGTCCAAAGTCTTCATCCACCCAGACACCACACAGATATATATTCCTTTTAGCAGGCTAACCTCTAACCCGATTTTGTTACATATGCTTTCTGCCAGTTTCATTTGATCACTTCATCTGTCCTTTCATTCCATGCTACTCCCACTCAAGGTGGGAGTGGGAGAAAGGCAGCAAGACATGCCATTTATTCTTGTAACAGTCTCTTCCCACACAACCATAACAACACAATTAATAATCTCGCTACTTGAGTAGGACTTCTCAAAAAATTCTCAAAATCATATTAAATGTGAAGGATGCCAAAGATGCCCAGTTTTAAACCCTTCCCGTTTTAAGCTCATTTTCAGAGAAATTCTTTTTAAGCCCTGTGATCAGAGGAATGAAGCACCTCTCCAATGAAGACAGGCTTAGAGAGCTGGAGTTGTCTACCTTGGAGAAGAGAAGGCTCCAGGTACACCTTCTTGTGGCCTTCAAGAACCTAAAAAGGCTTGCAAGAGAGCTGGAGAAGGACTTTTTACAAGGGCAAGTAGTTATAGAAAAAAGGGGAATGGTTTCAAACTGAAAAAGGGGAGGTTTAGGTTCTTTACTGTGGGGGTGGTGAGACATGGAACAGGTTGCCCAGAGAAGCTGTGGATGCCCCATCCCTGGGCATCCATCCATTTAATGCCAGGCTGGATGGGGCTTTGAGCAACCTGGTCGAGTGAAAGGTGTCCCTGCCCACCCATGGCAGGAGTGTTGCGACTAGATGATCTGTAAGGTCTACTCCAACTCAAACCATTCTATGATTTTATGATTTGAACATAATTTTGGAAGTTTATCACATTACCATTACACTTATTTTACAGCTAGATGTAATTTCAGTATCTCACCTTCTCATTGTCTCTTGAAGATTTACTGCAGCATAAGAAAAAATACCATAACTGAATTTATCAGCTAGCCCTAAAAACTAAAAAGTCATATAAGCTCATGTTATAGCTTAATATCTGAATGTCAAATACAGAGATTTAAGATTTTATTTCCTGATAGCCTAATATGGTATTTTTCTTACCTGTTAGTGGGAAAAACAAAACCAGCAACCCCACTGTGTAATTTTTACTCATGAACAGTGTCATTTACTACTTCCCAGGAAAGTCAATGTAGCAATTTTCAATATATTTTTTTTTAGATATATCTCTATTATTTGAAAAAAAGAAAAATACAAGAAGCCAACAAAAACCCATAAACTTAATAAACCAGCTAAAATAAACCAGTTTTTGCACTTCAAGACTGCACATTCTGTGCTTTAAGAGAAATACTATACACATAGGCTGTCACCACCAGCTATTGCAAGAAACTCCTTCATAACCAAGGAGGATGAGATTTCAGCAGGACCTCATAACCAAGGAGGATGAGATTTCAGCAGGACCAGTCATCAGTGGTTGCCTTCTATTTTACCATCTCACCACTGATTTCCTTCTGCTGTAGAGAAATGAATACAAAAGCAAGATTATCTACTTACCTTGGTTTATCTTCCATATTGCTATGCCTTATGAAAAAACAACAGTTTTGATTGCTAACTCCAAAGCAGTAAGCCTTACAATCCTGTTACAGTATTGTTCGGGGTTGGGCTATTTGTCTGTGTTGTTTATTTCTTGAGGTTTTGTGATTGTTTGTTTGTTTTGAAATCCAAACCAGAAATAACTCCGTCTGTAATTTATTATGTCACTAAAACAGCCAGAGGCAGCTAATGTTTAGAAGGAATAATATATGATAAACATTTTGCTGTAATTCATAGGCAGACAAACCTAAAGCTAGTATGAGTCTCTTACAATGCTGTTTCTGGAAGTTAAGTCCAGCTGTGTGTCACTTGAAAGAATTATGCATGTTCCCTCTTTAAGTCAATTAGGGGGCAGGGTATTTTTCTCCCTTTGTTTTCATTTTATCACTGCATTTACACTAACTGTATGGGTAGTGGCAAGAAATGATGCACGTTCAAAAAAGAAAATCATTAATTCTGATTTCATAATTACAGGGAAACCAGCTCTTCATGTTGGTTCTCACGTGCATAAAATGAGCAACCTTTCTTCCAGCTTAGTTAGAAATAACAGGGCATTGCTTTACTGGCATTCAGAAAAATGACTGCTTGGTTTCAGTAGCACTGAGAACAAAATAAATGGTGAATATACAGAGTATTAGATCAAACACAAAAAGGAGTAGGCAGACTCTCATGAACCAGGCATCCTTCAGTCCAGCCTCCTTTCTACAAATCATGCAGCCACCCCATCTCGTATCAGGACTTCACTGCTCTGCTCCCTTGAGGTTTAGTTACTCAGGAGCAAAAGGAAAACTTTTTTAAACGTATGGTGGGGAAAGGTAGATGTACATGAGGAGGAAAAAAAAAAGTGCATGTCTTCTCACAGAGCTGTTACTGACACACTGGAAATATCAATTTTGGTTTCTTCACTCAATTCAGAAGTTCACAATGAATCAAACTTTCCAAATTATTTAGATCTTCTTATCCTATACTACAAAAAATGCTGTTATCTGTGCCTGAAATCAGTAGATCTAAAATCAGTAAGAGTACACAGCAAACCACATCATACTGACTTTTCATGTGGTATCTTTCACCATTCTCACATATGTTCCTTTCTCATTTACCTCCTTTCTCTCCCACTACATTACTTTTTCTACTGAGTTTACACTCCATAAAACATGCATTAATTTTATCCCTTAATGTAATTGATATTTTAAAGCATAAAGAACTTGTTTTAATTATACAGTCAGAGCAATTAAATTATGTCCTAGTTTTGAAAGGCTATAAAAAAGTGATTACACATTTACCTCCAAAATTCCTTTATGTTCTAGGCCTCACAAAACTTCACAAACTCTGTATCTCCAGCTGTATGAATTCTTCTCCTATTTTCAATAAACAGAAGGTAGGGAAACAAAAAAATCAAGGGAGGCTGTGGGTCACCTTGGACATCATAACATCAAGGACAGTGAGTCAAACTGTTTCAGGCATTGATTCTGAGATCCAAGACATCCTAAATCTCAAGATGCCTTCCAGTAGGAAGAAACCCTTCTCTCCTATCCAAAGCCAGATGTACATTTATAGGATCCTTTCAATCAGCTGTAGTAAGCATATATTCTTGCATGCATGCAAAATAACAGAAAAAGAATATTCTGATGATGAAGAAAAGAATATAAAGAGTAACATCTGAACAGGGCTCAGTTCTGCAGAGCTGTAAGAAAATAATTTATGAACAGATATGACTAAGTCTTTAGAATAAAAGTCCAACACTTCCATGTACCTTAACATAACCGTCTCCTATCCATATCCATCTTGCTTTATTCACTGTGTTTTCACAGTTCAGTCATTTTCTCCACTAATAAAACGCTTGGTCTAAAAAACCCTACTATATTTGTACTTAGAGTCTGATACTAGAAGAATGAACTAACCTTCTAAAGTTGAGACATACTTCAGAGTTAAGATATGAAGAAAATTCTGTATCATTTACAGATTGTCTCATGTCAAGACAATAAGACTACGCAGCTCATAACCAAGTCAACAGCTCTACTACTCCTGTCACTATGTTAAGTCGCAAAGCAAATTTTGACAGGGTCGAATACTAAGTTAACTGCACAGGAAATTAAGCCCAGTGACAAATGAGAGGTTATCAGCAGACTTCTCAAAACACTTGACACCAAAATTCTTTATTTCAATTCTCACCAATGCTTTTTGCAATGCACTAATGAGACTTGCAGGATGAGCAGAGTGGAAAGATGCTGTGATGCTGTCATCAGAAAAAATGAAAACACCACAAAGAAAGATCTGGGATTGCCTTAGAAGTGGAGTAATAGAAATGGGACAAAAGTTACAGAAATTCAAAGTTCTCCAGGACATCTCACCTAAAGTGCTGTACAGCACAAGCCTAGGCATGACAGATAATGACACAGCAACCATGGCCTAACAGCTCAACAGAAGCAGAAAAAGGAATTATACCTGGGGAAAAAGTATTAATGTTATAAATATATATAATATATATTTATATAAATATATATATAATAAAACTATACAATGACCACAGTAAAGCCTCAACTAAACAGCTCATTTCTGTTAATTTCCGTCATATAAGGCAATACTAACAGAGAAGACTGTGTTATCTAAATGTACTGTAGGCAAAATTGTCCAAGCAACAGTTCAAACACTGCCACTGACATTCTGACAAGCTGGAGTTTACTTGCCTTCTGAATGGAAGAAGTAATAACAGAAAATATAATTTCTAAAGGGAGTCAGTCAATTCCCAAATGGAATTTAAATTATCATCTGCAACTATGTGGGCATGGACTTAGTGATCCAAGATGCCCCTTCCAGTCTAAAATGTGCACTTCTTTCTTACTAACATCACTATAAATCTTCCCAATGGGCATAAACCACCTGCTTCACCCAAATGTGCCATGGCCTCTGGCCTGAAATTAGCAGTGAACATAAACTGGAAATGCAAGACTCCTCTGAGCCTACCTCAATTTTCCAGTTCCTTTAAGGAGCTTCTTGCAGCCTAACCACCCATACATTTAATACAGATCTAACGAAAATTTGTTTCTGCATATCTCTCCTCTGTTTTCCTGCTTAAAATACCCACTTGTCCCCTATGATTTTACTGGGCCTGTAACAACATGCTGCAGCCCAGTGTGTCAAGCAGAGGCTTTAGAGGCTGCCAGGAGCATCATACATCATACAGTGGGGATGCACCACCAGCCTGAGAAGGTACAGATTCATCTTTGGTCACACTTCACACTCTGCCTTCTCCCCCCACTTTCCACATTTTAATCTAGACAGAAAAAACAACCCTGATGAGGCATATGCAGATAAGACTCCATAGTCCTTGATACATATGATAAATTAAAACAAGCTGAAAAAAAACAGCATACAAATAGGAACTCTGGGATTTTTATTTGTTTTCATCTATAAAAGACAGGTATGACCGTTTTTATCACTTTTTGTGAAGAGTTTTCCTCTGAGTGAAAGAACTGCAACCCCAGACATCAGCACAGAGAGATGATCTCAAACTGGTATTACTGGTATGAGCACAGGGAGATTAAAGAATAGAAGAGATCATTAATCTGAACTATGGAAGCTTTTACTCTCCTTAGAAATTACTTCATGCTCTTAGCTTCTATAAACACCTTTCAAATTTCAGTTAATTAAGAGCTGAAGCTTTTTGAATGATCATTCCTGCAGACGCCCGAGTCAAAGGACTTTGGCAGAGTTCCCTGCACAGAACTGAGCAGTCTCTGCAGCAGTTCTACACACTGACCCACCCCAGCAGTCAAACACCACGCTCAAGGGCTCCAATCCCATAGAAGTGCAATCCACATATCCCATTGTGGCAGATGCTCACAGCTCAAGACCAAGCAGATCCTGGGTTGAATGGCTGGTTGTGGTGCACTGATCTTGTCTGGACACCAAGTCACTTCCCTACTCAGCTGGGGAGAGAAAATACAACTAAAGACTCGTGGGTTGAGATGAGGAAAGGAAAAGGTCACTCACCAGTTACCATCATAGGCAAAACACACTTCATTGGAGGAAAATAATCTAATTTATTGCTGATCAAATTAGAGTAGGATAATAAGAAAATGAGACAAAATCTTAAAACACCTTCCTCCCACCTCTCCCTTCCTTCTTGCTTTAAATTTAGTCCTGAATTCTCTACCTCCTCCCCCACCGTGGTTCAGGGGGATGGGAACAGGGGCTGTGGTCAGTTCATCACGTTTCTGCTGCTCCTTCCTCCTCGGGGGAAGATTCCTCACAATATTCCCCTGCTCCACCATGGGATCCCTCACACAAGAGGCAGTCCTCCATGAACTTCTCCAATGTGAGACCTTCACACAGGTTCTTCAGAAACTGCTCCAGTGTGGAAGGTCCCTTCCATGATGTGCAGTCCTTCAGGAACAGGCTGCTCCACCATAGGTCCCCTATGGGGTCACAAGTCCTACCAGCAGACCTGCTCCAGCATGGACTCCTCTCCCCATGGGTCCAGAGGTCCTGCCAGAAGCCTGCTCCAGTGTGGGCTTTCCATAGGGTCACAAGCTTCCTTTGGGCATCCACTTGCTCTGGTGTGAGCTCCTCCATGGGCTGCAGGTGGATATCTGCTTCTCCATGGATCTCCAAGGGCTGCAGGAGGACATCCTGCCTCATCATGGGCTGCAGGGGAATCTCTGCTCCAGCCCCTGGAGCACCTCCTCCCTCTCCTTCTTTGACCTTGGTGTCCACAGAGCCATTTCTATCACATACGCTCACTCCCTTCTCCCGCTCAATCTCCATTGTGCAGATTCTTCCACCTTCTTAAATATGTTATCCCAGAGGTGCTACCACTATCACTGATGGCTCTGTGAGTCTATCTTGGAGCCAGCTGGAATCGGCTCTATCAGACATGGGGGAAGTTTCTGGCATCTTCTTACAAAAGCCACCCCTGTAACCCCGCTGCTACCAAAACCTTGCCACGCAAACCCAATACACTGGTTCACAGAAAGGCAGCCCTCCCAATACTTCTTGCCCTACTTAAACCAGCTTTGCACAGGTCTGTGCATCAGCACAACTGATCCAACCTGCTTCTAAACTTGGTGACAGACAGCAGAGCCAGTCTCATGTGCCGTGACAGAAGCAAGCCTAGTTAATGCAGTAGCTTAATTAGCCCATTCTTGCCCTCTTCCATAAAAATGTGTGACTCTTGTTTGATGACGTGCGTTCAAAGGTCAATATGCCTCTCTATGTTCCCAAAAAGATGCTCTGATTTTCTGTTGGAAGCATACAGATATTGTGTCATTTTGTTTCAGACTGGGTGACCAAATCACAAGCCAAATACACACTTTTCTTTCCTTCATACACACGTACTCATCTTATTCCTGCTTTACAGTTTTATCCAAAGACTGATTTAAGGGACTTCATGGTCTCAGCTGACCTGTAGCCATAGAAACTTATTATTATAGTTTGGCAGACTTTCAGATATGAGGGTTAAACCTGAAACAGAAAAGCAAGGGAAAAATTCCTTATTCCATTTAGCCCATCACTATCACAAGCCCAACTCCATACTGAATACAAGCTTTTAATAAATTATACTCTCATGGAAAAGAGTTTTATATGGTCCAGATTTCCTCTGAACAGTTAGATATACTTTTTCCTATAAATTTTCATTTCTGTGAGTAGCAGTTTCACGACTGTACTTTCTTTTAAGGTATTTTCTCCTGTTCTCCATACTTTATGTATTTGCATCAACATCCTATTCCTTATTTCTGTCATTTTATCCTTTCTTCCTTTTACCACAGGTCTTCCCATACGATAATTTTCAATTTTTCCACAGCTCCATAATCTGCTCACACTTTTTTGGCATTAAAAATCAGGAGAAACACCTGAGATGCTGTGATATATGTAACTCAAAGTGGAGAAGAGAAAGCAATTAAGTTTGTTGCATTGTGTCTTTCACTTGGGCGCTTTCTGGAGAATTAAAGTGTGCATTAAGCTAAGCATAACACTTTTGAAAGCATACAATTATTCATAAAGATCCCTTGTGCTTAGCTTTATATTTTTCCCCTAACAAAATTTAGTGCCAGTTGCAAACATCAATAAAGAACATAGCACCTAAGAATATCTAACACACCCACTTAAGGTACTATATTGGCACTTAAAAACTAACCTAGTAAAACTTCTGAAGGGCAAAACTAAAACAAAAACTCAAGAGTGAAGTATAGTGATCAATCTTACACAAACATACCAAGCTTTCACAGCGACCAAGACATGTTCCTGCATGTATTAGAGCAGGCCATTCTGCTTTCTGCTCTGAGCACTAAAAATCCTAGAGGAGAGCTTTCATGCCAGACTAAGAGAGACAGACACAATTGTAAAAATGCATAATTTAAAGTCATTTTGTGTTTAAAATATACCAGTACAGAACTTCACTAGTTCAATGTTTTAATAAAGAAGCTATATATGCAACACAGAGCAGATATCAGACCACAGGGATCTTGGCAGCAGAGCTGCCACCTCCAATCTCAGCAGCAGAGCTGCCACCTCATAACGGAACACAATTAGTTTGTCAGCACCAGAAATAATCAGGGACTTCCGTGTTTATTTAGCATGTTTAATAATAACAAATACAAAGAACCCCTGCTATTTGCAAAGGTGAAACTTAACTGGCATGTCTGCATGAGTTATTCCACTGTGAAGACTCACACTGCTAAAAAAATTAAATGCTTTCTAAGATCAGTGAAAGAAATTAAGACAAAGCAAGCAAGCAAAACCTCGGCAGAACAGGGGACTTGATTTCAGTCGACAGAAGCTACACAAGACCTGACTTCTACTAAGGACAGCAATGGTACAATAAACAAGCCCTGCAATTTGACATCAAAGGAGTTTTGAAAGGACAGTACATTCCATCAGGAAATCACTATTTTTCTTCACTTCCTGACATTTTACAGTAACTACCCAAGGGACATGAGAGACTTCAGCCTTAGTCAAATAAAAATCCAAGAAAAAAATAAATAATAATCTTGTTTTCCTGATATAGACAACTTAATTGGAAGAGCTGCTAAAGTGACCTTCCAAGTGATGTGGTGTAATTAGGATGCTCCACTTTCACAGCATGTAAATGAATTAAAGCCAGGGAAGGTACTGGACAGCTGCCTTGGCACTTCAAACACCCAAAGGTGTTTTTGAAACTGTGTGTGAAGGGACATATAGTCCATCTTGGAAATAATTCTCTTAAGAGGACAATTCAAGAGCACACAATTAGCTGGAAACTGTGAATCCTGAGAGCACCTTGCTGTGCCTCTTCATTACCTTGGCTGATGAGGCAAGGCCGTATGAGAGCTGTAGTGAAACAGGGGAATATGACAGCAAGATTGTCAGGGACTGAGAGGGGAAAAAAAGAAGGGAGGAGTGAAAAAGGAAAAAAAAACTCAGGCATCAATTTTCTCAAACTGTGGAAAAGAGCAAAAACTCTGAAGTACACATATGCTTTTAAGGACAAGTGTCTTCAAAGCAGCTTCAGCTTCAGTCCAACTTCAGCAACAAGTCACTTAGTAGGAAGAAAAAAGGGTTCAGGATGTCGAGAAACAGACCATGCTGGTGCAGAAACCATTGCTGTGCAGCACAGTGTGTATGCTCTTCTTCATCAAATTCCAATTCAAGATATTATCTAACTTGTATTTTCAATATAAAAATGCAGTAAGTAATAGAAAACTCTAAGTAGTACTTTTATTTCTTTATAATAAGGAAATAAGTCACACACTATATGAAAATAGAGTGATCAGGAGTCCCCTCACACCACTGAGTTTTTCCCCTCAGTAGAATGTTTCTACTGTATCATAATAGGAGAGGGAGCACAAGGAAAAAAGGCGCCTGCAGAAATATATGTTAATCTGTAGGCACCAGTTTATGAAAATCTTTGCTAGAGTTTCCTTTCTTGCCTTGCATTTGAACTTGCACAGCTTTTGAGGAGTAAAGCAAAACAAAAGATTGCCATGTAGTAACATTAGGGAGTTTAAAGCACATTCAGTCAGCATGCCCAATACCTCCATTAAAGGTTGAAAAGAAAATAATTCTGTATTTCCTTAATGAGACAAAAAAATGGAAATAGCAGCGTTTGGATCATCATCTGTTGTATTGCTGCCTTCTACTCCGTATTCTCAAAAAAATGAATTGCCGACTAAATGCTTTATGTCATTTATTTTAAAATTAAAAAAATCCTACTTTACTAACAGATCACCAGGAAAAATTTATAATGAAAAATGGGCTTTAATAATATTCAGTACACACAGATTCACAAGAGTTTATTGGTAATAAAAGCCTTAATTACAGACTCAATTATTGATAGACATAAAAGAAGTACAGTTATATCATTTTTATAAGCTGTGAAAAATATAAAATAGAAAGCAAAGAAACCATTCCTGGGTTTTATTGCTTCATGTCAGTAAGAGATTATTTATTTATTTATGAAAAAGAGTTCTACAACAGCCCTCATTCCTTCCTTTCCTTCACCTTTCATTTAGCTTTTTCACCTCCATCCAATTTCTCCTGTCATCCAGTAACAGAGTCCTGCTCAGGGTTACTTAAATTATTTAACTGTCATTTCAGATGACTTCAGGAATGACTTCCATTGAGTCTTCTAGCTGTCCAGAAGCAAGCCAGCCAGTTACTGCTCCCCCCTGCAGCAGCACTGCTTCAAGTGCAGCAGCAGCATTTTTTAGTGGGACAAGCCCATCTGGCCAAGACGAGAAAGTGATGGTGGCAAACCACAGCGAAATCCAAACCCCTCCTCTAATCTCTGCAAAGGGCTGAGCTGACTCATATGTCCTTCTCCTCTCCACACAAGACATTGAAAAAGAGTCTTGTAAGTCTTTTGTATAGCTCAGGCAGCTCTGAGCTGATGTTCCACAACACAGCAACAAAACTAGAAGGAAAATTGCATTCTTGACAGTGCAGTTGAGCAGAACATCCATAAATCAACTCCTAGCACAGCACCACACACGCAGCTACCATCTTACCATACCAGATTGCTGTGCTCATTCAAGGTTTCTTACACAGCCCAACCAGCACTTAGCATGCCAGAAAACCACTGCCAGAAGACACCTGCCTCAAACCTGTAATCCCCTGCTCTCCAGAGCTTGTTAAACCTGTGTGATCTGTCATCTGGATTCCCTGCCACAATTTGTGCAAGAAGCTGAGGCAACTTGAGAAGACATGTATGATCCCAGAGAATAGAAAAACAGCCCCACTAAATATAGATATCAAAACCTGAATGACAATCGAGCCAGTTGGCCTACAGGAGGTTGCTATTCTTAGCATTGCTTCCAGTTAAATAAGTATTTCTGGGTTAAATAAAGATATTAAGTGTACCTAGAAATGCTTTCATTTTCACTGCTGTTGCAATCTGCAGCTGGCAGTGGAGTTTCTCAGTGAGGACCTGGGAAGAAGAAAACAACAAGAAAATTCTACAAACTGAAGAGAGATTCAAATAGATGCCATCTATCACTTAAAAATAGAGGAGTAGTCAGAACACTAAGTCAGTTTAAAAAAAAAAGATCATACTGAGACAGAAAATGAAATTAATGAGAGCCTGACTAATGCCAATGAAATGCTCTTTGGAAAACAGGGGGCCTGTGATACAGAGTGATTCAGAAACTAACTGGTCTATGAAAGCTAGCTTTGAAGAAGAAATAACAAATAACTGTGATAAATAACTCCAAAATTAACAGAGCAAGAATAATTTTTTTCTTAATTAAAAGAATATTAAAAATGAGCACATACTCAACAGGTAAAATACACCGTTTCAGCAGAGTTTACCGTGCTCATGGCAAAATAAACAAATATTAACAGAATAAAGAGGTACAAGACCACCAGTTTCACCAAAAATTAATTTCACCTCAAGCAAAATAACCAAGAAACACACACAAAAAAATGAAATATCGTACTGGTAAATAATGCCTGTTCTTGTGATCTGGCTAGCAGACCAATATGATCTGACCATTTCTGATTCCTGCAGTTTCAGATAAAAACTTCAGAAAAAAAAGAAAAAAAACTGAGGGTTACATTTCGCACAAGATCTTTTTGATTTAAATATTTCAGTGAAATAAAGGAGGCAGAGGATTGCAACTCTCACAGGATGTGCTGCCATCCAGCAGAAAAATAAGACACAATGTCTGTAGAAGCCCCCAGAAATACCATCATAGAAGAGAGACAATAATCAAACACTGATGCTAGAACATTTGAACAAAGTTATTTTTGATAAGAAGGTACTTCAAAATAAGAACATGAAAGATTGCTGTTGTATGAACAGCAAATACTGGTTTGAATGGGCTAGCAGGACTGAAAGATTGGCAATTTTATGGCCCAATGCATTCGTAGCTGGTCACCAGCAACAAATAACTTCTGCACACAAAGAAATTTGGATCCTTGTTGACAATAATTGGAGGAAAACAGAAATAACAAAAAAAGAGGAGTTATCCTTTGTTACTATCCCTCTTATCTGTAAATTCTGAACAACGATGTGGCTAAACTAACCATGCAGAGATGCAAACATTCTTTAAACTCACAAAGCTGAAAGTAATCTGTGCTTATAAGTGAAATAAAAAAAAAAAGTGTTTGACTAATGAGAAAATACACACCATCATCTTTGTTGTGGGATGAATGTAAATAGAGCTTAGAAATCGAAGGGCTTGATCCTCATCTTTCACAAGCCAATTCAAAAGACTTCAGGAAAGAGAAACATTTCTCCCTCATCTCCCTAAAATGCAGCACGTAGAAATACACTGAGATAATGTGCGGGCATTTAACAAAAATTATTACAGCTTCTAACCTTTGCTAACCAGTTCCAGGGCTAGGTAATTGATGATAAAAATGAAACTGCATTTACTATTTGCTAACTTCTGATAAGCAGTAGCTATATAATTGATTCTTCCTTTCAGTATTCATCAAGCTGCACTGGTATAAAAGCCTGTATGTGAAACACCGGTATTTTATTTAACAGTTCATCTGTTTCACTGCCTATTTTCCCTCTATGGAGGAAGGCTGAACTGAAATTGCCATAAAAAAATTATATGGACTACTTCAAGGTATTTAGTGTTACTGCTGGGTAAATGACATAAGATGGAATGAGATGAAAGGTTATCAGAAGTTACTACTTTTCTGGGAGGGAATCTGTAAGTCAGGCACAATTATTGGTCATTGTTTCACAAGTCTCTCAAGAAGATCTGTGCCACAGAAAAATCTCGTAATCTTGTGTTTCTTCTGGCACCATCATTCAAGAGAGCACCCGAAGCTTTGGCAGGACCAAAAGGGAACAGGCATTCTACTTCCACAGCTCTGATGACAGACAGATACGCAACTCTCCACCACCTTTCAATGACTTTCCCTAAGAAGACACACAAAATACACTCTAGCCTTTATTTCTTCCACTTATTCTCTTAAAGGTTTTTTGCTTTCCTTTCTCATTTCTTCTTGTTTCAACTTCTGTTCTCATATTTCTTCATGTGCTTATGGAAAAAGAAAAGCCACAGCTCCTTTAACACGTTCCCTCTATTAAATACCACCAGCAGTAAGACTCCACTTATTCTCTGTTTTCTCCTTCAAAACCTTGAAAAGGACTATAGTCTCCAAGGCATAGTTTGGTAGAAAAATTCTGATTAATTAGCTGTATCTGAATAGCCTGCTAATATAAACACAGCTCTCATCAGCATGTGTATTCCTGGCAGCATAACAAACAATTCTCCCTCCTTCTTCCTCTCCCTTTCTTTGCTTTTGATGGTGCAGTCTGCTCACGTAAGCACATCCATGCTAGCACCTGTGCTGTTCTAGAAGCATCAGAGTAACATACAGTTCCTGAGCAATGTCTGTAAGATAATTAGCCCAGAGATCTCCTGTGTATCTCTTTGCAAAAAACCCCACAGCTTGTGTTCTATAAACCACAAGGAGAAAAGAGCAGCGTTCTTTACTCTTCTACATAGTCTCCTGTTGCCCTAGAGCACAAGTCTCTCCACATGGTCACTCACAAAAATAGGTCAAGGCAAATTACTTCAAATCCTCATCACATTCACTTCTGATGGATTCCAACTTTCTTCACATTTACAGCAGACCACTTTTCTCCATGCCTTAGTTATTCCTAGACTGGGAAATTTTGCAAACAACTCCGAGGTGTTATTTAAGATGACAGATAAGCCTGTGATTAAAAGATTCATGTTGTCATGCTATTATAGGCACAGTTAGAGCAGGACAAAAAAACAGTTAGGCCCATTCATATCCCATTCATGTCTTCATTCCAATTCTTTCTTTAGCCTAAGCACAAATTCAAGTAGAAAGCACTATGCCTAAAGATCAATATTCCACTGACGTGCTTGTCCACTGCAAAGAGAACAGAGCACACAGTAGTGTTTAATAACTCCCACTTTCTACAAGTCTTGCTTCATCACAATTTTATGCACTGTGAGCCAAGATTTTACAGGATTCTACTTATGCCAAGACTACTTTTTAATTACTTAAGTCTCTTGTAGCTAGTCAAGGTGATCCTTCCTTCACTTACATTGTACAATATTCCAGTCTAAAGAAAACAGATACGCAGGAGATGGAACAACCTAAATTATCATTATTCACAATAATTTTGTAAAATATGCTTCACTGAAATGCAATATTAAAAAAATACAAGCTGAAACTAAAACTATTCCGGGAGTTTATTTTAAATAGAAATAACAATAAAGCACTACAATATCTTGTTAAAAAGTGGGACACAAACAACACATGAATGGGACATAACTGAATTAGTCTACACTGCAAAATAAACAAGTAATCATCATCACAGGATTTGATAGTCATGCATTTAAACATATCCTAATCCCAAAACTAATAAGAAGGCATAACTATAAAAATAGATCTCTCATGTTAAGTCTCATAAAAGTCACAAAACTGCAAATCTGCTCTAAAGGATTTCCTCACATGTTAATTAACTATCATAAAATACTGTGATGAGATAATCTCAGTTTATATAGAAGCATTTTCTCCATTTAAAATTATACTCAAGAAAGCTTAGTAAGCTGCATATTCCCTGCTGACAGGGACAAAACAAATATTTCCATTCTCATATATTATATTTTATATATGGAAAAACCATGTGTGTGCAATTTAAAAATGGAGGCTTAAAAAGTCAGCCAAAGAGGTGAATTTGCATCAGACTCAGGAAGACTGAACTAGACCAATCCCCTAACTAAACTATTTCTTTGCAAGGAACAGAAAGGAACTACAATTCATAGACAGTATTCAGCATCTTAACAGCCTCTACACCACCACTTACAGCTTACCGTATCCTGTGCCCCCTCTGCATGGGCCCTGCAATCTCTAGCCTGAAAATCAGGTCCTTAAGAATCTAAATACGCAAATTCAAAGCTGTGTGTTCAAACAAACACATGCTGAATCATGGCCCAGAACTATTCTGTTAGCTTACTTTCTAGATTTTGTGACTACGCAAAACTGCTGTTGTAGGTTTACAGAATCTGCCATTTCTTCGGAATTGGTAAAAACACAGTGTGAGAACATGGGCTGCTTCCTTGCAGAATGAGAGCTTCTTGACCATCTTGAATGACCAGTATAATGCACACCACCCCGGAGAACAGCTGATGGCCCAACAGGGCAGAGTCAGACTTTTAGGTCACCCCGTGATTATGCTCAGCATATGCCACCCTTCCCCTGACACATTACCTCATACACCAAGTCTCTTATAAGGACTAGAAGAAAACATTCAGGTTTTTTCCTCCCCCCAGAAAGACTGTCAGTATGAAATGAACAGCTTTTCAGTTTATCTGTACTGACCCCCCAGATGGAGAAGGGAGGTTGCCTAGAAAGGGTGTGTTAGCCCAGGTGGTCACCCTATGAGCACAAGCTACATATGCCCAGGGTAAGAACAGCTTTGAGAAATCCCTGTGGGAAAGCAGAGGTGGCTTCCTGAAACAGGAAATAACACTGAACTGTATGGGTGACAAAAGGGGAACAACAGAGGTGGTGGCGTGGCAGTATATGGACTTTACTGAGGGGGACAGCCTGCTAAATTTTGTCAGGTGAAAGAGGAGGCAGAGTGACTGCCAAACCCAGTGGAGGACGTGGTGATACAGACAGGGGAGGACAGGCAATGCCTATCTTGAAATTGCGTACTCCCTGCTCCCTGGTGTCTTTTCTATGTGGTTCTACTCCTCTCCCTCAATATACTCTGATCAGGGGTTCTCCTCAATGCCTCTATTTTCAAGAATGCTTTCTGCTGTCCCACTGCAATTTGTTTTACTTAGAAGCCGAAATCCAGCTGCCCTTTCTGTGCATTCAACTAATCTCATCCATCCACGTAAGGGGAAGAGGCAGCACATGCTGGCTCCGCAAGGCTGTGCCAGGCCCCTCTGCTTCCTTCCTCCTACCACTGCCTGCCTGCTTCCCACCTCCCAGGTTCTCCACTGCAGGTACCACTTCCCAATCGTTCTTCAGCTAAGTGACAAGCCAGATCCAAAAGCTGGGCTCCCCTCAGGTTCAGCCAACTGTTCTCTGGACAAGTCTCATGCACACCACCTACAGCTCCTCCTGGCCACCACAATGACTGTCCCTCTTTTCCCAGCGGCATCCTTCTGCAGGCCTTCCCAAATGACACTGCAACCTTTCCAATCTCTGTTGCAAAGACCCCTTTCCATGATTTTGCCATTTTTTTTTTCCACAGACTTTAGTTACAAACCTGGTTTAATACACTGGAAGTAAGCTCTTTACCTTTTATTCATGTATGCTACTCTCTGCCAAGATGCTGATCTGCATCTTTGGCCTAACCACCAACTACTGACAGCAAACTTCTCTTTCAGCTAGTTCATAAATGCACCAGTCATAAATATTTGCTTACAGAGCAGTGGGAGCAAACTGAACTTTTAAGTATACACATTAATATACCCTGTCAAAAATCTAAAGTGCTGCTCTTGCAATTCTAAATACTCTAGGCTTTCCTTAATTGTTCTCACCTCTAAAGTCTTCACTCTCCAAAGCCTACAGATTATAGAGACGTATACCAGTAAAAGACACAGTGAAGTTTAGCAAACAATATGCTAGCAGAAAAATGTTTTTTATTTCTGCCTGAAATGTTCTCAAATATCTTTTGATGTTCAAGTGCTGTTTATAAATCAAAACCTCCTTTATTATGTTATTTTGCTTTCTTTAAACCAGAGATCTACACCTTGTTTCTTAAACCTCACATGCCAAAAGAATAAAAATTGGTGGGCAAGAATTTCAGTATTCCATTTTTGTATTTTTTTCCCTTTCCTATGATTTGACGAACTCAACTTCATTCTCCCCTTCTTAATAAAATGGCAGAAAAGTGCAGCTTTTGCATCCAACTCACTTCACAAAACTTTAAACCTCCACTCACGTGTGTCATCCGTAGGGGAGATCACACATGACACTATACAAAATACAGCACCTAGAAGACATAGTTAAAGCCCACATAAAGGCTCAGTCCCAAATCACACAGACACTGATGCTCCTCAGCTACAGCAGTAGCTGGTGGTGCTGGCTGACACTGCCAGGCTGACACTGCCAGAGTCACGAAACAGCCTCGCCCCTTTCTGCAGTAGAAGGAAGAAATACCGTCTCACAGGAATTGCTACTCCTGCTGCAAAACCTGGTGCAAGCTGGACTTCCCTGAGTTTTCTGATCTGGACATGTTTTGTTCAAGTTCAGATCATAGGGCAATTTCTCTGCTCTGCATACCCCTGACACTGGGAGAGCTCTTTAACATACAGTTCATCTGGTACGTCTGCCAAAAATACCTTGCACAAAATTAAGACTCACAAACAGCTTGTTGGCAATAGAAACTACCAAGGATGTGCATCCATTGCAGAAGAAGACTATATAAAATTATGTAGCCTTACAGTTGCAACTGGAGTATTATGGAGCAGCCAGAGGCCACAAAATGTTCATTATGTTTGAAGTATAGCTCAAGCAAATGCCACAAGAAACATAAAACTCAATTTTTTCACCACTAGAGTACCAGAGTTAAGGTTAGACCACTCAAATCCTTTTAAATTAAATGCATGCTGTGGTACTTCCACCCTGACTTAACAGCCCAGCAGCGCTGACATGTCCAAGGAAAAGTGCTCCTCCCAAGCCACCCTCAGTCCTAATTCACAAGTTTCCTTCTGTTTACAAATACCACTGTTTGGAATGCCTGGCATACAATTTCACTTACTCCAGAGAACACTGATCACTTTTCTCTTTCTGTATTTAACACAAACAAAAACCCCCCAAAACCCAAACAAACAAACAAAAACCACACACATACAAAAAAAACCAAAGAACCCTGAAGCCACATCCAGTCCTAAAGTCTTCCCTGACCAGAGGGAATCAAAGAAACTTTGGAGGTTCTTTTAACTTTCAAGTTGCTGCTGAGGAAGATAATGGGACACTGCTGAACGTAGCATTTTATTAGCAGATGGAAGATTTAGGTCTTAACCTCACACCTGGAATTAATGCAAGCCTCAGTAACATTTCTGGTTTTCTAATAGCTATCCTTCCCTCCTTTCCTAAAGACAGTAACAGTTCAGCCATAAAGAAAGAAAAGAAAAAGCACCAAAACAACATAAAAAAAAAACACCAAAAAGCCAACTAAACCCAAACCAGACTTCATGAAAAGTTTTAGCAGTATAAGATATAAATTGCACTACTCCCTTAAAAATTTCTATTACCACTTTTAATTAACAGGGTCCATCAAGTTTTGTGTAGTTTCTCACACTCTGTAAGAAAACTTGCAGCTGTGAGCCACCAACCTCCTTCTGTGGTTATGAAGAAAAGTCTGTACTGTACTGTATTTCCAAAAAATTAACAGATATTGACTTTATTGCACAAAGAGAACCTCCTCACAAGGAGTACTGGTCCCCAGCATGCTCGGCACTCTGCTCTTTCACGCTTACATGGAAAGCTTCTCAGAACAATCACTGCTGTTTACAGATGCTGACACCTCACAGGAAGACTATAAACCAGCTGAAACAACAATAAAAAGCAAGCTATGTATGTGGCTTTTGTGAACTGGAATCCATACCTAAGGCACCCCCCCATACCAAGAGACCTGGGTTTTTATATATACTCACACAAAACTTCCAAATGTGAATCTTCTATGTGGCCCTCAGGAGTAACCATATGTAAAAATAAGAATAATACACAGTGAGAAATAGTTTAAAAGCACCGCTTCTGCTCAGAAAAAATAATAGGCTTTTGGACTGAACCATCAAATTCAGTCTTCAAAACTACTCCCACATCTAATAAAACTGGAATGAGAATTCCAGCTAGAAACAACTCACCTGCCTCTCCTCCTCTGGGTGCAGGTATCACCCCTCCTAACACCCTGCTTCTTTCTAGATAAAGCTTCTGGTAGGTCACGCTCATCCACTCAGCATTCATTAAAGAAACACACTGTGTTATTCATCCCTCTATGCCCTGTGCCTCTGGTGCAATGGAAAGAGAGACAAAGATCACAAGCATACCTGGTGTGCTGAAGCCCATCCTTCCTTATCACTGCTGTACTTGCAGAAGGACACAATGATTAAAAAGTGACCCACAGAGTGCTCTGTGCAGCAGTCAGAGCAGAAGAAACAATGGGATGCTCCTAAAGTAAGTAGGTACTCTCTGAACTGCTGCAGAGAGGTATGCCCACAGCAAAAGGTAGGAAGTTCACTTGCTTAGAAGGAATACAGACCCTTCCCCTCTTACATAGTGGAAATGAAACGGCCACCATGGACCTACAGGTGATCACCGTCACAGACAGTTCCTGTCTGCTGGCTCTTGAGCTTCATGCTGTCCAAGAATAACTCCAAAGCTGCCCACTCCAAGCTCTTCTGCCATGGTGGCTGCAGTAGCACAAGTCCCCTTCTGTGGGATGACAGCCAGCAGGCTCTGCAGAGCCTAACACTGCCAGCATGCCCCAACACCCAGCTACATTCCCACTCCCACAAGACCCTTAAAAAACCCACAGTTCTCGTTTCCCCTATTCCTATCCTTTGGTTCTCAGGCAGACACAATACATCTCTTACAGCCCTCTGATACACCAACATTTTGATACGCAGGCCAGAAAGTTTGCCTTCCTTGTGCCTGCAGACATCAAGGACTTAAGCTCTTTTGAGATAAAGGAAGAACTTTCTTACAGAGCAGGCATACACTGTGTTAAGACGCATAAAAGATGCCAAAAATTTCTGTGAATCTACTGAAAAACGGTTAACCTGCACTTACATCCATGGTACTCACCTTTGCAACATGCCACTTATTTTCCACTATCTCAAAAGTTTTAGACTCCTCCTCCTCCTGCCCCTAGAAACTGTGCAGAAGTTTTGGATTTAACACTGCAAGGTACTTAAAGTGATAAGCAATGACAAGAAATGACCTGCAGACACAACTGAGTCTGGATGAAATACCAGAACCTGACCCTTACCAAGCCTGCAGGTGAACTTACAGGAGCCCTACTCCGACATCAGAGATTCACGTAGACACTTAGGAATTTGGTGCTGTGGGGCACCCTATATTAACTGGGGTTAAACCTTTAGGGTAAAGGACTTAAACTTCAAAGCCAACACAGAACATGTTACATCATTCAACAGCAGCATGATGAGCAAGGTCAAAATGAACTCTGAAAAGTTACCCCTCCAAAAGTCTTGTTACAGAAGGCATGTCAAGAGCTAAACTACTAGAGCAAAATATTTTCTAACACTAAATATTTAACAAAACAAAACATATTGTGGCAGAACTGCTTTAATAACCATAATTACTAGAACTACTTTATTAACCTATGGTTTTATAAACCTAGAGTTTTATAAACTCTGCCTTACTAAATTCTTTTCTGTGCAGAAACACAATAGTAAGAAACATAATTCACTCCTATAAACTGGAAGCTGGTGGGACATTCATAACATGGACTTCCTTATTGCTTCTGTGTGTAAGTAAAGTTCAAGATTAGCAATAAGTTGCAGAGAAGTTTGAAAACTGAGGAGTAATATTAAAAACACTTGACAAAAATCTCAGTCATAAATTAAAGTTGGAAAAATTATCCCCTTGCTAACCTTTAAAGCTGTCATGTCTAACATGCAAATGTTTTCTGGATATATATCACCAGTTGTCAGTGAACTATTTGCTAGCAGTATCAGAAACTTTCAACTTCCCCAATTTTAGAAAGCAAATCCCATCATGGTGTGTCACTGTGTGAATTTCAAGATAATATTTACCCTATCATCTTCTCCATATGCAAGCATTTGATATGCTGTATCAAGAAGGAAGGAATTGATTTAGCATCCTTCTCTCTTCTGAAGTTACGTGGCTACATTGAAATTCCCCAAATCTTGCCTAAATATTCCATTCTCTATCCTTTTTCTGTTCCACATATGGCTTTGTAGGTAAGGGATGTTAAGTCATCTCTGCTCTCTAAAATAACTAGAACATGCCAACAAACACACATGCTTTTATCTGGACGAGTCACAGAACTTGCTTTGCTAAACACATGCTCATTTCTACAAAATTCCGTGCCAAAAGGGAACAATACATAGGTTAATACTCTAGATATCTAATCAACAGCAAAATAATTCAGAAGCTGCAATTCAAGAACCATATCTCACAAATAACATTAAGATCATTCTTGCATTCAACTGTCCATTTTTAAGCCCAGTTCAACCCCAATATTCTCTGCAGACTACCCAGTTGCAGACACTTATGTGAACATTCACTATTCCACCCTTCAAATAAACTGTATCAACTCTCTAAAACATAAGCCTTCTCAATTCTTCCCGGCTAGTGTGATAAACTCACTCAACTCAATGAGTTCTTGAAAAAAAAGTTGTTCCATTTCCTAAAATAAACCAAGAACAATACCAAACTCTAAACCCATCAAAAACTCACATTAAAAAAACTCCAAAGTAACCAAACCCCGAAAAAAGTCAGTTGTATAAAATACCACACTTAAAACGAGCTGTACACAAGACACATGTATTTTGCTTTCCAATATTTATGGTTATTTTCTCTAGTTAAATTGGGGAAAAATGGATAAAAAAAATGCAAATTCTGCAGTAAGTTAAATGATAAAGGGCACTAGTGCAGAATTCATCTGCTTTAAGAATAATGCTGAGTTCATTACAAGTTTATTTGAAGGCAATTGGATCTAAAGGATTTTTTTTTTAAAAGTGGTGGTCTTTAAATGGGACTTCATAATTAGTTTCAAAATCATCTGATAAGAACTAATATTTTAAAAAGGAAACGATTCAAGAAAATAAAGTCATAAGTTTGCAGAGCAGTTACCTGCTTTCTGTGTGTACCTATTTTTATATTTAGAGACATGGAATGGGTTAAAAGCATACCAGCACACACCTAAGATGATTTCTTTCCCAATGACCCTGTTTACAGAATGGCATACATATTCCAGTTTTCCTTTAAAATAATCCTAGAAGAACTTACTGGAAAAAAATAGTTTTTGTAAAATAAAAGTCCTACTAATACATCTTAATGGAAGTGTTCTAGTTTTCTCTCATCACAACTATCAATCTAGGTCAATCATTCCCTTACCCTGTTTGTACCTTATTTCAATGCCACACCACTCTTGGCCCATTCCATCCTTGGACATATCCTCTTTTTATCCTAATTCTTTTTGAGCTTCTCCATCAATCTCCCTGCCCCCCTACCCAGACAAGAAAATATCACTTAAAAACTGGAGTCTGTAGTGTATCCACCTAAAACACACACAAAGCCTTGCAGCAAAAGAGAAGTATCTCTAATTGAGTCATCTTTTTGGGTTTGCCTACTCTGTGATTCAGATTTGTCCTTCCTTCTCCTTCATAGAACAGGAAGCCTGTGAGGAAACTTAGATGCTTTCAGAAACAAAGCCTGGCACTACAGAACACTGCGAAGAAACAAAGACTTAATATAACTTTCAAGCTGAAGCCAGAGGTCTGGGAAAAGCTGAGACACGCTGCTTCTAACAGTAAGGTAGCGGAGCTCCCTCTATTGAATTAGCTGCCAATATCTCTTCAAAGTTTACAAGATGCCAGCTATGGTCAGAATCAACGTTCTATTAAAAGCTCAACACCTTCCAGCCTGGACAACTGGGATGAACCCACCAGGTACACTGTATGCAAGAGACAGCTGAGGGAAGGGACAGCCACCACACAGAGCTCCTGACACATGCCAAAATGTGACTGCCTGCCAGGGCTCCAGCCCTGGGGACTCCTGCTATCCTTGGCTGATATTTGAGAGTTTTCCCTCAGGTCCAAAATTGTGGTGACCAAAACCCATGATTAACGATGCCAGGGGGTACTACAGATGGTGCTACCACAGCACAAAACGCAACCCATGAACGCAGTTCAAACATTTGAAGTTTTTCTTCATAACAAGGGTTAACTATACAGAGTATAACCTGAGAACAGAATATATGGGTATAAAGACTGCTGAGAAACTCATTAAATCATCGAATGCACTTTTTGCTTCTTATCCAGGCAAAAGCATAGTATTTCCATCGCTACTGAAAGCACTTCAAATGCTTCCTAACCAAACATTATAGAACTGTTCTAACCCTGATAACCTCTAAAAATCATACCCTGAAGCTGAAGGCACTCTGTCTTGCTCTCTCCACTGTTTTATCACTATCTCCCTATTTTTACCTCCCAAAAGAGGCATATTTCTTATCAACAATAAATATACCAGTTCAGTAGAGGAAGCAGTTGTTCTAGTAACTAAATATTTATT
Organism: Pyrocephalus nanus; assembly: GCA_038380795.1. Classification (NCBI taxonomy): domain Eukaryota; kingdom Metazoa; phylum Chordata; class Aves; order Passeriformes; family Tyrannidae; genus Pyrocephalus; species Pyrocephalus nanus. Next base: position 18,929,782 of record CM076259.1, read on the forward strand.
TGTGTTTCTAGAGATGTATATGCATGATAACAAATCCAATTTGATCTTAAGATAGGCAGATTTCACCACTTTGGAGCAGTAGATTAACATCCACCCTTGTAGGACCAGTTGCAATTCAAACCATCCTTGTTAAAACCCACTGGGGAGAACAAAACAAGACCAGAGAAGAAAAAAGGAAGAAACTTGATCTGATATTGCCAGAATACTGGATTTTCAGAATATTAGGTGTACTGCAGTCTCTCCTCTCTAAATTATGAGATTCATTTTCAAACATATTAGAGGCAGAAATGTACAGCCTCCTTCAATATTCCTCCTGTTCCCATTAAAGAAAATACACCAAGATAAAGAACATGTAGGTCAAAGCCTTGTCTTCTGGGAAGATAACAGTCAACAGTTTCAAATCAAGGGGAGTTGTTACTATTCAGTTTTTCCTGGAAAAATCACGTTCTACTTGAGTCAATTCTAATTATCACCCTAAAGCATTTACAGTTCTTCAGGTCTCTCATTTAATCATCAGTTCATGGAAGCGTAACTTTTTTTCTTGAAGGCAGAGGACTTTGAGAAAAATCATCATATTGCAACAGGTCCTCATTTCTCTTACAAATATGGCCTTGCAGTTTACATGCATTTTCTAATAAAAAATTACTGCATAAACACACTAGTCACCCCAAAAGGACTTTGAGTAGCACTGAAGAGAGTCTGAAAAGTCTCAAAAACCAATACATAAAGTCTCTGAATCAGAGATGGCAGAACTCAATAAGACCATACTAAGAAACCATACCATTAGTGATGTGAAAAAAAGAGTTTCCACAATCAGCATGGTATTTAAAAACCCACAAACCTCCCATGCGTAAAACAGCAGTGGAACAAGAACTGCAAACAAGACCTTGAGTCAGCTTATCTCTGATCATCATGTAGTGCAGGTCATGTAGTGCAGGTCACAAAAAGGGGAAACAGAATATTGATCATCTAGTGTTAGGAGATCGAACGACAAATTACAAAATAAGCACATTCAGTCTCTCAAGTAATACTGTATCTCAAAGTATTGACGCTAAATTGGCTCAGTTGGTTGGAGCAGGATCAATCCCAATACAGGTCATTCACTTAAAAGTTGGACTCGATGACCCCGGTAGGTCCCTTCCAACTCACAAAATATTCTGATTTCTGTGATTTCCAAGTATACACAGACAGGTCTGGCTCCTCGGCAGTTGGTTTTCTATTCAGTGATCTGCTTTTGTTTCACTCAAGCATTCTAAAACCACTTCGAAAAAAAAAACCTCTCCAGAAAGTCCTGTGGTAGAACCTAAGAAAAGCCCGTGGTGGCGTGATGTGGTATGACCAGTCAACACATTAAAGCTATTGCTGCTACAGCAATGCTTGTTTACATTTGGTGCAGAAGGACCTCATAGGAAATTAAGACACAACGTCATGGAAATCTGCAGTGAGCACTCTTATAGTTTAAGACTATAAACCACACTACTGAAAGTAGCATTTTTTCAAGAAAACAGAGAAGACAGTTTTATCCAGATCACATAGATCTAATTTTCATTATGCAAAACACTTAATGCTATTTGCTTTATTTTCCCCTTTATGTATCATCTTGTATAAATATTTGGAGATTCTCTGCCCCAAAAATTTCTGCTGGAAGTACATAAAAAAATAGCTTAACTTCTTCTACAAAGAAATATTAAACTTTTTTACCCTGGGATTAGATATTAACATCCTAGGCTACTTTCAGGAAGGAGAATGGATGGTAATGTAAGGAAGGTTGAAAAGTGAAAATAAGATGTCTTGGAATTAAATATGACAGATCTATTTATTTCATGAACATAACAACATGTATTTTCTTTCATAAAAATTACTGGGCTGATATTTCAGGGATTTACAAGACCTGGATGATTTCTGCTGTTGTCCTCTGCCATCTGAGTGCTAGGAACCCAACAGAAGAGGGGAGAACACAAGAAAAATAGTTTATGTTGGAAGACTTCTCTACCAAAAGAAAAAAACCACAAACAAACATATCAAACACTTCCCAAAGCAATTGATTTAATAATTTGTAACTCACTTATGAATGAGTCTGGCTTTGCTGCCTTTGTATTGGACCAGAGACACACGGCATACCAAAACATACACATGGTGCAGATGTTTCCTGACTTCAGTTTCAGAAAACCCATGTGAACTTCAGATCTTAATACAGAAATCCAGTTTCTCTAGCTCAAAGTCATACCAGATATATCAGGGAAAAAACGTTGTCGGGAGTGAGAATACAGCAAGTGTCATGTGAATAAGGTTACACATTTCAGTCCCACTACCCTAACGCAACATAGCAATGTGTAGCAAGTCTAGGAATAAAATATAGTATGAGAGACTCTGAGCTTCACTGCTATAATTCAACAAAAAGCAGGTGGAGGGGGAAGCTTTACAAAGGTCATTAGCTCCTGATTAAGAGCTGACTTTCTTTTCACATACAGCCATGTCCTCTAGAAAAGTATGAGATTATATTCTCACTTAGTCTGATCTAGAGTTAATGAGTTTATCTCCTAGTAATAAATGTGGACTTGGACCCCCTCCCTCCTTTTTTTTTCTTTTTTTTAAAGATAGGTTTTTTCTAGGCAGATAATTCTGTGACAAAACAAACTCAAATTTTATTATAAGGAACCCCAGTCTAGATTGAATATTTCTGGAGATATTTACACCCGAGACACATAAAATTTTAATATGTTTTTAATAGCTTATCCATATCAAACCTCAAATGGAACTCCCAAAAGCCAACCACCATGATAGAGTAATACATCTAGATTTTTTTGTAGATGACAGCAAACTAGCTATCATCTAAAATAGCTGAGAGAGCAAGGAGAAAGAAATGGGAAAACTAATATCAAGACCTTTCTATAGGTGTTTTTATATTTAAGTATCTTTTATATTTCTCAGAATAAACAGAGGACTACGAGGCTTACAGCTACTATTGGGCTTTCCAGACATTTTCAGTACTGCAGGGAAAGTTTCTAAGTTGAGGGAGGGCTGATTTCTATCCATGTGTATTTGCTTTCAGTTCGCCTGAGCTTCTCCTTGAGGGAGCAAGGAAGGAAGGAATGAAGAACAGAAAGAACAAGGTAAATGGTTTTGCTGCCAACCTATGTAGCTGGACAAGTCCTATCTTTTAATACAACCCTTCAACACAACCCTTAAGAGAATGTATTTTATGGTTTCACATTTTCTTCAACAGGAAAATATAGACAGCCACACAATCAGCAAGACTGTTTTGTATTTACTGGGATAAATCTCTCCACAGGGTCCAAGTCTCGCTAATTAGAAGCTGAGGTGCTTATCCCTCTGGATATTCCACATGCCTTTAAGATTTTGTAAAATGGACAATCTTTCCTGAAGACTTCCTCTACATCACAGCAACCAGTATTCTTTGTAAGCTCTGCCACCGCGACTGATATTTATTATATCCTACAGTGATTGTACACTGTATTTGACAAAGCAAAAGCCCAGCAGCACAGACTGACACATTGCTTATGATTCCAATATTGCTTTTGATTCTGTTCAGAGCTTTTTTCACTATTCTAATTGAAATTACAGATTCAGCAGCCTTACTTTATTGCTGTAGCTCGTTTGCTTCTTAGAGCTTGTGAAAACCAGACATGAATACAGCTAGTGAAAAAGGTCTGTCCTTATCTTCCGTTTCGATTGAGAACATGCTGCCCGTAAATGGTTAACTGGAGAGCACGTAACAGCCAGGCAGAGGCCAGGAATGACAAACCACCAACTCCAACACTTCTGCAAACCTTCCGCTGTTGCAAAGGCAGGCACATAGAGGCAAAGCCATTTCTTAAAGCAATACAAAATTTTACCACAGGCTGACGCTCTTTCTACAAGAATAATGAGATGGTCTCTACGCCGAATGCAGAACTCACTTCACAGCTTTTCCCTCAGACTTCACTTTCACGCTCAATATTTACAAAACAAAGCCTACAAACACCTCATGGCCAAAATATTCCCAGAACAATTAGGGTATTTAGCGCTTTCTGCGCCTTCCTAGCTCCCTAACACCTCGAGAGGGCTTTTTACAGAGCGGGGAGGAGAAGTTGCCCGCTCGAACTCGACCCGCGGGAGCAGCCTCAGCCCCGCAGCGCTGTCCCAACCCGATCGCCCGCGGAGGGTCAGCCCGGCTGCGGGGCTGCTCCCGCCGCACCCGCTGCCCGCGGGCTCCGCGCCCCCCGCACTCCCCGGGCGCCCACCGGCAGCGCGAAGGCGGCGGGAGCCGCCGGTCCCCGGGCACGGCCACGGGAGGCACCGAAGGCGAGGAGGGCATAAGAGCCTGAACCGCCGAAGTTGGAGGCGGCTCGCCGTGCCTGGAAGTGAAACGGGCGCGGCGCCGAGGCTCGGCTTCCCCTCCCGCGGGGGCAGCGCCCGCCGCCCCTGCTCGCCCGCTGCCCCTGCTCGCCCGCTGCCCGGTGACAACGCCTCGGAGGGACCCCACCACCGCTTCCTACGGGGAAAGAGGTGAGACAGACACCTCCCGCCGCCTCTCGGTGCCCCTTCACCACTGGGGCAGCTCCTGCCTTTCCCGCAGGAGAGACAGCACCGACCGGCCCCCCTCGGCCGCCTAACCCGAGGGCAGGAGGGGACCGCTCCCCTCCGAGGCGGAGCGGGATGCGACGGGCAGCGACGGGCACCGCCGGGCAGGAGCGACCCCCGGCGCACGGCCGCGCAGGGACCCCGCGGTAGGTGTCGGGGCGCTGCGGGGAAGGGCGGGCGGCCCCGCCGGCGGCAGCGAGCGGCGGGCGGGCACCGCCACCTGCGCCCCGGCCTCCCTTCCGACAAGTTACGCGCGACCGGGACGGCGCGGCCGCTCCTTCCCGGTTCCCGCAGGCGGGCGGTCCGGCGCTCACCTGGCGGCAGGCAGAGAGCAGCGAGCAGGAGGCAGAGCAGGGGCGGCGGCAGCGGGCGGCGGCGGCAGGAGGCGCAGGCGGCGGTGGCGGGGGGCTCCATCATCCCGCCTGCCCGCGGCGGGACCGGGAGGCAGCGGCGGAGCGGGGCGGCGCGCCCGCGGGGGCTCTCCCCTCTCGCAGCAGAGCGGGGCAGCGACTTCTCCCTCTGCGAGGCCGGGAAGCGGCGGCGGCGGCTTTCCCCTGGCAGCGGGAGGAGCGGTAACTTCCCGGGCGCGGGCGGCGGGGCGGCTGCTCTCCCTCTCGGCGCGCAGCGAGGAGCGACTCCGCACCGGAGCAGGTGGCGGCTTCCTTCTGGCAGCCGAGCGGCGCTCCAGGACTGAGCGCTGCGGCGGGAGAGGCGGAGCCGGGCGGCAGCAGCGGCGGCGCTGGCCCGGCCCCCCTTTCCCCGCCTCCCCGCCGTCCCGGCACACAGGCGGCGTGGGGGAGCCCCCGGGGTAGCTCCTGATTGCGGCTGCAAGTGGCCGTGGCTGCCGGGATGTGCCCCCCCCCCCCCCCCCCCCATGGCAGGATGCGCCGCTGTACCTTGGGCGAAGAGCGGCGTCGTGAAAGCGGGGTGGCCTCGGCGGCGGGGTTGGGGAGCCGTGCGGGGCAAGCCGACACCCCCTTCTCCTACCCTTCCATTGCCTTGCGTGGTCTCTTTTCTAGTGCTGTGCTCAGGGTGCGTGTTGGATGCCAGTACTTCAAATTGAAAGCTAAAAAAAATGTAATACTAATGACAGTGCCTGCTCGGCTGTGTCTGTTAGAAATGTGATGGGTTCTCCTCACAGCCAAAATGAAAAAGAAAAAAAAAAAAAAGAAGCAAAGATAACAATCGGTTTAATCTGATTTAATTATTATAACAAAGGGTTGAGTAAAGGGAAGGGAGCTCACAACGCTTAGTTGCATGAAAAAATGTGCTGCAGATTGAAGAAGGGATCCTTCGTCACTTTTGGAAGTCGGCTGCCCTAAAGGTCAAAAAGATTGCTCGTCAAAGTAATGTAATCCAGAAGCAGCACTTTCATGCACAGTACTCTATTCTCCTCCTGTTTCGGTCTGAGTAAGCGGTGTTGTTTCACAGAGGGGGAAATAAGCACCCTGAAGTCACACAGCAAGTTTCTCAGCTGGCAGTACAGCGTGATCAACATGTAGCCCACGCTGTCATGTGAAGTAAGACTGATGTCCAAAATCTGAAAATATGAATAATGCACATCGTGTGGTCTCTCCAGAGGGACTTTCTAGTACTGAAATCCAAAGTGTCAAGTGCTTTATCTCGCTTCACCATGTGATAATTTGAATTCTTGGACGGGAACTTCCCCAAAAGTCCTGGAAGTCAAAACCAAACTTAACCAGTCTGTCGTGCAAATATATTTACTATTCTCAACATAAATTTCATGGTGGCTGGTAACTAAGAATACTTAACCTATGATGCAGAGTAGGTTTAGAATAATACACCCTGTTGTATTTCAGTATTATGCTTGTTTTCTGTAAAGTGGAGTAAGGCTATTTCGCTTTTAGAATTTTAAGTCTAAAGTGTTGTTTTCACTTCAAAAAGTCCTTCTGTTCTTCTACATTATTATTATCTTTCTCATTGTGTAAGGCATGCTATGCAATCAGTTTTCAAAATATTTTACTTTCTAGGCTTGCTGCTCAGCAGAGCTCTGTCATCCCTTGTTTTCTCAGAAGATTTCTCTCGATGGGCATGTTACTAAGCAGATTCCAAAAAAATGTTGCTTTTAAGATCAATAGTCTTTTTCTTTTCCTGTTGAAGCCAATTAGTATTTCCCATTCAGTGTTTTTTTTTTTCTTGTGTGTTTTAAAGCAGTAGGGTACTCATTAGTAGGGATATTTAATATTTTTATTGCTGTCAAACCTAGAGACCCCCTCAAAACCTTGAGAGAGGCTTTCAGTAGAATTGCATTGAGATGCCATCTAACAAAGTTCAAAGTTGTATTCCTACTATGTTTTTTAATTTCTAGCACTTTTAATAGTATGTGCTGGTTTTGCAATAACTTGGGCTCCATTACAAGTTAAGGGTCTAATCCTGCCTTTTTCAGTGATGTGGACAAGGCGTGTTGAAACTAGTAGAATTGTAGCTGGGGAAAAAAAAGACAGGAAAGGCCAACTCTAAAAATTACCTGAGTGCAGATAAATATAGAATAGGAAAAGGCTTATAGGCCAGAATTTATAATAAATATAAATATATAGTATATATATAAATTTATATGAAATATAATAAATTTGCATTTAGTATATGGTTGGGTTTTTTAACATGGCATTGGCAAGATCAATTTGTATAAATACAAACACATGTCTTGCTGGTTCAGGGAATTAAATAATGCCTGAGCACCTTGTTTTTAAAGCAGATGATTAAGTGCTGCCTCATTTGCATCAACATAATGAATAGTATATGTTTGCTCTCAGTGGGAGTGGGGATAAGGAAGTGAATATAGCAAATATTTTCCAATGGCATGGTGCACAGATTAAAAGGCAAGCTACAGAACTATACACATCAATTAGGCAAAATATACAGAATAATTTTACTGTTTATGCTTAAGACAGTGTTCAGAAAAGTTATTTGAGCACTTTTTTGCTCTGAATGTGTTAAGTCTGTAAGAAATATGAGAGATGTGGAAGATTACGTTAAGGACATAATACTTAAATCAGAAGTATGATTTGTTTAGGGTTTCCCTCACTCCTTTGTAATTTATCTTCAAAGCTGTTTCTGCCTTTTACTTGAAAGAAGCTCTTTGAATTCTGAGTAAATAGAAAACATCTCAAACTCAGATTACTCAGGTGTTTTGATAACTATGGGATTTTAAATGTGATTAGAAACAGTCAAGATAATTATTGAAGATATCTGTATATGCTATGTCATTTCAACTATCCTCTGTTCTGAGCTTTGTAATTAATTTCTTTAATGTCTATTGGATTGACAGAATATAGATTTGATTTTTAACAAATTATTTTCTTGGGCCATGCTCCTATTCTCATTGAAGTTAATAGGAGTATGAGTGAGGCACTGATCTGTTGGGAAAGCAGCAACAGCCTGGCTTTAAAGTCCAAAGTAAACTTTAATTTTGAAGAAGTTAAAACACTAGTACAAAAAAAATTCGGTAGAAAATAACTGTTTGAAAAGCACTAATAATAATAACAATAAAATCTTTGATAAATACTTAATCCTATCAAACCATAGATTTTCTGTTTATGTGACAAAGTGGATTAAAAATGTAATCCATTAATGATGGTTGTGAATAATAACAAAGGGTTTTTGTTAAACTGAAAAATCATTTCCCATTTACAACAGGTGCATAAAATACTCAGTTTGGAAGCAAATTTCTAGCAAGAATAGTAGAGAATATTGTTGAATAGAACACTGCTCAATGCTCCTGGTAATTTAATCCATTGTTAATAATGAGTGGATGCTAGTTAATATTGTGTCAATGAATCTATGCATGCTGTTTTGGCTCAGCACCCAAAGTACAGTCTGCAAAATGGAAGCCTTCTTTTTATTGAAGCTGCCCGTGAGTCATTAGACAAATGTTAAATGCAGCATCCAGCCTCGAATTTCTGGAAATCTGATTCTGTTAGTTTAGCTGTGCACTGCTAAGTTAAAGATGTTAATTCAGAAGACACTTCCATGGGTTTATATTTTTGTCATTTTCTATTAATACAGATTGCAACATTATCTAACACCAAGGGTTAAGCATGTGTGTAATTCACACTGCCAATTACAAAAAAGCTACAGGAATTATTAGTGAATCATCTGGGACTGGAGTCGTTTTATGACAACTGGGAAATCCACAAGGTGCTTTCTGCCCCCTTAGGCGCCTGAATACCTTTAAACACCAGGCTCTGCAAATCTGAGCCAAATCACGTTGAAGTCAAGAAGAGTCTTTCACTGATTTTGCTTGATTAAGTTAGAAGCTGTGGTAGAAGAATACTTGTGTCTGTCAGGAATCATTTTGCATTGCTCAGTATCGGCCCATGAAGATAACTGGTAGCAAAGTCTTTGTGAATTAAATCAACTGTTTATGGTGAAGCGTCTCTAGATTTTAAAGTATTTCAATGCAGGACACATAGAAAATGGTCAAAATCCAGAGTTGGGCTAAAAATGAACTGTGACCAATATTAGCAAAGAAGAAAGCCTACTTAGTAGGGTTTCTGCAGCTGTCTTCAAATTTGTCTGTCTCTGATCTAAATAAATGAGACCCATATGTTTGTAATACATAACCCCCCCCAATGAATTACACTAAGAAGAGTAGGTGGAATCTGTATTTTCAGTATTTCTTCACTGTAAAAATGATCCTACTCAAAAGCATAAGCAAATTCCTGCCACTGTTGTTATCATAGTCATCAGCATAGCAATTAGGCTCCTGAAACAAACTTATTTTCCTATTACCCATGTCCAGTACACCTGTTTTTTACATAATTTAACTAAAGAACCAGTACTGTGCAAACATTCATTAAAATAACATTATATTTGTATTATATACAAAATACCCAGAATGCTTTCAGCTGAGATGAAATTTTCATAAAATATGAGGGGAACATTGGAAAAAGGAGTTGGAGGAATAGCTGGTGGTTGTTTTTTTTTTTTTTAAGTTTGTGCTCTTCCTTAAAAAACAAACCCAGACAAAAAACAAACATAAAGAAAACAAAAATTTTAAATTATAATCAGGTCTTATCACAAAATATACAAGAGCCACAGTAGCTTGACACTTTAATTGAGAAGTGCATAAAGAGAAATAGCAATCCAGTTCTTTAGGCACTCAACCAGTATATATCAACTTTGCTGGCCACCTATTTGCCTTTTGTCAAGGCTCAGGTGCCTTTTTCCTCTGCCTTTTTCGTAGCAGGTTTGAGGTAGGTAAGAGTAAAGTTTTCAGTTCACAGGTCTCTTTTTTTCATTACAAATGTCTCTTTTGAGGGCAAAGAATTATGTTTCTTTGAAAATCCAGTGGGATACACAATGCAAGAGAGTGAAGAGTAGCACTGATAATATATTTGACATGCAAAATAGCTGTAATAAAAAGAATGAGTTTATTAGCATTGCTAAAATGACTATACTGTTTCCCCTTTTCTCAGTATCCATGAAAGGAAATTCTTTGAAATGACTTTCTGTGCTTTCTGTTCCTTGACAGTCTCTGAGTGTAACAGGAAAATATCTTAATACTATAGGAACTGATGGGCCCCCTGTACTAAGGAGCATCCTTGACTGGATGTTGAATTCTGCCAAAAATACCCTGCAAGCACTTTTGCAACATCTGGTATGCAATGCTGGTGTGCTGTGAAAGAACAAGAGGGAGCATAGTGCTGTGTGATTCATTAGGATGTCACTGAGTTTTCTGCCCTGTTTGATGGGTCCAGACAACTCCTTATACTTCCCCACAGCCAGTCTGCCTGTGTGCAGGATGGACTTTCCTGTGTCTCAAGCAGTACAGAACACAGTTCTCAGAAGAGCTCAGCCTACTCCTGACTTGTGAAGTTGCTTCCTGGGCTGAGGAGCCTTTCCACAGGGCTATTAACAAAGGAGTGAAGTGAGGTCTTGGAGACAGCTTTACCTGGAAGCATCTCCCCCTCTGTTCCATTGTTGTCACTTGTGACTGAGACTTGGACTTGCTTGATGCTTGCAAGGTCAGCCCTGGTGCAAGCTGGGCCAGCTACCCAATCTGGGCCTCTTTTACCCAGTTCTACTCATGTTGCCAATACGAGTGCAAACAGCATCCTGGCAGAGCTGCAAAGGAGAATGGAGGCTCTTTCTGGCCAGCATCCTGCTTTTATCCCTGCTGCCGTGCTGTCAATCAGGAAGCAGTATGTAACTGGTCAGGGGTTACGTGGCACAAGATGAGCTGGTGTAGGAGCTAGTGTTGAAACAGCATTAGGAATGGCATCACAGCTTTTGAAATGTGAAATAGTGCAAATGGGGGCTCTGGAAGCATCAAGAGATGGGTCCTTCCTCATGGAGTGACCTTGCTGGATTACTAGTGGGGAGCAATCCAACAAAATAGCAATGAACGTGGCCACAGGTTCTCCTCTTGCATCAATAGTGAAAGACTATTTAAAGATCACTGTATTAAAAGTTTATTTAATCTTCCTTTTTACAGAGGCTATACCTGGTTTTGGTAAAAAAAATTCTCTATGACCTTTGTAATTTTAAAAGTCTGCTTGATCCAGTCTAATCAGAATACTGATACTGTGCAATTTTTAATCTGAGGCTCTGATTAAGCCGCAAATCACGACACTTTGTAAGGTAGGTATTCAAATAGCTTTCACCTTCATCCTGCCTTTCATTTCAGGATTTTGGATCCTGTGAGAGCTTTAAGTGCTTGGCAGCATGTGACATTAGAGAAGATACTGAACCCTAGAGATATGAACAGATTTACTGAACTCTGTTTGGAAAACCAGTGGTGATTTAAAAAAAAATTCAGAGTTCCTGAGATTTCATCCTCAACCCCAAAACTAAAAACACTCTATGCTTCTGTTGGTAAGAGGAAGGTAATAAAAACAAATGTAAAGATCAGAAGCAAGGCTGGTAGTCAAGTCAGTGAAATTTGCCTGCCTGTACTAGTTAGTGTGCCCATGTTTAATTTTCAAACCTCACCAAGGGGAGAAAAGTGGAAGTAACTCATTCAAAGCATGTTATGGACTTTCTCTTTTACATTACAAAAACAGTAGTGAAAAGAAGGATGGAAAAAAATGAGGCATATTGAATAGAATGTTTGGAATGCAAGAAGTGGTTTACAGCTCATGCTGACCAACAGACTATTGCTGTGTCCATAGGAGAAAGCAAGAAAACAGTCCTCTAGTCCTGTCTCATCTCCACAGAATTCTTAGCTATGATAAAGAGGATAATGTCATACACAAGGACTTAATGATAAGAATAGCAACATCCAGGAGTAAAAATCTGGAGGGGAAAAAAAAAAAAAGCAGGAGAAAGGGTAGAAAAAGAAACGTAAACTTAGAAAAATAAATGTTTATTTTGGTTGGGTTTTTTTAAGAGCTACTTATTGCCACCTATTCTCACAGTTTTTCATAATTGTTCATTACAATGAGTATAGTTGTTTTAAGTGGAATTCTTGACAGAATATAAATTTATAGTAATAGAAAACTAAGTGACTTGAGACAAATCCTTGGCTGGTATGAGCCTGCACTTCACCTACCTCAGTAGAGACCAGTTGCTTTTAGGTCTGCTTGTGGCTAAAGAAACCCGGTGAAAATTGGAGCAACTCACAAGTCTCTGTGGAAGATAGACAGGACAACAGACAGCTCAGAGCCTTTCATGCCTGCCCAGGACTTACTTGGACAAAAATAAATTTGTTACCTCTTCTGCAGAAGCAATTTTCTTCCCTTTTTGTCTTGGGTGAACCAATGAACCTTGATCAAGCATTGAAGACTGATGAGATAGTGTTGAGTAGAGCAGATGTATTTGCTTCACCACACTACAGAGTTCAGCTTCTTCAAAGTACTGCTTCTCTGATGCAACATAATAAGAATTGGACAGGAGGAATTAAAATAAAGACATAGTACCAGGTCCACACTCATTTTCAATGCTAGCCTACTGGATTCTGTACATGCCCAACCTGAGCAGTTTCCTTGTGTGACAGGTATTGCCTCAAACCCCACTAATCAGTTTTTCCTTCTTGATGGTAGTAGCAGACCTTCTCGTGCTGCATGACTTTTAACATGAGCAGCTTTCATTCATTAACTTGGAGGAGAGGGTCAGCAGGAAATCAATTATGCTTTTTTTTTTTTTTAATCTAGATATATGCAGAACCATTAAAATGAATCCATTGTCTGCATTCCAGCATTGCAATTTCTTTCTTGCAACCTTCATTGCAGTGCGTCTGCCCCTGATTGTGCTACATCAGCACATGTAGATTTGAAAGAACAGTTCCAAAGTAAATAAATGGATTTGCTTTTTCCCAGTCTGCCAGTTCCATGAGGTCGGAATAGGTCTGCCTCAAGGGATGAAAAGGCCATAGGTTGGCCACGTGTTCCTTAGAGCCATGTTGGCAGATCCTTGGAAGGATGTATCTGATCTTCTATCCTTTAACTGGATACCTGTGCCAAGACTAGATTTGTAAAATATTTTTTTAAATGCTTGAAAGTGGAAAGGTTTTTAAGATAAGACTGTTTGGACTGCAGCACGACTTAGAGGGAGAGTATTAGAATACCTTCCTTATGCAGTACTAGTTTCTCCAAAAGTAAAATTAGCCCTTGAGAAGAAGGATACAGTGATGAAAACTGATGAAAACAGGTAATTTTATCAAATCAGTAGAAATATGCCAACTTGCTTGTAGATGTGGAGCTTAAGGACATAGATTGTGAGAATGAGCCATGTCGGAATGATGATTATTATATATTATATATGTTGCGTTAGAACAAAAGGCTCTGAAGTGCTTGGACTCCCTTTAAATAGCTTTGCTATTCTGGAGCAAGGAAGAGCTCCTGCTACAGATAGTTACAGATTAAGTAGACAGGATGAGCTAAGAGTGGTTTGAGGGGGAAAAAAAAGCATTATTCTTCTTTTACAAATGGGGCAATGAGGCATCGTGAGATTGACATGATTCTCTGGAGAAAAAAATTTTGAAACGTAAATGGCCCTGAAGTCTGTGTTTTTGCATGTGTCAAAAATCACAGGAAAGATATTCTGTAAAAATTTGCGGAACAGTTCATCCTTAAAAAAGAAGAATGTGTTAGGATCCGTCCAGAAAGATTTTGTTAAGATATTACCAATCTACTATAGCAAATGCAAGTGCACCACATTAAAATATGACCAATAATATATCATCCTGGTCCAGATTAACAGGTTACAGTGTTGTACACATTATGTTTTTACATTAAAGAAAAAAAAAAAGGTAAAAAAAAAAATCAAATCAAACTTGAAGAAACTTTTTATTTGCAGAAATTATAGTAAGAGATGTATTTTCATAAAAATGATCTTGCCGTTACTTTCAGGAAACTGTAAAGATGTCATTGGAAAGGAGATTTATGACACTGAGTATATTGGCAGAGGATGTAACCACAGGTTGTTGGATTAGGGATTCACGTTGAGTCATGTCTTAGAAAGTAATACCAATTACTGGTGCATCCTTATGAGAGAGGCTAACTGGAGGAGCTGCCCTGTGTGTTTGCAGTGGCTAAAATAATCAGTGCAATTATAGAAGCAGTGCTGCAAGGGCTTTTTTTTCCTACAGAGTGCTGAGAGTTTCTGATAAGGATGGATAACTAATATTTTGCCAATCTATTTAGCAGCGCTCTGCAACTCAAAGGCTGGAAGACAATTGTTATCAGATGTCTCAGAATCATGCTCTGCAAGAGGTGGATTCACAGGCACTCTATAAATTCAAGGTCAGATTCACATTCTGTCAGTGTATGTGTAATGATTCTTTGCTAAGGATGGCAGTCAAAAGGGTTCAAATCTTCCTGGCATTAATGTTGTGAAAAAATGCAGTTAGTAACAAGAAAGAGAGTCTACCTGTTTTGCTAAGGGCAGACTTATCAAGATCTCTCTGCTTTTCTGACTTGCATTTGATCTAAGTTTTAAAGTGTATGACATTTTTCAGAGGGCAATTTATTCCCTCTATTCTGCTATCCAGAGTTCTAATTTATTTGCAGACTTGCTGTTCATGTCTCATTGGCAGGATGTTTCTCCTGCATCCCATTATTTCTTTTGCTGTTCTCTGTCACTCTCAGTCCCTGTGTGTGCCTATGTCTTGGCCTGTCACCCCCATGCTAAGTTATGTGTCTTAGCCCACAAGTAGGTTTCTACCTGTCTGCTTGTCTGCAGACTAGAAGCCTTTGACCTGCTAGTGCGTTCTTCTCCACACTTTTTTCCTGTGCTCTGTCCTCTGAAGAAGAGGAAGATCAAGCACCCCTTAAGTCTGGTTTTCATTCCCACTGTGAATCCCCCACTCACTGGATGATAATCTCAGCAGCATGGGATTCTCCTGTTACCTGGAAATTCACCCATGTACTGGTGAATTTCACCTTGTACTGGTGTTGACTGGTTAAGAGTTATTTTTCTAACTGATAGTTCAAACAGATTTTGGATTTGTGACCAAAACAGTGCAGATAAAAAGGGGTATTTTTGTTACTGATGAGCAGTACTTTGAGAGCCCTTTCTGCTTCTCACTCCACCCCACCAGTGAGTGGGCTGTGAGTGCACAAGAAGCTGTGAGGGGACACAGCTGGGGCAGCTGACCCCAACTGGCCGAAGGGATATCCCACACTGTCTAACATCATGCTCAGTAGGTAAAGCCAGGGGCAAAAGGAGGAAGTAGGAGATGATTGGAGTGGTGGTGTTTGTCTTCCCAGGTCACTGTTACACATGATGGATCCCTGCTTTCCTGGGGATAGCTGCTCCCCTGCCTGCCCATAGGAAGTCTTGAATTAGTTCCTTGTTTTGCTTTGTTTGCATGCACAGGTTTTGCCTTCCCTATTAAACTGTCTTTATCTCAAGCTATGAGTTTTTTCACTTTTACCCTTCTGATTTTCTCCCCCATCCCAGTGGGGCGAGTGAGCAAGCAGCTGTGGGGATCTGAGCTGACTTTCTGGGCTAACCTACAACAGATCTTGTCCCTTACAGAATTATGTCTGACTCATTGTTTGAATTTCTTTTCCGCTTTCTTTTTTAATTCACTCTATGCTAAGGGTGTTATATAGTCACTACAAGTAAACAGTCTTGTTATGGCTTTACATAACTTTATTAATAGTTAATGACATACACAGAGTAGTGGTCATGCTACATATTCACCAACAAGATTGTGTATTCAATATGTAGTCCACGATATGAAGATGCATATGCACAAGGATAAGGATATTTACAAGTGTAAGGTGTATGGTGAAGATCCATTTGATCCTCAAAATAAACTTTCCCTCCTCTGTTCTTCTGTAAGACAGTTTTAAAATCTGTTTAAACAAACAAAATGGGTGCATTGATCACAGTTCTCTGCATCTTGCTCGCATTCACTCACTTGTTCTTCAAGTATAAATCTTTCAGCATATTGCTTTCTCATGCTGATAAAAGGTCAAAACAAACGAGAAGTTGGAACTGGGAAGAGGATGTAGACACTTTATTACAGTCCTTTTATGGGTTAGATGAGAAAGGAAATTAAAATTTGCTTCAATGAAACAAGGCAGCAGTGTACAAAGTTTCAGTTTTCTGAGAATGGAAGTGAGGCCTTAGAGAGGCATAAATGCAGTAGTAGATTACTGAGGTAAAGTCTGCTGCTGGGCAGAAAGGTTTCCACTTTCTTTTGAACCGCTGCAACAAATTTGTGCATACAATGTGAGCTCTTTTTTTTTTTTTTTTTTTTTTTTGCAAATCGTATCTCTTTCGAGAGTGATGAACCCCTTGAAAAGCAAAACCCACTAAAAGGCAACCAGAAGGATTTGAACCTATAATTGAGCTCATGCTGAATTAATGTTACATTGTCAATTGCTGCTTGCTGATATGGGGGATGGTACAACCATGTAATTCTTATATTGTATGAATCAAATTCTGAGGTCTTAAGAGGTTCTTAGAGATGGCATCTATCTCACTCATAGCTAAGTGCCTCTCAAACTAAAAAAAAAAAAAAAAAAGAAAAAAAAAGAAAATAAGAGAATAATAGTACTTACACAGTTTCTATGAAGAGCTCATCATACACAGTTCTAACAGCACTTTAAGAAGAAATGTCAGTATTATTATTCACACTTTGCAGATTGGGAAACTGAGGCAGGAGATGAACTGTTGAATTCCTAAATCAACCAGTAGGTTTGTAAAAGACTCAGGAACAGCTACAATGTCCCATAAATGCTAATAATGTCTTTTAATCTTTACCATCCTGTTTTTTCCTCTGAATTTTGCTTGAGAATAGGCTGTTCTTGAGAGAAACTCTTAACTGGGCCACTTGACTTCTTTGAGAAACCTTAAGAAGCCTGAATTTGAGAATTTTTAAATCCAATGCCTCATTGGTATTGACTCCTTCATGTCCTTCCCAAAGTATATATGGAGCCTTTGCAGAAGCCATGGATAATCTGGAAAACGATAGTATTAGGAGGCAGGCAGCATGCTGCTTTATCTCCTTTGCATTCAAGTCATATACTGTGGTCTTTGTTATTTCAATAGCTGCCAAACACAAGGACCAGAATGAAGAGCAGCGGGAAGGCTGAGCCAGAGATGACAGAAGGAGAGCAAATATATTGGCACAAGGTCTTTGTAATGGGTGCATTGTCCTCCTGTGACAGCAGATTTCCCTCTCAAGGTATTTGTTCAAAGACATTACTGAAGATAAGTCCCTCTGAAAAATGAAGTTTTAGGTAGTGTTGGTTAAATGTGATTTTTATCTGCTTGCAATGAAATAAATTATGATTAGGTGATTTTGGTTTTTTGGGTTTTTTTAATGATGAAAACATCTTTGGTATCTTACATATGCAGTCTCTAGGACATGCTGTTTATCTTTAGATAAATTGAAGATAGACAAAGCTGTGTGGAAGCCATGGGGTTCAGAGGTACTTTTCTTTTTTGGGTGCTTGGGTGACTATTGCAGTTAATGTAATAGGCATTATAATTACTTGCACTTCTGAACTTTTCATTGCAAGGCCCTAAGTCCGTATCAGAAGATGGGCAGTATCATCATCCTTATTGAATATTCATCAGAAAAGATGGATGGAAATGTGTGACTTGGTGTGATTCAGGAGTGTTGAGGTTGTTCATGGATGATAGTCTGTAGGAATTTGGTCTTGATTTTTCAGAAGGATACTGCCTTCCCCATGCAGAGCAGCTGCTGTTACTGATGACTCCTACTGTTTGAACACATGGAACACAGCAGCAGTGGCTACACATGATTGTATATATATGTATATGAGGGAAAGACTAGATTGGAACTAATTTTGGAAATTCCTTCCTGTTCTGATCAACAATACATTTGGTTTAGAACGAAACCACTCTTTAACAAGTTGGAAAAATGATTCAGCTACAGCTGGTAGGAGGCTGAACAATAGTGAGAGACAGTTGCAGAGATATATTGTATGCCTGTTAACTCACAACCTTGGTTTTGATCTTTTTATTATTAATTTTAAAACTATTGTATTTTAGTATAGGAAGTTAGAGAAAATAAATTAAACATAAAACTTTGCCTACTAAGATAATATTTCAATAAGATCTGTCCAGGGCTAATTTATTTTTGTTATTCATATTTATTCCAATGGGATGTTTGAGGAGTCTTAACACTCTTATGCAGCATATGCAAGCTGATCTTACTAAATAGACCACTGTAGAGTTTAATATGAAATTGAGATTTTAACTTGTCATTTATTTAAAACTTTCCTGGGTTGTCAAAAGACTCCAGTATTTTTGCATCAGTTTTTGCTGATCTGAGGAGTTATTTATGCACTTACTCAAGTCTATTCTGTTTGTCTAAAGAGTGAGAGAACAATCTTAGCTTATTCAGGGCAACAACTTTTTGGAGGAATATGCAGTATATCTTCATTGCCTTTTAGACTAGATACAGCTATCATAGGGTGCAAAAGTTCTTCATGAAATTCTGTACATACGTGGTGAGCTGACCTGCTCTGAGTTTCTATTATTATATTGCTTTCAGTACACGAACTAGTACCAGCCATTGCTGTTGTAGACACACACAGCATAACAGAATTGGTTTGCTTTAGCCGTGCTCCTGTTGGTGGCAAGATGCTGTTTCTAATAGTCCAACTGGTATTCACTTGCTTTCAAAAGATGTCCTTTTTGGCTGTGCTGCCAGCAGGCCACAAGCAAGTTTCAATGGAAATTTTTTGTTGCACAGTTTGCTTAGTGTGCCTCTTGTACTCCCAAAGTAATGGCTGTATTTTGCTGGTTTTTAACCAAGTAAATTGCCTGTTAAACAAGATTATGGCTTAATTAAGATACAAATACTTTGATTCAGTATTCATTTTGGTAACATTTCTGGTTTCCTTTCCCCCAAATTTTCCTATGCTATCAGCTTCTATTTGGAAAAGAATAACTAGAGAATATAAGCAAAGCAAAAGGGCTTAGATAAGTGTATACCCCAGTAACCAACTAAAAGCTCCTATTTCCACTGAGACTGAAACTTTGTTTGAACTCTCCACTAATGCTAACTCTGTGGTTATCAAACTGTAGCACGATACTGTGGGAGTGAATAAGGCAACTATTTTTTTGAGATATTGCTTGTGATTACTGGAGAAGATAGGGATGTTAGTAACAACAATCAGAAGATTTATGGCTTGTTTGCTGGTGCATAGGAGAGTAAGTGCAGATTACTGAGGGTTCTCTGTTATGAGGGCTATGAATTATAGTTGTTATCCATAATTTATTATTTTCCATGTGTTTCCAGTCTACATTTAGTTGGAGAGAAAACACAGACAGACAGAGTAGGGAGGAGTAACCTTGAGAGAGTAAGACTTGCTTCACATAATTACCATCTTCAACCTATTCCTGAAAGCAAATAAAGAATCCTCTAATTATTTAAATACTTGGTTACTATCTGGCTTTAAGAATTGGAGACCCATTCATTGAAACAGAAAAACTGCAGCAGCCCTCTTGTAGAGCTACTGTGCCTTCACCTTGGAGCTCCTGTGAAATTTTGGAAAACTGGAAAAAGCAACAATGAACACCAGAAAGACTTCAATTATAGCTACCATCATAGTGGGATCAACTGCTTCTATTTTTGCAAGTATTTACATATATTTTTCATAAGCGGTGCTCCTTGGATCTAGTGCACAGGTCCATGTGCTTTTCTGAAGTTGGACTAGAAGAAAAACATAGCATTAGTTTGATAGATATACTTTTTGTTTGTTACATCATAGTAAATTTTTCTCACTGACTACATCTACACTGATATAGATGTATGTATTTAGAGAGAGAGAAAATTTTACAGTGCTTCTTCAAGAGGAGAAAGAAAATGCTTATAATTTCATTTAAACTCAGTTCTGGTGAACTTGATTATCAGAATACATTGTTTAATGACCTACCCTTTAGACCTGACATTAGCATCACATCAAATTCACTTTGGTAAGTCTTTCATTCCCCAATATTTCAAACAAGTAGTAGTTTAATAATTTAAAGAAAATGTTTCCTGTACATCTTCTTTTTTCAGTTCTCCAAATTACCTTCTCAGCTCTTGCCCTTGTAATGCATGGTGCAAGTTCTGCAGAAAATAAGTAACTTTATCCACACATAAATGTGTTGGCTGGCTGATTTTGTAGGTAATCAAGATGTAATTACGTAACAGAATTGTTAAGTTAGATTCTGCCGAAGCAGTTGAACTTCAACATTTTTTAAATTGTCATTAATGCTCATAAAATGAGGATTTAACATTTTATGACCTGGAAATGATTTGCATTTATTTACTAGTTATTAATTCTTATATTTAGAGCACAAAAGTAACAGGAAGAGACCTGTGTGAATATTCTAGATACTTCTGACATGTATCTGAGAATGGAATAAATCCCCACCAAAACCAGCATCCTTGTAAAATGAGAGGAAATAATTGAGTAGGTCAAAAAATGAACAAAAAGGCTTATTTTTTATTTTATAAAGATTTATAATGCTGCTATAACAACTGTTATAATAATTTGAACCTTGTGTCAAGTCCTGGTGCACAAAGGAAAGGGGTGGCTTTCAGCAGTATTGAGGAAGTAACTGAAAAAAACTTTAGAGCCATTGCTAATGCAACGCCAAAGGGACAAAGTTCATCTCCTGAACTCCAGGCACTTAAAAGTCAGACAAGCAGAAGAACTGAGATTCAGTTCTCCAGCTGGTGGATGGATGAAGACCCCTCCAGAGCAATTCTCCTCTTATATTGTTTAGCACAGTGGATTCACAGAAGCATTGACATTGCTCCTTGATTTAGTCTTGAAATTTAGAAATGAAATTTCTCACCACCACAGTAGTGAGGATTCATTTGGCAGACTTGTTAACACATTAAAAAAGAAAATAGCTTATTTTATTACTGAAATGTATTCCTGAGCATCATATACACACCCTTTGTCCCTGTGTTTGTTGCCTTCCTATTTTTTTTCTTGGACTATCTTTCTTTAGCCACTAGTCTGAAAATATTTATGCAGGTGCTCATTGTAGGTTTGAAAGTATTCCAGATGTGGCTGCTCAAATACTTATAGTAAATTGCTGTGTTTACTGAACCTTTAAGGGCTCTGGTTGCGATGACAATGAGAGGTTTTCTGAGGGTCTCATGGCTGAATATCTGAAACTATCTAGATATTTGGCTTTCACCAAATCTAGTGGAAATTAGCTACCTCAAAAACCTTTGAAAATTTTCACTCTCAGTCATTTGGGGCAGAAATGTTCTTTCCCCTATTTAACAATGTAACAGTATGCCAACTTGTGTTTTAGCAGCAGTAATAATACTTCGTGCTCTCACTGCTGCTATTTTCATATGTGCATAAAACCTTTTTCCTTTTTTTCTTTTACACTATTACTCATGACTTGTTCCATCTGAAGAAGAGAGCGCCTGGGAGAACATAATAGCAGCTTTATATGGAGGGGAGAGAAGGTGATCAAGAAGTTGGATGGAAGGGCCAGAGATAGTGGACAGAAGTCTAAAAAAGAGAGTTTCAAAGTGGACACAAGGAAAAACTTCTTCCCCAAGAGAACAGTAAGGCAGCAGAACAGGTTGCCTGACAAGGCTGTACTGTCTCTGTCCTTGAACGATTTCAAGACCTGGCTGGACAAAGCTGTGAGCAACCTGGTCTGCCCTCAGTAGAGATTCTGCATTTGACTTCCTGAGGTCCCTTACAACTGAATCTTTGTATGATCTTGTGAGCGTGCCATTTTAATCACAGAAGTTTTAAAATTATACTACAGGAGCTGCTAAAAATGGCTATTGCCTTCAGATCGAAAATGAATTAGTCTAATCAAGCAGTTCTGGATGAACTACAGAACCAAATTCTTCTTTGAGATTGTAAGTACCTTTCTTTAAAACTTCTGAACCACTGTAGTGATGCCACATCTAACGGCATGCAGGTGCTTGAATATATTTTCTGGAAAGACAGGTTGATTTTGTTTTTGCTGTCTAGCTGTTGAGATAAAGAGGTTGGCAATACCTTCATAAACCATACGAGAGGGGAGCTTTATATTGCTAGGACTTTAGCTGTTAATCATTTTTTTCCGTTTCAGACAATGAGAAATTTTTTTTTTTTGAAAAGCAGAACTTAGTTATATAGTTTTCAAATGAGATTTGTACTTGTATTGTACTACAACATTTTTTTCCACATATGGTTTTCTTTAAATCGCCCATCATGGTGAAAGACAGATGTACCTTTATTCCATAGTCTAAAGTGGCATGTGTTTATATAATACCTTGAAAAAAATCTGCTTCTATCTTTCAATTCAAAAAGCCCCATCAAAATGTGCTTGGTTTTACTTTAGATAAAAATAAAGAAAGAGAGAGAGGGGGACAAGCTACAGCTTTTAGATTCTTTTTTTGAAGATTCTGATTTCAACAGCTGCAGAGAGTAATTATTATAAAGGCTGTAGTCCCAATTGTTTTGAGTTGATGTTGTAGCCATACTGTAGCAGATACTCAGCAGATGCAGACTGAAGCACACAACTTGAAACATATGGCAAGATAAAATCTGAAAGCTATGCTAGCTAGCTACCATAAAGATTTTGTGAGGGAAAAGAACCTTAAATCAACATAGACTTATAGGGAAGGACAGCAAAAACATTATAGCATAGAAATGATGATACCTCTCTATCACTTCTGCATCTGTAGCTAAAATCTCTGGAAAGAGAAGTTACTGTGTTTTATTTTAACTGAGAGATGTTAACAATTTTTTCAAGACTTCCAAATAACACTTATAAGTCTCAAAGCTCAATTACTGCACATTCTATTATTCCAAAGTCTTTCTTACTGTAGCAATACTCCAAAGAAGGCAGAATAAAATTTCAGATGGTACCAACAAGAAAATAGACTTTAACTCCAGTAGATCTTATTAGCAGGTAAATCACTGAGAAAATTTCAGCCTTTTGGAAATCATTTAGGTTACTGCCATTTGAAGCATGATATAAATAATGTAGCCTGCCTTCTTCCCTGATGGACAAGTTTAGTTTTAATTTCTGTGGAATACTGACAATCACTGAAGTGTAATTGTCATTCATTTCATTTTAAGCATTCCAGGGTAGAAACAATTATATGCATCTTAAAAAGCCTACAAAAATATATATTTTGTAAAGAAAATATATTTTAAAATTGATGCTTGCTTATTATGCCATAAAACTGAGGCCCATCCTTTCACTTGTATATGTGTACCTCCACCACACACAGACATTAAATATATGCAGACAATAAGGATTTGTTTTCTGTACTTGTCTGCCTGCTGTCTTGGTTTTCCATTGTCAACTCCTTACTACTCTGCTCTGCTAACCATCATTATTACCCTGACTTTCTATCTTTCCCCCTTCTACCACCCATCTTCTGAGAAAAACTTCTCTGGGGTGCCTGGTCATATTGAAGCGGGTCTGACAAGCAGCAGCAGGCGTCACAGAACTACCTTAACATGTGGATTGCTTTTTACTGTAAACTATGCATTTCTGTTTTCTTCCATATATTTTGATGAATGTACTTCTTGTTTCAATAAGATATTTACATACATAAAGTGCTGAGAAAACTGACGCGCCTGAATACAGTACAATATTTTTTTTCTGTTTCAATATTGTTTGTGTATCACACTGATGCTTCTAGAACTGTGTGGGAGTCTAGTGTGTGATTTGATGCAACATCTTCCTTTTGCATCTGAGCCTTTAATATCTTACATTTCTGGTTAATGTTAATGGCACATGAGTGGGAAAGATCTTATAACACAATGCACGGTTCCTATGTGTATATATTAAGTGCCTGAATGCATCTTCTCTTTACTACAACAAATCTTACGGAAAAAATTTATTTCTCTGTCCATTGACCTGCTATCTGTTGCCCTTTTCAGAAACTCACCTTTAACAGGTAGCAGGGTATGGCTGTATATATCTGGCACACACGTTCACATCTTCAGAGATAAGACACAGCATGCATCATGACCAGCAGATATTTCATATTGGCAAAGAATGATTTTATGTCAGATTGGAAGCTGCTAGATGCTATGAATGACAATGATATCTCCAGCTATCCCTTCAGAACAGGGGAAAATGAAAGGAAATGCATACACACCATGTCAGAGACACTTACAGCATTCTGAGTATGCATATAATTCAAGTGGAAGGCAACTCACACCTGCTGTTCAGTTGAAAGATATACCACAAGATAACTGTGATATGGCAGAATATGATAGTAAGTGGAAAGTCTTTACTTAAAATGCTGTAGTCCATATTGCTTACTCGGCAAACCCTTTGGTGACAGGGACTGTAATTTGACTGAAGCATTATATAATCTTTGACTTAGGTGAAATATCCAGCTTTCTAGGAATATGTCAGCAAGGATTTGGATGAATCCCTCAGATGTTCAGTGAAAACTTTTTTTTTAACCTGAGCAGGAAAAAAAAAAAAAGTGCTTTGAAAAATTCCGTGATGAAGTACAAAGAAATGGTCTTTGCAAATGTAGGTAGGAGAAGTGGTGAAGACTCTACTATGTGCTTGACTGAATCCAGAGGTGAAAGTTTGGCTTGAACAAATGTGTATGCATTTTCATTATTAATATTATTTTTGTAACTATTCATACATTCATGATAATAACTTATTAAGGTTTCAATAGATATACTACTTAAGCTATATTTATGAAACATCTTGTTTGTGAAGAATTTAACTACTATAAAGTTCTATGGGGGGAATAAAGCTGGTAAAGCAGAAGAAAAAGCAGCTGGGAAAAAGAGACATTAATATGGATTTTTTTCTGCATAGTTTGACCCAGATTACCTCATCTATGGAATTTACAGAGTCTGCAGATATCACATCTGACTAAGAGCTCAGTTCAAACTACTGCAGAAACCACAGTCCCAAGTTTTGCACTTGCTGTGGTTGGGAGTTTACTACATGGTGTTCCAGGGCAGAAAGCTGAATCCAGCACTTCCTATTATTCATTGCTTATAATTTGCATCTGCCTATGAATTTGAGAAGAGAGTCCATGTGTTTCTGAATTGTGCCTTTCTGTGCTCTTTTGCAGTTCTACATTTGATGTAGCTGCAGTATGAAAGAAAGAGCTTTGAAACAAGTATTGGTTCCCCATCTTGCACAATTAACATAATATACATGTCTGGACCTGGTTCACAGTCTGCAGAAGAGAGTGTGTAGAGTTCCAGCCACTTCAGTGGATGTTTGAATCAGGCTTAGGGAAGTAAGGGTAAGCATTTGCCTTTGCAGGATTGAAAGCAATATGCCATAGTCAGTGAACTCCTGTTACTTAACATATGCATACAGAAAGTATTCAAAAGCAGTGTTCACTTTTCCCCTGTCTTGCTTTCTTGATATCCTAGAGGGAAAAAAAAATATCAATTAAAAAATAAATTAATAAGTCTTACTGGAGAGGTAATTTTACACATTTTTTCAAGTGAGCAATAAATAGTTAACTTCTGTGTTATTTTTGTCCTTGTTTTCGCTCAAGGTGAGGACAATACAGCCTTGTAGCTCCGGCCTCATTTTCAGAAAGAAGTTCAGGCATAGCAACATCCAATCTAGTCATGTAATCAGCATGCTCTGCAATATTACTGCTTTATAAATCAGCAAAACTAGTAGTATGAAGCAGTGTATTTTTAAAAGGAAAACAGTGTTTAGAAGAATAATGATTAGGTGAGATGGAAATGATGTTACTCTTAACAAAACAATTTACTGAAACATTTTGAAAATGGAATTGCCAGCAGGTAATTTGTTTTGTTTTGAAATAGGCTTCAACATTGCCTTCTGCTATTGTGAGGGTAGGATGAGGGAGGCATGTCTGCAAACATAGGCATATCTACAGATAAATGAAGGTACACACACACACACTTAAACATCTGTACATACCCCAGTGTGTGCAAATATTTGTGCATAGGGCTAATGCTTTCCTTTTTAGCATTTATGTTCAGCTCTTTAAATCTGATACCTGTTGTAGTAACAAGTCTGTCTTGGAATCTCGTGGAAATTGCATAAGGGAAGCAAGGCCCTTCTTACAAAAATAATAAAGTTTTTAAACATTATATTAAAAGACTTTCAGTAGTACTGAATTCAGATTGACAGAGCCTCTTCCAATCTCTCTTTCTACACATGGAGCATTTCAGGCAAACGGGAAAAGGAAACAAAACTTTTGGTCACAAGTTGTAGGGGCTATTCTAGACTGTAGTCAAGAAATTTGATAAATTCACTGTTGAGGAGGGAAGAGGAAAGATGTGGAATGGAGAGTCGAGGACAAAGAACACAAAACTGTAAGACTTTCAGAGGAAAACTGCTAAGAGTCAGGTGTTCCAGCCTAGAACTTAGGTTCCCATAAGTTCACCATTGCATTCCCTTCTCTTTCTTATTTTGGCTATATTCACTTCTTGCACAACATGAGTAGTAAATACTGAAGTCCTTTAATATCAGTTTATCCAGTTTCCTATGTTATGCTCATACTTATAGTCTTTGGTCATAGTATAATCTTTGGCTGAGTTTGGCACAGGTGTGTGACATGAAAGGTATTCTGAGGACTTGGGAAAGAAACTAAAACACATATGAAAGTGCATTTATATGCAAATGTATGTGAAAAGGTTCCCTGAGAGTACTGAGGATGGGTGGGGAGGCCACTGACAGAGGAAGTGGGGAAATAGGATTGGTTGGGGATGTCAAGGACATTTGGAAACTGACCTTTTCTAGCTATTGAAACCTTTATTCCTGCTTTAGCTGTCAAAGCTGAGATTTAGTGGTCTCTGGGCATGTGCTAGTGCCAGCATTTTTGAGTTTGTGTGGGAAATGGTGGTTCATAACAATCTGGTGTAAGACTTCAGGGGCATATCCCCACATGTGGGTATCTGAAAATAAGATTTCAGAAGCGCACACAAGCTAGGTGGAATCAGGCTGGCCAAACGTGCATCATAAGCTTTCAGGCCCCAGGGAAGAAGAAACACTGTCTGTTGTTTTTTCTTTCATGTACACATGCAAGCTTCTCAGGCAGCAGAGAATGCCATTCTAGAAAGGCTACGCTTTCTCATATATTCAGGACAATCCTTGCAGTTTAAACAATGTTATTCAAGGTCCCCTAAAGTCTGTATCTATTCCTTATTGCTTCAGATATAGCAGTACATGAGTGAGGTGAAGCTAGAGGTGATGGTCCAAGTGCAGGGTTGTTTGATTGAGAGTTACCAAAGTGGTAAGGCCAGTACAAGGAGGAAGACACTGCCCATATGTGGTCTTGGCTTATGATCTACCAGATACAGAAGTATCCAAAAATTTTCCCACTATATTTCCTCCTCTGACACTCAGTTAGACAAGATAATCTACACCTTGTTTAAGAAAATTTATACTAAGATGGGGCATCTTGCAGAGTATCAAGCTGCCTTTATGGCATATAAACAACTTATCAGAAGCACTTGGTTTCAGTGTCAATCTTTACATCTTCAAAGAACTGGAAAAACATTAAATCTCTTGACCCAACTGGAAGTAGGAAGGATACATATTATCTTATAATCTCTTGCTTTTATGAGGGAAAATATTAAAACAGGTTGCCACTCTTCTTCCTCAAGAAGTCTAACATGTCACTTCATATTTTTTCCTGTTGGAATCAATGTAGAAGGATCTATGCAGCATGAATCCAGGTGGTGTAATTGTACTACTTATTGCCTTGCTAAGGGCACAAAGGGAACCAATGTCAAAACCAAAATGGGAATGCAGACACTCCAGGTGGTACTTGCAGAAATATTGACATGGTATGTTATTTCACCCTTTCAGACGTTGTATATAAGTCAATTCATAGAGAGATATTAAGACATCTTTGAGTCTTGACCTATGCACCTTGCCTCTTCCTGTCTGAAACCCTCACCTTTTTACCTTGTTCTGTTTAATGCTAAGTGTTTCTATTTATGATTCAAATGCTGCCTCCGGAGTCAATAGAGTCTGTAATTCATGCCAGCACTGGCCACTCTGTTACTGTGCTGTGCTGCTGTCACATTTCATCCTTTGTCAGCAGCAGTTTGAAGGGGCAGTGCTCCCTAACTTTAGCAGTTAGCGATATCAAAGATCAGAAGAGTAGGTACAAAATCAGGACACCGAGAATGGGTCCCTCTGACGCTTCCTTCTCTGGAGTATTCCTAGCTCACACACACTCACACATTAGTTGCTTGGATTCACCTACACTTTCAGCAGCTCAAGGGCTCTTCTAGGCTAGAAGATTCCAGAACCACATGGTGGGTAAATGACTTTGCATAGTCCTCCTGAAATTAGGACGTTAATTCTGGTTAGGATGCCCAAACTTCTCCCTGATAACACTGCACAAAGAATCTGTGCAAGCTGAGGATTCTGCCTGCAGAATTTCAGTGATAGGGACAAATGTACCTCATCAAGAAATGACCCTGGGGACAACAGGAGTCTGTCAGAACCTCCTAACACAGCTGTTTTCTGATGTGGACATCATATTTTGCCTCAGAAAGTAAAGTTTTTTATTAGTTCTTGGGCAGCCTGCAATAGCTTTATGAACTTACTGGAAAATTCAGAAAGTTCTTCGAAGACATGAGCAATATTGATACTGCACTTAAGGCAATAATTGGGCTCTCTACCAGCTTGCTCTATATATTTTATTGAAACAGTGAAATACCCTACATGATAGACTTTGGAGATATTTCTTAATTTATTTTTTCTTGTATTATTTTATCAATACTTTTAGCATGGCTTTTTGTCAGGGTATGAAATAGATCCTCATCTTTCAATTCCCTCTGTAGGTCTCTGATTTAAAATAGATATAATGCTGGGCTGAGAGACATTTTGGTAAATCCTATTGCTATTCAAAAAAACTTAGATATCTGCTGTCAGCACAGAACAGATATTAAGAAGAGGTGGAGCAGATTTTTACTAAATCACTATAAAAAGTCTTTTTATAACATCCA
This sequence comes from Pyrocephalus nanus, assembly GCA_038380795.1. Classification (NCBI taxonomy): domain Eukaryota; kingdom Metazoa; phylum Chordata; class Aves; order Passeriformes; family Tyrannidae; genus Pyrocephalus; species Pyrocephalus nanus. The sequence goes on from CM076259.1 coordinate 18,958,716, forward strand.
ACTGGAAGTCTTTGTTATAACAAAAGATTATGTTTGTTGTAATTTAGCTTACATATCTTCCCAATAAAAGGTGTTGAATGTAAAATTTTTTGTCAGTGAAGAAATGGCTTCACTGTATATTACACAAAGCACACAGAAACCTGATTTAGTCTTAAACTCTTTTGACTGGGTAGGCACCTGTACTACCACAGTTGAATTGCTTGTATGCTAATTCACATATGTCTACAGTATATAGAACTATTCTATAAAGCCCCTGAGTTATAGACTGCATGCATGGACACCCCATAACAGATGTATTTCCTATATTGTAATAGTTTTCCCATCTGGTTGCACAGATTATTGTGTAGATTTTGATATTTTCCCCAAATAATGACCAAAATTGTCTCAGGAAATTAATACCAGACAAGTGTCATCAAAATACTTGGGAGTTTTTGCTATTAGCGTCAGTGAAGCTGGAATTCCATCCAATGTGCTTTTTAGTAACAATACCCTTGGATAAATTGCAAGGGCAAGCACGGGCAAGTCCAGTGGGAATTCTGAGCGAATCATGCTGCTCAGAAGCGAGAGAATAAATCTTCTTAGTCCCCTCAGACAGCACACATCTCACTTGCTTCTAGAAGGCTAACAGAAAGATCTTTGGCCCCAAGTTACAAAAAAATACTAAAAACCTGGGAAGCCGCCTGGGAAGTCTTACCCTGGTCCAGCCACACAGATCTTCCTCATTATTAAATTCCCTTCCTTGAAGTAGTTTTGAAAATTAATAGAACAAGCCTTTCAAAGAAGTTTAATATTTTTCTCAGATAAAATGATATCATGTATCAAATTAATGTCAACGTTGAATGCTTTATTCAGTGTTCCAGCTGCTGTGGCTGCATGTTGGAGTATCAGCTTTCATTCTAAATAAAAGTTTGCATTTTGCATGTTTTTCTTGTTTTTCTTTGCAAATATTACCTGTTGGTGTTTTTAAATGGCAAGACCAAGGCCCAAAACACTTCTCTTGTAGGGAAGCCCTTTTTGGTGGTGTTTCAGCAAGTCTGCACATTTTCTAGAGCTTAACTCACTTTTGAGATCTGAACAGATAACACTGAGTAACATAAAAGGGGAGAGAGAAACAGGCTGGAGAAATTCTTCAAAGCACAACTCTAAACAAAAGAAATATGGGGTCCTTGTCCTGTCTGCTTCACATTCCTCTTGTAGCGATTTCACTTCTTTCTGGTTTCCTTATCTCAGAAAAGAGATAGCATTGCTTGCTTACCACACACAAGGGCTGCGGGAATTAATTGATTTAGACATAGAGGCTGCTCTTGAAAGCCTGGAACATTATTAATATGAACCACTGCCTGCCAAAGACATGACCATTTAACCACTGCACCGTCTGTGACAGAGCTTTATGGGAGCACTGCAATTACTTCCAACCTGCAAGGATTAAGGAGGCCAAGCAGAGCTTTCTATTCAGCAAATTCATTTTTTAGTTTATCCCCAAACTATAACCGCTCTTCTTGCTTTTGCTCATCAGCATTCAGTTTCTAGCCAAGGAGCCTGTGGGATCTGTCTGGCTGGCCCAGGGTGAGACTTTAAGGGGCTTCCTAGGTTTTTAGTATCTGTTTGTAACTTACTTGGAAGCCAAAGACCTTACTGCTAGCCACGTTGTCAGAGCAGAAATTCACACTGCTGTTTTTAGTGTCTGTAGAGCAGTTGTATTTCCCTGGGGCTCCTGGAGACATTTATCCATCATAGGCTTCCTTCCACAAACCACTATTTAAGCACCACTTTGGAAATGGGAGTTGGCCATGACAGGCACTGATTCACTGGGCCTTACTCATGACTGTTTTTTTACACTTGTAAGTAGCACTGAGTGGTTGTTTTTTTCCTAATTGCTTCCAGCTCCCCCCTGCACCACAAGAAAATGTTTCTGTGCCTCGTTGATCTTCTGGATTGTGCAGATATTGTGCCATTGGCTTTAGTACCATATTTTCTGTGCTCTCGAGCTGTTTTAGTATTTTTTGCTTCTCTCTTTCCTTCTGCTTCAAAGCTGTGCAGTTATGCTTTGTTGGACAAGTCACATTCCAGAAAGAGTGAAAGTAAGAAATAAGTTGCTGGCAAAGATGCGTATCTTTTATATAAAGTAAGTGTGCAAGCCAGCATGTTGCTTTAGCTTTCATGTGTACATTTACTATTAGCAGTAGTTAAAATAGTTTGAGATGGACTATTGCATATGTTTATGTGATTGAATAAAAATATTTTTGGGGAAAAGCTGTTTAATCAATGTTCTGAATGGAAAACACATTTTTTTGTTGTTGTTTGAGGAATATTTTTGCTGTATTTTCTCTTAATGTTAACATTTTGATTCTGCATTGTTGTATTCACATTTCCAGATTATTGTATGTATTTAATAAAAATCTGAATACCTTAGGTGCTTTGGTAAGCTTGTGCTACTGTTTTGTGAGTGTATTTTCCATCTTTAATGTTTTTTTTCGGTTGGGGAAAAAAAACCCGAATTGTCATTCTTCAGTCTGAACGTACAGCAGGAGAAGGCACCATGTTGCAATTTCTCATGGACTTGAAGTCATAGTATACTAGCACACCTTGACTAAAAAGCTCTTGAAGAGTAATTTAGATTTTCCTCATTCCATTAAAGTCTCTATAAAATTCCTGCCCTTTTCTCCATTAACCAAGACTTTACATTTGCAAAACAGCACAATGTTCTGGAAAGGTATAGCAACATAAAAATGTGACAATATTTTATCCAGTAGTAAAGTGGATTGGGGATAGACTGATGTAATTCAGCCATCCCTAGTCTATTGTTCTGATGCTCTGTGACATTTAAAGTCTGATAATTTATATTTTTCTTTCCTACAGTCCAAATTGAGAGGTTTTTCAGGGATTCAGTCATACACTGTTGTAGACCACAGTTTTATATTTTTACCTGAAGCTCTTTATTTTCACTCAGTAAAACCTGAAGAAAGGTTTTTAAAATGATGAAACGCAGTCTGAGCTTTTCTAGGAAAAATATTTCCATCTCTTTTTTTCTTTTTTTTTTTTACTCTTGTATATGTAATACTCAGACTCATCCAAAAATCGGAAGGAATAGGAAGCAGAAAACAATCTTCTGGCAATTTTTTTTTTTTTTTTTTTTAAAAGCCAGAACACACTTTGGTATGTGAGGGGATGTAAAATGTTGTGACAAACTTCAGTTTTTCTTTATCCCCAAAAGGGCCCTCTTAGGCTAGCCCTGTATATACAAATCTGGATGTGTGTAATCAGACATGAATTCTGCAACATGTTGACTCAACTTCTATTCATCATTACTCCTCTGTCACTCTAAACATGAACTGCCTTAATATAAATTTCCATGCATAAAAATCAATTATCTTCAATTTTGTCTGCAATTCCACATAGTGATTCAATTCTTTTCAGAAGAACTTCAGGGATTTCATTCAAAATCAAATTGTCTGGGTGGATTTTTTTAATGGGGAGGAAGGGATTGAAGTGTGAGCTTTTGACTCTCCGCAGAGTTGTAGGGAGAACTTGGACATTTTGCAATCAAGATATTATGCTGAGGTATTGCAGAGAGTGTTAAACTGTTTTGGAGAGACCCTTATTACAATGTGCACTGGCTTTTCAACTTTACTTAGATATTTGACTGGATTTCAATGTATCAGTTCACTTGGAGCTTTCAAAAAAAATGTTAGGAATGTTATTTTATTATTTTCTCATCTTTAGGAAGTTTTAATTCAAGATTTCTTCAAATTACTTCTTTCACATTGTTAACACAGCTCTTCTGTGAATAATGTAAATACAGAAAAGGTAGTATTATTATATTGATTGCTTACATTTTTTATACTGATTGCTTACATTTTGTTGCAAGTAAATACTCTGCAGGTTTCATTTCAGTTCTTAGTGCTTAAAAAGAACTTCTAGTTAAGTCTGATACACACATGCAATAAATTTTTTGGGGGCATCTGCTGTATTAAAATACAGCATGTAGCCTTTGAATTCTTTTGGAAATGAGAATGTGAATTTTTGTAGGCATTTTGGCTAAGACTTCAGGATCTGGTAATTGTTTTTAACTATTGCATATTTTGTAATAAGAAATTAAATATAGCCGCTTTCACACGGGAATTCAGAAATGCTTCATGAATTCTTAGTTCTAGTCACACTGTTTACTGGAAGTTGTGATTATTATCATTTTTCAGCAGAGGGATTGTAAGTACCAGAACAGAATCTGGTGGTAGATGCTGCTTCTACATACTTTTTCCACAGGTGCTGTAGCCCCTAAATATTCCTTCTCCATCAGTAGTTTTCAATTCAGAAAACAGAAGCGTTTGGCACACAGAAGTTGATGACTAAGACCATACCCACTTGTGAAGGCAGCAGGAGGCCCCTTGAGTGGCTAATTTCATTGCTACTGCAGTTGGTGTGACTAAAATTGAGGTGCTGAGTGGCAGAGCCCAGGCTCTGCGCCCAAGGTGGTGGTGGCTGAGCTGCCCGTTGTGCGTGAGGGTTCGAGGGGCTCAGCCTGTAAATTGCAGCCATCTCTGTCTGCACTTTGCTTCCCCTCTTAGATTTGTGGGCTGAACAGAGGTCAGGTGTTCTTAAACTGATAAAGGAGCTCTTGAGAGAGAAATTACTTGACCATTTGTATGATGAATGGCTAAAGAGAAATCAAGCAAAGCTGAGCTTCAGCTTGGCATGCAGCAAAAACACGAATGCACATTTTCTGCCAGACATCTGTGTTTGTTCCAAGGAAAGCCCTAGGAAGGAGGCTCTGGCCTTTCTCCACCTGGAAGTTATGAAAAAGGCATGAGAGCTCAGCTTGCTTTTTGCTTAGTGTGTACTGTGTTTTGTCCTAGGATATTGGAAGCTCTTGAAAGTGGAGCAGTGTGTTTCTATTCAGGCCCTGAGCTTTACTGATCACCAGGTGCACCGTGTGGTTTCCAAACTACTATCCCAAAGTGTGCCCTGGCCAGTATTTCTTGCCTTCTGGCTGGACTTAAGAGAGGGCATGCCCTCATGCCAATGCATTTCAAAACCTTTATGTTTTTATGCAATTATAGTGTTTTCAAGGAACAGGTAAGGCTCTCAGTATGTGTAATTAAAAGTTCTCAGTGATTTCTACAATTCCTTTAAAAATGTAGTCATTTGATGTGACACATCGTGTCCCATGTTCATAAAAATATGGATAAATATTTGCTTCCAATCCACTTGTCCTTTGTTGTTCTTTTAAAGATGAAAGTCATATTCTTCTCTTTGTATAAAGGACTCAGGGTTGGTTGCTTTGTTTGTTTGCTTGCTTGTTTTACCTTTAAAAAATCCGAATCTTGCCTATTCTGAAAGACTTTTTGATTGAATGAGAACACAGTAAAATTCACATCACAGGTCATAGGATGTTCACTTTAAAGCATACTTTGGTTTGTTTTTGCCAGCCTCTTGTAAAGAAGTATAAGAAAAAATTGCCTTTGATAAAACATTCCTTTCTTCAATTATCTCTTGTAAGAATTCCCAGTTCACGTCTCTTTATCATCCAAATGATTCTTCTGCTAGAAAGGTTTCAAGCTCAGTTTTTGTCTTTGTTAAATCTCATTTTATTTCCCATTGATATGAATGGAACCTTGAGATCTGGCTCATGTTTTGGCAGCCTGAGATGTTACAATGCCTCAGGACAAATTATGAAACTACTGTAAAATTGATCTATTTAACCATTTTTAGGGCATCTTTAACAGTTTGCTTTATCTTGAAAATGTAGAACGTAAAGTAAAGATGTGCTCTCATTAATCAGGTTGCTAGAAGAGCAGCAAGGTTATAATCAAATGATAACTGTCCTCAAGAAAAAAAAAAAGATCAGCCTGGTATATGAAAAAAACAGCAGGGCAGAGGCAGAAGGAAACAAAGCAGATAGTATTCTTAGATTTTGGTAGGGTTTTTTTTGTTGTTGTTGGTTTTTGTTGTTGTTTTGTTTGTGGGGTGGATTTTTTTGTTTGTTTGTTTTAATATTGCACTTCAGGAGTTTCCGCTAAGATCTACAGAAAATGATAAATCTGAAAAGTGAGGATTCCTCAGATTCTATCTGGGCTCTTGCAGCCCCACAAAGGAGTTCCAAATCAGGTTCCGGCTGAAGAAAAGATGGCTTAGCAACAGAAACAGAGCTGTAGCTGAGTGGGCCCTTTTTTTTCAATTTTAATGTATCTTTTGTAAAACTACGGGGCTATTTCCCCAAACATTCTTAATAAAGTGAATGTGGAATTTTTCAGAAACCATTACATCAGCCCAGATCCTGCTGAGTGTATGTGTATGCTTGTCATAAGAAATCAATAGCTATACTGCAGTCATGGGATGGCACAATGTATAAACACATGCTTTTTTTCCCCTGAAATTAACTATTAAAAATGGGAGATGGAGAGTCAGATGAAACATGCCGGTGAGTAATGGGACTGCACTAAGGTTTCATAACATTGTAACACGTTTTGATGGACTTTTCAGGTGTTAACTTGGAGCAAGTTCGATGCACAAGTTCAATGAGCTTGTAATGTTAAGGAAAACTCATGTGCTGTACCTGAGTGGAGTTACACATCTGCAACCGGGAAGCTGCTGCAGTGTGAGCCTTTGGTGTGAAAGCCATAAGTTTGATGGAGGGTCTGAAGGCCAGGTAAAGTCCAGGACGGCCATAACCATGCTCACTGGTGTTTGTTGGCTTCTGTCAGCAGTCTCTGTGGCATTGACACAGCTATAAACACAGCTCTCTAGCAATAAAGTTTGGTTCCGTTATTTTAGCTCTGAGAATGGTTGGACACTGATGGCTGTAAAAATCTGGTTCCTGGCATAGTCTTTTAAACACATTTTACAGTCATTTGAATGTCTTGACTAATTAAAGGCATTTTTGGTTTGATATAGTTTTAAGTCAGATTAAAAGCTACTAGTGAGCTAACTTACAAAAGGAAAAACAATTTTAAAAAGCCCCCAAAAAACACCTCCTAAAATTCCAGGTGTGACACTTGCAGAATGTCAAGGCAAAATTCTCCAAATCTTATGAATCTTTAGTTGAGGTATTTACATGGGCATCCAGTCAGCACACAGGTGGATGCAGTTTCAGAGCTACATTTAAAGCATAATGCTACAATTCTGAGTGTGTTTTATTTGAATGAAAGCTGACATTTCTCAGAAAAAAAATAAGATTTTATTTTAAATAAAATTATTTTTTAGAAATAATAATGTCAGAAATATTACTTTTGCATGCATAGGGACAAGTCTATATATTTTAGTAATAAGTTTAAATTTTGTCAGAAAGCATATTTGTGTAATGGTTATTAGGGGGTTATATGACAGTAGTTATTTCATTATTCATATTCAACATTAACAATTTATTAAACTGTAATAAAAGTACTCAGCCTCATCCATTGCAGACTGAAAGTTAGGTCTGTGAGATGTTATCCTTAAAACCTATTAAAGGTACAGAGATAGAAGAATGTAAAAAAGAAGAGAAAGTTAGGATGATATTTCTGAGAATCTAATGATGATGAAAGAGGACTTTTCATTAGACAGTATTTTATTTTATCTTCCTTCTTATTCAGTAAAGGTGCCTTACTGGTCTTTATACTATACTTGATTTTGTGCTAAAATACAAACTGGGAAAGTGAGAAGAGCTCTCTAGCTGCATGACTAGAATAAGACTTGGTGCTACCTTCCTTCTTGACCTTGCCAGTTTCCAGCTTGGTGACATGTCATGTCTTTTTACTTGTGTTGAGCTCAGGCCTTGTCTGGTTTGTCTGTTTGGACTTTCTGCTGGCTTGCAGCAAGTGCATCTGGATGATGTGCTTGGTACTGGCAACTCTTATTTCTTGAATATTTCAACGATGCAATTCAAAATGATCACATTAGTAAGCATAAAGACATATTCAGCAAAAGCCAAATCCCAGCACCACCACCTTATCTTCAGCTGCTGTCTCCCTGCTCTCTAGTACAGTCTGTAGTTGCCATCCCAACTCAACAGCTATGGCATCCTTCTGCAATGAATTCTGCAGTCCAGCCTTCTTCAGGTTACTAAGCTGAATTTTCTTGGACTCTAAGCATTTGGAACAGAGGCAGAGGAGGATGGCCTGAGCTTTTTAGAAATTGAGTCCTGTGTTCTGCACTCTGTGTTGTAGAATTAGTAAAAGCAAGGTTTGCTACACTGAGCAAAGACATAAGTCTGCTAGGTAGGTCTGCTGTTTGGAATGTTGTTTTAGCTCCCTCACTAGTCATTTTAAACTAAAAGATGATCAAAAGGGAGGTGGTAGTCTCTTCAAAGGTTGGATTAAATATGAGTGTATGTATATGAGTTGAAGAGCAATCAGTGTTTCTGTGACATGGTTAGAGCAAAAATGTTGACTCCATTTTTTTTTTAATGTGGATAATAGCGCCTAACTTTTCTGTAGCAATTTTGAGGGGATAGGGTGTGGCAATGTCATTCTTTCACAAAGGAATCTTTTAACTTTACCTGAATTTTGCAGCTAGTGACCACAGCACGCAGAAGGAAAGTGATACACCTTAAGGATTACAATAGAATGGGGAAAATAGAACAAAAATCATCTATGTCCCAGCCCATTGCACTGTCCTTCAGACCAGAAAAGAGACATGACTTGAAGGACAGTCTCATGTCAAAAACACTGTGCACTGCTTTGAAAAAATTGAATTATTTGTCATTGTGAAAATCTCCAAAGCTGGCTCTTTAGAACAAAGGCTAAAAATCTGCCATATTATAAAGTCCCTTTTATGGCAAGTAGCTTACAACATATTAGGGGTAACTTTTGCTTATTTTTATTTTGTAAGATTGTGTAACAATGAGGAATTCACAAACTGAAATTAATTGATATTTATTCCTGGAAGTAGTATTACAGTTACCTCACAGGGACATAGACCAGGGCAGGGAGAAGCCAGGAAGGCTAATGGTTCTCAGTATCAAAACTTAGTTGTGCTTGTGCCCAGGGTCTTGCCATGACCTACAGTGCATCTGCTCCTCAGTAGGAAAAGGGAGGATAAACACTTCTACCATTTCTGAAAGTACTGTGGCTAGGAAAATTAGACACGTTTCATTTCCATCTCTATTAAGCTGTGTTGACAAACCAGACTATTGGCCATGTTTGAAGAGGATTAGTAATTAACTAGGTAGCCTAATTATCAGAACTACTTTGTCTTCCCAGAAGAAAACAATTAGAAATCCATTTCCACATATTAGTTAAAATAAAAATACTTCACAAAGACAGATTTTATTGGCTTGGCCAATGGTTTGCAAATGAATCATAGGACACAATGCATCTCTGTTTGAAGTTGAATTTGGTGGCTTTTAATAGGATCCCACTTTTTATGGATCAGATGGAGCATAATCTGTTTATTTACTTTTTCCCATGCAAAGCATCACATTAATGCCAGTCTGCTGAGACTGGCAGAGACACAGTTGCATCATTAGAGCAAAGGTGCCAAAAGGGATGTTTGGCTCTTTCAGATCTCCAGCTCTTTAATCCCGTTTATGCCAGCAGGCAATATTTATTAAATACTCTGAAAAATAATTCAGCCGATTTAAATAACACTGGCGGCACAAACTTGTATGTGATTAATGGAGAGAGCTGCTTGTCTGAGTGCAGGATAGGTTACAGGAGTCCTAAAAGTCTAATTTCCAAGCTAACTGCAGGTCTCATTGCCTCACTTTAGACATGCCTACATGAAGGGGCACAGGCAGATCAGAGCTGGTGGTCCTTTGCATTGTTGGGATGAAAACCAGCTCTGGTTCAGACCCTGAGAAATGTCCTGCCTAATGTACTAGTCTGAAAGGCAGAAGGAGTCACCTCTGGCTAAGCAGAGCTGCTCCAGGGTTCTTGTAGGGGCCTGTGGAGTTCTCCTGTAAGTCTTTGTTCAGGTAATGCATGGGACCTTTACTACCATGGAGCACAGATTATTGCTGTCCCTCCTGTGGTGGAGTAGCTGATGGGGCTTTGTACCTCCTGAAGTTCTAGATGCCATTTGGTGCTCTTGTACTGATGGGCTGAATCACACTGGAAATATTTCTCAAGGGCTCAGATAAGAAATTGCTCTCTGTATTGCTTCATGTCTTTTAAAACTGTTTCTTTTCACTTTTAAGGATGAAAATGCAGGTTGGTGCTGCTCTTGAGGGCATCATTAATCAGGTTTGACTGAGTGCTCATCAATTTAGTAGATTTATGTGTATTTATTGTCATTGTAACATTTCATGTGCAGTTACATCCATTACATGGAGTCTGTGCAACCTAGGCTGAAGCAGATCCAAGGCTTGTCAGGTGTATTTTTATTTGCTGAGTCAGGGGCAGATTTTACACAGCCATATCAGAGAGTCGGGGTTGTTTTTATAAATTCAGGTATATTTAATATTGATAGTGTTTGAAATAATAGGTGAGGGTACAAACCAAGTTAAGAATCTGTTTCTGTTCAGCATTCTGTGACTATTTAGAAACAAGAGTTTTACTGTCTAAACAGACATCTAGAGGGGAATGTTTATTTGGGAAAATGCACAGAATCACAAAGTGATGTGTGCGAGATATCACAGCAGATTGGATGCAGATCTTGGCATGTACCCACAACTCCTGCTTTCTGGGACTGTTCCCTTGTTTCTTTCCAGCTCTTCCTGCCAATATAGAGTTATTATCCATACATGGACACAAAAATGCCATAGTGGACTGCTAAGCCAGATCTTCAGTTCATTAAAAAATCAATGCTTTTTCATTATGCCAGTAGGGCTATGCTGATTTACCATATATGAGGACTTGTCACCATATTTATGTTAAAGTTTTCTAGTATTTTTAAGATTCAGAACCCTAAAGTCAAGACTGTCAAATTTGTTTCCTAATTTAGGCATTAAATCTATTCGTAGGCTGAGAATTGTGTGGCCTGATTTTTGATGAGTGATTCTACTGTAAGCAGTGGTTGTCTGAAACCTTCATAGCTCAAATCACTCACATCACTGCCTACATATGAACGTGGGTGCTTAACTTCAGGCCACATGGTTTGAAATATTTGTCTCAAGTACTGCTGTTGGCTGCTGGAAATTTCAGTGTAGACAAACATTCCTGTTGCCTTTGTTCAGTTCAGCCATCTATTCAAATCTGCTTTGTTATGGTGTGCAGCTCTGACATTAGTTTGGCCTTGTGTAAACAGAGAACCTTTGCAAAATTCAGTTTAGTTTTTCCATAGGTTCGGAACAGGAATGGATAAAGTTCTATATTTGGTTCTTTATCCCATGGGACTGTTACTAACTTATATGGTATAGGACAAATCACCTCTAAAAGTAAATTCGCAAACATAACCCTAATTGGATTAAGCCTAATGTTCTCAGGTTGGTTCTCCTTCTCGAGTTGGCTTACTTCTAAAATCGGCATATTTCTGAGGGTGGTTACTTTCACCTCAGTTGCCAACATCCGTTAATTTTCTACAGTCCTTTGAAATGACCCCACAAGGTTATATAGGAACTTTTGACAGGAGATCTGGGGACTGGAGAAACATGTCAGGCTGGTATTTCACTTACAGCTAGGTGTACTGTGTGACATATTAACACTGCAGACACATCTGCTATTCCTAAGGGGCTGAAGAAACTTGAGTCTTAGGCAGATGCAATACGTGGGGTTGACAGAGCAGACAAAGAATCACTGCAAGTTACTACAGCAGGTGAGAGATGGATGCAGGGGAATTGAGCAGGGCTTAGTGTGTGATGTGCAAAGTAACATAAAGCATGTGGCTGTGTTTAGTGGCTTAGAAATAAGGCATAGATGGTGATCACTAAATAAATATTCTGAATATAAAGGAATGACTTTCTCTGGCTTAACTTCTGTCACTCTCCCAATAGCCTGAAGTCTGGTTCACAGTGACCATACCTCTGTTAATACTTCCATAATTCCACTGAGCTTGATCTCATCTATAAGACCAAAAGAGAAATGAAAAATATGAATGGTTCCTAGGAAAGTTATAGTTTTACCTAGAAGTTCTGAAACCCTAAATCCACAGAATCTGTAATATTCTGTGGGGTTTTCCACTTGTTTGATTTTTAAACTGCTAGCACTTGTTGTATGCAGCAAATAGACCTGGCAAGATTTTGAACTCTGTGAACAGCTTTGGATGCCCATCTTTTATAGTTGTATAAATCATTAGGGTCACCTGCATTAAAATAAAGATCTTGCTTCTCCTTTTTGAAAACTTCTTTAGGGTTTTCTGTTCAGTTTGAAATATGAGTCATCTGAGGTAGATACTAACCTTTTTGTCCTATGTCATACCTATGTCATAGTTTCAGGTACCCTTAATAACCAATACAAGAAGAATCTTTACTCCCTTGCTCTCCTCTTTCTTGGTCTTACGTAAAACTCATATTTTGTACCATATAATTACAGTTTGATTTGACAATTTACTTTATACTGATCATTATCTTCATAGTGTGTTCTGTCTTCATTTTTATTTTGCTTCAAGGCTGTCTAATGTTGAATGAAAATAATAAGACCAGTTAAGAATGGCAAGGTCATTTGTAGCATTGTCACTTGTAGCAAATTGAGTTGTTCATTCCAGTGGGTTTGGTGGCCACCAGTTCAGCATTTCTGTTTCTGCAAACCATTTCTCACTAACACCTGAATGCCAGAGTGCCTGTAGGCATAGGTAAAAATAGTTTTCTGAGAGAGCAGATTGCTCTGAGCAGTCATGTGGTGGTGACCTTCTGATAGCTTTTCCTGTGCCAGAGCACTGCAAAATCAGACCAGCTGCAGCTTTAAATGAAGCTGAAGATGGGTGGTTGATAGGCTGGGGGCAGTACCTGTTGTTGGAGGTGAGCACAAGGCTTCTACTCCCTGTTCCCTGGATACCAAAATGATACAGCAGAGCAGTAACACTGGGTTTCTGACCCAGTTCTGTCTTCATCTCTTTTCCCTCCAACATCTTGGGAATTATGGCTTTGTCTTGACCCAGACACTCATTTCTTTGATTCAGCTTTGCTTATACTGCATAGAAGCCCCAAGTCTGAGGAGAAAACTTTCCAAAGCTCTTCAGAAACTCAAGAGCATAAAAGTCACAGCTATTTTCAGTGTAATGAGACCCTAAATCCTTCAGTCTTTTGAAATCTCCTCTCTAATATGTAAGTTCAGTTAAACCACAGCAATACAGTTTTGTGGCTTTGGCAGTTTGCTTTTAAAGTTCACCCACCCCTGAAAAGTTTCTTACAGGAGCAGTCCAAAACATGACTGTGGGTTGAAACATGGTGTCTGCAGTTTAGGGAATTTGTTCAGTGAATAAAACTAGGTGTTCTGTGGGCTAATTCCATTCCTCTTGAAGGCAATAATACAAGCAGTTGAATGGAATACTTTTGCCACTTCTGAGGCATAAAATATATATAAGGCAGTAACAAAATGATGGTTTCCAAATAAAGCAGAGGTGTAAATCTTTCCTCTAATGACTGATCTCAGCAGTGAGGGGATGTTCTTCTCAAGTCCTCTGTAGGAGAGCTAAAGCATGATGTATGTTGACCAGATGCTGGCAGCCACAAGTTGCAGCATTAGAGGAGAGGGCTGATGGGGTATGCCAGAGGCTGGGTCCAAACTCACAGGCTGTGTCAGCAGACCTTTGTGGGAGGAAGCACTTCCTTTGGGTACTATTCTGTCTTACTGTACCAGAAATCCCTTCTTATGCTGATATGATCCAGGGATATTATCCTTTCTTCAGATGTGACATAGCCTCAAAGTCTTCACTCTTACTGATGGTCCAGGGCCTGTTTTCTGTCTCCTAGTCCACATGACATAGCACAAGACAAAATTCTCACTCTCTTTTTGGACTGAATATATTCAGCAATATTGGCAGGGCTGCAGCTGTGCTGCTTCTGCATGTACTGGATCTGCACTTATTTATGGATTGAGTTTTATTTTTGATGGCTGCCAGTCTGGCACCTTGCAAAGAGCTGTATTTGAATAAATGGAAGAAGAAAGACTAATACCTAAGAACTCACCAATAAGAGGTTTTGATCTGTATTAGTTGTATTTGTGGTGGTATGTCTGATATTTTGTAATGGCATATTAGCTGTGGGGTAGTAGCAAAATATGGGTGGCTTTTTAGTTATGCAAAGTATAACAATTTTGGTAGAAACGGAAAGAAACCAAGGAACTGGAATTGGTTTTAAGGTCAGCTGTCTGAAGGCAACAAATCCAGCTTCCTGAAAATATGTCAAAGAAGGAATAAATTTCATATTTCATCTAAATGATAGGAAGACCTTATAAATTAATTTATTGGTAGCTGGGTAAAGTTTAATTACACTGTGAAAAGAGAAGGTGGCATCTTTCTCAGTACTGCTCCCCTGTGGGCAACTTTCAGAAACGGATTCAGAACATCGTTAAATCATAAACTCTAGAGACTAAATTGGCTCTGTGACCATTTATAATCCAATTAAGAGGAAATAAATAAACAAACACACAAACAAATCCCAAGACCCATTTAAATTGTCAACACAGACAAAAAAAAATGCATTAAAGTTTAACTCTCATAAAGTTTTCTTTAATTAAGAGGGAGCACTAAAGTAAATGCCACAAAATGGGTTCTTTTAGGAATCTGTAGGTATTAGCATATTTAGGATTTGAGATTTTATTTTTTTTTTCTGGAGAACCTGATAGTCCCCAATATCTTTCCAATCAACTCTCTTTTATTGTTCTCCTGTTTTTTTACAGACCACAAACAAGAAAATGAAAAGCATTACAACATGTCTTCATATACATCAGGATTCAAAGCTACTTTGAAGAAATTGCACCTCGTTATCTGGAAATACAGCTACCCAGACCAAAATCAGCCCAAGATAATAGAATGCAGCAACTTGTCTGTTTAGAAACACAAGCCGCTCTAAGTTTATTTCCCTAGTGCTCTTTTCTCCATTGGTTCCCCACTGAATACAGAATGAACTTAAAGATGTCTACCTTATGTTCAAAAGCCTACAGAGGATTTGCTTTTTTTTTTTTCCTTAGCTGTAATTATGTATTAGGTAGTTTGCAAGGTCATATATGGACAGTCCCTACCCTGGCACCAATGAGGAAACAAAATAAGAGGACTAGATTGAGTGATAACTTTTGGGCAGGTTCACAAAACAAGCCGGGAATGGAGCCAAGTCTGTGACATTCACACTAGTTTCATAGCAGCCAAATCACACTGGCTACCAAAGCTACCCAAGGAGGCACATCTTTCTCTACAAATACCATCTTTTATAAGAATTTCTAGCATAATAGTGAAGTTTCTAATCTCAGCACGTGAAGCAGCATACTCTTCTATGTCAGTTGCAAAACTTGCTTTAGCAAGCAATTAGAATATCAGCCCAGGGAGATCTGCCAGACATGCTTGTTCCTTTGATTTAGCTTTCCAACAGCAACACATCTTTCCAAATCCCAAGCCTAAGAAGAAGAAGAAAGAAGAAGAAAAGATGCAGGGCAAATCATTATATCCTTAAAAAGCATCCCACATCTGAACAGCACAAAGTTAAAGGTAATATGCACAACTAGATTAATAAAAAAGAACATGTGGGACAAAATTATTTTAAATATTACTCTTTTTTCCTGCAATATACTGTTTGGCCATCTTGACATCCTTTTACCTCCCATCTTCTCTAGTTTGAAATTTCAAGCCAAAAAGAAGATTCCCGCTTGCATCTTGTTTTTGTATTTATATTTGCTGTGTGCACCGACATCTGCATCTGCATGCCCATGTAGACTTGTGGCCACTCGCAGGCTCCTTTTGCAAAGAGATTCCCAGCTAAATGGGTACATAGGCACATTGTTTTGCAATTGTGCTGCTAGAAGACCTAGGAGAATAACTTCTTAGTTGCTATAAATTTGGACAGCAAAGCTTTACTGGACAGACAGTGAGTATCCTTCCCGTGTGCCCTGGACAGTACACAGAACCCAAATCATGTAATGCAGCCTTCACCATTGACACAGCAGCTGAATCTATCTCACTGAATGTAGAAAAGCATAAATATTTGTCTTCTGTAAACTACATTAGGAAGGTAAAAGCTTACTCTAATTATGAATGAAGTGCAGCATCTGCATGACTAGGCACAGGTACTTTTGAAGGGAAATAAATTTAAATGTGTCTTCCTTTGAAGCTTCAGCCTATCTTTTTTTTATTAAGCAGCTATCTATGTTGCCTAGGTGTGTTGAAATAATACTTCAAAAGAACTGTGATTATAATCCATATTGTTATTAATAAAAAACACATTTGACTGAGACAAAGCTTGGATCATATGAATATGTAACTGTATTATAACAGATCTGCCAAGAGGTTTGCAGGCCTGTAGACAGAAGATGAAGTAATTAATTAAGGAATTACATCCACAAGGTGAAAAGTCCCTGAAGATAAGTATGTTGAGAGCTATTTTAGGGAAAGGATCTAGGGTTTCTACACCTGAATAATTTTATGCAAATCTTCAATGGCAATGCTTGTGTGCGTGTACACCATATTTTCCCTCCTACACAAGTGTTCTCAGTTCTGGAGTCTCAAACGTTTTGTAGCCCCACGCACAACAATTCAATCATGACTCAATGTGCCTAAAAGTTGCAGGACAGGACCTTTCAGGTGGTGAATATCAAGGTGAATGTTTGCTAAGGGAAAGAGCTGAAGGTGGGATAAGAACGTAAGACATATAGTTCCTGCCTATTGCTGAGGAAGATAATTTCTTTCTTGAGCTCTGCTTAGAGACCACTTTAACTTACCAGAGCAGTTTGCATAAAACAAATCTAACCCAAGCTCACAGAGAGTACCAGACTGTGGCTTCCCAGACTTCTGAAATAACAGATACCATATTTTAATGGCAAATTGACACAGATTGCTCCACTTCTGTGTTATGCTTACCATTTCTTCAGTTCTATCAGAGTGAGAGAGATTCAAAACCGTTTCTTAGTACACAAGTATCATCTCTTTCTAGAAGTTATTTTGAAATATGCTCTCTATACTTTTCACATGATTAAATGCTTGGCTTAAGATACCTGAAATATTCCGTAATCTACACACACACACAGAGATTGTAATCTCATGTAATACATATAAAAGTGTTCTCATTATTGTTTCTATCTATTTTTAATGTCTTCCATTGTGTTACTAGGAACGATCTGGATCTGTTGTGCAGTTGTGTACTCAGTGTATTTATTTTGTAAATAGTTCTCTTTTGTTTTATTATTTTGCTTTTTTAGAAGAAAAGAGATTTCTTTTAGTTTGATGACCTCCTTATAGTATTCAACATGCATCTTTCCACTGTTTTTTCATAGTAGATAATACATTTTAGCCACCATATTAGAATAATTCTGCAAACTCCTCTATTTTAAATGACATTAACAGTGATATATGGTTTGTTTTAAATAATGAGCAGGTTGAGAGGATCATTTTAAGAGGATCTTATACAATTTGTAAAGCAAGCAAGTAAACAAACAAATAAATAAAAAGAGGAACAAAAGATAAACAGGAACAATTTCCTGTTTTGCTTTCACTAATTTCTGGAAGGCTGAAATATTTTGTACTTTTTGCATATTTCAGGGAAATTTTCTGCTTTTTTAGGAAATAGGTTTCTCCTGATCTTGAGGTGGAAGAAATAAGACAGCAGGGACAGCGTATCTATAAAAGAACAAACAGTGGTGACCAAGCATTGCAATACTAGAAAGAAGAAAAAAAGAATTTGCAGCACCACTTGTATCAGATGTGTTTGGAGCATTGCTGCCCTTGATTTATATTTGGAAATTTGCAGCACAACCAGGTCTGACCTAGGAAGCACTGCTGGGTAATGTGTCGTGAACCACCAAGGAAACACCTCCGTGGTGTGTCCTCAGTGATCCGGTATCTGTGACCAAACTGAAGGAAAATGCTTCTATTAATGGAAAATTACTATTGATTATGATCTATATTTTCACACATTTTTAATGAAAGTTCCTGCCATCACCCAGGCATACTTTTTTTTGCTCCAAATAATGAAAACCCAGTCATGGGCTTATGGCCAGGAGTGGGCTGTGAATGTGACATCTCCCTGTATCCAAGCCTGCCAAGTTCCCTGCAGACGTTTTCTACAATTGTACCTAATTTCTTCACTAAGTACTGGCCTTTTTCCTTGTAGTAAAGGTGAAACAATCCACTCTTAAGTCTCATCTATGCAGCTCAGATAGAAAAAGGTGAATATTAAAAGCAGTCAACAGCCACAGTCAGGAATTTTAAGAGGTGTTTTACAAACAAAATGTATAGGTACAGAAATACCCAGGCAGGTCTTTTGCAACAATCCAAGTAGCCAGCACTGTAAAACAAGGGCATGAATTTCTGCAGTCACCCAAGCATGTTTTGTTACCACAGTGTCCTATCTAAACCTGTATCAGCTTTGTACACAAAAGTGAGCTGTGCTGCCTCCTAACACTAATTGTAAATGGAGCTATTACAGAGACAGGGAAGTCATTGTGATGGATCTTTGTCTAAGTCATCAGGCAGCATGTAAAACATGCTGTGTTTATGGTGGTTAATATTATATGGCTCTCAGAGCTGTATATCATGCCCGTTGCTCTGGAGAGGCACCTGCTGACTGTTCATATGCCAGCTTGTAAAAAAGGTATGCAGACAATTTAGTTACAAAATCTTACTTTTATGTTTGGTGAAAAAAAAATTGAACTTTGATCTGTGACCCTAAAAAAAGTAGTTAAAGAGCCTGTCTTTTTCTGAATGTGTGCAAGAAAAAGAAAACCTTTGCCCAATGCATAATTTGTTCAAGGACAGAAGTTTTTAGGCCCATATTCTTAAAAAGGTCATGCTGTTTTTAGATATAAACCACCTTTTGGTGCTTTGAGCCCTCAGTCAAACCCTACTAACAGAAATATTCCTCCAAGTGTGCATAGAATGAGAAGAGGCGATACAGAAAGGTGAAAATATGCAATCCCTGGCATATCACCATCAGTAGTTGTTCCCAGCCCCCTACACAATGTGCTTTCCTTCTGGCTCTGAGGTAAATTAGTGTGCAGGCCACAGCCCAGCTGCTCTGTACTTCTGATCCTGTGCCTTTTCTTGTGTGGCACAAAGAAAGGGTTGCTTTACCTTTGATCTCTGCAAGTATGCTGCTGGTCTTTCCCGTGTTCTTGCCCACCTTGCCTTCTAGGGTCATGGGAGGATTCAGACCCAAGAAAGCCAACACTTTCTGTGCAGCAGAAGTCTTTTAAGAAGAGTAGTAATTGTCCTTGCTCCTGTATTTCATGCAGAGGTGCTTGAGGACACATATAAATATCTGCAAGGAGTGTTTGTGGGATGCATAAAGCACTGTCCCTGGCTTTCACGCTCACTCATCCTTAACCCCTCTAGAATTAAGAGATATACATAATAAATGATTCATTATGAGCGATTATCTCTGGAGATTTTTTTAATCTTATCAAAGCACAGACTATGTCAATCATATACGAAGTCTCAAATGGAATTACTTCTCATAATCAACCACTCTTAAGTTTGTATCTCATTTTTACTGTGTCATTTTGAAAGGAGGTCTGATTCTCTGCACCTCTTTTCCAAATTGAAAAAAAGAAATAATGTATTTGTAAATCCATATTCAGGACTCAGAGCCATCAGCTGAACAGCCCCTGGAGTCTTAGGTTTTCCAATAAACTTTCACCAACAGAAAATCAATCATTTCAGGGAAAGATATATGTATCCCAGTGGCTGCATGCAAACGGAAGAGTGGTAACACTTGTTAAATTAGATGCCTTATCAAGTAAGAATGGTGCTAATCTACATAACCCATTGCAACAGTAACCTGTGACACAGCAAAGTGCACTGTTAACTTCAATAAATAATATTTCAGAATGTACAACATATTACCAGATCACCTCTGAGAAAAAGCAAGTAAAAAAAAAAAAAAGGTCAGATTTTTGAGGCTAAAAATGGAAAAGACACCCAATAATCATCAAGGTTCATAGAAACTGAATTGAAAGTTTCCATTGTGAATTCCTAATATGCATGCAGGGACTTTACTGTTGAAAACTTGATGAAAAGTAGACAAAAAGGATTTTCTAAAACACCATGTGGGAGTAAGTTGCAGCCTGAGTCTGTGCAGCTTCCATTAAAGGTAATGGGGGTTTCAGTGTGTATTTCTTGCATTGAAAAATTTGCCCTTGATAGTCTCATTTAATCTCACCAAAAGAAATTTCAAACTTCAAATGGAAACGTGCTAAATATTATGCTGTACAAGAACAAAAAATTAAGGCACAGAGGGATTTTGTCCCTCTGCTCAATGTGTAAGGCTAATGCGAAGCACAGCCCCTCAGATGCTATTTTGCAAGCTGCAAGCCACCTCCTTATTGATCCACATGCCCTTGATCTCTTGCCCTGGCAGCGGGGAATAACAAAGCACTGTGGCCCAGGAAGGCAAGCAGTGTGCTCGACCCAGGTGGCTGCTGCTGGGTGTTGGACAGTTGCAGTGCAAGGTCAGTCCCTCTCTAGGAGACTGGTAGCTCTGGAAGGAGTGGGGAAAGGGCCCCACTGGGAATTTGTAAAGGAAAAACACTGTAAGGTGAGAAAGCACCCTGGGCCTTCAGTAGGATGCTGAGCAGGTCTGGCAGACTGTGCATACTGACAGTGAGTCACCAGCTGGACACTTGTTCCCATTCAAGCCAGCAACTTCTAAACCTTGCTTTTTTTTTTTTTTTTTTGAGAAAGACGTGTAGAAAACAGATACATTAGAAGTTAAAGCAAGGGTTTCCAGGCTCTTCTGGTGATGAAACCGGAGTTTTCTTTTTGCAGCGTGCAGTTGTGTTGAACAGTAGCTCAAAAGACACATTCAAGGCCAGTGCTGTGTTTTGACAGGCATGGAGCAGATCCAGAGATAGGTTCTGTTGAGGAAGAAATTGTATGGAGGGGCAGCTCCCTGCAGGAGTCCCTGCAGAATGGAAACATTTTTCTTCTGTAAAATTCAGATATCCTTATGACTTAATATATATTTCTGCTCAGCCTATAGCCCTTTATCATGACTGAAAAGACTGCTGCTGGTTTGGCAGGATTTTGAGCAAAATGTTTATAAGACTTTATACCTATATAAAACTGTATTTATTCTATGTATGTTCTTAATGCACTGTTTACAGCCAGGTCCCACCTACATCAAAACATTCATTCACAAGACCACACAATGAAGACATTTGTAATTTTTCTACCTTTAAGTCTTTCTGGCACCAGAACTGATAAAAATGGTACAAATATTTTTCCCTTTTTCTTTTTTTTTTTTTTTTGTTCCCACTCTCCCTTGAAAAAAGCGATGTTTGAAATATTCCTGTTCATGTTGTCAAAAAGCAAAATACAAAATCAAAATAAGCATGTGAAAGGTCACCAAATCTGAAAAAAACTAGTTCAAAACATGATTTCTTGGAAATTTATGAGCACATGTAAAACAAGGTGTCAAAGTGACAATACATGTGGGCCATTAACTTTCAGTGTAGTAATGGTGTTCTAGCTAGAATTATATCTCATTTTTCAGTAGTTCATTTAAGCCTTGTTACTTTAAATAATTAAATTACTAAGCAAAGAAACTGACGTGGGTGTGATTTTGACTTATATTAAAAAAAAATAGTAATTTCTTTTATACCTCATAAACACATCAGTGAGAAATCAGCTAAGCACAGCTCAGTCTGTTCTCTGCACACTCAGTTCATACATGCAATGACAGCAGCCTTAAACTCTGTCTTTTTAACAGATGTGGTCTGGAGCCAAGGTCCAGAGCAATGCAGGTGCAACTGGAATATCCAGTAATGATTTGGCCCCACATCTGCAAATTGCCAGGACCTAATATTGGCAAGAGGAGAGGAAAGGTTCCACCTGCATTTTGTATGTGACAAGTGAGGCTCAGTCTGTTGACTCACAGTAGCAAGTGTAGCATCACCATAAACTCTGCCACGTTCTTTGTTAAGAATCTTCATGCTCTGCTCACAGGGGAGGGTGCAGTTCACAGGCTGTTGCTGTTTTCCTTTGTACTAAATACCTTCAACTCTATTCCAGCAAAGACAGAAGGCAAGGGGGTGGGAGGTGGAAGATTGCAGCAAGGCTTTAGATCCCAAAGTCCTGCTTGTGTTCTGAAGTCCTGGGAATGACCAACTTCCATTTCCAGACATGGAGGACCACTTTCAGGGATCACAGCCAGGAAATTTTAGGAGTAAGTGTTCAAGGGGGCATTTTATGATTCCTTTGAAAAGGCAGTGTATAAATAACTGCAGGTGGTGGACAGTGAGTGGAGCATGAAACATTAATGAAATGGCATGATATTAAAAAGACACTGTCTCAATAGCTGTTGTTCATTAAAGGTCAGACTGTGTGGGGAAGCCTCTAATTTAAGGATCATGTAGAAGTGATTCACAAGAGTGAGGTAAGACAAGTCCTTACAAGTCCTTCTTGAAGAGTGGTACTGTCATATAATAGAGAAGAGGAATCCCACGGCCCTGTCACTTTTCCACTTTTTCCAGAAGCACTGGCAAGGGAGAAAGACTAATTTCAAAGAAAATAATGCCTCAGACACACATGCTAACTTGCCGTGTTGTGGTTATTATTATTATTAATCTTGAAGTTCTGGTGTCATCTCTGGTAGATGATTATATTTTGAAGTGTGAATTGCCTATTCAGTTCTATTTTTCTGTGCAATAAGCTTGTTGAACTTTTGCCAAATTTCATGCCAGAGTTACCTGAATGGTAGTGGCAGATTGAATAATCCCCACAAACCATATCACTATAAAGGTGTCTAAAGCATATTAGGATCTTCCGGGATGAAAAGCAATTCTAAACTGCAGTTAGGATTGTCATCCAGCACTTCTCTTAGAGCAACTGAATAAAGAAAAAAGAAAAGCTATATGATGACTACTGACATGATTATGTGATGTGTTGATCTTTGGTAACTAGCACAGCTTCTTTTTCATATGTGAAGGTACAGAAATAGTATCTGACTCAAGATGTAGAAGATTTCGTTCTCATCCTCTAGAGGTACTAGCTTGTGCTTCTTATTTACATTTACCATTAATAAGGACCCAGGAGCAGTGCAAGTGAGAAAGTAGTATCCCACAAGATATTCTGGAGTTTCAAAATGTGCTTTTTTTTCTCAATTACAATGAAAATCTCAGACTAGAAATGTTGATGTACGTTGAAACTCTAAAAAAATTTATTTTAATCATGCTGAAGCAGAATATGATACAAGTAATATGAAACCTGATAAATTAATGGTAATAACAAAATGAAATTAAATGCCTCCAACTTCTCAAAACACAAGGTTTCAATAAACCTGAATCAAAGCAAAAGGTGAAACAAGATTCAATTCTACACTTTTCTCTCAGTTTTGGGATGAAAACTGGCAGTGCCTTATTTTAATTCAGTGTTTTTGAATGTGAAATAGCTTTTGAACTGTGTATTTATTCTTGAGAACAGGTACATCAGAGTAAGTCTTTGCTTGGTTCCTTCACTCTAGGTGACAGTGAATGACTGTCTGCAAAGCATTACTGATGGCAGGTCTTAATTGCTGTAGAGGAAACATCTCTCCATCAAATTCCTGCAGGCTATGTGCCAGTATCAGAAACTCTGCTTGGCTGAGATGCAGGTCTAGAGGGATGTAGCAACCAAGCTCTTTTCTCATCCTTCATACAAAGTTACTGCTATGCCAAGTCAGAGTATGAAGTTGCAATGTGGTGGTGTACACAACTGTACATTAAGGAAGAAAAAGGAAATGTTTGTGTGGTCACGTGTTTTGGAAACACAAGTACCACACTGAGTGCTATGCTTAGAATGAGAGTACAGAATAACAAGTAAGAGTACAGTTACACTTTCTTGCTAGTAAATCCAGTCTTAAGCTAGGTACTCCAAACTACCTCCTTGAGTAGGCATTTTTATGAGCAATGAGAGAGGTAGCTTACTTAGAAATGTGCTTTCTAAGCTGTTTGGCTCTCAAAGCTATTTTGAAATCTTAATGTCTTTGAAGACAGGTTGAAGTGCTTCATTCATATTTGTGGCATTAATAAACTCTCACAGAGAGTGATTGTGGAATAGCATGTGTACATGCCAAACCCACACTAACTTCCTAACTTGTGCAGCCTACTCTTAAGACCTAATTGCCTCAGTTCAGGGTTGACACAGGACCACTGGCAATATTATCTTGTGGCTACATGTACTGTAATGCTTAACCCTAACTGGCCATCCCTCTGCCAATCTCAAGACAGACTAGGATCCAGCAGCTGCCACCAGCAGCTGTGGACATTCAGCACCTCTGAAAATTAGCTGCAAGGTATCTTAAGTCTGGTATTCCAAAAGCAGTGAATCATAAATTAGAAGCTGCAGTTGCAAACATAACTATAGTACTATAGTTCTTGAATTTTT
Source organism: Pyrocephalus nanus (assembly GCA_038380795.1). NCBI lineage: Eukaryota > Metazoa > Chordata > Aves > Passeriformes > Tyrannidae > Pyrocephalus > Pyrocephalus nanus. Next base: position 18,983,070 of record CM076259.1, read on the forward strand.
CATAAGAACTTCTACGAGAATTAAAGCCTTATAGAGGATAAAAATAAGCAAGAAAAATCAAAAGACTTGCTGTACCCACTTGAAAAGGGGAATTCATATGAATGATACTCACTCTAATTGTTTCAAGTAACATCTTAAAAGCAATGTTGATAATTTTGAAATAATAAGAAGATTAGTAAATTATCAGTTAAGTGAAGCCTCAGTGCAAGGTCAACAGCTAGTGCGGCGCCACACTGAAAGGTAAAATGAACAAATTTCTTGTTTAAAACAACTAATAGTTGGTTGATAAACCTACTGGGGGTTTAGCAAGTAAGGCTGAACATCAGTAGAAGGTAAATTGGGATGGAAATAGCTGAAGAAAAAAACCCAGTGCAAACAACTAAGAAATGAAATGCCTCATTTACTGCATTTCACCCTATCATTTCTTACCCAAGATCCTACAGGCTTATCACACATTTTGCAGCCAAGATATGTGATTCTACTCAATAACACAGTTTAAACAAATAGTGAGACATAACCCCATTTCCAAATTTATATGGATACTTGTTTTGGTGTCAGATATCACTACGAGTATTGCTATAGTCATACTGTATATCCCAAACTATGCCATGCAAATTGTAAAACAAAGGCTCCAGATCTAGGAAACCCTCTTTCCTCTAATTAAGCTTTATAAATAGGAAGTACTTAAGTTGACAGAGTCAGTGCTGTAACACCCAAATGAGTTCATGCCACAGAGATGTCTGAAAGATCCCTGACTTTTCTCCTAAAAATTTCGTGGATGCAACCACATTAGTATTTTACTTTGGACTGGTTTTGGAATAAATGTCCTCATTGTCCACACCTAGCAAACTTTCACATAATGAACAAGGCTGAGAGTATTCAAAGTGGATTTCTCTGGATGAAACTAAACAAGGAGACATGCTCCAGTAATGCTTCAAATGCAATGGGCTCAGTGCATAGGGCCAGCCTAGAAGTAGTTTGAAGTAAAAGCTCTCTGAAGTGCAACTAGTGCAGATACCGGTTCCTAAGCACCATCTGTTCAGGTCTACAAATCTTCTCTTATTGGCCTGCGTTTCTTGGTAACGTAGACACAGCTTGTCTGATTATCTGCATTGCTGCCTGGAGACTGCCTGTAAGCCAGGCTACCTATAATTCCTGTGGTGCCTGGCTAAATACAACATCAAGGCTCTCCTAAGACCTGTTTGCTTCTATGGGGCTTGCAGAGGATAAAATGAGCTTTGCAATAGCCTTCTCTTGAGCAAGGCAAGCTGGGGTTCGAAAGGCAGTCAGCTTAAGACTGAGGGTCTCTGAACTGGCTCCAGGTGGTCTTGCACTGAGTTTTTAGGACCCATATGTCCACTGAAGCTAAAGCAAAAGAGTGACCACAGGTTGGCTGATACAAATCACAAAAGCGGTAATAAACCATAATATGACTGCTCATCATATGTGTCTTTCACAGGATGCACAACAGCATGGAATTCAGGGTGGAAGGACTTTTTGGAATTAGCCATTTGAGTCGGAAGGGACCTTCCTAAAGTTATTCTCATTATTCTCCCTGCTCTTCTCTATCCCAAGCCCAGCTTTTTCCTTTTCTGTCTTCTTCTCTGAAAAATTGTTTTCCGTTGACTCATAGGGTTTTGTTGTCCCAAAAAGGCTGGAGCACTCTATTTTCTTTTAATAAAAACTTTAATGTATTTAGCAAACCTCACCAGTGCTAATGAATATCCTTACGGTGTTCTAAAAAAATCCATATGATGTTTCTGTGTCAGAATCAGCATGTGGAAGCCAGAGCAAGGATCCACCCGTTGAGAATGCAACAAGGCCTCTGTAAACAAGCAAATACTATAATTGGCTATATCATCCTACAGGTGACTCCTCTTCTTTGGGTTTTGACTGGAGGCAGAGGAAGGTACTTCTCATGCCTGACACAAAGAAGAAGGAACTTCACACTTCACACTCTGGTGTTGCGAGTGTGCAAAGTCTCTATAGGTACCTGGCCAGTGGAGACAATGATTGTGGTGATTGTGTGCAGACTCAGTTCTCCTGCTGAACTGCCTCTAATAGGCTCTATTCCCTTTGTGATTTCTGCTAGCAAAGAAATCTCTGTAGAGGTTTTTCTTATATGCTCTTATTGCATCTTTTCCCATCTTTCCTCTGCTGCCTATGAGCCACTGCTGACCAGTGCAGAAGTTGTGTGGGCTTGATGAGAAAAGTGCCTTCTAAGAATTGGCTGTTGGACTATTTCTGTCCCTATAGCCCATACATCATCAGTGCACATTTAAAACATGATGGTGGTCTCCTCCTAGTGCCTGTGAATTTTGACAAAGGTGAATTACTGATCTATTTTGGTTATTTTTGTTGTTGTTGTTTTTATTTTTTTTTCATTGGGTTTTTCTTTTGTAAGATGTTGCATTAACAGACGGCACGTCCTCCTAGCAGCCCATGAATGCTGATATTTTCATGTTTATTCTCATATCCCACTTGACTGTTAAAAATGTAGTATTTAGCGGTACACTTCATTTAGTGCAATGTATTAAAGTAGAACTCTCTCAGAATAAATACATTTTGCCTCTCATGCACAATATAAAATTTAGAAAGGAATCATATACTATAAAGAAATGAAAGGAAAAAAAAAAAAAAAAGAAAGAAACCAAGAGCCATGGACACCCAGAAGCCAGATTGACGCAAATTACTGTAAGCTTCATTGGAAAAAAGAGAAAGAAAATCAGTTTGCATAAATAATACCCCTTCTTCTCGCATGTTGACATTGTTTAGATGAGTGTTTATGTAACTGGATGCTGGTGTCTTTCACTGATTTGGAAAGGGAAGTTTGTACACACGCTGAAGAAAAACAGAACATAAAAAAAAAAATAACACAGCCTCAAAGGAATATCAGGGCCTCTGCTATTACTCTTAGCCCAAGGAAACTGCAAGCAAATATATGAGCACAAGTGCCCAATTTTTGCAAGCTTTCTTTCTCCATTTCTCACAGAATTATAGAACAGTAAGTTAGGACAGATCTAAGAAAGTCAGACTGTGAAATTTGCAGGTAAAAATATTTGGTGGAATATTCAACAGGAAACTAAAAATAAGGGAATAGATTGAAAGCAAAACTATGCATGAACGATTTGGAAAGAATTTATTATTCCTAACATTTAGAAGTGTTCCATGTACTTTGCACTGGTATCCCAGGACAGGATGTACTGGAGCCCTGACTGCTGCAAATCAGTATTACACCAGTGCCTTTCTTTTTTTTTGCAGAGGAAGGTAGACCAGTAAAGCAAGAAGCACTGATGTGGATGATTAGTGGACAACCTATTTCATTGTGTTTAACTAGCTGATTTAGTTCTTTTCAAGACAGTACAGTGCAATATTTACTGTTACATGGCATGTTGAAATTCCTTTCCCCTTTTGCCATCATACATAAAATTAATTTGGTTTTTTTTGTTTTTGTTTTTTGACAATGTAGAGAAAAATTACATGATACTGACATTATCCTCCTACAATGAGTTTATTTTACACTGAGGGGATAAGTAGTGTGCATGAACAAGCTATAAATCCTCTTCAGGATAATAAAATCTTTTGCAAATTTCTTATAAGGAACTTCTACCCATAACACTTTTCCTCAGAAGAACACTGATGGCAAAAGCATCACACTAAATGTATACGGTTGCTATTGTTTTATTTTGGAATTCGTAATAAGTGGGACTCTCAAAAGCAATCTGATGATCTCATTCAAATCTTATTGGCATTACACTGAAAAAAATCCATCTCAGAATCACTTAAGCTGTATTTCCACATGACAATAAATCTAATTTTAAAGAGCACTGTAGAGAAGCAAAACACCACGGTTACATGACATAAAACACTGAACCTGTCTCCTTGTCAGTCCAAGCTGTTAAAAATTACTAAAGGAGAGCCTTTGTTGTAGCAGGCTTTTCTGATGAAAGGCATAATTTGTCGATTCATAGCTAGGATAAGCTGAAATACCCCTCAAGATGTAAGCCCCATGTTGCTGGGGCTTCTGTTGGCGGTTCTGTATAGTGGTAGAAACATGTCTGAGTCCTTGCATTTAGTCCTAGGAGAATATGGGCTCGTCACTGGATGGGCATGTGCTGTAGGGATCTGTAAGAACGATGGCAGAGCCACACCTATTTGCAACGGGAACAAAGACATCCTTGTATTCAAATCAGTGTATCAGGTCACCTCTTATTTCACCTATCAAAAAGTGGGAGGGTCTTGGTTAGGTTTATGGCAGTGTGAGGCAGAGGAAGGAGTGTCTTTTTTTGTGAATTAATTTTGGGTCAAAACCCAACTGTGACTCCAGTGCCGTGTTGCTGTAGATGCTGAGTATATCTTTAAAATTTAATCTACTTTACCAACTACAAAAGACCATTTAATGCAGTAGAAGCATGTCAACTGTCAAAAAGTAATCTGAGTTGTCAGTGGGCTAGAATATGATCTGCTCTGTTTGTCAAATTTGTGAAGTTAGGGGCACTTCCTTGCTTTCCCTCTGCCTAGATCCATTGTAATAAATTTGGATTGCATGTCAATTACTGCAATTTATTACTGCCCATCTCTCCATTCTGAATATGTATGTGATTTTAATTTAGGGCTTCCTTACTGTACAATATATTTTATCAGTTCTCTATTTTAGCCAGCAGTGAGATAACTGCTATTTTACACTCCTCTAATGTCTTCTCATTTCAAGGTCATCAGTTTTGCAACATCGCTGAAAATGAAGTAGGACGTATGGTTCAGTTTAATCAAATTTCATGCTCTGTTGCCTCCTTCTTATGGCCTCTGTGCTAATTGATCAAGTTTTCAATTAAAGTCCTCCATCTTTGTTTTAATTCTTTGTTAAGGTTTTTATTCCATTACATGGTTTCATGAGATCTAACTTGTTACAAGTGCAAACTGTCTCTGCCTTTCCAACTGTCTAGTTACAGTGATTTAGCTATATAGTTCATGTCATTTCCCCTTTCTTATTATTAAACCCCTCAGTGAACTAGTTCCATCTGTTGGATTTAGACTTAAAATCCAAAAATTTTATTCATATGTCAAGGAGAGATTAGTTTACTTCATAAATTGTCATGGCTAAAAATCTTTCTGTATCTCAGCAGCTTCCAACCATCTTGCTCAGCCACAATTAAGCAAATTGCTGTTCCTAGAGAAATACTGAAATGACTCTCACTGATAAATGGAGCCATGCCAGGCATGTGCAGAAAACACTGCCTTATAGAGAAGTTTTCCTAGTAAGCAGTGATTCTGTTTTCATTCTTTTATTGTGTTGGTATGGATCAAGAAAATATTAATAAAGTAAATGTACATTGCTTCATGGGGTTGATTACTCATTCTCTAGTTCATAACTATGTTTCAGCCCTTGAGTAATACTATATCAAATGTTTTTTGAAATCCACTAACATGTTCATTTTTTAAAAATCAAATAATCTTTTGAATCAAATGTTTTTTAAAAGGCCAAAGAAAATGTGCTTACAGGATCCATATAAATGCAATTTTTTTTCAGTAAGGCTTTGTTCAATTAGGGACAGTTCATTTTAAAATGTGGACTTTTTACTTAAGTTCTGATACTTTCAGTTCTGATGAAAACACAGACCAGATCATTTTCTAAAAAAATTTGTGATAGCTGTCAGCAGTCATAAAAGCTTTATGGTTTAGACTCTTTGCAGTATGAAAAAATCTCACTTTTATGATAATCTTCAAATAAAGCGTGAAAGCCTATAAAACATTTTACATGCCTCTGTTTAGGATGCAAAATCAGGTTTGCTTTCCAGCCTTAGCTGTCTGAATGTTAAAACAGAGTTGATGTGTTGATAAGACTGACTGTAGCACACCAATTCCACAGTCACTGTGTCAGTACATTTTTGTATGAAGTTTTAGTATACAGTCTTGTAGTTCCTAAACTCTTTCTCTCACAGAGCACTGAAGAGCATGTGTTGTGTTTTAACTCCAGGCAGTAATTGATGCCACGCAGCCGCTCGCTCACTCCTCCACCAGCGGGACTGGGCAGCGAATTTGAAGAGTAAAAGTGTGCGAACTCATGGGTTGAAATAAAGACACTTTAATAGGGAAAGCAAAAGCCATGTGCACCAGCGAAGCAAACCAAGAAATTCATTCACCGCTTCCCATGGGCAGACAGGGGTGCAGCCATGCACAGAAAAGCCAGGCTCCCTCATGTGTAACGGTGAAGACAAAGGCTATCGCTCTGAACATCCCCCTGTACTGTCCTCCCCCAGCTTTATACACTGATCATGATGCCATGTGGTGTGGAATGTCCCTTGGGTACAGCTGTACTGGCTGTGTACCTCTTTTGCACCCTCATGCCCCTCACTGGTGAGGCAGTACAAGCAGGAGGAGAGGCCTTCACTCTGTGCTAGCAGCAATTACAGGAACATCTCTGTGTTACCAACACTGTTTTCAGCACAAATCCAAAACACAGCCCCATACCAGTTACTGTGAAGAAAACTGACCCAGTCAAAACCTGCTCAGCATGCTGCAATGCCCTGTGCTTTGAAAATCTTCTTGCCTTTCATGCTGACTATTTAGGCAGTCACCAGGAGGAATCCTGATATGTCGGAAATACTTAAGTCTTGGGAATCAGGTAGCACGAGGTGAGATGCTGCTTCTATTGCAGGGGTGTCAGAATTCCTGCTGATTTCAGTATGGTCAATATTCATCCTTCCACCCAAGATGAAATTGTTCATAGATATTGGCACTATCTGTGAAGTCAAATTCTGTTCAGGATCCATTTGCTTTCTTTGGGCAAGCCTACTGACCAAAAAACGTTTGTAGAGGCAGGCCATCTTCAGACCTCTGAGGCATTTTTGAGGGTTAGTAAGATTCACCTAGCCTGGTTTTCAGCAGTAGTACTGAATTCAAGTACTGAATGTGTAATAATGCATAATAATACAGCAAGTGTTCAGTGATGCTTCCCTGGCATATTTTCCCTGCTTCCAGCAGTCTATAGTTTAACGAATTTCTTGGTTATAAACATTTTTTCTGGTTTTAACAGTCTTGGTAGACTTGCTTCCATGAACTGGCCCTGTTGTTTTTTGAACTACTAAGAATTAACATAATTTAGAATAATCTCAGACAAGGAATTTCTCAATTTAATTGTGTTGTTTGAAGAAGTGTCTTCTTTTGTTTGCTTTCAGCCTGTCAAAATAATGTCATTTGTTGTCCCTATTTCTTGCATTGTGAAAAATCAAATAATTTCATAATGATCTTCTCAATGTTATTGACATTTCTATTATTTTCTGTCACATCTACCTTTGGTTGTCTCTTTTATCTGCAAAAGAGTCTTTATCTAGTTATTTCTACTTTGGATGCTATTCTTTTCTGTGTGATACCTTTCTCTGTGTGTTTTCTCACCTTAGTACAGCCTTTCTGACCAGAAATTCAGAACTGCATGCAGTGTTGATCTATGGGCACACCATGGGTTTATACAAAATAATAATTACATTTTCAGACTGGTTCTCTATTTCCTCCCTGATACTTTCAAGCATCCTGGTGGTTTTTTTTGGCCAAATGATGTTTTGTGGAACCAGCTGCTGTAACTGGAAGCTTTCATTCCAGAGATGCAGCAACTCATTCAGAGCCCCTTCTTGCACACATCAGGTTAAATTGTCTCCTAGGTGCATCACTGCACATCTACCAACACTGCATTTCAGCTTTCATGTTATTCTCCACTATTTTGTCTTCTTTCTGCATGTCTTTATACAGCATCCTTTCCACTCTTCTAAATAACTTAGCATTAACGAATTTGTTGTCTCACTCTTCTCTCCATTTTTTTTGAACATTTTTGAATATGTTTATTAAAAGCCCTTTAAGAGAAAGCTTGTTGAAAGCTTTTTGAAAGTCCTTTCGCTGTGTGGTGAAAAGCCTTTGAAAAGGCTTGTACTCTCCATGCCCAACTCCTACAAGTGGAACAGCCTTAAACGAGCAAATGCTTCTGCCTGAATGTCTCTGCCCTTCACTTCTCACAACAACACAGGTCAATAATGACCCTCTTTTACAAGCTGTTTAAGAGGTTTGGAGAGGAAAGATCATACAAGTGGTAGCCGTTAGTATTTCTTAATTTAGCTATTCCAGTAAACTACTTACATGGTGAATGCCTGAAGTAAGCCAAAGGAAGAGCGTAAGCTGCTCTTTCATTGTATCTGGCAGTCATAATAATTACTAATTGTAAAGCAAATGTTGTCTACATTTGAAGTATGCAACTACCACAGTGAAAGAAGATTAGAATATCTCTTTGCTTTTAAAAATCCCTCAAAGCCATTATGTTTTTTAATAAGTATATTCTGGAGTGTATTTTCTTATGCAAGTGGGAAATTCAAGAACTGCAGAGAAAAATACACTGCATTACACATTTAAATCAAGATTAAAATAAATTCAAAGACAATTAAAATTATTACTAAAGTTAAAAAAGCAAATTCATGTATCCTCCTCATGGTTATTCAACACTGCTTAGCTTGCAAGAGGAAGAGTAAAAAAATCCACTTCCCATCCTAACAAATAAAGATGGCAACAATAAACCTCTTTTATTGAATGTTTGATTATTTTAAGAAAACCTGCTTGTTTTTTAAGATGTGTGCTCTGTTCTTGCTTGACATGGTGAGCCACAACATATAATAAATTTTAAACCAATTTTGTCTTTGAATGCACACTATCGATTTAAACAGCATTTACTTGCATCAGATTGTTTAAAGGGGACAGTAGCTCAACAAGTAGGAAACTTTCTGAGCCTCCATCTGCTGAATGCGAGACCAAACTGAGCTTGTCTGACTTTCCTCATTCCAGCCTGAGTAAAAGGGAGTGTTCAGCTATTTCAGCAACCTTTATTTACTAGACAGAGAGCCAGAGTGGGTTTTTTTCAGTCCTACTTTATTTCTTTACCCAGAGTCACATGTGAGCTGGAAGGTGCTCACATCTCCTGCTATTCTGAGCCATCCACCCTAGAAATCATAAACAAAGCTCTTCTAAAATCTTCTTTGCCAACCATAGCATCAGTGTAAGTTCTGCTGCAGACAAAGCTTAGGAAAACGCCTATTTCTTTCTTGTTTTCACCCTTAACTCTGCTATTGCTCTGCAACCTGTCTATTCTAGATCTTGTAGGCACCATGGTCTGAAGTCTTAAGGAGAATACAGGAAATGTAAATTATGCTGTATCACTAGTACATCCACAAGATAGGTGGGAAATTCCATTGGCAAGGAGAAGAAGAAATTTCCAACTGCGTATCTCCTTTCCAGACATTATAATCAATGTCAGTAAATTTTGGTCAACTCAAGAAAAGTATTTGCTCAGTCCTATCTTGATGTGATGGCTCCTTTTAGACTGATTTAATTGTTGTTTCCAATAGACACCTAGTTTGTGGTGTGCCAGGTCATGTCTTCCAGACCATGCATGGCATGTATCTGCACAACAGAGGCTGGAAGGTGGAAGGAGGCGCAGGACTTCTTAACCGGCTGCTTTCTAGATGGAGAGGCTCCTCAGGGAGGACACCTTATTCAGTTAAGTCTGGGGACATACACCAAGGCCTTTTTGTCTGCTGTAATGCTCCTCAGCACGCACAGATGGATTTCCTTTTTGCAAGAAAAAATTATTTTATTTATTCCTTCAGCTTTTCACTGTGCATGCTTCTCTTACCACCTGAGTTTCCTACCTTCTTAGCAGGCAATCAACAGTAGGACAGGAGGGCACGGGCTTAAGCTCTGTCAGGGGAGGTTTAGGTTGGATATTAGGAAGTTCTTTACAGAGAGAGTGATCAGGCATTGGAATGGCCTGCCCAGAGAGGTGGTGGATTCACCATCCCTGGAGTTTTTGAAGATGAGGCTGGATGTGGCACTGAGTGCCATGGTCTAGTAATCACAGTGGAGTTGGAACAAGGGTCGGACTTGATGATTTCGGAGGTCTCTCTCCCAGTTAATTCTATGATTCTATGAAAATAGTGAAAAAAAGATAGATGATGATTAGCCTTTCAATGCCCTTGTGATCTTTAAGGGTTTGATTGACTGTGGGCAGAGTGCAAGTCTTAGATGATAGAGAATGCAGAGGTCTCCAAGATCTACCCCAATTGTAACAGTAAGTACCATTCACACCAGTGACTTTGTATGTGGGCAAGAACTCACTTTGGATTTAAGGTTAATGCTCTCATTTTAACCTAATAAACACATTTTGCACAGGCTACCATACGTTATCTACTTATAGTGACTCTTTTAAGCCAATTTGTCACTGGTAAACTAGCAGAAAAAACCATGATTCTTCTTAACAGCTGATGGATACACTTGTAATCTCTGCTTCAGAAGCTGCTGTGGGAAACAGCCTCAGCTCTGTTTCTTCTGCAATCCATCTGGCTTGTGCTAGGCTGACGGTTGCTGTCTTAAAAGCCTAAAATTGCTTTTCTTAAATTTAGGTTTTATTGAATTTAATCATTCTATTTTTAAAGCTGCACTTCAGTTAATGATCCAAAGAGATCAATATTTATAACCAGAGTTGTGCAAATGAAATACATTAAAAATAAAATATATATACTTGTATTTTTACATAATAATTAATCTGATGTGATTTTTAGACTCTTTAATTGAAGTTATCAGCTAAGAAAAATAAAATATTTACCTCTCTCTGCAAAATAAGAGAAATTCTGGTTATTTCCAAAGAATACGTACTAGATTCTGATTTAGTATTGTTTTTACACAAGTAAATTAAGCTCAGTTTCTTCAAGCAATGCCTTCACTTTAAAGAAGTGAAAGAGCAATATCATGCCTGTAAGAAACAGTCTCAGTGAAGCTGGTCCTTCTGGCAAGGGCTGGCAAAGAGTCAGACGAAGGTACAGTAACTTTGCTTTCAAAAGCAAGATCTTGTGCCATGCATGCAAAAATAAACCTAACCACTCAAAAAGTGAATTAACTGAATCCCAAATCCTGGTGGTTGTGAATATTTTGGTTCTGGAGTTAGCTAGCACACCCTTGGCTCCACATTCTTTGCGTGGTGCTTTTCTGAGATGTGTGAAAACTACTCTGGAGCAAGATTGGCCTCCATATATATGTTTTGTCACCCTCTCCATTAATATATGTCAAGGTCTTCTATATACATGGCAAAAGTGTATTAGACTGCACATCTAAAATACGTGTACGTGGAGAATGTTCTTACCCTTTTGGTTAGACAGACAAGACTGTATTTCTGTCACCTTCCTTCTTTATTTTGACTCCTAGAAGAAACTTATGTAAACCATGAGCTGCTTTATTTAGGACCGTGATGACTGGATCCCAGATGTTCCCCTATTATTCCCACCCTGTCAGAGTTCTCTCTGTACCTTGGGAAGGAGAAAGAGAATCCAGGAAAACACGGTGTCAGATCATATATGATGGCTTTATACAGTCAGAAAATCTATTGAGTATGAAGTGTGCCAGGAATGAGGATTCAGTCCCACAAGTAGGATAGGAACAAAAAACCCTCTATTCTATGTAACCAGAATTACCTAAGATCACAGCTCATTTGCTTTTGTGCTCAGGAAAACAAAAAAAATATTTTTTTTTTCCTTCGCCTGAGTTCTTAGATCAAGAATCTGACACTAGTAGCTGCCATGTTGTACCTGTCTTTACATACTAGTTGGTCAAAACTGGTATTTTTTTAAGTCACAAGTACAGGTGTCTGTATGGAGAGATTTTCTTCCTAACTGGTACACATATACTTTGGTCCATGTTAAACTGGTTATACACACACACACACACACACACTCAAGAGAATCCCTCCCTTCTCACCCGTCCTCACAATCAGTATTAAAAATGGTTGAACTGCTAATGAAGATGAAAAACCTTGTGAGACCGCTTTTGAGAATACATTTATCAAGAAGAATTTTAGACAAGCCGTTTCATGAAGGACCTAATGAGTATGCAGGGACTTGCTGCTGTAACAAAAATTAAAAAGTACCCATGTTTGTCTCATATCTGCAGACCTATCAATTCACTCTATGCAAAAACACCCATCCCTTGTTTTCTTGTAACAAGAAAGCACTGTTATTAACTAATCAAGTTTTAGATTTCCCATGCACAAAACATGCACTCTCAAATTCACTCTCATTCAACTCAAATTCATTTCTGAAAAAGCCATGTCTGAGATGCTGGTAGATGGCTAGACACTATAGGGCTTTTTGCAGTTTTGAATGGCGAAGATGGTGTTGTCAATACAGTGTAGACAATTTTAAAATACCTGAGAATCCCTGGGGGAAGTTGTTTTGCGGCTCAGGAGGCTTAGCAGGGGTGACAATCCTGTCCAGGTTGCCAAATTTCTTCCTTTTGCCTACTCATGGGGAAAGCGATGCCCATGTGTGAAGAGTAGCACTTGATTTAAACTAAAAGAAGGTAGGTTTAGATTAGATGTTAGGAAGAAATTCTTGACTGTGAGGGTGATGAGGCACTGGAACAGGTTGAACAGAGAAGTTGTGAATGCCCCATCCCTGGAAGTGTTCAAGGCCAAGTTGGCTGGCATTTTGAGCAACCTGGTCTAGTGGAAGGTGTCCCTGCTCATTGCAGGGGGTTGGAACTAGATGATCTTTTAAGTCCCTTCCAACCTGAACCATTCTATAGTTTCTTCCCCTCAATAGCCAGATAAAAATAGTTTCACACCAAGCTCTGCAAAGAACTTCTCCCAGTGTCAAGCTTTGCCTCTGGGACCATCAGTTCAATGTATCCTGCTCTGTGATTCTTCTCAGTTTCCCAGTCTGAACATAAAAGCCAAAAAGTATGTTCTTGGAAACTTGCAGTTTTCAAGATTTCATTTCCATCTCTCACATTCACTTCAGGAAAGTCTGACACCATACCTTCCCTGTCTCTGCTTTTAATTCCTTCTTGCTATTGTATTTAAATCCAGAGAGGAACCTGTGACACTTGTGGATTTCAGTGTGATTGATTTAGATGGCAAATGGGACAGGGAGGGTTGGCATCTCTGTGGCCGGTCCTTCACAATCATTACTACTTGTTTCTGGAAATGAAGAACAAGTGAAAGGAATCATGAGGCATGCAAAGGCTGAAGTCTCCCTCTTCAGCACAGATTTATGTGGGAAGTTTGCAAAGACATACAGTGAACCGCCCTGTGCCCAGCTGTCTGTCTTCAGGGATTCTTCAGCTACCCAGTGACATGGGAATCTGACCCTGTTTTAAAGTTTAGCTTCAGGAATTAAGCTTTTGTGGTTTTGCTTAAGTTTCTACCTTTTCTGGTAACCTGGAGCTGTGTTATCCTTCCCAGCCTACGTTCTGACAGCATATAAAAGAGGTGTGAATTTTCTCTGTTATTTCTGTGGGATGTGTAATGCCCTACCCCTAAAACTCAGCTTACTATTTTGCTTCTGCTCATTTCAGTTATTAGAGCCAGCTGATAAGATTTTTTTACTGTGTGTTCCTGATATATGTTACACAGCCCTCATTAGAGTCTCTGCATAATTGTTTGATACACTAACAGGTAGTGGAAGAGTGGGAGGGAAAGAACACATTAGGAATTTCAGCCTATTTAACAATCTGGTTTTATCTTTGCCTGACAAAGGAGATAAAAGGAGAAGCTATATCACAACTGTTTCCTGAAGATCAACCCACCTACCTTGTTCTGCTTTGATTAGTCTGATCCAACATTTCAGTTTCTGGCTTCTAAAATTGATTTACCTATTTTTTCATAGCTGATTCTGCAGCACAATGGTGACAGAAAATAGACTGTGCTGAAATCTTGAAGTTTACTCCATTTCATACTAAAATAAAGATAGAGAAGGCAACTAATGAGAGACTCTTTCTAAGAATGTTTCTAGAAGATGCCACAGATGTCACCGTCACACAGGGTCTTCTTGCAGAATTTAAGTCCAAGGACTCGGACACTGCCTACATTTCCCACACTGTGAAAAACTGCAGGTTTGTGTTGCCATATTAGACACTGGTCTTGACTTGGACTCCCTCAGGTGTGGTAATAAATAATACAGAGATACAATCAAATAATGAAATAATGATTGCTGCTGCCCAGGGGTGTTGTGCCTGTGTGTACTCTTGTTGCTACAACCAAAATAAATCATAGCAAACTGTGATTCTCTAATCTAGTTATACTTGGTGTTAACACTGGCAAAAGCCTAGGTGTTAACACTGGTAAAACCCAAGAATCAATTCGGTTTTAAGTGACTTAGGTTCCAATGTCACCACATGAGGTGCAGTAGAGTTTCCTGAGATGTGAAGAACTGTACTTACTGTTTATTTTGAACAGTCTTATCTTTTATGCAAAGAATTCTCAGATGTCCAAGCTGAGAAAAAGGGTTGGAGTATACTATCTACACCTACCAGTGTAGATACATCTACCTGACCTTCCAGACAGCGAACAGAGCTAAAAAAATTAAGTCTTCAGAGTTCACCTAATTCAGGTCCAGCTGACTGGTACCATAAGCAGATAAAGTGATTTCACTCCAGGATGTCTTAGGAGATTTCATTTCCTCAACAATGTAAGGATTTCTGAGGACATGCAGAACTCATATTCTTTTTACGTCACCTCTCATCATAATTGCTTTCCAGGAGAATGAGATTTTGTATTTTATTGTGTTACTTATATCATGATTTGGGTGATTGAGAATGCAGAGCATGCCTTTGCTTTTGTCTTTTCTTGCTCAGAAATTCCCTTTGTAATCAGTCACTTACTCTCATTGACTGTAATGGGAGGAAAACACACAAAGGACTAATGGGAAAGGTCAGGTGAATGAATAGCTCTTTGGAGAAAAAGCTGGGTTTGAGGAACAGGATAAAGCTAAGCTAAACAACCAGGATAAGGTGAGTGTCCTAAGCGGAATTTGGCATCAGCCTGGAAGCTGATGCTGCCTTGTTTCAATGCTCCAGGCAATGCATGGTTGGTTGTGCAAAAGAACAAAATCCAGCCAAATCCCACTCTTGGCAGAGAGGCCTTTTGAGTAAAGGCTATGAGAGACTGTTCTCCCATCTTAAAAGGAAGAAGTCAGAGCAGAAGCAATGTGTCTTCTTTTTCCCATTACTATACTTGTTTCCAGATCTCAAAAAGTAAGCAAACATTTCCTACCCAGACTGAGAATCCTTAGGGCAAGGAACTGACTCACTCAGCCCTGTATCCATTTGCAATGTGTATATCCCTGCAATACAAGTCAAAAGGCATTTGTTTTCTGTGCCATAAAAGACCAAGCAAACATATCATTATTATTACTATTAGTTTTATTGTTTTGTAGGCTTGTATTGGGGGACTGTGAATTATTTTTTTTTTTTTTAAAGAGGAAGGAACTGGCAGAGAAGATTAAGTGATCTAATAATTTCTAATAATGAGTACTGCATTTGTGGGTACTGCAGAATGCTATATTATGGCTTTTGGGACCATGCATGCATTTTATAGGGGAATAAATAAATTATCATTTGTGACTTCAAAATGTAAAAGTCTTCAGCAGGGAAGGGCAGAGAAATGAATGTTGATTCAGAAGGGAACTGCTGTTCCAACTTGCCATAATTTTAAAAAGAAGAGATCTGTTGAGTGGTTACAGGAGAACAATGTGTAGTTAATACTTCAAGTTAAGTACTGGCTTGACTTTTTTTCTCTTTATTCTTGGATCCAATTATGAGCAATCTACAGAAATAATGACAAATTATTGAAAGTTTTCCAAATTTCAGACCTTTTTTAGGGTGATGAGAAGGAGCCTTATATTTTTATACCTTTATATCTTGCTTCACTTTTCAAATCTGGATGAACTTCCCTATACAATTCACCTCTGAACTTACACCATAAAATCTGATTTATTGCTACAATTTATGGCCAGCTGAATATTGATTTACTCACACCAAATGATAACACATGCTAAGAGCAGTCCCAGAGGATCAGTGGACGTACTTGGACAGTAAAATGCAACTTAGATTTTTAAAGTCTGGACTTACAGCAATAAAATGGGTAATTTGAAAAGCTTTCCAGAGTTTGAGAATTATTGATATTCCCTATTTTGAGGAAAACCAGGTTGAATTATTCATAATGAAAATATTGTTGGAACTTTTGTTGGATACGAGAGTGTGCTGTTTGCTTTGGATGTTAAAAAGAATAGTGTTTTACCTCCCTTTCTGAGAAGCAGTAAGTCACACTAATAGTCAGTGATACTGCTCACAAAGGGGAGCTGAATTCTTTTCTGGCCTTTAATAATTACAGGTCATATTGTGCCTCTCTCTGTAAAACAGATCTTCTCGCTTCAGAAGGCCGACCACTGCCGACCACTGGTATGAAATTCAGCTTCCAGCTGGTATAGTTACCTGTGTAAGGATTGAGTGCAATTATAAAATTTTCCTAAGAGAGTTTTGTGGCCTTTTCTAGGCATGGAAGACCCAACCTGTCATGCAGGGAATTTCTCAAGTTCCAGGATGAATGACAGTCTAGATTCTTTGGCCAAAAATTGTTCCTAGGACATCCAGAAAATCATCATAATCTATGAAAATTATATCATCACCTTTCTAGTTCACATTAACAAGACATTTGCCTTTCAGTGAAGTTAATAACACAAGTTGAGTAGCAAATCAGTACACAGCTGAAGTGAGTTTTCTTCTCGTGAAAGAACCAAATTATACTCAGGTGTGGTAGAGAACACATTCTCTAGGAAAGACCATGGATGTTGATGTGGGAACATGAGTTACCTGTGCTGCAGCCAGAGGAGTTCTGGGATGGTATATCCTGCCTGCACACAGGCTGTCCTGCAGGACAGTGCCTGGCACTGCACCATCCCCCAACCACATCACCTCTCAACCACATTCTACCTTCCAGAGTAAAATCATAGAATCATAGAATGGTTTGGGTTGCATGGGACCTTAAAGATCATCTTGCTCCAGCTTCCCTGCCAGGAGCAGGGACACTTTCCACTAGACCAGGTTGTTTGAAGCCCTGTCCAGACTGGCCTTGAACACTTCCAGATGGGGCATTCACAGCTTCTCTGGGTAACCTGGTCCGGTGCATCACCACCCTCACAGTAATGAATTTTGTCTGGATACCTGAGCTGATAGAGAACTAGAATGTCTTCTAAAGGATCCTCTCATGTCAAGAGTAAAGAATGAGGAGGGCAAGGGGTTCCTGTCCTGCATTTGAGACCTAGACAAAACTGCTGTGATGACATTCTCTTTCTGAACACTCCTAGGCTGACTGATCTGAAGCATGTGTGCAGTCAGTCTGCTCTAGAGAGGCAAGCCATCTACAGAGGGACATGGGCCAGTCTCCATTACTTACCTGGGAATCCATGCACACCTGTCTGAGGTGGCTACCACTAGCAGTGTGAATGCACCCTTTGGCACTTCCACTGATGCTGCATTTCAAGCGTATGGAAAGCGTGCTAGCAAAAGTTTTTATAAGCGCTCTGGAAAATCACTCTAGTTTGCATAAAAACTATTAACTGAGCAGATATGAGGAGTCTCTGTCACTGGTGGCTTTGTGTGGTTTATGTTTAGTTGCTTAGCTGGTGCTTCATTTTAGGGTTTATCTGCATTTTCAAGAGTACACTGTCATTTTGTGGCTAAAGATTGATTCACTGCATGGTTACACTTACAATGTGTCCTTCCTTCCCTCTTCAGAATTCCTTATGGGATGATCATTTTCCACTTCTGAAGTCTTATGCCACCTTTTAAGAGAGAAGTATTGGGCAGAAACTGGTGGATAGCAACGAGGTAATGCATTAATCATTATAGGGTATAGAGAGTGAAGGCAATATTTGTTGAAAGTACCAGATACAAGCCATTGAACAAATAAATAGTAGTGGCACTTCCAGAGGGGTAGACATACCAGAAATGAAAAGATTGGTGTCACCTTGTCCATAGAACTGAGACTCTTAGCCATTAGCTAACATAAGAGCCCGTGGCCCTTTCCAGGTGTCCAAAGCATGAGGCAGGCAATGGAAATGGATATCACAAAGCAAGAAACAAATGGCCAGATTCAGTGCTTCTGTATACTCTGACTCAGAATAATTTCACGTAATAATTTTTTGGCAGTATTATTAGTAGCAATATTTGACTCGAACTTTGGAAAGTAATGTTAGTCTTTGACACAGTAAATATTCAGTTTTCTGTTTACCTTCTTCATGTTAATGTTTTAAATTTTATACTGCAGTAAATAATATAATAGTACATTTTTATTAGATTGAGTAGACACTTTTACATTTAGTTGTTAGCTGTTTAGACATTGGTAAATGGGCTGTTCTCGGAGATGATGATCTTTGGATATTCTTTTTCTCTCCAAATGCACATTTCAAACAACAGGCCATTTCCCTTCTTAAAGTCTTACTTTTTTAGCTTTCTTCACTCCCACATTTTTATATATTTTTTACTAAACAACAGATTTTATTTTTATCTGCAGTCTTTCGATGTTTATTTTTGTTGGGGATGGTATGCATGGATATTTTATTAATGCAAAGCAGTGTTCTTTATCATTCCTCATGATTCTTTCTCCCTCCCCTCAGAACAGAGATCTGAATTAGTGCAAAGTAGTATATAGAGAACTTTTTTAGTCGTTTGTGTCATCAGAATAGAGCTAGCACAGAGCCTTCCAGAAACTCTTGGCAGGACCCTGAAATGATCATCACAGATGAGTGGCTGATTGCAGAGCTGAATCAATCTGTGATTACATTACAATATAAGGGCCAGTTTCTGCAACCCCTTATTCATGCAAGCAATCCTAATGGAGGCAAAGTTAAGAAGGAGAAGAAAGCTGAAATCATCAAATTCCTTTCAAGCATAAAAAATGTCCTGTGGAGTGAAGGGGTTAATGCCTTGTAGACTGCCTTTTCCCCATATTTTGCATCAGCTGGAATGTGAAGTGAATAAATTTAATAGTTGCTAATGGCTTAAGCAAAAGCAACTTCTGTAAAGCGTGCCCTCCTAAAACTACAGGTATTGCTGACTCATTCTGCAATTCAGAAGATATTTCTTCAGTAATCTGTTTAACTTTGAAAGACTAGTGAAAAAACTAGTTGAAGGACTAGTGAAAATCAGGAGTTGCTGGTACAAATGGATATTTTTTGGCATATCCATCTGAAGCTTTTACTTGAAAAAACAGTGAATTCTGATGTCATATTTTTAATGCCACGAGAATGAGAATTGCAAGTAGCCCATGTTTCCAGCATTACCCTTAGCCCAGCTTGACAATAAGGAAACGTGACATCGTGTATTCAAAAGGCAGGGGAATACATGATTAAAATGTAGTCTTAAGAAAACATAGTGGATTGGGTAGCATGCCTCCAGCATTGCTTATTTTTCATGATTTTGAAAAGCATTTAAAAATCCACACCTAAATTTAAACTGTGTATTTAATAAAGCCCGTCCCTATGCAAAGCATTTAAGCTTGTGCTCAGCTTGAAAGCTGTGGTCAAGTTGCACTGATGTGAATAGAAAATGTGAATCCAAACTCATCAGCATTAAGCAAATATGGGGTGATGCAAAGCCCACCGATACCTGAGAGTGTGTATCAGACAGACCCTTATTTAGAGTACTTACTAAAATGGGGAACTTTCTTTGTTCATTCCAAAGCTCTCTAACGTACTCCTAACAAGGGTTGGGCAGTGTTCAGGTGAAAAAAAATACAGGGAATGCAGTTTGTGCCCTAACCTGACCTTAGATTATGCACAGGGACTAGAAAAATCTTTGGAGTACGTTCCAGCAAGAGGAGTATCTGTCATTTCCCCACATTTCTTTGTCCTATAGTGTGTACAGTCTTGCTTCTCTCCAGGTTCTCTGCATTTCAGGAGACTTCCTCCCCCTAACCCCTAACTGCTACCACCAACCAGCTCCACATGTGGGTTAAAGGAGCAATTTCAGGATCACCTTTGGGGTCCATGAAAGGTACTGAATAATCAGGAGAGGGATGAAGGCTGTAGGGGGAACAAGTTCATTTCAAATTTCTACTTTTTTTAATTGATAAAATCTGTATATAACAAGTGTGGAAAAGTTCAATTTTGGCTTTAATGATGTTATTTCCCTTATGCAGCACATAGAGTGCAAGAGAGGGTGTGGCTCTCAGTCTTTTCAATGCCCTTTCATTTTAGAAACAGGAAAGAAAAATTTCTTGCTAGACACTGGTCCAGGGGTGCGAAAGAGATGTGTGTATTTAGGGAACTGTGCAATAAAAGTACCCTAAGGCTGAAAATGGCCTCAGTATTGATCCTGCAAATTCTAACTGAAAACAATATAAAGTTTCCAGCCTGCTTTTCAAAGACACTTTAAAACTGACTTTTGAGTATACATGCATAGAAGCTACAAAGCAAGAGATTCAGGGGTTCATGCCTATGGTATAGATGACATTTTTTGGACCAGAGTACAATGAGTTAAACATCAGTGGTACTCTTAAAGTAGTTTCATTCTGGAATGTTGCAAATCTTGATATTTGTCTCAAGGTCTTGCACACAGAGACACTTATGAGATGCACAATTCAGTTCAAAGCTTTACAGGTTGGTTATGGTTTGGCAGCCTCAGGACTATGTTTCCATACTATTTTGCATTTATGTTCAGATAAGTTCTCCTGAATCTTTAGGCGTTGCTGAAGCTACAGCAAAAGGGACAGTATATTTTGCATAGGCTCCATGGCTCTATGGGAGAACTATTCAGGCTGTCTAGTGTGAAGGGAACTCTGTCATGAATTGGGAGAAAGGCAAGGATGGGAAAATGTCACAGAAATAGTCTGCTTCTTATACAGGTATAATTTTCTGTCACTGGCAAGTAATGAGGGGACATTCAAGTAAAGATGGCTGTGTTCGATAAAATCTAGTAATCTTGGCTGAGGAAACTCATTCACATATTATTAAAAATGGAAAACTGTGAAATCATGGCATTTGTAGGTAAGTAGAGAGGCCTCATCTTCCTTCCTGCAATTTGCTGTCCTTCGTTGCCGAGGCCCAAATGACAATGTGAATAAATGACTATTATCAAAACCCTTGGCTTTATATGTCTTGTGCAATGCTAGGAGGAAAATTAATACAGAGGCAACAACCGGATGAATAGCCATTCTTTGTGATGTGCTGCATCCTAAACTGATTTCTACTACATGTTTACACCTGTGTATCTCTGTGTCTAATTAAGAGATGTCCTTGTTTGCTGTATGATTTCATCAACTCCTGCAGCTTGAAACACCACAAGGCACTCTAAGCTCTAACATGCTAAAGCTGTGTAGGGGGTTCTACATGACCCTTCCCATCCCCCCAGAAAATCATCTACCCCCAAACCCCTCAAACTTCTAGACTTCCTAATGTTTCTTCTTGATTTCACCTATGGGGGAGGGGGGGGGAAGGATGTACAGTTGAATACTGCACTGAAAAGAGAGAGGTGTGGGGGAAAAATATGCCTCCCTTTTTTGTGAGCTGTGTGCAACAAATTCAGTTTGGGCATTAGTTATCCAAATTACCTCTTCCTTTCATCTAAGCATAAAAAGCACTGTCACACTTAACTAATGTTTCATTTTTGTTTGTAAATGCAATATTGGATGCTTAATTAGGCCAATAATTATTCATACATTAGTGTGAACTTTTTGAAGGATAATGGTAACTTGTTAAATGTATAATTATTACCAGTGATAATTAGCAGTCTTTTTTTAATGTGCATCATTGGTCCTGCAGAAAAATATAATGTTTGCAGTACTGAATGGTGGAATTCAGGGGAATTCATATCTCACAATACCTTTACCTTCCTCAGCTACAAGTCCCAATGTATTGTAGTCTTGGGTACTCAGTTGTACTCCGCATTTTTTAGAAGCTCCTATTTTGAGTTTCCTGCTAACTCCATATGTTTAGCTCTTCTTTGAGACAACCAGTTCTGTGTCTAATCCTTTTCTTTTTTTTTTAATGCATATTTTCCATGTTCACCCTAGAAATTTGAATGACAAAATGCTAAAGAAAACTTGAAGATAAAACGTTAATGCCTGCTGAACTCTTCAGCAGTACTTCTTTAGCCTGACCTATTCTTTTTATTACTGTACAAGACTGTGTTGCATATAAATTTTATGTGTGTGTGTCCATATATATAGGAAGGAATTCACCTATATATGTTCCCCATATATAAAATTTATGTGCACAGGCATTCTTTAATATAACATGAAATACAGAAGCATATGTTATACAACATTATGGCTTTACTATTATTCAGTCTGAAGTTAAACATTTCAGAAGCTGAGGTGCATCATAGCTGTGGTCCTTTGCATATTGCAGTCTTTAACTGGGTGATCATGTATTGCTTCTCAAAGGATGAATCCATGTGCAGCTTTATCTTTTGGCAGCTGCAGTATTTTAAAAATAGAAAATTCTCCAATCTTTCCCCCAGGAGCTTAATCTTATGTGGTTCAAAGTCAGTGAAAGCATTCTTACTGACTTCCACTCTGCAGGATGCAGAACTCCACTCCCTAAGCCAGTCCATTCTCTATGAAAAGGTAACTTTAATATGATACTTCAAACCCTGAATTGTCAAACTTTGCTTTCATTGTTTCACAGGTATAGTAGCATTTACATGAGTTTTATTTTGAAAAATTTATTCTTTTTTTAATAAAAAATAATTATAAAAAATATTTACTGGGTCTACTGATCAGTTCCTTTCCCATGATACAGAAAGCTTGTATCTACTCATCTTTACAAACAGTAAGGGATGATAGTAAAAAAATTGCTATCCAATTTTTAGAGGAAGTTTAGGGGTTTGGTTATTTTTTTTGACATAAATTTTCTGAGGACAATTTTGATTTTAATTTTTTAAAAAGGCACAACTACAAATAGTTCTAAATAAAAATATTTTATTTACCTTAGATTTACCTTAGTCCTTAGTAGAAGTTGTAAATGAACCTCTTAACATACAAAATTCTCTGCTCTGGGATTATCTTCACAGATGTAATTTTATTCATATTATATTTTCATATTGTCTTCCACTTCATCCAAAGAGAATCTGTAGTATGCCAAAAACTGAGTATCCAGCCAAAGAAGTCCCAATGTTTGAAGCTACCTAGATTCAAGAAACAGCTTGGACCCTCACAAAAACACCAATTATAAATTTTGGATAAAGCTTCAGATTTGGATTGCTTATTTGAATGAAATGTAGAGGACTTCAGAGGTGTCTTCTAGATGTAGTTGTTCCTGAACCAAGTTGCGAAGCAGATGAAAAGAAATAAAACCAAAAGAGAATAATCAAGAAGAGCAATTAAAAGCCAATTAGTTCCCTGTTGTATTAGAGTGGCAATAACTTTTGTTGCTTTGATTTACATCTTTGTAAATTGGGAATATCATAGCTGTTTCTGATGTTTTCACAGCACTTAACAGATAATTAGAATTGTCTACATGCTAAGTATTTCAGCCATACGTGGTATTTTAATGGCAATACTCAGACGTGCCCATCAAATCAGGATAAGACCACAATTTTTTCAAACTTCATCTGGGACAAGAAAGGATGTTTACTTCACTTTTCCACATCCCATTTTCTTTCCTCTGCTTTGAATATATGAATTTAGATGAGCTGGTACCTGGAGCCATAATGTAGTGGAGGTTTCGAGTGTAGGATACTCTGGCATGAGTTCCCTTTCTTTCTGTAACAACTGGATGTAGATCCTGAGGGCCAGTGAATTCAGTTCATTGTGGGGATTGTCACTATCTCCAGTAAAGACTGGGCTGGACTGCTGCTCCTTTGATCCCCATTTGCATAGATTCAATAAAACTATAACAGTGTTTCTAAAAAAACCTAAAATCATATTTCTAGATATGACAGGCCTGGAATACTAAATACTGCATGATGTAACCATTGCACTGTATTTCCATTTTTTTTTTTTTTTTTTTTTTTTTTTTTTTTTTTTTTTTTGTTCATGAGGATGATAGATAAGGAAAGAGGAAGTAGAACCTTCCTTTTAACTCCTTCAGCCTTGCCTGTTCTTTGGCTGGGTCAGTCCTCTGAGATCATTGTGCTTTAGGAAATTATCATCTATGCAAACTTGGCTGGAAGCAGATAGCTCCATCACCATGCTGAGCTCAAGTTAATATATGCTGCCTCTTAGTAAACCTTGCTAATTTGGGTTCAACACTGTGCTAACTTTAATTAAATGGCTTCTAATTCAGAGCTGGCTCATACCTTGGCTCATATCCCCGTTCATGGGAAGAGTCAAATTTGGCTGCCCACAGTGATATGACAAATCCCCACAGTTATTACTGAATTCTTTACTGGGTTGGTATAACTTGGCACTATGACTGTGGTGGCCTGACTTACTAGAATCACTGTGAATGTTTATTTTCCATCAGATGTTCAGGGAATTAGGGAAATGTACATTAAAACATTGCATCCTTTAGTCACAAACATAAAGGAAAATGTCGTATCTGTTGCACTTTTTACCTCCAGAAGTTACCACAACAGCAACATAAACTTTCTGAGTAAATAATATAAACAGAGGAGAAGAACAGCCAACAGTGTCATAAAGCTAGCAAGAATATATTTTTGTTTGGATTGAAGATAATGTAATTTTCCTTTTTTCCCCCTTTTCATTTATAATTTCTTTTCTCTTTTAAAGTAATGATAAGAGCAATCGACATCTGCCAAAAGCAAATGATGTGTCAGTTTCCTTGTCAACTCCAGGCAAGTGTAAAAAGGCTAAAAGTAATATTAATTGATCATTTTATCATACCAGAAAAGCTAAATTGCTCCATATGATGAAAGTTCTCCTTTTTGTCGTGTTCAGGGTATCGTTTTCCAGGACAACTGCTTTACCACTGTTCAATGACCATGCAATGGAAATTATTTTAATTACTTCCGCGAAGGGTAATTGGCACAATCAGAGGTTAGCAGATCATTTGAGAACATTTATTTTGCCAATTTATTTATTCTCGAAATGTCAATATAGAATTATTTCAATTTTTAAAATGCATATTATATATAAAACAACTGTATTGAATGTGAGTGTTTTCTAGGGGAACTTGTGACCTCAGAGATCATGTATTAATACATTTGTTTTGGCTACTAAAGCTCAAGTGAATGTTAATGCAATGTTTCAAATACTATCATCTGAAGTCTTTTGTAACAACAATACGTTTGTATTGTAGCACAAGACTGTATTTATGCAATGAGAAAGCATACTGTGCTCAATAAATATTGATGTTCTTGGCCTCCTGCTGAGCATTTGATATCGAAATATACCTAGTTATAGACTTTGAAATTGATGCCCCTTTTCATTCTGGGCTGAATTTGCACCTTTGCTACAGTAATTTCACTTTGCATCTCTGCACATAATTATTGTGAGACTGATTCAACAAGGGGGACAATAAAGAGAGATAGAGTTCTGCCTGAACATCAGGCAGTGTTATATTATTTTAATGAAACTGGAAAGTTTGAAGGCCTAAATCAGTAAATATTGCAAAATTCCCCAAACAAGATTTTAGGCAGTTGTTTTCTGGTCTTCTGTTACCCTCACAATATTTGGAGCTAAATTTCTCTGAAGTGAATTCTAAGTGCAAAAGGCATCAAACCTTTGGCTTCTGAGGCCTCTCCTGCAGCACAATAAGGAATCCTGGATTAAGTGTCCATCACCTGTAGCCTCCAAGCCCTTTGGTACTGATGCAGACACCTGAGTAAGAAAATTCAGCAAGAGTGTAAAAAAGACTTATGTCTTCCTAACCCTAAACTCAGTATCAGTTTCTCCTTATGTATTAACCCTGCTGAGAACTCTTAATTAACTTACAAAGCAAATGGACTCAGGAAGGTGACAGGCTCTTTTCATTCTGTGCTGAATCATCATTGCCATAAGTAGCTACAATCTCGCTCCATGAATGTGAGTATATTTTTAATGTCAATTTTAGTGCTGAAGTGACCTTAAAATGTATTTTGCATTGGGATAAAAAGCATCTCAAGGAGACATTTAAAACCTGAGCCGGGCCTTAGTCCCTTGGAGAGTGTTGCAATACAAGCACTTTGAGGACATATTATTTTCGCAACAGTCCTAGATTTTGGAAGGGTGGTGTGGTCCCCCAGAGGACATTTCATTTTCCTGACATTGTGAGAGAGCTGTTTCCATAGATCATGCCCACAGGAGAGTCAAACCCTAGGCATAGTCCTGCTGAGAGAGTCACTGGCATGAAGCAAGTTCTTTCAATCAAGGAGCAGTGCAGTTCTCATTCGAGAAATTTTGGTCCCTTTGAAGCCAACAGGTGTTCTGCTGTCATCTTGCAGTGTGAAAGGTGTTTAAGCCCTGAATCTGCGATAAGCTAAATGAGTTCAGAAAAAAGTATAACAAATTACTTTTCCACAGAAATTGGCGGGCACATGGAATTAGGCTGGGTTTTTTGGGAAGGAGGTTTTCCAAAACACTTAGGAAGTTACTCCCATTTCAGATGAATCTAGCTACTGCATTTCTCCTTTGTGTAACAGCAGATCTCTCCTCATATCCTTATTATAATAGTTCTTTCACTAGAAGGACAATAAATGTGTACACAGAAGTCCAGCTACTTGGGCACTGTTGATCAATTGACTTTTAGATCTGCTGCAAAATCAAAAACAGAGGCATGCACAGAGAGGTCTTCAAACTTGATGTATACTTAACTTTAAAAATTAAAAAAAAAAAACCAAAAATGTCTTTGCCAGTTCAAATCCTCATACTGTACAGTATGATGTAAACTGACATGCTAGCACTGATGTTGCCAGACTTACAGTGGTCACCAACCTGATTATCTCACGCATTTGGCCACTGGTGCCAGAAACAAAATGAAATTCCAGACAGCGCAGTTTTCCAGTGTAGTGAAACCAGAACATTTTCAGTTCTCGTCAAATCACTTTCTTAGTACACATCACCTTCTAAAATTTAAATTTGATTTTATGACTTGGCTCAAGGAAGGGTCAGAGCCACTAATGTGATGATAAAAGATTTTTACATGAAGTCGGTATCACTTTAGGTTATCAGTAAGTCTCTCTCTCCCATCACTTTCAATATACAGGTTTTCTACACAGATTTTTCTGGGATATATCTTCTTTAGACATCAACACTCTCAATGATCTTTCAGAAAATGTATTTCTGATTTATTTTTCCTAAGCTGCAGAAACATTGTAATCAACTTCCAATGGAAAAATACTATGGGCTACATTCATCTCAGATGTATCCTAGCAACAACAGCTGTGACGTGTTGTTAATGAGAATGGGTTGTTCTACTCCCTGGTTGTTGAACTTCATTTGGTCCTCTGACTCCTAAGGAACTTTTCTTATGGTTAGTTTCAAATCGCAGTCCTCCTTTTTCCCTTCTTTTCCCAATGCAATTTCTGTACACTTGCCTATGCATTTGCTTTCCTTCAATGATTTTCCTTCTGCAGCAATATAGGGGCTTCTATTCCTGTCTTGTTTTCTCTGAGTTTGCACCATTTTTTCCCTGCCCTTCACTTTGTTGAATTCATTTACATCTCTGTAAGGAGTGGGAAAGAAATAGCACCCTTCAGTGCCCCATTTGCTCATCTCATTGCACAGGTGTAAAATACAAGATATGAGATTGTTGGGAATTAGGTCTGGCTTAAGCTACTCAAGCATTGAGTTATGCTTGCAATTTGAGGTTCAGAAAACACTGGAAACCATCAATTTTCATGTTGTGCAGTTGTGCAATGGTATAAAATAGCACAAAATCTCACTTTGATCCACAGTCACAACTTATTTCTGTGCTGTAGCAAACTCTGAATGAGGCTGAATTTGAATGTAAGTTGGTAAATGAATTAGGCAATATACTGTGTTTGAAATATCAGGTTTTGCTGCAAACAATTAATGCTACTCTGTACATATTCCCTTTGCTTATAAACAAGTCAGTCTCCTGTAGGTTCCCAGGCATAGGTTAGTCATGTTGGTATGAAAAAGTTTTCACCTCATCTGGTCATTCTTCCCTCATTGCAAGGGCATTCATTTGCTCACCTACTGGTTTCTGAGCTACAGAAATAACAACCTGATAGAAAAGTGGGAGCCTATTCACTATGATGGCTAAAGAAACTGAAGTCAACCAGCTCTGAGAGCAGCTGAGGTTTGTGTAGATATGGAAGACTGGGACCTGAGAGAGAAGAAGATGGACAGTTAAGGATGGCAATCACCACAACTCTTTGCTGGTAAACCATCTTGTGCTATCAGATCCTTGCCTGTTGGGTGCATTTTGAGGTAATTAGTTATTTTGAGTCCTTTAGTTTTTCGGTCCAATTATCCAGACTTCTATTCACAAATCCAGTGCATCTAAAAGTTTTAGTTTGATATTAGTTTATTAGTAAAGTTATTACACTGAATCACAAATCCTCAGAACTTTGCTCTAATGATTATCTTTAACCATTCACCTCTCAGAAGCAGCTTGCACAATGACCTAAATGACATGCCATCACTGAGAAGATCCTGGCTCTGTCCTTTTTGCACCCTCTCTTCAGGTATTTGTAGACATGGATGAGATCCCCCAAAACCTTCTTTTCTCTAGGCTGAACAGTCCCAGTTCTCTCAGCCTTTCCTCACAGGAGAGGTGCTCCAGTCCCTTAGTCCTCTTCATGACCCTTTGCTGGACTGCTCCAAATTCACAATCACCTATACGTTTTTAAAGGGTAAAATTTAGCCCTGTGGCTTTTTTGTTTATTTATTTGTTTGTTTTAAGGATTCTGGCTATTTCAGGAGCACTTAAAGTGGAAAGGTAATGAGAAAATCAGAATATCTAATTTATTTTCAGTTTCTTTTTTCCTGCTAGATCTGCTTAAGAGGCTGTGGTCTTATTCTAAGTAATTTAAGAAATGAACAAAGGAACAATTTATATGGGAGATTAATGAGTGTGAGGGACTTTGGTAATATGGCAGTAAGTACCATAGAAATGTTATAAATACCTAAAAATTAGCACAGAGAAGTACGGGCAAAACTCCAAATGGTCGTCGCTATTGTAAGATGGAAAATAAAACCCTTAATGAGCAAAACCTCTGCCTGTTATTGGTAAGAAGCACTAAAAGTAGCCATTCTTAGGAGCACTTGTGGTTGACTAGCACTTGTTATGCTACAGGAGAGGAGTAGTAGTCCTGAGGAAGAGGTTTTTTCTTTGTCATATCAGCAGTTTTAAGTAGAGTGCAGATGCTTTATGCTTCCAGGCTTGGTTACATTACAAGATGTACTGAGCACTGTGCAGAGTTTTGTGTTTTTGTTTTTGTTTTTTTTTTTTTTTTAAAGTAAGAGATGTGCTAGGAATAAATAGTCTGACTAGTGAAATTTTGCTTCTCTTGCTTGTAAAAAATATTGACACTTTTCACTTTTGCGTTCCAGTTGAGATAGGTGAAAAGCTAAATATTTTCACAGAAGTCAGACAGGCCAGAGTGTACAAGAGCCATTAAGTATTAGACGTGCATATGACTAATTAATTAGTGCTATAAGGAAACATATGCTTTGGCTCCTTCCTGGAGCCAATTACCAAGTGCCTGTGTTAGAATGAGAAGCAGCCTCATGCTGAAATAGGAGTGTGTTACAAAACAACATGAAAAGAAGGAAGCAAGTATTAGCTGACCAAGCCAATGAGTACAGAGCCACAACAAAGGAAAAAATTATTAAGGAAGCTTCTATTCTGAAATCTCAAGTTGCCTTCAAGGGGCAGCTTCAGATCGTAGGTGCACTTGCACAACTTTTTTTTTAAAGTACAAGGCTTGAACATATTGAAGCCTATGGCTGAAAAAAGCATACAAACGACTTCTAGTACCTCCACTAAAGTTGAAATGGAGGTAGGTTTTGATGCTTCTTTTTTTTGCTTGGTTTGGGTTCGAATTTCCGGTGAAGCTGACCCGAAGGCTGGGGTTTTCTCTGTTCTGCACTTTCCAAAGACAGCAGAATCTTCTCAATTCTTCCTCACTTTTATGGGATGCAGAGGCCTTTTGTGGTCTTTATTCTGCTGTTATTTTATTGTCCTCAGAATCCTGTCTCCTTGAAAGATGCTTCTTCAAATTATGTAACCAGGCTTTAAGGCACTGTTGCAGAAATCAGGTACAATTTTATGGCTTGGTTACATCTGCCATGTAAATTAATTTTTAAGCAGTGTTAAAAGTGGCATGCTCTCAGCCACTGACAACATGGACAGAGTTCAGCTGCAGCTTGGGAACTGAATGCTGGCAGAAGCTTTGTGCCATACTCACTGAATGTTTGCACAAGCAGTGATTATGTCAGTGATAATAGTACAAATTTGTATGTTAAATACACGAATGCCTTCTAGCCAATGACAAAATGACTGGTAATGCCTTCTTACTCTGTGATTTGCTTCAAATTTAGGTATTATTGTACCCAACCCCTGACGTGAAGAGGTGGCAAGCACAAGTATGCATAAAATAAATCTCTTCAGAATTCTTCATACTTCCATTCCCACATGCATGTATACACCTTACCAAATACATTGCTACTCTATGATACTTCTCTCAGATGTAACTGAACAGGATTTAAAAAACTTTCATGTGGCTTTATGGTGAGAATATTCATGAGTAAAAATCCATAGTTTATTCACACTTAACATAATCCAGGTACACATTTTTCCTGTGCACTCATTTGTGGAAAATGTAACACAGATGAAAAAAACAGATTAGAATCATGGTTTTTATATTTGACCATCTGTGCTTCTTGCTGCCAAGAAAATGTCCTTTGCCTTTTCTCCTATCACTTTACTGACACTCTTGGCAGGTGGGCCTCTTATGACCTATTTATTATTTTACCCACTTTTAGTCCTTGTCTCCTCACTTTAGGTCCATGGTAGTATGTGAAGACTATGTTCCCTTCTTTCCTGCTGTTTTCTTGCAACTGAGCATTCTGTTCACTCATTTTATTTCTCATCTCAACAGCTGCTTTCCCCTCTGGCTTTTCTGCTTACACCTTGTGGCTTGTTAAGACTGCTGCTTTAAACTTGAGCACTCATCATTTCTCCCCCACCTCTTCTACATGAACTCTGGGGATCTGTGCATCAGCAGCCGGCCCGCTGAAGCTGTGGATCTCCAGGGATCACCCCACTGCATTAGCTGTCATCTTCATGTTTGCTCATCTCAGCTGTGCTGCTTACAGCTTGAATGGGACTCTGTCCCCCATGTCTCTGCCATGTCTCAGCACCTTAGTGACAATTGAAAGAGCCAACACAAAGAAAGAAAGAAGGACTGGCCATCCACGACTAGAACTGACACTTGCTTCTGTTCCTGGGTTTGCGGAGGGTCTATCTGTGTTTTTGCGAGCAAAACCCACCTGGATAACCCAGGGGAAGCCCAGCTCAGGCAGTGACCGGTTCTCCCAACAAACACACTTATCATCTTTCTGGCAGGGGCCACTCTTCTCTGAAGGAGGGATCTCTGGATCTGTCCTGAGAAGCATGTCAAAGTCTGTCTCCTGCCCACACTCCGTTTTCAAGGACAGCAAAGGATGCCAGTGCTTGTGAGGGCTGTCTGCTGGTTCTGCCACGGGTCAGGCCAAGTGTGCTGCTGGGTACACGAGTCTGATCAAGGTGCACTGGGTAGGGTCAGTACTTACCTGGAAGTCTGGTCCTTATGGTCAAGCTCTGAGCCCCCCATCCCCGCTTTGGTTTTTCATGTGAAAAATACTGCTAACTGTGCTCTTTGGTTTTAATTTTTTAATTCTGAACTCATTTGGCAGGTCACTGTCTTGTACAGTTTAACATGAGCCTCAAGGCAGTATTAAAAACACTACAAGAAGGTGTTGGACAATCAGGACAGGCCTTGGCATTCTTTCAAAGAATAAAAATTCAGCTTTGATCGAAAACCACAGCTGGTCCACATGAAATCATTGTGAAAAAAAGTTCATTTAAAATCATCTTGAGTTGTCCAAGCTCTAATCCATACATGCGCCTGTACTCTTGCTTGGTACATCTGTAATCAGAGGTATGTAACAAATAGGTAAACAATTTGTCAC
Organism: Pyrocephalus nanus; assembly: GCA_038380795.1. Taxonomy (NCBI): domain Eukaryota; kingdom Metazoa; phylum Chordata; class Aves; order Passeriformes; family Tyrannidae; genus Pyrocephalus; species Pyrocephalus nanus. The sequence continues at coordinate 19,014,952 of CM076259.1, forward strand.
ATCTTTAATAAACTGAACAAAAGAAAAATCAAGATCATGTTCAAAACCCATTTAACAAAAACTCATCAAATTATTTGGTGTAATTGTGGTCTCCTGGAATTTGATTTGTTGCCAGACAGCATTATTTAATGTGCTCAGAAATGATGAATTGATATTCTACTGGCACAATGTATCAGAGCAACATCAAAGCCATTTATAGCCTATGTGACTGAGTTGCACATGAATTTTAAGAAAATATTCTGTTTAAATACCCTTAGTTGTGTTTTTTTTTTAATGTTGAGCATTATCAGGGATAAAAATATTTCATTGAAGGCAGATGACTATCCAGAAACATAATTAATCATGATTATTTATGCCATACCTAATTATCAGGAAATAGCCCCAGGGATACACTTATATTTCAGAACCTTCAGACTATAATTACTTTGCTTTGTATTAAATATTCTTTCCATATTCTTGAAGAAGTTTAGAATGTATTTATAAAAAAATAAGGTCAAAAGGATAGAAATAAATAATGTGCAACCAAATAATGGAAATATGTGCATTTGGGGAAGTTCTGAGTTATTATAAGGAAGTACAATAATTTAATTCTCTTCATAATTAGGTAAAAGAAATGGCTTTCTACTGTATTTTTTAATATATGAGCACACTAGCATAACACCAAGGACTTTAAACTACAAACCTTTTAAAATTCTGTTAATGTGGTGCAAAGTGGATTAAAAGTTGGGAAAAAAATACTATACTACCTAAGGGTTTGAATTCTCAAACACTTTTCATTTGTAAATTTTGAAAGCTATTTTTCAGTGAGGCCTTTCATATTCTAAGGAGTTTCATAGCTTCTGGTGTTCTGTAAAAATATTTAGATGCATTTCTGGCTTATTATTTATAGCCCATTGTGTGTAATTAAAGCATTTAATAGAAATTGTAAGATTAGGTAGGCAATGTGCATTAGTATATATGTCTGTAATTTACATTCCTGGTTGTTAACAGTATTGAATACCTTTAAAATGAAGAAAGGATAAGACACGATATAAGACCTCAAAACATGCACTCACTCGTGGACCTAAGCTATAATTTTATTGAAGGGCATACCACACAACAAAGTCATTCCTGTATAAATGAAAACCTGGACATTTATTTTTACAAATAAGGTTTTTTCCCCTTATTTTTGTTGATAAAAAAGACAACAACATATTTTCAGCACCGCTATAGCCAGAGGCTGTTTTTGGGTACATGGTTCTTGCATAACAGATTTGCAGAACTATGCTGGAATGCATGTCATTATACTGTCTGGGTAAGTAGGTTGGGGGGTGGATTGGCTTTGGGTTTTTTTTTTCATTTGGGTTGTGCTTAGGAGGGTTATGTATGTCCAGGCCCAAAATTCACAGTGCATTTGGTTATTTTGTTAGAGGACAGAATATGAGCTTGGAGGTAGTCATTCAGCACAGCCTTCTGGGGTGTGTTTAATGTTAGTGTAAAGTTGGAGTTTACTGACCTCAATTCTCATGGTTACTGTGGTGTGTATTGTTAAACATGCTTTGTATAAGGACCAACAGGCTCCACACAGCTCTTGCTGAACAGACTTGTGCTGCCTTCAGTGAACTGCCCCAGGACTAAACACTTCTATCCAGCTGTCACGTAGTGAGTGCTGAATATCCTCTTGGTTTTGGCAGGAGTACTTTAGGATCTGGGTAGTTTCAGGCCTAATCTTACATAGGTCCTATTGAGTTTGGAATCATGTTTCACTAAAGCTCTTGTTGTGACTTGTCTGTGATTTAGTTAACCAAGGGTGAGGTGCCTTGGCAGCCACATCATGGCTATATTTAATGCCCATGCCCGGGTTTTAATGTCCATGTGGTTTGTGACACAGTTCTAAAATCTCTGCAGGTTGACTTTACAAAACCCTCATTAAAGTGAATTTAGAGGATTATTTTCGTTGTTAAATTATTCAACCTGCTAAAATATTAAGAAGAAAAATAAAAGTGGGTATTATTTTAAAATGCTAAGAAGGAATGCCTCATGTGAAGCTTCAAAGTCAGCAATCTCCTGTTAACACTGGAGCAGACAAATGCAGAAATTTGCTAGAATTTGAGGCAGAGAGAGCCCTCAGATAGAGTCCATTACGGTTTAATGACAGCACACTGTTTATCTAAACCAGTGATGAAAAACAATGTGTACATTTGAACTGCCACCCTATGTCTTCTGTGAATAATCACATGTGAAACTGAATGTTACCTGGGGAAATATGTCTGATTTTTTCCTCTCTCCTATACCAAAAGGTATTTTCCTTCTCTGTTTGCTTCCTCAGATGGCTTTTTTTTTTTTTTTTTTTTTTTTTAACTTATTATTTGAAACAGCATTAGAATGGAAGGCAAAGTGTTTGGGTAATTGAACATTCAGTTAATTAGACCAACTAATATTGGAAGCCAGTGTTATGAATTGACCACTTTCACTTGGCATTTTCTCCCTCTAATTTTATCCACTTCCCTGAGATTTCTGAGCATTAGTGTCTAAGTGTTGCACTGCTTGTTGATGCTGATGGACAGGAGCAGCCTTCCCTTAATAAGGCGCTAAGGTAGAAACAGTGATCTAGTGAGTTTTTAGAGAATATTAAATGTTTCATTTTAATTTTTTCCTCCCAATGTTCCAGCCTCCAAAGGCAGCCCCTAGGAAAGATGCAGCAAAGCTTGTATATCTGATGTCGATTCAGTTTACACTGAGGTGAGCTGAGGTGCTTCCCTGTGCAAAATTACCTAAAGCAAAGAATGGTTGAGGTAGGAAGCTATCCATCTACAAAAGGCTTTGGGGAGTTCAGCTGCCAGCAGCATGTGGGAAATGGAAAAAGAAATAAAAAAAAAAGAAGGAAAGAGGATTCCAGAAATGGAAAAGTGGTCTTCATCTAAGCTTAACATGCTATTTTTTTTTCCCTGGAGAGTGCTGTGTTTCTGTTTGGGTCTAAACACGCTCCCCACCTCCTTACTTCCTCATGATTTGATCCAAGGGTTCTGCATAAGCTCCTGGGCCAGGTTAGACAAACACCTCAGCTTTCATCACATCTACTTTTCCCTAAGTTAAAAGATATTCCTTTCCTAAGCGCCCTCACTGATTTGAAATGTGTGCCACAGCTACCAGAAAGCCTCAGCTCAGTTCTGGCTAGAGAGGAATGGTGGGCAGGACAACTGTGAGAGAGAGTGGTCTGCCAAGCTGGGAAAAGTGATCACTGGAGATCTGTATTTTCTGTAATTTTGATCTGGCTTGTTGAGAAAAATAGAAAAGGTCAGGGCTACTTTTCCAAGGACACAATGGAAGAAGGGGGATTATTATTTTCTGCATGTGCACATGAAACAATCCATAACAGAAGTTTTTGATGAGGTAAATGTAGAATGCTTTAAAAAAAATCAGACTTGTTCTAGTGGTGCTGGTAGGAGCCTATGGCACATCCTCTACTGTGCACAAAGACACACTACCTTCCACTGAAGATTTTGGAAGAAAAGAGGTCCTTTTATCCCAAGAAGTCTTGTTTGCCTTTATGAGACATTGTGAAGGCTGTGGCAGCTTCTGCATTATTAAAGGAAATAATCTTTTGACCATTTATTATTCCCAGTGCTTTTCTTCATTTTCCATTTATTATTTTACACCTTTTCTATCTCCCAAGGTTTTTTCTGCAGTAAGAGAGATTTGGCTTGTGACATCCATCCTGTGTAAATGATCTCTGTGGTTGTAGACCCTGGAGTGTGACTTTAATGTGAAATCCACTCCAAGCATAAGCTGGGAAAATTATTTCATTTCTTTCAAAAACTACAAGCTCAGTCGGGGAAAAAACCCCACAAAATGCTGGCAAATAATCTGCTTTTTGTATGCATACTGTTTCCCGCCCTTTTATTTCAAGTTTTTCCAGAGTGGAAGCTCACCTTTTTTTTATCAGACAGTTCTCTTCTAAGTCACAGCAGAATAGAGGAACTATTTTTAAATTACCATCTATTTGGATTGTTTGAAAACCTATTAAAACACTACATACACAATTTGGAGATAATTTTAAACTCTTCCTGGAACCTATTTGCAATTGCTGAGGCTCAGGAACAATCCAAGTGAAAAATGCTTTTATACAGCTATATTAACCACTTCAGATAATCTCCTCATATTTGACTATTAAGTGCACAGTACAGACATCTGTGCAGGTATTCAGCTGAACATCTATCCCAAAGGAGGGAAATTGGGAAGTTTATATAAATAAGCACCTGTGTATAATTTTTTTCTGTGTTTTTTGCTTTGTCATAAATTCTTCTAAGATAATAGATTGTAATAATGACCTTGCTTTATTTGCACTAGTGCATGAAAGTAATGATCTAGAACTCCAAAGTCATCCCAGTTACCTTTGGTCATTTGGAACATGTAGGTTCCCTCCTTTGAAACACGAAGGTTGTGCAGCTTCCCTGTCTTAGAAGCCACTGCAATAGGGCATGTTGTGAGAGGACTTGAGCACCCCATCTTCAGGGCCCCCTAATTTCATTGTTTGTGTATTCTGAAACTGAAGTGTCCACACCAGAATACAGATGTTCCACAAGTGAATGGACTATGTGCCTTTTTTAAAAAAAGCTTAGATTTCTCTGTATGTATCCTATCCTCATTTAGTGTGTAGAAGACCTCTCATCCTGTAGGATTTCTGTGTAATTTTAAAGACCTTCCTGTAAGGGCTTAATAATGCTGACGCACTTTCATACTTGATCGTTTTTCCACCTATCTGCCCAACACTCACCTCTCACCTAGTTATCTGGCCACTCCAGGCACTTCAGTTGTAAAGAGAGAAGACTAGCAGTGATCTCTGCTAATGGCAGCAGAAAATTTCTTCAGGAAACTTATAGATAACAGGGCCATAAATATGAAGTGAAAGGCAATTTTCTTCCTTGTATCACAATGGAAATCCAGCATAGAAGGTGATTAAGAATGACCTCTACATCCATGCTACACGCATGAATATGAAGACATAGATGACATCCATCAGTACCATGACTTTTTTTCAGTTGACAGCTGACTCAAAATGATTTGACTATTTTACTGAGGTTTGTAATATTTTTCTCTTTTTTTTTGGTAATTGGAGAGACTCATTTTATGACATCAAAAGTATGTAGAAATATTTTTTTATATCAATAATGAAAAGAAGTACATTGCACAGAAATATTCAATTGTGGCATTTTAATCAACATTTCCCTTTTAAAAATCTTTTAAAATATTAATTCTCATTAAATATTCATTTGGAAATATTTTTCAGATTTATGTAGAAGTAATAAAAGTCTTTTATAAAGTTCTCAGATTGGAATTTAAAAGTCCTGGTTTGGGTAAAACAAAACATTATATTAAGTGAATTTTTTTATTTCTGAAAGTCTTGATTCACTGCAAATTGTCATCAAAATGTCAAGAACAGCAGCAGCAAGCACATCAAAGACAAGAAGCAGCTAGAAGAATTATCTGCCAACTATTGTTGCCAAAATCTGTTTAGACAGGAAAGTGACTTTATTTCTAAGATGTCTAGATGAGCTTTTCAATTTCCTTTTTCTTACCTTTTATGAACTCATTAATAGCAGAATATTTTGCAAAAGAACTCTGAATGTTGGAGGTTTTTTATTGTTAAATGCAAACCAGAACCAATCAATAATCTGTCTGCTGTTAAATACATCTAGACTCTGGGTGGTATTAACAGTAGACAAAATGAACAGTACAGGATTAACAAGTATTTTGATTGCATTGCTTGTTAAATTCAGGTAAAATATGATAGCATCTTGTAGAATTGACCAGTAATCTTTATTTAAGAAAAATATAAATCAAAGTGTTATTCTTTGTTTTTTGCCTTCTGTCCTTTTAATTTCAAATCTTTGCAAGTGTCATACTCTTTATGTTCACATGGCCATCATTCATCCATTTTCTGTATTTACTCGGCGTTAGATACAGGGGATACTCAGGTAGTCAGTGCAATAATTTTGAAGGGCCTCACCAAAACTTATCAGAGTGAAGAGAACATCCTTTGTTGACCTCAGCAAACATGTTGTTTAGAAGGAAGTTACAGATGCCAATTGAGCATTGTGATAAAGTCTTTCAAGTGTAAACTCGGTAGTTACATGTCCCCTTTTCTTCATGTCACTTCATTACATTTCACTGCAAAAGGTCGAAGCAATAGCGAGTGATACATTTCTTTTTATTAGGGAGCAATGGCAAGGAGCTGTTGCTTAGGTTTGTTTTGTCCTGACTATTACTCTCAATGTCACTGAAACACATCATGGAAATTAAAATATTGAAAAAACCATACAGTAATTGAGAGTTGCTGTCCTTACCTACTGAATAGAGGGATCTTTCTAGAGGCTGTGTTCCCTGTGGCTGGTGACAAGCTCTGGCTGAACAGGACTGAACGTTAGAAATACAATTTTTTTTCAATCTGGATTTTTATATCCAAGTAATTATGAAATCTCCAGAGCAGGGAACTCTTCAAATCAAACATATGCATCAGAGTAAAATATTAATTCGGCAAACATGACACACAGTAACACAGCAGTTCGTCAGTCAGTCAGTAACTGGCTGCTTTATAATTTCAGTAGTCTTTTCCTGACCCACAAATGTCACTCTAGAACACAAAGTATTTTTCGCTCCCTAAAACATTAAAACTTTACATCTCTATATTCGAAAGCCTCAATTTTTATAATTCTATTATAAACTGCAGTAAAGAGCTTAAAATTCAAAATCCCCAAAGAAAAAGGGCACTTACACAAAGCTGATTGGTAAGTTAGGCATAACACTGTTCTTTTTTCTAAAACTGAAGCATTGTGCAAGAAGTTGGTCCTCTTTATCTTATGCTATACTTTTATAACATATGGTGAGATGCAATATATTTTCAAATACAAACTTATTTTGAAACCAAGCCTCGAAACATTTATTTCTGGAAAAAATTAAACCCTCTAATTTACTATGTCAAAAAACCCACCACCACAACAACACAAAACCCAACAATAACAACAAAAACCCCCCAAACAAACAAACACAACAAAAACCAAACAAAACCATTGTTTTTCAGACTCAAAGCTCTTCTTCAGAACCTGTCAAACGAAAGGATCATCATATGCTCCCTTAAGTTATTTTATGTTAGCTTATAATTTACTATTATTAGTAGCTCTAGTTTTTTGAATGCAAGAGTCTTGCATAGAAGTAGCCCCTACCCTGTTTTAGGTTTTAGGTGCTAATACAGAGTAAATAGAGAATAGTTACAAAGAATAACCATAAATAGGAAAAAAAAAAAAAAGACACAAGGCAAGCATGAGTTTGCTATAGTGTAGGCAGCAGCATGCCTCCAAATTTCGATTCCCCTGTAGTGAGGTTCCATTCAGTACTTAGACTGCCTTCATAGATACATATGTTTTTCCTGAGCTAACAAATATTTCTTCTCCTTAAGGATGAATTTTAGGTGTAAATGAACATGAAGGTGGTGCATATGAGAGGGGTTGACTTTGGGGGTTGCTGATCCCTTCAAAACATTTAAAAAAGTAGAGGTAAAAAAAGCTAGGAAAGTAATGTGACTCTGGCAGGAGAGAAGGCTTTGGGGGCCTCATCTCAAAAGGAACAGTCAGCTAAAATTCCCTATTGAACTGGTGGAGAAAGAATGCAAACGAGAAAGAACAAACAAACCCTGGCTGGTTTGCTAATATCCTGATTTATGTACTGCATCAGGCCTCTCTTTTTCTTTCCCCTCACCTTTCCAGATCTATTGCTGCAGATGAAGAAGATTTCTATAAAACAAATGAGCAGCTGGAATTACCTTGTGCCCATGAATTAAGCAAGCATTTCTCTGGAAAAAAAAAAAAAAAAAAAGGGAAAAAGGTAAAAGAGAGAGAGAGAACACAAGGAAGACAAGTGAAACAATGTACTAAACCAGTTGGTTCAGTCTGGTCTTTATTATCCAGAAACCATGGTGATCACCTAGCTGTTGGTATTTGAAATGAAACAAACTAGTCCTCTACAGATCAAAGCACCAAGGGGAGGAAAGGAGCAGGGAAAGCAAATGTTAGTATTACCTAACCAGTTAAAATGCCTGCCTTATCTGAACATCTACCCAAAGCTTGAAACTAGCAGCCATTACAAAAGTGGGAATAGGATCATTTTCCTATTTAAAATAGAGATAGATCTTTCTGCAGCCAGTGGATGGCAAGCAACCCCCACCCGAAGAATAAACCCAGCATGAGGCCACAGCATGACCATGTGGTGCATCCAGGCACCACCGCCTCACGTGGCTACCCAGTGCTCTGTCACTGTGCCAACTCCACGAGTATTTCTGAGCTGTAAATTGATTTAAAAACACTCATAATGACCTGCTTGCATCAAATCAATCAAAATTCATTACTGAGGTAATAAAGGCATGTTAGAAACTGCCACAGGTTTTCTTAATCACTCCCTTGGATTTCCAGGTCTTTGGTATTCAAACACAGTTTCAGCAGCTGAGCACTTCACAGTATCTGGGTGAAGTGAGTGGAGGTGTATCATCAAAAACCACAAAAATATTTCACCCTGACTATTCAACAGGTGCTTCTAGATTAAAAAACAGCTGGATGAAAACAGACTCCATGGTGTTGTTCTACATACGAATGTATATTTAAATGGTGTAGAAAGCCATGCTTATAAAAACATGTATACAGGTACCTTGAAAGCATGCTGGGGACAGGGAGTGCTGACCTGACCTCAGCATATGGTGCCTGCACACATAGCATTTACCAATAATAACAAAAAAAAACCCCAAAACAAACAAACAAACAAACAAAAAAAACCAAACAACCAAAACCAAAATCAAACCTTCATGAGTTTATTCCAGTTCTTCATTTGAATCCAGCATGGGTCATGTCTCCTTGTTGAAGGCTGTTTGCCAGCAAGATGCCCAGTTTTACAGAGGGGCTCACAGGGCTAGGACAAGCTATTTCTTTTTGGCCCAACACTGAGCTCTGTTTACTACACTGAACTGTTTCTGGAGGCTAGAGTTAGAACAGGAAAGCTGGAGGTGAGAAAAGGACTCTAGAAATGGTGAGTGAGTTTGGAGTGGCACTCAAAAATGTGGAAGAATATGAATACAGAAAAGGACAAGAGGTAGAAAAGATATTTTGTAAGAGAGGAGTGTATACTAATAAGCAAAGAAGTCTGTATGTGTTTGAGGGATGTAGAGCTTCATGTCTTTCTGGGAAAACAGGAGTCCGTTTGTATGTCTCCAAAGATCAGAAATGTGTGGTGATATCTGGCAAAAGTTTGCATGGCCTAGGATGGGAGGCTGAAGAAGGACAGCAGGGCAAAGCAGCAGAGATAAACTGAGATCCTGGCTCTCATATAGGCTCTTGGCAGGGACCAAGACACACTGTTTAGTCTTCTCATTACTTTCCCACTTCTGATGTCCCTGTTTTGGGGAGTCGTTGGGCCAAGAAATATTTGCCAAAGATTATGAGGTCTTCAAAGGGCTTTGCTGATAAGACTCATACACACAGCTGAAAAGGTAAGACCAGTCTATCCACATGCTCCAGTGACATCTGGTCAGTATATGTCTCTGAGGAGCAGGAGACAGAGGTCCATGTGCCTCATGTCTTGGCTAATGGATCTGGAGCTTGTAACACAGGCAGCAGAAGTTCAGATGGTCGGAATAGAAATCTCCAATTCTGAGGACCTAACCTGGCTCTGGAATTTTGTAATTACAATAGCAGAGGATAGAACATTTAATCCCTATTCCTGTTTATAGACAGTAGGGAAAATTATATGACTCTGAGCATGAGTAAGTTGAGTGAAAAGAGAGTTTTCAGTTGTGAGTAGGTTCTGGGACAAGGCAGTAATACATTTGGAAGAGGTTTGGAGAAGAAAAGGCTGCCAAGAAAGAAGAGTATGTCTGAGAGAGGCAGGAATCAGCATTTCTGTGGCTATGGAAAAGGATTATGTGAAAATTTTGATGATAAAGGAGAGAGGGTAATAGAGAAGGTGTAGTGGGGCAGAGAGGGAGTGAGAACAGGGAGCTACAAAATGGGAAGCATGAAAACAAGAAGAGTTCTCTAAAAGGAGGGAGAAGAAGTGCTGAAAAACACAGGGATAAAGAAAGAAAGGAAAAAGGTAAGACAGGAAAATAAAGAAAACAAACAAAGGTCAATTACTTCTGCATTAGATGGAAAATAATGACCTTAAGGAAATAATTAATGAAAGGCACCTGGAAAGGTAAAAGATGACAGAGGGAAAAAAAAAAAAAAAAGAGAACAGAGTGAAGTAGCAAAGAGAAAGAGGGAGACAAAGTACATGTAAACAAAGTTTTTAATTAGCACAAAGGATAGAGATATCTAAGAGGAAGAACCCATATGGATGAAATATCAGACACTCATTTATGTAGGTCCCTTCAGGTTCAGGTTTTTATGTGCTCTTTTCACTACTGACATTTTAAAGTTGAACAGAGTTTTCCTCTTGGTCATTCTGACCATTTCCCTCCTGCTGTGATTATGTGTATCATTACCTAAGTAACACAGAATGATGTAATACACATTTTCCCTGTTTGCATTTATATCTTTTTTTATGCTCATTTTTTTCATTGTTTTCTACTGACACCAATTCCTTTGTTAAAACAGTTTTTTATCTATACTGACTCTGCGTTTCTGGATGACAACCTCACTTTTATCTGGGGAATGTATTTTTGTAGAACTCTTGGCACCTCGTCACTGTGCATTTGTGCTGCAGTTCTCAGTGTGCCTCTCAAGAAAGGATGTGTCTTTCTAAGGAAACAGCAATGGTGAAAACTTATTCAGGCTACATTTCCAATGGGTTTGTTCAAGGGCAATGTGTTTTATGAATAGTGTTGCAGTTTATTTTTTCACACAGATGATTCCTATGAATTAGCTTTTGTCAAACAGATACAGAGTCATCAGTTCCCATTCTAGTCCCAGACACTAGCACAATCTGCGGATTTGAACTCTTCATTAAAGAAATGGGGTTATTAAATACATCTGTCTCAGAAACAGGTTTAGTTAATGCCGTTAAAATATAATGAAAATCTGAAAGTTCTGGTAGCTTTTTTTCTGTTTTGAAAAGCTTGACATGCTGTTTTTATTGTAGTTTCCTTTGATTCCTTGCTTTTGTTAGGGACGCTGATGTAATGAGGGAGGCAGAAAGGTGGATAATAGTCCTGTCTTCAGCAGGATGGCAGCTTGGATTTGAACGTACATTTGAAAGGGGAGCACAGGTTTGCTGTATGGTTGTATATTATGCTTTTGCAGAGTCTGAAAGAATTTGATATGAACTAGGAAAAAATTCTAAAGTAAACTTTGCATGTGGGGGTTATACTCTCCATCCCTGTGGTCCTTCCATTCAGAAGAGATCACCCTTTGCAAGCTTTATCCAAGTTCACTGCTGTCAGGAGTCTCCTTCCTGTTGGTTTTGGGGACATAGCTTAGGTACTGAGCCTGTGTGGAAGAAAACAACAACATCACACAAAGCAATATGTAGGGGTTGCTGGTGGGGACAGAAGGTCATGCAGTCAAGGTCTTCCCAAGGGAGGTCCTGGGTAACCCTACCAAGTTAGCAGAACTTTCTGCCTTGAGTAAAGACCCCGGATTTGGTGCAAGCTCAGCACTTCTCACAGCTGAAGTCTAAGGTGCCTTCTTCTTGTTAAAATCTGCTGGAATCTGGGTCTTCAGTTTCTTACATGCCTTAGAAAATCCAAGTCTTGACTATTTCCTCCCATCATACCCTCAGAGTGTCCAGGCAGAAGTAGATCCTGCTCTGTATGACACACACTTCGGGTTAGCATCATTTCACTGCCTCTGACAGTTAGGGGAAAATGAGCACTGGGAATGGCCCTGCCTCTCAGATCCCCTGTCTTCTATTTGTGGCTAGTTACAGCTTCTCCATATGTAATCACCTGCACGACCCAGGCAGTAAAGACAAGGTTACATGAGCTTTGCTACGAGCTGAACAAAGTTTCAAGGACCCATTTAGTGCCAAGATCTGGACTACCACATCTTCACTGCCATTTACTCCTGTGCCATCTAGAACTGATTTTTTTCAATTGCACCTGCCCATTCTGGGGTCATTCCTTAAGTCACAACATATAAAATTAACACAGTTATGGTTCCAAGTTTTCCATTTGGTTTAACAAGATGGGACAAATGGTCCCTTCATTAGTAGATGAGAAGCAAAGGGAGGGCTCCAACCAGCCAGTTCATGTTTCACATTTTGAACCATTATCAGCCCCCAAAAAAACCCTGGGAATACAAACTTCCATCAAAGCTCTCCTGCAACAACATGGTTTCAGACCTCCTTGTCAAACAACAGTAGATGACTGGCATGTTTGGTGGGGTCTAATTTCCTTCTCTACTTGTGGATTTGTTCTGTATGGGACTGGTGAGAGAGGCAAAAATCTGCAGCATCTAGATGCTCTTTCTGTTTAGGGTTTAGCTACTGACTGTACTAGATACTGTTGGACTTGCTTATCATCACCACAAGTAAAATGATACCTAAAAGCTACTTGAAGATTAAAGGTCTGTAAAAGTAGTTCTGCATGTCACACAGACAACATCCTCATACATATAAATAAACATATAATACATCCCATTAAGTTAAGTAAAGAAATGACTGTTTTCCCATTTCCACTCTTCTATCTGTGTAATTATATTTCTGTATAAAGAGAACAGCAGGTAGAGAGAAAAATAAGTCCAGTTGCTTTTGCATATGCACGTACATATATATTGTGTGTGTATATGTCTGTGTGTATATATACAAAGGGTTCTACTACAATAAAGCCAGCCTGGCCAAACTGTTTGTCTGCCTCTGGGAGATTTTGTATTAAGCCTTCTGTTCTTACCAGCCTCACAATGATCTCAGATAAGGAAACTGCACCTTTGTGAACAGAACTGAAGAAAATCTATTGTTCCGATGTTTATCTATTTGCATATTTGGAAAGAAGTGTGACCTCATTCTCCAGTCATTGCCCTGCTTTATTCTTCAGTTTATCTCTGAATATATTTTCTTTGACCATCTCTCTGATGCAGATCACTTAAAGTAATCTTAATGAGTGGAATCTCACTGGTTATTATTAAAGCTGTTTAACCAATATAAGATTTCATTTTCTTGTGTAGGCTTCTCTTATTCTTAATTGTAATGATCTCATTCCCTAAAGTGTCTGTGCTTCCATTATGAACTCCTATTAATAACTTGTGTTATTAATACACCATACAAGTCCCAGTCTGAATTGAAATGCTGCAAAACAAACCTGAGACAGGGAGGCAACAGTCCTCATGCTTTGTTTTAGGTTGGTTGAAGCACGGTGCTAATAATGCCAAAGTCACGGATTCAGTCCCTGTACACTTAAGAGTTGATGATCCTTGTGTGTCTCTTCCGACTCAGAATATTCTGTGACTGTACACACGAGAAGTATTTCTTTTAAAAGTAAAGCCAAGGACAATATTGCTGATACCTTACTCTTCTTTCCCTACCAAGAAGCACTAATCATGCCCCTGAATAAACACTGGAGACACCGTGCTTTGAAAGGCTGAGATACTTGTGGCATGAATTGAGAACTAATATCAGACTGCCCTTGCACAGTGCAATGCCAAAGCTGGAATCCTGACTGTGGGATCTGTTGTTGAAAAAATTTTAAGTCTGCCCTGAATTTCTCAAAGACTGCTACAGAGCAGCACGAACTCATAGAAATGCAAAACATAAACAGCAATTACACCGTGAGGGTCTGAATCAAACTGTCACTGCCGTGCTGTTGTAGACAATCTCTGGTGCAGCAAGAGGCACCACCTCACTGCAGCTGATGTAAATATATTACTGCATATATGAACCACACTATGGTGCTGCTTATGTAGTCCTCATGCAGCGTGTGGAAAAGAGGGGAAAGCAGAAAGAAGGGAGAAGCATGAAAGCAGTTACAAACTCACATCCATCCAGATATGTCTTAAGCCTCCATCCAGAAATACATGACTTCACACAGAGGCAGGTAGAGCTTGCACCAGGGGCAGAGAAAAAAAAGGAATGCTGGGTTTTCTCCTGCAGCCCCCAGAGCTCTCCAGCTCCTCAGGGCATGGGTGGAGACTGGGGCAGGAAAGGAGGACTGAAGTCAACAATGCATGTGATATAGCAGCTGAAGGAAAATTGTGTATAAATCCTCATGGAGTGTGGACTAAGTCTTTTGCTTTAGTAGGGTATAAATAATTCTGTAAATCATTGCTTCTAAAGTTAATGTTTTGCTCTTTTCCCCTATATTAATTTTCCAGTTTGAAATATGTATGTTGACCACTCCAGCATGTTGTCTTTTCTTTGAAGGGCACTTGGTAGTGCCAAATTTTCCCATGCTTCTTGTGAGGACTTGAGCCTACATCCTAATTTTAAGCGGCTCTTTCTTGACACCTGACCCTTTCATCATTGCTGCTGCTGATGCTGGGCAGAGAGAAGCAGAGACTGATCCCACACAGCATTACTGTGGAGGAGCTGAGTGAACCCTTGTTGTGCTGAAAACTAAGCTGATGCCTCTTGCCAGGAAAAGTTTCTCCTGCCATGTCTCAGGAAGCCTGGCTGAACATGTCCTGCAGGATGTGTTATCAGCACAGTGCCTCTGCTTCCACTTCTGGCAGTGCACAGCGAGGATGGGGATGAGCAAAATGCCAGAGTCTGTGCCTGGTGCAGAGATGATCTTTTTGGCACTCCTACTAAATATTTAATTTGAACCAAGTTCAGGGCTCAGTCAGACTGGCTCCAGAGCCCTTAAACACAGCCTGCATGTGTGAGAGGTAAACTCAACTCATCTCAGCATGGCTCAGCTCATTCCTCCCTCATAAGACAGCCTTTTCTACCCCAGATCTTTGGGAATGAGGAATATGCATGCAAGAGAGTGCTTGCTGTAGTGGTGTCCCTAATAAGGCATTTCCTTCTCTTGTATTTGTTGTTGCTTCTCCCGCTAGGTCTCTTTCCCCTCCCCTACAGCTTTTCTAGTTTGCTTCCTCCTGTGGCTTTAATAAGAAATGAGTTTGAGGAAGGCAGAAGCAAGAACAATTGCACAGAAGGGATATCAGGTGTCTGAATTCTCCCTGTGTAGATAAGTACTTCTTAGTAAATATGGTCAAAAAACATTTGGTGGAAGCAGCTTTGTGTTAGATAGTATCAGCTTGTTATAACTGAGACATTTTTCAGGAAATATTGATTATAATGATATTTCACTTTGAAGAAAATGGAAAGTAATGAAATGACCTTCTCACATTCTGTAAGGCAGTGTTTTGAAATGACTGAAGCTGATCAGACTGGAACCCCTTGGCTTCATTTTGGAGTGTTTTTTGCTGCAAATTTTGTTTTTAAATGAAAAATTATAAAAGACAAATGTCAAAATAGAAAGTAACATTTTAATTAAAAACATTTGTAGGGACAATTCTGAAAATAAACATTCTGTTCTGATCTAATATGGAAAGATTCAAAATCCCGGTCTGTCTCTGAGAGAGAAATTCTGGCTCCTGCATAGCTCTGATAATATCCAGAGCTCAAGTAAAGCATTGATCCTCGATTTCTTGACCAGTAAAACTGCTTTTGTCTGTGTGTGTGTGTTTTCTGCAGATGGCTTCCATCCCTCTTTATCGTAGCAGTCCCCGGTATCAGCCAAAAATATCTGCACAAAAGCCTCTGTTATGTCTCCAGGCTTGAATACTGGCCAATGTTACATATATGGAGAATAGAAGCCCAGTATCTCGAATGGCTATCTCTTGCATTGTACTGACAGAGCCCAAGCTGGATAAAATGCAGTGTGTAAACTGAAATTGAATGAGCCATAAAGACTGAAATTATTCATTTGGGAAGTATGTTCTGAGTGTCACCGACACCCTAGAGATCAGAGAAAAATAAATAAAAGCATTTTCTCCTTTGTTATTGGCTTGTATCTTTGCTTACTGAACCCTGTGCTGTGCAGCCAGAAAGGTCCTGCAAGAGGCAGAGGACTTAAAATTTCCATTATGCTGTTGCTCTGTGGCAGCACTTGGTATAGGTGAAGTGCCTTCTGAAAGCAGCCTCTGCACAGGGCATGCAAAATATGCAGCAGCTTGCAAGCTGCATGGCTTTGCCTCTCTTTACTTAAGAAAGAAAGCTTCCTTTTAGACATTGCCACAAAAACAGGGGTTCCAGATGCAGTTTTCTATTACAGACCAGCAACAACAAAGATATGTATTTTCTAGAAGTAAAGTGCTATTTTCCATTCCAATAACTATTTAATTCTATGGCTATATGTGTTCCTTATTTTAGGATTAATCTATCTGATAAGAGGATTGCCTGTTTGAATCCTTTACAATGCAAGGGGAAAAGGGTGCAGGTTTTTTGAGTAAGATGTCAACTGAAGTACTTAGATTTCTCTAAGGTATATGTATTTTTCAAAAACCTCTACCTCACCAATTACTTTCTATTGCCTGTAGTTCATGAGGTGGGAGAATATACAGCTTGAGAAAACAAAGCTGAAACCATCTATTCATTATTCTACTGATTTTTGCTGCCTTTCCTTACAACACAAAGAGCTTTCCTGTAACATATATATCAATAATCTGCTAAGCCATGCAGGACTGTTCCTGGCCAGGGCTGGTAGATAGTTTGTTCACAGCAATGGTGTAACCTGGTCAGGACAAACCTTCCCCAAATGGCTCGGTATCCCTGCACCACAGGATCTGACTGTCTGTTGGTGGTCCCCAGACCTCCAAAGCTGTCCTTGCAATTCAAACAGGTGCTTCTTGCTGCAGCCCAGGCAGTGGGATATGACTAGCAAAAAGGTTGTCAGGGCTCAGGCATTGCAATGGTGCGCTAGTGGCAGCTATAAATCACGGCAAACTGTGTGGTATTTGGAGCACGTGGGAGCTTCAGTTGGGAGATTCTCCCCACTTTTGTTCAGCTAAGCCCAGGGGATCCCAGATCTTGCAAAGGACTGAAGAGTTTAAAGCATTTTCACACCTCTGATTTATGTTTGGAAGAGAACAGTCCCATGTTGAAAGTTTCGAGCCAGCACAGAGGAGGCCACTTTGGGCCTGAAACAGGGAAGAGGTTTGGCCTTAGAAACACATCCAAAAGCCTCAGAGTGGCCCCTTTTCTCTGTCCAGATTGCAGTGCTGCCCTCATGGGAGAAGGGCACAGAGCCCACTTCCCATCAGCTGGGAGCCTGGCGGGGGAGATCGACTGGTGCCTCACCTCTGTGCTGCAGTACTGAGAGGGAGAGGCTGAAGCAGGAAGGGATGGTACAAGACAGGGCTGTCAGACAGTGTAGTGACAGGAAATTTTTCTCTGTCATGGAGTCATGGGAGCAGCCCCTGTTCCACCCACCTTTATCATTACCGAAACAATGGATGGCATATCTTGCCTGCTATTGTCTGGGTGGCAAATACTTCAGGGAGGGAATAAAAAGTGGGTGTGAAAAAAGCTTGACTGCTATAATTGTCTCCTACTAGCTTAAACATTTATCCCTCTTTTCTGCACCTTTTATCCAGCCTAAAGACAAGGGAGTGAGTAAGGAAGGTGTTACCTGGGGCCGGTTTATTTCCTTGTTCTGTGGCTTGTTGTTTAATTTTTATTTTTTAATCTGGAAATTAATATTTAGACTATCCAGTACTAAGTGTAGTTTTCTTGAAACAAAATCCTTCAACTCTTTTATCCTCCTTTTAATTTCAACCAGTCTCTGAGAAGCTCCCCTCAACAGGCTAAATGCTTAGATTTAAATGACACTTCCTGGTTCACAAAAGCAATGATTTCTTATGTGATCTGTGTCACTGGGAAAAGTGACATAATTCTTGGGAGGGATGGAATCTTGTAGGTTAGATTATATTAGTCTTGAATTATCACATAAATCTTATTATTCTGGGTAGGTTCCTCATCTTTATTTTATGTTTTCATCATATTCCACTGAAGACTGATGTACATTCAGCAGCAGATTGAACTGTGACAGGCAAAGCAGTTTCCATCTCTATGCTTTGCCCCTTTCCAGGAAACATCTGTCCCCACAATATGGACTGTAGAGCCTCTCCTAAACCCACACAGTTAACATCCAGGCCTATTAAAGGAAATCTTAATCCATTTTGATTGATGGCAACATATTGTCCTGCAAAATGTGATGATCAAGAGGTGACTCAAAAGCCACCCAGCCACCTCAGTTACTGGGGCAGCAATTTTCAGGGGGTGGCAAAGTGGACAATGAGAGAGTAGAGATCACTTCAGCAGCAGGATTTCAATCTGACAGTAAATGTGTGGCAAGATCCCAAGGAACAAAACTTATGGGACAGCAAAACAGTAATATACTTGTTCCCCCATAAATGTTTCTTCCCCCCCTGTGCCTGTGCAAGTTCTTGGTCTGATGACATGACTGGTGTTGAAAGCTTAAGCCACCTTCAGCTCTTTCTTGAATTTTCCAAAAACATTCCAGTATAAAATCTTAAGGAGGGATACCAGCATTGTATTTAGATGCTGGGAAATTGTATGACACTAAAGCACAGGAAGAAAACCAAAATCTTAAAAGCTGATAATCCCTGTACTTGGTTGGCTACAGAAAAGCCAGGTTAATCCCAAAATATTGCTGCTGTTTCTGGTGCTGACATACCATCTGCTCTTCTTCATGCTGGACTTGAAACGGGCATGTACTTTAAAGCCTTTCTTGTAGGTGACACTTCTTTGTGTCTTCAGACATTTTACATTCACGTAAACATGCTTTTGCTTTCCCATGTAGAAACCCATTTGCTTTAGTGATGTGGTAATTAACACACAGCAGCAGACACTAGTGGTTGTTTTTTGAATTCTTTCTGGAAGGGTTTTGGTGGACCCTGATGCCTAGTTCTCAGGTGCATCAGTATGCTCTCCTGCTGGTTTGGCAGTCTGTTTGCCTTGTTCCCAAGTGGTAGACACAGCAAACACAGCTTAATTTTGGCAGCTACGAATAGGAAGGAGAAAAAAAGTCTTGCTGCAAACCAGCTAATGTGCTTAGAGAAGCTGGTCCAAAAACTGATGGGTAAATCCTCAGCAGTGGGTTGTCTTTTCACAGAAAGTTGTATGAGGATAGTGCAGTGCCATTTCAAACAAAAGCTAATATTAAGGCTAGCCAGATTGTAAGCAACTCATAAATTCCTCTATTTCTGTAGCAGGACACATTTTGAATGCAGCTGCCTTACCAAACTAGAATGGAATTTAAAAAAATTCTTTTGGCTTAAAGAAAGAAAAAATTACTTTCTGAGAGCAGTATTACACCTTGCTTTAGGAAGCATCTTATTTTTTAAATTTTCTGAAGCAATAAAACAAATTATTTAAACTCCTTCTAGCAACCCACAACCCAATTTTCCTTTCTCATTACAAGTGTTTATGACAAACACATCATCCAGGATTTTTCTGTATATGGAGACATGAATACAGCTTCCCTAAGTACTGGGATTGCCTGTTTTATGCCAGATACACATTTAACACATACATTTGTAATGCAGTTATTGATACAATGGATTAAATATGGAAACTACAAAAACAGAGAAGAAACTAATTTTCAGTCACTGATAAGGCTGGAAGGATTCATGCGTACTAGGAGAAACTAGTACAACAAATAGAAAATATAAACTGTGACAGTATTTCTTGCTTTATCAACATTATGGGAATAAGGCTGTATGCCAAAAATAGACCCGTTTTGGAGCTGTAGTAAACCACAATGTTGTAAATAACAAGTGTGTGCAGAAATTATGTTAAAGGAAGAGTTTTAAGTTTGCAGAGTTACTTTACCAAAACAAACAGGAAATGTCAGAATTAAAATTATTATCAGGAGATAAATGTCCCCTCCATTGTGTCTATGTATCATGGCTCAATTGTTAATGACACAGTTGCATATAGATTTTTTCCAAAGGACTGTACCTCATTCATCATGCAGGATGGATGCTGCTCACTTAATCAGCAGTTATTCAGTCTCTTGTTTACTCCATATTACACAGATGAGAGGCCCCAAGCCTTATTTACTGCACAGTATTCAAACCCTTCTCTAAAGACAGAATTTTCAGTTGCCTCCTGGGTTTTTCTATTGAGCTCATCCCTGTGGTATCTGAGCACTTTGCAATGAATGCATTTATTTATACAAGACCCTTGTGAGAATAAGGGATATTATTAGCTCTATTTTACAGATGCACAGACAAAATTCTGGCTTTCCAGTTTGAGGCACCTATGGCCAGATTTTTCCAGTGTGCTCAGCTTTATCTGTTTAAAGCAGAGTTCAGGTCCTATTGAGCTCAGCTGCAGCTGGAATACTCAGCATTTCAGCAAATCAGGCTCCAGAGTATGAAGTCAGATACCCAGAATATAAAATACGCAGATATTACTTTCTGCCTAGAGAAAGTTCACTTTTTGCTCTTCCTGATTTCTTGTCTGATCCATTCCTTCTCCCTGATCCCTTTCCCTGTCTCTGACTACTGCCCTGTCTCCTCTCAGGCCCGGTGAGGGGAACCATGGTCAGGCACAGCCATGAGATATCTGGCCAATGCAAAAAGGCAGTACTTAGAGGGCGGAGAGCAGGAAGGTGTTTGAATGAAGGATTTAGAAACTTTGCCTGGGCAGATAGGCATGGTGTTAGGAAAGCCAGTGCTCAGCTGGAGTTGATAACTGTGAGGGATGTCAAGGAAAATAAGAGAAGTTTCATCGCTACTTAGCAGTAAAGGGATGAACGAGAAAAACATGGGACCATTTCTGAATGGCAGGTGATTTAGAGAAAGGAGACAGAGATGAGCCTGGATATAAGGAAAAACTGTTTCCCAATGGGAACAGTCAGGCTGTGGAGCTGATTGCTGAGAGGCTAAGCAGGCTCTATCCTTGGAGGTTTTGAAGGAGGTTAAATGGATAAGCACTAATAAGTTTGATCTGACTTCTTGACTAACCCTTTTTTTCAGCAGAAACTTTGACTAGGGAACTTCCTAGGTTCCTTTCCTGCAGAATTATCCTCTAGTCCTGCAGTTTCACCTCTACTCCATTTTGGAAGTATGTTTTTCCCAAACATCAACTCACCTAAGATTTTGCTGTGGTCTTCTTAACATTTCAACTACACTCCTTTCTCAGAAACATGACTGCAAGAATCACACCTTGGTCCTAGGTTGGCTGATGTGCAGTAGAGCAGGCATCTGAGAGACAAAGTGCTAAAACTGACTTAAATTTGGCATTTACTTAAATTTTCTCTGTGTTTATGAACTAAAAGATTTCCTTCTTCTCTTCCAATGGACTACAATGAGATGATATTTGGGAATTTTATTTGTGGGAAGAGGAAAAGTTACATTCCTGACAGGAAGACCACAGTTTCTTTAAAATATGGTGCTTCTCAAAGTGAGGTTGGGAGAAGGTGCCAAAAAGAGAAAGGGGAAAAAAATGAAAAATGTGTTTTCCCCTAACTTCATTCTTCGATAAAGAGTAATCATATTAACCTCAAATAAAGAAAGCCACTAAACCCCACCATCAAAAGAATAACACTTTCACTGAAGTGCAGTCTTACAAAGCTGTAAGCAATCCAGGTACTGCCTGCTGTGGGGAAGAGTCCTAAAATAGGTCATGATCTCCAAATCACCTAGAACAAAGGGGTTTGTATAAATATTTCTGCACATTACCTTGGCAATAAGGTAAAGATACAGCAGGTAGGAAACAACCTGACGGAAAAGAACGACAAATCTAAACCAGCCTCAACTGTGGTTCTCTCTGGTGCATAGCCCGAAGTATCTCCTTGTTCTCACAGAAAGATTTCTGCATATTCTGTTTTGTACGCAAGACTGAGGATCAAATGAAAATAAGAAAATTCCTCCAGAACCTTTACATCTATAAAAAGATTTCAGAAATTTGAAAGTGCATTGCCAATAAAGACGTAGTTTAAAGGTTTGAAAATACAAAATATTGTGTATGTGTCAAGTAGTGCCATCTTGATTTGTTGTTCATTTTCTTTCAACCAATAGAAGAGTTTTAAGCTTCTGTGAGGGATGAGGACCTACTATTTTTGTATGGCTGCAATTTACTTCAGTTATATATACATAAACATAGGAACATATACGCACAAACATATATGAAGAAGAAGTTATACTAAACTAAGAGAAGTCATATTTACCTGAGGAAAACACATGTGCACACAGATTTCCACCATTAACATAGTCAATTTTAAACCCTTGAAGATTTTCCATCCTTCACTAGATATAGTGATATGGCTCAGTTGGTTAGAGCATAGTGCCAAAGTTGTGGGTTTAACTCCCATATGGGCCATTCACTTAAGAGTTGGTCTTGATGATCTCTGTGGGTCCCTTCCAGCTTAGAATATTCTGTGAAAATATTATTTCCTTAGTTGCATGCTTTCTTAGGTCCACACTGAGATTCATATTAGGTAGTTACCTTGTTTCCAGAGCAGAGGTCTTTGCAGGACCACTGTTGGTGCTGGAAAGCTGAAATCCTGCTGTAGTATCAAGAACAAGTACAACCTCTCTACATTCCTGTTCTAACACCAACATTTTTTTCCATGAACAACTGGGAGGGAATGCTCTGGAAGTGCACACACATATGAGTCAAATGAGGTTGTTGGGATCCAGATGGGGCTGCTAAACCTTAGCTGCTCAGCAAGCAACCAAAGCATTCAAGTTGTGGGCAATATAATCTTCATCAGCAGCCTCAGGTTTTAACATTTTCATCTCTGGTCACCATGAGAAGTGATGGTGCCCTTTTTAGCCCCATGCTGCCCACAGGAAATAAGCTGGGATACCACTTTGTCCTCTTCTCAGACAAGTTCCCAATTTCATGCTGAGCCGTGCCCTGCAACACAACTGAAGTTCACCCAGGAGATGAATGAATGCATAGATGTCATAGCAGGCTTAATCCCTGTAACTTTAATTTGCTTCACCTTTATAAACTGGCAAAAGGAAGTTGTAACTTTTAAATTTTTTTGGGGGGAGAATGAATCCTGTGGCTGTAGGGGATGGCCTTCATTGAAGTAACTTTCTATTTACTATAGAAAAAAGAGAGCTTTAGGCTTATTGGAATAATTCAGTGAAAAAGCACAGAAAAAGCAGGTCATCCTCCTATCTCTCATTTCCTCTGCTTCTTTTCTACCCCTTCATATAGTTTGAAGCGGACTTTTTGACATCTGCTCTTCAATTTGGGACTGTTCTTGGCACTAATTTTTAGTTTCACCGGGAGCATTTGAACTCCTGAATAGCACTTCTCTTATCTTCACCACACCAAGTAGTTACTGCTACAAAAGAGGTGAGAGATAGAGAGAGGAGCCTGATACTTCCCAGCTGAGGCAACTGCTGTTACTAACCTGCTTTTTTTTACAGAACAGTGAGTCATGCATTAGGACCAAAATAAGATTTATTTATCTGAGTTAGAAGAAATAAATAAAAATTGAGAACAAACAGAGAGTAGTCATTGACAGTCAGTTGGTACCTAATGAATCATATTCTTGGGTTAGCAGAGATTCATATGTTTACTGAGCAACTTTTTTCATAAGTGCAGTTGTTCTTGGAGACTTCTGTGATGGTACTAACTCTGTGATTATAACCCTCTCTATCTCTTAAGACTCTTAGTTTCCTGCTTGGCAATTTTTCATCTTTTGAGAAGTCAGACAAAAAGATCTCTTTTTATAACAAGAGGGAAGCATCATGTGCAGAGTGAAAATCCCACTGACGTGGCTTCCTAAACCTGTGGCCTCATAGTCAGTTTACAGTTTTGGATGGGGCACACAATATGTTAGACCTTGCTGGTGACTTAGTATGGACACTTTTTGGAATTTTTTTGTTGCTAAAGTGCACTACAAAGATGACAGTATTTAGTGAATAATTATCTGGTCCAACTTTGCTGTGCTGTTTGTTGCTCCACTTGGCCCAAGGCTGTTAAACCAGGGACAGAGCCAGTGTGGGATGTTACTGCAAAGATGAAGGTGCTGGAAAGTCGACTGGCTTGCTGCTCCCGTAGAGCTGACGTTGGAGAAGATAAAGGAAAAAGCTCTGATTAGAAAGTTGCTGTTTCTTTAAATGGGAGGCAGAAAGTAGAGGAAAGGTTTTTAGGCAGAGTCTGTGCAGTGAAGGGAAGAAAGATTCACAGTAGTTTTCAGTGGTAATCTTTTTTTAACAAACTACTTTGTTCAGCTCAGAAGAAATGATGAATAAGAAGGGGCAGGATGGAAGTATAGAAAGCAGTGAATGATAGAGAAAAGGTAAATCAGTTATGCCTGCTTACTGTAGTACAAACATACAGGATAATAGAATATTGGAAATGTGTCTGTCAAAGCAAAGAAGCCAGGGAGAAAGGGCAAATACAAGTGAGAGTTACCTATTTTCTGAGTTCAATATCCATAATAGGCTTTCATGAACAAGCCTAGATTGTTATTTTTAAGGTCTGCAATACAGTTGTTGCACTTTGCATTGATGCCAGGGCAGAGGTGCCCGGGATTTGTAAAGGGACAAAAGTGCACCAAGTCAAGGTGACAAATCAATTGTCTAGATCCATTCAAAGCCCATACGTGCTACAAAGGCAAAGAAGATATGGGTGACATCTTTGTAACGTGGTAATCCAAGGCCCCTCCACCAGCTCTTGCAAGTACAGGGAGGTCTCTGGGCCTTGGCTTTGTGAAAAGTGTGTGCTTCAAGAGGGGCTGCTGGGGAAGCTGGAATCCACCCTGTGCAGTCAGAGATCCCACAGGTCCCCACAAAAGGCTGTTCTTGGGCAGAGAAGAAAAGGTCCTAACCATGAAACAGAGAGGGAAGAAAGCCGAGTATTGAGACTGCTTGCTTGGGCTTGGGCTTTATCTCCATGCTGCCTTATTCATCAGTGCAGCTTTCATGGTATGCATCCTGCAGCTTCCACAAAGTCCTTGTCCAGTTTGGCAACAAGAAGCTGACAAAGCGCAGAGGGCTGTTTGGGAGTTACTGCTTCTGCTGACACTTGATCTGAAAGAAAACAAGTGAGATGCTGCCCAGAGAGCCTAAAAGGGAGTAGAAGCTTATAGAGATGACATTTCACTTTATGGGAAGCATAAGGAAGGACATGATGTAATCACTTGTGGATGTTATCTTAAAGGCTCCTAGACTCCAGTGGAATGTAGAAAAACATACTCTTAGAAGTGCCGTGGTGGCATTTAAGGCATATCTCTCATGAATATGTCTGGGGAGCAGATCAGCACAGACACTTTTTTTCTGAAAACCTTGATCTGAGCTTTAGGATGTTCTTGAAGTGGACACTCAGAGAAATAAAGAGCTCAGATATTGTACTACTTGGGAGTTTTGATTGGAATAAATTACGATCAGTAACATAAGCTTTCGTAAGACAGGCTCCTTTCGGTTCAAACCCCTTCTGCTACTAGTGAATCGTCAGAGGGCAGTAGAATTACTTTGGTGTAAAGTTATTTACTTCCAAACTTCTGGTAGGCTGTAGTGATTATAGTTATTGAACCAGCTTTTATCTAAGGTTCCTGCAACTGAGCAATTAACTTTCTGACTTTTACACTAAAGCAATTCATGTAAACAGATTGCAGTTATGAAGCGAAATTCTTAGCAAGTCATAAATTGCGAATCAGCTGGTGATTTGTCCTTTTTTTGTTTCTTTTATTTTCTGAACAAAAAATAAGTTTTCTGCCTGTAGTGGGGTGGGATTTTTACTAAGGTATTGAAATATGCGTATCTTTGGGTTATAGAAGGAGACCCCGGAAAGAGTCTCAACCCATGGCTGTTTACCACATGGGGTGAAAGGCTTCCTCCAAGGAACAGACAGTTGGGGAATTGTAACAAACAAGATTCCATTGGTTATGATGGAATATAAATTTATAAGGAGGAAAAGATTATCTTGCACTTACCATGAATAAGAAAATGTGGTTGTGCAGTGAATGTGAGGTAGGTGAGGCTATATAAATTAGTCTCCTTTCTTATCCTTCCTACTTCAGTGAGTAGCCAAGCCTATAGGATAAGTAATGTATCTCCTTTGCATGATGACACTTCTAATCCTTTGTCCTTGCTTTGCAGAGCTCAACAGTATTGCCATATAAAGTATCATCAATATCACAGAAGCTTGCCCCTTTTGAAGAGATGGCACAGCTTCAGAGTCTTTGCAGATACAGGCCTTGTTTAACTTTAACTTTGGCTCACAGCAGCAAGAGTTACCTTGATGTTAACTTTTGAACAATAGTAATGTGCCTATCTGATTCCTTTAAGACTAGTCCTTGCACCTTCCCTAGAAAATATTGCACCATGAAGATTATGGAGCAGAACATGATAAAAAGGGCTTTTCTGACTCCTTTGACTGTTAAATGATTAACTATATGACCTCTCTTTAGAAGAAAAGCCAGGCTAACTAATGCATATTTCAACAGATTATAATGCCTATAATATGACTATGATGTATAATGTAAATCTAGGAAATATGAAGATTGAGTGTGGATAAAGTGTTCCATGTACACCGTGGCAAAGATTATAAAATCACTTCTTTGCAAATGTCTTCCCACATTCATTTTATGGCACTTTGCATCACTCTGTAATTATGTATAATTGCTTGAAAAAAACCACTTAGACTTCTGGCCCCTTGGGGTGCAACTTAGAGAGAGACAAAAAAGGGTCAGTGTTTGAGTAAGGAGTGAAATTTTCTGCACTAGGACAGCATGTTCCCTGAAAGTGGAAATATTTCTGCAACACCTCCCGCAGGAGGGCTCATCTTAGAGGTCTATATCCTATGTATTTCTAATCCAAACTTTAAACATTTTCTGCCACCTGCTGCTTTTGCATCACTGTTGTCTTGTTATCTGAAAAAAGTGCTTCTGATCAATTAAAACTCAGAAATGTCTTCTATCAAGTTTCTTAAAGTGATTAAAAAAAAAAAATTTTCACAATGTCCAAGGCAGCAAAACAAGTGTAGTTATTTCCATTTTCAAGGTAAAGATATGGAGGAAAATGTGAAGTTAGGCTCCTCTGGGTGCAGAGTTGTACATTGCCTTAATGGAAGACTGGGCTTTTTTGCTTTAGGTACTCTAAGGCTCATAGAATTGACTTTCTGTGATGGTCAGCTGGAGCCTTTCAGCAATTAACTGAAAGGTTAGTGTAGGAAGAGAAGATAGAGTCCTTTTTCTTTATGAATCCTTTCACAGATGTGGACTATCTTATTAGTTAACTTTGTTATTTGACAGTTGTGAAAGTGTCATGAGGTCTGAATGACTTCAATTACTGCTCACCTTGTTCTCTGTGCCTTGACTCAAATACCTTTAGGTAATTTGCAAAATCCTAAGATAAATGCTGATATGCAAACACCATCCCCGAGATAAATGGCATCAAATGTTTTGTATGACATGCTTTATTGCTGAGGCACTCAGATAACACAGTCATTGATGTCTGGTTAGACAGATGGGGGTTTGTTATTTTCCACTGAT
Organism: Pyrocephalus nanus; assembly: GCA_038380795.1. Taxonomy (NCBI): domain Eukaryota; kingdom Metazoa; phylum Chordata; class Aves; order Passeriformes; family Tyrannidae; genus Pyrocephalus; species Pyrocephalus nanus. The sequence goes on from CM076259.1 coordinate 19,042,337, forward strand.
GCTTATAAGTTAGATTTTATGTTTTGAAAATGGGTTTGACAATCAGTAGGACTGCTTAAACTGGAGGCTTGAGAGAGGTTGTACCATTACAGTGTCCCAAAGGTAGGCAACTTGCAGAAGAGTGGTGAGGGCTGCCCTTGCCACAGGGAGTGAGAAATAGCATACAAAGTCTAGACCAAATGTAGGCTCATTATGTCCTGTCTGGGTGAGTGAGTAGTTAAAGGTGTCTGTTTCTTGGCTGCAGAACCCACCAGCCAGTGGTGTTCAGGGCTATAAGTCAACTTTTGGGCCATTGGCTTTTGCTTTCCTCATCAGCAGGAGATTCTGTGTATGCAGCCCTGCTGTGTTCTGGTGCTGACAGCCCCCTCTGAGGCTGTGTACAGGAATCATCCCTGCAGAAAGGAGAAATAAGAAATCAACAGTAACATCATCAAGCCTGATGTCTGGCCAAGTTGTGTGTCTGCAGTTCCAGATCAGAACACTCTGTGCAAATACGAAAATTGTTTCAAGGTCAAAACTTAGTTGCTCATGATGATAACATTGAAGTCAGTGGAGTTAACTGGATCTCAAATCCAACTTTACCTTTTTTCTTCATCCAGCTTTGGAAGACATAGCTCCGTTGTGAGTTTGGGTTTGCCTTTGGAGTGACATACCAAAATGAGCAAACCACCTCTAAAGTTATTCCTGGTTAATGATTACTTTTGTCTCCGGATTAGCAATAACCCCATACTTATCCCACTTTTTCCTTTCCCTGTCCCCAGAGAAGAGTAACTTTGTAGTTGAAAATCTAAATCTGAAATCTATGACAAGGTCCTTTCCCCACGAGGCAGCAGCTGGCTCTGTCATGATTCAGATATGTAACATGTTGCATGATTTGAAGGAGCAAATTTTCTTTCATCCAAAAGATTTAATAGCCTGAAGATATCTGTGGTAAGCCAGCAGTAATCAAAATGTTGGAGCCATGATCCATTTTGGTGTTTGGTAAAACATTCAGTGGTGATAACTGGGGAGACAAAAAATGTCTTGAGTGCTAAAATTACAATGGGATATTAGAACTACACTGTAAGTACTTTTTTTTTTTTTTTTCTAAATTTCGCATCAAAATAAAAAAAGTGTTGAACAGAGACACTTTTGCAAATTCAGTGAGACAACCACCCCCTTTTTTTTTTTAATCAGTGTACAATATTTAATTTAATGAGAGTGGCACAGTGTTAGAGGGCAGCTGAGAGATGTCTAATTTAGCTGGCCTGTCCACATAGGCCTGCTGAACAATCTGTGGAGGCAGAGAGCCTTTTGCAGGAACACTTGAAAGTTGAATCACCTCCTGAAGGAGTTGTCCTTCTGGGTTAGCTGTGTTGAGGCTTATGAACTCTTAGTGCTGGTGTCACCTGGACACAAACATGCTTCTGTTTCTCTCATGCCAGTTATTTGCCTTTTTTTTTGTCATCCTTATATAACATTTTGCTCAATTTTATTGTATTTTCCCCTATTTTTGTGGCTAAAACTATTTACCGTATTTGATGAAATTTGTGAAGGGCTTTTTGTTGCCCTGGAGCACTGTTTTGTAGCAAAGTAACCAGTCTGCTGGTAAAATGTTCAAGCTTAAAGCCAGCTATATATTAAAGCAGATAGCTTCTGTTTTTCCCATAGTATTTGAATAAATACAAACTCCAGTGTCCCAGGCTCTGAACTTCGCTTCTTTCACCAATGGAGAATTCAGAGATCATATGAATAAAATGTCAAATAAACAGAGGAGTAACTTCCTCTTTTTAAGATGCTGACTGCACCTTCTTCAGTCTCCTGTGAGAGATGAGAGTTGAGTATACTAATGACAAAATGGCAAATGTGCAAACTCCCTCAAGGAGCACTTAAAAAGCTGCTTCATCACAGCAGTGTGACATGGACATGAATAGGGATTGTTCTCTTACTTCAGATTCCAAGCAGCCATCGACTTTACTGCATATTTTCACCTATGTGGATTACAAATTAGTGATAAATACGTTTGAAAGCTAGTCATTACCTCAATCAGTCAATTATTCAAAAGATGTATCAGTGTGATTAGTTGCCCTCAGTTAATTATAGGAACAATAATTAGCTAATAAGGGAGTACCATCACTCATATAATACTGATTTTCATTGTTTTAGAGATACTAATTTTAAAAAGACCTTTGAATCTATATGTTTAGAAAACACCCAAGATTGCTTTCAAAACAACTTTTTTTTCAAGTTGTAGGCAGTGTTTTAGTTTCTTCAGCTCTTTTGGCCAAACTTATACTTCTGCTGTCTTCTCAGCTTTGGATCCTGTTGAAAAATAATGAAATAATCTTCAAATGTAGCATTAGTAGTGAATTGCCTTAAAAAACTTGAGTATCACACAGATGATTAGACCTCTTGCTACTTTTAATCACTTTACTCCTGGACAAATCCAAACTGATGACAAAAACTGGCAAAGAAAAATGTGTATATCTAAGATGTATCATTCCTAGAAATACACAATTTTCTCTGAAATTACATATATAAGACTATAGGGTATTATACTTCTCCTTAAAATTAGCACCTGAGGGAGAATGCATGGTGAAGGCATTTCTTTAAAACAAGGTTCTGCTTGTTGGTTCCTTATATTTGTACTTCCTTCTCAGGACCTTCAGCCCCAGTTTGTTAAATCTTTATCACTCAGTCACATTCCCAAGTTTGAAAGCTATGAGAAAAGACCCAGATCCTCATGGGTAAATGGAGACTAAAGTCATTGTGACCCCCCAAGGTGCATTTGCAAGTCCAGCCCAGTGTGTCTGGCTCACCCCCACAGGGTTAAGCTAAGGACAATAATAGAATATTTGGTGTTGAACAAATAGGTGAGTTTTGTATGACTGGGGTGAATATAATAAGTTTGGAAGAAGCTAAAAGTTTTCCAACAGCTAAGAGGGTGTCTGAAAAGTTAAGAGTAGAGTAACCCTACTTGTGGCTAAAAGGAGCAGTTCCACAGTTTTCCATCTCCACAGGCCACACTTGGGACCATGGCTAGCTGACACAGGCAGCTAAACCACCACAAGCTCCATCTCAGAAAACCATACAGGGTGGGGGGAGTAAAGCCCTTCAAGGACACAGGAAGTGGGGCAATGGGATCATTGCTTTATCTGCTGTGATCTGCTACTTCTGCTTGACTGTATTGGCTATCTGAATCACAAGCACAGGCTGTTTGACCTGCACAGGATGGCTGAAAATTCTTCAGCCACTCTGAGTAAGATATTAATCTCTGTGTAAAACACTCCTCCTACTATTTACTTGTAACTTGTAATCAAAAAGGACTTTGGGAAGTCATCTTTGGAGCCACACACAGACTTTTCCCAGTTTCTCTACCTGGTGAATGCCCTAAATGTTTTTATCACGTGCTAAAAATGAGCTTTAGAAGACTCCCCTCTTCTCCCTAGCTCTCCTGATATTTTTAAAACTGTATTATTATCTAAGGTTTTTGGTTGTAATGTTTTTCATTTTCATCTCACCTCTATCTTTACTCTGAAAGTCTCTCTTGATTCCTGCTCCAGTTCTAGCTGCCCTGGGCAAAATTGCATGAACATATCACTAATACCCTCCATTTATTTGTTTTAAAAAGAAAAAGATTGTTAAAGCCCTGTTAGATTTTGGAAGACTATGATCCTCTTTAACTTCGCATAGACTGGTCAAAGAAGTAGAATAGAAGACAAGAAAATCTGCATCTGACAAAAATTTGCTCAGAAAATCTTCCAAGCCTTATATTACAGCTTCTTTACATGTGATGTAGCATTTATACCTGACAAGGTGTTGTGAGATGTCTATATATGATATGCATTATTTTGGCCCTCTCCTTTTACTTATGATGGCTTCTAAGGACTAATTATATAACTTGAACTCATGGTTTTGGTGAGTTCCCTTGCATTCCATTTTGCTTTCCAAACAAAACCACCTTTTATTATGTTTTTCTTTCTTTGTTGTACTGGAGCAGTAAAAAATGTCAGAGGAACACAGAAATCCTGCAGCACTGAACTTATGGTACCTAGTCCCATTAATGCTTTGATCACCAAAACCATGGCTGAGATACAGTTTTCAGACTGATTTTAAAGTGTTCTTCTCCAAATAGTGAGAAAAGTAAGAGCCCTTGAACATTCAAACCAATATTCTTCAATGCATAGATCAAACCACAACATTGCACTGTATTCTTTGGAAAATGTCCAAAGGTCTTCAAGTTTTATCTGCATAAAACGCAGCAGAAAGGTAAAGATTGTAGAACTGATTTATTTGAGCATTTCTGATCATTTTATGTGGACATATGTGACACTCTAACAAAATTGCACCACCTCTTATTTCATGTTAATGCTGTTGTGTCTGTTCTTTCCCTATCCTTGCTGCCATCCCTGTCTCTTCCTACTGCAATCCAGACAACTTCCAATTCATGTCTCAGGTCTTTTCCTCTCTTTGTTGTGAAAACTTTCCCTGTTCTCTCCTCTATTTATTTATTTATTTATTAAAAGTGGTTTTTTTTCTGAGACTGGTGTGGAAGGAGGCTTATGGGAAGTATTAGTCAAGGGAAGTATTACTGCTGCTGAGAAGGTGAAATACATGTCACTGCTGAAGAGAGGGACTGAGATAAATGTTGTGAGTGAAAATGTCACCGTGTCTAGTGCTTAGAAGATGGAGGGATGAAGAGTAAGATGTATGAATAACTGTGACAGACACAACAACTACATCCTTTCCCTCATACACCAATATGGGGGAAAAATACTAAATTAATTCTTCTGGAAGCTGAGGTACTAGGGATATGGACAAATCAGGGTGGTCACAACCAGATACACCCCTACTGCCATTCCCTTTATACAGCACTTCAAGATTCACTACACTAATGAGACTCAACAGCTTCTTTGTGGCTTCACACGAGTCCTTTTTCAGGCCATATTTACCATCTCCTATCACTTCTTCCTGCTGGCACACTTCTTAGGCAGAAGCAGATCATGTTTGAGTAAACATTAAGCTCAGTCAGTGCACGTGGTGCACTTGATAGCCATGTGGCCAGTCTGTGCACCTGGGCATGACCAAACACCTCCACTTGCCTCACTTGCCCTTCCAGCAGTGCCTCAGGATGGACATCAGGCACCTGAGACTCTCACTTGGAGCTCAGTCATTGTCACATGGGTTTTCTAGAGAAACCTGAAGTGGTAATAGCACGTCTTAGGCATGCCTTCATGCCCTTGCAGCCCTTGAAAATGTGGGTGTAGCTCATTTCTCCAGTGCAGTGATTTAAAAGAAAGTCTGAATTGTTTTTCCTTTTTCTTTCTTCCTATGCTCAGTTTTGACACTGGAAAGCACTGATTTTGTCCCTTCCCCCCCCCCCCCCCCCAACCATAGCAAAAATACTTAAACTGTTTAAATGCATTTCTTGCATTTTATTAGAAGCTCCTCTTCTCCTCTCCAGATGCATATACAATTATATACAGAACTCCATGCATTTAGTATGGATAGACAATACTCACAGCATAATGTTTATGTGTAAAATGTTTCCTATAATCAAATTCTTCTTGGCCATTAAAATAGGCTCTCCAATAAAGAGAAAAGAAAATAAGGAAAGGGTGTGACACAAGGACCTGAATAAACAAAAACTGGCATGCTAAAAGATGGAGGAGTGAAGAAAAAGCAAGTAAAAGACCTCTCTCTTGAAATCTCCCCTAATTGGCAAATCTCTTCTATATCACCATGGTACTGTAGCACCATGAGGAGACAGGTGCTCCCTAAAGCAGCCAGCATCCAAACAGTTCAGTGGATTTCAGGCCAAAGCAAATAACCTGATGTGTGCTAGAAAACTACCCAAACCCCAGAACACTTCATGGTAAACACTTGTCATCTGCTTCTTTTTAGAAGCACTATGCAACAGGCAGAAAAAAGAGGGATTTTTAAGTAATTTTTCAGGGAAGATTTGTATAAAACACATGAGATAATAGTAGAATTGTTTGGGTTAAAAGAATACCTTTACCATCATCGAGTCCAACCATTGCCCAACACTGCCAAGCCCACCACTAAACTATGTCGCTTTAAGTGTCACATTTGCACATTTTCTAAATGCCTCTAGGGATGGTGACTCCATCACTTCTCTGTGCAGCCTTGCCCAGCCCTTGAAAACCCTTTCAATGAAGGAATTTTTCCTAATATCCAATTTAAATCTCCCCTGAGAAGAACATGCTGTATCTGCTCTTGATCCGTGCTGACTGGGACCTACTGGATAGCAAAGGAGGAGTGCTCCCCCACATCATTGTGGTGTGCACTTGCACAGCAAAGCTTCCTCAGCCGAGGGACTGGGATAACTGTAAGTTTGGTAAAGCAAAGGTGTATTTCTCAAACGTGGGACATTTTCTATGTTGAAGCTGGTCTTGAAGAATTTCAGCAAGCTCTGTGAGAGCAAGATACCTTTGGAGATGATGCAGTAGCATACATGTGTTTCTCTAAGCTATTTAATTTACTGCTGCTATCTAAATGCTTTAGCAATCCTCAAAATACTTCTGTTTGTTGATAAATTTCGGTAGTTGTAATAATTAATGCCTGATGAATAAAAGTTGTGTCTGTAAAGTGCTATATGTTTTTGTATAGGCAGCTGCATGCAAATGCAACCACACATCCAATAATCATAAAAAAATATGAATTCTGAGTTCAGATCCAATGTGCCTATTGATTTAAATGCCAATAACTACTATGTATGGTAAAAATCAGGGACAGATTGCAAGATTATACATGAAGCATACAAGGAAATTGCTTGTTTAGATTATGTTATTATCCGTGGTCAAAGTAGTTCACATAATTGTTCTGTTAAGTAAGATTTTTATATCGCAAGTTACAAAAATGTGGGGAAACCTGTTAACCCCACTTGTCTGACCTGTTCCCATCAGAACTATCTTTAGTTGGAACTTCAGAAGCAACAAACCACATAAAGTCTACTCCCCCTTTCTAACATTATTATCCCCCCCGCTGGTTTAATTTATGTGTTTAATTTTGGTTTGCTGGGTGCAATATGGCTAATTGCTTGGGAACTGTGCAACCTTACAAGTGAAATTTTGCTTTTATAATTTGTAGCACATCAAGTGTAATAATGTACACTTAATTTCTGAAAAAGATAATTATGCTAATAGAATTATTTGAATAAAAATTCACACTCCATGCAGGATAATGTCCTCTACCTCCTAATTTATACTAATGTAGGTCTGTAAGGAATTTTTAATAATGTACTTCAACCCAGGGCCACTAAGGGCTAGACAGAAGCAGGACTGACAGGTCTTAAATGAGACAAAGAGGCTTCAGAGGTCTTTTTAGCAAAAGCTGTCAGAAGTGACGCAGGTATTGAATTTGGATAGATGCTACAAGATGCAGTAACCAGCCCTGGTCACGTGGGGGGATGTGGTCTTGCTATGTTTAGCTTATGGAGGAAAAATAAGGAAGGAAAAAAAGACACTGCAGGTCAGCAATTGCATTACATACAAGCAGGGCTTGCAAGATGCAAGCCTTCATGCAAATAACGCACTACCTCCCCAAAATGTGCCAGTGTGTGGCACCTAAGAAGGGCCAACACTGTGTGGGACTGACCATGTAGAAGCTGACACTCTAAAGGACAGGGCACCCAGCCTCTTCCATCATCCTGGAGAGATAGACGGATGGAAAGCATAATGACAGGAGAGGAACAATACCTCCCTTAGTCTCAGGGAAATGCAATTTATTTTTAGAACCATTCATGAGGCACCAGCTAGGCACGAGGGCTTGGAATCAGCTCATAAGGCATCATGCTACCTCTCTCTTATGCCCAGACATCCTCCATGCTGGACGAACTGTTTCAGCATTTAAGCAGTGTCCACAGGAGCACTGCTGAGCAATAATGAAGCTTTTGGGGATGAGAAGGGTCATAGGTTACCCAGGAGGGCTTGCTAAACTGTAGTCCAGTATAGTCTAGCGTCTTCTCCCACCTACACAACCCCAAGACATTCACATTCAGGCCATTTCATGCCCCCAAATCACAGATGAAGCATCCTGAGAGATGCTTCAGAGCCCTTGCTTTTCAAGGATGGACATCAACTTGATTTTCCTGGAGATATCAGCATTGTTGTTTCAATAAGTGAATCTGCTTGCAGTAGGGGAAGTCATGCCTTTAGCTAACCCACTTTGCATTCAATCTATAGGATCCCTATAAAAATGAGGTGTTAATGCACCATAGCACTGTTTTCTCTATTTTATTTTGGATGAGTTCAATTATCAATATGGCCAGACTTAAAAACATGTGTGATCCCACTCTCTTCCCAGAGTAAACTTCTGTCCCCTGGCTCTTGCACATGTTGCTCAGTCAAAGGCTGGTCACTGGTCTCTGTCAACATTAGGCACACTAAAATCTCTTGCAACAGTATCTGTTATTTCTTTCAAAATTGTGCTGTTAGAGGTTTCCAATATTGATTATTGCATTTGTAGCAATTCCCTAGACTTGGAATGAGGAAACTATTGCAAATCCTTTGTGAACCACTTAGGAAAAGGAAGTTGATAAATGAAAGTTTCTAAAGGTGGTGACTTTCATGCTAGATTGATATAAAATACTGTGATTAATGCCCAGACTGTCAGTTCATGTTTTCTCCCTTAATTATTTCAGGACTTTTTTTTATATGCCATAAGTATACTTAGAGGTGATAAAGGAGCAGGATTGGCACCCTGAGAGCTTTGAAAAAACTATTTATCCATGGAAAGGGTGTAGATAAAAGCAGCACGTTATGAGCAACTCCCCTGTGTTTCTTTACCAATGTACTTGTCTTCTTTCCCCTGCTGCACCAAGTTAATATCCACAGAGATGGTGATTTCAAGGTCACAAATAAGAAGATGCTTTTTGCAGCTTCCTTTTGCTAGAAAAGAGGGAGGACTGAGGTCAAGCCTATTCATTTCACAAATGCTGGCTAACATTAATATCTGAATACTTTCTTGATTTCCTCTTTTAGGTACGGGAAATAGCTTTAATATCTTGTATACCACAAAGTGGTAGCTATTGCCTTTTAATGTTCATCCCTATAGACCATCAATCCCTAACTAGTGTGGCTACTTACTGAAACTGAGATGGTTTCACACTGTGATTTATAGGTAAAAGGTTCCCTGTCTCATGACTAATTCCTCTAGTTGTATGGTTTCACTTCATTTTTTTAAATTCCTTGGACCATCGACCACTACTGATTTTTAGGTAGAACTCTTTACTGATTTGATTGCGGAGTACTTAAAAACATTATTGGATAATATGACCTCATACTGTTATGAAGCTGAGTTAACTTAATGATGTTACAGTCTTGGAGGGGTGTTTTTTTTTTGGGGGGGAGGGAGGGGGTTACATTTTATCTTTTTTGGTTTTGTTTTTCTTTAATAGCTTTAAATACAAAGTGCCTTATAACTGGGGAAGAAAGTACAAGTTTGTATGAAATAAAAATGGCTATGGATTTTCACTGAAAACACATAGTGAGGCTATTTTTACTTCCATTGCTGAGTCTTGCAGAATAAACAGATTACAATAAACAGAATACAGAGAGACGATAGCATTATTATTATTATTTATACAGCACCATAAATGTGCGTTCTGCTTAACAGACAAATAAAAGACATCTCAGGAGATCACTTCAAGTTCAACTTCAGCATGTAGTACAACTTTCTCCTGAACATTTCCTTTTTTTCACAGTTGCAAAGAACAAATGTTTCAAGCTGGAGTGCATTAAACTGAGGAACTGAAATCCTTATCTAGGCTCAAAAAGAAAGTGATTTGATCACACCGTTTAAATGTATAGGCCAAAACTCACTCTGTGATAAAAATCCTCCTGACTGCAGTGAAGGCCAGAGCTGACCCTACATTCTCATCAAAGCTGCTGGAGTATGGGAGTGCTCTGAACTTTTGAAAATTAAGAAGATTTTTTATGTTTTTAAAGCTGGTGCCTCACTGTAGGTCATAACATCTCACAAAAATGCTTGCAACATATCAAACTCTATATTAAGCACAACACTCACTTTCATCCAAAACCTTAATCTTTTCTAAAATTTTGTTCTCTATTTTTTTAAAGAGAATAAACACTGAAGTGATCCAGGCCTGGACAAGCTCTTTGAGGAAGGAAAACATCGGAGACTGAATGGATTTAGAAACCCCAGTTGAAGCACTGATCCAAGTGATGATAGACAATTGTGTAAGCTTATCTCCCAGGGTGTTGAGAACGTGTACATGCACTGTTGTCGCCCATAGGGATGAGCTGTGAGCCACAGGAGTGAAGGGAAAAACCCACTCCAGAGGAACAAAATATTCCAAATGAACAGCTTCAAAGGAAATTCACTGAAAATATTAACCAAGTAACACAACAAAAAAATTGAAAAAGATGCATTAAAAATGCTAATTAAAATAAGTGCTTATATATTATATTTTTTACAGATTTCAGAGGGAGGAAAGAATGTTTGTCAGAAACATTTGTAAACTGCAAGGCATTAAGAGATACTGGCAGGTGCCAAGTCCATTAGGGATAAATCATGGCCAGGCTTCAGATGTTAAGTCAGGAAGGAATATGGAACTTTGGCAAGATGCGAAGTTTTTGAGTGCCGAAGGGACACCTCCTCAGAACAAATTCTTTATTTTATAACTTAATTTTTAATGATGTAAAACCACATTAATACAACTGTGGTAATTGTATCTTTAATGTCTGGGCAAACTAGGTAGTACTTCTAGATAGTTTTTTCCAATGCCTGTAGAAATTCAACCAACCAAAGGAACAACTTCCATCCCTTTGATCAAACGAACTGTGCGAAGATCTCTCCCTTGTGCTGCTGTTGGGACACTGAACACACATGGCAGCAACAAGCAGTAAGAAATAGTGCCCCAATAAGAATATCACCCTAATCACTCAGCTTTTCATCATTACACAAAGATAAACCCAAGCCAAACCTTTCCCTTGAATACAAATATTCAGAGCAGGTTTCCAGGGCCACTTTTGATCTATTGTTCCTGTTTACTCACACAGATGTCACAGGAATGCTGAGGCATAATGTCTGGAACTTTGTAACTCCCCTAAACATGAAAAAAAATGCTATTCTTTTCTAATCATCACTGTCAATTAGCTAGGAACTCCTGAAGTCTCAGTTAAGCAGTGATGGAGAATAGACTTCAACATATTCAAAACCTGTACCAGAGAAGAAGACTACTACATTTTTTTTCTGTGCAAGAGTTTATTTTGAGCATATGAACCATCCATGTCCTGAACTCTTCATAAACTGCAGGAGTAAACAGACGGTGCTACATTATAGTGTTGAAAAAAACCTCCACCAACCTGCGTTTGTCTTTAAGTCATGAACAAAAATTGATTTGTGAAGTCTGTATTGAATGCTTTATTTTCAGTAAGAACCTGCGGGAGCTTATCTTCAGAAATGGAACAAAAAGTGGTAAAAGTCCTTACTTCCAACCAAGTAAGACCTTGACACGCTTTCGAGGAAATATGAATGCTAACAAACATGTTCTAGCACTGCATTATATTCTCAAGTTACAAAAGTTAGTAGACTGGAAATGTGCATTGTTCCAGAACTATATGGCTAAAAGGGCCTTTGGTTCTCAACAATTTTTCCATAACAATTCAGGCCACTTTAGAGCTTGGGAATTTGTCCTTTACTACTGATTTTGCCCAGTGTTTAGGAAATGACATTACTAGAAAAAAAAATCTTGACTCCTGTGAGTTCAGTAGAACTTTTGTAGTCAACCATTGCTAGAGTGGGATTTCCTTGATTGTCTGAAACAACTGGAAACAAATAACACGGCCTGAAAGAAAGTTTTACGAAACCGTGGAGAAAATTTCTCTCCAGGGATTATAAAGTACTCAAGCCAATTCTATTGAATTGAATCCCATTTTTACATTCCTTTCCAGTGTGATAATTGATTTCAAATATCTTTTGAAAACACTGTGGGATGGCACCCAAAAAAAGGGGTATCTGGTATACCTGACTGACATTTATTACTACAATTCAGTTTCTGAGCAATCACTTTTGGGCACAGTCCTATTTCTGACCTGAAAAATAAGATCAGGAAGATTATAAAGCAATTCCAATGAGGGAAATAAAAATTGACACAGATGTTTTTCTTTAAAAGTCTCAAGCAACAAATAGCCTCTAAATCAACAAACAGTCCCTAAAGCTGTTTGAAAGTCTAATACAAAATTTCTGTTTAAGGGCTAAAGGAAATTTCTCTCTTGTCTATGGAAAGGGGTTCAAGTAGTGTCTTAAGTTCTGTTCCAACTGGTTTTAAAAGTGGCTGTTTTGAATCTGCTTTACCTTGATAATCCTTCCCAAGACTATCCAGGAAGAGATCTGTGTGTTCTGAGAATTCAGAAATAAAAAGATCTCTCCAAAGTGATCTTAGTGCTAACATCAGCTGTTTCTGGCCCTCATCCAGCAAAGCACTTAAATCTCTTCTTCACTTTGAAATTGGCTTGGCGATGTCATCAGGGCTTCTCACATATCTGCAGTTAAATACCAGCATAAATAATTATTTAGAACTAACCCCTCTGTATCAAGGCTTCAAGTATCCACAGTAGTCACTGTAAGGGAAGGCCTTGTTTCATTTTTCCGGTGATCACACTAAGAAGTTACTTTTCTCTTTCTACAAATTAATTTGGCTTACCTCTCACTGCTCTGATTCAGGCTCTAAAGCTTTTTTGTCTCAAACCCATCCCTCTCAATCTCACATCTAAACATTCCCACTGAATCCCTTCAAACACCTTCTTGGTACCCACACAGATTTACTGCAATAGCCATTGCTGGGGAGTGCTGACCCTCAGCAAAGCCAACATGCCCTTTACTAATTAAAGAACAACTCACCTCCTATAGCTTTGCCCTTCGATTTCTCCTAGAAGTCCTATTCTCCTTAATAGGAAAATGTCTAGATGATGAAACAAAGCACAGTCTTCTGGTGACCCTTGACTGTGGAGAAATCTACTAGCTGTCTTGCAAGATGGGGATCCGCCTTTTTTTTTTTTCCATAGGACTTCCTAAAAGCTAATTGGAAAGCAATCACAGCCCAATGCTTAATAGACTTTTGCATTTCAATAGCAAACAATTTTTTTCTGTGTTCAAGAGGCACACTCTGGGCAATTTGCTCCCTGTCATAGAAGGTAGGTTGTTTGATCTTGGCTAGAGAAGAAGACTACAGTATATCACTTTTATAACCTTCTTTGTATGAGAATAAGTGTTTTATAAAAGTTCTGAAAATAATTTCTTATGTTAGGGAGGGAGAAACTTAGTTCTGATACTCAAGATGCTTTAATTAGTTTTCCCTGAGTCTGTTTTCTCAGTTATCTCACCATAGCTGGATCAGTTTTATTACCCTGAAGAAATAATTTGCTCTTATTAAGACCAAGTACTCTGTTCAATAATTTAATATGTTACATTCATCTTTAACGTTAAAAGGCCTGAGCCAAAGTTCACTGAAATCAATGGAAAGTCTGCTAGGGACACTAAAGGGCTTTGGATCCTTTTAAGGGAGTTTCACTCTGAATAAGCATCTGTATTGCAGTTATTATGTGCAGCATATCTAACTTGGATATTATTAGAGGTGTAATTATGGTAGTACAGGGCTCTTTGGGGCCAAATGGCAAGTATCTATGCAAGTCCTTGAGCAGGTGGGGCTTTTTTTAGTTTGAGCTGAGTTTTTTGCTGCCATGGTTACATTACTACAAATACTTGCCCTTGTTAGCTTAAATTTGGTTTACTTATGGTTACACAAGTTGAAGTCACTCCAGTATAGACATATTTATTCTCCCTAGAGGTTTCTTGTGTTATAGTGATATGATTTCATCCCTTAAATCAGAGATATATCTTTATCTGGTTTTGCTTCATCACTGGCTGGATCACGCTCCTGCTCGTAAGCAGTCACCCGTAATAGACAGTCTTCTCCAGCAGTATTGTCATTTTCAGTTACAATCTATTTTCTCCTTTCATTACTTGAAAAGGTTTTGATACTCCTCCCTTTCTGATAGGTAATTTTTTTCCTATCCACCTGAGTTTCCCAGGTGGATCTGCTAATAGCAATAAATTAATCCCTAGATGCATTATAGCATGGTTGAGCACCATTATATTGACAAGCAAGCCAAAAAAGCCCTTCTAGCTCAGTTCCTTAGAGACTGAATATAAAAAGCCATTGCAGAACTACACTGATATGAGGCAGTATAAAAATCGTGTTGTGTGCTGGAAACATTTTTCTCCTCCAAGTGATAGTCAAGCCTAAACCTTAACAAACATAGTTTGGAAATGTCCAGGATGCTTGCTTATCAGTTTGAGAGTCCCAAGGATATGCTTTAATTTCCTAAGGAACATTTAAAATCCCACAATAAATATCTTAAACATTTACTTAACAATTTATCAGGTTCATCGATATTCAGCAATCGGATGTCTGTAAGTAGCCTCATGTACTCAACTGTAGTCTTTTTTTTGTTATGGTCTTGTATGTCCAATTGAAATTCCCTTGTCATAACCTAATGAGACATTGTCAGCCAGATCCAAAGCTGGGTCAGATCAAGAGCCAGGTAATGGCTGGACTCGATCTTAGAGGTCTTTTCTAACCTAAATGATTCTACATTTCTAAGAAGGGACTGACTGATACTTTCAAACTCTTTTGTCTTGTATGTTTTTTCCAAATGTAATGAAAGCTCTTTAAGACAGGCAATTTTGTGTCCTCATCTTCTGTTGCTTTAATTTATATATCTTTTTTTTTTTTTTTTTAAGCCTGTGAGGATTTAGGGTAGACTTAAATAATGTCCTCTAAGTTTCTTCACAAATGTTTAAGGAGTGACTTGAATCATGTGAGTGAGGCATAGAGTGCTTTGGCGGCAGCAACAGGTATCATGAACCCTGTAATTAATTTTCAAGTCATGGTAGTGGAATCCTTCCACCATCTGTGTCCTCGATACATGGACTTTAGGAGAAGTATTGCTATGACTTCTAAATGGAAGGAAAAATGAGGGAACAAATGGAGCACTTATTAGGAATGGAGCTATTTTCCTGGTGAAAGATGACTCATGCTGACAATGGAGATTCAAAGTGCTCTGTAGATTTAATTGTCATAAGTTATATTTCACTAGTGATAAGTGATACTTGATAAAGATAAATTTAGAAGGGAAAGAAATTGTGCCTGAGTTTGTTCAGACACTTTTGTACCTTTTTCTTGGACATCTTTGCTACAGCATCTATAAGGAACAAATGCTTAGAGTTTGGGTACAGCTGAATTTAATTTCTAAGCCTAATGCATGTATGTCCAAATACACTGGATTTTTGCTCTATACTATTTGTTATTTTGGTTTTGTTGTGTTTTTTTTTCTTCTTAATTCGGAACAGAGGCTATTTCTGTTGATATGCATGAACTGATTAAGTGAATGACCCTGATACAACCAATTAATAATGTTTATTCTCACTTATCTTGAAGAGTTAAGGAAGACAACTGTTGGCAGGCAAATTTAAAACACTCAAAATACCTGGTATGAAAGCTCAAAAGCCAAAGTAACATAGGCAGACTTTATGTCTTACTGTCTTTTCTTCTTTGGGAGTTTCAGAAATATGATTCAAAAAAGCTCTTATCATGAATGTGTGTAGGTGGAGACAGGACTTATTATGAATTAATTATAATCTACTACGAGCCCATCAGAATGCTATTGCTGGACGAAAGAAAAATACCTCTTTACTGTAATCTTGATGGTGTATAAAGCTATGAGAGTTCATGCTATGTATGTAAGAACAACTGTATTGCAGTATAACTGTATTAAAGAAGCTTTTGCAAAACTTCTCAGCTTTTCCAGTGAGTTTTAAAAGCTAACATCACTGTTGATGTAATAGAAAAGAAAGATTTTGTTCTTACACTTTTTTAAATGTGAAGTGCATGTTTGATATTCTTCATACAATACTGGCTTTTAATGAGGTTAAAGGCTGCACAAGGTGTATGTTTCTTGTCTGATAGAAAGGCAGAAAAAGAAATTAGTATTGTGAGAGAATATTATTTTCTTCTCTTGGCACTATCTTTTTGTCTTCATATCTGAACCCTTTATTGTTTCCATCCTTGCTCTATTGAAATCCGGGGGCAGGGAATACTTATGTAGCAGGATATTCCTCCAAGCACACACAGGTGTACTGAAAAGCCTTATGTGTGAGCTCCTGTGGTGATTCTCTAAATCCTTAAGCTAATCTATTGTCCATCTCCTTTATACCCAATACTCTGTTCTTCTTTTTCTCTGTTTTCAAGTTGGACAATTCTATTTTCCGCTTCACTGAAATGAAAGTCAAAAGCCTTTGATTTATACCCCCAGTTTTCTCATTTACAGATAGTACCATTTTTGACTACCCATTCTGCTTTCAGGTGAGGTTAAAAGTGCTCTGGATCTTGACAGCTATGCAGCAGCAATGGGCTCATGAGAGCTGCAAGAATGAGTCATGTGTTCTCCAGTGGCAAGTGGGAAGGAATTTGTATTCTCGAACTGCAAGGGGTGATTTTCTCCTCTTTTATTTCAAAACAAGAGTGTTCCTAGGTGTTCTAGACAACTAAATTGATCAGCAAAGCCACTAGTTTTAGGTCAAGAAGAAAAGAAATATGTTTAGAAGCTCAACCAAATGTATTACCTCCTTTCCAAAATGAGGACAGCCACACTTCTGTCAGTGTATTTCAGGTTTCTTCTCTTCCCTTCACCCCATGACCTGCCTGAGGAAGCTGCTATTAGCTGGGGTTCCCAGAGGAAAGTGGGTGCACCCCTTCACTTACATACTCCTTGGACAGCCAACTTCTTTTAGCAGGTCTCCAGAAGTGTAGAGTGCAAGGTGACCTCTGATATTTATGCTGTAAGTAGAATTGTACAAGCTTCTTATTCTGAAGTCAAGAGCCCTTGGTGGACCAGACTTTACTAGCAGAGGGCAGCAGAGAATTTGCAGAAAGAAAGGAGTGTCAGGTGATGTATACATGAAGAAAATTTCAGAGAGGTGCCCAAATCCTACTGAAAGTTGATAGGAGTTAAGCACTTAACAGACCCTTTCTGCTTCTGATGCCTTGTAGGCCTTCTGCTTCTGCACATCTTGCCATCAGACAGAGCTGTATTACTCATGCAGGATTCTTTGCTTCTAAGCTGTGGGTTTTTCCTGAGAAGAATGAAAGAAGGACAGGAAAAAACTCAACAACATTACTTTCCACTGAGTTTATAAATGTAAATGCCAGAAGGGTTCAGGTTCCCAGTCAGTATTTTTTCTAACTAGACTCTTAAAAATATTTAGTTAGACTAAGAATATAAACTACAACAGAGAAGATAAAAGTTTCAATTTTCTGACAACCCCTGATTTAAATTCATTGCACTAATAGATTTAAAAAAAGAAGTTCACTGTATTTAAAAGGGTTAAAAAAGTAGTAAAAGCATCTATGCTTTACAGATAGTGCTAGCATTTAACAACCCCACATGAATGCCAATATTAATGGTATGCTGAGGTACATGGTGAGAAGGATAACAAAGATTTTACTGCTTTTCTGAGATGTTTTTTACAACCAACAGTCAGCAAAACTGGGAATAAGACAGCAGTGCTGAATTCCTTCATGTCCTGCTAGCTGCATGGCCCCTCAGGTTAATGCAGCCTACCTCCAGCACACTGGATATACCAAACCCCTTTAGAGACAGCTGCCAGAACTAATATCAGGAAGGCAAGTGGAGGGCCAGGCATAGGGGTACCTTTAGGCTGGCAGTCAGAGAAAAAACTTTTTCTGGAAATTTTTTTTGGAGGAAAACATCACTAAAAGGCAACAGGAAGGGTCAGAAGTAAAATGAGAAAGCAATTTGTTAACAACATGGGGAAAACACTGCTAGTGGACTTTGAAGAGGGAAATATTTCTTAAAAGCAGACCAGATGGAAGTTGATAACTTTGATGCTTGCAGGAGACAGGGTAGACATATTGCCAGTTACCTAAAAGGCTGCACAATTTATCAAATATGAGTTGAGCAAGAAGTGAAAGAGAAGTTACAAATATAGGAGAGTTCAATGAATACGTTACCCTTGATGAGTGAAAATCTCTAGCAAAAAGTCTTACTTTAAAGCATATTTTTGACTCCAGATAAAATATAACAGTTAGCAGTGATGCTTTTTCTTGGTCTTGTTTTTAAGCTAGATTTCCCAAGGAAGTGTTGTTTAACCACTAAGATCATCTAATTGTTTTTTGGTATCACGCCTTACCTTTTAAACTGGTGATTTTTGATGAAGGTACAGAGGCCTCAGACACACTTTCTTCCTACACAATTAGTGCTGCTGTAGTTTTATTTTTCCACAATCTACTAAATTCAATAGTCAGTATATGCTAAAAGACTTACATTTACAAGAGGGCATACATCAACATATTAATTTTTTTTATTATTATTATTATTTTTTATTAAAGATATTTGAAGACTTGCTATGGTATAGACTTCCGTAGGCATCCAGGCAGCCAAGCAAGAAATGTCCTGATTAATTTTCTGCTGAGTTCAAACCCAGGATTTTATTTGCCTAAGATGTTGTACTACATCAGGCCACTGTAAAGGATACTATATGGGAAGTACATGACAGGTGAGTTTGTAATGATAGCCATGAGCCATAAAAAAAAAATCGGCTCTATGGGGTTTTCACCAAATAAAAAATCAGGCCAAGTATCTCAGAACAGCCTTACAGATAAGAAACAGGTAGAGGAATACTTATACATTCTTGTATTCACACGTGGAAGTGGGAAGAAACACATCTGAGGCAGAGAAGAGGATCAGTTTGTTGTGTGACAGTCACACAATTGTAGACACATAAAGAAGCAAGCTGAGGTATTAGTCAAAGAGAGATATCGAACAGGACATCAATCTGACCTAGAGACATTACAAACAAACTAGATAGCAGTAACACTCAGCAAACAGAGCTGGGGGGTGTGTTTGTGTGCATATGTGTCTGTGTGTGTGTGTGTGTGTGTAATACACTCAAGGAGTGCCAGATTGGTGTTAAACTGCAGGCCAGTTTTTTACAGTTTAGGAATTGCTTAGCATAACGTCAACAAGAAGCCTGAGGCATTATCCATAGAAGCACAATCCTCAGGGCATCACAAACTTCTTTGCATAAAGCAAGACCAACTGGCAGAAAGAAAGAATAATTTTCTCTAATATCTGAATTTATTAGCCATAAAGAAAGCCTGACAAGAAATGTGAGACATGACTGTGTGTACAACAGGAGGCAGAGGTCAAACAAATGCTGCATATTCTGAATTCCACAGGAAACACCCCTCCAGAGGACACCACTCACAAGCTTCAGGGACCATGGTGATTAAAATGAAAGAAGAAAATACAAAGACAGAAGCAGTAGCAGAGAAAGTCAACATATTCTGAGCTGGCTGCTTTCAATCAAGTTAGTACATTGCCCCTTATCGGCTTGAAATTCAGTTTTCCCTCAGCAGAGCTGACTACAGGCACTTTCCCAGTCTACTGCAATGGAAAGTTCAATCACCTCCAGAAAAGAAGCTGCAATCCCAAACAAATGATATATTCATGAAATCATTTTGAGAGCACTGTTCTAACTTGTTTGAGACACTGCCCTACTGAAATCTTTATCTCTAGGCTTCCTTAGGCTCTCAATGAGGCTTAGGCTGTTATTTAAAAGTATAAATATTAGAGACCATGTGAATATGGTAAATATCCCACAGTATCTGTCCTAAGGCTACAAATGAGCAGGCTATTCCATCTAACAAAAAATTATAAAAGAGCCATTAAACTCAAACCTCACTGAAGTCAAATGTAAGAGAGGAAAAACTCAAAACTCTCCAAACGTCAGTGTGTCCAAAGAGGTTCAAATGATTGCATTTTGTAAACTGTGTATTTATATACTAAAGCACAGATCTAAAAAGAGAGGAAACACAAGGAAAGAGGGAAGGAAGAAAAGACCTGAGGGCCAAAAAAGAGTCTCTTAGTCTGAGGATCTCAAAAGACACTGTGACAAGATCCAGATACTCAGAGCTGAAGGAGCTCTTCAAAGCCAGTGTGAGAAAGCCACTTCCTTTCTACTCAAGATGATACTGCCCACAAATCTATGATGCATTTTCTCACACTCTTAAACTAGACCCTGGCAGACTGAGTTGGATGTAGGGGGTGTGGGGAGGGGGCATGTATGGCAGACTGACAGGCTGAGCACACCAGTTGACTAGCAGGAGTTCACTCACCTGCCACTAGCAATCTCCTCCACCCAGGAGGTACTTCACATGAAAACAAATGAAGTGTTAGCTGACTTAAGCAGTTCAGAGGTCACTGCTGATGGAAGACTAGTGAGCAGGAATTCAAAGGAGCAGCTTGACAGGAATGCAATGGCATGACAGGAGAGAAAGGAGTCGAGCGTGCTGCCAGCATCTATTCCTGAAAAACAGAACAGGGGAAGGTGAAGAGGCTCAGCTGTTTTGCATATAACCTAAGGAAAGAGGGCTTGGCAAAAGGAGGACTGAAGAAATCAAAAGAAGGTTGTCCAAAAGCAATGACAGTGTCAATGTGCTTTCTGCTGAGCTTTGTCCTACCATTTGCTGAGGTCACGCAGTTATAGGGCTGCAGCCCCACAGCTCTGGTCCCATGTGGCACCTTGTTTGCTGGCACAGGGGGCTCCTCGTATTTGCAGCCATAGCTCGTGAGAAGTGATATCACATCATTGTAGGAAGGGAAACTGCTGCTCCAACACACATACTTTCTTGAAAACAGGGGAAGCTGGTACATGTGAATGAAGGGTAAGAACAAAACTCTCTGGAACACTTTAAGACAAGGTAAAGCTTAGGTCTGCTCAAAAGTTTTCTGTCACTTTTATTTAATGACAGAAAACAGGAGTTTCAGCTAGTTTATATATTCATGGAAAGAGCTGATTTCTATAAAAAAGCTTCATATTTTTAGGAAGGGGATTAGAAGAAGATGAAATTTTTCATGCAACTGAAAAGACTACAAACACTTCTTGATTGCTCTTAATGTTGTCTCAGTATAAAGAGCTGCCAAAATTTTCTCTATCACCTCCATGATTGAGTACAGAAATGAACCACAAGCCAACAAAATCTATTTTAAACAAAGCCTTGTAGTCAGCATTGCCAAAATATATCTTTATCGTTAAAATAATAAATAACTTTGACAAAATAAGCAAAAAAAGGGAAGATCTCTCTGTGATGACCCAGTTCAGGGAAAATATGTGTCAAAATACCTGAATGACCTTCTGAAAATATTTTGTGAAAAAAAATATGAAGCATGAAATTGAAATCATATCCTGGTCCTTAGTTAGTGTCACTGTGTACAGATAAGAACCAAACCACTTGTTCTGGGGTCTGGAAAAGAATGCGGCCAATAAATAACAGCTTCCATTATTTCTCCTTTAACAAGCAGTGCAATATTTCAGCCTCCTCTCAAGCCACCTTCTATTGTTGCTAGCAGCCAAATCTAATCTAAAGACTGGGGACATGGATGAAAGTAGAATACAATTTCTGTCTTATCCTGAAGTCTATACGAAGAATAGCCTTCGCTTGATCCAGAAGAACAGTTTACAGCTCCAGGACTTGAATACCTTCCCTGTTGCTCACTTACATGCTTTGCTTGCAGGAAATCAGGTTCCTGCTGCTAATTAAGTTCATCATCATCACTCATCCACAGAGTCTTACTATCTGAGAGAATTTTATTGCTCTGTGTGTGGCTACCCTGAGCTGGTGTATAACCTCATCTCTTCCAGGGCATGGCAGGTAGTAGAAGAGCATACACTTTTCTAAGGATATGGAGGGGCAGGCATAGGATGAGTGAATGGTCAGCTGGAGATGCTTCTTCCCTGCTTCATGCTTTATGTTGTGCCTGGCACTGTAGATTCATATGTCAAAGTCTTTTTTCTTGAATAGCACCTTTAATTTCCCAAAAGGTATCTAAAAATGCCAGGATTTGGTATAAACAGTCCAGTTTTGAAATAAAAAATCTGTTTGCTATTTTGTTCCTTAGTTACAGAAAAAGTAATAGAATTTACTGCTGTTTATGTGCTAGCTAGCTGTTGTACTGTCCAGTTTACGCCTCTGTTCTAGAGTGATGTTTACTGAGAGGTCAGAAGTAGCAGCTTCTGTAGAGAGACACTGCATTATGCATGGTTGGATGTAGGCTCTGTAGCCTTGAAGCTGGGCTCCTTTGAACTCCACTGCTGGCATCTCTTTTGCTTTCACACTTTGCTTTCTGATGGAAATGTCCAATGTCTTAACTCAATACTGTATTTCTCCCTTTGCTATTAAAAAAAAAAAAAAAAAAATAAAAAAAAAAAAGAAAAAAAAAAGTGGGATTAGGAAGGAAAACATCATCCTACCTTGTTTTGTGTCACAGTGAAATAAGGATTCCAAGCAGCCTTTGCTCACTGGGCCTCCCCAGTAATGCTGTCACTTGGATAAGGGGGCCCCATGCAAGGGGGAAATAAAATGCAAATATTCTCAGGTGCATGAAGTAATTCTTTCATCATGCTCAGGAGGTTTAAGAGCGTACTCTTTGTGAAAGACAAATATTTATCTCTATGTAGATGGGTACAATATCTGTGTAGATAGAAATCTCTGTAGACACCCAACCCTCGCAGACAACCTGCGTGAGGAATTTGCTGTCTGAAATGTGTAAGCCCCTTTCAGTTACTTCCCTTTTCCTACTGAGATTTTCCTAAAGATTTTTGGTTGGTTTTTAGTTTGCTTGCCCTTGTGCTTAGATTTCCTAACCTGTTCTCAGGCCTGGCTAAGCTGGTTTTGGTTGTATTGCCAATGAGCATCCACATACATAAGATTATTCAGTTACCAAAGTGTTTTCAGAGAAAGAGGCTGTTGCCATGAGATGGCTGCAACAATTTACAGGGAGGGAGTCAATTTCTGAAAAGAATAGAAAACCACAAGAAAATAAGACTGCAGTAACACAATGAGCAGAGCTCATCCTTGTTGAGGAAAAGAGAGTTAAACCAAAACCCTATTAAGAATGAAGTTTGGTAGGTTCATTTGGGTATCTCTTCAGCTTCTGTTGGGTGCCAGCATTCCTTGAAAAGAATGAGATTTAAGTGAAAAGTACTATTTTATCCTTTTCTGTTTGCAAAGATCCAGCAGCTGCCCTGTCCCCACAAAATTATATGAAAAGGAATCCAGTTCTGAGGCTTCCCAAGCACAGTGGATCCATTTAGCTGCCAGAATAAAATGTTCAGAGACCAGTCCCCCAATTTCTGTCTTTGTTTCAAGTTATTGCATTAAAGTGACAAAGTCTCTCTTGGTGCTGATTCTGAGATCATAAACTTAGGATGGTGATGCATAACACAGTCCCTTTTTGTCCCCTTAAGTGGCCTTCTGAAATTTCAAGATCCTCATTCTGTCACGAGCTGTGCATTTGTTATCTAGAAAGTTCACTTCTTTGGGGAAATAACAGTCACAGTTTTCCCCAGGTGTAGGAGCTATATTTTCCTATGCCTATTTCCAATGTGAAAACTGGTAGTGGTTAACTGGGTAGCAAACTGATGGGTCTCTTGTTTTGGCACCCTCACTTTTTGCAGTTACTCTGCCTCTCAAGAGTTCATTTACACTGCATCCACTGGCTACAAGTCTATGGGCCAGCCTGTGGAACTCAGGGAAAAATAGCCCTTGGAAATCTGGTCATGGATTCTTCCCACAGACTGTCCAGCTGTTCCTATTTGGCTTTCTGTTCTCTTTGTTGTTTCTATGTACTTTTCATCTACAGGTTAATATTTACTTATTTTTCAGCAGATACCTGGGTCTGTTCAATGACATTTGAATGAAAGAATCCTTTCTATCTAGAATTATTCCCATTGCTGAGTGAACTGGAATCTATTCCCTGGGTAGTTTTCTTTGCTTTGGCCGTGTAATGGTTAGCCAGTGTATTTTGCTCTGGCTGCCTCATTTCAGGAAGCTTGCTTCAGACTTCATTGAGTTTATTGCCTACACTGTGTCAAACTACAGTTCATTATTGTCGTCATTTTATTAAAATAGTCCCGAAGTGCACCAGATTCTGAACGCTTGAGTGCAATACTCCACAGAGATCTACTTTATTTTTATACTGGTCAAAGCCAACAGTAAAGTTGCCATTAACAGAGAAGTTAATGCCTTTGTGAAGTGCTGCCATGCTTCTCCAGTGCCTGGCATTGAGTCCTTGGCTCTTGAATGCTGTATCTCAGTGCTGAGTACACAATGCTTTTGCATACCAGAGGTAAAACACACTTCCATTGCACAGGAAGCAGCACTAAAATAGCTGAAATCCAATTCTATATTTAGAGCTTCATGCATTCTTTATAAGTTTTGTGTTATCTTTTCTGATCTGAAAAGGAAAGCAATGCATTTGGCCTTTATGCCATATATTAAACTCTAGAGTGTTAAATAGAAAGGGGAAATGTGTGTGAGTTGATAAGTGATCTTTAATATGTAAAACACACTGCGTACATTCTCCAGATCTATTGCAGAGATACTGTCTGGTTTATGTGTAGTGCAACACTTCAAAAGTGTGTGTATTTTAATGCCAAGCTCATAGAGATGGGATAATGAAATGCAGACTCCTGAGAAATTTACAGCAAAGTAGGAGAAAGTCAAAGAGGACCTGGAAACAGCATTTGTGAAGTAGAAGTAAAATACAGAAGTTTTAGCATTTGTGTTCAGCTGATATTTTATGGTTTCATACAGCCTGAGTAGTAACAGAGGAGCATTTGAGACTTTTTCATGCCTTTAAGTTGAGCTTTTCAGGGAAAGTGAGAAAACATGTGTACAGTGGTGTTTATCTTGTGTGTGAATAACTGTTCTTGAAGTGTAGTCATACTGAGAATCTTGTTTTAGTGCAAGTGAAGCTCTTTAGATAATCATGTCTGGATATTTTTAATAGCTCTTGGTAATATCTTATCCCCTTCCACTCTAAGTGCCTTTGAAAACCCTCCAAGTGCTCCAGGAAAATGCTTTGAAACAGAGCTATATGTGTAACAACTTCAGGTATTATCAAGAAAAACTTAGATAAGAAAAGAAATTCAAACCTTGGACTTTCCAGTCTTCTGCAATTAAGACCCACTGGTTTAATTACAGAACTTTTATGGAGGCCTAAAAATATGCAAGCTTCTTACCAAACCCACTATAAAGGAATTAATTCCGTTAGCTTTTTGAGACAAAGAACAACAGCTTAATCATTGGGTAGGGCTGGTGAGCTGAGTGTAAGGGAATAAAATCATGACCTCACCATCCAAGAGAATAAACTGGCAAAATCTAGTGTTTGGGGCCCTGGCTTAAGGAAACAGAATCAAACTATTAATGTAAACAAAAAAGTTGAATTTCTTTAATAGGTCAGCAAAGAGATTTATCAAAGAACAGAACCTTATAAGCATAATTTTACTCCCATTTCTTGTAAAAAAAAAATTACAGTCATAATAATAGATTCCTTTCCCAGAGACTGATTTTAAAGCAACTCTAAGTAATTACACACATCTGGTGATAACTTTAAAAATTGCAGTTATAAAAGGAGCTAAGCTAAAGACTATAGATTTCTTGAGCTATAATAGATCAGGTTTTGGAGCCATATCCATTGTGACACTCTTTAAAGGACAAATGCTGCTGAAAATTTGGAAAGACTCAACTGTAAACTTATTTATAACATCATTATTATTAACATCTGCGTAACAGAGATCTAATTTCCCCAGTGGTGGAAAAGCAGCATGCAAGATTTTGCTGCACACCTCTAATTAAGTTCAACCCAAGTGCAAGCAGTGTTGCATGATAGAAATCTCACATCACAGTGAACTTGACCGGACTGATGGTTGATCATCACAAATGAATATTTACAGTAGTTTTCAAGAGCTCAATTCTCCCCATTTATATTAGTATAAAAAGCAGTCACATACATTGCAAAAAATGTGTAAAGTATACATTTTTCATCATATAGCTCAGAAATCTGTCAAACACTCTTGGCTGGCTCATCAAACCCTGACCACTAATCCATCTCCCCTGCTCAACTCAAACATCCCAGACATCTTGGGAGTGTCATATAGCTGTCATTTTTCAAGCTATCCATCAAAGAAGAGTTTCTTTCTTTTCCCAAAATAGACATCTCTTCTTCCCCTAAAAATTTCAAGGCAATGTTAGGTACTGAATTAGTGGCAGAATTGGCTTTTGATGCTCCTCCACCCAGCAAGAGAAATGGGGACCTCAAGAGTTGTGTGCTTCCACTGCATCGTCCCTTTGGCAATGCTTGTGTTTATTCTCAGTTATTTATCTTGCCATTATGCTCTTATCTGAATGCCTCACAATATTTTGGGTAGTTAAAGCAACGCTGTGAGATAAAGGACAATTCCTCTGTCACAGGTTTGGCAGCTGGAGCCAGAACTTGCAAAGGCATTTATTACATTGTATCCTGGATCAGAGGCAGCCAAGGAGAGATGGCTAACAGTTCAAATGCAACCCTAGGCCTGAACTCATTACATTATGAAGCCACAGGACTTACAGAATCATAATAGATTCATTAGGGTTGGAAAAGACCTCTAAAATCATTGAGTTCAACTTCTAACCTAACAGTGCCTGGTCCACTCCCAATAGTGGATGCTGCTCAGTCTATATACCTGGCAATGAGAGGAAAAGAGTTATCAGAGGCTCCCAAGGGAGCCATCATGAGCTTACCCAGGCACTCAGGGCTACAGGCTTGAACCATTTCCCTCCTCTGTTGGAAAAGTGGGTCTCTGAGGAGACAACAATATCAGTGTACTTTTGGACCTCATCTTCTCTTGGCTCACTGTACGTGTCTGTAGCCTCTCACCCGTAGGAAATGCATGTGTAGTTGTAAGAGCTAGCATCTCATGGCTTATTAGTCAGTCCCCTAATCCAGGACATCTGGTGGAAACCCAAGTGGTGAAGCAGGTGCTCCCAGGTGAACATTTCTATCTGTGCTTCACTTTCCTGTACAAAGTAGTCCTTTGCTGCCAATGCCCATTATATTAGACCTCCCCTTCCACACCCTGCATGTTTGGGAAAAGGAAACGAGGATGGCAGGGGCAGACAGTGCCACAGGGCTTAACTTTAGCCTTTGGTACTACTGGGGCATAGGTAGCTTCATGCACAGCCTCACTGGGGATCTCCAACAGCAGGATCTTCACCATTGCTGTGACCTGGCCCTCAGAAGTATCATTAGCAGCTCTTGGGAAACATGGCAATTCTGCATGATGGTTACAAGGTTTTGGGGGAGAATACCTCTTGTGGATCATGAATGTAGGGTCACACAAAAAAATAATACCATAGCAGAGTATCTGGGAGCCCAAGCTAAACAGGCCTTCAGCTTCAGGGCTTACTAATATTTTCTCACTTGAGTACAGAGATGAGTGGTTATTTTTTATAACTAGTTACAGGGTATTTTTGTGTATTTCCAAAAGGTACCAGAAATCATTTGAGGAGGGGAACAGAAAGAGAATCTGTTGTCCACTGAATTTGATTGGAGCACTGGGTTTTGGAAATAGAAGCAGATTACCTGAGCAAATATCTGCCTTAAGATGCAGCTATACATACGTATGGTATGTCCAGAACAGAAAATGAGCTTGTTAATGTGTCTCTGTGTATGTATGTTTGGTGATCTGGCATTTGGAAAGGTGTATAAAAATTCAGTCTTTTACCTGGCAAGTAATAAACCCATTGTCAAGTCAGAACAAAATTCTCTCGCCATACAGTCAACCTCTGCTTCATGGGGTCCTGGTGGTGGGGTAATAAAACTGAAAGTTATTGTTAGACTATTTCTTCTAAAGTACTTTCCTGAAAAGCCAGGCACCTTACTAACATCAGTTCAATTACAGGACCCAGAGGAAGGAAAATTATAAGTAATATTTTGGAAATAGCCGCAGGATGCACTTTGTGTGCCTCTGAGCCAGGAAACCCCCAAAGAGCGTAAGTCTGGAATACAGTAGCTAGCTCATTCCCAGGCAGAAATCTGCAGTCTCACTGAAAGCCTGACAGACACATTGCAATGCATATATCATAAAAGCAGCAGCAATGGCACTTAGCCATTCAGATATGGTTATAAAAAATTATTTGAGTTCAAGAGAACAAAATTAGCAGATATTTTTGGGGGTAAATCCTAAGTGTCATTGAGGCTCTGGTTCCATAACCCATTGGAATGATTTCTTTGTTATTATTGTTCAATATAATGAACTGAATCTTGTTATTTTAATGGCCTAAAGAGACTTGTGAGTTCATAGAATGAGTAGTCCTGGGCAAAACCAGACTTGTACAGGCCGCAAGGTTACAAGCATATGTAGTTGGGTAGATGTGGCCCCAGAAAGAGCATTCATTAGTAAGGAGTGTAGTGACTTCCATTATGAAAAAGGATATTGTTTGGTGAATATTTCCTTTGATGCTAACAGGCATTGCAAAATGTACTTGTCTGTTTATGCTTATGCTTTCAACTCTGTTGAACAAATCAATACTGGAGGAGTTTTCTTCTTCCATTTTAATTCTTAACTTTCCTTGCTCGAGTTTAAAATAGCATGGAGGAAAGAGAAAGAGGCACTTAGCATTTGAGTTTTGGAACCAGGTCTTGTAAATCTCAGCAACCAGCCGGCAGCTGACATCTTCTAATGAGAACGATCCTTTTCTGCAAACAGCCAAGTTCCTTCTTCTGGGTTCTGCAGTTGCCAGCTTACTGCTATAGAAAGACTCTCAGGGACAAAAACATGTTAGGAAATAGTAGCAGGAAGGGAAATAGTATTGGCTGCAAACCTATCAACCCAAATCAGATGTTAGCTTCCCTTCTTGCTACTCATTTAGTAGAAGCAAGCTAAAGATGTGAAAATCTGACTTTTCATCAAATATGATGCTATGTTTCACTTACTAAGTTAAAATGTGACATTATATTAGTGCTCTTTTGTTTTTATGTCTCTAAAGTAAAGGAAAAATATTTTGTTTTTTAGTAGGCTGGAGACATAATAGTATGACAGTCATTTGCACCTGAAACTTCCTTTCCTCTCACTTCCCTCCCCACACCTCATTCAAATCCATCAAGACCTATTTAAGCACACAAGAGCTTTTTGTGTGGTCAAACTGTTTTTTTTCGTGACACTAATAATTCTGCTTTCAACATACAAAACCCTTTTTTTTTTTTTTTTAATTTTAGCTTAAAGAACAAAAGTTAAAGTTGCACAGGAGGCAAGGAGAGAAGTTGTCTGTATAGGTATATGCCTTTTGCCTCTTTTGTGAAATCCTCTATATTGGGTACCTCTCAGCACTGCAGATCTGGAAGCACACAGCATGACTTCCAAGACTTCTCATGATGTTTGGAGTTCTCCTTAGGCTCCAGCTGTGGGAAGAAGGCAACTTGAGTGGGAAATTCAGCTCACTCTCCTATTTTCTCAAAGCAAGTGACAAGCATTTCAGATCTCAGAGAACAGCCTATGCCATGGGTGTACACCTCTAGTCTGGAGACAGAAGGCTGATAAAAAATATAATTTAGAAACCCTTGTGATCTTTAACCTAGTATTTTGGTTGTCTTTATGAGCTGTGGGGGAGCCAAAAAGAGTCCACAAATTATTTTTGAGTGCTTGGGTTTGGCAGTCCTGAGCAGACAGGTAGGCAGACACCTGATGTTTAAAAGTCATGATACATAAGAGACAGCCTCAACTCTGTACACACAGCATACAGAGGGAAGCTGGCTGGAGGCCCTGTGTTCTTTCTATAAATTGCCAAAGGGAATGAAACTCAGAGTAAATGCTCAGACTTTTTGATTAAATCAATCCATTGCCACTACCCAATGCATCTTGTATTCTCTTTTATTGCAGCACATTATCCAGTAATAGTTGATACCATAAATGATCTCTATAATCTTCTGGGTGAAGTAAGGATAGGCTAGCCTCATTATCTTCAAATTTTCCTACTTTTTTTAACTTCAATCAGGTTTTTAACATCCTCCTAAATATCTTTTATTTTATATTTATTGTATGAGAAGATAAAGGAATTCATTCTGGATATGCTTAAAAAGTTGTGAATGATATAGGTGTAGAGTCAAGCTGAAGTGCATGCCTTCATAAAATGAAATTGCTGTAAAGGGACCTACCTGTGATGGAAGAAATAGCAAAGGGTAGAGAGCAAGATTCCTATGTACTTTTACTCTTTTTTGCCCTTTTCTCTATTCATCAATTTACTTGCTGGAGAACAGGCCATTGTTTAATTTAGTGGTGCAGTCTAGTTGCCCTGTTGTCAGGACCTGTGGATAACATCATAAATTACTATCTACATTTGAGGAAATGGTGCAACAGGCCACAGGGTTGCTTCAGGCTCTTCAGGCACAGAAGGAAAACTGAGAAACTAATTCATACTCATTCTTTCCCCCTCTCAAAGGTACATATAAATGTTCTTAAAATTGTCCTTGTAAGTCTGTCACATTGCTTTAATGCAGTAAAAAAAAAAAAAAATCAATCTTATATATATAGCACACAAGATAACGTATGCAGGCACTCAGAGCTGCCCGAGTCCTCACTTCTTTGGAGGTCTCTAGAGTTGCACAGACAGCCTGTCCCCTTCCCTCATTCCCAAAGCATCAGTAAAAAATGTTTCATAAAGTTATAAGCTCATTTATGTTGGAGGCAGACAGTTATCCTGGCCTAGCACTCATCACAAAAGTAAATGAGAGACACTGCAGAAAATTTCTGGCCATAAAATACACACAGACACGCATGCACTCTTGGAAGAGACAGCTAGACCTTTCAGCCTGTCTTTATCAGTTCAGTAGTTCTAAAGAAGGCCAGGCAAGACTGTTAGCATCAATAGCTGAACACCAAACTGAGAGCTTCTGTAGCAATTGCACTGTGTATTTAACATGCATGGATATGCTGGGAAAACAAAACAATGACAGATCTGCAATGGGCATAAATGAACGTGTCTGTCTGTATCTGCAAGACCTTTATTTTCCTGCCTTCTCCCCATTACTTAAATAGCCATGTGCCTGATAACTACAGCACAAGAAATACCTGAAACTGCTCCCAGAGCTGGGATGCTCACAGCATTGTCCTCCAGCCAGTGTTTCCCAATATCTGCACATGGATCAGATACCACAGCCTGGCCTTTCCTGGAGGTATTTCCCTAATGTCCAGCCAGTCACAGCATTAGACAAACTCTACTCCTAATTCTCAACAGTTAAGATTTTTCATCAAACCAACTGTGAATTCTTGCCCTTCCTATTAAGATGGGCTTGGTTTTGCCAAGGGGAGCGCTGTGCCATGGCTGTCCAATTGGGGCACAGCATTGAGCACCCTTGGATGTGGTTGTGAGCATAGCTCCTTCTTGCTGGGACATTCAGGGCATGGTCCTTCTCCTAACCCTTAGGAGGCAACTGGAGTGTTGGGAAGACTGTCACTCTTAGAAGGAGAAATGGTGACATGCCAAGCTGCAGAGTTGATACCTGCCATGATTTCCAAATGTGACAAGATGCCTGCCAAATATTTTCTGTAGCAGTTCTATGAGACTGGATTTTTTCCAGAGGAAAGGGAGCCTAGGAGGGCAGGTTTCAACCCTCAAGACTCCTACCCTCTTTATTGTGCTGTGGGCTATATTTTAATATTTCTGGCCAGTGGAACTCAGGACCATTTGCAACTCCATACTAGCAATAAAGCAAGGGAGAAACACAGCAGGCTTGTATGGATGACAGTAAAACAGGGTTACATACAAAAGAAAAACTGTTAAGGCCTCTTTGTAAGGAATGGTGGTTTGGCTTTTATTTTGCAAAGATTCATGCCCAAGCAAATCCCTCTTTTGGGAAGCAGCTTACATTTCTGGAATGGCAAACTGTTTCCAGGTTTGCAGAAAGAAGATCCTGGGGGCCACCAAGATGAACATGAGCCAGTGATGTGCATTTGCAGCAGAGATGACTAATGGTATCCTGGGCTACATTAGGCAAAATATTGGTTAGGTGAGATGAGCCTTCCCCTCTAATGAGCCCTGCTTAGGCCATCCCTGTTTCCAGTTCTGAGCTCCTAGTGCAAGACAGACATGGGCATATTGATGAGAGCCCAGCTTGAGTGAGGGAGCAGGACCAGATGAGCTCCAGAGGTTCCTTCCAACTTCAGTGGTTATGTAGTTAGGTGATTCTGTAGAAAACTTTGCTTTGGCTATAGTTTAATTTTTTCCTGTAGCCACGTATCTCTCAGACCCATTCAGAATAAAAAGAGGAATGCAAGTTATTCCTTCCCTACCCCTGTTGTCTCTTTTTCTCACTAGACGTCTGATCAAGAAAAAGATGCTGAGCATAACCCACTAATCCACTAATGCTCAGCATCTTTCACTCAACCCCAGCACCCATGACCAAATAACATAGTTGTTCCCTCTGTTCCATGCAAGCACCAGCACGCACACACACACACACACACACACACACACACACACACAGAGTCTTCTTGCAGAGTCCAGGCATGCCTTCCAGATAAACAACATTGATGTGCAGTGCACATCCACTCTAATTTTGACTCAAATAGAAAAAGAAATAAATTACTCCCTCATTCATCTCTCCCCCCCCCCCCCCCCCCTTTCCCTGATTGTCACTGGGAGGCACTGAGAAGTACATGTGCATGAAAGCAACTCAGCTGGCCGCTGGTTTCTGGGCCTCATTAGCAAAGATCTGGATGATGAAAAACCTTGACCAAATTTGAACATTTTATAAATAATAGCCTAAACCCAGAACAATCAGTCAGTCAGTATTTCTCTAAGCACTGCCTTTCTCTTCCTCACAGCTAGATACTGCTGTTATTAACACCCTGACCAGCAGTAACCTCTTGTGTCTGTATTGAGCTTTAAATACTGTTTGAGATGCTCAGAGTAAAAAAACGAAAAAACAAACAAAATAGTGCTCTTTAGACAACAGGGGAGTTCTAGATCTTCTTCTTTACACAACAAGGGTTTGTTTTATCCCTATATAGGGCAAGGGAACCGCTCTGCTACCATAGCTTTGAAGATGGCATCAGGAAATGTTTCCTTTAGTTTTTGCTTGGCTTCTTGTACTGGGGATAATCCTTAGTTTGCATCAAGCTACCTGATCTGTTCTCCCTTATAAAGTGGGCCATGGTACACCTTCAACAGGGTAGCTGCAATGGGAGAGCTCAGCCTGGCACCACCTGAAGTCACAGTAACAGCCAAATGGAATTGTGGCAGCAGTGTAGACCAAATGCTAAATAACATTTACAAAAACTAAATAAAGTGGCTAGGCCCAAAGCAATGTGTAAGACAGCATTTGGCAATTGCTCTTTTTAAGGAGGTACATTTTTAATGGTATTTTTATATCATGCAGATATTGCAAATATGAATTGCTCACCAGTGAACACTCATCTTGCAAAGATTCCAGCACTAACTGGATCTTACTTTCTCACATAAAAGGAATATATCACAGAAAAAATAAGACTATATCCCACATGGTCAGGTTTTAGCAGAAATTAAAATCTTAAATATCTCCCATTTATTGCTCTGTTATCTGGTGAAGTCAGAGAGCCTGGAAAGATGCCAGTTAGCAACTAGTGTGCAGGAGAGTCACTGTCTTTTCTTGTTTTTAAAGACAGATCTCTTTGGCTAGGTAACTGTGCTTATGCAGAATTATCTTGAACAGGACAGAAAAAACACTGTAATTTATCTTTATCATATTATCTGTTAAAATTTGTGAATGTCTTGGGGTCTCAGCCAGACTGGGGCTCTATTGCATAAGGCCCAGTGCAGACAGGGAGTCTGTGAAGAGTCACAGGCTTTGCACCTTTAGTCTGAAAAATTTTATCTGAAAACCATAGCTGCCACAGAGAGATTACTGCCTGAGAATCTCACTTTATTTTTAAAGGAGTATGTTTCTCACCCACAGTGCCTGGAAATGAAAGTTCTAAATGCTCCAGCACCAGAACACACATAAAAAGACTGTAAAATGAAATTGTCTGCTTTCATGGTGTTAAGTCAGTTCTGTGATTGATTGAGAAAGGAGAGGGTGTCAGGAAGGGAAGGTGTTATTCAAGGTTTCTGAATGCTAGAGTTGGGCAGAACTGTAGGTTGCTTTCCAAGTAATTACTAAATTTCCAAAATTTAGTAATTTTAAGCAGACACCATCTCAATCAGACCATCTGCAGCCAGAATATTGGCCAGTAACAACCAGTTCTCCTAAACCAGCATCTGTAGGCTGCTGTGTCATGACGTAACAGAACACTGGTACCCAAGGATGTTCAGGGATATTTCAAATGCTAAAAAAATCAATTCACATACCCTCATAATTATGTACTCCTGCTTCTGGTCTTTGTGAGAGCTATTTCTCCAATGTCCATTCTATTTCACTTTGGCTTGTGATAGTTCTGGGCTGCCACGTCCCAGAACTGGCAGTCACTCATACTCACCTTCATTTCACCAGCCTGGCCTGTGGAGTATACAAACCAGCCTGATGCCAGTGAATTTCTGCATGGGAGAAAGGTTTCTGATGCTTATTCTCTGCATTATTGCTACCACAGCAGTTCTCAGGCATGAGGAGACACTATTTTTTTTTCCTTTACTGCTTTGAAGATGAGCCATGTTGGTGTTTACTAGACCTCTTACTTCAATATGTAGGCCCCACAATTCAGAGAAAAACAGCTTCCATATGTTTTGTTTTCTGACAGTCTACTTTGGCCACTGCTCAGAAACACATGAGTTATAGCCAGGCACCAAGCCAGTATGGTCAGCTGGTATGGACTCTCCATGACTAAGTCAGAGATGGGGGAGGCTTTGGAGGTTGAAAAGTTATTTTTCACATAAATCCCCTTGTGGGGCTTATCTTGGAGTTAAACTTTGCTATCTGAGCAAGAAGGTTAATCCAGTAAATTGGGCTTGAAGAGAAAAGATTTAGGTAAGCGAAAGGACAAAGAAAGCTACAGCTGACAAATGAAATGAAAACTCATGTTGTATTTGTTTGGAATTTATGGGTAATCGTTTGAAAAGAGAAAAATTTTTTAATGTCTTTGAGATTTTACTTAGTTTCCCTTCCAGAGAAAACAGAATCATAGTTTATATTTCTATCAAGATAACATTTGGAGCCTTTCACATTTCAGACACCTTCCTCTGTTTTTTTGTTAGCTTCTTTCTTTGTTTATTTGTTGTTTGTGTGGGGGGGGTTGTTTGGTTTGGGGTTTTTCCCCCCTCTTTATGTGTTTGTGTTATATTTCTCTGATTTTTCATACATCTTTCTACATTTCCTTCTGGGCTGCAAAGCTAGCACTGCCTACCAACATCAGCCAGTTTCTCAAATGCTGAACTCAGACTTTGTCTATAAAAATGGTCCCATGATATTGCCTTCCTCTGAGGAGCCACCTGAAACCCCCTCCATTGGTGTGCTGGACGACTGAGGAGCTTTTGTTCTGAAGCAGCTCGGCATTCATGGGACCAGGACATTGCAAAGAACATGAAGCAACTGTGGAGCTGGAGGAGGTAACTCTTGTGTTTGCACATCAGAATAAAAACTGGGAACACCCAACACCTGCAGAGAGAAAGATGGACTGGAAAATATTCTATTCATGTTCTACGTTTCTGTTTGTTCTCCACCCTTTCATCACCCATATTTTTCCTTATTGTCTTTTTGGATCAGCAAACCAAGTTAAATATTGGTCAGTGGACCGGATTTTTCACTCTGTCTTCTTACACTGGTAAAACTAGAAATACAGTGGCCAAGAGGACTATTCTATCACCTGATTCATGTAGTTTTGATTAATGGATTGTAGGAATGGCATACTAGGTCTTGCCCTGCATCATCATTGATGTTAGACCAGTTTAGTGAAAACTCATGAGAAGGAGGGCACAAAAGAGGGTTCCTTTCTCTGGTATTCACTTTTTCCTTTGCTGTCATCATGCAATTTAGGAACTTCCCGCAGTGGAGGCTGTGCTCAGTTTAATCACCACTGATGACTAGACCAGTGCTGGGAACTAAGCAAAAGCCCCCCGTGTTTCAGTACACTTAGGTGCATGCTCAGCTTACACCAAGAATGGAAATTGCCCTGCTTGTTTGTGAAATGACCTGGGGACTGACAAAGGTCTGGTCTCTCAAATCCATCACCTGGTGTCAAAGTGGGATTACATCCCCTCTGCTGCAGCATACCCATACCAGCTGGTGAGTCAATCCTGTTTGCTCTCACACGATCATGGGCTGCTTAAACAGCCTTTTCCCCTTTCATGGGTAAAGGAGTGGCTGTTTGGTTTCTTAGCAGCATGTTCGGGTAAAAAGGGGAGCTGCCTGTAGAGAAAGGCACTTATTGTAACTTGTGTTTGCACTGAAAATTTTGAAAGCGCAGTGCAAACAGGGACATCAAATATGAGCTATATCTCAAATACGGTCTTAAGTCTGAGAAGTGTGAGAGAGAAATGACCTCTACCTTGCTGGATGTTAGTGTTGCTAACAGGACTAACGTAACATCTTCAGTTGTGCATAGACATCATGATGGATGGTAAACTTTCCAGTTACGAAGTTTGTTGTTGGTTTTTTTTTTTCCAACTTAAAACAGTGAGTCATTTAATCCCTGATTAAATCCACAGTATATGAAACTGTAAATTGTGGATGCTTTTTCTTTTCTTAAAGAAACCATAAAAGACATATGAGAAGGAAGGAATAATATAAATAATCTAAAATTTAGAAGGCAAAGTCCTTTACTCTGAAGATATGCCTGGTAAATATTAGAAATATGCTCTGTAACTATGTACCGTGTAACTTCCACAGAAGCAGAACAAGAGAAAGGCTGAATCATAGTGAAGTTAGAGTGGGACAGGACAAATAGCTATGAAATGTCAGCAGGAAAATTAATCTCTGTAATTCTGTGTGTGTAAAGTCAGGAATCAAAGAAAATATCAGGAGTACAGAGCACCTGTGAAAGAGATACAATAAAAGAAAGGCACAATAAACTCAAAAGGACAGTGGTTTAAGTTTTCATGATCTATAGTTAGATTCTTCAGTGGCTGTGCCATTGGTCACAGGGCTCTTCAGTCATGGAATGGGGGTAAGCAGGCACTTTCAAAGCACACAGCAAATATACATAAAGACCTGCTGTCGTGCTTGTCCTGAGTAAGTGAAAGACTTGAAGAAGTGGACTTTGGATAAGTTTGATCTCTTTGCTCATATGTCTTTCCCGAGAAAAGACTCCGGTTCCTTGAGTCATGACTCTTGGGTGCACACTGCTCATTCTCTTAGCAGGAATTTAGGTACTGAGCTTCATCTGACAGTGTTTTCCTCAAGGGATTATGATCCTACAAACTGAACATCTAATGATTTTGAAGAATGAGCTTCTGAAATGAGAAACTACTTGGGAATGGGTCCCCAACTTCTTCACTCACATGACCATCTTCTATGTCAGCGAAGTAATTAAGTTCAAAAAGAGAGTGAGCTAACTAGTAAAGGGGTTAAAAGAAATGCAGAGAATCTGTTCAACTGAAGATAAACAGATCCAAGACAAGGGTCCTTTTTGAACTAGAGATACTTTTGAAAATTATATAGACGCTCAATTATTCAAATATTTATGAAATTTTTTATTGCAGAACTGATACTGCTTTCAGACAAAACTGAAATGTAACAAACATCCCTTTTTGTTATCAGTGCAAATCTTTATTTTGCTACTTCTGTGTTTAGGTGACCAGAAGTAAAGAGGCACAAAGAGCAGTGTCCTTTGAAGGCTTCTCAGTTTTACCTAAGATAAGCAGATACAGCTGTCTCTGAGTTTTCAGTATCGTTTGTACTTTTCTCTACTTACTGCAGGAAATTCCTTGAATATTACAAACACTGAAGTTATCTAACAGCAAAGAGAAACTATCATTGGCAACTGGCAGGATTTTAAGAGTCTGTGCTGCACAACTTTTCCAAACCTTAACCAGAACTTCACTCATATTCAAATTGCGGTCAGTGAGTAAAAGTGAGCAAACCACCGTTCTCTTTTGGGAAGTTCTGGAAGCACTCCCACCTATCTCAAAACGCAGAGAGATATGCACTGCAGACAAGGGGGTTGCTCACAACCTCCAAGTGATGCACCTCCTCCCGGCACAGGCAGGACTGCAGCGAATGCACCAGATGTGCCTGTGCTTGTTTGCTGTTACAGCCAAGTGCTGCGGGATCAGAGAAGGCATTGACAAACTGCAGAGACATTTAAATCTGTTTTGGGTCGTGTGTTGTTTCATATTTTGCTTGGGCATGCTCACAGAATTCTCTCCTCTTTCTGCAGTAAGGGCCTCGATTTATAACAACATGGAAAGGCAATCATCTAGACCTGCCCCAGTTGCATTACACACTATGGAAAGTGTTTAATTATGAAAAATTAAAGACAAGGGGGATATGTTTAGACTGAGAATGTAGACAGTTTCTTGGCTAGAAGGAAAACTGAACAAAAAGAATAAGAATTCTAGAACAATTGCAAAGGATTTATTTACATTTTTAAAATATCTACATATGTTTTCACTTAAAGCTCTTGGGAGGGTCATTTGAAAGACTAGGACTCCAGGCTGTTTGCCTTTATCTCTATCTCTATTCCCTCTGCTTGCAACTTGAACACTAATAGAAAGACCACAGCAAAAGGAAATACATGTCAGGTGTGACATATCAAGTGACACAAAAGTTCAGTCACAAGAAAAAAAATTTAAATTGATCAAGTACTGTGAAGCCTTTTAGTAACCCTTATTGGTGTATTTTGCACAGTTCAGGTCACAGAAGTTTCCCAGAGAGTTTCCAATCTTGCTGCCAGTGAGAAGTAAAATTTGTAATTGCAAGGTGGATTCTTTTTAAACATGTTTGAATCACAAAATGAAAAGAAATAATTAAAACTTTTTCTTCCTATTAAGTTTCATTCAAGTTCGGGGTTTTTTTTGTTGGTTTTTGTTTTGGTTTAGTTTGGTTTTTTGTGTGGGCTTTTGTTGGTTTGGTTTGGTTTTTTTTTTCCCTGTTTTGCTTCTGCTTTCTTTGCTATACCTTCAACGTGGGTTACACTTAATCTCCTCTTTAACTCTGTAAAGCCTCAATAATCCTTACTCTACCTTTCTGGAACACCAAAACCCAGCAGTATAGTTGATCTGCAGATTTGAAAATGGGCCATTAGAGCTATTCATCACAAACGACTCAGCACAGTTTAAACAAGAAGAGAGTGCAAATATATGCCATCCTCAGTCTGATTAAATGTCCTGCTGCCCTAATGTTGTCTCAGTAATGCAGGCTCCATGACCAATTTTCATGATAAGACAGACAAAAAAATCAGCAGAGAAGAAAACTACAGCAAGGGAAGGGGGTACTCTGGATTTCTTCAGCCAAATCTTCCTCCTCTAAAAGGGAAAATGTTGATGTCATGCAGCTCTCAGGCTGCAGTTTACCTGTGAAGCAGGGACAAGGATCACCCTACCTATAGTTTACCTTCCCTAAAGAGCTGTTATTACTATATGGGCACCTCGGGCTCTGAATACAAATGTCAAAGCTCTTATCCATAGCTGGGAGTCTGGTTGCAAGGCTGAAGGCTCTGATTATTGTCTGATAATTCTGTGACAGCCAGAGGAAGAAGGACCAGGAGGAGGGGGAAGGGGGCAGAGCTCTGCCACAGGTGATTTTGACACTCTGAACCTAAGAAAAGAAAAGGGCTAAAGGTTTCAAACTCTCTTTTGAGTGTTTTGAAGTTTCTATGCTGGGAAAGCACTGTATGTCATTCAAAAACTTTCCTGAGCACACCTTGCAGCTTGGCACGTGATGTATTCAGACTCAGGACGGCCAAAGAGAATTTCACTTGAATTTCAAATGTGAGAGGAGGATTCAAAAAGTCATGGTAAAAGCAGACAGCTTGCAGTCATTATGAGATTTCAGAAGATTTGAGGCAGCTTTGTAAATAGCAGACCTACACCTCCATACAGTGGGGCAGGAAACAGTTGTAATCAGTACTAGAAAAGTGATTATAGTAGATATAGATACCTTTGGGAGCTTTAAGTTCTACACTTCAAGCTCTATGGAATCAGGTAGCTCATCCACTCTCAGCTCAAGGATGATTTTTACCACCTCAGGATTTAGTACTGCAACAGTACCATGAGAGTTTTTCTTTTAAGAATGCAGGGAATGGTACACCTTTAATTGTTACAGAGAAATACTGCCAGTATGAAGAACCATCACAGTGTTGGTTTTGTCAGCCACCAAGACAATCCCAACCTGTGAACTTTCTGTGCCATCTCCAGGAATGTATGGCTCTGAGACAGAAAGCAAACAGTGAATGCCAAAACAGGTGGGTAATCACTTGGCAGAAAACTTCTTTGGCCTAAGCTTTGAGCCAGAAAATGGACATTTTCATGATAGTGGCATATAGAGAGAGGATTCCTTGAGGGAAATAAAACTTGTTCTCAATCTCTTCACAGGTGACAACCCCATCTGCTTTTTGCCTTGTGCACTACATGCTTGTGCCAGTTGCATCTTCAGAAACTAACAATTTAATGTAAAGATGGTTTCCTAGATATGAGGGGAGGAAAAAGAAAGAAGTCCTCCACTAAATAATGAATAAACTGATTATTAACAGCATTACAGCAAACATTGATGTTCGTGATTTAACGCCATGTAGAAAATTGAAATACAAAGAACATATTTAATTTGGGCGACTGAGGAAAAAAACAGGAATGATTCAATTGAAAAAAATGTAGCATTATTGTTTTCATCCTTGCTTGCTTTGTGCTAGACAGGAATCCATTAACATCGAGTAGGGCCTATTTCTAATCCCCTTGCTAAGCCCCAACCCTCAACCCAGGAGAATTTGTATTGAAGCAGAAACATGTCAATCATTTTGGCCAATTAAGCACAATAATAAACATGAAGCAAGGAAAAAAATGTGGGCGGTACTGCCAGGATAAGGAAAGCAGTGTCTACAAGTTTTGAAAGCTTGTCTAGATTATAAGGTTAGCTCAACGAAAAATCATCTACAGCTTGTCTCCTAGGTCCAAGGGATATTCCTGATCTATAGCTTATTCATTTCCTGTACCGATGACACATGCGTTCAGTATGTGGCAAATGGTAACAGGATTACATTTCACACATATTTCCCTGAGTTTTTGTTTCCTGAGTACTCCCCATGCTTCTGTAGTGTGCTTCAGGCTAACGGCAATTCAAATGATCACTGGGTTTATCTGGAAGCTTGTGAAATAAATCAAGTGCTATTTGCATGCAGGAAGCTTAGTAGATATGCTGGTAAAAATGGTCTCCATGATGCTCTTAGCTGACAAGGAGGTAGTTAAGAAATTTCTGTTTGATTTTTAGCTGTTCTTTCAGCTTATCTTGTAAATGGTAACACATTTTTGTTTGACATCTAAAAGAACAATGTCACTGATTTGCAGAGGGCATCAAAAGTTCTACTGAATGTTTATTGTTTTTTATTGATGGCCTACTTTTCCTCCCTCTGCCTGCTCAGTGACCCTTCCACACTAATTGAGTGGACCTGCAGCAGGAATTTATACCCAGCTCTACAGGTAAAGCAAATGACAGGAAATAGAGCTGTGTGACTCGCCTCTGAAAGCAATGTACACAACCCCCTAAAACGTACGGGCTTGTGGTCATGCAATTAGGAAGAGAAATGTAAATTATAAATAAATTCAGTAGCCATAAAATGTGAAACTATCCTGAGATTAGCTGAAGACCTAGGCTCTCTCTCCAGTAGTAGCCTGGCTTCTGAGATGATCAAAATTCTGCAAGGAAAAGCCCATGTGCAGTGTGTACACATCCATGGTGTCTCTCGGGGGTCAGAAAGCAAGCAGGAGAAGGTGGGGGAAGTCTGGCTTGCTGCCAGCTCACATTTTCATTTTGAACAAATGTGTGTAAAGAGTTTCGATGGAGTCCCTGAAGACAGTGTTTATCTGTCAGCTTCAAAGAAAGCCGCCACAGGAGGACTGTGATGAAATCTGGTGCAATTATCCCTTTCAAAGACAAAAATGAATATACAAATATATATATATATATATTTTTTCCTGCTGGAAAAGACTGACGGATAGGTGAGTATGGGCCTGAACAGTCCTTATATTG
This sequence comes from Pyrocephalus nanus, assembly GCA_038380795.1. Taxonomy (NCBI): domain Eukaryota; kingdom Metazoa; phylum Chordata; class Aves; order Passeriformes; family Tyrannidae; genus Pyrocephalus; species Pyrocephalus nanus. The sequence goes on from CM076259.1 coordinate 19,084,351, forward strand.
AGGCATAATAAGCAATTTATCATTTCCATTTAGGGGAACTCTGATCTCCCCTTTGCTTTCTAACCATGGATGGTAGGTTAAGGAGCCATTTCATCTGAGGAGTTGATCTGCACTGCCCCAGCCACAGCTCTTGACATATGTTTGTGCAGGCTGCTAGTAGGCCAGCTCTGATCCACAAATTATGCTTTTATTTTCCTTTTATCATTCCCTTCAGTTGAAACAGAGTCTATAAATACCTTATCACCCAAATGCTGAGATGGTGGAAAACAGGTTAGGAATGCAGTATGCAGGCAAATCCCTCCTGGTTTCTCCCCATCTCCTTGGATAAACAGCCCATTTCTGGTTATTCATCCTATTAGCAGGTGCAAAATAACCAGAGGAGCAGAAAAGACTTTTGGGGCTAGCAAGTCCCTCCTGCAGGCTGAATAGTTCTGTTGTGCTTTGTGATCACTGTGAGCATGTCTGAGGTTTTTTGAGCTCTGCAAAAGGCAATCTTCATAGCTCACACAATACCCAAATGAAGCAGACTATACTTAGGAAGGATTTATTTACTTTTAACCTTTCTAGCTGTACCACTAGTGATGCTGACATTACGCCATTAACTTACTCTTCACATTTTAATATTGACTATATATGCATCCTTTGCATAGCTGTTCAATCTAATCTACATTTGCTTCCCCCCCTCTATTCTGATCTAGCTGGCAAATCAATGAGGCTGCTCTTTAGATTCAGAGTCTTTGGAGATTAACATGACTGAAGAAAAGATTATGTAAAAAAGGAGGGGGGAATCGTTGCACTTTTAAAGTGAAGTATTGCCCAGAACCGAAAACAAATAATACAGAGTATGATATGTTTGGAAACCTTAGGGTGTACCTACACTGCAACTGGCAGCAACACTGACTTTTGTGTAGGTTTAACCTGAACTAGCTAAAAACACTGAAGGTTTTGCACCATGCACTTAATGTGGGCTGCATGAGATAAGCAAGGATGTTAATGGTGTTCACTCCAGTTGAGGTAACCATCAGCAAGGCTCCTACTGCTCGCATCAAAACCAGCCAGTTTGAAAATTACTTGGCATGCACTGCCATAGAGAGCTGCTGTAGGCAGACAGGGGCATAGGCAGCACTGACCTGCTTAAGACAAGCAGCACAACTTCCCCCCAGCCCCCTTATTGTAGGTGGATGGTTGATGTACAGTTCAGCCTGGGGAAGGTTTGTGTGGTCTGTAGTCAGACTCCAGAGACAGAGTTCAAATCCACCAGTGCTGTCTGGGAAAGCTGGTATTCCTTTTGATTCAGACAAAAACAAGGGCTTCAACTTTCCAAGCTATGAGCACCTTAACCTTGAGCTGTGCAAGTGTGTACTCAGCATGCATGTGTTAACATAAAATTCACTCGGGCCTTAATCAAAGGCCATTGTAATCAATGTAAAGAATAGGAGGAAAGTAAGCAGATCGTCTTCCCCTGATTTTTCAGTGGAAGTTGGGTTAAGTTGAACCAACTTTTCTAGCTAGGAAAAAAAGTTTTAGTCAAAACCTTTTGACCTACCACCTGAAATGATCAGGTATCCATGTAGAGCTGTGCCAACTGGATGAAGCTGCCTTTTGACTGTGGCTAGAGATGAATTTACAAAGATGCCCAATCTTTGTAGTCAGAAGCCCTAACTAGCTCTCTACCTTCTTGTGACAAATGACGAATCCTGCTGCACACTCAGCATGCATGTGGGAAAGGTTTCCTTATGTATCTGGGGAATGCCTGGTGTGATGGTCACTGATGCTGGCTGAGGTCTCACTACTGAGTTACGGATGAATTAATGACAGTTTGTCACTTGATGCCAATGGATGCATTTCCTGGTGTGGATCTGCAGAACAACAGTGAATGGGAGCTGGCATGTGGAAGTACAGTCCATTCACCCATAGTAGACGTGACTCTACCTGACAGTCAGGGTTGCTAAGCTTGGAAGCACTATCAATCTGGCTTCATTGGGCATCCAGACGTATGCATCATGGCTTTCCAGCTGCCTACAGAACAAAGCTCCCCTCCACAGGAAACCAGAAATTATGAGATGTATGGCACACACCAATCTGCCACCCACACACCTGCAGGCAGGGTATGTCCGAGATGCAAGGTATAGGCAGTAGAAGAGGAGATCTTCATGTCTCTCAGCTTTGACATACCCACTAAGCCAGGATTGGATCACTAAGCCCCAAAAGGTAGGAAAATTTAACTCTGTTTCTGATGCTTTATACAATTTTTTTAACTCCAAACTTTCATTGCAAATAAAGATCCTTCTACTTTGCCAGCTTGTTCTACAGCTCTTCACTTATGCTGAATAGATGGATAGAGTTTGGTGGTATAAATTATAAAGAATTTCAATGGCAAAGGGAAAAAAAAATGGTTATCTCATTGACTGTGATGCAATAGCTCAGAAATAGGGATTTCTTTTTTGGTGTTGCATTGGCAAGAAAAGCCTTTATAGAACTGTCCAGATGGTTTTGTTTTCAAATGGTGTGCCCTGAACATGTATGGACAAAAAACTAGTGAAAAAGGCTCTAAACTTAGATAATGCAAGCTTTGAGTAAAAGGTGTAGACAATAAACTGAGGATGCATTCTTAGCATTATCTGTAATAATTTAGACAAGAAGAAACTGTCTGTGATAGAGTTTTTGTTTCATACACTGCATACCATCCACTATCACCTAGTAGCTTCATCCTAGTACCTGAATCACTGTCACCTAGTGCCCTATCTTCTCAAGGGGCTGGATTTATGATAGTATGGTGAAATGGTTGTTATCTGAGAGCAGAACACCAGTTCTGCTCCTACTGATATACAGCATTATTCTTGAGGCTGTACTCATTATACTGAAGACTTCAAGTTTTTCAGTCTTAGCTTACATGGTACCTTGCCCACAGCACCAAAATCTGCCCATCCTATTCTCCTTTTGTTGTAGAGTAGAGCAGATGGGATCTAGAGGAGCTGAAGCCTCAGATGTCTAGTTTTGTTGTTCTCAGCTCAACATGTAGTGCAGCCCTGGATGTCTCTGGGCTGCCCATATTCCTCTAAACACAGTACATACACCCATAAGCACAGGTAAGATTTCCCTAAAAGGTAATCCTTTTTTCACCAGAACATCCTGAACTGGTACCTGTTAACACAAGCTCACCTAGCTTCCCAAACCAACACCAGTAAGTCATGAACATTTTCCACTCCCATCCTTTCCCCTTTTCCAATCCTCTCACCTCCCTCCTGTACAGTAAAACTAAGATGTCCCAATCCTCAGCATATAACCATGTTTTAGTTGATTCACTATCTCTCCCTGTTACTCCCTCATGAACCAGAAATGCAGCACCTTTCAGCATTCCTGAGTTCAAGAAAAGGCAGCTGCCTTCTTTAACCCCATTACAAGAGTCCCAAACAAATGCAATAATTGTCATCTGGAAGTGCCCACGTTTTTGCACTGATAAGAGCAGACTATCTGCCACATTTCTGGATTCCTGAAGCTCAAGAAGGTAGATTTCATCCTTTGATATAATGAATTGAAGATTAAATGTAAGGGCATTGACTATTGCTAATCTGCAAAAATGTCCGAGAAACCTGCACTTTGTTCTTAACATACCTTTTCCCATTTGAAAATTTGTTGTTATTTTGTCCTTTTATATCCAATTATGCATGAATCAATGTTATTGGTGCCTAAGCACATAGTTTTTCCCTAGTAGAGTAAAATGGATTTCTTTTAATAATTTAAAAATATTTAATTTAATATGTACTTCATTTGCAGCAGTAACTCCCCTGATCTATTCTGTAAGTCATCCAAATAAGCTCCTTTGTTATAGGGCAGCCTTTTTTTTTTTTTTTTTTTTTTAAATCAGATTATATGAATTTTGATTTGTGCCCCATCTGCCTCTGGTAGCAATCCACAGACAGATATTTATATTTGGAAAATAGCTTGAGCTGCCTAGTGAATATTTCATGGCACCCACAAGATGACTGCTTCTGAAAGTCATTGGCATTGGTAGACACCGAGTGTATGATTTTTTTTTGGTGAGAGACAGATGAGTAAATGGTTCTCAAGAAAGCTGAGAGAAATTTAAACCCCAAACTTGGAAAAAAAAGAGTAAGCTTCTAGAAGGATCAATCTGTGCCAGGAATAAGGGATATATTATCTTTGTGAAATCTTTTTTATTATATATTCCAGCTAGGGATCCTCTAATATTTTTGAAGTAACCTGTTTGTTTTCTTTTTTTCTCAGTGTCATACTTCAGAGGCTTGAGCAAATGAAACAGCTGAGGGTGTGTCTTTCAAAAAAGTACCTGCAGACCAGGACATGCCAACAGTGTGTTAAATGTATGGCTGGACATCAACCAATTAAAGGGACAACTCTTTCCTACACCTCTGAAAAGGAATTGCAAGCTAAATAGACCTTGTTCAGACAGATGATACTTACAATGGTCTTTGAGGCAGCATTCAAATAAATTAATTTTGAGCAAGAACCTCATTGAGTTTCTTCCAGTTGACACACATCTTCCACCGGGATCAGTGTTCCACGTAATATCCACATTAAGTATGACTGATATTTGCCTTTATAGCAAGGAAAAATAAATATTTTTTTTATGGGCATTTGTTAGTCCTCGCAGCCATGCAGATAGGAGCATACAAAATACCAAATGGCTTCACAAAGGTCAGAAGCTCCTTTTTTTGGCTTTATCTTTAAACAGAAGAACTAGGAGGAAATAAAAAAGGTAATAACTGTCAGACTGATAAAAGGGAAAATTCCTATATTTGCTGACTTCTGCAAAACTGAGGCAAAAACCAGGATACAGAAAGGAATTAGTTGTATCTAAGAAAAATAAAAATCTCCACTGTCATATTACTCATGGGATGACTTTCCAAAGACAATCCTTGTTCCTGTTTTAGGCCCTAAGCAACTTCTTGCTTGCCAGGGTTACAGACAAACTTCCTTCAAAATCAATAGATTGTGTATTTATATATTTTTATATGTGTTGTAACTTTCAATGAACACTCCAATGCTGGCTGTTATTGAACACACCAAAAGGGATGTTTGATTGCTTTGAAACAAATATGAAAACATTTGGAGTGGAGTCTTTGCAGTGCTTACTATATAGACCTTTATGTCTGAGGCAGATCTGTAATCATCCTTGACAAAATTTTCACAAGGAAATAAATACTGCCTGATTTGCTGAATTTTTATTGACCACATTTACACATGACAGGACTCTCATTCTGGATTCTGCAGTAGATGGGCCACTGATAAGTGCTAATATGCCAATATGCAAAAAATGTTTGCTGCATCTCTTTGAATCCAGAATCACAATTGCTCATACTGTCAAAAATGATAGGAGAGGGCTTTGATGGGCCAACAAGATTCTCAGCTCCACATCTATTTAGTTTTTCACAGTTGGTAAAGACAGCCTGAAAGAAAAATCTGTGGGCCGTTTATTTTGTCACTGAGTGTGTTGTGTCTGTTTCTTCGGAAAAATGGGAAACTTCAATTTGCAGCATCTTTCACTAGAAGTAGCTTAATGCCAGAGTTTTAACAACACTCTACTGGGATCCTTATTCATATTCTTATCTATGACTCTCGGCTTGCAGTTTCTAGCTACATGAACACTTACATTTTTCATGTATTAGTCAGACTTCGTACTTTATGAATATGAACAAGAAATTGGCAAAGCCTCACATCTCCTAAGACAAAATTCAAATATTCCCTTAAAGAAAAAAAAAAAAAAACAACCTGCATTCCAACCTTTAAGTCTAAAATTTCTTTGTGTACTTCCAACGGGCTATTTATTTTACTGTCATATGGATAACAAGTGAAGCAGAAAAGATCTCCCAGGTAGGAAATGATGGCAAACTTCTAAAGGTATTAAAATGTACTGAAACACACATTATAGAAGTAAGATTGAAAAAGCTGGCCTATACCTTCAATCCCAGAGTAGTACAGACTTGTACAGACTCATCCTAGACACAAGGGTATGTAGTATTGATGTGACAACGAACAGTTTGTGTTGAGAAATTTGGAAAAGCAGCACTCATTATTAGTCACCTCCAGTCACCTCCAGCACCTATGGGCTATGGGATGTCCAAACCAGGGACCTTGTACATGCACAGGGAGAATTCTACATCTCACAACTGGATCTGAAATGGGCAGAAGATCAAGCAGGAAACCTTTTAAAAAAGACAAGGGAAAGCTAAGGTGCATCGTAAATGTTGGTGCTTCCTAAAATTTATGTGTGATCTCATTCATGATTTACAGCTCTTGAACTCTTAAACGTCCAGATCATAATTTTTCCCCCCCATATTCAAGGAGGATGGACCTTTGTGGCTTGTAGTGAGGGATTTATGCTGGAGTCTAAAGAACAGTTCCCACACTACAGACTGGCAGGAGGGTTAAAAAGAAGAACAGTTCAAACAAATCTACCAGTGCACAGCTGTAGGGTAGGTGACAGACTGCAGCACTGTCAAAAAGGGTGTACTTGTACCTGTGGACAGAGGCAAAACTCCAACACCCTGTTAATGTCAGGTAATTTTGAGGTTTTATCATAGAGAAGGCCCTCAGTCTCTCAGCTGATCCCACCATTCACTGGATCACACAACTGGTCCTGACAGAGAGACCCTTGACATGCAAGAAGCGTTAAAGCTACGAACTGAGATAAATACCCTACTGCCTTACTGAAAACTCAAGGGTCTGGCTGTTGCTAATGGTTATTCAGAGTTTAGGTAACAGAGAGCTACAAGATCAAGGGAAATAAAAAAGGTCATTCAGAAATCAGAGTGACAGTGCTGAGCACGGACTCTGCAGTGTTCTGACCTCCATGCAGGAACACAATCACAGCTGTGCACTCTCCAATTCTGGACATGTTGGGCAGGCTAGGGGAAGTGTACAAATAAAGCTGTAGGCAGAAGATGTCTTATGTCTATTAAAATTTTCCACATGGAAGAATCATAATTGCTTTTTACACACTTGAGCAGGGGCTTGGGGAGATGGGTGCTTTCTCTCAAGGCTGTCAGTTTAACAAAGGATGCGTCTGGAGTGTAGTCAGTGAATGATAGAAACTGAGAAAGGAGAAGCATTCACTCCTTGGCTGGGAAGTTATCAAACTTGTAAAGCCTAGGGGCTCTCTTCAGATGCATGAGCAGCTCCTGTTGAAGACAAAGGAAATGGTGTGTCTATGCTTGTGAACAGAACTTGATCCTGGCCCCAGGTACTTTAGAAGGAAGTATTTTATTGCCTCTCTCTGAAAAAGAGAGGGTACTTGATTCCTCTTTCAAAAGCAAAAAGTAAACATCATCAAACATGTTATTACAGACAACCTTGGTGCGGTCTACCCACCCTCTAGCTTTCCTCTCGCTATCTCCTTGTTATTTAAATAGAAAGTTAGATGTAGTACACAACTTTAAAGTAACCTTATATGGCAATTTTGCTGCAACAGTAAAAAATTATCAGTTTCTCTGTCAGACAGCCAAACAACACTTCTGCAGTACTTTTTGCACTGACTTCCAATCTTCTGAACATTTGGTCGAAAAGCATGTTTCTGTCACAGTCCTCATCTCAGTTATGATGTCTGAAGTTTACAACACTCTTTTTGAGTGAAAAACTGACAAGAGCCATCCCCGATAAAAACAGGAACAATGAGAAAATCCCAGTGAAGGAATTCAAGCCAATCTCTGCAGCATGTCAAGGCTAATATAGGTCCTGCCAATTCGAAGTAGGCAATGTGTGCTTTATACACAATACAGAAGCAAGGTGAATGTGGATAAACTGGCTAGTCACAAAATTATCTCACAAAGGCCTTTGTGTACACCACTGTGTACTCAGGGGTGGAAATGTGGCCTTCTGCCATTACCTTAGCTCTGATGACATGATGGGAAGAGGAAGGCAGTGATTCTACTGTGTGGTAGGAAAACAACCCAGAGAAAGCCAAAGCAATACGGCCAGGATACCAGTCCATTGAGGGATGCTGGCATAAGGGTGAAAGTTGATTTTTCAAGCTCAGATACTTATCAGCTTCATGAAAAGCACACCTTAGCCACAAGAGCTTCCTGTTGAGCAGTCACAGGCATTTCCTCTTTGCATGTAGGGATAGCAGAACTATACCATAAATCTTGGAATGCAGTCCTACACAACCAGCTTTTATTCACGGACTTCATGCTAAAGAAAAGGTTACACATCAATTACTGTATACACTATACTTCATTGAGAGATTAGTGAACACTATCAATGAGGCTATAATGGAAGTCTCTACTGCATCAGGAAAATCCAGCAGTTTGACTTAGCTGATGGATGAGTCATCCGTTCCCAATATCCTGACTGCTATTAGAAATGAAAATGTCTCTTCCTTTAACTGCTTCGGACATCTCATCTGTTCTTCTGTGTGAATGTACCATTAAATATCAGTCTGTAGATGTATCATTTAGGGGGTGTGAGTGATAGGTTAAATTGTTCTTATCTGAGTGAGACACACAAATCCGAACACAGGCACATTAAGAAATGGCTCAACAGACCAAGCAGCTGTAATACCTCTTGAAGTTGCAAGGAGCAGCATTTCCAAAATCTCTGGGAGAGGTTAACTGTTTAGGGATGGAACACACCTTGGTATGGCATTATCGGCAGAAGGGCTGAAAATTGCCCTTATTTTCTATAGTAAACATGGGTAAAAGCAGGTTGCTTTGGTGTGTTTCACAATATGCCTTCCTTAACCCTTATACCTTCAGATCTCTGTTTACTGTAGGTGATTTGGGGAGTTTTTCTGGCAGGGGATACTTTCAGGACAGGAGGAAGAAATGAGTTAATGGCACAGAGACTTCTTATCTGACTGCTCTGCACAAGGCAGATGAAGTGGGAAGGCCTTCCCTGATTTTCTTCTTAAACATGCATTGCGAATGTGAGGAGGGTACATCAGGACTCCTGGGTCATTTTTAATGACATCAGAAGAGATTATTTAATGTCAGGAGGTTAACACTTAATAACTAGGTTAGAACCTGCTATTATCAAACTTGTCAGTCTTTTACCGCTAAAGAAATATTAAACCTCTGTGGATGCCACAAACTGGGGAAAAAAAAAAATGTCATGCATCAAATACTGTGTTCAAAAATGTGTAAGAAAAACGTTTCAAAATCCTGGAATTGTTGAAAACTGAAAGGTTTATAAATGAAGGCTGATACGTAAAAATGAATACCTAGTGAGATTAAAAATATCTACTGGAACTTTTGTAGGGTATAGGGTTTAAAACTTGTTTTCAGTCTATTTTAAAGTTATTTACACATCTTGAAGATTTTTGACCTTAAGCAGCGAACTCATTTTTCTCACCTAGATTCCCTCAAGTCCGTGGGTATCTAAAGGAGGCTTAGTCTTCTAGGTAACTAAAGTGACTTTGAAAATTTGCAGGAATTGTTTTTGCTCTGACACATCATTTTGAAGGTAAAAGTTGTGGAAAGGAAAGCAGCAGCATGCAGGAAAATGGAGTGGTAAGAGTGTTTGCACTAGTCTTAAGTGTACATTCAGAATAGTCACCAGTAGATTAAGGGTTAAAACAGAAACTGATCTATAAAAATCACAGAGCCAGATGAGGAAGCACTTGAAAAATAGACACAAAAATAAAGCTTGCACCACAGCTCAGACCAAATTAAACCAGACCTGCACAACATCTGGTCTGGAGATGGTGAGCTGGCAGCTGAGTGGCACTGTGTCTCACAGCCTGACAGGTAGTCAGGGGAAGGTACATCTCGTCTCTGGCTCTCCTGCTCAACCTGGCCTGGCTGCTCCGCTTCTCAGCCTGCAGCTGGGGTTTGCTGCATGCACATGATCTCAGACAAGGCAGCCCATGAAGAGGAGTCATCAGAGGCTGTGAGGTAGGCTGCAAGAAGGTAGGGAGACAGGTGTGCTGCAGCAGGGGACACAAAAGCTGAACGAGGGTGAGTTGCAGCACAGGGGAGGTGGGTAGGTCACGTGTAATTACAGATGGAAATATAGAAGACAGTGCAGGTGTGTAGAGAAGCAGTAAAGTGGGGTCCAAAGCTGGTATGCAAAATCTCACATGCCACTGAGCTGGGCAGCCATGAAGTAAAACAGTGAATTATGCTTAGTTGCTTAGACATCCCAGGTCAAAAGAGGATTGAGGTGTCTAACCAGACGAGGACAATCTGTCTACCCTTCACACAGTGCCCAGGCCAAGCTGCACCACATCCCAACAGAGGACAGCAGCTGTTTGAGGAAAATGGTCAGCAGCATGGACCAAGGAACATGAGCACAGCCAGAAGCCATGGCAAGGTTGTCGGGGTGGCAAACTGCATGATGTGTATGCCAGGGAAGATTAGAGTCCCTAAAACGATGGAGTCACAGTCAGCCACTCAGACCTGATGCCTTAATGCTGAATGCAGCCGTAACTTCACCACTGAGACCTCCGGGACAGGGACAGTTCAGGCACCCAGCTACACTTTCCTCAAGACCATGGAGTTGACAGCTACCCTTTCTCAAACTCTCCCCAGATCAACGGGAAGCAAATTATTACCATATACTTGTTCTCCTATTTTTTGCTACCTAGAATGCTGAAAACATTCCCATTTTGAAATGTCAAAAATGTGTAAGAAAGAAAAATGCATTTAATTTACTTTTCTTTTTCTCTGTTTCAGAAATCTGACTATCCTGAATGTCAGTTTCCAAATCCTCAGTGGCTTAGCAGAGATTGAATTCGCTCTTCTCTGAGTGCCTCATGAAGCCCAAAGAGGAAAAGCTTACTTTAGACCATTAAAAAAGGGAAAATAAACAGCAACATAAGTATGGGTTGCATGAACTAATTTGTCAACTTATTCTATTCAGTCTCTCAGCTTTGTGCTGGACTTCTTCCATGTGGCCTTGCACTGTCTCCCTTTATTCTCACCTTGTAAAGGTTCCAGTCCTGCACAGATCTCCACGTACGTCTGTGAAACATCCAGCAGTTGCTTTGGTCTGTCAATATGATTTAAGTTGTAGTCTTCCTATGTTGGGGCTCTGCTGTTGCTAACACTCCAGTGCTTAACTACCTCACATAGCAGAGTTTAGCACATGTGCAAGAGTTGGCAAGTCCAGCTATTTGCTTTAGACACATTATATGAGAGCTATAAATATTTGAAAAGTGGCCAAGAACAAGTTTTGAAACTATAAAAGTAACATTGGGGGTGAAGTGACAACTTCCATTGTCAAAAGAGCAGTGCTTTATTAAAATTTACTGGATTTTTTATTTCCTCCCTAGAAATTAGTGAAATATTTGAAGAAAAATATTGCAGGAAGTTTTCTTTAATATAGCTTCTGCATTTTCCTAAAAGCAATCATTGCCTTCTTTGTTTCAGACACTGAAAGAATCAAAGTATACCGGAACACTGTAAGAGTCGTGGCTATGCTTGAGCCTAATCTGGAAGTATTATGCTTGTGGCTTAAAAGATCATTCTTTTTAAACCTTTCTGTTTCAGCCAGTGTATGAAAATATCAGGAAAATCAGAATGATCCTGGCAAATCAGCTTTGTGATGCCTTCTCCCTTAGGGTTACTTATACAAAATCATGCAGAAATTGATTCAATACAGAACATGCTCCGAGTCATATAATGTCTCTGCTTGTCTAGATGCAGCAAATCACAGTTTGTGACAAAAAGTACATAAAGGAGCTCACAAAAGAGACTGTAGGAAGGAATGATTCACAGAAAGCAACCTATGTAAATGACAGGAGATGGGCAAACAAAGCGTCTATCATTATAAAAAGGGGAGGAAGGAAAATTAGAGAGAAGCCAACAACCCAGATGTAAATACATGGAAGAAAACAAGAAGATGAGCCAACAGCCAGTGAGGGTTTATTAGAAAGAAACCATACCAAACAACTCATTCATTGCAGAAGGATGATAGCATATTTTTTCTTCATGGTTAGAGAGAAGTATACATATCACATAATTTAATTTTAACACATTTTTTGTGGGTTATCACATGAAGACCACAGGAACAACTTAAGGGTGTACAGAAAGGATGAAAATATCACAGGAGAGTTATAAAATGGGTAGGAAAGCTGTATTTGGAGAGAAAACATGACTATTTTGTGGACAAGTTATGTGGTGTTTCTGGAGTTTTACAAGTGTTTGTCCATGATACTTAATATTTTCATTAATGACTTCTAGGATGGAAAAAAAGAGGATGATTATTAAAATGTGGAGATGATGACCAAACTGCAAGTGTGTCAGAGACAGGATAAATCTGGAGTGCTCTAGATATGTGATAGAACTGAGGGTATAAAACCAGACTGTAATTCAGCAGGGACAAGTAGTAAGTACATGGACAGAAATCTTCACCATGAATAAACTCAGCCTCAAAAATAACTCTCTAAAGTAGCATTTCTGCAGAACAGATGTGGGGATCTTAATGCATTACAAGCTCAACAAAAGTCAGCAATTTCGTGCTGTTTTGAAAAGCTAAATGCTGTATCAGAAGGTATAAGTAGGAATAAGTGAAATAGATGTTGACCTCTATTCAGTATTCCATAAAGCTTCAGCTGAATATTTGGATATCTGTCCAGTTTTGGACAGAACACCTCAAGAAATGTAGGGGTCAATAAAAAGGAATGCAGCAGAGTTCATGCATAAATACAGAAAAGCACAATCTCTGGCTGCATATTGAATGAGTTCTGATTGCATTAGAGAGCAAAGGTATGGCTGACTCTTCAAAGTCCACAGTAAGGCAGACGAGCAGAGACAGGCTTACATTATGACCAGAAATATTCCGGTTAGCTGAAATTCAGAAAAGTTGTAAAAACTGAGGGTACCGACAGAATAGATTTCCTGGTGTTGAGTTTTGTTGGAGGACTTTAGGGACACATTAAACAATACCTGTGATGAAGGAGAAAAATATCACTGATCTTTCATTCAGGACAAAAAGCAGAATTCTTGAGAGATATAGAGGCAATGAAATTAATTTCTTCTCCAAAGTGCTTTTATAAAGCTTATATAAAGAACTGAGTTTGAAACTGTTACTGATGGTTTACTCCTGGAAGAGTGCTCAAAATGTCCATTCAGGAACTGGAACCTCATTTTTAATGGGACGGTGAAGTGAAATATTCCCTCGTGTACCAAGAACTCCAGACAAAGTCATAGAGTCCGGATGAGCTTGCAAGAACAGGTCACAACTGGCTTTGCTAATACTTACTAGAAAATGCTGTCTTTGTAAGAGCTTTTGTTGGAATTGCACATAAACAGATCTGTTACCTTGCTCAGTCCAAAATTATGACCTTGGCTGAAAAGATGTTTGCTTGAATCCATTACTGGAAAAGTATATTACAAGAAAAATTGCACGCTGCAATGTCTTGAAAGTAGAGAAGGAGCCAAGATCAGGATCACTTTCCTATTCTGGAAATTCTGCCCCCAAAAATGAGAGCTTTCAGTTGCGCAGATGAAATATTGAAACCAAGAAAGAGACAAAATCAGCAGAGTTGTATCAGGAACATCTTATTACGGAATAAATTCAGTACCAGACTTGATATATTATGACTTAGCGACATGTCCCTTTATGCTGAAGTATGGCTTCAAGTGGCAGTCCTGAAGGATGCAGGGCACCTACACCAAGCACACTCAGCATTCCATTGATGTGGGCCTAGAAGCTGACCTAACTTCAATTAGGCAAACCTGCAGAGGAAACCTTGGGAGGAGGGGGGTCTGACCGCATGCACTCCCCCCAAGGACTTGATATAACTCTTCCTGGTCAAGGGACTGCTATTACAGACAACAGGACATTTATGTGTGGGAGCTGTGAAGCCATTTGCTGAATAGTATATGAAATCATAATGACTGTTAGCTGAGTGGCATATGCTAATAATTAAAAAAAAAAAAAAAAGAAGCCTTTTTTTGTTGTTGTAGATGACTCCAAAAGCTGGATTTTTTTTAACACCGAAGACCTGAAAAATCAAAAGAAAAGAAGGATAGTTGTGACAGAAGAAAGGATGAAGCTGGGGTGCTGAGTCACTTGAAATTAGAAAGCAAAAACATTGTTAAGTCTCTCTGCCTTATTATGTAGGACTTCTCCTGTATGATATAGCCTGCAGTGTAATGCTAAAGTTTGTTTAAAGTATTTCAGTGGCTTCTCATGGGATGAAACTCTGCTAAATAATCATTTGTATTTTTTTTCCTGGTTCTTCTACCCACAATTTTACATCTTACTATCCTAGCCCCTGGAAGACCTGCATAAAAATTCCTTTCCATAAATGAAACTTGTGCCTTTCAGAAAACCCATACATTGTTGTCACATCAGCCTCCCATTTCATTCTGAGTTGGTCGAAGTTTCAACATAATGTTCATTTTTATTTCTGGCAATTTCCTTTCATAAATCAGTCCCTCTAGTGCCTTAAACACATCTGTTACTTTCCTCTGAACGCCTTCCAGCCTATCAATATCCTTCTGGAACTGAAGGACCTAGGAGTATATCCAGTGTTTTAGGTGAATCATTACTTCAGAAGGATTTTGCATTATTAAGTCCTGTAAGTAATTGCAAAAATTTAAAAAGGCTACATTCCAGTAACCCTGAGCCATAAGATGTTGGTGGTCTGCTCTGTGTGGTGTGAATAACATTTTGTGCCTCAAGTGGGACACTGCTGGAGAAAAAAGCCCTCATGTTCAAAGCAAGCTGGACCTTCTTCATGGTCCTTTTCAGCCTTTTTGACCTGTGAAGATTATAAACACATGATTGATATTTTGTAGTCCAGTCTATGTAATTTTTAAATCAGGTAGTGAATAGATATGGTGGTGAAATTTACCTCTGTGCTGACAATCTGCAGGATGCTTAAATTTTGATTTGAGACCTTTTTTGAGGTCTGAGACATTCTGAGAATGGATTACAGGCTTTTCACTGACTGTATATTGACTCCTAATGGTTGCAAAAGTTAGACACTTCTGTGCAAGTGGACCACAACATATATCAAAGCTGAATTTTTAATTCATGTTTATGCTTCTCCTTTTCTTCTCTCTTGCAGCACATTTCCTGTGGGGTATGGTTTACATCAGGCACCAGGAAGGGGGAAGACAGGATGTTGTAATAGGAAGAATATAACACAAGCACTGTTCCAGAACCCTCCTTTCCAATTTTACCTTAATCTCATCCTGACCTGGCTCTGGGACCTGCACTTGGCAGAGAACTTCTGTTCATATACTTCCCTTGGTTATTCTATCTCTTCAGCTGACTTTTTCATCTGCTAGTGATTCTGCGTGAGTTTCTTACTAAACATAGGTAGATACACAGCATCAGCATACAACAGTTCTACTTCTGGGTGCACAGGCCATGTCAAGACTTCAGCTAACACTGTTCCCATCTTTCTCCACTTGTCCAAAGATGAAGCAGTGCCCTACATTTAAAGCAAGTTACTAATACTTCAGGAACATCACCAGTCTGGCTATCTCCTTGTAGGGTTTTATTGTCAAGGAAGCTATGATTGAGCTACTTTTATACAGGTCCTTTGAATGTTGCTGCTCCTTGGTGACAGTCAGATTCTGAATTCCTAGAAAGAGGGAACCTCACACACCATCACATGGACACACAACCCTCAAATGGTAAGTAATTTGAAATATGCCTATTCTGCTCTCTTGATGTTCACTGCTCTTAGCATACTGCTTGTGATTTTTCTCCTTCTTCGTAGGAACAAAAATTAGGGTAAGGCACCAGCCTCACTCTTAGATGAGTAAATGGCCCAATCACAACCAAAGGTACTGCCTGGGGGAGCTGGAGGACTTTTGTATGGAACTGTAAGCACAGGCCTTCTGCTGCCTAAGAATCTGCAAAGCAGGTTTAGTTGCTTTAAAAAGACAGCTGGACTCTCATGACCTGCTGTGTTCGCGTTCTTCCCATCACTGTTGATATAACTTAGACTGGAATCTGAGTCTCTAATAAAACAGTTGAGTGTTTTATTTTGCATTTTATTTTGTTGTGTTTTTTTAATGCACATCAAAGTCATTCATAATTCTCAGAATTTTCTACACTGAACTGTTTGCTTAAGCAAAGACTCTGGTGCGGGTGTGAATTATTTATTTATACAGTCTACTTTTAAGTTGGGGCCAACATTAATTTGGCTGGGTCACTGGCATTGTGGATTTAATTGCCTTGTAAATAGCTATGGAGCCTATGTCTTTAATTAGTGTGCCTAATTCTACACAATTTATGAATAAAATATACTCATTTTGACATTTTAAAAGTTATTTTATTAATGAAGAATTTATCAGTGTTATGCCAATTCCCTTGCCTTTTGTTAATTATATGCCTCTCTTGCATTTTCTGATATGTTAATTTTGTTTGGTATAAATATTTGTCCTCATTAAGATGAATACATTGTCAATGTTGACTCACTGTTTTCCTCCTAACAGATAACTTAAATGGGACTTCATTTTTTTTCGTCTTGTTATTCTTACTGATTTGTAAAAATCATCTAGCTCCGTCTTCCATAAAATCCTCTTCACCCAAGGAATGGTCTAGCCTGCTGTACGTGGTCTTCATGCCATGCTGAAAGGGATGCAGGATAGGATTTAGATAGCTGTGTTTCTCACAAGAGGGAATAAAGAGATAAGTTTTGCTAAGATGCACTGTCCCTTCTGTGAACTTCTTCTGCTGGAGTGATAATTCACACATGATGCATGCTAAGAGGCCTAAAGTGTGCAGATATGGAACAAGGAGCACAAACAGAAGACAGCTGTGGTGTGCCAGAGTGCTTCTAGAGCAATGGGAAAGCCATAAACTTAGACAGGAATAGCTGTGTCCCTCAGAGAAACAAGGGCTTTTTTACCCTCACATTCCCAGCCAGGGTTATTCTGACTCCCTTTCCCTCTCAAAGAATAGGAGAGCAAACAACCAAATAAAATTGACATACAACCAGGAGTCTCTTTTGTCACACAGCTTGCTTATTTTTGCTTGCATATGAACTGATATTGTGCCAAGACCACCAGGGAGGTACAAGGGATGTGGTGATGGGGGGAGGAGAGAGCAGGGGAGGCAGGTGTGAAACGTTCAGCAAGTCTGCCTCTGCAATATAGGAGGGGTGGGAATGGCAGCTCCAAATAGCTGTTTTAAGAACCAACTTCATTTTAAAAACATGAAGTCCCCTGGTTTTATCAGGCATCTACACAGTTGTTTGAAATGAAAGTTGATAAGGGAGGCCAGGCCTTTAGGAGCTCAGGCTGAATGCTGAAGATAAAACCTGCTGATGAGGAGACAAAATATTGATCCCTGGCATGATTTGGGATAAGAGTTCAAGAAATAGACAGAGGAGAATAGAACAGAATCATAGAATCATTGAAGTTTGAAAGACCTCCAAGATCATCCAGCCCAACCTCTGACTGAACACCACCTCATCAACTAAACCACAGCACTAAGTACCCCGCTCCAGTCCTTACTTGAACACTTCATGGATGGTGACTCCACCACTTCCCTGGGCGGTCTGTTCCAGTGCTTGACAACCCTTTCAGTAAAGAAATTCTTCCTGAAAGAAAGAAGAAGCAAAGTACTTCTTGTAAGCAACTTTAAAAAAAAATAATAGCTATGTAATGATTGAATCACACAGATGAAAAAGAATGATGTACTTGCATAATTTTTATAAAGAACAGAAAAGCCTGGAATTGTATAACTTTTAGGATGCTAGGAAATACCAAAAGTTGGGTGAGCATTTAGAAACAAATACTGCTTCAGTTTCAGATATTGCATTGCAAACGAGTCAGGCTCTTGTATTGAGGGTAGAAAAGCTGGCATGAGCATGAGCTCAGCACTGAATGAACAACTTTGGGCAGAATCTTTTTTTTTTTTTTTTATGAGCCAGTCACATATAAAATCCACATTTATAGTGACATGAAAAGCAGATGTTCTTAGTTTATTACACTGCTTTGGACAGACTATCAAATATTAAGCCAAATTCAGCTGAGGTTACCTGATCTTGTACCTCTTGGCCTCTTGTAGCTGTTATGAAGAGTTCAGTACTTCCAACAGTTCTTGTCAGAACATGCAACCTCTCTGTTTAATTATGCCTTTCCTGTTACAGCTTCTAACCTATGCTAGGTCACAGAAAAATGCCAGGAGAAGACAAGTCAAAGGAAGCAGTCACAGCTGAGAGTAAAAATACAACAACAGCCACAGGATGCAAACAAGTCTGTGGATGCAAACTTTGACATGGTTCCAAGAACACCAATGAGAAAAGCTATTGGAGAGTAGATCTACTAGGAATTATTAGGCAAATCATATAAGAGTCAGGATTCCCCCAAGACAAATATAGTTGGAGGCTAGTGCAATGCTCAGGGAATGTCATGCTTACTTGTCCAGAAGCAGGGAAGGGAGGAAGGAGTGGCCTGAGTCTGGCTCAGGGAGGTTCTGCTCAGGCCAGAAATGATGTGCAGAGTATGTATTGCAGTAGCCACCAAGCCAATATCAACCCACCAGCTGTTCTGAATCCTTCATGGCTGATGCACTATAGCACTTGCAGCAGCTCTGCCCCTTGGGTCAGTTAAGATAATACATCCAGAAAATTATAGCCTCTCCCAGGGAGAGGGTGAGACTCATCCTGATGAAATAGAGGGTAGAAATGGAAATATATTTGACTGGAAGAGATATATCACTACTTGGAATGAGCTGTAAGCTGTAAGATACTTCTGTCTGTGAGCAGTGTGGATGCCAATGTGGCTCAGCTGTGAATGGCCCTAAGGGTTGGACTGAGATGCACCTCATAACATGGACTGGTCCTCCCACATGTGTTCACTGCCTATCCACAGCAGCAGCTCAGCTAAGCAGGCTTCATGTGTATTTATTTCAGAAACCAGGAGCTTTTAATCAGCAGTTGCACTAAAAGTCTGGAGACTCTGTGTACGTGGATATGTGTGGGTATGCATTACCCTAATGCTTTGCTGATGCATCAGACATTTTGACGTGAGGAATTACATATCAGTATCACACCTTGGATCACCTCTTTAACTCTGAACTTTGACATTCCCACAGATTCTGTACTATTGTCCAGATTATATGAAAATATTTTTTAGTTCCTACATGCTTTCCCCTTATCCCCCCCGGACGTACTTACTGTAGGTAAACCAAAACAGTCAGGTTTGTGTATCTACTGAGGTAAGATTATATGTCAAAGGACAGATGGAGGATCTAGGCCTGCATATGGATGTAAATCCTGCCTGCTGTAAGTCACCTAGAAACATGGAGAACCTCTTCTGACTTTGGAAGTCTTTAGCATGTGGATTACTATCTAGTACAGACAAATTTCGGGTCATCAGGCTTATTTCAGTTGCAGTAAAAATGAGGATTCTAATGTAGATTTAAAAGTAATCCGAGAGTAATCCACAGAGCTCTTTGTTGAGCCATCTCCACCTTTGCCTACCATTTAATTTTGCCATTTTTGGACTGTGACTACATTCACGTTTTATTTTCTACTTTTGTTGTTTATTTTTCTACTGTGATGCAAATTTAGAGTTTTTTTGAGGTGCTTGAAGGCTTGCTCTGAAATTATTTGATCATATACATTTGTGGAGTGCTTTAATGTCATCTGCTACTTGCTTTTGTGACATGCATTTTAGACAACGCTGGGATTTGTTTGAACATTAATTTCTTTTGTGGATGGAAGCCAGCATACTGCTTTCACTTCACAGATCTGCACTCAGTTGTGTAACATTTGGATCAGGAACATTTAGGATTAAATATGTTTTCTAAATGTTTTGAGAAAGCTTTACTCAACATAAGGTCTGCTGCAGCATTCACACTTTTCAGGTAACTGATCTCAACTCTCTGAACAGCAGGACTTTGAAGACTTCAGCCAGGAGGTGACTTGATTTGTTAATCTTGCTTTTTTTCTGTGTTTCTTTTCATCTCCTCTATTTCATTACATTCTAAAATTAAAACAAATTCTGCCAAGAGCAGATTTCTTTGCATGTTACCCTTTGTTTGCACTGACATTTATATATTTGCATACGATTGCCATTCCCTCTTATGTTGAAATCAATTCTGCTTTAGTGTCACTACAGTCTAAGTAAGGGATATCCTACCGCGACTTCAACACAATAAAGACTGATTGAAGTGTCAGTGATTTTCAGCTGTGTTTTGTATTACAAAGTTACACATGCTCTATTCCATTTAAGCTAAACAATCCCAAGAAACAGAGATGACAGGATAAAGGGCCATGGTCAATGATGTGAGGTCTTTAGTGAATCTGGCTGCAGTAGGAAAAATTATATGATTATATGTCTGTGCTTCTCTTTCATTTATTTATTTATTTTAAATGAAGTGAATGATATCCCAGCAGAAAGAAATTTCTTTACAACATGGCATTCTGTTCCCCAGATGTTCCTGCAATTGGTCATGAGACTTGATTTATGAGAACTGAAATGAACCACACACAGGTATACAGAGAAGGATGCTCTAGGAAATTATAAGAACCCACATTATAGGAAGTCCATTAGCTTTCACTTCCTAAATAATGAAACAGCACATTCATTCACCTTATCTCTAGAAGTAAAAATGGATCTTTTGCAAAGGGCATCCTCTTTTACTGCAGAAAATATGTTGTTTCTGCATACAAAACCAGTTTGAAATGTACAGCAGAAATTCTGGAGAGCCTGTAGAAATCAATCAAATGTCATTACAAATGCACATTAAAAACTAGATTTTTTCATTACACTGACAGTCAATATTCATGCAAGGCAAGATGAAGTGATAACTCTAAAGTTATTTGTGGATCAACATTTCTCATAAGTAGAGTTTCTCAGATATTTTTCAATACAACTTGTTTTCTTTAAAGGAAAAAATGTTGTCCCTTGAAGGTAATATGTTTGCAGAAATAACTCAGCTTCACCGAGCTGGTGAGTGGTTTAAAAGCCCGCTGTCTTAGGGCTATGCCATATCACACCAATTCAGCCAAAGCTTTCACTCTGGAACTCTGATTTCAGATTTTGTGGAAGGAATTCTGGAACCCTAGAAAACTTCAGTCAGGTCACAGATTTTCAGATCACTTAACCACTTCACTTTACATGGGAAGCTTTTCAGGCTGTTCTTTGATCTTTCAGGATGGCCAAAGTACCAACACAAATAAAGAACAGCTGATTATCCAGTTTCATAATTAATAATTCCAAGATAAGATATTTTGTGTTTCTTCTCCAGTTAGCAGTTTTAAATATTTTAATTTTCATTCCAAAATAAGAACAAACCTTTTGATCTGTCAGAACTTTCTACAACACTGGGAATTCAGAATTTTGAGCTGCTATAATCACAATAATATGGAGTTTCTAATATTTTTATGGAAATATTTGTAAAAAATTTGAAATATCTGCAGTCGTTCTGATAAGTCTGAAAGTTCAGACCAAACCCACAAGGTTTTATGTATTTTTAGGTGTCCTTTACTACTCTTCTGTTTGCATTTTTCAGTTATCCACTAAGGAGCCAAAAATATTAGGATGTGATTCAGATGCCTGTACTGTCTAAAAAATATTAGCAAGTGGTGATTAATCAAAATCACATTGCACAGAATGATATTTCTTTGCATGAATTATTTTCAAATACATATTATACTACTGGAGTAAGTGATATAAATTACAAGATATTGGGTAATTTCCTGCCTTGGTAACTAATAGAGACTACTAATTTGACTTGCTCCAGGAAAATCAATCAGCTGCAAACTCTGATCTTTATGCATAGGGTTACACATTCTAAGCATTTAAAGACTTAAGGCGACTCAGCTTCAGAAAAGTACACCCCAAGTCCTAAATGCAGAGCACTGAGTCAGCCAGATACTTTATGGGCTTGTGCCCCTTTCTCAAGTATGAATAACTTCCAGGGATAATGTGCAAAACTAAAGGGGCAATAATTTCCTCTTACTGCTAACAAAGGGTTGACGGAAAAGGTATAAAGTAAACAACATTGGTAATGATTAGTTGTAGTCAACTGTAAAGGTCTCAAAACCTCAGATCTAATGGGTTTTCTTGAGCACCTTTTGCTGACAACTAAGCAGAGTCCTCCAATAACACCCGTCGTGGATGTTCAGCACAAAGAACCAACTGCAAGGCTCATATGGTTGGGGTTCAAGTTTTCTCTGTCAGAAACAACATGTATGTGGTGAGACCATGCACCAAACAATTCTCTTCCATCAGTCAAGGTCTCCCTATTCTACCTGCTAACCAGCATCACCACCACTTTACTTGTTGGTCTTTGTTTTTCACTGCTTTCCCAGTGAATTTCCCAGCTGTGAGCAAAATTGGAATACTCAATCCCTACTAAACTTAAGACTGAAAAAAATGAGGTGCATGAAAGCATGGTGTCTCTTTTTGATCCTTTCTGGTACATTTATAAGTGGCAATTTCCTTATTCAAGTGGTTTAATCAAGAAAAAACTGTCTAAAGGTGCTACCACTAGGAAAATTTTAAGATGGCAATATTCAGGAAGTCTCTGAAGACAAATATATCTGTAGAAAGTCCTGTCCTGTCTCTCATCTGCTTCAATTTGTTGCTCTAGCTATAAAGGGAAAAGCCCTGATTCTTCATAGTGTCCATTCAGAGATTGCCTACAATCCCTACTGATGGAGCCTCAGTTTTTCAAAGTGTTAAGTAGGTACCCACCTTCTGAAAATCAGTCTGCCTAAAGATTCTTAGACTGACAAAACCAGTGACCTCCAAAGCCACTTATCAGTTATCTAACTAATTCTGGCCTACAAACAATCTTCAGACTGTCCTCATTACAAATCATTGTGTTGCAAAGACTGAATAAATAAAGAATTCAGTTTATACTAAGTTACAACTTTGTTTCTGGACTGAAATGTAGAGGGTGGAGAAGTTATCTATGCATTTAGCAATCTATGACCATGAAACATTATCACTTCTCTCTAAAAACACGTCTCAATACTATTTTTTTTTTCTGGTTAACAGAGAACGTTTAATAGTCAGCAATCAAAATTTCACAGGTCAGATTTCACAGGTTTCTGGGTTGGTCTTTGTAAAGAACTTCATCTCAGTGCTTCATTTAAAGAATTCTGTACTTCCACTGAACGCAGTAGGACTGCTCATGATCATAAAATTAAGTACGTTCTGAAAATGAGCTAGGACAGATTTTCTCCATCTTACCATATTTTTCTCAAAATAGAGACCCAGAGAGACTTGCAAATGTGCACAAGCAGGGTTCAATGATAATTTTTATAAACTTGTCTTTTCTTATTGAATTCTGGGGGAAAGAAAAGAAGTAATGTACTCCAGATGAACATTTGTGTGACATTGTGAGGTGCCATGAATACACCTCGTGTTTCCCCTGCAGCACAAATGGAGAAGCACAGGACATCTGGCACAGGTAGGCAGCCCTTACCACATCTGCCAGTGGGGTATTTCATTCTGCCACCTCTTGTAAGGCTGAACAAAACCCAGATCCCACCTCCGATGACAGCAGAAGGTGCCACTTTCCAGTCTACTACATCTGCGGTTACAAGTTACATCTCAGGCTACACAGGCACTTTCTTTTATTACATTCTTATTGCACTTTCTCAATCAGAGAAAGAAAAACCTATATGACAAGCTGATAAAGTTGGGGCTCTTCAGCCTGGAGAAGGTTGCATGGAGAACTCATAGCAATATCTGAAGGGGGCCTACAAGCAAGAAGGAGAGGGACTCTTCATCAGGAACTGTAGTAAGAGGACAAGAATCATGGGTTCAGACTGAAAGAGGGGAAATTTAGATTAGGTATACTGAATAAATTCTTTACTGTGAGAGTGGTGAGACACTGGAACAGGTTGCCCAGAGAAGCTGGGATGGATACCCCATCCCTTGAGGTGTTCAAGGCCAGGCTGGATGGGGCCCTGGGCAATCTGGTCTAGTGGAAGGTGTCCCTTTCCATGGTAGGGGGGGTTGGAAGTAGAGGATCTTTAAGGTCTCTTCCAACCCAAACCATTCGATGAATCTACAGTTCTATGAAACTAAAAAATGCAGCCTATTTTATCTGGATTCCAGTCCAGTACACTTACAGGACAAAGTCTGTAAGCTAGATATCTTCAAACATCAACAACTGTGACCTTTTTTGTGTCCTCCAAGGGAAGCCAGTATGTAGAAAACCTTTAAAAGGCAGTTGTAGGAAGCCTGTAAAGAACCACATACAATATGTGTAACTTTTTCCCTGTAAATGAGAAGGGCAGAGCCTTTTCAAGGACTATACCTTTCAATTTCAGCATCACTGCTAACAAGAATGATGTAGAACAAATTTGGAGAAAGACTTGCAGACAGTCTTTTTTAATACAAAAAAAAAAAATTCCTATAAAAGCTTTCTCTATATAATACAACCAAAGGAAGCCCTGAAAATCCTCTGCTACAGGAGTGTATCGATAAGAACCAAAAACATGCCAGTTAAAAACTACCATCACAATGGGAAAGCAGTTCAAATATCTATGCTTCTAAGTAATAATTACAAGACTCTATTTCTAGTAATAGGGTTATGTAGGCGAGGCAAATGCTGATTGATGGTGCCAGCAGATCACTTTCATAACAAGGTACAGAATGTAAATGCTTTGTGGAAAACAGTAATTGATTCAGTACCCAGTTGGTTATATGAATACTGATATCTAGGTTGCCTGAGTAACCTTAAGGCTAAGTACAATACAAAAAGTAATTTATTATCTCAACTTTTGCAAGTATATTACCTTATTCACACACATATTTTGAGACTCAGCCCTGAACTATGCTATCAAAAATGTCTACCAGGTCTTGGAACAAGCAACAGGTACTCCTGGAGGCTGTAGGAGAGTCTTAGAGCTTAGCAGAGTGGGAATACATGCTCTCCCCTTCGTTTCAGTTCCCTTGGGAGCTGGTGGCACCAGGGAGGTCCAGCACTACCCGAGGAGAAGCATTGGTTCTGACAGATGCAAAGATGTATTGCATGGGGGGATGCAATTTGTATGTAGTAGTATTTACTGACTACAGCACTCAGGTTTGAGGTGGTGACTGCTTTTTCACTGGACTTGCTTTCATGAGAAAGTTGTGGATTGACTGAGAGCAACACAGACATGCCCCCTTGGAAGATGAGCCTGAGCCCTTGAAGCTCTGAGCTTCTGGAGATCAGGCTGAAATCTGAACCTGGTGCCTGCTTGGCAGGCAGTTGTTTATCTGGGTTCTGCCCCCATCCCATCAAATTACCGAAAGCAACAAACCAAAACCCTGAAGTGACTTTTCAAGGCAAGTTCAGCTAGAGGTATATGAACTTGGCAGCTGAAGTTTACCCCTAATTTTTAACTCACTAGTTCTGAACAGGAAATGCAATTCCCAAGGCCTTCTTTGTGAAAAGCAGAAAGATGCTCACTCCAGTTTTAGAGTATAAATCAATCAGATACCTCTTAAAATCAAGTGCTTGACCTAAAACAGCCAAATCATCTTTATACTCTGCTCTCAAAAGTATTCACCCATCTAATGCCTTCCACTGTAGCATTGCTGTTCACAGCAATCAGTATTCTGGGGCACAGATTCTTTCTTTTCTTAATGCAAAGCCTTACTTACACTTCATTTAGTAGGCTGCATGCTAATAAGAACTGTTTGCAACCTTCCCTGTCAGGGAAAAGTCTCAGGGTAGCTCTCCCTTATTCCTGGCTGGTAGGGTGAACTGCACAAGGCACCTTTTAATTGGGGAAAAAAAGCCAAATGATACCTTCCTAATGTGCAGATAAACTGAGCTAAATTAACACAATGGATACTTCATGTTATACTTCATGTTTCATGCAAAGTTGTCATTCCTCATTGATCTTTTCTGCTGGCATTTCACAAAGATTCAGTGTAGTTATCCACTTTGCTGTACTTCAGAATCTGGAGGTTGAAAAGCTGAAGCAGCACTCATGTACATACACAGCACACAGCTATATATGGCAACAGTTAGATGTGTGGCAGTGCCATACAGCTCAACATGGTCTTGTAATTAAGAAGCGTAGCTGCTGTTAGAGAACAGCATCACTATGGTATGATAGGGGAGATCAAGGTGCCCTTGAATTAGTCACAGTACCTCCAAAGATTTAACCTCTGAGGAGAACAAAGTGTCCAGTGCCCTCTGCAAGGTGACACACAATGTCAAGAAAGAACCAGGAACAGAAACTAACTATTTTAAGGAACCTGTCTGATGTAGCCAAAGAAGTACACTGTAACTGTACTCGATGCTGTGAGCATTTATACATAGTGGAGTAGGCAATTTCAATGAAACATTGTCAGGAAATAGTTAATATTTTCAAAGAAAAATTTTAAAATAAGTTAGTGTTCCCCTAGAACTTAACCTGTACATATATTTCCTCCTGAGAAATGCTGAAGCTTCAGGCTATGTGGATGTGAAACATAACTTAGTATGCACTAGGGAGAGGAATCCTGCATTAGGTTCAGCTCCTGTCTCAACTATGTCTGATTATGTTCCCCAGTTTAAGGCTTGTTACTTGATTTGAAAGCCTGTTACGTCTCAGGAAACTTATACATATAACTTGTAGCTGCTTTCATAGTTTAAAAGCTGTCATTTCACCTTCTGCACAAAGAAATGCTTTTCCTGTCTATGTCAAAGCTATCCTTACAGCTCTCCCACAGAGTTTTGAAAGCATCTTCTGGTACAGCAACACAGCTTTTATTCTGTGGGAGCAATTTGCTCTGCCATTATATTGTCTGCAGGTATGCAGCTGTATTGTTTTACTGTGTTGATCTTAGAAGGAGCTGGAAAGCTCATAAACTGGAAAGCAATTGGTTTCCAGCTGAAGCCTTACTTCTTCCTAGCCCACTGTGCTTTCCAGGTGAATCCCTGTGGGATTTTTTTGAAGAGGAAAAGGAAAATGCAGTTGTGTTCAGACTGGGGCAAATGCACCCTCTAAATCAAGGGTTACATCCGACTCTGCTTCTTACTCATTCCTTCTTATCAGCTCACGTAGATCACAAGCACACATCCCGCTTCTGCATCAGCTGCCCACAACTCCCACCACCCAGTTCCACACTTCCCTCAGTGCAGGGGACCTGCACATTTACTGTATTCACACAGACACTTCACAGGCAAACACAGGCAACTCTTGAAACACGGATGATGAACACGTGCTGAACAGAACAAACACTAAGGCACAGAGTAAAATAAGTGATGCCAACCCACAGCTCTGGCATCCCAGACACTTTCTCTTAGATGTGCAAGACTTTCTCTGAGTTGACAACATCATCCTCAGTCTATACTCAAGCTTGCCAGGAACATTCATAAATAGAAAAAAATAGGAGACTAAGGCCACAGGCTGCAAGAGAAAGAGAGTTGAGGTGAAAACACCTTGCTCCAAGAGACGGTGCTGAGCTGCCCTGCAAATGGAGTTGGCATTTATGTGACCTGCTGGTAGCTTGCAAATACTGATAGGAATGAAATGCGTGGAGTTCATGGGGAATTTCTATGGAGCTCCATGCAGTTTCAGAGGCATTGTTCCTTAAATTTAAGGGAGTTAATTAGAGTAATATATGTGCCACTTCAGCATGATGCCCGATGATCATGCTGTGGAGAAAGGAAAGAAAAAGCTTTCTTGAGAGAAAATGCCATTATCTACCCAAAGCAAATACAAATCTGGAACTTGGTGAATACTTTCTCAGAGATGTTACAATCATCAGTCACATAGTGTGTGGATATGATCCACAATACAAGCACACAGTCAGATGTTCAGCATGTTGCCCCATTGCTAAGTATGAAGCCAAAAAATAAGTAGGCAGGTCAGTTCCCGCCTCATTAACACAGTAGGAGGGGGAAGGTCTGAAAAACAAGATTGTAAAAACAGCCATGAAAGCTTGTTGGAAGCTAAACAATACCCAAGACCCAGCTATGATTCCCTTCCTTTACCTTATTTCTTTTTGTCTCTTTCAATGGCTTATTTTCAGTTGTTTCTAACTGCTGGTGATTTCTGCCTCTCCTAACCTTTAAGAATCCCAAAGCACAGAAATAATTTTCTCATTTACTCGAGCTACAGGAGCTTTATTTCCCTCCTCTTCTGGAAAACTAGGGATTATCTCAGAGTGACTACCTTTTGCATTACTCTAAAAACTTACCTTGTGTGTGAAAGTGGGTGTGCTGAGGGTTCAAGTGGGGCAGGAGGATACAGTCGGAGCCCTGCCAGCACTCAACCAATTCTATTTTCCTTTTATCATACTGCAAAGAAATCATCACCCTTGCAGTCATCACACCTCTTGGGAGCGATGTTCCAGGAGACATTCTTCAAGGATTTTCATAAAACCACCATCCTTTAGCCCCAGTGAAGTGTGAATAAATGTGGTTATGTTAGGGTGGGGGTTTTTTTTGCTATTCTCTTTGCCTTTCTCTCATGGAACAATTTTTTAAAACCTCTGGTAACAAAAGCCCTTAAAGAGAAGGTAAATATGTGTAAGGAAAGTTAGTAAAAATGTTTGATAAAAGAAAGAAAAAAGAAATTATAATGAAAAATGAAAAACATCTCTGTTTCATTCAGCATTTGAACAGAATTCTTCTCTCTTAGAGATTCATATCTAGCCACTTTTTATAGTTGGGTTGGAGGCAGAATTTAGTATGTATCGCTTAGATTTATTTTTGTAATTAAAAATAGAAGGGATAGGATTCTGCTTCTCCCTTATATTCAGGTCATGACTTCTAAATGAAAAGTACCGTGTTGGAAAGCAAAGGCTTTTTAGCAGGACACCCCGTTCATGCTGCAAACTTTGCATAACCCTCTATGACATAGGTAAGCAATTCTATCATGACAAATGAGACAGCAGGTATACGGTTGCTTGCTTGGGAATGTATAAAAAAACCACAAAATCCAAAGGTCCTGCAAAAAAGCCACTTGCAAAGTGATTCAGGTTCAACCATGGAAGGCAGGTCTGGACTAGAAGACAGAGGTAGTCTTGTTGTGCTCAAATAGTCCCTTAAAATCTATAGAAATCCTCCTGAAGTGATGCTGATTGGTCTGACAGAACTCCTTGATACAGTCTGAGCAAATTTTATCTCACGTGTATGTTTCCAAATGAACCTTCTGAAATGATATGCAGTAATTTCTTAATAACGCTTCAGTTTGAAGTGTTAATAGAAAGGAAGTTTTGCTTGGACAAAACCCAATTCTTGTTTTTTGAGGACACCACAAAAAAAAAAGCCAGCTTTGTGCCAGATGCCATCCCTGGCTGGGGAACAGAGGCCAGAGCTCTCCCAGACAACCAGTGCTGGGCCTGTGTGAGCTGGGAATGGTGGTGGGCCAGGCTGTCTGCAAGGATGGTTCTCACTGCCCTGCCTCGCACCTGCTGGTATTCCAGAGCCTTCAAGCTGGCCCTGGGCTGGTGCTGGGGTGACTGTCCAGGGTGTGGAGCCACATCAGTGGCTCATGGGTCCCCATGGGGTCATACGAAGGTGTGCTCTGACATACATCAGCTTGATGTGAGACACATGGGTCCCTGGTGCTGGTAGAGCTGGGCACATTCCCTGGCTGCAGCCTGGCATCACAACCCCACTGCAGGACTCCACCTGTGAAGTGCCAAACTGCAGATCTGTGAATGCCTTGTGGCACACCTCCCCACAAAAGGAAAGAGCTGGCTTGGGCAAGGGGCTGGGGGTCATGGATGGGCTACAAGGGCAAGAGAGGTCTGTGTATCACAGCATGGAACGTGGCATTCATCATGAGGTGTCACTCCACTGACCTCAAAAGGAGGGACAGACTTTTAATTTATTAACAAAATTTTGTTGGTACCTGAAAGAATTTAGTGCTTGGGCTTAGAAGCTGTGGTGCACACGGCTCCATGAAATTAAATGCCAACAAAGACACCTAAAAATCTCTACAGGCCTGGCTAGCAAAGTGCTGTGAACAGTTCTCCCCACAAAGAGGGTGTCTTGCAAACCACCCTGAGGATAACAGAGTAGGTGTGTCTGCCTTGAAGGCTCAGCTGCATCACGACCCACCCAGAAGCCTTGATGATTACCCTGTTTTTGTGTGCACAAGGTAGGGACACTGACACCCACAACACCAGCCTACCCACCCGAAGACAAAGTGTTCTACACAGCCCCAGAGTCCTTCCCCCAGCCTGCCCTCCCTGGCCACTCTTTCACTGTGGGGCAATGCTGGCAGCACTATTTGCTGCCTTCCTTACCCACGTGTCTGTGTGGGACCTTCACTTCCCCCTGGTACAACAGTACCCCACCACAAGGCTTACAGCTTGTGGCTAGGTAAAAATAGCATTCCAGGAGGTGAACACAGCAAAGCCTCAGCCTTCCTGTGCTGTAGCCTCTTTTGATTATTCATTTTCATCTCCTGTATAGTTATAATGACAGCCTGTCACATACCTTTTTTGTTTGGTTTTGGTAGGGAGAGGCTTCAGGAAAGGTTTTTCAATGTAGTTTCAGGTGAGAAAAATGCCATTATTTCTCAATACTGTATCTTTAGTCACAACAAGCAGAATGATTCTGTAACAACTTCAAATCAAACTTTGATTAAAACAGTGATAAAATGAGATGACATTTCTATTTTTTTTTTTAAACATGGGACCATTTTTTACCGAGGAAAATTGAAACAGCACCAAAATTCCCTAAGAAATTATGATCCCCTCCTTTGAGCAGCCTTATTTGCACTTGGGCATGTAAACATCATTTCAGACAAGCATTGTCCTGCAACAGATGACCCTCAAAGGGGTTGGTACAGTACTGAGATGCTGCTCTACAGTTAGGAACTTCAGATGCCTGCAGAAAGTACATAATGTAGCTGGTGTAACTGTTAATAAACCCAGTAATATGAGTTTTGGCGATGATCAGTCACCACCTAATTTCCCACATGGTGTCCTAAATGGTATGGGCAAATCATGTAATATCTCCAGTAACCAGCCCCCATGTGGTACCAACTCAAAGGGGCTCTGAAAGTCTCTTTCCTCTCACCAAGGGAAAGATTTACAGCTGTTTGTGTAAATCAGTGGTGTTTGGTGGAATAAAAACCCCATGTGTAACTCACTTGTTTGCTAAATATAAGACATTGTTAAATTCTGTAAATTAACAGGGGTAAAATGCCTTTACCTAAATTAATTCTCAGCTAAACAAATAGGTTAAATAATTTAACGAGGTCCTAAGTCTGCATGACAGCTCTAATTTAGTGCATAACTTTCACTGAGTGCTGAAGTAGTTTCGAGGTCAGTTGTATTAAAAAAATGCTTGCCTAAAGACAGAGTTAAGCTGTGCAAATAGTTCCCTGAACTGGGAAGCACGTAACCAACAAATAACTCAGTTACGCTTAAACTTTTATAGATGTTATTTCTTTCATCTTCTGGGCTTTGGAGAGAGCTTTGGAAATGAAACTCCTCACTGTAGCAATCACAGTGACATATGTGCAGCCCCCATTAGGAGAAAATATTTTCTGAGCTGGGATCTGAGATTGAACTCGCATAAATCAAGGCTTAGACATTTTTTTATCACCTGCTAATACACGTGCAGGCACACTGTTTTTTAGCTTCCCCCCACCCCCTTTCTTCAGAATGCATTATTTCTAAGGGAAAGTTGAATTAGGTTTCTTGTCTTTGGTTTTTCTGTTTTCCCTTCAACTCTATATTGTCATACCTTGCCAGATAATCTCACTTTGCTTGCGAGCAGCATACCCTACCATTTAAGTAAAAATGGTTTTCAGAAAAAAAATATGTCCTATGAGATGTTATGACATTTTGTGAAACAACATAATGCAATGTGACTGATGCAGATGGATATGCCCCATAAAGCTGAGAGATTTAGACATGTAGTTTTCCCCAAAAAAGTCACTTCATAAAGCAGTTTTGTTTAAAATATCACTTTGAAATTCTATTTAAACTCCTTGAAATAGATAGAAAATTTATTTAAACTTTTATATAAAAGGGTTTTTACCTGAACGCTGAGAGGTGTTCTATGCTCAATGCCTTTTACGTCTCAGAATGTAGGGTAAAAAAATATACAATATATAAGAAAGCATCTAGATAATGTTTCCTTCTTTACTCCCACCCCTGAAGGAAGAGAAATGCTTTAGTGGGATCAATAGTTATGAATCATTACAAATTATTTGAGGTTTTATTTCATCTACTTTTATTATAATGTCCATGCCATCTGCTGTATATACTGAGCTTATTACACTAATTCATTTTGCAAGCTCCAGTCTCTGAGTGAGAGGTGTCAGAGGGCAATTGATTAAGGGATACTTGTTCTGCTACAGCTTTTTCTTTAATTCCGCTCCAAAAGGATTTCATGTTGAGCAAGGGAGCTGACATGATAATGGGGCCGCAGGTCGGGAGATAAATGAGACATGTGACTTTGTGCATTCATAAATATCAGAACATCTTTTAACCTGGTAGTGCTGGGAGGGGCAGTGGATGTCAGCTATGTGTTAGTACAAAGCCAAAGGCATAAGGTTGTTTCTCTTCTAAATGCTGAAAGAGAATGGATGCTTGCCACATAAATGATAGCTCAATCTAGGAATCTACCTCCTATGCACCCCTTATTATCTGTAGTAAAATGAATGTTGTGTCATGGCATAGGACAAAGAGGAAAAGTGGAACAAAGAAAAACTCAAAAGGTCCTCTAATATAGCATATGATATCACTTCCAAAAAAAGTGAATATTAGCACTGTATGGAGTTATGTGTCCCTACCACAAAGTAAGAGTTGTTTGTTTATAAACTTCTCAGCCAGGCAATACATATCCTTTAAATTCTTGCCTTCCATATTTGCAATAAGCCAACATTAAGACACGAGGGTTATAGGTGCTTGAAAACAAAAAATCCATCACCGTGTCTTCATCAGTTCAAGACATTGTCAAGAAGTGAATAAGACATGTCATAAATACTAGAGACTTGCTTTGTTACCTTAGAGCAATCAGTCCAAGTATGACAGTAGCCTGAATATTTAATAACTAATGTTAACTTTACAACTGCAACTTCAGCTTCATCACATTTTGACCTATTTATAATTAACTTGTCCATCATGTCTGAGGTCCTGACACTACACATACAACTGAGTAACATTTACACTTAGTTCCATTAGCAGTTCCACTGAATTCAATGGAAACCCATGAAAAATCTTTTTTAGTCTATACTGGTGCTGTATCCTTTAAATGCAGTCAGAGATAGCCATACATGAATACATCAGCCTGAGATCCCCTCTAAAGGTCAGGGCAGTGTTTTAGCACAAGCTTCCTCATCCTCACCAATCTGGACAACACAATATAGCTGAGTTCAATCATTTTGAGCTGTGGCCCTGCATTTTCTGCATGTGTTTTTGGAGATTTGGATCTCTGCCACATACTATTAGTTGCAGTCATGTACAACTTGCATCTAGATTGTGGCCCCTTTAAGTTCCAGCCACTGAAGGCTTCAAATGAAAGCGTAGTCACTGTCGAAGTGCACTTCTCCCTTTGTGTTCTCTCACACTGTTTCCATTGTGCCAGCAAAGTGACTAGATTGACAAATTTCATTTGGAGAAAGATCAAACATTTTAATTTATTTGGGTTAAGAAGTCCTTGAGCAGTTTTAGTTTTATGTAAAATTTTATATTAGCCAATGTCTACTTCAAATGCCAATTCTGCTGATTCTCTAGCACATTGTTTACGTTGAAGTCAAAAGGCACGCCACAAACGTCCGTATTATACTTACTATCAGTGGTACCTCCTAGCTACTTACAGATTCCTCTGGATGAGACCTTTACTGTTATAATACCTCCAAATATCTTGAAGCTACAATAAGTATATTCTGCTTCTGTTCATGAAGAAAATGCAACATGACATCCCCCAGTCTGGTCGTGTTCTTTTGTGCATCTAGTTTCCTCAGTGCAGTCTCCTGTTTTCCCTGTTATTAGGCACTTTACAGCTCCAGTGCTAATTGCACAAATCGATTCATTTACAGCCAACACAACAGAAAACAGGGCAACAATGGAGACAAAAAGACTGCAGTAAGGCACTGCAACTGGTGTACTGATGGATTCTGAATAGAAGTGCCAGCTGTGTCTTGTAAAAAGAGGCAACTGAAAAAGAAAATCCCAACAAGGACTTTGTGAATTCAGCGACATTTTGGTGTCTGCAGAGAAGAAAGCATCAGAAAGGATTACCGAGAGCTTCCCACCCACTAGGTCAAGCCACCACCCTTTGCTGAGATATGGGGTGCCGTTCCACTGTTATTGCTACTGCAGTTTGTACAATACAGGATTTAGTGCTGCATTAAGAAAAAACCCCTTCTTTCTCTCTCTTCCACAGAGCTTCAGTGAGTCTTTCTGTACCCACCTCTCTCCAGTGGGTTTTCTCTGCAGCTCACTAAACTTTCAGCACCAAATCGGCAGCACTGAGAACACGACAAGTGAGTCAGGAGCCTGAGTGCGGGGTAACTCCTTTGCTGGAGAGTAAACAAACTCCTTTATAGAATGCATTCTCAGGAGAGATCTTCTCCAACTGGCATAAACTGTGAAACATATCCTTTCTGTGCTACATGGTGAGAAAAAGTAATACTCTTCTGCTTTAATCCCCCCCACAGCAATCTAGTATATCCTTACTGGCATAGCCAGAGCCACTGACCAGCAGCTGGATCTATGCTGAAAGTTTGCAGGACCTGTGCAGAGATGATGAATTCAGGGCACATGGGAGACAAAGCATTTATTCTCTCCAAAAAGGAGATCCCTAAAAGAGTTTAAAGCCATGTTCCTCTGCTGAGAAACAGAGATGTGTGTAGCTTTGTCACCGCAATGTTTCCTGCCACTTGCCCAGCTGCCCCCTGCAGAGCCCTTGCCTCACGTGTGTAGGCCTATTGGACAGATCTACGATGCTCACTTTGACTGACACAGATAAATCTTTCTCAGGGTCTAAAACTCTGATCTAAAGATTCATCCCATGGGTCAATTCCTAGAGTTAAAGAGGATTGTGTAGGGCAGAGGCAAATATTCAAAAGTCCCAGCCCAGGGGTTTCAGTACTTTAATAGGGACAAATAAAGCATAGAAAAAATGATTATCAACAGCATCTTAGCAGATTAGCACCTCACATATTGAAAACATTGCAGAGCCTAAGTATTCCAGCATGAACATCTTGCTTGTCTATGAGCATGGGTGACAGTGCAAACCACGTAGGAGTTAGATTTTAGATGGCTGAGATGCACAGTTTGCTTAAAGAGCCACGGTCATTATTTTAGACACGGCTGATTAATTTGCTTTACCAAGTCTCAGATGCAACATAATGTATATAATGCAATTAGTAGGCTGTGTCCTTATTAATGCTGTAGGCAAAATGCAGTGATAAGCTTCTGAAAAGCAGTAGGAGACTAATAATTATTTACACCTTTATTCAGTTTTGGGAGTTTGTGGACTACAGCCTGAAAGTTTGAGCATTTGAGAGATGTGCACTAATCAGTGTATTATTGATTCTCCCCCAAATTCCACATCTGAATGTGTCTTGATCGGTTTACATGACAGCCAGAGAGTCTAACAGGACATGGCTATATGCTGAGGAGCTCAAAAACCAAGACAAACATGCAGCAAATGGGTGCCACAGCTGGAAAGCAAAGGAAAAGTAAACTTTCTGCCATATGAGTTTACCTTCTCCCAGAGGAATGGCATAACAGGCATCCAACAAGTGTGATGCAAAGGAAGCTGTTTCTGCTCTGTGTTCATGCAAAAGATGGTAACTGTACTATATGTAGTTTAGAGAAGTCATTCTTCCCCTTTCAGTACCCCTCTGCTAGCCCCACAAGGTTAACTTCTAATCTTGGCTACTGGGTCTAGCAACAGACACAACAAATATTTATTTACCTTTCTGCAGACCAGTAGCTACATCCTAGTTCCTCATTAGGATTAAAATTTTGGCCCATTTCTAGTACACTGTGTTGAAAAAGTCATGTTAAAAATATAACATGAACTCAACATTGGCAAATAGCTTAGGAACTAATGTAGTGATATCCACTTCAGACAGGGTCTGCTCACAGTTCTCTTTAATAAATCACACAAGTCTTGTTTTCTTTCTTCAGCTGTTTAATGGTCCTTGTTTGTTTCTTATCCACCAAATGGAGAGCAAGAAGCAACCATATTTATGGGGTTTAAAGTGTGTTAGCTTGCCTATGGATATGTTAAATGGGAACTAACAGTATAAGGATATCCAGATCTAGAAAATACCCTACAGATAGATGAAGTAAGTCAGCTAAAGAGACTTAACTATTGTCTAATTGCAGTAGCTATTTATAGAATTGAATATGAGGTTTTCTTTGCCATGCTTAGCAAATTACAACTAATGGGTGTCTAAAACTTAAGCTCTATTTTATTTTTTGGAACAGTGCTGGAGATCTGATTAGTGTGCTTACACAGAAATGCATAAAATAACCTCATTATAGTAATATATGTGCTGTGACTGAGGGGTGATTTCTGTCCAGACTATGTCGTGTGTTTTGTTGTAACTGATCATTTACTAAACAAACAGGAAATAGTACAAATAAGCAGCAATGGAGCAGGCATTCATTCATCTGCTAAGAACTTATAAATGGCTATGTGAGCACCCTTATCCTAGAGGGATTTTCCAAAGGAGAAATAGGGCCCCTCAGTCTCCATGATTCATTCAATCCTTAACTCCTTTCTGTATTCAAACCCAGAAATATCTGGTATCATGATAAAGTTTTCAATAATTGACACAGATGTGTTTGCGTCCTGTACCATTTCAGTGCAGTTAATGGAGAGCTCCAGGGAGCCAAGATTTTGCTTGTTGTGTATTCATTTATTATTCATTTAAAGAACATGGCCATTTGCCAGTAGGAACTGAAATGAAATCACCACCTTCATGCAGGCAATCCAACAACCCTCCAGTTGCAGTGGCATTCAGTTACTAATGGGTTAGTTCAGTTTTAATCCACTGCCTAGAGATGAATAACATTAATTATTGTAATTGGTAGTGACAGTAATGGGTGCAACATTTCCAGGGCTAATTTACTCTACTTTTGTATCATGCTAATGTGGCTATTCTGCTTCAGTAGCCAAGATAACTAAAGCTAGCTCAAATGTCTTTCTACTGTACAGTGTAGTGTAGATCCTTAAGTCCTAAGACTTGCAGTATATGAAATGGTACAGAGTTGCTGTGTGTAGGCAGTCGATGGGACAAAATGGTACTGCAGCATCGTGAAAGAATCTATGTGAACCCATCACACATTGGCAGGAAATGTTTTGTTCAGTGTGGCAGCAGAGTTGGGAAAAAAAAATTGGTTTGATTAAATAATAATAAAGAACCCATTTACAGAAGGCAAAAATAGGAACCAGACTAAAGTAGGTCACTTTATTATTATTTTGCACTTTACAGATTCAGCGCAACAATTTGACCCAAGGTTTCTTACCTCTCGAGTGAGTCTCTCAACTGCTAAGTTATTAGTGCACACTGGAGCAGGCCTCCCTCAGGCTTGTCTGCTCAAACTGCTCTACTTTGAATAACATACTTAAATATTTGTTAAGGAAACACAAACGATTCTGTAGCTGCTGGTCAGGATGTTAAAATATCAGGGACCCAATTATTTATTCAAAGTGGAATAACACCAACAGGAAGGACTGTGAACATCTCTCCATCCCCAGCCTTTTAAACAGATGACAAACCTGTCTCAGAACACATTACTAGGAAAAGTGGTTGCTGGGGATTAAGATGCCCTCAGGCACAGAGGGACTGAATCTAGGCCTACATCCTACCAGGTCAATGTCCTAAACAGGGATCTACTGAATAAAACTGACAGTGGATGATTTTAAGAAAGTGCTGAAATCTGAACTGATTTTTGGTACATATTAATTGAAAACTTAAAAAAAGTTGCAAACAAATTTGTCTCTGCTTGAAAGAATTCAGAAAAAGATAACATGCAAAAAAAATCTAACTAAATGTATGGATGCACATTTATGTACATGCAGATAATTAGAAACTTGTAGGTACAAACAGCAAAGACTATTAAAGAAGCAAAATGGAGGTATATTTTGCCCAAGTAGTATGTGCCATCTCAAATATTAGAAGGTACTGCCATATACAAAAATTGAATTTAAGTCTGTTCTCAAGAGTTACATTAAATTAGATTATGTTTTTATATACTGACTGGAAAGAAAAAAATACAGGGTCATGAAACAAACAATCGGAAATAATCCAAAAATATTTTTACAGTCAGTCTGAGTGCTTCCAAAAAGGCTTTTATGAAAACATATCTGTATCAGAATTACATTAAATTCTTCTTTATCAGTTCTTCAAACCTCTGACTATTTTTACTGCTTTTTTACTTCAATTTGATGAAAATTGATACCATTTAAAGAGCCATCCTACTTGAAATTATATATATTCATACACAGGGTAAGTTGAATTTCTGACTCACACAGCATATATAAAAGAGAGCACAGTCCCTACCAAACCAAACCAAGCATGCCTCACACCTGAAGACTACTGACATTCACAATGAAAGACAATAGTTTATGGGACAGAACTCTGATCAGACAAAGTGGTTTAGACTAGAGACAGATACCTTCCTCTTATTGATGACTCAGAAGGGGCAAGCAGGGGATGAGAAGAGACCATTTGGGTTACCAAGTCCACCTTACAACTGGTGCATGTCCCCCTGCCATGTCTATGCTGTCTCGAAAGGAGTTAAGCCCCAACTAGCCCCCACTGTCTGCTCCAGAGCCTCCCTTTTCTGATGCTCAGAAACTTTGCTCTCCTATGCATCCAAAAATTATTCATTGGCTGTTAAGACTCATTTGTTCCTGTGCCAACATTGTCCTTTGGCTTAAATTGCTCTCCTCCCTCCCTGGTGTTTATCCTCATAATATATTTATAGATCCCATCTCAGCTTTCATTTTGCTAGGCTAAACAAGCCAAGCTTTTCCCTGTTTCCTCTCATAAGACAGGAACTCTATTCCCTCTGTTATCCTCATAATCCTTCTCCCTACCTGTTACTGTGTCCACTGTTGTCTCATTGTAAGAAGAGACATCCACCTGAGGATGGAGGTCCCCTCTCTTTTAGGTGCCACACTTACTGTGGTAAGGATGAAGGTTCTCATCCCAGGGAGCAGCGGGGATCCTTGCTGGCTGGGAGAAGGGTGCAATCCAGAGTGAAGTCAGCAGGGCTGAGCAGGAGCCAGGTATCTGTGCCCAGTAGGTTCAGGCACTGGTATGACTGAGGCTCCAGCTGCCTCAGCCATGCTGACCACTGGCACGCTCCTGTGTATGTATGGGTTAGCCTGCCACTGCCCTTCACAGGACACTCATTATGGGATGCACCTGGGAGATCTATCTCAGCATCAAGTGACCTGCACTACTTCAGGCCTGTAGCAATGAGATGTATGCTCTCTGGGAATAGCTAAATTAAAAGTATGCATTAATAGGGCTACTGTTCACATTTTCTGACAACGTATTTCCTCTGTACTATTTATAAATCTTCCGTGAAGAATTATTGTTCAGATTCTCATCTGGCGTACATTGATGAAGCTTCATTAGCTACAATGAAACCTATCACTGCACCAGCCAGTCAGCGGACTATTTATTAATGAAGTTGTAGAAGATGCCTTTGAAGGGGATTTTTTTCCCCTCTATATAATCTGTCCACCCGTATTTCTTCATTCACTTTCCCATGGAAAAAAATATACTCTTCAGATTGTTGCCAAAACCTTCATGATTCACTATATTGAAATAAATCTAACTTTCTGGAATGTATAGGCAAGGATGCTAAGCTGAGTCTGATTAATCTAAGATTTGAAGGGTTGCAGCCCAGCTGTAAGTTTCAGTAAAAAGCTGTAATTACAGGTTAAGTATGGCAAATCCAGATTGCTGAACATTGCTGTACTGATCCCTTCAAACCATTAAATATGGAAGTTCAAATTCGTGCACAAAGGCAACATTTTTTGAAATCCCAGTAATTTAGTAGGATTATGTCTCCAAATGGGGTGTGGATGGGAGAATACTTGTCTAGGTAATGGTTTCTTTCTGCTGAGAAACTCAATATCAAGATGCACAACTAGGACTTTCATTTTATTTTAAGAAGGATAATGTTTTGTTGAACTATCTGCACTGTTTTTAGTCATGGTCTGACAAAGGCAGAGAGTTTTTTTGGGAAGATAGAATAACAAGTCTCACACCACAGACATGAACCCAGTGATTTCCCTGGTTGCCATTCTGCTCAACAGTACGAACACACTGTCAAAAAATCAAAGACTACTCCTTCAATAATTCTCCATTCCATGCTGCTCCAGGTGCAGGCAACTTCTACCTCCTCCCATGGGAGCTAAGTAAAAGATAATATAGGGACTGTGATGTGTTGTTGATTAACTTGGAGCCCAATCATTATGGACCATGTAATATAAAAACATGTTAGCAGTAAGACCTAGAAGTGTTGCCTTCTCAAGCTAAATTAGAGCATCCCCAAGATACTCTCATCTGCATTGGCTACTTCCCCCTATCCTATATTATGCTGGCAGGACCACTGCTCACACCAGCTGTACATGACCTCACATCTGGAGGGTGAGGAGAGCTATGGCATAGTTCTGAGTTTTCTACCTTAAGGTATAATGGGAGGCATGTTGGGGAAGGTGGGGCTGTTGTCTGTGCCCATCCGAGTAAAAATGGGACAAAAAAAGCACAGAAAACTGTGACTAAGGAATGATTTTAGCCTTTTTTTCCCCTTTCTTTTTAATTTAGTTTTGATATTTGTTTAAAAAGATTCTCTAAGATCAGGGTTGTTGTGTCTCTGTGCCTGTAATCATATTAAAAGAGCCACGCAGCCTTTCCTCTAAGCTAGAATATTGGTATTATGTGTCATCTGTGCAAAACACTTATGAGATCTGGTCCATAATTACAGCTTCCTAACATCACACGAGAACATTTCTCAGACCTACTAATTGTGCTGCCCTTTATGGTCCATCTTATTGATTAAACATCTGTTAGTGTTTTGGCGGAATGAGAATTCACTTGCAGTGCAATGTGTCTGGTATATTAAATTCTGTTTAAGTCAGCCCTAACTACAAGTTTGAGATACATGTATTGTACCTCCTTAATCGTATCTTAGAATTTTTTCCCTCTGTTTACTGTTTGTTCTGTTTGCTGGAGAACAGGAGAGTATTCTAATGTTTTGTTTACAACATACTCAAATTATATTCCCTTAATTCTTTTACCACATTTAAAAAATTTCATGTGGAAAAATGCTTGGGAACATTGCAAAATAATAACTTAATATAGACTGTTACCTTTCTTTCCTATGTCACAATCCAATTAAACAGTACATTTTATCATTTGTGGCTCTGTTGGAGAAACTGATGTATGAAGTGAGTTAGTAAGATAAAAAAACCCACAATCAAAAGAGCCCCACAAAAAAAACATAAAGACTTTTTAATTGGACATGCTTAATTGTGAAGAATTTTCTTTTCAAGAAGCAAAATAAAAGGATTTTTGAACAAGATCCCTCTGCTCCTACTCTTCATAATTCAAATTAAAATAAAAAAAAAGATGTTAGTATGCTGGTAACCTCTGGGAAATTAAAAGAGCAGCTCTTGCAAGGGGATTGCAGAGAAGCAATGCAGAGTCCTTCTCTCTTTTCATTCCATATGCTTACTGAAATACCAGAAGTTCTCCACAAAAGAAATCCAAAAGCTGACACAAATTGAGAGGAGGAGAGAGTCTGTTTCACTGCTGTCCAATGCAATTTCAAATTGACTTATCCTTTCTTTATTTCATTTTCTGACTGATAAAATCTTGACAGTATTAAAAAATAATCCAAGTCCTATTGCACAACTTGTTTTCCTTCTGCATGTTTCTCATATATTGATCGGAGAAATGAAAAAATGTTAATATCCATTTGTTGTCACATCAAGAATATGTGGACCACTTATTTACCCAAATTACATTATGTCTGGATGATTTTATAAATATCTAGGAGTTGAGCTTGCATTCACTTTTGAGATGAAATGAACCAACCCAACAAAGAAGGAAAATGAAATTACTTCTACCCATATTTTATCCTTTTGACATTTACTTTCAGTACCCCTCCTTCCATCGTCTCCTTCAGTCTGACAGTTAGAGTATCAACACAGAAATGTTGCCTAGTAAGAAAAATACCCTCTTCATTTGTTTTCTGATCCAGAGCCAGATGATGTCAAAAGACTGTCTTTTTGCTGAATTAAGGAGGTTTGGTCAGGTCCTTTACCTTTTATGGATAAGAATGGAAACCCTACTGCAGTGTTTTGAGGGGCTTATGCTCCAACTTAAATATTTTAGAATCTGATTTAGAGTGTAAGAACAGCTTCTTAAGCTTCAAACAGAAACTCCACTCACTTAAGGGAACATAAATGATTGGGTGCTATGCTGGACCAGGGCCTTGAAGCTTTATCTAAAACCTAAGCTCAAGAAAACTGCTGGAGAGATGTGCACTAATGTGACTGACTGCCAAAAAGCAAAATGAACAAGCCAGGGGCAGACAATGAGAATAACAAGAATAAAATTTGCACTTGCAAAATTAAGATAGCAGACCCTGAGACTGTCTGAAAACAAAAGCCTTCTTAGACATGATACTGTTCAAGGTATTTTCCATTCTCACCAACAATAAAGAAAATTAATTATTTTGTTAACATCTATGCCTTTATACTTGTTCAAGGATCTGAAAAAATTGCTTCCTGCAATAACTTTAGTATAAAGAAAGTGTAGGAGCAGCAAATTAGCTCTAGAAGTTGCTATTTTAACTTTATGGAGAGTAGGTTGCACATTAATGGCAATACTGGTAGTCTCATCTTTCTTCTGCTGCAAAGCTTTAATCGTATGGTCACTAGGTCAACAATTAAGTAAACTGAAACCTCTCTAAAATAATGTTCTTCACATGCCTCCAGTCCACTCTATGGAGATCATCTCCTGTGGGACAAGAAATAAATTCTGGCTCAACTGAACTGACCATATTGCCATAAATGTGGATTTAATCTTAGGTCATTGATCACCACTTCTCACTTGCTGAGAGTGCCAGCTTGGGGTTTCCCAGTGGTTTCTCTTGCCATTCAGGCTTGTGAAGACTCCAACTCATACCTGATTTTGCTTTGAAACAGTAGACCCCTTGGAGGCAAAAAAATATGGTCTTATATTTACCCGTTTTATTGGATGTCTTATATTGCACCCAGTGAAGACTGAGTGCAGAGGGACTTGTCCTGGGCAGATCCTAGCTCCATGCTCAGGCAACAGTCAAGGTCAGTTCTTTATAGCTTCCGCTATGTTTTTGATCTGCTGCCTAATGGAGTAATGCACCTAGGCACTGATCTTGGGAACTATACTGTCTCTGTAGAGATCTAAGGGAAAGTTTCCATATAGTTGTGAGCAAAGATTTAAAAAGAATTCAACCACGTATATATGCATATATATACATATATATGTGTGTACATTTATGTATACGCATGCACACTCATACTATCAGAGGATAAGCAGTAGGCAGGAAGGCATGGAAATATTTAAGTGTAAACTTCTCTTTTAAATCAATTAGATGTTTTATAAGAACATTAAACCATTACTCTAGACTAGAAACATGAATTATTTTTTTTCTTTTTCAATCTGTGTCCTTAATTGTAGACAGTGAGAGAATTAGGAAGAATCTGAATTTAGTATTTAGTCA
The DNA here is from genome assembly GCA_038380795.1 of Pyrocephalus nanus. Classification (NCBI taxonomy): domain Eukaryota; kingdom Metazoa; phylum Chordata; class Aves; order Passeriformes; family Tyrannidae; genus Pyrocephalus; species Pyrocephalus nanus. The sequence goes on from CM076259.1 coordinate 19,127,907, forward strand.
GTTCTGACTCCAAAAATGTGGGATGGCACGAAGGATGTGTGGGCATTGCTTTCTGAGATGCTCTAGCAGAGAGGTATGTTCAGAAACAATATTTATTTCTAGTACCCAGCTGATTTATTGCTGTTTTGATTTGCCTGGCTGAAAAGTTTGTCAAATTTTCCCTTGCAACTCACCTGATGGACAAAGCGCCCAGGGGATAGCTTATGGCTTAAATGCGATGCCACCAAAAAACTTACAACTGCTGTTATGATTAAATGAACAGCTTCAGCTTTAAATATGAATGTCCTCAACTTCAGAAGGCATTTAAAATACACTTCAGTATAAGGAACTCCGGAACATATTCATTGCAGCCTTAGGTCAGAAAAAAAAATCTCATAATTTTTTCACTAGCTAATGGAAAGATTCCTGGGTCAAGCTTTGTGGAAGATTACCCTTACCTTTTTCAGGAAATATGCTATCAAGCCAGTATATGAGAGACAGAAAAAAAAGACATCAACTGAGGGTTTCATTAAAGGTTTCTACTGGTCTCGAGGGTAGGATGCAGAAGAAATTGTGTAAGTGGCTATGATAGTGTTGTGCTTCACTCTATTAGCTTCCTATGGGCTGTAAAAAAAAAAAAAAAAGATGTGATTTTTTTTTTCTTTTGTTAGAAGAAATATCCTCCACACTGCCAGATAAATGCATCCTGCATTGTTGTCTGCTGGCCCCTGAGTTCAAGAAAGCGGCAGTGTGGGATGCTTGTTGTTGGCTTGGGTGGCAGCTTTCACAACCCTCTGTTTAGATTAAAATTCCTTCCTTCACAGTGCTGCAGAGCGCTTTCCTGGGTTGCTCCCACAAATACTGTAGTGAACCCCAGTTCAATGCAGCCCATGGGTTCTTGTCTAATTTTGGCTGGGCAAAGACAGCTATCTTCTGCAACTCTGGGAAAGGATCTACATAAGGAAGGGGTGAATTTCTTTCCATGGTGAAAGATCTGACAAGTCTTGAAATTTTGCCACCAAAAGTTGCATGCTTGTTTTATGGCTGTAAAGACAAACTTAACAGAGTGAAGACTACAGCTCTAGACTGGAAATGTAACTCAGGCAGCAAAAATGCATTTTGTAATCCTTTTGTTTGAGAATTATTTGCTTCTGCTTGTTTTGGGCAGCATGTGCTGGATACACGATGCACAGCACTTAGGTTAAGTCATGCACAAATTTGTAGAAATTGGATACATTATCTGACAGAGCAGTCACAAAAGAGAATTATCGCAGTACAAGTGAGCTCGCATCTGCTCTAATACACAGCTCCTGTAGAAGCTGTCTTAAAGATGCTTCCCTCCCCTTCTGAAACAAAATTCACTTATTGGCCAGTGTGCAGCCCTCACCTTTGCACCAGTACTGATCTCAGAGAAAACCAGACTTTTCTTTCTTGGGCTGAAGCCATGTATCGTTGCCTCAGCAAGCAGTCGAGTCTAATTTCACTTTACACCAAACAGGCCAAAAATTCCATTTGAAAGGTGACAGGCCGGTGCATTAAGCAGTTGCACCACTGGTGGGGTTAAAGTGGATAAATTGTATAAGACTAGTGGCTGACACTAAAAACCACCAGCTGGATCAAGGATATTTGTATCCATTCTGGCTCATTAGACAAGGTCAGCTATGTTAAATTTAATCACAGGCCTTCCTAGAGGGTATGGTAAAAGTGTTGGCTAATTTTTCATACCATATTCCAGATAATCTATCACCCACAGCTTGAGAGGTAGCTTGCTTGTGTTTAAAGTATCCACTCTACTTATGGCCAGTTAAGACAAATCTTTATTGTTTTTCAACCAGGATGAGCCAAATTAATCACAAGCATTTGCCTCCTTCCTCCCCTATTAAAAACAGAGGGGTTGTAGTTCATGTATGTTAGCACTCAGCTTGGCATCATCTTTTTAATGGAAAAATAAACTGAGCTGTCTATTCTAAATTGAACCAGGCAAAATAAATAAGCAAACAAGATTTTTCTTTGCTGTAGGTACAGAGACCAGGTCTGGAATGAAGAAGGATAATTAATTTTAAACTCTTTGAGGAAAACAGTGTCTTTTTGTACTCTGTTTGCAAGGTCCCTAACTCAGTGGGAATCTGTTCTATTACTACAACTTCCATGCACTACAGCAATAAAAATAATAATACTGTGAAAGTTGTTTAACATTGTGTCTTGGGTGAACTCCATCTCTCCTCTGGAAGGTCCACTGGCCCTAAGTGTCATACATGAAGAGAAAAATGGTGTGAGCAACTTCTGTGCTACTGATACTGCTCTGAGGATGTGGTATCATTATTAGTATTACTACTTTATAATAAATAGATATAAAAGGTAATGTGATAAAGCAGGTGAAGTTAATACCCTCCCTCCTTTCTGCTGCCAAACATTGCCCTGGAGAAACCAGCACAATGCCTCCCAAGAGTACTATTTTGTTTTGCTACTGCCATGAATTGCATCAGTGTTTTTTTACTTTCTAGGAACTACCATTTGCCCATTTCTGGTTGCTGGTAATCTTTCTGCTTGTTTGAAAGTAGCTCTTATGAGACAGTGTGCTGGTCCCAGTTACCAAAGGCCATATAAAAGAGGTCCTATCAAGGGAAGCAGCTGTTGCTGCACATGCTGCCTTGATAAAAGGGCTGGTGATCTAGAGTGAGCCAATCCATTATCCTGAGAAATGCTATGATGATATTGCTTATCATTAGTTTGACTGTAAATTGCTATCCAGAATAAAAACAAGTATCAGTGAGAGAGAAGCAAACATCGGGATAGCTTTATCTCACTGGTTTAAATGTCTGTATCTGACTCTGCTTCCTTAGAAACAGGGTCCACAATTCCAAGAAACTCAAGGGAAAAGGAAAAGTGGCAATAGAGTAAGCCTACATAATACCTGTAACTGGTATGTGCTCTTGAAAAGGTCAGCTTTCTTGGTGTTGTGAAGCAGGTTTAAGCTAGGCTGCAGCTAACGTCTCTAAGCTACTTATTCTCTTGAGAAGTGTTGGAAAGATTCTCTAGGGACTTCTGCAATGGCAAAAATTCCAGATGACACCACACTACGCCAAAACTTCAAAAAGCTACACTTTTAAAATCTAAGTTATGATTTAGCACCAAATTGTACGCAGGTGGCTTTATCTTCAGAAGATTCCCAGTGGTCTAGTTGGATATCATCTCCTCAGAGAAGTACCAGCTATTGAAAAGTCAAGCTCAGTTATCAGGAATAGCATCTGAGACAGAACCTATAATTATTACCCTCTAATTAACTGTACATCTTAGATATTCCACTATAATATCTAGCACTTAGGTAGTTTCTTATGAGTGACAATTTTTCAGTAGCAGCAAGTAATACTTGAAGCCTAACTATGCATTGCTCTGCAATTTGCTGAATTATATACACTGGATGACTGAGTATTAAAAGGCTTATCAATTTAGTAGTCATTTAGTAGATTGTAGTAGATTTAGTAGAACTTGACATTCACTTCAGCCCTCTATTTCCCTACTGGTCTATAAAAAAAGATCTTGCTTTGTCAGATGATTATGCCTTTGTATTTGTGTCACTTGTTTCCTGTGGAAGTTCCTACAGTGTGTAGAAAATCAGGGAGTTAACTCAACCAAAGGTAATAAGCACACCTTTAAAAGATACTCTTCTCAATTCCCATCATCCATAAATGCAGACACTGAAAGCTGCTTTCTCTTTGCAGTAGAGGCAGGTAGGAGAAATAGCATATCCAATTAAAAGAACAGGGGACCATTTAGGCAACAAGAATCAGGGACCTTTTTGATGAAATTGTCTACTATATTACCAAAGCTAAGGCAGCAAACAGATTTACACCAACAGATGATTATCAGACATGAGTTAGAATTTTTTACCCAGACCATCTGTTACAAGGTCTTTAAGCTTAAAATTTCCTGGGGTTCTTTAATGACCAACAGTCAGCGTATTCACAGGTTTTATGCCTACTCCAAAAGACATTGTGGATTTTGTAGAATATGGATACTCCAAACCTCATGCTGAGCTGTTGATTCATTACAGATTTGGCAGAGTACTGATGTTTTTCACTGAATAACCAGCAAATTTTCTTCAAGCAATCTAACATTTCCTAGGATGTCTACTGTCCAAATACTTACCTATTTTATTAAAAGATCTCTGATCACTTTCTGAGTTCTGCAGATGAAGACATGTCAAGTGTAACTCATGAACAAAAAACACGCATAAACAGTTCAGTTCCAAACACTAAAAAGCAGAGTAGAACCTTGTCTTTAGACCTACTGGGAGGTTGTTGAATAGGTACTATAATTTTATACTAGTGGCGGCATTTCACTGCTCAGGGTGTTTTCCATGTCAAGTTCTATGACAGATTTGAGCTGCTGCACAGAAAAAATTTGAAGTACACTTAATGTCATACAAAAAGAGTTATTATGACTCTGGAGTATCATGTCTTCCACACAGCACAACCATAATATCCTGTGTCAGACTCTTAGAGATAATTATGATGAAGTGGACAGATTATCTTTCCACCCAGAATGCCTGTGTTAATTTGCAAATCTGAGGAATCAGCTTTAAGTTATTGTAACATTACTTACAGGTAACTAGCACACCCCCTCCCCCAGTTTATTTTAGACTCAGGACACTGAGTTCAAAACTCCACAAGGATTTGGTATTTTACAAATTCTGGTAACCCAGATGAGTCATCGGGATGGTTGCAAATGGAGAGCAGGCATTGTAAATGCTCTGTGAACTGATTTGATTAGGTCAGTATAAAAGCATCCCTGCAATCTGAAGGCTTGTTCATGACTCGTACCAAATGGATCAACGGTGTCAGTTCAGTGCTTGGTAGAAACATGTCCAGTTCCACTGTCATGGTGCTTATGGTTCATCTCGTGAGTGAATTTTACTTCTGCCTGAAAAGAATCAGCCTGTCTGCAGACATGACACCCCTTTTGTACTCAGTCATTGGCAGCCGATGAACAGAACTCTCATGGATCTTTTAATTTTCTCTCCAACATGTAGTATAGATATTTTTATTGGAAGAGAGTTGAATCCAGTCTAGCGAAATTTTTTTTTTTTTTAATTTAATAAGGCATGGATGGGAGGCATCAGATCATATAATGGGAAGAATGGCCTTTCCCCTTTTACCACCACCCCCCCCCAGCTGTGCGATCTGACACTGAGGCTGAGACAAGTAGTTTATGTGCCTTCCATCATTCTGTGTAACCCTCTGAAAACACATGGAAGCTTGAGAGAAAACAATTAAGAAGAAGCCTGTGCCCAGAAGAAAAACTCAGTACAAGGAAGAGTTCAAAGACTTCAGGACACTGGAACAAGCTAAATTACTTGAGGATTGTCATGGCCAATCCAGCTGTCTTGTCACTGACACAACATCTGAATTGGCAACATCTGGTTAACCGATCAGCAATCTCAACAAGGAAGATTATTACCCAGCAAACACAAAGATGGTTCATTTTCTCACACACAGCAGGATGTTTGTGGCATATCAGCAAAGTAGTAAGTCAGTACAACTCCTATCAATGCTATATCTACTTTTAGAATAGGGATTACTTTCTAGGTCTATCATCCACACCTTTGTGTTTAGGTCACACAGATTCTCTGGCCCATAAAGGAAAGAGCCATGTCCCTTGTATCTTACTGATGAATCCTCAGTGAATTTAATGGGGCAGAGCCTTGCTGGTGTTAAATCAACACAGCAAGATGACTCTGCACTAAAGAAAGTGCTCTGATGTGTACGACAATGTGGATGAGTAGGGAGGAGAGAGGAGGAGACATTGGAAAAAAGTGCCCCAAATAGTATAATTTTTTTAGAATATTGACTGGTACCTGTTTTTCTCCCTAATGATTTCTTAATTTTCTTGACACTTTTCATGGAGACAGAAAGGGAGATAGAAAGCACTTACGTGCTCTTTTCTGTATGCAAGGAGCAGTTTTCTGGAAGGCCATTAGGACAGCACATGGCAGCGTGAGCATCCTGTGTTAATTTAAAAGCTCAGCTGGTGATCTCGAGGCAAACTTAAGGCCACTTCAAATAAAGTGTGAGCATGTGTATTTGTACAGTGAAAAAAGTCAAGGGTTTGTGTCAACAACATTTCGCTTGATAGACCCTGAACAACCTAAGTACTGTGACCAGTCCCTATTGTGCCTTTAATTTCCTTGCTTTCTGTTTTCTTAGGAGAATTTTTCTTTTATTGAATATTATTTTTCAGTTCTAATTTTCAAAGGCCCTCACTGTGAGGAGCTTTTCTCTGCTAACACACTTGTGGGGGGCCTTTGGCTTTCATTTAACATTCCAGCTGGGTTTCTGGGGCATCACTTTAAGGGCAGAATTCCTCCGGGAGTAACAAATAATCCATTTTGTTCCCTTTAACATTTGTTATATGCTTCCTTACTTTCAACCAGGCAGACACATTTAGTAACCATCACTGGCTACTCTGTCAGCCACTCCTCCACTCCCCCACTTCCAAACACAGAAAGTACAAAAAACAGACTTAACTTCAGAGGTGGCAGTGGTGGGGGAGAACAACACGCAGAACGGTCAAGCCTGTTATTGCCAAAACACAAGAATTCAAACTAGTGCTCAATGAAAATAAACAGACTGTTGAAAAAGAAGGTGAAAAGTGAATCAAAGTTCTGCTGCCTCAGGGAAAATAATCACACCATTTGCTTCATCATCTAAGCCTCTCCCCAGGACAGCATTGAGGCAGGTATGTTCATCCTTACTGAGAAAAGTACCTAAACATATGCTTAGAGGTCAGCACACATGTAACTTCACGAAAGGATTTGTTTGAACTGGGGTCATACATTGCCTGTTAAGATAAAACTATAAACATTTTTACTATTTAATCACTTTTTCTCTAGCCTTCTAAGGAGACAAAGCCCTCTTTGACTCTTAATTTCTCCTATTTGTTGCTTATTCTGGTTATCTATGGAAAACTCATCTATGTGCCTGACTGTCCTCCTCCCCATACCACAAAGAAGCTTCAGATGTCTAACCTGCCAATGTAATTCCGCTGTCTGACTGACAGTTTCCCTTTGCGAGCACCAAGAGTAACCCAAGTGTGGTTGCTGAAGGGGGAGGCAGTGTAAAAACAATAGAAAACCATGTAAAACAACTGTAAATACAAGCTCCAAACTCTCTTTACCACTTTTACCCCGTGTAATCACTCGCACCACCATCTCATTAAATGCACAGACTTAACTCTGCTTCTGCGAGCTCTGCTCTGAATCATTTTGCAGAGATGCAAGTGACAAAATAAGCTACAAGGCTGTGAAAAAAATAATAATCAAGAAGTCTTGGTCTATTCCTGTTACCTGCTGCACATTACTCTTCCTTGGCAGAAGCACTCTGATTTACTGCTGGAAAAGCAGCACATGTGACTGGCAGGAGGTCACCCCTCTTCAGCTGGTGGTGCAGCCTCCTCTACAAACCTCTGTGGAAGCAGAAATCTATGCTCAAAGGATGGGAGAATGCCCTTTGCTATGTGGAGCTGAAGTAAGAATTTGAGGTAAGTTGGTTAGTGTGCAGCTGACACTCAACAGATGCTTCAAGAGCATTGCATTTATTTGCAGAGTGATAACAGGCTTTGGGCAGATTTACCTGTGTTTCACTACTCTGATGTCTTTAGACACACGTTCACATCCTGCTCACGGGTGACACAGCTCTGGCAAGTCTGATGAGAGGTTGCATTTGTGTGGAATGTGTGATGATGGCATGAAGGGCATAAGGGTGTGGTAGGACAAGGTGCCATTCTTCCACATTTCCTGAGCTACATCTTCTTTTTCTATCTGGAAATTCTGAGGTAAAGAAGATGGAGGGCAATTTTTTTTGTGTGTTTTTTGGACACCTATTAATGTTTGATAAACATCTGGAAGCATGGGCCTCCCCTGACTTGCGCATATGAGCAGATCAGATTGGCTCTAAAGGCTCACACAGTCAGATTAACATGTCCATGCCCAGTGAGATGTACCCAGTGGACCCAGAAGTTCACCAGTGGTGTGGAAAGAGAGAAAAGTTTTGTATTAGTCTCCAGGAAAACAAAAAAACCTGAAAATATTTTGGCTGTTGTGTTAGAAGAGACACTGTGCTTGCTAAGCCTCTGTCAAAGCAGTGCAGCAGGGCAGCCCCGGGAAGCAAGGAATATTGCTCCTCTTGCTTTGGAGAGCCAAGTTCTGTGAGCTTTTGCTTCCTGATGGTCTTTCTGCAGCAACCCTTAATAACAGATTTCTGCTGCTTTCACATCATGCTATACACAGAAACGTGGTTTATTTGAGATCAGTTGAATCACAGTTTATATTGGCTCTATCAACATCAGGTATAAGTTTTTAACATCCACGTGTGGGTGTCTGACCTGAAAGCAATGAAAAAAGAAACAAGAAAAGCCTACCTGCATCATCAAGTTGGTGTGCAAAAATAAAACCAGTAGGTAGGGAACATTGCTCATGCGGGATGATCACAAAAACATGCCAGCATCAAGTGCTGTGTTGTGCTGATGTCCCTAACAAACATGCTGTCAGTGGACACAGCTGAAGAACTGTATTTTCTCGGTTTTCCTCAAGCTTTGGCTTGTACTACCAAAAAAAACCCAAAAAACAAACAACAAACCAAAACCCAACAAACAAACAAACAAAAAATCCAAAACAAAACCCCAAACACACACACACAAAAATCACAACAAAATACCCCACTTCATTGAGTGTAGGGTATATTTGAGTCTGAAAAGCCTGCCTTCTAGAACACCCTCCAACTGAAGCAAAATCATAAATCCTCTAAATCCATTTCACTTCATGGAGCCCAAACGCCTTCAAGGAACCATTTGATATTTGTGGCATTTAGCTGACAAGTGTTGTAAACAAATACTGAAATGAAGATGAGGTAATTTTAAACAAAATATGTTGCTAATCACCACCCCTCCAACAAAGTCATCTTGAGTTCATCTTATTTGTATAAAATCTTACCCAAATTTATTTGAAAGTTTTGTGTACCCATCCAAGAACAGCTGCCCAGAAATGGTGGGCAGGATACTCATCTTTGGACAGGGCTTCCACATCTCCTTCTCAGAGCATAGACTTTGAAAAACTAGGATAAAGGCAGTGATCTTACTTGGCATAAAATATCAGGTGAGCTGGTCTTTGGGTTTTTTCTTAATTTTTTAATCAGGTTGTTTTTATTTCCCTGCTTTCCCCTTAAAGCCTTGCTTTGTTGCTGTCTGAGCTAGGAATCCACAAAGTCTTCTCATCTACACTGCATTTCAGAAAGTAACTCTTTCTTCTTTCATGACACAAAGCCTTTAAGTTTTTCCCTGGGAACCATATTTGTAGCAGATACCTTGGCAACAGACAGTGCCTTGGTCTGATCCTTATAAGGCTTTAATCAGAATGATTTTTGAAAACATGGATTAAGCTCCATCTATGCTATAAAGAAACCATTTTTCATTAAGCCATTTTCAACAAAAACTGCATTCACACAGGACACTAAATCATGCAAACAGAATATAAATCACTTAGAGGTTCTATAAATCATGTTGGTCACTGATAAAAAAAAAAGAAAAAGAAAAAGATTAAAGTATTCATTTAAAAAATGAACTAAACAAAATAAAAAAGCACTTCCTGCATTTCCACTGCCCAGTGCAGCCTCATTTAACTGGGTTGAAACCTATGTAAGGCAGGAGGTTGGTGTTCAAAACTGAGGTAAAAACTGCTAGAAGTGGTCAGGAATTTTTGGACTAAAAGTTTCTTCTCTCTCTCCACATACAATTTTTGGACTAAAAGTTTCTTCTCTGTCCACATACAACCCAGTCATCTGTCAAAACTGAAACTGATTGATAGCAATGATTTGATCTCAACAAGTTTCTCAGCTTTAAAAAAATACAGAAGGACCATTGAATGATGAAGGACGGCTGTTTTGACATTTTTGAAAGTGAAAAGTTTTGTTTTCTAATTGAAGGAAACAAGCAAAAATCCCACATTCTTTTTGTTCCAAAAAGAGGTAACTGCTTAGAAAGGTCACAATCAAAATAAACTCTTTGAACATTATTAAAGTAAAATATTTAGTTTGGCCCCATCTTGATTTTATTTTGAAGATTTTCATCCAAGTTTTAAAAGGACCTTTCATCCCTGGTGGGGCACTGGAATTCTTGAAAACCCTGACAGGGTGAGGAAGCTCATTCCCATCCAGGTTCAGTAGTTCCCCGTCTTGTTCCAATTTCACTGGAGGGGTGCTCAAGGCCTTCTGTTTCTTGACTTGCTTTAGGATGGCTGAAAAGTAGAAAGGAGGTTACTTGGAGGTTTTAATTCTCAAGAGACCAGAGACATACAGGTTTCATATCCCAGAATCATATCCTTAGTTTCAATCAACCAGCTGGTCTGGTCTTGGGATGAGGGTTTATCTTAGAGCTATGACATCCTGGCACAAGTGTCTGCTCTGCTAACAAAGTAGATTTGAACTAACAAATGCAAATTTGAACTAAATCGACTACAGTGCTACCTGTGTTGGTCACTGTTTGGCTAAGCTGGTGGTTTTATTTTTTTCCCATTAATGTATATTCCGAGTCCATTTTAAAGAGAAACTAACAAGTCAGCCATTGATTTAGCATGGGGCCCATTAGCAGCAGGCATTTAAAACTGCAGACCATTTACTTTACCTGTATCAACCAGCCCTGCTGGTATCAATCACCATAACATCACAGACATCAGCAGGACTGCACAGATTTATATGATCTGAGGGTCTGCCTTCTTACCTTTACCGAGGTATTTGCAGTAATTCAGCCTTGATTCCGAGAGCGGTTACTTGCAGCTGGACACCCTTGTAGAGCCCCAGTGAAATAAAATTAGGTGAAGCAATTTCTAAGGCAATTTAAGGCCATTAACATGACAAAAAGTGATTAACATTGTTTGTGTGACTGACTGCCCTGGCTGAGCACTGTTTGGTTAAAAATGACTTAGTCAAAAATGCTTTTACATGTAGAAGGGTGAGGACTTAATCTATGCTTTCAAAAACACTGATTTTAGCCAAATATGGAGGGTAAGATACAGACACTCTGCTCACTACCAAAGTAGTGTCCCAAGGTATTCCTCTAAGAAGAAACACAGGTCTAATTTCAGGTCTAGCTCTGAAACCACCCATAAAATGTGATCTAGTGTCAGAGCATTCCTAAGAAAAACCCTCCATTTCTGCTGTGAACTTTCATTCTTATGGAAGGCAGTTTGCAATATAGAAGCAGACCCACATCCAACAATTTGTGGAATCTCTGCAGCATACCACAAATTTCCCCCTTCTCTGCTCCAGTGGTCTGCCCTCCTCTGCTTTTCCAAAGTGAGGAAACTTTCTTTGAAACATATTTACATTAATCATAGGAACACAGAATCACAGAATATTCTGAGTTGGAAGGGATCCATGAGGATCATTGAATCCAACTGTTAAGTGAATGGCCCATATGGGGATTGAACCCACGACCTTGTCTCCCTACCAAAGACAAAGAAAATGCCTTAAGTATCAGAGGCAATATTTGCAATGCTCTCCAATCCAAGTACTGTTTTCTGACAATGTTCCTCTGTCACTGTTTCTTAAATAGGTTCAAGAGGGGTGTGCAGAAGAACCCTTGGAAAGCTGCTTTTAATTGCTTAGGTTGTGTACTGAACTAAAAACCATCTAATTCAACAATTCTCTGGCCGAGATTTGTTTGCTCCCACTGCCAGATGCAACTTAGTGGCACCTGCTCACCTTCTGATTTGGAACTGAGCTGGCAACACCTGTTCTGATTTAATTTGATGAAGGTAAATCACTGCACGTCCCCTAGCAGCAAGGATCCATTATCTGTAACTACATTATCTGCAGCACACTAAACATTTGCTCTGAACACACTTACAGGAAGATAAGCAAAATAATAGGAAGCATCTCAGGAAGCAGTTGCCAATCTACATTTCTCCCTCTCTAGGAACACCTAGCTGTGCGGGTGGAAGGGAGGAAAAGTGAGTTTACCATCAGGATTTAAAACCTGTAGATGAATGCAGATGATGAAACTGCATTAATGGATGAGGACTTATAGATCTACTCAAGAGGACATCCACAGGAGTTGGAGGACTTATTTTGGACTGCAAGAAAAAAAATACTCTTAATGATTGCAGTTGTAAGAGAGAGCTGGTGAGGTTTGCAAAGGTGGGATTTCTAGCCAGAGCTGCATAAATAGAAACAGGAAGTGGGTTCTGGGCTTTGTGGGGCACTGAGCTGTGTAGCTTGCTGCTTTTGCATCACCAGGTTGCAGGACCATTGTGATCTCCTGGCTGTTGCTGGGATTTTTGTTGGGATTTGAGGAATTCATAAAATGCCTTTTTGGTAGTATAAGAAAATAGATCCCAAAGGTCCTCTGAAAGGAAGTGCAGACTGCATGTGAAGAGCACAGGCACAACTTTAGAAGAGATTTCCTTTTTGAGTCTCCCAAAGTCTGCAACAACACACAGCCAATGCATTAATAAGCAGAGTAGGGATTGCCTCCTCCTAACTAAGCCCATTTCCCAACCGCTAACTACTCAGTGCACTGCTGCTTTTTCTTTTTCTCACATCTCCTAGCCCCAGGAATGCTCAAGTCCTTTTCAGAGCCAAGTACCTCACAGCTGTCCTCACCAGCAAACTTTGCCTCATAGTCTGTTTTGAAACCCCATCCCAAGATCAGACAACAGACCTAAAAAGTACAGAGCAGAGATGTCCATCAGAGACATGCCTCTCTGGGGAGCTCAGTATAGCATCCAAGGACATGCTCCACTTCTGGCCCTTATCACCATCCCTAGACATTAATTTCCACTCCTGTTTCCACACCAGCCTCAAAGCCACTCATCTGCATCAGGACATACAGGAGACAGTGACATTTTGTTTGCTCTTCCCATTTGACTCAGCCACCATGCTCTTTTTTTTTTTTTTTTTTTTTTTTTTTTTTTTTTTTTTGGCTAAATGTTGCAAAGCTCAACAGTGAAATTGCAACTAAACATAGCTCACCTAAGGGGAGAACTAGTTAAGGAGAGGAAAAGCTTGCATCAGCTTTTGCTCAGGCACAGCAGCTGACATATGGCACAATGCAACAACCACCAAAAGCCAGAGCTATTTGGCAGTGACCTACACACCTGCTGGAGTATGAAGTGGGGCCTTAGGGCACAGTTCAAACTGAGCTAGTCTGAATGAGAAAAAGCAAATTCACCGTTCTTCCTTACGGTGCATCCATCTGTGGCACAGCTAATATTGGGAGTGGGGTCATACCTATTATAACACCCTATGTTATATAACAGAACTACAGAATTGTACTGTGGGATTTTCTAATGCTGGATTAAGTTCACTTTGTGCTCAAGTGAAAAAGTTTGGTTTTTTCTTTTTTGTTGTTGTTGTTTTGGTTTGGTTTGTGGGTTTTTTTGTTTGTTTTTTTGATTGTTGTTGGTTCTGTTTGCTTGGTTTTCTTTTGTTTTTATTTTTTAAAAAATTTATTTTATTAATATTTCCGGCTAACTAGTAGTCCAAAGATTCATTCATCCTGGGCTCCCACAAAAGTCAAACCCAAACACTTTGTTTTATGTTTCTAGCAAGAAATGTCACTTACACAAAACCTTCCCCAAAGAAACACCAAACCGAAACAGCGAGTTTGGGAAGTGGGAGTAGAAAGACAAATTTTAGTTGCAAAGGAATGAGGATTAGGATTTAGCAGTGGCTTGAAGGTGCAGAGTTAAGGAGTGAAAAAATCAAGGTAATGCATCTGAGCAGCATGGAAGAGGATTATGAATAAGGAACATATTTTTGCCACAAAGAATTTAAGTGACTGCCAACAGTATCTGGAAAGGCTGACACTAGGGAGGCAGGCAGAGGTGGGAAAGTAATTTGAAATGCATTGCCATAGAGATCTGAGATGCAGTGATGAAGCGATAACACAAAGTGGATGCGAGTGAAGGGCTGTTGCAATACCAATGGAGAGCAAGAGGAAAGGATTGCCACTAAAGAGGAGGAGTGGAGGGAAGGATAGGCTGAAAAAAGGGGAAAAGGCTGAAGGAGGACAGAGATTTGAGAAGCAAAAGGTATCTGTTAGTACTGAAACTGGTTAAGAAGTTCAAGGATGAAATAACCTAAACAGGTTGACCTCAGAGCACAGGGAGCTGCTTTACCCTGCCTTGTATTAACAGGAGATATAATTCTGTCACAAGCTTTTCATCACAAAAGGGTTGATACTGTAACATATATTTTCCAATTATCATGTATGATTGAATGACAAGTAACACTTCCCTTCCATGCTGAAATCAGTAGTCAGAGTGTTACTCCATTCTTCTCTGAAATTGTAGTTCTCTTTCTCATGCAATTCATTTGACTAGCTTGTGATTTCTCCAGGGTGTTTTGGGTTTTTTTTCTTCCTTTCTTCTTTATTTGGAAAAAAAGGCCACTGACTTTGGCATCGTGACTTGAGTTGGTTCCTCTTCTCTCCGAAAGTCTTGCACTATTTCCCTGAGACACCAGTTCATACTGGGAAACACATACTGACTCAAAGAAGGATAAGACAGCAGCTGAGGAAGCACAGGAAGCCATCAGGAACTTCACAGGGTAAGTCCTAGAAGCAGAGTGAGTTAAGTAGAGTAGCTTCTTTTGATAGCATCTAGTCACTTGAAAGATGCAGAAATTTCCAGCATTGGGAACAATGGGTTCCTAAAGGTGAACAATTCATAGCAGACAGGAAGAATTCAGGAATAAGAGAATAATTTCCTTGGGGAGATGTTTTCAGTGAAATCAGTCCAGCTTCATAAACCCCAGGAAGCTGTTTTTTTCTGCAACAAATATCTGTCACACCAAATTGGTCAGAGCTAAGACCAAGTAAGAAGTTTCACTGCTAGGAGAAATAAGCTATGTTGAGAAGTCAGCTTACTTTTAGGCCTCAAAGGACAGCAAAAAAAAAAAAAAAACAAACAAAAAAAACTTAGTGGTGAACTTGGACAATACATTATGTTTTTGGCCTAATTCAGGAAGACCCAAGTCAGGTTTCAGGCCATTTTTGTTTGTAAGCCCTGCAATTTGGAAGTCAACAAAAAGAAAAGAGAACAAAGATTCTGCCATCTGATGGAAAGAGAGAAGAAAACCCAGAGGACTAACAAGTAAGGGTCACTGGTCACCATGTAAAACCCAACTCTAAAATGTGAAAGCTCATGGTCACTTCAGAGCACCGTGCAGAAAATCCCTGGAATAATCCATGGAAGAAGGGTGTGCTCATCCTCATTTCTCTGCCTTACATATGCACGAATATGTACACTAATACAGGTTTGTATATATACACACCCCTGGGATCAAAACAAGTACAAATGGTAGCAAACCCTTAATTCTTCAATGCAGAAGAGTTGTCCATGTGCAATGTTGAGCTACAGCGCCTGTCAGTGAAGTGCTGTTCAGACAGTGAGACCTTATAAATAACATTGTCTGCTGCAGAGGGCCTTAGGGAAGAGCCCATCACTCAGGAGTGCAGAGCCACTGCTTTTATCAATAACACCAAACACTCAGAGAGGACAGAGTGTTTCCCTGTCCTTCTCAGAGATGTATGAAGGTGAGCAACCACCGTATCACTTCACAGAGGTGGAATTACTCGCAAATGTTACCGCATAGGAAATTGCTGGTATATCTGGATAAGAGGCAAGTCTAATTCACTAGGTCGTTTTCTATGCATCCATCAGCCTTTCCCTCGTGAGTTTATAAAAACAAATATGATGCAGAGTCTGCAACACCACCCCAGTGTTCTCAGTGATTACAAAAAGGGGGTACATATTTTCATTTCGTTACAGTCTGTTTTCTTCAGTGATGCTGGGACATTGGGTACAAGACTATTGTGCTGACACCTTCTCCAAAACAAACACTTGAAAGACCCTGGAAAAGCTGCAATGGAAGTGTCTTATGGAAGACTATGATATCGCATATTATAAATACATAATTTCATAGTAATCACATATATTACATAATAAAAATCCCTTCCACATAAGGTAAAGAAAGTTATTCCTGTTATCAAGTGCTGAAATCTGATTTGATTTTTTACAACACAGTACTCTCCAGAGTGAGTGAAATTGGTTTGGCTTTCTACAGAATACAATTATAGGCTTCAAGCAAAAGAGTCTGACAAAGGATTCAACAGTATGTCTTTGTAAATTATACTCTGAGGTTTGCATTCTTCCCTCTATTTGATGGAGTGAGGGGGAAGAGGCAATTGCATAGAATGGGCCTCAAAGAAAACATTTTCTGTTAAAAAAAAACAAGGCAAGAAAGAGTTGCATATGATTCAGAGACCAGGTACACATAGAGCTGAAAAGCGTCAGGCTAAAAATTGGAGAGATTTAGGGAACTGCAAGAGAATGATCCAGCTATTTTTTGTGGGCTCCAGCCAGCATGGTAAAATGCACTCTGGAGATGAGAGTGCATGTGTCTGCTTCCTAATGACTGTATTTGATTCTGCAGCTGATAGAATAGAAACAGATGCAGCCACCAAGTAGCTGGGCCACTGTACAAGCTGACAGAATTTACAGTATTACTATATCTAAATAGAGAAGTCTTCTCATTCAGCATAATCATAATTTTCTTGATTGTGCTATCACTATCCAGGTTTTTCTTACTGTTTTTACTTCTTTTAATTTTCCTCACTCTTCTCTGCCCCAGCCTGACCTGGCTATGTTTGGAAAATGAACACCTCTAAATCTTCTTTTGCATTTATACCATGAAGCCTAACAGGCATCTTCATTAAAAATCTAAGATGCCATTAAACTATTGTTTCTCATGTTGCCAATTGCAACGTGGAACACGAAATGTATTATTGCATTACTTAGTTTTTCATTTAATTTCCCTGTGGCAAGTGGGAGGGGATAGGGAAGCAAGGAAAGCCACCAAATCAATAAACAAAAGCTTTTTTTTTTTAAACTGGGTGGTCTTCTGATACTGCTTCATGTATTTAGCGATGTGTTCTCTCCAGCCTTCTAATACTGATTGTGTAGAAATTATATCCTCATCATCCAAATGATCTATTTTATTCTCTAGCCATAAATTATTGTTCCATCAGATGCAACCCTCCGTTAGATATGTCTCAACCTTTACACTTCACATCCCCAGCCTTTATCAATGCTATTCTAAAGGGCAGGCATATTCAGTTTAATAGTCTTTTTACTTTTCCCTTCATTTTTCTGTCTTCTGTGACTTAAACAATCAATCTTCTCCCTTTTCTCCCACTTTTTTACTTGAGAACTATTTTTATTCTTGCTCCATCCTGTGTCTACTTCGTCTCTAACAACCTGTCAGCAAATAGCATTTTCTGTGTTGACACAGCTCTTTCTCTTCTAATGGCAGACCAAAGGCACTAGCTCTGACTTAGCTCTGCCCTGGAGTCAGGGGAAGGGGATTGCCTCCATGGTAGTGACCAGAGATAAACTGTTCAGAGGAACTGAGACTGCTGCTCTTTCACTAGCGCTTCAGAATGTCACCCTGGATCCCAGCTACTTTATCCACAGAGCTATCCCTGCATTTGTGTGTCCATCAGCTGGTTAGAACGACACTGCAGAATGACAGGTTAGGATGACTTCTCCAGCATGACAGTAACACCTCCCCCTTCTGATACTTGCTTTCACATACACAAATTTAATTTGTCTCACAAATGCCCCTGTGAACAGGGAACTCTTGCTGCTGATCCTAAGAAGTAGGATCCTGAGCTATTCCCCAGTTTAAAGCCTATCATGATACAAGTGGCAGAGGAAAGCTGAGGTCCTTGCAGCTTGCTGGAAATGAGACAATGCTCACCCATAATCCCACCTCCCCTCTCCTCCTGGCCTTATGCACAAAATGACACATAGAGAAACCACTCAGGGCTCCGAAATGCTGAATGGCTCTTCCTGCTCTGGTCACCTTCACTCTGTGTCATGGTGAGCCAGTGCAGCACTGAGTGATGGAGAGCTTTTTCTTTCATAAGAGTGTATCGAAGACACTGCTCAGATAAAAAGTTGAGAAATATGAATTCACCCCCTCCCTCTTTTGTTTGTACTTTCTTCCCCCAACAAAAAAGGGTCATTTTTGCAGCCTCTGCAGTCAGTAGGGATTTTATTGTGGAGCTCATCAGTCACAGTATGGCTTATAAATACAAAATGCCAGCACAGATCTGTCAAGTCTCTTCCTTGCTGCATGACACTTACCTCTCTGTTCCCTCCCTGCCAATCCCCTGCCTTTTCCACTCTCCTGTGTCTCCAGGCCAGCAATTCACTCACTGCCAGTGCTGTGCCAAAGCACTTCTCCAAGTGCAGCTTCCCTCAGCACCAGCTTTGCCTGGTATCACCCTGACTATCCTGCCATCCCCTGTGGAAGGGGCATTAGGAGGGGGTCACACCACCCAGCACATACTGCTGGAGGCAGGGAGGGGGAGGAATTGATCCCAGAGGACTCCTCAGGCTGCATCCCACCCTCTGGGTAACAAAAGATATGTCAGGCTTCCTGTAAGTTAAATCTATACAATGTATTTCAATACCCACAATGATGCCCCATGACAAGGACTGGCTGCCTCCTAGTCCCAGGCCTCAGTCTATAGGACAAAAGAAGGGGACTGTGGTACTCCACATGGGCAAGGCTGCCCTACACATTCCATGCCAGGAAGTCATCAGACGTCAGATCAAAGCCTGTTGAGGACCACCTCTTCCAGAACACTATTAATTTGTGCTTCAGAGTGCTCCAGAGGAGGGTGTTTTCAGCTCCACAATACATTACAGAACTTTATTTTAGTTGAACAATGGTTGTTTCCATGAGTGGGTGCAACCTGGGTGAGAGTATGGAAATTCCTCCACCAGCCTCTGCTCTGCTGGGTCATGTCACAGACCATGGAGTGGGATGCAGTGCTATGAAGAGGGAGAATGACCCCTTGCTTGGCTGTTGTGTGGCTGCACAGCCTACATCTGTCTGGCTTCCCACACCAGGGAACAAGCAGCAGTGAGAAGCCTCTCCCCATATTTGCACAAGCGCTGTTGAAGGAGGCAGTGGCTAAATAGAGTGCCTGAAGCTCTCACAGTTTACTCTTTTCTACCACTTTTTCTCTTCTCTTACCCAGATAAACCTACACCTGATTTATGCAAAACTAGAAAAGCACAGAAGTCAAAATGCAATAGCACAGGCAGGTTTTTCTCAGAGGATCCTCCTGGTTCTTTGGAAACCTATAGTTTATGTAAAAACCCCACTCTCTCACTGTCCACCTTCCTAGATCAAATGTCACAAAGTTTCAATTTATTTCCAAACTCATTTTTCTGTGTAAGCCCATCTTGCTGAGGTCCTTTTGTACAGAAAGCACTTCTTTTAAACACCTGATCACAGCCACTCCAAGCCAAAGTGGGGTCCTCTGTAACTGGAAATCTGGAAAGGGCCAACAGTTACTACGTGTGATTCCCTCTGACCCACTCCTGTGTTACGCTAGTTTACACAGAAAATGTACATGCCAAGGAGAGGGGATGTCAGGTAACATAGAAGTGGTTACACAGCAGGTTAAAAAGGCAAATGTGCTCCTGCTGATGAGCATATATACAACATGGAGAGGTCACTGACTTCTAAAGGGGACAAGTAAAGCTGGCTGAACAATCAGAGTGTATCTTGGGAAACTTCCCAGAAGTTTCACTCATGTTCCACTCATCTCAGACCCTTAGCAAATCTAACTTGACGGTTTCCAAAAATACATTTCTACTGTGTTCTCCTTAAGGCAAGATATTACTGACAATAGATTTCACATGGAAAAAATAAAGTTCTACTTTTCTGTCCCATTGCCATTCAGTTCAGATTCCTCCACTTCCCAGGGGATGCAAACAGCTCCTCTTCCTCCAGGAATATCTGAACTGAAAAGCTCTCTTGTCTCACCACAGGCTCTAGGTAATGATCCCACCCTCACCAACTTCAAAAGCTTCTGCTTATGACTTCTAAAATGAGAAGCTGTTTTTCATGTTTAAGGGTAAAAAATCTATATTTTTCTGTAAAAGCAAAGATATGTAGCCACCATTTGGTAATTACATGACTCTGCAAATAAATTCATGAAACTAAATCTGTCTGGATTCCCAAGCCATGCATAAAATGATGGCCTAAAACTGACTGCAAAAGTTTCCAAGATCAGAGAAAGCATATTTCTCTTATTCTTATTTGGACCTCCATGTATACATTAGTAAAAGATTAGCTTATACATCATACATCATGTTTGATTTCTTTTACAAAAAGAAAAAAACTCAAATCATTTAAATATTTTCTCATCTGTTAAAGGGCATTTCTTTTTATAGTGCAAATAATTAAGTATTGAAGATGTAGTGATCTATTTGATATAGAGAGAATAAAAGATTTGAAGAATTTTAAATAAGAAAAATAAACACTATAAGAACAGACTTCTGCACACTTTTAAAATTTTTGAAATTTAAGGCTGATATTTTAGTCCTATCCCTACAAAGTCTTCCAATTAATAGATATGCATATTTATGTAATTTAAATTAGCTATTTTCAGTCTCTCATATTATTCTATGAATATAAGAGAAACTTATGAAAGAGGGGGGATTAAAATTATGAAAATAAGACTCAGAATCACAGAATCATAGAACTGGTAGGGTTATCTCTGGAGATCATTTAGTTCAGCCCCCCACCAAGGCAGGGTCATGTAGAGCAGGTATCACAGGGACTCGCCCAGGTGGGTTTTGAATGTCTCCAGAGAGGGAGACTCCATGACCTCCCTGGGCAGCTGTTCCAGTGCTCCACCATCCTCAGTGTAAAGAAGTTCTTCACGTTGAGGTGAAAACTCTTGTGTCCTGTCACTGGGCACCACCTAAAAGAATCTGGCACCATCCTCTTAGCACTCACCTTTGGGATATTTATATGCATTAATGAGATCCCCTCTCAGTCTTCTCTACTCCAGACTAAACAGGCCCAGCTCCCACAGTCTCTCCTTTAAGAGAGATGCTCCAGACTCCTCATCATCTTTGTGGCCTCCACTGGACTCTCTCCCGTAGTACCTTGTCTTTCTTGTACTCAGATGTGAAGTTTCTTCCTTAGTTCATATAAAGGGCTAAGGCAAGTAAAATTTTGTCAGATTATAGTGCACTGCATTTCTTCCTAGTTCAGTAACAATACAAAAGTGATTTGATGAAAAAAGACAATTTTATCTACAGCTCCTTTGTAACTTCACATTTTTTTGGTTGTAATATAAAGGGGACTTGGACGTAACAGAAATGTAGTGAGGGACAAAAAAGCAGAATTTAGTATGTACAGGTACCTGTTACAGCCATCAATTCAACCAATCCCTTAAACAAGCCTATTTTCAGCACTGGCTGAAGCCCTATGGTGCTTAAGCATGTGTTTAACATTTTACTGCATTAAAACTAAGACTAAACAGTAACAACTTTGTTTTAGTTTGGTTTGTTGCTGTTAATATTGATAAATATACTTGTTGTTGCCTTTGGTAACTGTGTGTGTTGCACTGTGGTCTTAAAAATTACTCCAAACTAAGAAATCTCACTGAAGTGCATTAGTATGTGCTTCTTAAATGGAGCTACATAAATATCCTGATCCTTGTTAACTTCCTCAACAACACTGCTCACTTGCACTTTTAGCTGCCATTTTGCCAACTTCTTCCCACACCTTCTCCTCAAAACCTCCTTGAGATGCTTTGGGGATACCAGAAGCAGACTGAGATGTTACAAGATGTAGTCACGAGGCTGAAGCACAATGGTGGCCACCGAAGGAAAGGTGGGAACATGACATCAAAGCCATATGGGGGAGAGAGCAGCTGGAAGGAGAGGAATGGTCTGAGAAATAGTTGTATAAAGTACTCACAGAACCAGTAATACAAGCCTAGCTTCCTAACCCACAAAGCTCAGTAGGGTTTGGCAGGCAAAAGGCATAAAACCAGTCCTGAAGGCAGGTCATCACGTGTAACATGATGGAAGCTCTTCAGAGATTATTTATTTCCTAATATTTCTCTCTCATCCATATATCCATATACCAGAATTTTGTGAGATAAATACATTTTCAGATCGGGGTAGTTTCAGGCTTTTCTCTGTACCTGCATTTTGTAAGATGCCAGGTCAAGTGTGTGTTCACTCCGCTCTCCCCCTCCTTTTTTTCCCCACTCCTTGTTTAAGCTCAGGCTGCATCTGCTTCCGAAGGAAGAAGGCATATTTCAAATCTCCAGGAAACGGGAGACTATCATTGCTCTGGTTGTCTCCAAAATTCAGATAATTGATTAATGAACTTTTCCTCTCTGCTCATTTGCAGCAGCAGGAGGAGATGGAGGTAATTATGACACTTGTAACTGAAGGTTCAGTACAGTGTGGTTACAACAACCCAAAGGCTAGGATAAGGAATGCACATTACATGACATTTTTAAGAGTTTGCCAAACCTCAGAAATGAAGGGTATCAGCAACAAGTCCCTGCAAGCTGTGCTGTTTGCAGTCTTCTGCTTTCCACACAATGCAGAAGCCACAGTAATAGACTCCCCAGATAATTCCTGCCATAGCAGCTGAGCCTACCTGTGAGCTCAGGTTCATAGATATCAGAATATTGCCATGTTTCTAATCAAGTCCTCTGCAACACATGCTCAATCTTTCTGCCACCTATCTCACAGCAAAGGTTGGAAGCACACAGAATGCTTTCAAATGCAGTTTGCGAGGTCAAGGTCACAGTGAGTTCATTTACATAAAAGCAAGCAAAGTTTTCTTTGAGGAAGGGACTTCAGAGGATAATTCAACTATAATAGGATCCCTATTTTTTTGCTACTGATCCCAAGCCACTGTTTTATATACATGTGAGTACCTCTCATCAAACCTTCCTCCCTCCCCTCTTCTTTACAAAGAAAACAATGTGACGCTCACTTACTGAGCCATATTCCCCAAAGAGTCTGCAATTTATAGATCTCCCATCTTCGAGGAGTTACAAAAAAAAAACACCTCATTTTCCTCTGACAGCCACAAAAATCCAGAGACATGACAGAAATTGTTGTTTAACTCTCTGCCCTAGTGAGAAAGGGTACTTGAGCCCAATGCAGTAGCCAGAGGCACAGCTCTCCAACATCCAGGAAAAACATCCACTGGCCTTTATTTCCAGAGGGTTCTGTAACTTCAGTTTGTGTGCTCTGAAATCTCTAGCACTAAGGGGATTAAATCAAGCCTTAGCTTGTGGGTGCACTCGATTCATTCAGTAATGAATCACCCTAAAACATTTCAAGCAAAAAGGAAGGTGTAATTTGTAACAAAGAGCAGAAAAAAGAGAAACAAAATCAATGTTAGAATATAACCTAGTATGGGCAAGAGTTTCCAGCCCAAGATTACGAATGGGATAAATACAAACAATTAGAAAACAATTACGCAAAAAGTTAAATGATCCTGGGATGATCTATGTCAAAAGAACTACTGTATAGGAAGGCAAAAGCGAAACATGAGCAACCAGAAATGAACAGGAGAGAACAGGAATGTTTGTGTTTTGCTTTAAAACTATCTTCACAAAATTTTAAACCACCTATAAATAACCATATAAAATATATATAACCATATAAATACATATAACCATATAAAATATCTATAAACCCACTAAAGTGTACATAAAACCACTACATATTTGTTCAATGTATTTCAACTGTTTTAAAATACTTCCTTGCAGCTTTAGAAATATGATAGTCTACAAAGGAAGAGGTTGCCAGACCTGTTGCCTGGGACAAAGAAACAATTTTTTCAGTGGGAAAATTACTCTCCTATCAGGTAAGTTAATCTTTGCAACTTTTCCTATGAAGAACGGCTGAAAATCTGCAATTTCCTTTTTTATTTTTTTTTTGTATGTGTTATTTTTCTCATTTCAATTAATTATCTAGAAGCACAATCAACTTAGCAGGGTGCCTTCGAAAATTCCTACACTGCAGTGCTATACCACTGAGCAGAGAGTTTAACTAGATGATTTTATTAGGGAGCCAATTAACACTTATATCCCAAAAAAGCAGCTAATCCATCTTTTTATTTCACCATTCTGAGCAAACTCTACATTACAAGTCTGCAGTCAACACCCTATTACACATCATGGACCCATGACCAGAAAAGACTTTTTTGAAGACACGTAATCCTGATTTTGAAGAAGTATTGTTTGCCTGTTCATGGGAAAGAAGCCATGCCCTGTTCTACTCCTTACCAATAAGTAGGGAACAAATGAGAGAAGCTGAATTAGAGTGCAGCTTCAAATAAGTGACTGTGAGTAATGACACTTCAAGTGAGTGTCTTGAAGTGAGACTGGGGATGGGTTTGCTGCCTATTAGAGAGAATACAGTCTGAGCTACTCTGGACAAAAAACAGGACAGAAGAGAGAAAGAAAGAGAAGGTGTTTCAAAGGAAAATGCTGCCTTTTGTTAAAAAAAAACAAAAACAAAAACAAAAACAAAAAACCACAAATACAAAAAAATCCCAAAACAAAACAAAAAAACTTATGTACAAAATCAGAAAATTTTGTAGGGTGCAATTTTTAGTAATACCACACCATTTACCACCATGAGTTGGCACTGGACTTCTTTTCTATTTCATTAAATGCACATTTTCTGTCCACTACCAGCTGGAATGGATTTTTTTTTTTTTTCATACAGGTTTTATGTCTGGCATCTGTATAATTTTGCTCTGACCTAATGTGTCTGCACGGGGATTGCACTAAGATGGTATTAGATGGCAGAAAATTAAGTTTCCAAGAAGCAGAAATAGAAAAAAAATTCAATTTGGTGGAAACTGAAATGGAGAAATAGAAGTAAGAAGTGGTATGAAGCCATAAATTTATCAAGAAGGCACAACCAATATTAGCTTGACCTGGAGTAGTGAATGACCTTGCAGTTTAGCCTCCCATCAATTTGCAGAGATGCTGTCTTTGTCTTCCCCCACTTCTGTCTTCTCCTAATCTGCAGCTTTGTAAAATCACATATGTTCAAAGCTAGAGGGTGCCCACAGGTGATATCTCAATCCCATCTTTCCAGAAATGCTGTCTCCTCTCCACAGTGTCCTTCAGCTTCTTCCCTGTAACAACTTCTGTGCTGTGCAGTTATTTGCAAACTGGCAAATTACTGTTTTTGGGCTACAAAACCCAAAGGTCTGAAAGGAATTAACCAGAGTAGGAAGGAAGCAAGAAATAGAAGAAGTGTATTTAAACTGAGAGGTGCATAGAAAAATTGAGAAATGAGATACTGTATGGGAAAGCAAGGATGCCAATAAATGAAAAGGAAGGAGAGACTCAATAATAGCTCTTAAAGGACAGATTTTCAACTTCTGCTTTGGGAGACATATTGCAGAAAACAATATTGCACAGACACAAAAATAGCTGAACAGTCTGAAAAATACTTTCCAAAATCTGGCAAGGTGATGAATTGCTGATAAATGGTCTCCAGCTCTAAAATGGTGCACTCCAAATTTGGAGTGCCCCAAACAGTAAAGAAGGGGAATATCAAAGTCTAAGCCCAGATTTCTTTCTTCACCTTTAGAACAAAACTCTCGTAAAGCCAGGCTTTGACTTCAAAGAATAGCCCCTTTATCAGCAACCACAAGATATATGCAACTAACCCAACTGGTTAGTTGGCACTCTGTGAAACCAGTTATCCAGGATTGATTGTAAATAGAAAGAGATTGGCACTGCCAGAAGACACATTGTCCCACTTCAATAAATATGCACCTGCAGGAAGAAACTCATCCCATGCTGCCTAATGCCGGAGGCCCAGGTGGTTAGCTTAGATAAGACACATTTGGGCATTTCATTTCTTCACCCTCCAAATACTGTCCCATCTTTTCTTGCATTTGGCCTTGCTTTTCTATAGGTCTAAGTTTTGTCTTTATTAAGAAAGAAAAAGCAGTGAAACTAAGTACACTTTGGTTTTCCTGGGAAAGATTCACACAGCTGGAAGCAGACACAAGGCAGCCAGCAGTCTCAGTGCCTGGCCAGCAAGATGGGGAGCAATGGTTTTAGACCCAGCTCTTGGGATAAAGCTGGTGCAGAGCAGAAAAAAATGAGAAACCCCACAAACCCTCATTATCTTACTGAGAGGGGCTGATATGAAGTAGCAGAGGACTGGGAAAACTAGGGCACATGAGGTTTAGGCACTGACATTATCTGGCTCCTGCTGCAAGGGGAAAGTGGAAAACAGGCAAATCTCACTTGCCTTACTTGCTGGAGATTTCAGCATCACGTGAAACCAGCCTTTGGCAGCCCCCTCTCCTCTTTCCCCTCTTCCCACCTCACGATTTACTTTCTGACAGTATCATGAGAATTACCTAGCTTAGGTTAGCTGTATCTGAATTTTGCATGTTATTTACTGATGACCTTCACTTCAGGAGGTATCTGCCTTTTGTAGCCTTGCTGTGTAAAGACTGACAGCAACCTTCATCAGAGGATAATTTCCAAATGAGGAAAGTATCCACGTGGGACTGTCAGAAGGACTGAATTGATTTGTGCCTGCACCACAGGTCAGATTTCAACCCATTTTTCTTGAAGACAAACTAGACTGATTTATCCTCAGGGGCCTTGCCCTCCACTCCTTTCAAGCCTCAAAACCCAGAAAGAAATGATGTATGTTCATTTAGTACACCCATATCATGTGAGGGCAATTGATTCAATTACGTTATAGCTACTGGAAACAAAACAGCCATATGGTGAGCTTTCCACCCCGAGGTAAAGGATGCTGCACAGTCACAGATCTGAACTGGGAGTTAGCTCCCCACATAGATGTTGCCCTCTAAATAGGTTTCCCCGGGGAAAGCTTTCCCCAAGCCACGGAGGAAATCCAAGTTCAGGGTGGTTAAGATAAGTACCTAAACCTCAAAGTACTTCTCTGAGTCTGTATCTGAAAACTGTGCTGAATTCCTGACCCTGCAGAAGTACAATGAAAATTTTGTAAGAGGGGGATTTAGGTGTGCAAGTGTGTATGTGTGTGTGCAGGCACATATGTACATGCTTTTGAGTACCTCTTAATGCTGGAAGAAAAAGAAATAGATTGAGATGAAAAGCAGTAGCTGTACTCTGTTTTGCTGCATATGCCATGCAGAGTGTTGGCTCTAAGGACATTAAAAATTCAATCATGAGCCAAATCTGGCTTTAAATCGATCAAGTTCTGCTGGCTTCAATGGAGCAACTGCAGAGATATACTCCAGCCGCTGCTCTAAGCCCACCCATTTTCACACCCTCTTTGCTTTCCAGCAGGCTGTCTAGGCTGCCAGCCGGAGCTGGGAAATGCAAAGGTTCACAGATACCTACAAAATCTGCATATGAACTAGTGTGGGGAAATTCAACAGGGCTTTTGAAATCTAAAAAAGAAAAAGAAAAAATGAGCTTCCCCGTATTTTTTAGAAAGGGAAAATTCAGTTGAAAAAGTTTTGTTCTGAAGGTTTCAGCAGAACCACCTTGCCAGGCTCAGATTTTTTACATCTGAACAAAACCCCCTGTGGTTCAGAAAAGCCCCACTATTAAAAGTAGCCCTGGGAATAGGTATGAGTTGTTCCTAATGAATTAAAAATGTGACAGCAGCTTTGGGATTTTTGTGGTTTGCCTGCGAATTGGTTCTGACCATGAAAAGCCTGCTAGTTTTACCTCAGCTAAGCAGAGCAGTTAACCTCAGAGCAGGCAATATTTACTTGTACTTCCCAATACTTAGGACAGGAAATGCCTTAAATGTTGCAAATACTGAGGTTATAAAACTGTAAATGTTTGCCTGTCAGAGGCACCTGACAAGTTTTTACAACTCTCAGCTACACGCAGGCAGAGTCCCTCCAGCACTGGGGTTTTCCCCGTCCTCTCCTCTTCTCCCATTTTACAGAAGGATTAATGTGCATAACCAAGGTTGCTGTCCTTCTGGCACTTGTAGAATCGTGACTTGGATTTCACTGAATCCTTTAATAATATCTTTTTTTATTGATGGAAAGGGAAACCTCGCAGTTTCTGTTTTGTTTGCTGGATAAAGAAAGGCTCAAGGCCTCAAGAATGTTCCTCAAATATTTCAAAGAGAGAAATTCAGCAAGTAACTTTTGGGTAGATTGATTTATAGTATTTCCTTTAACAGAATGATATAAATCCATGGAGTATGGAATATGTCACGACGCGAGTGCCAGAGTTGTCTTTTAATACCATTTTTCTCCATGATACTGTAAAAAATTGGCAGAGAATCTTCCTACCTAGTGTTTTCATTGTGAGCTTACTGGTTTGGGTATTTCCATGCCCATTCTTGCACAGACATCTCAGAAGTGAAATTCAAATCTGCAGTCTGGTTTCTCTGCTTGGCTGCCCCAGCCTGATAGCAGCCACGGCACCCAGCCCCATCAGCAGTGTCACTGGTGCACTGAAGGGAGCCCAGAGCACCCCTGCCCAAATTCTCCAGCCTCCCACCCACCACCAAGGCACCTCACCCATCCCATGTCAGCCAACGGATCCAGGTGGGAGAAGTAGGAGCCTGACAGGGGTCAAAACTGGCAACAAAAAGCCCCTGCCTGGGAAACATAAAATAAAACATCACCACATGTACATGCTGGACAGAAAGGAGATCTTCTCCCACCTTCTGAAGGATGTACTGGCAATGAGATGGTGTTTGGCTGGTTTTATAAGCTAAACATTGTCCATATGCCCTAAATATGATCATGTGCTTTCTTTACTCAGAGAGGGGCAAGTTTTCAAGGACAGGTTGAATGGGGCCCTGAGCAACCTGTTCTAGTGGGTGCCATCCTATGGCAGGGGAGTTGGAACTAGATGATCCTTAAGGTCCCTTCCATCTCAAACCATTCTATGATCCTATGATATGCTCGTATAGACCATATTCTCATGTAATTTACACAGGTGTAATCTTCTTGGTGACAGTAAGGCTGTCTAACTGCACGCGATGGGAGAACCCCAAACTGTGTGTTCAAAGTATGAAAAGACATCTCTGGATTTCCTGATTTGCCCTACTATACAAAGGAGAGGACTGTTTGTATGATTCCCTTCTAAAGCACTTCTGTAACACATCCTTTTGCCATGGGTGAAATTCACTTCAGGGAATTAAATCAGCACAAACATCTCCAACTCAACCAAAACCAACAACCTAGGATGTACTTCCTGCCAAGAGATTGCTGTAGAAGTGAAAAAGGCAGTTTCTAGTCTTTATTTTTAACTGTGAGATGTTAGGTGTGAAGTCACACACCACCTTTGTGGGTAGTGTTACACGGGGGAGAGGGGTGGGGTGTCAAGGCAGCCTTCATCACCCCTTCTCCCTGTGGGATTTCATGTGATCATTCCAGCAGCTGCTTGCTGCTGGAGCCCCTCCTGATGCCCCATTACCACACCTGGGATGTTGCTGGCTTGGCATCCTTTGTCTTGCTGTCCAGGCACTGCTGTGCTCAGGTGCTGTGCTTGCTTCTTGCTGCACAGTGTAGGTCTGGGAACACCAAAGAGAAGGGAGCCGTGGCACTGGCACAGTGTCTGCTCTGGATGGCCCAGTGCTGCCCCAAGAGTGGAGCTGCTATGGAAAGGAGCCTGTATCAGCCCTCAGAGGGAACTCAGCAGCCCAAATAATAACATTATTTAGGTGTGTTAATGACACTGCCCCTGCCAGGTCTGTACTGAGTATCTTTAGCTCACTACCCTCCAGAAATAATGCATAACACTCGAGCACCAGGAGCCTTACTAAATATCTGCACATTCCAGATGAGTTTTTATTACAAACCACTATATGTCCTTGTCATTAAATAGACTGCTAATTTATTATTTTGGACATTAACACAATGCGGAAAGTATCTTAAAATAACATCTTAATTTATATTTTTAACATCTTGGCACCTCTAATTTTTATTTTATAAGCTCCATTAATGCTTAATGTCTGCTGCTGCATGGCAGCCCAGATGAACTGACAGCTGTTGTTGCAAGTCTTTCATCTTTGATCCATCCAGTTGGTCAAGCAAGGAATTAAGTACAATTTCCTTGAATCCAAAATATTGTTACTTTTTTTATCACTTCTGTGATAGGGGTAGATTTTTCATAATGTTCCACCTGGAGCATAAACCCACATACTTTTTAAAAATACATGGATCCATTAAAATGTCCTCCAAAATTTTAGAGGACTTCTGTCTTTTCCCAGGATCTCAGTATTTCATGTGTGGATCCAAGGGTATAAAAATAAAACTTTGTAACATTACCAAATTATTTGTCAGCTGATAATCTATTTGGAGTTTAGAAAAAAAAATAAGAAGAAAAATAAACACAACCCTGCAAAGAGATAAAAATAACCTGATTAGAGGGAAAGAAGAGAATAGTCTGTTCTGACCCTTTATCAGTTATATTGTTTCACTGCTCAAAAATATGTTACTTTTGATTTATAGGCACATCACATTTTGCTATATTTTAGGATTTTTAAAAAATGGACATCCTCTTTAAGGTCTCAAATACAATCACTATATGTCAGGTTTGTAATCCTTTCATGACTTAACAAAAAATGTACAGAATATTGTAAATATCTGCATACACATAGGACTTTTTTTAAGCCTGAAAAACCCACTAGAATCTTTTAAAGTTGTTCTAAAACCCACTGTCATTGGAAACCAGACTGTAAATATGTTTTAAACTTTGAGATGAACTTGAATAATTTGTTTAAGTTTGTGCGTTTCATCTCACTTCCACAGCCTCTTGTTCTTTAACATAACAGGAGCTGCCAGCCTCGGGTATCCTCTGTCTTATGTGGCCTTCATCAGGATTCACTCCCAGGTCTCCAGAAAGGAAAAAAAGGAAGCAGCTTCAGGAAATGCCACGTGTAGCACTACTGAAGTTGGAGAGGTGTAGCAGTCCCTAACAACTATCTGGTGTGCTCAGCTAGCCCACAGTCCCACTGGTGAACTTTCATTAAACACTATGCTCCTTAACTCTGCAAGGCAGCAGGACAGTTTCTTTAGCAGCAAAGGAATTTTCTACCAAAACAAACCTGGGATCCACATATCGTAGTATCTTTCTTTTTATACCAGTTAATGTAAAATACTTCAGAGGAAAGTTTAAACAACGATCTCGATTTAGCAAAATAACATCTGCTTTGCTTTAAATACGTTTAAGACCTTTGGCTTCTGCCTTCATTAAAAGAATATCACAACTTGAGTAGCATTTAAAACATACATTTAGTGTGTCAACTCCGGGTTACTTGAATGTATTTTTACCTTGCCGGCAAAAAGTTTCAGGAGAACTGAACCCTCTGCCTAAAGCTGAGTAGGAATTTGAGTGTTTCCTTGGCAAGGGGTCTATAAAAGCATATAATTGAATGCAGTGGTCAATCGGGTTATGTTAATATGACTAAATAAAAGCCAGCCAAGAACCAATCTTGGGCCTCAGGGCCAGAGAGCTGCCCATGCTGTGGCAGGTTTGTCTTGAAACAAATATTTGGAATAGTTTGAAGGGGAGCCAGGGGATGAGTTGGCTTGCAAAGCAGAGGGGACAACAAAGGTTCAAGCTCTCCCTCCCTGCGCACTTTTATTTAGTGGTAAAGACATATCCAAAGGATCCTACACCCCACTTCTCAAATCAATTTTCTGCTCAGGTAGCTCCACGGATTTCACTTCTATTATCCTTGCTTACACCAGTGCATGCCCCTTAGAGGCCTTAATAATTTTCTTACTTATGTAATACTAAATCCCAGGGAAAGATTTTAGATTTTTTTTTTTTTCCAAGTCAGGATGTTAATGCCATGAGGTGAACATGTTTGTATATCCTGGTAATGTAAGGTTTTGCATTACTGATGATGTGCCCATATCTGTTAATCCAGTTCTTCCATCAGTACGTGGGACTGCTCTGTTCCACTCTACTTATGTTCTGTAAATATCAGTTGAATACACTGATTAGTTGTCAGATGACAAAAACAGATTTTAATGGAAAATGTTTGGGAACATGAGTGAATCAGAGTTGTAACTGGATCTTAGTAAAAATATCATACTTAGGAACTTGTGATTCCATTACCAATTTGATCAACTCAGTTTACCTCAAAGGGCAATTACCACCTGAAATGTTACAGATTTGTGTACCATTTTATATCTCAAAAAATAAAGATTTTTCTTTTGGAACAGTAGAAGTGTTGGTGTAAAAAGATTGGCTATAAATGTATAGAATTTAAAACAAATATCAGTATTTTTGGAGACAGGTTCCAGACCTCCAACTGTTGAGCTATTTTAAAATTTCGGTGTTTAATTTAAAATGTCTGACTGATGTAATTAATGGATGAAACCAAAAATGTAATGTACAGAAAGAAGTAATGGTGGAAGTTAAAATCTAAATACCATGTTTATTTTCTCCCCACACATTTCTATTTTATAAGTTAAAGCATCTTTAGTCAGTCATAGTTGGATTCTTTTTCATAAGATGATATGAGAACTTCATATAATACAGCTATATAAATCCTTTTACTTGATATTTTACAAACAGACCAGATCTCAAAGGCAAGAGAAAAAAATAGAAACATGATGGCAGACCATTAAAGCCACAATTTGAAACAAGTTTCCATTGATGTTTGTAAATATAAATCAGAAAGTGGTACCCTTCCCAAAATTAAAAAGCCTGCACTTCCTTTTTATGGTAGTAGGCAAACCAAAATTTTTAATCAATATTTTTACTGCTTTTACTGCCTGAGCTATGGAGTGAAGCATAATTTACAATTTATCATTTAAATATGCAAGTGTCTATGGGAAAAAGACTGGAATGTGTCAGGGAAAGAAGACTTAATTATATATTAGATTTCAGAGGTCCTTTCAGCCCATAGCTCAACAGTTCCTAGCTACTCAGTCACTCACCTATTTTTAGATCTAAATTTCTCTCTGTCGCATATGAAACTGTTACCTAATTTATAAGGTACTCCATCAAAACTTCCAGTTCATAACTATGAGGTAACAGAAAGCATCAAATATTTTAGCTAAAGGACCTCCCAGGCAGTTTTGAGGTCCATCTTGTCTAGTATTCTGCCTCCTTTATTCTCACCCTTGTCTTTTTTTTTGCAACTTTACTGTTGACCCTGGGCAAAGACACCTTCCCTCAAAGCCCCACTCAGCCTAGCCTTGATTGCTTCCAGGGATAGGGAACCTACATATTCTCTGGGCAACCTTTTATAGTGTCTCACCACCCTCACAGTAAATAATTTCCTTCTAACATCTAATGCAAGTCTCTCCTTTTAGTTTAAAACCCCTTGTTCTGTCATTATGTAGCCTTGTAAAAGTCCCTCTCCCTCTCTCTTGTAGCCTCTTTTAGGTACTGGAAGGATGTTTAAGGTATCCCCACACAGAACCTTCTCTTCTTCAGACTGAATAGCCCCAACTCTCCCAACCTGTCTTCATAGGACAGGTCCTCTATCCTTCTGGAGTATTTAAGGTTACAGAGGGAAAGAAAAAACCCCAACCCACAACCCTGGGAAAGATAAATATTCATAGCTCCATGTGAGAGAGCACAGGAGCCCCTCACACCGTGAGGGTGCAGCAGGAGGCAGCAGGAGGCACCTTGACCCAGAGGTGCTCAGGATCACAGTGAGTCCTGCAAGAAAGTTGGCAGCTGCCTTGAATACCTCAGTGTACTTGGGAAAAGCACAGCAACCACTAGGCAGTGGCACTGTACAGGCAGTGTTTGGCCAGGAACAGGTTGAAACACAGAGCTGCTGCTGAGGACAGCCCTTGTGTTCAGCATCACAGCCATTTCAGGAAGGTGCCAAACCCATGGTTTTCCTCTGCATCAGGCACAGATCCCACTTGCTGCTGCTTTCCTGGGGCTCTAGCTGGTTTTGGTAGGACTGATGGGCTCTCACAAAGGTACCTTGTCCCCTTCCTGCTGCCATAGCCACTCATTAGTTAGAGGAAAAGATTGCAAATATGGGACCATGGTGCAGTCCTTTTTCCTGCTGAAAAATTAGCTGGAGACTTTACTTTTCTGTGCTTTGCAGTTGCCACCAAGATATTCCTGGATGGAAAACTGCTGTATAAAACTTGACTCTCTTATTCCTCTCTGATGCAACCCCCTGGAAAAATTTAAAGCCCTTGGGCTAGTGCCAATTCTCTAACAATCTCACCTTTGCTTTACATGAACTGGGAACTATATACTAGATGGTGTGATCAAGACCTGATAATTACTGTCTTAAATCTAATGCTATGGCCAGCATACACATATAATATTTAATGCCTTTACCAAAACTAGAAAGGCAAATACTTCCCCGCAAAGTCAAGGCATGTGTGTCCTATTTGGCAATTGCAATACCTTTCTCTAGCAGATCGGCTTTCATCCTTTAAAGCTCTTAAAAAAAACCAGGAATACCCATTATAATACTGTAAATAGTATTGCTCAGCTCTCTTTTCAGCAGAGGGAATAAAAGAACCCATCTTGTAAAAATGGCTCCTTATCACTGTATTTCCTTTGTGACTTTCCACACATTACACTTATCTTTAAACAGGAAAAAAGGTGTTCAGTCTTGTAAAATCAATTAAGCTTTTAAGCAATGGAGTAATCTTCTACTTCCTTTACATGTCCTTTTAAAATATGCAAACTTTCCTAACTTGCTTCAGCTAGCAGACAACAATCTGAACATTCATGCCAAATAACAGTAACTTAGTTGGCTGCTAAACAGCTTTGCGAAACTGCCTTTTGTGAAGAAATTCTCCCCCTTGCACAACAAAATAACTTTCAGGCTAGTCAGTAGCACTCATAGATCCAGTGTAGGGAATACTTTATGTATTCATTCTCTGGGAAAACTGAAAAGTCACTGCAAGCTTCAGCTTTCTCAGAGAATTAAAAAAAATCATCAAGAGGAGAAAATATGGTATATATACTTGATAGAAACAAATACCCCCCACACACACACTTTGTATTTTCAGGTCATTTATCTAACTGCTTTCTTCCTGTAAAATCTTCTCTCTTAAAATAATATTCAAATTTAAAGGTTGAGCATACTTCTAACATAGTTGTCAGTTCCTCTTAGCTTTGTTTAAGAGGAAACTCAGTGTTCTGAAGGTGTATTTTGTATCAGCTGATCTACTTTCTATCTGAGTTTACATCCTGCAGTAAACAATAGAAATGAACGCAGTGATTTCCTATGTCTTTCCTCTCTTCCTAATTTTATTATAAAGAGGAGTGGAATAAATTTGTAGCATCCTTCTCCCACACTTCTGAGGTAATAAGGCTGAAGGCATAGCTGAAGAAAAGGTGCTGACCCTGGCTTCTGATCCAGGGTGGGAGAATGGGAGTCCTGGGCTGCAGCTGATGAAAAGAGGGTGGCAGAGCTCCAGTCCTCCTGAACCACTGCTTTGAGAAAGAGGAAGATGCCATCTACTAG
Organism: Pyrocephalus nanus; assembly: GCA_038380795.1. NCBI lineage: Eukaryota > Metazoa > Chordata > Aves > Passeriformes > Tyrannidae > Pyrocephalus > Pyrocephalus nanus. Next base: position 19,163,206 of record CM076259.1, read on the forward strand.
CAGCAGGCAATCCCATCTTGAGACAGAAAGAGGCCTCACCAAGCCACAGCTCAGTCATATACTGCTTCCTTAAGACTGTTTAGCAAAGCGTAACCCAGCATGGATTAAATACAGTGTCCCTACTGCAAGCTGCCTGACCACACTGTCACACGTTCCTTCTTCCATCCAAAGCACTGGATGCGAGTGGAGGTGTGCATAGCAAGTTGCTCCTTCACCCACCTCAGAAGGGCTCTAATTCCCTAGGTAACTCAAAAGGATTCCTGAACATATTAGTGGTCTTGCTGTGTTTTACTTATGCGCCACTTAAATTCCATTTAAATCTGCTGCTTGTTACTTTAGGCACAGAATCAGGCAGATAAGTCCATCAAACAGATGCTACTGACATTTTCCATGTTGAGGGCTGGATGATAAAAACAAGCTGATGTGCCTATACTGCTGTGAGTCAACATTTTGAAAGCAGCTCCACAAATGCCACCATCTTTCAGCACCTAATAAACAGTTTAGGAGGATGTTGTTGAAGCTGCCAGAAGGGGTTTTAAAACTGGAGTGTCTCACAGGAGTCAAGCACACAACTTGCACTCAAAATGCTGTTCTTACCTTGCAGAAAGGTAAGAGAGGCAGACTACCACTGCCAGACAACACAGGGCTCAGCACAAGGAGACTGGGGGTGCAGGGACAAAAAGAGATGGCACACAACTAACACAAAGCATGACTGGGAGAGAAGCTTTGGAAGAACTGCCAGTTTTGGGTGTTACAAAGCACGCTATTTAGCAGGCTCGCCTGACCAAGCCAAGCAAGCCTTTATTCCCTCTCTCCTCCCCTTAAATAAGCAACCCTCTGGTCTGCTGACTGGCTTATGGAAATCCCTTTCCATCAGGAACCACCTCAGTAGGTAAAAAAACTCTCCAGGAGCTCTCTTGGACAGACAACAAGATGCTGTCTAATCAGGGACAGAAACCTCCATCAGGCAACAGGGCACTTTCAGGCCCTGCTGCTCATTTGAGAAATATTTTCACCCCTAACTATCCATTTTCAGTGCATTGGGAGGGTCAGGATGATGTCTATGGGAAGCACAAAGAATGAAGGCTGCTTAGATGTGAGACCTCACCTGGAGTGCCCCACAAAGGAAGGACATGGACCAGTTGGAGTGAACACAGAGGAGAGCAATCAAGATGATTATAGAGATGGAGCACCTCTCCTATGAGGAAGGACTGAGAGAACTGTGATTGTTCAGCCCAGAGAAGAGAAGGCTTTGGGGTGACCTAATTGTGGTCTTTAAGTACCTAGAGGGTCCCACAAGAAAGAAGGAGAGACATTTCTTGCAAGGGTATGAAGTGACAAGAAAAGAGGGAATGGATTCAAACTGAGAGAGAGTAGGTTTAGATTAGATATCAGAAAAAAATTCTTCACTATGAGGGTTGTGAGGTACTGGAACAGGCGGCCCAGAGAACTTGTGGCTGTCCCATCCCTGAAAATGTTCAAGGCCAGGTTGAACGGGTCTCCAAGCAACCTGGTCTAGTTGAAGGTGTCCATGCCCATGGCAGGGGAGTTGGAACTAGATGATCTTTAAGGTCACTTCCAACCCAAACTTCCTAAGATTCTATGATTGGTTCCTTAGTCACTTGTGCATCGAGAGCTGTTATCATGAGAAGAACTATATCACTGTAAGATGAGGTTATGATTAATTTTATGGGTGTGTGGGATAGAAGAAATGAATTAGAGTCAAGTGCTTTGAGACAAAACACTACCATGTGTTTCCAAAGGGAACTTGGGAAAATAAGCTCTACAAAACAACAGGCAAGGTTAATATGAGTTGGGAGTTGGAAGGTGAATATAACAGTTGACACTCTGGTGTTTGAATTGAGGCCAAACTTTGATTATCACATCGATAAGTTGATTAAAACTAGTCATTTAAAACCTGGTATTATGTGCTGTGCAGGATATCAGAAGATACTGTTTAAGCCAAGAAGCGTAAAAGGTTATTGCATCTCAAATCTTCATTCCATGCTTATGCTGTGGCAGTGCCATTTATAAAGACAGCAGGAATGCCACATTTCAACAGAGTAAGTGTTATGTATGACTGTGAATGTTGTTGACTTATTCTGGGTCACTGGAGATTAACATTTGGGAAACTACAGACATGTAGGAGATATGGTATATGTTATATGGAACAAGGCTGTTCTTGCAAGATTTCAAACTCAATTATGCAGACACAAGAAGTTTAGATAAACTTTTCAGATTACATTATTTGAACTTTTGTTTGCTTATCTGAACTGACCCTCTGAAGGCATTTGGGATTATTCTGAATGCTGCTGTTATTGCTGGAAATAACAGCAAGTTAAGAATTTAGTTTTAGCTTTTGCATTTCTCAAGTGTGGTTTGCTTGATTGTGCAAGGGGAGGGACAGATTCCAAACTCTGCCCATTTTCATTGATACTTCATTACAGCTATATGACTGCAATGAATAGTGTCTCTCCAGTGCAAAGAAATCACAGTTTGAGCCTTAGAGTTACATTAGAAGCTTTGTGACTTGAACTATGGCAGATTTTGCTTGCTTTTTCAAAAGAATATAGTAAAAAAATCCCTCTTCTCACTAGAATTCACTTTCAGGGTCACAATAGAATTGCTTCATGATTTTGCTGGTTTCTATCCCATACATGTCAGGAACTTCACATAGCTCTGTGCTATAAGGGAAGAGTATCTGGTCAGTGCTGGAAAGCATTAAGTCAAGATGTTTTTTTTTTTAAATTTGCAGACTCTGCCTCCTAACCGGGATCAGCAGCTGTAAGGCCACTTTCTAGAGATGGGGCTTTTTGTGAGTGGGGAGAGAGCAGTGGTTGCTGAATTTCATCTCTCCCAGGCACTTACCTTTCTCTGCACTTTAAACCCTTCAGGAGTGGGAGGTCACAGCAGGGCTGGGGCAGCGGTGACACCAGTCACCTCTCAGTGGGAAGGGCCTCTGATGTAAGCTGCAAGCTCAGTACTTCAAGGAGAGGTGGGAGTGCCAAATAGGAGGACTCGGCAATGGGGAATGGGCAGGAGGAGAGAGATCTGATGTAGCAAGAGTGGGAAAACTACTGAGAAAAAAGGACATGCAGGTGAGTCTTCTTAGAAAGTAGAGACTTTGTGACAGTAAGTTTGGGTGATGCATCAATGCAGGGCCACCTTCCTGTTCAGCTGATGTTTCCTGGTCAGGCTGCCAGGGGAAGCACCAGGCACACATCCTCTTTTTCTGTTTTTAGAAGTGCATGATTTTGGGACCAGTACTGTGCTGCACTCAGGCACAGGTCCTCAACATGGCACTGCCCTGCAGTTTGCATGGAGCTTGGCATTCTTGATGGAACCTTTCTTTCTGAAGAATTCAGGCCCCACTTTACAGCTACTTCCTAGTCAGTAAATAAAAGACCCTAATATCAGAAACTTGATCCTGAAACAGTTCCTAGTATTGACATAAGCAGAGACTTATAGCTTTAGACCACACAGCATCAATAAGATTCACTACAACCCTGTGTAACCAGAGTGGTTGGGCTGCTTGCTCTCCAGCCGAATGGTAAAAAACAGCCACTCAATTGTTTTGAAGTTTTCCAGAAGACAGGAGAAAATATTGTCTGAGATCACACATTAAAAAAAATAAAATAAAATTTTAAAAAAAAAAATCTAATTACCAAAGTAAGTTATCCAAAAAGTTATAAGACACGAAAAAGTAAATGACTGAATTCTATAGGTATTGTAAACTGCAACAAACTACAGGCAAAGTATATGGACAGAGCAGTGTTAAAACCCATTTTGCAACAATACAAGAGCTCGGAATTTTTTAGATTTCAAATAAGTAACCATTTTTTACAAGGGAGAACTATATATAACACATATACTAGTGCACATACATGTGGTGACTCTCCACAGGGTGGTAACTGACCATCAGCATGATGGCCTTTCATTTGGCTGTCTCCGCAATAACAAACTACTCTGTGTTTGTTATTGCAGTTGAAATATAATGTGGAAATGCAAATAAGCTCAGCCTTAGAAAGCTCATGATTACCTAAACTCTCCTATTCAACCATAAAAGCAATCTTTGGGCCCTCAGAAGCCAATATGTGCAGAAATCTACTTGAAATCTACATGGAAGAAATATTTGCACTTCAGCACCTAAAAATTTAGAAATGCTTGTACTCTCAACACTCTGCCATGTGCTAATGCCACCATGTTTATAGTGTTCACAGTTCACAGATCTAGGTGTCAGCAAGTAAACATAAAGCTTACACATGATGCTGCATAATTTACAGTAACTGGTGCTGCTCGGAAAAATCATGGCCCACAGCTGCAATTACACCTGTCACTCTCATTTGAGTAAAAATGACATCTTGTCACTACTACTCGGCAGAATAAAAAAAAAAAAAACCACGGTAAAACTTGTTTTTCTTAAGAGGAAGAGGAAAAAAAGTAATCTCACAGTGGTTTAACAAGTTCTCACATGTTGGTTACCAGTTTGCATGTGCCTGTGCGGCTCATGCCAGGTAGTCTTCTTTCACAAGAGACAGTTTCCCAGCAAAGTATGACAGAATTGTGCCTGCAGCCCTCCAGACAGCACTGGAGACTGTGGGTAAGAGGCTGCTAGTGAAAGGGGGTCTCTGCAAGCAGATATCAGCCTTATTCTCTAATATCGATACAGGCAAGGCTTGGGGTTAGTTAATATCAGTATGTTTAAGAATGTAAATTCCCTCTGCCTTGTGACTGTAATGAGAAATTCCCATCAGTAGCTCAAGCTGAGAATTATTCATTTGTGACCAGCCAGTAAGTAATTGCCCTGAGAGTTAAAATAAATCAGAATATATATTTCCCAGAAATTTAAAAATGACTCTATTTGTTTTGATGGCAAAATACACATAACGGAATTAATTTCAATTAATATCTTTTACCTTCCCTGTAGAAATTCTTATATTGGAGAAGGCTCATAAGTGGAAAGATATCAAGGTTGTCATTGACTTTTAGAGAGAAAAGAAGTGGGTGCTGACACAAGCTGAAAGAGAGCAGCCATTTGTAAAGAGGACGGTGCCAGACTCAGTGGTGCTTAGCAACAGGATGAGGAGCAGTGACCATAAACTAAAACATAAGAAGTTTCACCTCAACATGAGGAAGAATTTCTTTACATTGAGGGTGGCAGGGCAGTGGAACAGACTGCCCAAGGAGACATTAAAACCCCATCTGGATGAGTTCTTGTGTCACCTGCTGTAGGTGATTCTGGCTTGGCAAGAGGAGCAGATTAGATGTCCTCCAGAGGTCCCTTCCAACCCTAACAATTCTGTGATTCTGTACATAAATGAGTGATGCTCAACCCTGCAGCCCAGACAGGTGCTTGGGATATCCTCATAGCAGTGAGAAACTTTTTCCTCCCTTGGTCAGACAGACAAGGTCTCTGACAGGTGCAAAGCCCATGTCATCAGAATGTGATGGAAAATCCAGAATAACCATATAAACTGTCCTCCTTCCACTCTGTCCTTTGTGATTACCCATCCTGGGTCATGCACAGAGCATACCTCAGATAAAGCCAAGGGCCTGGCCATCACCAGGGAAGCAAATGTCTGGAGACCAACAGATGAATGCAGTCTTAATGCTCCCTAATTCTCTTGTCCTATTCACACTTTGTCTTTTCTTCAGCTGCCATGTTTCCTATGGCATGTCCTCCTTAGGCTCTTAATTCAGCTTTGCTGGTGCTAATGAGAAGAAGTCTTAGAGCAGGTCAGCTGGTCATATACAGCCACTGGCAGCAGCACTTGATGGAGTCTTTGCACGTGAGAAACAAAGACTGTGGAGCTTTCATTCCAGAAGTGAACACTGTGCAGATGATGGAGCCCATTGTTTTCAACCTCTGTAGAGTTGCATCAACAATTCCCTTTCCATCTCTTTGGGAAGCCTTATAACCAAAGGCATTTGATTCCAGAAAGAAACCTCTTTCACTGACTTGCAAACCCTGAGTGAGGGCATATCTGTCAATGAGAAGATTTACTTTTGGGGAATTCCAGCTGAAGCCTAGAAGAACCAGCTGGAGCTTTGCATAAGGGCTCCCACTGTGCGGGATGCATGCAACAACATCCATCTGATACCAAAGCTGAGATTTCAGTGCAGAAAACGTAGGAAGATGCATAGGACTCAGCCTGTTCTCAGAGTGTAACCAGAAACTGCCAGTAGCCTTACAGGCTCAAGAAACCTCCTCCTTGTGGGCTAGTTCGCCCTGAGGCAGTGCCTCAGCTAGCCAGCCATCTGAACTGCCTCAACCACAGGCTCCTCAGGTATGTATTCCATACACTGTAGCTGCTGCTCAAAGCAATTTCAGACAGTACACAGCCTTTAAAAGCCCATCCAGAGCTGAAACAGCATGGAACTGTGGAAGTGGAGGGTACCTGCTGACTTAGGAGACCAGCCAAATGGAGGACTGCCAGGAAGCACCTTTATTTCTGACAATAGCAGGTTCCGAAGCACTTAGTGTTTTTAACAGTTTCAAATTAACTCAGGTGTGGCTGACAGTGAAACCATAGCGCAAAAACTTGAAGCACTTTGCTGAAAGTGAACAAGGTGTGGTTGAAAACACGCGGGTGACAGGAGAGAGGTAGAAGAGCCCAAAACTGTCCTGAGGTGGAACTCAGGACTGCTCAGCATGACCAGTACTTTTGCTGGGCACTGCTTGCTGTGTGCTGGACTCAGGTGCCTCAAACCATCCTTTTGTGTCACACCATGGTACTCCTGCTCAGGGCTTCTCCTAGAACACACCTGGAGGATGTTTGGTGGCCAGTGAGCACCTGCCTTTGTAGAAAGCTCAGGTCAGGGGGACATCTTGACCTTGATGGCACCTGCTTTGAGCACTGCCATGGGCTGCCATCCTGGGACTGCCCCACACTGTGCTGAAGTCTTAATATGGCTGTGCAAAGAGCTGTGTCAGGCAGACGACAGATTTCATTCTCCTCAAATCTGATCACTGACTGTTTTTGTAGCTGATGTGGCCTAAATGACCAGATGACTAAAAGCATTCAAAGTCTTGTTTTAGAATCTGGAAAAAACTGTCAGCATTTTCCTTTTCAAAAAAGCAATTTAATCCAGCCTGAGACCAATGAACAGTACCCCAATGTTTCTGAGGATCTCATATTACAGGCAAGAAGTTTGATAGAAAATTATGAGAAATCAAAGGCAGATTCCACAATAAGGAGAAGATGAATATGCAGACAACCATAGAGAAGATCAACAGCTAAATCTATGCCCAATATTCAGGAAGAGAAGTAAGATTAAAATATAAACCAAGTGAAAAAGTTCTGTCTGGTGGCAAAGCAAAACTACTCTGAATCAAACTAGGCAGAGATTTACTTGTTTTGGTAGAAGCATTTACCTCTTTCTCTTAAGAGAAAACATTAGAAGAAGCACCTGACACAAAAATAGAGATTTTATCTATTTTATCTAGATACCATATTTCTGATGTAGTAATAGTTGCCAATAGACCTAAAATTAGTAGATATGAAATTTAATCAGTAAAAACGAAAATGAAACAAGGAAATACTCATTATCAGCCACCCAACTGGTTGGTAGAAAACAAATGTCAAGCAATGCACAATACCAAGTCAGCATTGTATTTGCATTTAATACCGCTGTGGAACAACAGTGATGAAGGCAGCTTGTCACCTCTTCTTCTTCTGTGAAAAGCAGACAGAAAAACTGCCTACACTGTTGGAAACAATGTGAGAATTACTAGGGGCATGCAAATAAACAGAGACAGGCAAAACAAAAACAATTAATGTGGCATTCTGACCACACCAAAGAGGCAGTGTTTCTTGGTAGTTGAACATATATATATATAAACAGCAATAACATTACCAGGATATTACAGGAGGTTCCCACTCTCTATCAAACATGAAGAAGATCTATACCCTCCCAAGCCGCACTTTTTTTTTTTTTTTTTTTTTTTAAACCTAAAATATCTTGGACAGGTTAAACCATAGCAAATTTAGATAGCTGAGCCCTACAACATGATGATAGACTCAAATTCTGCAGGTTTGAATTTGAGCAGTAAAATATAAGTTCAGATGTTCATATCCAGAACTAATCCACTTATCTCTACTTGACCACAGTGACGGTGATACTCAAGAGGACTCAGTAAACTACAGCTACTTCAGGGATTATGTGGGAATTGCTATTTATATGTATTTCAAGTGGAGTTTTATGATATAGTCAGGCTGATGAGCTGTTTTTATTTCTGACTGTACCTTTAAAAAGGCCTCCCTCTGAACAATCTGAACTTGTTTATTGTATTACACACAAATTCATGTTGCACTGACACGATTGGTTATAAACCAGGGACTGAAAGAAAACAGCCTCTTTCAGGCTCCTTACCGCTGAACCAGAGATGAATTGCACACTGACCTTATAACCTGCATGCTAGTCCAGCAGGGAGTGCGGGGATGAAACCCTTGACCCTGCTCCCCATCACATACTTCTGGGCTGCAGGGGGGCCCACTGCACCCCCCACTTGCAGCAGCCCTGAGCCTGAAGCTGTGCCTGCCCCTGCCAACACAGCTGGTGTTTCTGCAGCTGCAGTCAAGTTCTGGGTGGAGAGGACAAGGAAGAGATAGCGAGGAATAATCTCAGTGATTATGTGAGATGGAGAATACATTCCCTTAAATAACCTCTGCCTGCCAAAGTTATCAGAGCATGCCTTTCTAATGCTGGCTAATGCCAGGTTAAGTTCAGTAGGTTGCAGCTACATATTTTGTGTGAGATTTGTCCTTAATTGAACAGCAAGCTCGGGGAATACAGCTACATGTAATATCTGCTAGGAAAACACATCCATCTCAAAAGGCATTTTTCAAAGAGGCATATGCAATCTCGTTAAAAGCAGGAACCCTAATGGCCATTTGCTCCATCATACACCAGCAGCAGGTATGGCAGGAAGGGGAACAGCTGCTTAGTTGCTTCTGCGATCTATTTTGTCTGGATGTTTGTGTGTTTGGGAGAGTGGTCTGGCCCTTTTGCAGGTCTCAGATGAATCACTCTGCTAATGGACTACCAAGTGCATGGATAACATTATCAGTGATGCAGACCATGGTTCCTATATTGCCTTAATACGCCTCCAAACCAATCTGGTAAATTACTTCCATTATAGGATTTAGATAGTATCCCATTACAGATCAAGCTTTTGGTTAAATGTCATTTCTTTGAAAGACATATTTGGTGTCAGGGTCTGCTTGGTGGTTCAAGAAGAGACTGAACAGAGTCCCAGACTTCCTTACTTATTCCTCAAAGAGTTCCCTCTAACTAGCAATCCAAGGGTGGGACCAGAAAAGGAGATTGGCAGAAACAAAGTCTTTCGTCAGTGGAGGAGTGCTAGATAAATTGCTTTTCACTAAGTTCTGCCCCTGGAGTCCTGTAGACATGCATGTCTCCTGGTCACTTACTGAAAATTGTTTCTAGGCTAGATTGGGTAATTCTAAAATTAAAGGGATTAATAAATTAAATTACTAAATTAATTTAATATAATAATAAAATTAATCTACCATTAGACTCTTATGCTAGAAAAATAATTCCATATATAGGATGCTGTCAAAGAAACTGACTTTTTAGTACCTTTTCATTAGGTTTATTCCTGATGCTTCAGGGAAACTATAGAACCCGTCCTAGCTGCCAAAGTACAACCAGTCTATGCTGAATTTACTATTACATAGTTCTCTTCCTTGCTCTGAAAGCAGATCTAAATAACATAATTTTCCACTTGTACTTGAAAAAAAAAAAATCCTGCAGCAAACCCAAGCCATGAAAATTATTCTATTTGTATTAGAAAGTATAAATGTTCTTCCTCTGTTTTAAACAAAATTAAGATATTTGTGTCTAGCCTATGCTTTTCTGCAGAGTTTCTATTAAACATTTTTATTTTACCATTAATAAAAACAGGCATTTCATTTTAGTAAAATCCTGGCATATTAAAACTAAAGTGACATGGCATATTAGAGGGACTTGCCAATATTAATGATCTTTACAGGATAATTTATTCCATATTTAGTGTTCAATGTTTGCAGGATTTAATACAGCTAGAGCATATGGTGCTGTTTTATTCAAACGATAAACTATGTGATCATTAAAAATATATGGAAATGTAAACATTGTGTCAGAGTTCAGTGTTTCAGAAAGGAGTTGTTAATCCTTGCAAACAGTTTCACTATAATAAGAAGCCCAATCAATTAATGATTTTGTTTCCTTATGTATTTACTTGGTATTATGCTTCCATTTAGAGTAATTAATTTGGTTATACTTCAAATTTACATATATTTACATTTCTACATTATTATAAAGGAATGCTTCATTCTCATTTTGATTTGATAAGAAACAAAGATTGGCAAAATCTGTTTTAACTACTAAGCTGGGGGCTCAGATCAATCTCCATTCCACTTGAGGATTGAAAGCACAAAGCTTCTGGCTCTACAGCAGCTTTGTCAGCCTTGGCAATTTGCATTATGTTACCCATGATAGTATGCACAAGGATCCATTGCGATGAATGCAATTTAAGAAAACACTTTCAGTTCTTTTTACTCCTTTTTCAGTATTTTCAGGCAGCTGGAATGCCTTTTTTCCTTTGCTATAGAGATTACTTATTATTTGTATTTAACTGAATAAATAGACCTCTTGAAAAGTAACAAATAAGTTCAGGTTCTAAGAGAAACTTTTCAGGGCTTTTCATGCAAAGAGGGAAAGCAAGTGGGATTTTACTGGAACATGGAAAGTGCACTGCTTTGGAGACAAGAGTCTCTGCTGAGCAAAGGAGGAGGGAAAGCCAGGATAGGTGCTTTGGAAGTGCTTTTTCACAGCCACTTGCCTGTTCCTATCAATCTGGCACTACTTGGACCACTTCTAAAGTAAGCTGGCCACTGAGGATCTGTGCTCTATGCACTTAATGAGACCCCTATAATGTTTCAGCTGCGGGTCTTGCAGGAAGGTGTACATATTTGAGGGTGCTAACTGTACTGATCAGTGTGCAGGGTTGAACATCATTCATCATCAGGCAAAAATGTCTCCATCTTTACTGACATCAGGATTTCATCCAGAGAGCGTGAAAATTTAAAGCAAACCAGATATGAGAGTTAACCAGTACCCGGTGTGATTGTCTCCCCATTTGTGAAACACCGTTGTTGATGCAAGACACTTAAAATGTTTCATCAGGCCACCTGAAGGTGTAATGATGTGGAGTTCTCTCCCTACAAATCAGACTTCTGTTTCCTTCTGTTTCCTGGGTTCTGGAAACTCTGCCTGACCAGCAGCAACAGCAAAACATTCCAAATACCTCTTTTGTTCAGACAGTGAGTAATCCCAGAAAACAGAGAATCCTTATCTGTTGCCTTTGGGCAGAGGGACACTGATAAGCATACACTCAGGATTTTGCTCCAAGGCACAAAAAGAACAAGGTATCAACTTGCAACTTAGCCAAGGCCTGCAAAGCTAGTTAGCATTTCACCATCATTCTGGAAGCTCTCTGCTTGCAGATGAGTCACTTTCCTTAAAAGAAAAGCCCTTATCACAACGGAGAGGGTGAAATCCAGACATCTTTCTAGGAAAGCACACAGGTTCTGCTTTGATTCAAACGGAAAATTCAACCTTGGGATAACTGGGCAGAAGTTTAAAACTGAAAACTACTTTAAAGTAACATGAAACTCCATTTTGGGTTATCTGCGTGAAAAGGTGAAAGTCTGCCTTCAGTAAGTCAGGCTCAGTGATCTAAATAACTCTTCTAACTTTAAAGTCTATCATACTGGGGTTGTGATGCCCCTTTTTGTTTCAATTGTTTGTCCTCAGCACTATGCAAATTCATCATGAAAATGTATTTCTTAGAGCCATTTGATTAATACCATCCATTACCTGCCTGCTATACTGACGTTTACTGCATGATGTCTGGTGAGTAGTGCTGGCGGCTGGGAGCCAGGAGACCTGGTGTCTATAGCTGATGTTACTATCTTTGGTAAGTCACTTCATCTCTTCTATTGCATTCACTTAATCATGGTCATCATCTTCAACTGAGCTGTTTGAAGGGACTCTGTTATTACAGCTGTTACATCCCATACAACAAGGCTTGAAATATTTTGCAGGGAACACAGCAATACAAGACTGTGAATTATTAGGTAGAACGCCTAACCTAAAGTATTTGGCAGCTACAGTCACAAAGCTGAATGTCACACCATCCAGGTCTTTTTTTTCACCAGTCAGCAGTGTAGGAAAGCAAAACATTTGCTGCCTATACTGAAGAAAAATGTGCCTCACCCACTAAGCGGTGAAAATGGAGAGGAATGGGTGGCTCATTCTGAAACTTTTTTGATCATAGTAATTTTTTTCGTGGGGCTTATCCAAAGTCTCATGCTGCTGGCTGGGGACTTATAACTTCTCTTGGTTCCCTTTCTAAGTAGAAAAGTGTTCTCCTATTTCTCCTAACTCACATTTCCCTGTTGGAACTGCTGGAAAACAGGTAGCTGACATAGCTAAAACAAAGCTGACATAGAAGAAGCCACAAATCCTGTTTTTTACACAAATTTACATCATGTAAACACCCTAGTCCATCCTTTTTCATCCTTATACCTCAAAATAGTGTCTAGTTTTACCTGTGGTATTCTGAGAAAAATCAGGATGATGATTTAATAAAGACAAAGAAATTAGTTCGGAAAAAATAAGAAGCTTCCAATGTAATTCCTTTCACACAGAATCAAACTTTACCCAGAGCTCTATTAAAAGTGTGACATGGTTAAATAGATGTTTTATGTCCTTCAGCCATTAGCACTAAAAGTCCTAAAAGGAACTACAAGACATCTTGTGAGAATGCCCTTACTAAAGACATCAAATAGTTTCCCACCTCTCTTTACAGATCAAGTTTTAGAGACCTTTTGGATGGTAGCATCCTAATATTTATAACTGAAATCAAACTTTGGGAATTCACACTTCTCTTGGGATCACTGCATATATTTCATAGGGGCTGCAGAAAAAGAAAATGCTCCAAGTACTCTAAATCCTTGTGCTAATCCACTTCCATCCCTGGTGTAACAAAATGTTCAGATGCACAGACTTCCCCAAATGATCTAAATATTACAAGGACCATTTATTATTTACTGAGCTCTAACCATGTCCTTGACACTTGATTCATGAAGACCTCCCTACTTAGAGGAATGTCTGAATAACAAGCAGGAGCTGAGACCTGCTGGAAAATCATGGGCAAGAAGAGATCAGAGAATCCCTCTCTTCTGCTGCTCCTCCACTCCTCTTAGCCCAGGTATTGAATCTATAATTAAACAAGTTGTCTCTAAAGTCTCTGTCCCACTGGTGTTCCAGCCCAAAGCTGTTGCTGTGGGGCCACACCGTGCTATCCCCCTTCCTTGGCACCATGAGGCTTTCACCTCTTCTTGGCTTTCAGCAGTCCTGCAGCAAACCTAGGATGCAGTCTCTAATTTGCCCTTCAGTCCTCAAAATACAGTATGGTTTTGGAGGAATAGATATTGCAGAAGGTAGGTATATATCACTGAAAAAGGAACCTCATGCCACAGCTATTTTTCTGCTTCCTAATGCTAAATTTTAAGCCGATTTTTGTCCTGTTGTAATTCTGTAGCAAGCATAACTTAATTATTTTGCCAATTATAATATCAGGGAATATAACAACCATTACGTGAATGGGTGTTGGATCAGCGCATTTTCCACTCCACAGTAAGCAACGGGAAAGAGAGAGGAAAATGTATTAACTGAGAAAAATCTAATAAACATAATGCTACCTACAGATATGTGCTATTTAATCTCATGAAAGGATTTTATGCTTCTGTTCACATGGAAATATCAGATATCATCTCGCTGAAGGAAGTAGAGGCTCCAGTGTGCAAGTCCAACATCAGGAAAATAATGTTTTTGTTTTAATCTCTGCATGCAAACAAAATGTTGTTCTTGATGATTCTTAAATGTGTGTGGGAAATAATACTCAAGTGTTAACACATTTTAGGTTAGATTCAAGTGGCAAATGCTGCCACTTACTTCAATCTGAGCTTTCTAGGCAAGTCTGTGAGCTTCTCTAGGTCACAGCACACCTTCTCTTTGTACAGGCCTTCCCCAGCTGAGACTAGAGCTGGGATGAGGTGTTACCAGCTACTGCCACACTGAGAGTGAGCATCTCTCTTCATGAATTCAATTAAAACACACCTGCCACGTTTTCTGCTGTTGTGGAAAAGTCCAAGGGTTAACAAATTTCACCCAAAATTCTGATGTTTCAATACAGGGAAGCATGAATAATGAACTGGTCAGAAACTGTCCTGGAAAAAAAGAAGGGGAAAAAATGCCAGGTTTAATTTCCCTCTGCACCCCTCAACTTGGGGGAAAAAGGGACTCAGAAAACAGCACCGTTATGACCTTTAGAAAATAAGATAATTAAAAAACAAACAAACAAACAAAACCAACCAAGAAAAATTGAAAAGAATTAGTGCTTTAGTTCAAGAGGCAAAAGTTTGTGTGGAATCTGGTCATACACTGCTCCATAAGTGTTAAATGTCCTTTCATTATAATCAGTTGTTACAGCTACATGTGGTATTGATTATGTTAATAATCAGGATAACATTTTAAAGAGGAAGTTTTAGATTTTCAAACAGAGATTGGTACATTGATTATGATTGGCTATACAATTACAGAGTTATTAAGATGGTATTTGATTGTTTAAGCCAATATTTTATAAGTCAGTGACTATTTAGGACATCAGCAGGCCCAAGCTGGAACCTTCTCACTTGCAAAGTGCACAGCATTTTCTAGATATAAAGTTATTAACATTCATTTACTCTTCAAGTAGAAGGTTCCTTTATTCCTATTATTGGAACTGGAGCCCACAGCATGCATCCATGTCTAAATTTTTTATAAACAACAGCCACTTTTATGGTGACATTCTCTAATGCCTAAATACTAATTGAAGGTGAATATTCATATTTAGTATGACTTTGACCCAGAAAAAGACACCCCAGGAGCCATATATTACGTAGTCCGTATACAGATACTACTAAAATAAATAAGAAGGGTCCTTTTATTCAGAGACTTAATGCAAATCCAAAATTGGGCCCTTTGAAAAGTTGGATTTTACATTACTTTAGGTTATGTTCTTATTTTTACTTCAGACATTCAAAATAAGAGCTAACTAAAGTGTTCATCAGATATTTTTACTGCAGTTGGAAATATCCACCTGTACAAGGTAACATGAGATATATAAGGCTATAAATTCTGATTTTTTTGGGGGGTGGAGGGGAACTACACTTGGATTGCACACTTGTTTTTCTCATGAAAAATGGCTGAAGCAAGAAAGATTTCAAGATATGTCAAAATCAGGAATTTTTTTATATTTAGCACTGAGAAACCAGTAGAAATTTATTTTTAGTGTTTATAAAATGCAAGAAAAATTAAAGATCAGCTGTCACATTGCAAACACCACCTATTTCACATACCTGCACCTAGCCCTGCAGGAGCAGGTAAAACCAGAGTTTTATCTTTTTTATACATAGACCCATCAGGCATCCCTACAAGCATGAGGAAATGTTGATAAAACAACCATATCCAGGTATATTTTCAAAAGAATAAGTGTGTGGCACTGTAACCCAGAGTGCCTTCCTTTTATAAAATAAAAAATGGCTATGCTAAATGTGTCTCACCTTTTTTTTTAGAATGTACTGTTATGCTGCTCTTGCAGTTGCTTCTTCTCCTTCTTGTCCACATTTAGCATTGTGACAACTGTTTCATAGCCCAGATTCACACTGCAAAGTTTTAACAACTGGTATATGCGTCCTGACAGACAAATTTCAGGAAACCATAAAATCTCTTTCTCTTAGGAGCTTGCTTACATCTCCTACCTTAAACAGCACAAGGTCTTAGAAAACATATGATGTTGCAAGGAGGATAGACACCAGCAGCACCAGCAGCGATGAGGG
Organism: Pyrocephalus nanus; assembly: GCA_038380795.1. Taxonomy (NCBI): domain Eukaryota; kingdom Metazoa; phylum Chordata; class Aves; order Passeriformes; family Tyrannidae; genus Pyrocephalus; species Pyrocephalus nanus. Next base: position 19,179,156 of record CM076259.1, read on the forward strand.
AGAGAAAGCCGGCCAGGACTCATCTAGGGGGAGCCTGCCCTGGCCAAACAGAACCAAAATCCACTCAATTTTGGGAAATCATGAAAAAACTGCCCCGACTTGGTAGCAGTTCCTCCTCTTCAGTGGTGTTTTCCTCTTCACCCTCAGTAGCATTATGAATGCGTGAATGGGATGGAAGAATCTCTTGGGCATAGGAAAGGAAGAGTAGGTGACATTGACGCATGTCTCTGGCCTTTTGAAAATCACCAGGCTGAAACCTGCCACCAAATGAAGACAAGGGATGATGTTCAGATAAAGTTCTACACTTTTAACACCTTTGTCCACATACACAGCGCATAAACCTGTCCTCTCTTGCATCTTGTTTAAAAATGGCAAAGTTGAAAAAAATAAAGCAAAGAACATGGAGAGCAGATAGCTTACTTCAAAAACCTGTTCTGGCTACGCAGCAGGAGACAGAGTGAGCCATCTGGTAGGGTTCTAACTGTTGAAAAACAGAAATACACCAGGAATACATTTCATAAATTAGTAAAATAGTAATCCAGGTCTCCAATCATAATGAAATAAAAGACATAAAGATATAAAAGTGTGTTTCCTGAAAAACTCACTAGTGAATTCAGACTGAGGTCTTGATGTTGTTTGGTTTTTTTTTAAGTCCCCAACACTCATGAACTGAAAATCACACAACTTTAAGTTCAAGACCAACTTTCCTACTCCAAACAGACCGAGTTGTTGCAGAAGATGGCAAAGGAAATACTATTTAAACCTATTTCGGGAAGAATTACTTTTGCTGTTAGGCATTGCTAGCAAGCAACAAGAGTTCTCTCCCCTTGTGCAGCATTTTGTCATGACTCAAACATCACTGCTTTTTAAGCTGGTCTCAGCAGCCTTTGCAAGGAGATACTCATCAGTCCTTAACTGCTCCACTGCCTGCTGGTAGAAAACATAACCACAATTACATGAAAACAAACCTGCTGCACAGGCAGCTTGCACTTCTGTAGTGGTGCAAGGACATGTAACAGGCAACTCATACATCCAGAAATTCTCTTTGCTCTGAATGAGCTAAGTTTCTTTTTTAGACTCTTTATATACACTAAAAAAATGTGATAAAGCTCAGTGTAAATGCATGAGAACCAGTAGATGTTTTATATCACCTTTTCTCTTCCCTTTGACATGATCAACAACATTATAAAGATTTGAGCTATTTACACAAGAAAAGTACCCAAAATAAGCAACAATTAAGCATATGTTAAGACACAGTGGTAAAGTGAGATTTCCCTCAGCTTCAGCACTCCACAGTGACTCTGCTTGGCACTTCACTGTTGAAAATCAAGAGATGACTCTTTTTGTTTCCTCCTCCCAGTCACCACATCATCTTTGTTATAACAAATACTCCTCAATATAGAGCAAGAAGCAATAACATGAAAACTGCTTGCCTAAGAGAGATGCAGGCAAATCTCTCTGCTAACCGCATATTGAAATGTTTGCTGGCTTCAGGGTGCAGGAAGACAACTCAGTCCCTCTAAGAGGAGCCCTAGGTTTATGTCCGGGTAGCTGGCTCCAGAATCTGCTTGGGACGGTGAGCACAGACATGGATCATGCCAAGCCTGGCTGTCTGCATCCAGGACTGGCCACAACAGGCCTTGATCACTGTCTCATCACTCTTTGATCATGTAGCAACCACCAGTGGCATCTCCGAAACAACCACCAGGCTGAAACACAGCCCACTCAAAGAACAAGCACGGTGCTGTTTATGAACAGAAGGAAGAACAAGAAAGAAATTGCGCCTCAAGTCTGCAGAACTATCACAGGATAGTGGCCTGTACTGGAGGTCTGGGGAAAACTCTCCCCTCTGCCCATCCTCCTGGGTGTGCTAGGTCTTCCACGTGCCATAAACCCCACTGGTGACGAGGTACTCATGTGCACCAGCTGCTTTCTCTTCTCAAAAGATCCCATCAGCTCTGCCACAGCAGTAGTAGTTGTTTAAATGACACCAGGTCCAGGTTGTCCAGTTTAGTTATACACAGATATCAGATGTGAGAAAGACCCCCGGCCATACATGGGAGACATAACTGCTGGGTCCTGGGCATTTTACGCATGCAATAAAAGAACATGTGGAAAGCCATCCTCACCCACCTATGATTTCTTTATCTCTCCTTTCTGCTTTCCTGTAAACCATAAACCCCCCACATTTTGCAGGAAACAGTGACAGATGGAAGTTTGGAGAACATTTGTACTGTATGACCACAGTGTACCAACCAGCCAGGAGACTGCAAAAAGTATGTGCTCGAACAGCAATTTTTTTTTTTTTTCTGAGAACATGTCAAAGTCAGCTGTTAAATGCTGATAAAATTTGTAGCAGCAAGCTTTCTAGTGTAAACACAGCCTCACTCACCCTAAAGTCTCTGGTCATACAGCCTTCTTATGCTGGGAGTTAAAGCTATCACTTTGAAGTGGGAAAACATGACAAAAGTCTGACAAAATGCATGGTGATTTACTAATAAAACGATAGAGGCATGAGATAACTCATAAGAATGGTAACCAATTTACTCCATATGGCTTAAACAGTGTTAATGTTTGGGATTATATTTCACAAAAATGTATACAAGTCATATCAAGAATTTCCCTCACAGATTGCTTTTTACTAAACAGAGATTTTCAAAAGCCTTTTCTGCTGGGCTAAGTTCCCCTTCCTTCAAAACCACTAGCACTCCAGTTTAACTGTGATAGGAACCAAATGCCACCCACAAAGTTTTATTTACTAAATGCAGGGTGTTAACAGTGATATCTTTGCAACCACGTGAAATCATAGCTCCCATGGCTAAGACTGAATGAACTCAGAACTTTCCAAACAATAGAGAGTCACAAATAAGAGACCATAACAATTCAGTACAAGTTATCTCTTCATATGAATGATTTCTCACCAAATCCTGGTTACAAATGTTACTCTGAAGTACCCTAGTTATCCTAAAGTAAGGGTATCAGTTTGACACCAGTGCACTGGGGGACCACAAATAAAGAAATCGGAGAAATCAAACACCAGAGAGGGGTAAAAAAAGAAGAGAACAATAAAGCCTGGACATGCTTTGCATTCTTTTCCAAATCAAAAGCATTTGCTGTTGTGAAGCAGCTGGCTCATGAGCTCAGACTGCAAACCTTTTTTGCCATGGTAAAACAGGACTATCAGAATTAAGGAGGAGAGATAACACATGAAAATGGAATTCATCAAATAAACAAACAAAACCTTAGAGGATTAAACTTATTTCAGTCCAGCAGACCCTACTAACAAGGCACATCTTATCTCTATAGTCTTAATAAAAGCACAAAAAGACACCTTATTCCTTTTCAGTAGACACTAAAATCACTCAGAATAAAAGGTGGTTTGGTTGGAGATAGAGCTATTGTGGACCATAATTACATACAAAGAAAATGGATACATCTAACGTGAAAGGTTTCTACAGTGAGCTAAAACGCTGTAGTGAAGATAATTACTTTGTTCCTCAAGTCTTTTACACAAAGACAAAAATCTTGCCAAGCTGAAATTTGATTCTGCAATTTTTAATGTCTTTTAAGATAACTCATTTCATCCTGCTACCTGCTACCAACCAGTAAGTCTCAGAATTTTAAAACAAATTACTTAAGGAGACATGGCCACTAAAAATAGCACTTTTTATTTTAATTTCTTCTTCTCCTTTCTCATCTCCTTTTCACTACTCCTACTGCAAGTAACACTTAAGATAGAACCATAGAATAGTTTGGGTTGAAAGGGTGTTTTAAAGGCCATCTAATCCACTCCACTTCTAATGGGCAGGAAGAGCTTTCACTGAAAAATCATAATTGGGGGAAAGTGAGGAGGCAGGTGTATGCTTCCCCTTGTGTTTACTTTTGACAAAATCCTCTATAATTAATTTGCAGAAGATCTTTTTTTCTTTTTTTTTGGTCATGAACATTTTAATATGATTGAAATTGAATACAATAATAACAGTAAGAATTTTCCATTGCTCCCTATCCTAAAATAATTTACTTACTTCTTCTTTTGGTGCTGCAGTAAGGAATAGAAATTTTTCTTTAATCTAATGGTTAACAAGAGCTGATGGTGAATGGTGCACATGGGAGCAGCTGAGGTCAGGAAACCAGGATGTCTTTATAGGGTCATCTGGCAGAAACATTTCTTACCAGTTCTTCACTCACAGTAAATTACCTAGTACACAATTAGAGGCATTTCCTGATACCCATAACCTAGACATTACAGAACAAGATCTTGGAAGACTTTATCTCCAAGGCAAAACATATCAAGGAACCTTCTGACGATATTTTGACGTGCCTTATTTCTGATTTGGAAAATTAAAATTGACTTGGTACATAATACTGCAAAGGACTTTTGCAAACACAAAATGTAGGACAACAAAGACAAAAGAGTTTGTAGCTGGATCTCACTGTTTTAGCCAGGGAAGCAAGACCCAGGTGATTACAGAAGGGATGTGTATGCGCACATATGCACACTTGTACACTCACATATATATGTACACCTTTCCGTTCGTTTCTTCCCTCTCCATCCTCTCTCTAATGTTCAGATTTAATTTCCAATGTATTTCACAGAGGAGTGAAGCTTTTAGAGGTACCGATCCCCTAAAATGTAGTGAAAAAGCAGTTGGGTAATAACAGATCTTATTGAACCTCTACTGAGGGAAAGGTGGTAGTATAATCTCGGTGAATATTAAATACAGAATTATAGAATCATCACAGTTGGAAGAGCTCTTCAAGACCATCTAGTCCAACCATCAACCAGAATGACCATAATCACCTAAGTGCCACACCCAGACTCCTCTTGAACACTTCCAAAGACAGTGACTCCACCATCTGCCTGGGCAACTTATTCCAATGCCTGACCACTCCTTCAGCAAAAAAACTTTTTCTAAGGTCTAATGTAAACCTCCTCTGGTGCAACTTAAGGTCATTTCCCCTTGTCCTTTCTCTTGAGACATAATAGAGGAGACTGAGTTTCACCTTACTATAAGCTGCTTCCAGGTAGTTGTAGAGATAAGGTCCCTCCTGAGTCTCCGTTTCCCCAGGCTAAACAACCCCATCTCCCTCAGCCACTCCTCATAAGGCTGGTATTCCAGATCCTTCACCAGCTCCGTTGCCCTTCTATGGACATGCTCCTGCACCTCAATGTCCTCTTTTGAAGTGAGTGACCCCAAACTGAACACTGTACTTGAGGTACAGTTTCACTGGTGCAGAATACAGAGAGACAATCACTTCCCTGGTCCTACTGGCAACACTATTCTTGATAAAGGCCAAGATGCCATTGGTTTGCTTTCTTGGCACCTGGGCCCACACAGCTGGCTCAGATCCAGCTGGCTGTCAACCAGCACCCGCAAGTCCCTTTCTGCCGAGCAGCTCTGGAGCTTTTTTTTTTCCCTAACTGCTTGCAGTCCTCATGGACTACAGGCCTTCCTTTTATTTAAATTAATTATTTTTAAATTAATTATTAATTATTAATTTTAGATAAAATATTATTTTATTTAAATTAAAGGCCCTCCTTTAATTTTGATGAAAGCGCACCCACTAAAGCATAAAATTGATCTCAGCGACACCAAGGACTTGAGCAGTATGAATAGGATGCAGGTTAGTAGACTGAACAGTTTTCATGAGCGTTCTACTTGTTCAACAGCTGGCTAAAAACTGCCAGTTTACATGTTGCTGATATAGGAATAGCTTAGTCCACTGCTGCAGTGGATTTTGAAAGAATGGTCTTATCATTAGTTACAAGTGGCAGCAGAACGTGGATTAACTTTTTACATGTGTTTTTGAAACAGGAGCCCAAGGTTGGTTTGGATACAAAATCTTATGTAGCTACCCCATCAATCCATTGGAATGCCACGGGACCCATTCCCATGGAGGGATGGTATTAACCTCACACCTCTGACACGCCTGGTTGTGCAGCCCAGATGTCTACCCCCTTTTTATCCTGTGCAGAGTATGTGGAGCAGAAAAGGTGGCTCATACACTTGATAGTGATTCTCCCCTTTCCTCTGTAGGCTGTAGTCTACAGCTAAACAAGCAGAGGAATTAAGTCAGCAACAAATGACTGTCAACCTGGGAGAAAAGGAGAATTGGAAAGCAATTCATGCTTGAGGACGCAGACATAAATTACTCAAATTACTCCAGGTAAGCCACACACAGCGTGTCAGCAACTCCACAGGATCTCCCTCCATGCATCTTCTACCCTGCCAGAGCCTGTGGCAAAGGTTCATTTATCCCTTTGTCCCTGCAACTTTCTGAACCACGAATGCCTTCAAGTACTGTCTCCCTGGAACAATGCCACTTAAGCAACATCTGTAGCCCTGGAAGAAATCTTATGTGGATTTCCTTTTCTTCTTGAAGCTGAATCTATTACAGGCTTTCGTACAGTACCTACTTTACCCGAACTCATGTAATACAGGCTTTTACTGTCAGGAACTAATGCATCAGCAGGGAATAAGAGAGTAATTTCAGCTCTATATGTTTCTCTATTTACATTCCATTTCTTTGGAGAGAACACAATATTCTGATTTTAAAGCAACAAGTAAAAGGGTTTTCAGGGAATGAGTGTTTCAAGTATTTAATTTCAACTTTATTACAGAAGCCTCCCGCAGTTCTAAGGACATACACGCAGTACTCTGACTAACCTGTTTCAAATGTTTCCTTACTGAGCTGATACAGCATGATCATGACAAACAAAGGCTTCTGACCCGTTTTACAGACAGATAAATGAAGACAAAGAAAACAGAACTTTGAGTTCACATTTAGACTTCAATGCTATGTAAATAGCTGTCAAATGTGATTTTCTGAAATAATGCACAGTACTAAAAAGTGGATCTTATTTACAGGTGTGTTGTCCAAGACCTACATTTTTGTGACTGTTGGATATTATGTTAAAATTAATCGATACAGCTTCAGGGAAATCACCTGTTGAATATTTTTTCTACTTAAAAGATACCTATAGAGAAATAACCCTTTAAAGTTTTGCTCTCTTATCATGTCAAAGCCACCAGAAATTCAGTGTTTAACACTGATTTTATAGTTTTAAACCACTACTTTACATTTGTCATGTAAAGCAAATTATTCCACTTTTACTTTTGCAATTGATCTCAGAATCAGTCCCAGACAACACATTTAACAACACATTAGCCACAACTAATATCCAGTTACATTGAGAGTCGGTCAAACTTACAGTTTTGCTTTGCTTTATTTTTTTTCTTTAAGAAAAACACAAGAGTAGTTTTGGGTTTTTTTTTTTAGGAGCTTGGAGAAGGTATTTTTTTCACAGAGAATCTGTTTTAATCAAACTTTAGTCTCTGTCCTGTTAGAAACCTGCATTTATTTGCAGGCACTGCAAACAGTTGCTTAGCTCAGGGACTATATATAGTGAGCCATCCCCTGGTATGATGGAGTCCTGATGTCAGCTGGATGACACTTTAATAGGAACAGTAACAAACAGCATAGTGAAATCGCAGCCCAAGAGGGAGCAACATTCTAAGTCTCTATTGCCTTTTTCTTGTTATTCCATTCATTTCATCCAGACTATGTAACTGACTTTGGTCTTAAATGATGAAGGCCTTTTGAAGGATTTCCACTAAGCTTTCCCTAGCTGCTGGATTAACAGGACACTCAGATGCATTTTTTTTTTTTTTCTTGTAACGCTAAGTATCCTGTCACTTTTAATTCAAGCTGACCTACTGCAATAGCATTAGTTCAAATACAGTTTGTTTGGTGTGAATGAACACTTTACATCGTCTTTGACAGACATTTCATTGTAAGTACAATGCAACATTCACCACTACAAAAACAAATAAATCACAATCTTTAAGCACCAAAGCTGCTTCATGTAAGAGAAAGGACTTTCAGAAGAGCAGGAGGGTTTCATGAGCTGGAAGTGACACTGCAGAAAGGGCATTAGCAAAGTGAAGAAAGTTTAATGGAAAATATGGCAGCTCAGGATTAAAGGGCAGGCAAAGGTGAAACTATTTCAACGTGAGCATCTGCTTACTGTTCAGTAGATTTTGAGTAGGAAAGCTTGAATTGTTTGCAAATACCTGTTGTTCCTTGTCCAAAAAATATATTAAATTTATTTTCCAATAATTTTGTTCACACACAGAAATACAGGGCTTCTTTCTGTAGCCCTGAAGAAAAAAACATAATTCCTCAGCAACTATCCCTGGTCTGCTGCTCTCTTCAGCTGCATCCAAAGTTATCTCAGTGTTCTTTTTTCCAATGAGAAAATTGAAATGATGTCACAGTGTGTCATGCACGCTCCCCCCTACCCCCCCTATACCCCCAAAAAATTTTAAGTGACTAATTAGTAATCAAGATTAGGGAAATATATGCCGACCAGGAAAGGAAATTTATGAGTAGGTCTCCCACTAAATGGAAAGTCTTAAAGCTGAAATTCCCCCCTCCTTCGTTCTACATTTTGTATGGTGGTTAACAAATCCCCACTTCCTCCCCTCTGCTGACTAGTTCCTCTCTATTGAAAGTCAATGCTTTTCTTCCTGTGGTGTTACAGAAATGGGCTTTTCTACCTCCTCTGCTCTCTGCGTGTTTCTCAAGTTTCTTTGCAGAAAAAAACCTACTCTTCATAATGTGAAGTTAGATAGGAGAGTTGGATGTGTTTCATCCTCTCCAGACTATTCTGATCATTTCTGCTTGCCAGAATAAAAAGTTTCACTGGGGAATATTTGACAATATACTACTGAACTGTCAGCTGTTACTGTAGTTCTTTAGTGGACCCAAGACTGAACCTGTTTTTTGCTCCCAGCATAGTTTCCCAGGCCAAGCCATGGGAGGAGAGGTGTGAGGCTGCATGTGCTGCCTGTGACTGCCTGCTGTTCCCTTCTCCCACGGGGAGGGAGAAGACTCCAGTCGCCAGGGATGTCAATCAAGTGCTAAATTTGCAATAGCAAAGCATTCTTTTAAGCCAGACATCTATTTAATAATGCTTACTCCTTGCTCAAAATTGTAGACAAACCTGTCCATAATCAGATAACATGAAAAAGACTGTGACAGATGGCTGGTGACTTCTGTACCTGCCCCCTTTCCCTGTACTTGGCCTATTTGCTGTGGTCTGCAAGTATCTTTGAGAGGCGGCCTCCACACACTTCGCACTCCTAGGCAGGCTCTGCATGCATCAGTAGTGAGCGTAACCTGCTGCTTAAAGCACAAAAACAATTTTCAGAAGAGTTTGGGTGCCCTTCTTGGCCACACGGATCAATTCATGTGTGTTAAACAGCTTGACAGGTGACAGTTGAATAACTTTTTTCTGAGTTGCCAAAAAAAGAAGGTTCTGCAACAGAATTTTCTTTGACAGCATTGCCATAATTTTACTAAAATTACTGAAATAAGTAAAACTCTGCAATTCTTTACTCTCTTTCAAAAAACAGAAAACATACTGATTCTTATAGGTGTTCTCAAGGAACATTCATGCTGGTACACCACACATGAATAAAACCTGATTCTTACAAGCTGTGTTTGTCATGCAGCCCATCTGATTTTGTTCAAGTAGGCATGTTAGCCCTGCAGTGCATCTGAGCTAGAAAGGTTACTAATTGGTAATAAATAGAAACACACTATTTAAAACACTTTTGACTAATCCAAGCCAAATAAATCTGAGTTGGAAGATATATTAGCACTCAATCTTACACTATGACCAAATAATGATTAGCCAGGACCCTTGACAAGCTGAAGATGTATGATCTGATACGGTAGCCTTTTCCTGCATCTATCGAGAGATGACTTTAGCTATGTGTATGTTTGTTTAGTGCTTGTGTAATTTTTAGACTGATAGCTCTGAAACACTAAATTTATCTTCAAAACTGGCACAGGCTCAGTCTCTTTTTTATAATGTTGTACTGCACCTTAAACAAGGCTCGTGGGCTTATTGCTAAGAATGGGACAGGAGAATGACTTGATTCTTATTCACCAAGGAGACAGCTACAACATCTGCTGAGGTATTTATTGCAATATAGAAAGTATAAAAGTTCCTGGGACCTGCCTCACATATTTGGTATGCTTGAGTACAGAATCTCACATTTTTAAAATATCAAACTTTTCATGCTGCATATCTATATTTGCTTTATATTGCAATTCATACTGAAGAATTAAGTATCCCTATAGAAATATTTTAGTAAAAACACTGGGGAGAAAAGGCATAAAGCAAGCTCTCCGAAGAAAAAGAAGGGAGAACTTGAGAAATTTCTTCCCACCCCACACCCCTTTTTCCCTTGCAGAAAGAATCAGAGTACGACTTGTTTCAAATTTAAGTAAGCTTAGAAAATTCACATTTGACAAACAACTTGATCCAGAACAGTCTAAATTAACTATTCAGAGTATACTGAGGAAAGGGAAATTTCACTGTGTGCAGAAATGGAGAGGAAATGCGGGGCATGACTAAAAACAAGATGACAACAGGCCCTTGAAATTTCCAGGGAGCAACTAAATTTTGTGAAACTTCCTCAAACCTAAGAAGCATGTGTTACACAGCCACAAGTAACAGGATTGCTGCTAAATTCCCAGAGAGCTGTAATAGAAAGTGAAACTTAGCAGGGATAGAGGGCATGATGGTTATTTTCTTTTATTATTTCTTGCTTTCTTAAATTCTTATTAGGAAATTAATAAACACATATGGTTTGCAGAACAAATCCAGACACTAGGAACTTCCTAGAGTACTTCTATTTTTTACTTTTTCCATTACTAATGGTAGTTATGCCTATAGGGGAAGTAACAGCTGAGTGACTCAAAGTATCCTGCTGTTTATTTTAATCAAAGGAGTTGCAAATCCTTAACTAGACCTTTAGAAAAAGGACAAAGATCATTTCCCCTATGACTGGATTACAAAGAATACAAATACATTGTTTCATAAATCCAAACATATAGTAAAAGTTTATGAGGAGAGAAAAAGAGAGGAAACCAATAAGGAGACTTAAGGCATGTTGATTTTTTTTCCTGAAATTTTGTGGCATGTTCTTAAATCACTGCCATTATCTAGAGGGCTTATAGATGCTACAAATTAGTCAAGACAACTGCACACAGTAGAACACATAATACACACTAGGATGAGGCAAAACTACATCTACCAACACTAAATCCTAGGAAGCTGGGCTAAGATTTCCCTATTTCTTCTAATCCAAAGCCTGAGGCTTGCACAATAAACTGTTGCAGAACTTAGGAATAAGAACCAGCAGGAAAAATCTCTTAATCTTTAGTATATTCTGTCTTCATTGATATCCCAAAGTACTGGAAATTTGAGACTAGGTAATAATTTTAGAGGTTAGACCAAATGAGGAATCTAATAAAGATCTAGTAGACTTCAAGCACTTTTCCTCTTGAGCACTGATGCTCCCGAAGGTTACAGTGTGGAAATCCTGGCTTATCCCTAAGACAACTCAGTGCTAGTACTGGATTCTTCAGTTCATGAAAATGCCAGGAGTTAATGCACCAGCTCCACTGTCAGAACAAGAGTTGCAATCCCTCCCGCCAATAACATGTCTCTAAAGCTCTCAAAATTTGAAACAAACAAACCCAATCCTTAATCTGTCTCTTGCAGTGAGCAGCAAATCTCAGTATCCTCACAGCCCCCAGAAATCTTATTAGATGACTCGCAATGCTCTTGATTACAGAGTAGCCTGGGGTACTCTCCACTTTCTGACAGCATGGTCTATCTCTCACTTGGCATAAGCGAAGCCACTACTCCTAATATCGGCTCTTTTAGCAGTGGTGGAGAAGTTACACTGTCTATGTGTAGCTCACCAAATAAAACCCTCTGCTTCAGTGCTTGATTGCCCTACAGCTCAGGTGAATGCTCCATGTCCCTGATTCCCTACAGTCACACAGCAGGTGAGTGGCAAATGTAAGAGTAGAATAATTTTCTACCCTGACCTTCTTTCAGAGTCCAGCCCAACCCCAAAAGTCAAAGAATTAACCTCTGTGGCAACCTTTCACTTAAAGAGCCCATCTGTAGAAATTTCTGTTATGTTAAAAGCTAATTAAGGTCAAGTATTTGACAATCTATGGAGGAAGACTTGTTAAGTCAATCAGTCTCTGGAGGAGTGGGGCTGGTTTCCTCAGGACTCTTGCCACTATTTTTTCTGAACTACTTTCAGGAGTCATAATCAATAGGGGATTTTAGTAGTTCCCTTGCAAGATACTTGAAGTGTTTTCCATCTAAAAAACTCTAACCTGGTTTTTGGCTTAAATGTTTCTCCACTTAAGTTTTATGACCCCATGCCTCTTAATCATGCTTGGGTGCATCAAACTGCACTTCTTTCACTCCTGGATGTTTCTACACTTCAAACATTTATAGCCTGTTATAACATCACTTCTCCTTAGTTATTACCTAGTGATACAATGAATTATTAAATCACTACACTACTTTGTCTGAGTTCTTTGATTCCACTCCCAGAATTTGCTGCTTCCTACTGAACTCCATCTAATTTGTTCCTCTCAAAAGGCCCAAAGGGACTCATCAGACAAACACATTAGATGAAAAATATGCTACTGATTTATCACATTTTCCTTTCTATACCCCTTTCTATTTTTACATCCTTCTGAAAATCAGGTCCTTTTTTGGCATTTCAGCAAAATAACCTGTTGTGTTTAGCATCCAGTCCAATTCTTTTCACACAAGGCATTGAACATGCTGAGCTTCCAGGGGATATAGGGAAAACTGGCCCTGTATCTACACACCCAATGATAAAACTGGGCTTTTTTGAAAAATCCATGCCACCACAGCAGCATTTGAAGCAATGTGAGACCCAGTAGCTGTTGGCATCTTTGCTCCAAGAACAAAGATGGGGGATGATATTTAAGAACTGTGAGTAACCCACAAATAAAGCCTGAAACGCAAAAGAAACTTGGATATACTGCTCTTTCATTACTGGGTGAGAATGAAAATGTAAGTGTTGGCCAGGATGGGCCAGAAACTTCGGGAGTATCGTCCTTTCTCCCTTCCCACGCAGTGAGAGCTCCCCCACCTGGGCGTCCTACTGCCCACTGCCCTGGGGTGGAGGGTTGCTCCCGGCTTTTCCCTGAGAGGGAAAAGATAGGATTTCAACAGGGGTATGTCATTCCTTCCTGGTAAACTTCGAGGCCACACAGGCTAAATGCACTGGAAAATGGTGTCTGCTGTGTTTCTGCAGACAGAAATTGTATACCTCAGGAAAAGAAGTATTCAGCCAGCATTTATAAGCAAACTGTTTAACATAAGCTGGTGGTCTCCTGCTTCCCCTTCTAGTTTCTGCTAGAGGAGAGACACTTGAAAAAGACTAAAATGAGGAGGGAATAACTTAAGTCTTGCTTGTGGGGACAGATCAAGCGTCCTGAGCAAGTCCTCAACCACGGCAACAAGTGCCCCAAAAGTCATGGGGTCACTGTCTGGAGCTGTGGCAGGGGGATGAGCGATGGGGACCCACATCTTGCCACCAGCCTCAGTTCCCAGGGACAGCCTGAGAGGAATCCTTCCCCAGCTCTAGCCTGAGTGGGGACAACAATCCCCATTAACTCTCAAATATGTCACCACATTAAATGCAGGACACTGGTTTTGCTCTCTTGAGCATCAGGGCAGGTCTGCCTGGGTTGGGTGTCTGCTGCTGCAGCAGCTGCTTTTCACTAGTTCCAAAGCAAAACTTTCCCTAACTGCTTGCTGTGACTTAAATCTTGCTTCTCCTTTATCACACTCTTTTTAGAATGCTGGTATTTTCCAAAGGAAAAGAAAACATCCTCTGCTACCTGAATTTTCCATGGTTACACTTTGCTCAGAGATGACTTGTCCCTCTGAGGAAACTTTCAGCATTGTGTAATATTTTTTTTTATTCCATTGTTTGTATCTACAGAGGCAAGCAGATAAATGGACAAATAAATGAAAGAATAGCCTGAGATTTTTATCAGAGTGCAGAGCTAGGATGACTCAAAGATCAAGACAACTGCTCTGGAAAGTTTTAGACTTTTGTTAATTGAAGATTACTGAAATTCCAGGGTAACCAGGGGGTCATCCTTGAATCTTTCTCACAGACAAAAATGTAATTTAAGATAGGGGTGTGACTGGAAATACCTAAAGGAATGCCATGTTTAATTCTGAGATCCTGTCAAATTGTGCTTTCATAAAGAGCTAAATGTTCAAGTAACCACTTGAGGATGTTTTTTGTCAACATTCAGAAAGGTGCACAAATATTATTGGTTTAAAGATTTGAATCCCACTGTTAATGTTGAAATATGCTATTGAGCTCTAACCACTGTTATCTGGATTGCCACTTTTCTGAACATTTGACTCCCTAAGCCCAATCAACTTTTCTGAAAGTGTATTGATTTCTTCTAGAAGTAGCTCTAAACCCACTCTCCTTACTATTTTTGTAATATAAATATCGTAAATCAAGTGTTTTTCTTCGTTACTGTATAACTGCACACACAGACATTATGATAGTATAACTTCTAAACAACATGATTAGTCACACTGAACCTACATGCACAGTCTGCAAAATAGTTGGGGGTCTGGTTCATCAAGATGCACAAGACTGTCCTGTTATAAATGTATTTTTATTGTGAGGTAATTTGTGCGTGGACAATTTAATTACTTGCTTGAGCAATAAAATTCCCACAACAGTAAGGCCTGTCCAACCTACCCATTTCTCACTTGATTAACCTGATGATACTCAACACACCTGTTCCAGAATAACTGAGTTTTATAGAATGACTATCAGAGAACTTGACACTTTGCAACCATCTTGGCACCATATTTCATACATGACAACACTCCCAAAATGCCTTTCGTTCTGGGTGACAGATACATTTGCCTGGAGCTATTATCAGGAAGAATGCAGAATGCCTTGTCAAAAAGCAGAATACTTTAAAAAAAAAAAATGATCTCATGGTGGAAAAAAAAGCAGAAAAGTATACTGATCATCCATATCCAGAGGCTAAGAGTCTAAATCCTTTTGTTATCGATCTACTTGGATCAGGAATTCAGGAGATACATATGTGCCTTTGCATGTCTGTGCTTTGCTGATCAGTACTGGGTTTCTTCCGGGACACAGATGAAAAACTAAGTTCAACTGTCTACCCTTGATTAATCTTTTATTCTTAATATTGCATATGCCCATGAGTTGTAATACCCAAGGTGCTAAAGGTCTGTAAGCCCCTTCCAAAGCATGGCATTGCACCCTAATGAGGCTAAAAGTTGCTCAAAAACAGAGGAAAGAGCTGCTGTTTCATCTTTGCTGCTTGAAAAATATTATAAGCCTTGTGGCATGGGACTTTGAGCATCAACCCATCTGCTCTGGTGGTTCAACTCACTCACCTATTGAGACCAAATCCTTAGTTGAGGGAATTTCAAATAAAATTAACCTCCTGCTTCTCTAGTATACCAGCTGGGGATCACTTTACTCCCCTACAGTGTGGGAGAACTCATTATGTGAGTTATCCTTCAGGGCTTGCTCTGTGAAGCCTATGAAGTAGCATTGGAGTGGTAGGGAGACTTTTGCACAATCTCTTCAGTGGTGCTGCCCCAGGAGCAGATTTGTTGCAAGTAGGAGGCTTTCTGAATTACAAAGGAGTAACAGTTTATGCCATTACATTAAGAATTCAAAGTAAACTATTTAATAAAAAAATCCTCATTTATACTCCAGCTGTTGATTATCTCCGAGCTTGGTAACAGCAGGTACTATTTACCAGAAATCCCAGAGAATTCATACCAAAAGAGAACATAACAAGACAATTAGGACCAAGATGTGACACTCGGCACTTCACTCCTCCAGAGATGGATATCCTAACACAGCCTATTGATTCCTTACTTCTGGCATGCACAGGTCATATCTGACTTTTCTCAAAGCAAATTCAGCTTTCATGACAGACTAGTGATGGGTGGGAAGATTAAATTCCTCTGTTTATCCATGCAGAAGTGCACCATGGACATAACCCTAAACATGGTTATGTGCATCATCCCAGACTGAAGGAAGTACTTTCTAAGCGGCAAACGTAACTCTGCCTCCAGCACTCAGCCATTTGCCCACCCATAAGTGATGGGTAAAACTTCACTGAAGCCAGCCCTGTAGAGTGAAAAGAAGAGAATGGGTAGCCTTGTTACAGTTGATAGAGCTTAACCTCTAAACTGTTTACGCCAAAATAAGTTTTACCATCAAAATCACATTTTCACTATGTCTATCCTTGACCTTTTTTAGGTATAGAAATGCTATCACAAATCATAACTCCCATCTGACACTACTACACAACTCACATTTTCAAGAATAGATTTGGCCTTCAGTCACAAATCCTCTTTAAGCAAAGCCTACGCTTTGATGCAATCACTGGCTGCTATCAGTGGAAATTAAACAAACCCAGTAACCAAGATGAAAAAATGTTCTCTTGTCCATCACCAGTATGCTGAAGCACCAGTCCTTTGTGTCAAAAGCAATTAACACTATGTGTGAGTCACTGAACAATTTCAGCTCTCAGAAAGAAACAGTATTGCCCACTTTTTTCTTCAGATGTTCCACCTTCCCCAAAGACACATAAGATTATACTGTGTATTAATTCTCATTCCTAAGGGTCAGTATAGCATATCAACAGAAGAAATACAGCTTATTGCCAACTTTCTGCATGCATCATTTGCAGTTCCATTCCATGGGCACTTGCAGACTGAAGTAATCTCAATATAAAGGCAAAAAATATATATTCCTAGAAGACTATTATATGGAATGACATAGGATCCAATACTCTGTAGCCACAGAGAAACAATTACTTTAAATGAATGAAAGCAGTGGTGCTTATGTGGTGACAGGAGGATACTGCCTTTTTAAAAAAATATATATCTGTAATGAAAGCTAAGCTGTTATTATGTGTAAAGCAGCTGCAGAGAAAGTGATAGCATTAAAGGCATTAGAACAAAGATTATCTGTTCTCTGTAATTAAATCCTTTTCCCGGTTTTATACCAGATGACTCCTAAGGTCACATGAGCCCAATTCAAGCATCATCCTTGAAACTAGCCTGAAGAGGTTGTAGACACTCACTGGAAACCCCTCAACCTACAGGGATTTAATTATTCTGTGTTTTCCATTCTGCCTTTTCTCTGTGGGAGTGGAGAGCTGTAACATTATTCCAAAAAAAGTCTCTGGGAACAGGCTGGTCTTTGAACAGCTTCCACTTCCTTCACACCTTCCAGGGACCTCTTATACATTTCATATGACAACACATAAATATCACTTCCTTGCCAGAGTAGGCAGATATTCCTATCCTCATTCAAATAGCTGTATCGTATAAAAATACAAAATCTTATTTTGAGGTTTCTGAAGCAGGAATATCCATCTCCCAGAGACTGAGTGCAGTGCCAGGATACTCTCTGCATGAGTCAAGGGGACAGAGGAGTGTGCCTGCAGATCCTTGACAAACACAGACACTCTTCAATGGCCTTTTATCAATCTGGCATGGGCTTAGCATCCCAAGTCAGCTTTACTCCTCACCTAACAACACCTCACCTACTGCTTACCTAATACCCTCCTGTTGGTAGCAGTTACACAGGTTTAAAAACAAATAAAGGTTTTGCACAATCCAGGAGGAGGGTATGGGGGACTCCTGCTGGTTCAAACTATGAGCCATATCAGTGGTAATTAAAGAAAGAAAAAAAAAAAAAAGGAAAAGAAATCACCAGTGTTTAGTTTATGAGAGCTGCTGGTCTCAGTTACGTTATAAGGGGGAAAATCCATTCACATGGATGCCCTTAGTCTAGTAAGAGGGTCTCAGCACCTGGAGGTCAGGAAGGCTCAGCTTGGTTTTCCTCCACTTAGGGTCTATTTGGGTTAGAGCTGGAGGTGAAAAGAAGGCAATAATGGAGTCAGGCCTGAATTGCACCACATCCTTTTACAATCAGAAAAATCAAAGCTGACCTAGTCCACAGTCCTTCTCCTCCAACAATTCTCCTGCTGGACAAAGTAGCCTCCTTCTAGTAAAATCTTAAAGAAAGAAAGCTCTGACATTTATAATCTGTTTCACTTCATAATCACATGCATTCTCCAGCTTGCAAGGCAAGCTTGCCCCTTCTTAATACTTTGTACCAAAAGAAGAAAGAAAAAATGGAGGAAAATTGACTTGGGCCACACAATGGTTTGAAGAAATTCAGATATGAAATCCTTCTCTTTCTCTTATGCAGACAAAACAGGAGTGTAAATGAATCAGCTGTGCTGGAGCCAAGACTGAAGGGAAGACTGGAGCCTGTGTAATTCATTGGGGAGCCATAGCAGTGATAGTGGCAAGAGGGCACAGGAAGTGGAAGAATCCCAGTTGTCCACTGAAGCCCACTGTCACCTGTGGCATGAAGCCAGACTGGACTGGAAGCTGGCAAGTATGCACTAGCCCTTGCAACTCACCTGAAGGTCAATGCCCTTAGTGCCCCCCTGCCCTCATTTTTCCTGACTTGGCCTCCTAGCTTGCTCCTTCCACTACCACCTCTATGGGTATTCTAAGGGACACGGCAAACTCCTCTGTTGATCATCATCTCCAACAGCTTTTAGGATTGCCCAGATCTTTGTTCTGCTTTATGATTAATGCAATTTACAGGATGCCTCAACAGAGCTATACCTCAGCAAGAGGAAGGAAAGCCAACAGCAACACATAAGTCTGTCAGGTTACTGAAACCACCATCACTGGAGGTAACTCTGATGAACTGGAGAGAGTCAGAGCCAGAGTAAATAGTGAAGTTCTGGAGAGCCCAGGCCCCTTAACTTCAGTCAGTGACCAACACAGCAAACAGGAGAAATGTTTTAGCTTAACCTGAACTTTTCCACCTGAGCTTAAAAACACTACGGCATTTTATAAAACTCAGTAGTATTTACTTTCAGAGCTTTATTAGGCTCATTTTTGCAAGTAAAGGATATTCTGAGAAGCCTCAAAATGTATAAACCAAAACAGAAAACCAGTAAGAGGAGAAAGAAAGCACTACAAGGGTATCCTAGCTTCAGGACACACGTTTCAAGGTTAAACACCTGTAGTAGGGAAGTGGGGTAGGTACCTGTTTAATGTCAGATGAAGGAGAATTTTTTTTTTTTTTTTTTTAATGAGGCATTAAATGGTTGAAGGACAAAAAGGTTTTAAATATAGGCAAGTTGGAAAGTACCAGAGAAGTATTTTTTATTAATGTGAGTAAACATATTGCTTTACAGATGCTAGTCCATTTAACTTCATGTTAAAATAGACATTTAAATGTTATGTAAGCCATACATGCAGCAGAAGCAATTTTTTGTTTTCTACAGCAAACCAATTCCCATGGTCATTAAGTGTTTCATTTTCTACCCTGCCAGGTTTCTGTTGATACATGTTTTCCTCTGTCAGCCCTTGCCAGTTCATCCACTACCCTCCAATCCCCCCATCTGTGCTTTCTGTTTTTCCATGGGGTGGATGTTTCTAGCACAGGACACACTTCTGCAGTTTGTCTTTGCCCATTCATGCCATTGTATTCAGTCTTCATTAGTATCCTACCCTGTCTCCTCCTGATGTTTTTCCTCTTAATTTGTCATTGATGTTTTCCTTTTCCTTTGTGTAGTTTAGGCTTCTTTTTTTTGTTGTTGTTGTTTTGTTTTGTTTTGTTTTTCCACCCTCCACACGTGCTTTCAGTTTCCTTCTATTGTGATTAAGATTTCATTTTAATGCAAATTTCAAAGCAAAATATTGTTATTCCCAAATGCTACATGCATACTTATACTTGAACAAGACAAAAACACTTCTCATCCCTTACCTTTTGTTCTAGGTTTTCCCACCTTGCAATGATGATTTCTTTCTTCCTGTGGATTAATCTCTCATTTATTTCTTTGATGCTCTTTTCTTTAACAGCACAATTGTTTTTCTTTGATGGTAGGCTAAACTTCTTTTCTTTATCAGTATCTAAAGCTTGATTGATGTTTGACTTCTTTCCTCACCAGTTCCTTTGAGTACCTTAGTTATTCCTTCCCTCTCTTGGTCTGCTATTTTATTCCATCACCATTTTTAGGGTTATGTCTCAAAGATACTGCTAATGGAAGCAACTTTTACTTAGAGGGCCAAACACTATTATGTCTTTCATATGTACTAATATTAAAATTAGTAATAGTGCACATCTGCAAGATAGAGTACATGATTTTTTTTTTCTTACTCAAGGCACTTCTAGAGTCTGGGATGACACTAATTTGCACCTTGAATATGCAAACAAAGATGAAAACAGGTGCTAAAGATTGCAATTTAGAGCCACTTAGCAGTGTGAAGGCAGAAGTCCTACTTTCTTTTCCCTCAGCCAGGCCATAATTGAAGCTAAGTAGAACACTACAGGTCTTCTTTCTAATAGAGTCTACAGGTCTGTAGTCAATTCACTGAAAAATTATGTTTGTGACCTTTCATTCTGGCATGAACAGCCACCAAATTCCATTTTCCATGAAGTACTGTCAAACATGGATGTTTTATCAACTTAACTCTGAAAACTGGAAACTAAAAGTTCTGGAATTTAAATATCACCCCAATAAATACCAAGATTGGTAAAATTATAGTTTTGCTTATTCAACCACAACCCATGACTTGACTTTGCATGTGCTGATTATATCTAGGAAGCGAGCAAGGTTACAAGACCTACAAAACGCTGTTTCTACAGAAGAAAGAGGGTATGGAAGATTTAAAGTAATAGTTCTGCTCTTGATAGTAATTGCTCCAGGCCCAGCAATTCCTCACAGACAATTCAATTAAATGCTGACAGAAACACAAATAGAGCTCACACGGTCTTCTAGTTCTTGCAGCATTGCACTGATGTCATCTTGTCTGGAAGTTACTGCGAAAGGGTGTTCTTACTGAACACATAACCACTAAATAACACAGAGGTGTCCAAAGCAATTAGAAAAACAATAACCGTCTGTTTCAAAACTTGAGTTTCCCAATCTCCAAAACTGACCTTTTTGTACCTGGCAGTCTCATAGAGGATAATGCATATTTTTGCATTCCAAACATTTGATGGGGTTTGCATTTCTTCCTTTTGGGTTTATGCTTGCATTCCTGAAGAGTCTCTGATGGTAACAGAAATAGAATACACTTCTTGTTGTAGTGAAATTAGCAGCAGTGAATCACCTGAACTGATTTTTTTTTCAGTGCATAACTAGTTTATTTGTTCTTATTTCCTGTTATTGCACAGATATTTGCCTTTCTGAATTTAGTCTTGTCAACGAACATCATTCAGTTACCACTTATCTTTCCTGACTTAATGATAGGCTACGGTATTACATATATATGTATATATATATATATATAATATATCAAGCACATTTTTGAATGCCAGTGTTTTTAATGGTAACATTTGTTCACAAAGCAAGGCAAAACAGCATTGTAGAGACACACAGATAGATCAGATAATATAATTTATAATAGTTTGACACAGTATGAAATTTGGGCTAATTTTAAGTTTGTGGTAAAAATTCCAAAGCAGATATACCTATAATTATTTTTGTAATAAGACAGACTGAAAACTTATGAACTGCACTAGGATGGAGGAAAATTTGAAAGTATTTCTTGAGATATTAATAGCAAGCAACTTAAGGAAAAACTTCAATCATCTCAAACCAGAGCCTTGTAAAATGAGGTTAAGCTCAAAAAAAATCAAAAGCTGTTAACATATGGAAGTGCCCACTTAAGCCTCTTGAATAGCTTTAACTCAGGCTGCCAGTGATATTGCTGCAAAGCAGTATTGAATAGCCTCCTGATGCAAATAATGCAAGTTTGTATTTATCACCTCAAACTAAGAAAACGTGCCTTTCAGGGGCTCATTCAAAGTATTCACAGATGCAGAGCATCACTACCCAGAAAAATCTGTGTGTGGGCACAGTAACTGTTCACTGCCCAGTTGTGCTGGGTGAGAGTGACATAAAACAACTGCCAACAGCTTCTGAGGCAGGTTAAGCTTTTATACTCAAAGTACTTAAAATGTTTTAAAATGTAAGAAATCTATGTCTATATCTTATTAAGCTCTGGTGTCAAACTGGTTACTGCTCATGATCTCCTTGCGACTGATTTTGATACTGCTTATTAGTGCTTGGCAAATATGGATAGAAATAGGGAAATCCTTTCCTGTCAAAACCGTTTTGGTATTTTCTGCTTGTGTCACAAATTTTCATACGAATACCCCTGTTGAAGCATTACCGCAAGATTCTGCAGTATCACAAAAATATTTAATGAACCAAAACCCAGCAAATGCTGGCCATAAAACCAACTTGAACAGCATCCCACAATCCAAGCAAGCAAAAATAGTGGTATCATAATGGCTTTATTTGGGCCTATGCTTCACTAAAATTTCTTGATGTACTTTGCAATCCAGCCATTTCTTGGACGACTGTGATGAGAAATCTGTCATTGCATCAACGCTTATTACCTGAAGTTTTTTTATACTCTTTCTTTCATAATCAAGACTGCATCTAGTTATGCTTTACCCTTTTCAATGTTTCACTTGCTTAAAAAAAAAAAAAAAAGTACTAGCAATTCAAGCTGGTTTTATTTTTTGTATCTCTCAGCAAGTTCTAATAAAGTAAATTGAGCAATATTCTCAGTTTATTGTATTGATAAACAGACTGTAAAGTGTTTTATGATATGGTACTTCTCATATGAAAGACACTAGACTAACATAAATTGCAATTGTAACTGTAAAGTACTAAAATATATTTTCCCTCTAGGGCTCTCTAGTATATTTGGCTGAAAAAAAATAAAATAAAATAAAATAGACTTGTTTATTGTGTATATTTTTTGTAGTGTAATTAAATGTCTCTATGGTTTCCACTCAGAAACAAAGTCCTCTTTCCCTGCTTAAAGCACTCTAAAGGCCTACAAATAACTTTACAGAGCTGCTTTCTTTCAAATTGGAGGTGAAAAAGCACTTTCTTTTTCACTGTCTCCAAACTGTCTCCAGAGGAGTGGATCTCTTAGCATTTGCAGCTCTGTCATTTCCAGGCCTTGCTAACAGTCATTATTTAAAGAAAGCATCAAACCTTTGAGTCAGTCTTTCCTACCCTCCCAGTGATACTGACTCACTGTAATCTGGACCAATGCAAAAATTTCCTTTCTCCACCCAAATTGGTGACAAGTAGATTCTTTGTGGTGAATACTTTGAATTTCATCCAAAGTGAGGATTAAGCAAAAGGTATCTTCCCCACCCAGGATTAGGACTTGTCAGCGTGGCAACTCCTCTACCCTAAGGATGTAAAACAACCCGTGCCACTTTGGCCACCTCTCAGGGGTCGCCATAGGTGGATGTCCAGACTGGCAAAGCGTAGAAGTTCTCTGCCTCTCCAGCATAGGCATAGATCCTGTGGCCCTGGATCATCTCAGCTCTGCAACATCCACAATGAAACTGAGGACAAACAGTCCTTGATGGTTTTATTGGAGAAAAACATTAAAGAAATTTGCAGGGATGTGATAATGTAGCTACAGACTCCAGACAGGTCCCACTTTGCACGTAGTAGTTACATTTTGAAGCCCAGCTCTTCAAAGACACTGGGACCTACTCTGATCCTTCTTACTGTGTTCACCAGCAGTGAAATTACTGATGTGCCTGGAAATACTGCAGGGTGGTGAGAGTGAAGTGTGGATCAGAGCAGTATCCTGAAGCAAGGGTAATAGGCTTTGTTCAGTAAATACAACCCCTCTAGTATGTCCTTGCTTTAACATCACTTCTCACCCAGACCACCTATTAAGAAGCAAGTGCTAATGGAGTTATTGTAATCCTTCTTCAGACAAAAGGCAGCAGTTGATTATGGATAACCAAGGAAAGAACACTCAGAGAAAAGTCAGAGGACAGGTAATGGATCTTTGAAATAAAGGTGGAGGTGAGACACCTAAAAAATTTAACCTCCTCCTCTCTTTTGGTCTTCCTTTAATAAAATGGTGATAAATCCATTACCTCTTTTAAGGTTCAGAGCAGCTGCATAATGAATCTGCCTTAATACACAAGAAAGTGCAAATTCAACATTACACTTCAACATCTTGTGCTCCACTCTAAGTGAGATGGAGAATTATACAAGCACAAAAACACTCCCTGGAGTAGCTGAATGGAGATGGTAGAGTGAAGGCTGAAACAGTCACAGTTAACTCCTGATACATGTTTAGGCATAAAATGTTAAGCTCTTCTTTTGACACAGACTTTCATAAGCTTTGATTGTTCTTAAAGAAAATTTCAGATGAGACTTCTCTTAGTCTCAACTCAACAACTTGCCAAAAAAAGGAGAAGAGCAGCTCCCCAGTCACATATGACAGATCAACTTGCTTCCCTATGACTCTTTCTAGATCCTAAAACTGTCTCTTATAATTCAGGTCTAATTTTGGTGTTTGGAAAAATAGTATTCCTAAGTCTCTCTTGAGCAGTCATCTATCTTGGATCTGAACATCCCATTTTAATTTTAATAATTAATTTAATTTAAGTACCACAAACTCAATGGGGCTCTTAACTCCTCTGTCAACCAATGACATCAAAAATACCCCCATATGTCTGCCATAAGTCATCACTGTGCCTAAAAAACTCTCAAGTTAAGTGTTTGACCTTGTGCTCTAAGCTCATTTTGTAGGCATTGTGTAACATGGTGTTTTAAGAACATGGCTAAGCAGAAGACTTGTCGGTTTTCCTTGGCTTTGTTTTGCCCTCTGGGTCTAACAGCCCTCTGGAAAAAGAGAGGTAAAGATTGTCTGGTCTTTGAAGGGTAACCATTACGTTTAGCTCCAGCTGTAAAGTGAGGAAGGATGGCTGCAGGGAGAGACAAGCTTGTTGCACAGTTCCAAAACTATGCACTACTAAACAGACATTGAACAATCAAGCTCTACTAACAGAATGGGGCCTGCATGTAGACTGGAGAAACTAAACTCTTTATCCAAGTTCAAGGCAACACTGGAACAGGCTGTGAATCAGAGCCAAAATCTGCACAAAAATGTTGCCTTTCCCTGGAAAGAAAAGAAACTTATGTTGTACATTTGAGGGGCATAAGAGGCTGAGAATCTAAATCCAGTTTGACATACCATATTTTTTATTCTCTGCAATGAAGACACTTTTAATGACTCTATTTTCCCATTTCACTCCAATATTACAACAGCTTCTGGTATTCTAAAGATCAATCTTCATCTCTACAACAGAGAAACTTGAAAACTGTCTTAAGTTTCCTGTCCCACCTGTTCATTCCTGTGCAATGTAGTTGGACAGCATGAAATGAGATTGCTATTATTATTAAAGACCATATTTAACATAATTCAGTGGGGCCATTTCAGTATTAGCTACAGGAAAGACCAGGATCAAATGCAACTGAACAGCTCTGAGCAGCTTATGAAATAGGTACCTCAATGTAATCACTTGGCTTTATGCTTAGTCGCTGGTCTTATTATTATTGTACAAACATGATTAGGATTCAGGTTCTAAAGGTATTCCATATTCAGTCCCTGCCTGCCTCTCTGTCCCTTGAGGATAAGTATGCTGGACAGGACATAGCTAACTGAGGAGGACCTAACAAAAAGAGGAGAAAAAGTTGTAGGAGGGACAACTTTTGTGATGTATCCAGCCATTTCCTCTCTTGCTGTTTGTCAGGGCCTCTGAGTTTGCTTCCTGCTGAGCAATGGAAAGGATAAACCAGTCTAAAGTAAATTTGTTCTCAGAGGTAAACTGGTAGTTCTGTTCATTTGGACCAAACTGAACCCTCACTCCTCTTGCCAGGCCTCTGCCACTGAATTAGTACCTGACTCCTAAAATCTCCCTGCAGCTGTTAATCAAAGACTCCTTCATTTTATGTACCTTTATGTTGGTATATAAATGAGAAGCTAAATTTTCCCTTTGGCAGTTCCAAGTCATTAGAGTTTTCACATTACTTACCTGTCTAATCATCCAAGTCTTTAATCTCTGGGGACTTTAAAATAATGCTCAAATCACAAGTAATGAAAATTCAATTTCCTTGCTAATCTCACACCTTGCCAGCAATCCCTCAAAACAGGTGATGCTGCCCTTATGATTCTGATAAGAAATAAAAGCAGGTTCTCCCAAACTTATCTTCTTTCCCTTGATCACCTCCACATCAAGCTGAAAAGACAGAATTAAGGACTGTGCAAAGGTACAGCTAATGGGGAGAAAAATACATATAACTGAAGAATGTTACCATTCTCCATATCTTAAGCATATGAGTTATCACGTAATGTAAAAGTAAATAGTACATATTATGTGTATTGACCTGAATCCTAATCAGATTTTTAAAACATTATTAAGACCAGAGACTAAGCATAAAGCCCATGATTACAAACAGAACCTCAACCTACTTTGTAGCAGTCACACTTTTGTTAATCAGTGTAACAACTTTGATTATACAAACTGAGAAGAGGCACTGCTAATAAAGAAAGTCCTCCCAAAGTCCGCTCTTATTTTAGCAACAAAATGAAGGCTATATAATACATATATATGTACAAAATCTGTCTTGAATTTTCAAAATTCAAAACTTAACTAAACAGACAAGTTACGTTTTATGCCATATCAATGGAAAAACATATTCTTAATTTTTTTACTCACTGGCCCACCACTTTCTAATCTCTTTCTTTCAATATTATGGAAGTTTGCCAGATGATAAATGTTGTTTTCATCTGAGCAGAAGATTGTGTATATGGTATTATCAGTGCTTTAATGTTACAAAATACTATGGAGCTTAGGGGTTTGGGCTTCTCTTTTGCTGTTCTAAACATGGCAGGGTCAGTAATTTTCTTTTTTTTTGCCAAAATTTCATACCTGAAAATCTCAGTTTGTCTCACTCAAGACTGCAAATTTTTCACTCTTGTTTTCCACCTTCCTATTTCTGAAACATCCAGTTCACACAAAACTTTATGTATGAAAGGACGGGAGGAATCTAGAGAAGGGGAAATTCCAGCAGAGTATTATCTCCTTCTACATATACTTGTGTTTTCTGACTGCCAATAAGAAGCCCTATTATGCCTTGCTTTTGTCTACTGTGTTATGCCTACAATTTCAGTGCAGTAAGAACAGGGAAGGATTGCTTTGCTTGATGCCTTTTCATAATTACAAAGTCTTTAAAGTCACTCCTTTCAGATAAATACAGGTAGACAATGACTAGTTCAGAAAAACTGATGAATACCACATTGAATGCAGAATGTATATAGAACAACAAAGAGAAAAATGTGACGCTTCACACTGAAGCCTTCACATGTCTTCAGGGCTTTTGTGTGACTTTCTGTCTTTCTTGCTGAATATACATAACTTTACAAAGATCTTTTCAAAGAGCTGCCAAAGAGGTAATTCACATTTTTAGAGAAGGAGAGAACAAAATGTTTAATTTTAATGTTAAATGTACTCACTCCTCCCCCTATCACACAGACTTTTCTTTAAATACATGGTTTTTTTTGAGAATATATGTTTTGATTTTAACTGCCACTTCTTGCTTGATTTGAGTCAAAACTGATTACTGAGGTTGTTAGCCACACATGAAAACAAACAGGGGAGAAGACCATAGCGACCTACAACTCTTAGGGTTTTGTCTCACTGGATTTGAAAGCAAAGCTCTCTGCAGTTCCTACTACTTTTTTCTTATCCAAGACCAGAGCTTTAAATGCATCCATAACTTCTCTTATCAACATATCTCTATCCAACTGTGCTAACACTTTGCTCACCTTCAACTTTTTTTTTGTTTGTTTTGAGAACATTTCTTTGTGATTCTAAGCAACATAAATTTGGTTTCCTCATCAAGAAGCTCATTTAGCTGCAACTTGATTGCAAGTAATTTGCTGTAACTGTCTCCATCTTTTAATTGTTTGTGCCTTTTTCTAATCTATAAACTGTAACTTCAGGCAGGTCATTTTTGTCTTACCATTTTGGAAAAGCATATCTAATAACTCACCTCATATCCCGTGGCTTTAGGCATCTGAAATCATATGAACAGAAGGGATAGACCATCGATTAAACTCCAAGTTCATTTGAAAAAACCCCTCCATATAAGCTCCTTTTTAAGAAATAGGAAAAAAAAACTTCATCCATGAAATTTAGTTTGGTGGAAAATAAATATGCATCAGCATTGGTACAGAATGGACTCCCTGTTCTGTTTCCACAGTGTTTCCTTATGACCTCTGAGAGACATGAAATTCTAAGTGCCAACTTGGGGTCTGTTACAATCCTTGAGTTAATCAGAGTCCAATGAATTTTATTATCACAGTTCTGAATTGGCACCATTTCCCCTACTGGAGACAGAATTCATGATCTCATTGGAGTCTCTGGACTTAGTCAAGCCAATGCATAAGGCAGCCTTTTTTTGTTTTCTTTTTAAGTAATCTCATTAGAAGTTCTACCAAATATTATGGTATCCATGTCAAATCTCTTTAATTCCTCCCACCTAATCCCCTTTACCCCCAAAGTGTAACATAAATGTATTAGTCAGATTAGCAGCACATTCAGGAGTAATCCCTTCCAAAACAAGAGACCTATATGTATTTTTCCTGATCGAAAAACTTTTGTTTGCGTTAATTATTCTAAAGCTGACTGACAGTGTGAATAATACTCTTCCCCCCTCTAGTCTGAATAGCAATTAAGGAATTTGCATTTTCTGCATCTTTTTCTTACAAAATAAGATATTTTCTGTGCATTTTCTGTTCTGAGCAAGTGCCTGCTCCTACTGCTGCTGAAGTCTGTGGCCAAGCTCCCAAATGAATGTTTTCAGGACAATTTTAACTTTATAGCACTTGCACAAAGCACAAAACACACACAGGAGCATGGCAGCCTTGGGATGGGGAAAGAATGCCAGGCCCAGTAGGGTTCTTTCTATGAGTTCCTTAGATGTGTTTTCTCAGATGACCTCAAAACCACAGTTATCTGTTGCTCCTGTCTGATGGGGACCAGGGATTCCACACAGAGAAATACTCTTAGCAAAGAGAATAAGAAATATTTTCCTATTGTGATGGTGAAAATTTAGAAAGCTTTATTAGTGAAAAAAAATTCCCCTTCCATTGTTTAAACTACTGAAAATACCAAGACTACATTATGAAATGAAAATCACACTCATGCAGGCAAACTCAAACAAATGCCAACAAAAAGCTTTTAACCAATCTCTGGCAGCTTTCCGGGAGAGAATCAACAGATGTGTGCACAAATACTCAGAGAAACGTGCACTAGACACATGTATGTATGTATGTATTGTCCCTTAAGAACTCTTCTGCCTTGTAACTTGCTTTCTTGATGGATAAAATAAAGGGAAGTTATGCGACTAGACAGCCTGCATATTTTATTGACGTTGCCAATACTCAGCTATTTTGAGAAGACATACTGGCTGAGAATTTCTGCTTCATAAGCTAAGTGGCTGATGGCTTCTTGTATGACTGCAAATTATTGAAGTGTTCCAGAAACTCTTCCATTTTTTATTTTTTTTTTAAACCTTTTCAAACCATACTGAAAGCCTTGGGAGTTCATACTTCAGTATCTCACATGCAAACTATGGGGAGATTTCCCTCTGGCAAAGCCAAAGTTGCGTGAAAGAATGCAA
This sequence comes from Pyrocephalus nanus, assembly GCA_038380795.1. Classification (NCBI taxonomy): domain Eukaryota; kingdom Metazoa; phylum Chordata; class Aves; order Passeriformes; family Tyrannidae; genus Pyrocephalus; species Pyrocephalus nanus. The sequence goes on from CM076259.1 coordinate 19,208,670, forward strand.
AGGTTCTTCAAACCCAATATAGTCAAGTACTTCATTATACCACTAAAAGAAGGTAAAAAAAAATAAATTTAAATCTGAGAAAAAGGTTAATTTTGTGTGAAAGTTCTGACTTTCCCACTTATACATGTATGAACACACACTTGGAACAAGGAGGCAGTTTCCAGTTGCCTGATTCCAGTTAGGAAAAAAAACTCCAGCTGGCTTATAGACACAGATGGCTTCTGCCTAAAAGGCTCAGAATACCAAGTCCCATGTTCAAATGTGATATAACTCTTGGGAGCCTAAAGGACACAGGATTTAACCAGACTGAACTGCTAAAACACTTCTAAATAAGTACCATTAGCATAACATTTCTGAATGCCCCTTGGGGACAAAGCAGTGCAAGTCCCCTTTGGAGACTTTAGGATAGTCTCCCACATCTCATTTGCAGGGGCACGCATGATCTTCCATCAAGCTAAAATTCTGTATCACTTACAAAATGTCCTTTGGGCTCCTTTACTCTCTATTCCCATCGCAGCTACTGAGACTGGGCTGACTGAGAATGCAAAATGAGGTATTTAGGACACTAAAAATATTAATTCTATTAGTAAAGTATCAAGTCTTTGGACTGATGAAGTAGATATTGTCAATAACAGGAAAGACACCAACAAAATGCTGCTAGCATGCTGAGTGGGAATGGTATAATACACGATGACCATATGGACCAAGTGAGTAATTACATATGAGTAACCCATCTGATCTTTCATGTTGCCAGGCTTTTATCTCAGATAGTCATTTTTCTCTGCTATTACCAGATTTTTTTCTAATGAAGAGCATCCTCCTCTTTCACCATTCTTATTATGTCAAAGTGATCATTATACATGGACACAGAAGAGAATGAATTCCTCAAAGCAGTTGCATGCTGAGAAACACTAAAACTTCCTCTCTGCAGAGCCAGAACAAGCTCTGTAGGCTCATTTGGTACCACCAGATAATTCAAATTTGTCTGGTTTTACTGGGCACTCCCACAAATTGTAACATAATTCACATAATGGAGAGGAAAGAAATGCATATATACAAAGGGGAAAAAAAAGGTGAGGTTTTCTTTCTTTTAGAATGATATCTTTCATCAAAAAATACAGAAAGAAAGAGACTTGCATCTGATTATTACATTGATAGACTCACTGGTCAGCTTAGGTGAAGCGAAAGCATACTGGACTATATAGAAATCTGGCTTTTGGAAATATAAAGTATATCCCGTAGTGGAGTCACAATATCTCGAGTCTCCACTAGCATGAATTCCCCTCTTGTCTTTATATCTGTATTGAAAACCCAGAAATAGCTTTCAATGTGAAATGAGTGTTAAGTCCTCAAACAGATTTTACACTAGTGGCAGAGGCAAGAACAGAATAGCAGAGCTATGATCTAAAAATTATAATTGTGGCTGGGGACTAAGAAGGCAGATCATGCTTTCCAGGAGAAACAGACAAAATTCTACTTTTCCTAGTTTTGTGGGACTACATAAAAATACAGAAATGGTTGCTTATGTTGGCTTCAGGCATTCCTACATAATTCGATTTGCTTCAAAAGAGACAAAGGAGGAATGGGCAGGTCAAAGTAGGGGGACATTTTAAACAAGTGAACAGATGCACTCATTCATCTCAAGTGGGGATAAAACTGGAATAATTCCAGGTTGACCTGAGTCAGAGGAAATTTCTGTAATATGAAAAGGAGATTAAAAACAGGCATCACTACAGTCAGTAATAACTTCCTTGTAGTTAATCTTTTAATATTCAGGGGGGCTGTTCAGGGCCTGTTACGCCTTTTTAATGGGTACTGCAGAACCATGAGGGATTACAGTTTCATACAACATGTGATATCAAACCATAGTCCCAGAGCAGCATTTTGTTCTGGCTGTAGACACAGAACACAGAAACTTGCAGCAGTGTCTTTTATGTACATTTAAAAACTGATTACATCATGCCAGACACAAAAATATTTAAGATAATTTGCTTGATTCCTGTAAGGCGATGATTTTTCTCACCTGCTCATGTCTGATGTTAAATGTTTTCTTAATCTACATGCAGGAATGATTTGGACATAGCAAATCTGATTGAAAGGAAATTTTCCTAAAATACTGGCTAGGGAGTTCCAGCCACAACAACAGATATCTGACAAACTCTTTTCTATGGCTTTGAAAAGAGCTATTTGCTTAGACTGAAGGCAAAGATGGGCAGAATTCCACTCTGTGGCCCAAAGCATAATTTTTCATGAATTTGCACGAGATGAAAGTTTGCTGTGCTTTTAGAGAAAGAAAAATGTCAAACGTTTGACTAAAAAAATGAGCTCTTTGGAGCAAACATTCATTGTTTTCCTTTTCTGTCCACAGAAAAATTCATCTCCTTTGTATACAAGAAGGGGCATTAAAAAAATACATGTTTTCATTTCTCTGAAGGTGTAAGTTCCCCGCGGAGCCGGTTTTGCCCACGTAGCTGTAAGATTATGAAATCTTGGAACCAAAATTTTTTCTCAGGTGGTAATTTGTAGTCACATTAACCTCATTAAAATCTCTTGTTCTGCTCCAGATTGACACTGGAGTATCTCTGACAGAAAAAGACTAGTACCTGCACCTGAGGATTAGTTCCATTTACCCTGTGCAGCAACAAAAGCTGTTGTTTTCTTGGGAAGGTATGAGACAGTCTTCTGATGTGCTATGAAGTTATTAATGTTGCTTGATATTTGCTTTGACAGCTACTCTGTACCCTCTTTAATCATCTTCATCATGGTTCACGGCTCTTTTTCCCCTTCATTTCACTTTTGCCCATGCTTCTTAGGGAGAATGATGCAACACACAATTTGATAGATCTTTCAGCCCTTCGTGTATTTCCTCCCTTTGTCTTCACTTCCAAAGTTTCACTATTATTTTTTCCTACTCTTCAATAAGAGAACAAAGAAATATTCCAGATGCAAATGCTGCTGGAGTATAGTATTTTTAAAATATTCTGACTCTCACGGGAGAAAATTAGTTTCCAGCCCACGACCATTCAACAGGTAATTTGGTTATGCATTAAAAGAGCTCCTTCAATACTCGATAAAACTTTTAAAAATTATATTATGAACATTAGTTTCCTGTCTTTATTGTATTTGGCTGCCTTTCCTTTGAAGTTACTGATAATACTTCCAGGAGAAACATCTGCTACACAAGAGCTTTCTCCTCTCATGACACTTTTTTGAACGATATCACACTTTGTCACCTGTCTTGCATTTCCCAGGACAACCTGTTACCTGTGAAGCTGTAACTGTGCCTGTCTTGTTTGCTTTCATTCAGGCTCCTGCTTCTGCCTGACAGGGTGCAACACAAGAGTACAGATTCTCTGAGCTGTGTCACTGCTATACAGAGCTACCCCAACAGTCTTGTCCTTCAGTTGCTGCCGGAGTGTGGGTACAACCTGGTTTGGACCTACATGCTCTGGGCTTAAGATTTTAGGTCTGACCAGTTTCCAAAGAGGGACTGGCAAAGATTTTAGGCTATAGGCTAGCTCACTCCAGTACACCCAAGAGATCAGCAGTTGCAGATGCCAGAGAACTGTAATTCTGAAACTGAAAAATAAATGATCTGCAACCAACTGGAGTGATTGCAAAGCTTTCCACAAGGCCGGGATGCTATCCACCTTTTCAGTCTGCCTGTAACTGGCTGCATTTGCAACAGCTAAGAAAATCCATTTTCCAAAACTTTCTGCCAGGTTTGATAACCTGTTTGTCATGTCATGGGACAGTGATAGCATTCCATGAGGGTCTCTTCAGAGTCCCTCATACACATCTTTTCATAGCTGTACAGACAAGGATTTACAAAATCTCATGATAATCTACATGATTTGTATTACTGAGAATGATGATGAACAAAAAAGTTTTGACCTCCTTCACAATGGTGCAGTTTGGAGATTGAAGAAACCTGCACCAATCTTGGGAATTCACAAAAAAAAAAAAAAAAAAAAATCACCCCACCCTAAAAATAAAATTAAAAAAATGAAAAAGGGAAATAAATTCTCCAGTTATCTGTCAGGCATGTGGAAAATACTGTTGTATTTCAAATTTTACAAACAGTAGTCCCTGCCTTAAAATTCTTGGGATTAAAATTCTGTTTATTTCAATCACATTAAATGCATTCTTTTCATGTCAGTAGATTACATACATCACAGAAAAAAAATGGCTCTTGATATCTGTTGGTTTCAAAATCAGATGATTATGATCAAAGTTTAGCATCTCCGTGCCTTACAGGGAAAAATCCATTTAGAACTATAACAGGGGAAGCAAGAGCAGAGCTACTCCACTTTGATTTCCAGCCAAGGTGTATCGAGGAACTGAAAATACACAGGTGTGGTTTTTTCCTTGTTCTCCATGCACTGTAATATTCATGAGAGAGTCTCAGGGTGGCTGCTTGTCCCTCACGTGTACCCTTTATATCTCTGCTCCCATAAAAACAACCTTTAGCAGGGTGGAAATGCAGAGCTTTTATAAAGTGACTTTCTCCTTTCAGTCAAATCTTTCTGTCTGGCTATACCCTGCCATGCATGACAAGAGTCTCCAGTTCAGATGCTGCAACATCAAAACCCACCTGAGACACTGAAATCTTTCAAACACCGCTCTGTATCACAGCATCTGACTCTTCTTAATTAATTTTCTTTGTTGGATGGAGAGCATGCAGGAGCTAATTGTTCTGATGAGACAGATAAAACATCAAAGGATGTTTTAAAATGTGTTTAAAAATGTAGCACGTTGACAGTACTGCAGTCTGAAGCCCACCAGAATTCAACCAGCCTGTGCCAGGAAAAGCTGGTCCTTGGGGCCTCATCAGGGTGTTTGAGCTCTGCCTCAACAGGTCACCTTTGCAGGGGAATGAGAGCTTGATGTACAGTTTGGTCTCCATATTTTTGCTTCTGTAGCTGAGGCAGTTGCAGGGATGGTGTCATATGTGATATGTGAAGTGATAGATGATCCCCTGCTCTTTTACCTTCACCCTCTAAACTCCCTTCCTCTCCCCCTTCCTCACTCTCACTAGTTCAAATAAGCCCAAAGTGGCCATCGGACAGGAATTTTTGCAGTATTTGCAGGACAGGAGTTTTTGCAATTAGCAAGCTTGAACAACAGACCCAAGAATTAAAATGTTCCATATGTAGTTATCTGTGCATTTAGAATTTGTCTGTGTCTCACTCAAGGCACGGCTTTGATTTCTGATCAAATCCTTCCACTTCTGACAAAAAAATAACTACCTCAGCTGGAAACAGGAGGCATGCCAGCCCCCTACCTGATGTTGATTTTTGTTTTCCTAGCCTAACAGATCAAGAAAGTAATGTAAAAATCCATAATCCCAATTCTATCACCATAAAAAGTTTTTTTGCCCTTAAAAAGATTGCTCAGAAAATGAACAACCAGAAATGTAAAAAAAAAGGAAAAGCCAAGAAGAGTTAGAGATTAAGACATAGTACACATAGGCACATATTCACCGGGCTTCAAGCAAGTTCCATAGGTGAACAAGTGCTTTCATGAGCAGGATTGGCACTTTGAAATGAGGTCTTGGAAAAGAGGAAAGTAGAGAGAAAACAATGAAAACATGGGAGTCTTTCAAACTACCTGAAAAGGAATCAGAGGCGGAGAAGAAAAATTACTGAAAGAAACAAAGGAAACAGGCACTCAAGATGTTACAAAAGAAAAAAGCAAGGTCACAGTGGTGTGTACAGAGATGCAAAGAGAAGATGGAGCTATATGGGAGGAGCTGCTGAAAACCACAACACAGATGAGACAGAGAAGGCTGGCAGAAAACAGGAGCCCACGTGCTCTGCAAAACAGCATGTTCCTTCTCTGTCTCCTGTGCTCTCAGCACTGAGGGACTAGTCACAATTCCCAATGTCTTTGAAGGAAAGAAAGGTGGAAAATTGTACGCAAAATGCCTTTGGGCCCTGTAGAATTTACAGCGAGTATCAAGACAAATTTTTCTCCTGTCCCTGACTGTCAGCATTTTTACAGGATGAAGGTTGGTGGTACTGTTTTGATAACAAAGCTTGTTGATACGGGTACAAAGGAGGCTCTTGGAGGTCAAACACCACCCTTGGAAATGGAGCGATAAGTTTAACAGACTCACAATGTTGTTTTTGGTGTTTGACCTTAAACAAAACATGAAGCCTGCTGGATAAAAGAAAAACAAAGTTACAAACATGAACTGAAACAAGTTTTTCAAAGTTCTGTTTAAAATGCAAACATGAAAAGGAAACAGAGAAAATAATCACATATGAACAGAAAAAAACACAACCAAACCAAAAAGCTGCTGTTAGAACTACAGTGGGAAAAGTATTAAGAAGAGATATATCGCCTGTCATTTAGTATTTTTATAATTCAGGCCAAGTAAGTGAAAGGATCAGCTACTCCAACCTCACTGGAAAAATCTATTTTCCCGTGTTAGATCTCAGATTTTATTTTATGTGATTTTCAGCAACGTTGATGGAAAGAGATGAAGAGATTAAGTTTCACCTATACTGCACTGAAGATCTGTGGACAGACTTTAGCTACAGACCCAAGCTCAGGCCCAGGCTTGAAGGGATGGTGTTACTGGGCACAGTGACTTTCATGGCCATCACCACAAGAGCTGGCAACACACTCAGCATCTCTCAGCATTTGGCCTTATGCATGGAAGTCTGAAATTAACTTTTGGCCAGATGGTTCTCTCCTGAGGATAGATGGAGTTTCACTGAAAACATTGTCACATGCTGTGTGACATTACATTTGTAACATGTTCTGTTATCCTGGTGTTTTAGACTTTTTCACAGTGAGGCAAAGAGGACATCCCTAACATAAAAATACCTAAGAGATACAGATACAACCAATATGGGAGAAAATGGATATTTGTAAGGAGTGCTTGAAGATGAGATTTTCTGACCTGGGTTATGATAATTTTTTTCCTTTTCAAATGGGGCCAAAATGTTAGCATTTTCCTCTTTTTTTTCTCTTCAACTGCAATTTTCAGAACTTTTCAATCCAATGTTGACTCAATAGCATAATTTTTGACATCCATTTTCAAAGCACATTTTGAAAAATGAAAAGTCATTGCAACGTAAAACTTCAAAAAACTTTGTAACAACATCTTCAAAGTTTCCTATTAGAAATAATGACATTTCAGCATAATTGACATGGCACTAAATTTAGTTAGCCCGGTTAAAAACACGGGACATTCCCCAGGATTTCCTTTCCAGAAAGGATGTATATTCTGCTAAAAGCTGAGCTCAGGATTATCCTCTGCATCTCACTGTGAGGTGAGAGCTGTTGCCCAAGGCCACTGAGAAAGTCAGAACTGAAGGTAAGAGGTAAGACCTCTTTTGTTGGTGATTGCTAATCATCCATTCCAACTGTGGTTTTCCTTTATAGGAACCAGTGGAGAAGAAAGAGAACCAGTGGTTCATATAGCATAGAAGGAACCTGAAAGTCTTGTTATGATGATAGCAGTTTCTCGTGGGAATACTGCATGAAACTGGCAACACATCCTCACGTGATGGGGATGATATCCCTGTGTGGGAGACTTTTGCAGCTGGGAATTCAAGCATGGTAAGTGGAGGAATTTGCCCTAGGACATGGTGCTGAGCAGAGGGCCAGAAGGGCAGGCAGGAGTAATTGATGACATGGGTTTATTTGTTTTTACCCATTGTCAACACAAATTTACTTGCATATAACCACCCTACAGTTCCAAAGGCTGCAAGCACTGTTTGGTTCTTTCCCCCAGTCCCCTTTTCAAACATGGAAATGTATTCCATGTCTGTGTCACCCCCAGCCCTACTCTGTAGCCTTCTGTTTATATGATAATGGTGCAATACCATTTTTTTTTTCACAAGCTAGAAGCCAGGTTTCTTTTCCATTCATCCATTATGGAGCGAGAATAAGAAAATGAATACTCTTATATCCATTATATATATCAAGAGACTGAATCTACCTTTTTATTCCAAGAGCTAGAGATGACTACATAGCTCATGAATTACAAAGCAATTTTGAAACACAACAGCAGCAGAAAGAGTACTAGCATTTGGCACAATGCACCACACAGATGCGGTATCCAGAGATTGAAAAGTAAAGGGAATTTCTATCTATTTACCCATCCATCTCATTACTGTGTGGCTTTTACTTCCAATGTGGGAAAATAAAATCTTTTACATGCTATTTTTTCCATGCGTACTCTAGTTAAATTCTGTTGATTTATGAAGCCTTTATCAGTGGCATAAAATATAACTGTGTCACAGAATTTGAAGAGGTATTTTCAGACAAATATGCTGGAATACCTGAATCTGTGAATTAAGATGCATAGTATAAAAATAATAAATACATTGTTACCATAAATTAAAGCTGTAAAGATTTTTTTCTTACTTGCTGGCAAAGGGAGTGATCTCTCCAGTGTCAGGATTGAACTGCAGGGCACTAATAAAACATGACACAAATAACAAATAAATTTCCTCCGTATTGAATGGTTTGAGATTTATTCAGGTCTCTTATACTGAGATCTATTGGGAGTTGTATAATCTAAAGTCTAAAATTTATAGCTAGGAGATAAAATGTGGATAAAATAACCATTGCCTTACAATATTATTTCAACCCTTGCATCTAATTTGAATATTGTTCAGGACAAAACATGCAGCTTTGGTGGAGAAAGGCATTTCCACTGAGTGAAAGTCATTACAGTACTTTGAAACTGAATTACAAAGAGAGAGTACATTAAGTTTTCCTGACATTTTACAAGTACATGGATTTACATATAAACTAGAGATCAACTCTTTAAGCTGCATGGGGTCCCCATTCATTTGTACACATGTATTTTTTTTCTAGTTCTCAACAGATTTTTACCCCTTTTAGCACACAGTTTAGGTATCTTATCTTGGCTAATTTAAACTGTACTGAGCACATCCTCAGCTGGAGACATAGCACAGAGGTGTACTGATTTATGCCATCTTAAAATTTGGCCAAGTTCAGCTCTGAAAATAAATTCCAATTAACCTTACTGAATGGATACAAGTGCAAGTGAGTAACTACAGACTGTAGCTCTAATTCTGTTTTCATTCATGGCACTGCCAGTTCAGACATAAAGCAATGACTTCCATGTTGGCGTGAATGTAAGTCCACAGGAGGAAAAAACAATTGGCTCTTTGGAACTAATCTTACCTCTGCTTGATTCTATGCTGATGAAACTGCACCTACATAAGAGTGTGAGCAGTCCTTATTTATACAGAAAAATAGAAAAAAATTCACATTTATTCTTCTGTTCCATTTGTAGAACTTACCAGGGAAGATGTCACATATTCCAAAACTTTCCTTTGATACTGCCACTTTAACTGAAAAATAAATAATTCCTTTTTCAATAACTTAATTTTCCAAGAAATATCCCGTATGGAAAATTTGGATACAGAAGACTGCTACCAGCAAACTTGAGCCTTTTACTGTGATAGTTATTCAGGAAAGAACAAGATAGAACAAGATCCTCTTTTCCTGCAGATTTAAAGCAGGTCTCTCTATTTTCTGATTTTCAACTACTTTCATTTAAAGAGGTCCTGAAAACCACTATTACCCACTGAGGAGACCAGTCTGCCTTCCCCTGCAATATACAAGTTTTTTTGGACAGAGCTCCACATTAAATTAAGGTGCTCTGGAAACCCAATCCTTCCCTGGAAGCCCAGAAAGGTTGGTCATTTGCAGGGATAGGGCAACCCCCTTTTGTGCTATTAGAAGACCATTCAAACACTGTTTTCAGTGTTGATTTCCAGAAGGTGAGAAACAAAAAGAGGAAACAGCAACAAGTTGTGCCAGGGGAGATTTAGATTGGATATTCATGGTTGTCAAGTACTGGAACAAGTTGCCCAGGGAAACATTGAAATCACCATCCCTAGAAATATTCAAAAGATGTGTAGATGTGGCACTTATAGACATGGAATAGCGGTAGACTTGGCAGTGCTGGGTTAATGGATTGACATGATGATCTTAGAGGTCTTTTCCAACCTAAATGATTCAGTGATATTAATCTGCCCGGGTGGGTTAACAACATTAAGTAGCTGTTTATCTAGATGTTTGCTTATCAAAAATTTGACACCTACTCTAGATTTTTTAACAAAGAACCACCAGCACCTGTCAGAGGTAATGGTGTGTTTAATGTTTACTTTGAAACAAGATGCAATCACTGACCTTGAGGTGAAAGGCCCAGTAACCTCCTCCTAGTCTTCTGAGCCCTTTCAGTTACACAGTTTGGGTAAGAAGTATCTTACTGAGCTTCTTTACAGAAGCTGCCCCAAAGATTTAATGGCTAATGCTTTGTCTGACTGTTTTTATCACTCTAACCCTTCTACTCTGATGGGCTTAGGGAGTCTGTCCTTCTGCATGCTATAAATTAGTATAAAATATCCTTTCTGCACGTATGTTCAGGCACTTATTTTTAGTTTGTGAGTGTGTGTGTTGGTCAGCAGAGACATGATTCCATACGTATTAAAACAATGGATTGGAGAGTTCCTCCTGTTTTTCTTTTCCAAAAAGCATGTGCTGAATGCAGGCTCTTCCAGCCCAGCCATGTACAACAAAACATTTCCAAAGTCATGTGGTCTCTTGAGGTCAGAGGTGCATAGGCCTTTTGGCCTGAAGGTTGCCTTTTAGGTCTTTGGTAATGATCTAGTGCAATATTGTACTGTTCATCTTTCTGCCAAAGATAAATATCTTACAACTGTTTGGTGTGTCCTTCTATATGTTTGATATTTGACTGCCCCACTTGCAGAACAGTGCAAGGAAAATTTGGCAAATAACCTACCCCAAAATCAACCTTCCAGTTTTGAATGAAATGGTCTGCCCACAGTATTCGCCTGGGAAGTCCTCAAGTGTCAGGAGTAAGCTTTTCTACCCTCAAGGGCATGGATTTGGGCTAGGACACAGGTAGACCACGATGGTTAATGCAAGTGAAGGGTTTTGGCAACTGGGGTGCCTCTTTTCATTCTGATAATGCATTTTGCTGTCCCTATTTTGTTTTACCTTTTAATTTCTGTCTGTAAAGTGGGCTTGGTACTTATACTTACCTGTCCATAAGGAGTGGTGTTTAGACCTAATGAATACAGGCTTTTTGAACTCCCTGGATGAAAGAAACTATGTAAGTGCAAATTATCTTCTTGTCTATCCTCTCTGAAGTCTAATCTACTTTGATGTGATTGTCATCTATGTCACTTGTAATGTGCATTATAGGAGGGGTTCTCACAGCAATGAATGTAAGTAAAGCTTTGAATAACACCAAGTAACTCATGAATGTCTAAGTTCAAACACAGAATGGAAATTATTATTTTAGGCATAGTTCCAGAATTTGGTTAAAGTATCTTTAATTTTTAAATTACTTCCTCTCTATTTACAGATGCAAGCTAGCTTTCACATCATCCTTGACTCCTTAGGGGCCTGACCCTCATGCTGGAATATATCATGAGTGCTTTACTGACACTTGTAAGAGGCATCTTCACTTATACTTTGTAAAGCACCTAGGCCAGTGAGGGTTGTTCACAAAATGTAGCCAGGGGCTGTACTCCATCGAGTTGGTCAGTAAAAGTAATGTGAATTAAAGCTGCCAAATACGAAAACTGAAATTTTTAAGTTTTATACTCTTACGCTTTTAGGGTAACTATACAGTTGAAGTAAACCACCTCTAGATTTGTACCACCATTCACTTTTGACCTTTGAACTAGCAATGTTTTAAGGAACTGTTAGCAAGTAATTATAAATATATTATTATAAATATTCTAAGTCTAAGTATTTGAGAAATAATTCCCATGGTTTTTGCTCTGCAGCTGACCCAGTCTGAGTCAGGCAGGTAAGCAGATGAGCAGGTTTGTTCACATATGGCTCTCTGGACTCCCTTACTGCATTTTGTGTGTTCAATCAGCACTGGAACACCCCATTGCTATGGGCTCCTCTCTGCAGGAGTAATATTGATTTCTGTTGAAGGCTTTCTCCTAGGAGAAAACAAAACAAAAGCTTCCATTTCTAGACCTACACTGAAAAGTTAATGGAGAACAGACTTTACAGCAGGGAAAAAGAAGGAAAAAAGAGGGAGGAAAGGAGGGAGGAGATGAAAAAATGAGAAAACTTCCGAGATGAATGGAGAGAAGGATGGATGTCAGAAGGATCTATGGCAGAAAGGTAGTTTTTCAGTTTTATCTCTCCTGGAAGTTCACTGGCTCAGAAGAACTGAGGTCCCATCAAACTACTACCACAGAGCTTGCACAAGCAATGTGCAGGATTTTTTTCTTTTGTAAAATTTCCAAAACCTTGATTCAATCTCCCCAAACTCCTTCATAAGTACATAGTATTCCTACAGATAATATGCTACATGCACTTTCCTACAAAGTCAATACTACATATGGGAATGTAGGAAGCAGCTGGAACCAGAAGACCAAACCCAATTCAGCAGCTGAACTGGGTGTTTCCTTTCACTCCTATTTTCCAAGCAGTAGCTGATTCACTAAAACAATTCTGCCCAATACTCTGTGCCGTAATTATTTTTCAGAACAAGTTCTCAAGGAATGTCCCCTCATGGAAATAATGAACAAGCAAAATACAGCTACAGATTCATGCATTTGCCCTATTTGTTGCTTTTCATTTTCAAATACCACCTTTTCACCTTCATTTTAAACAAAAGGGACCTGCACTTCATCCCTGTAAACTCGATAGCAAAACTGTAACTGGTTTCCATGGAACAAATGCTTTCAATTTTAACAGAATACTGATGAGATTTACTATTTTATTAAACTGCTGTATTTTTTCCACCCCATGAAGCATCCCCTCCCCACCTTTTTCTGTTGCACTGAATGACTAATTTAATCTGTTTAATCTGTAATTAAACACAGTCTTAACCATGTAAATTCTTTCCCTTGATATTCCTACTTTTGAGACAGATTTTCTTCACTGCCAAAACATTTTTATGCCATTGATTTTTTTTTTTTTTTGCATTATCATTACATTTAGCCTTAGCTTGTACAAAAAGCACAGCAGTGCCTCCTTCTAAGGGAAATAAGACACAGCCAACAATGAGAACAATTTAATTTTTTTTCCAAGTAGTTCATGAAGGAAGAGTGATAATTTTCCATCATGATCCAAATCCTTACTACCATTTGAGGTGTTCAGCCCTGCAGTTTCAATGTATGCTCTAAGGACTGCACTCTGGTGCAGACTATGAAATACCAGTTTTCTGAAATAAATAAATAAAATAATTCCTCTGTGTGAAAGCAACCCAGATTAAGAGTATAGGAGTCTCTTGCCTAGACAACACTGTTTCCACCTTCACTGATACCCATTTTTGGGATACATAAGCAGAGTATGGTTGGCTTGCAATAGGAAACAGACAGGAAGTTTTTCTGCAAGAAGTATAACTTTCTGAGTGTTTTGTTCATATACTCCTCTATTCCTGGCCATTTTTAGGGACAGGATCCAGTTAGGTTATCAGGATCTTTAGTCTGTTTGTATATTCTTAGGAGCCATGACACCACAAGAAAATAGCAGTTATACAAACAGCCATGAACAGGGCCCCTTCTGCAGGGAACTGAGAGCCTTTGGTACTTCTGAAAATCAGACCACTGATACCTGTAGAGGCCAAAGAAGTAGTTAAAGTCTGAACATGTAAGATCCTGCCTGTAATGCATTGTCCCATTATCTTCTACAATGCTATTACAGGGATGCAGTTAAAGTCCAAGTGCTGGGGGTTTTTATAACAAAAGGTGACTACTTGATAGGTCTAATCCCCTTCCAGCTGAAATGATATCTCTTGTTTCATTAGACAGTGGGATTAGGCTTGTGTTGCTCTGCATGGGCATATTTTGAATCTCTTCTAGCTAGTGATTAATTGTGCTAACCATTTTGTTTAATATTAGGGCAAAGAGACACTCCTTCTGATATTCCATTTAGGTTAAATGAATTCTCCTTCTGTTCAACTTGTCTGATACTGTAATGTTAAGCCAAGAACTTATCTAAGTAAAAAGATTAAACATATCTCTGAGGAATGCACAAGATCATTACAGTTGAATCATGAGGTTAAACTGTTGCACTGAGGTTGCAAAATATCAAATAGAGAAGAGATTGAAAGGATAAATCCTGACTCATTTAGCATAGTTGCCCTATTCCACCTGCTAATGAAATTGGTATGTAAAGTGCATCGAAAAAGGGCTCTGCATGTTAGATGTTTCAGTACAAGTTACATTGCATTCTGCTATGGAAAATGATGGCTTATTGTAATCATTCTTTGGGCTTGTTTTTCACTTGGTATCAGAGGAATGTAATTCAAACATAAAGAGAGTTGCCAATAATTCATTCTCAAAGAGCCCTATAAAGATATGTGGCCAATACTGTGGCCTCTTTCAGGAAAAATAATGGTCAGACATTTTGCATGAAATTATCATTTCATTAATGTACCGATCGTTCCAAATGCTTTCAGACTTAAGTATGAATTAAACAGTATCATATTCATCTTGGAGCTGTAGATACAAGCCTCATCACCTGCCATACCATTACATTTTATTTGCCTCTGGAAACAGACTTGTGCTTATAATATTCAAGCATTAGAAGACCAATGAAGAAAAGCACTTCATCGCTAGGCAGTTTAGTGGGACAGGGTCTAGGGTTGGTGAGCACCAACCTTCTTCACTGGTGAGTATTTCAAAAGCAAGCAGACCAATTTTAAAACAATTAAGAAGACATAGTAAGGTGAGACTGCAGCAAAGAGTAATTATACTTCACTGTTACTGGATAACACTGGGGACACGGGGATGTTTTCCAGCCTTTCCCAACAAGTCTCCATACATAAGCTAAAGGTAATATCCCTTTAAGGCAATGCGTTCTACATGTGGGGAATATAGCCTGACATTCCCTGAAAATTTAGGGTAGTATTTTTTTAAAAGTTAGAAATGAGGTTCCTCTGCCACATTTTGCATTATGAAAGGTGTCTATGACAATACTTATGTCTTAACCTACCAGAGGCATCCAAATGTGGCTTTTTAAACAGCTAGTCAGGCTGAAGCTGAATTGGAAACAGATCACCAAATTAATTTAATTTAGACATTAAGTATGTGCCTTAAGTGCTGTCCAGTTGAAATTCCCATGAACTCATGGTTGAGGCCTTTAACCCTCTTAGAAGGGTACGAAGATTTCAGTGAAATAGATGATAACTCTCAGAAAACTGTCTGTAGCTCCATGTGAAAACTATATTTTGTATGAAGGCTGAGCTTCTGATTTCAAAATGCAGCTCTGCTGGGTCTGAGGTTTCCAAGCTTAAACAGGCTCTAAGCAGAGCCAAGGTGGGCAGGAGCCCAAATTGTACACCCACTTCTGCCACAGGTTAGTCCTTGTAATGCTAAACACTGAAAAACAAGTAGTTCCCTAGACAGGAAGACTAATGAGCCTCATTTCCTGTAAATTTATGGTTCATGGCTAATTGGACTTGGCTGTTGGGAAGATCAAAAGCCACATTAAGTTTTCCACGCAGCTGTAGCTTCTCTACCGGCCTTCTCCTGAATGAGTGGATTCTTGGATGTCTAGTAAGGATCCAGCACTTTCTGTCTCCTTTTTCTTGTTTGTCAAAGGGAAAATTTTCCTGTGCTCAGGCACCTATTTTCATATCACTATTTTTAGAAATTCTGTTCCTATATTCTACCCACATCAAATTTGATTGGAATTGGACAGTAGGTCAGAATATTCTAGTGTGAGTACAGATGATACAAGAATAGAAGTTTTGTTTTTGTGAAAAAAAAAAGAAATAATCTGCTTTTGGAGGGCTGCCCAGGTGTACAGAACAAACTTATTATCCCACTCCAGAAAAAAGGAGTTGGGTGGGAGCTCAGAAAAAAATGCAAGGGAAATCAGGGAAGTAGCGCTAAAATCCCAAAAAGAACTAAAAGCTGAGACACAAATTTGCAACACACAGCAGAAGTCAGAAGAGATTGGGGTAGAGATTTCTGTCTGAAATTCTGAGAAATTTGACAATTTCTCAACATTCATAACCAGCAGACTTTGTGAACCCTTGGGCTCAGGTTCTGTCTTACTATGCTGTTTGTTTCCTAGGGAAAATGCTTCATTAAATAGAAATCACCATTACTTCCTGGAAACTAGAAGAGTGGTAAAAGACCATGGCCTTTCTCATGCCACTCAGGAACCATGAGACAGCTGCTAACATAGCTTTTCAGAGGGGTAACATGGAAGGCAATGAGGGGAAATATCTTCCTTTCTCCTCTCCTTCACTAGCTCTCCAAAAGTTAGACTTCTCAAGTCAACTCCTGAGCCATATCCTTACTTCTGCTCCCTCCCTCAGTGAATTATTTATCTTTCTCATGACTTAGATTCCTATTCTGTTCAATAAAGTCAGTATTAGCCTAACACAAACAACACCTGCAACTATCGTGATGAATACTAAAAATCTGCAGAGTGGGTGTGTTATTAGCCGTATTTTATAGGTGGGAAAATTAGGATTGAAAGAACTTAAGTGACTTGATCTGACAGAAAACATGGTCCAGTGACTTCATATGAGCCTTACATGACAGCACATATCAAAATATAAGGGTTTGTGCAACTGAGTTATAAAAAGGCAACAGCAACTTCTGTTGGCAAAAGTCACTCCCTTAAGTGGTTAGTCTAACTCTGACCCAACCTCCCTATTCAAAGTCCTTTAGCAGACTCTATTTCCTTTGACTGGAAAGTCCAACACAACTTACTGCTAGCTGGTAGAATGCTTTGGGAGTGAGTCTTAAGCTTTGAGACTGCTGAAAAATCTTCTAAGGGCTTTCATGCCTGTTGATGGATGAAGAAAAGGCAGCAAAGAGAGAGAAACGGGACAGGAAGAATATGAGATCCTTCAAAAAAATGTCTTTGACTGGAAATTACAGAGTACAGGGAAAAAGAAAAGGTTTGGAATTTTCTGGAGGTTTTTTACCCAGAAAATTAGAGGCATATCAAACAAGTACTTTCAGTCGTTTTTACAGATGAAAACTGCCACCCAAAAATATCCATGAAAAGGAACAAATGCATAAATGCAAGCAAAAAATTCCTAAGCCAGCACAACTCCTGAAACATCAGTTTAATATGCTCCACATTTGAAATATTTATATGCATTTATAGCCGGATGAAATTTCACAGTGGTTGTCTTATGTAACCACAAGGTTGCATTAACAAGTCTGAAGGTGACAAAAGTATGAATGAATGTGGTAAGTTCTTTATGCATGAAAGAAACAAGGCCACCAAAGACCTAAGAAAAAAACAACTTCAATTTATTTTGCTTTTCAGGCACCCAAGGCCATGGACTACCTAACTGTATATTTTTTGCAGTGCTGGGTTTGCATTAAATTCTAAAAGTGAAAGAGCGATTTGCCTCTTTGCATGTCATAGCCATAATTCAAGAGGCAGAGAAAGAATTATTTACAGAGAAAATTAAAATATAATTTTATTATCATTATAACCACAAGGGAACATGGGAAACAAAGTAATTAAAGTAGGAAATCTGGATATTTTGGTAAAAATAAAACACATTTAACATGATAAAAGTCACAGCAACCTAATGTGGGCCCACCTAGTTGTTTAATGACTTTAATGTGTCCCTGTGTAAACATTACATGAACTGGAGAGATACAACTGTATATAGAACACTGATTTAAGAGAGAGGCGCTGCAGGCTTCTTTGGTTTTGCTGTTACTGTTATCATCGGGCTTTGACAGAGAATCGTGTCCAAAATGCTTTCCTTTTTCTGTTCTTCACAATGATATGAAACAGAGTAGACTTTAGCCAAATTTGAGGTGCATGTGATAATGTTTTTTATGGTAACTACAAATACTATGTGTTTGTTAAGCAGGTCTGGAGGATTCCCATTCCTGAAACCAGCCTCCCCCCCACTGCAGTCAACCTCATCATACAGTCCATACATGCATTCAGTCCTGCTCCTCCAGTTCTCTATTTCTAACCCTGGATGGAAACCTGATTCTAAGCCTAAATCACTAAGATTCACAGTCAAATTATGCCACTTTGTCTTGTATCTACATTATCTTTGTCCTCTTGTGGCTTGCAGCTTCCTTTATGATTATAAAGAGCAACCAGATCCTTTTTAGACTTTATTCTGTTAGCCTTTTCGTGCTTGTAAGACAACTCTTTGGTCTTTCAGTGACCTAAACACTTTTCTTTTTCTCTTTTTATGCACTCCAGTTTTAGTTCATCTTCTTGAATAAAACACTTACTCCAGCAGGGGCAGCACTCTGTCAGTGATTTGTGCCTTGAACAATGGCTCTGAGACATTCTTTGCCTCCACTGAAAGCATCCTTCCAACACATCTCTGCAACACACCTGTAATCCTTGGAAAAAAACTAGTCTTCATCTTCCCCTGTGAATTAATAACTGCATAGAGATCTTTCCCTTATTTCTAAGTGCCAACACCAGGATGATAGCAGGTACATATATAAACCCCAAACACGTGTAATATCACTTACTACAATAAGTTTTCTCAGACCATTATACTCTGAAACAGTGAAAAATAGGGAAAATAATCTGTACTATCCAGATATATGATATGAAGTATTCAACCCATAATACCCATGTGTTATTAAAGGGAGTTCTGTTTGGCAGCTTTGGATGCCAAATTGGTCTCCAATTAGCATTTTCTCTTCTATTTTTCTTCACATCAGGGACCAGCAGGAAACCAATGAATGTCAGCTAAGCAATGAGAGAAATAAAAGCACTTGAAAGCAAAAGTCATCAAGTCAATAATAATGCTGTTCCTATTATTGAGGGAAAACATAAGTGTTGTATAAATGAGCCTTATGGCTTTGTATTCATGTCCATAAATATGTGGTTCTGCAGACAAAAATCAATACTAAGTGATTCACTGCAAGAGATATAATTAGATAACAATACTGGAAATACTTTCTTCCCCCCTTCTTGATAAAATTTTTCTCCTCTTTCTGACATACAGGATTCTTGTCACACCAAACAATTTTCAGTGGAGCAAATCCTTAGAATTACACCAATGAAATATGCAAAAGAGCGAAGAAAGGAAGATACTTTTGCAATGTCAATCATACTACTTCATCCTTTTGTAGCTAAAGCTTGGTTGGGAATAATTCAAGGTGTAATTATCAAATTAGAAATTCATGAGCATCCTGTAGGAGCTTGGAAAAGATGAAGATACAAATCAAAGGATCCTCAAGACGTAACATAATACGTAAGAACATTGTACATTTAAATATGAAAATGAATCAGCTTCTTTTTCACGCAAAATGGGAAAATATCTCATGAATGTATCTTTAAAACAGAAATAAAACTAAGCAGGAAACCAGCAGAACCATAGCATTCACTAATAAACACTGGATGTTAAGGAGAAAAATAATACCTAACGTATGCAAACAGTCTAAGACTTGCACATACCTTGCTCAAAAGCCCATTGAAGATACTATGAGGATTCTCTGTTTCAACTTGGAAAGACTTTGGATTAGTACTAGTTTGCACTAAAGCAAAGGCAGACTCACAGAAAATATCAACAGTTCAAGTGTCTGTATCTTTCCAATAATGTTAGCTAAGAAGGGGAATTCAGAGTCTAAAGATGCAGGAAATTCCATCCTGCAGTCATCCTTTTTCAAGAGGCACTAGAGACTTTTACCCCTTTTCCTGGCTAGACTTTGAAAAATTTATTTTCTACCCATAACAAAACGATCAGCATCCCCACTGGCTGAAGGCATGACTTAAGTTCTGGGGAAGTATTTGTTCTTTCTTCCCCTGTTACAATTCATCAGGTGGGTAATGATGAAGTAGCTCTCACTACTGCAAGACAGAGCTACAGGATGTCCTCTAAATACAGGTAGCAAGGATGAAAGCTCCACAACACATAGGAAGGTTAGTGGCCTCTTGATCTCCTAAAAAGAGCTCAATAGCTCTCTGCTTTTATTTTGCCTTTTTTTTTTTTTTCAATTCCTGTTTTGAATAAATAGTCTCTATAGCAACTGTTTTGCATCCTGAAGCATCTGAAGGGCAGGGTCAAAAGAGAGGCAGTTTATTTCAAGGGATGCTTTAACTTCCAAAATTCACTTCTTAAACAACATGTGTGCAATATATGTATATAATTTGTATATACTAAAATGTCTAGAATTCGCAGAGATTCCTGTGACCTCCCACAAAATGCCTTAGATGAGATTCCTGACATGACCTGGTCCAGCAAGCTCTGTGGTCCCATCCTCTGTAAAGCTGAACCCCACAGTTTGGTCCTGAAATAATCAGAGTGAATAGTCACATTCATCCTTCAAACTGCACTCTACCCAGAATCATGCTGGGAACATGTTTGAGTTTTTAGCCCAAGGTGTCTCCCAGGTAAAGCACTGCTTCTTTTCCATGTGGTGGCATTGAACTGAAGTCTTTACCATTCATTGCCCACAATGAGAAATAAAGCTGTTGAACAATGACTTTGAAATTAATATGCAGTAACAATAAATCAGTTATTTTAAATACTTAATTCAAAAGTATTTTGTTTCTCATTCGTAATGAAAGAAATATTCAGACAAAAGATTTCTCCTTTACACAAACGTTGTTCCCCAAAAGTAGCCATTTTGCCCTCACCTTGGCAATGTTTACTTTTCAGCTGCAGCTCTGAAAATTAGCAAGTACATGCTTTGGCCTTTTAGGGTAATTTAATTAAAAGCAATACTAGATTGTATTATACCTCCTTAAAATACTGTTGTAAGAGACAGCCTGGGGAATCACTCCCCAGCTGCTTTAGAACAATGCATAATTCTGTTTAACTTCCCAAGCAGTGAACAATGCTGGTTTATCATAACTACTTGGAAGGTTGCCATGCCACAACCTAACACTTCTTTTCTTTATTATTGTAATTTCTTACTTCTTAAACTCAGAGGATAGGTACCCAATGGACTGAGAAGAATATTTTGTGTGATTCTGACACCTTTGAGATAACCAAGCTGCACAGTTTGCTTATCACTCATCGAACACGGAAAAGCTCAGGCAATACATACACACTCCAATAATTGTGCAGTGCCTTTGGATGTAAGCATCTGTGATATATAGCTGTGTAATGGTTACTGAGAAGGTGCTTTGAACAGACAAAGTATGGGGTGTGCCTCTAAACCACCCTGTGCTGTGGGTTTGCAAGAATATATGCTCTCTCCAAAAACACACATACCATTGTTCAATGTAGATAACCACATATTCGAAAGCAGTTCCGCTTCCGAATTAAGTGTAGAGTTTATCTGTAGAAGTAACTAAAAAAGAGCATAAACTTGAGGATGAAGGCATAGGTCAGTTTTAATATTAAGGCAGATTTCTGGTGCCAGATATGTTTATTTGAATATCAAAGATAACAGAAAAGAAGAGCAGTTACTTGATCTGATACTAGTGATAAACTACCTTGTGATCCTAATTCCTGGCTATGTTCAAATAAGCTGTTGAATAATTTGTCCTCTAGATGACAGGGATCTTTATGCTGAGATAAATGATACTGAAATGGATGAAAAGATTTCTGCTTTTGGTAGAATGAACTAGCTGCATTTAAAGAATTATTTTTTTTTTACTGGATCCTGATTCATTCTAGTATTTGAATACCAGAAGGGTTTGGACTTCTGGGTTGGTTTGGATCTTGATTTTTTTATAATTTTTTCAATAATATCAATGATAAGACAGTATAATACTGCAGATTTAGAGAAAACCAAATTGATTAGGTTCTTTGTCCTTTTTTTTTTTTTTTTTTTTCTTAGATATTCATTTATCTCTGTGAGTAACCAAATCTATAGGAGAAATAAGCTCAGGCATTTCTATCCATTTAACAAAAAAAAAAAAAAAAAAAAAAAGAGAACCCAAAGATGATGAGTACCATCTCTCTGTTGCTGATAAAAAATCTGTTGGCAAATGAAGGCCACAAACTCCTGTGATCTCCACTAATCTTTATCCAGTCAATAATCCTGTTAAAGCCAATAGGAATTTTGCCTAATGAAAAAGAGAAAGCTCTTTCCCCAGAACTACAGTATTTAAAAAAAATGTTTCAAAACCTGCACTGGTAAGAAGGTTATCTAGAAACACTTTTGGAATAGTTATATGAGTTTTCCATAACAGTATTGCAGGCAATATTTGTACAAAAGTAGACATAAATCAGGTTAAAATTACCCTCAAGTTGGCTTTTAAATTCTGGAATCAATATTTAGTTTAAGAATTAATTACGCTAAATTAATTAATTTAACTAAATGGATTTAGCTTAAACTTTAGAAGAACTATTAGAAGGGGATCTTTGGCAGGCTTGTCTTGACTTTTTCTATATTTTTAAATTACTACATGGCTTGTCATTCCTGAATCACTCCAGCCTGCAACTCGGATATACCTAACAATCACAGGAAAGGGTTCAAGGACAAGTTTTTTCTGTTTTTTCTCACCTCAGTGATTCCTTACATGACCCTCAGTAAATTCCCTAATCTCAGTCTATGTATTCATTTAAAAAGGAAAAGTTTCACCACCAACAATCATCCAACCTCACAAAAGGTGATGCAAAATTTAATTATCATTTAAACATGCTCAGTGATCCTTAGGTGACAGAGTCTAAGTACAGTGTGAATATTACACCTTGCACTAGTGAACAGCCACGAAAATAGAACTCCCCACAGTACACCTGACAAATTAATCTGAGGAAGATGTAGCTCAGATGCCACTCAGTCCTTGTGGGCTAAAAAGACCTTTGTATATGTGAGCATGCATTCAAACGGCAAGCTTTATACTGATGTTACTCTAACTATTCCCACATATTTTTCTTTCACTGAGCAGGTTCCAGCAATCAGATGGATTAATGACATGTTGCTTCATAACAACAAGTCAAGTGTTCCTCCTTATGAGAAGATAAAATAAAATAAAACACTCCACTAACAAGATTCATTAAGAGGGAAAGCAGCCTGATTCAAACCCAGATCCGTCCCAGCGCACCTGCTGCACAGCCTGCCTACGGGCTCCAGCTGTGGGTGGTGAGGAGGGGCCAAGTGCTGGATGTGATCCAGTGGGGCTTGCCTGCACATAATGTGCTATCCTTTGAAGAACGTGCTAGGATGCAGAACAAATTGCTGCATGCTAACTTTTGTTTCCTAAATCACCAAAAGAAGTGTTGCTCTCGAGAAAACGTGGGATTACCTAGTGCATTTCTTTGGGCCTCATGTTGCTATTTCTCGCCTCCTCTCCCATTCCCCCATACCAGATGCTTGAAACAGAAAATACATAAATTGCCTGAACACCAAGCTAAAGTTCTGAGCGTGATAAGAATCTCTAGGTCAAATTGGTGAACCCTGAGGATGTTCATCTCTTAGCTCAAACCATCAGCTGCAAGCTTCTTCTAGCCAATCCCCCATGACATGGTGAGTATTTTAACATCTGTAGGGTATTACCACTGCATTTTTACACCTATAAAACCCAGCCATATCTTTGGTATGGCTATCAGTAGTGAGAGAAAAAACATGGGAAATGGCTCCAGAAAACTGATAGACACAAACAAGTGGCACAGGTATGTTTTTTTCTAAAGCAGCGCATGCAAATTCACTATAGGCTTACTATTTATGTTTCCTTTCTGTTTGTCTTGTAATGTGGCTATTTGCACTGTTTCTGTCATGGGTTGCAATTCAAGCAATGGAATGTCATGCTCCTACTGAAACTCCAGGAGCTTTGATTTCTCTGACTCCTTTTTGTATTCTCTTATCCTACTGATTTAACTCAGAGCTGATGCATCTCTAGATGTCATGGCATGCTTTGTAGTGCCAAAGTTGGGAATAAAGAGGTAGTCAGTGGCAGGTGGGGTAACTAATATGTATCCAATGCTACAAGTACCAGTTATTTTTCCACATTCTGTCTCTCACAACAGATTGCTCTGATAGTTCTTAGCAAGCATCAGGTCTGGGATTGAAGGTTATGATGAGTCTTTAATTGTGGAAATGACAAATCAAGAAATCCTAAATTTAAAAGGTTGGAAAGGGATCTTTCCAAGCCTGTCTGGCTTCTAGAGCTAACTAACATTAACTAATCTGCCTCAGAGCACTTTGGGAGGTAACAGGTTCTTTTTTTTTTTCAGTGTGAGATGTTCGAAATTTTCCTTAGGGCACAGTCATTGCTGTTTCACATTTTAGGAATAGATTCTGGGCTTCTTAATCACACATTCAGTAATTTAAGTAGTGTTCTTAAATCATGTGTTAAGACAAAGCATTTTATTACTGCTCTGTCTATTAAGGTATAGAGATCTTTTTGTGGGGCAAGATGAAGAAATGATGGTTTCCCTCCCTACCAAACTTACCAGGCCAGTGCACACTGTCCTGCCTGAGACAGACATGGTGCTAGAGGCACTTGAGCTGGATGCTGGACTGAGTAGCCACATCTTCAGATATTTTGTGAGGAGGAAATGAATTTGGCACACATGAAGAGAGAAGCTGTTCCAGCCATGAAGGGCAGCTTGAGAGGCTGGATAAGGAGACAAAGAAAGCAGTCATACAGGGTGTGAAAGCAAACTAGTGTGCAAAGGAAGGGTGTAGAAGAACCAGTGAAGAGAGGACAGCCAGCTCTACCTGCAGCCCACTCTGTGTGACCAGCCCATGGGAATGTGTGACTGAATAAATTTACGAGGAATGACTGAGGAAAGTATCCACCTCACAAGCGACCTCCACACTATTAGAACCTGAGAGACAACTTCACTTAAATCATTACTTTTCCTTCTGCCCACACATCTGTGTGCCACTGATGAAGTTTTCTATTTTCTATTAAGTCATAGCAGGCCTCAGCCTAAATAATACCCATCTGAACTCGTGCCCTTTTAAGCTGTGCTGTCAGGGTGGGGGGCTGCAGTAATGCAAAGCAGAGCTGACATGGAGCCGGCAGGGGACAATAACCCCATTATCAAGTGCACTTGCACTTGTCCAACACTGGGTAAAAATCCCCTGAATGATGTCAAAACCTTTTAAATGTCAAGCCTTCCCAGCTCTGGGCACTTGTGCCTGAAAACTCCTAAAAGAGCAGAAGGGTCTGGACTGCAAAGAGTCATTGCAAGCCTTTTACAGAGGAAAGCAAGCAGTGGAAAATGAGAAGAATAAAAACATACCTAAGAAAAGAGATTTTTGAAGCAATCTGTGAGATTTTGACTGGAAATTAACTGAGTAATCATGCAATTGTTGCAAACAGTTGACCTGAGGCTTCCCTCTGCATTGAGAGATAAATTTTATATTCACTAGCTACCCTGGGAGAGGGGGAGCAGATTGACAGTAGTGATGTTGAGAAGTATTTATTAGCAAGTCTATTTTAAAGTGAAGGGCAAATAGCCAATGAAATCTGGCTTGCGAATTTAATATGATTTTGTCAGCATATGGTACCACTCAGGGGACATGAAGAAGGCATTTTTGTTACATATGTATATGTGGCTGGCAAGGAAGCTGTAATGAGAAGACTGAAGCAAAAATAGATGTTTCTTATAAATACATTTGAGCAGAAGAAATGAAGCAACAAAGAATCTGTTCAAACGTCCATTAGTGATAATACTACTTGTGAATTTTGAGCTGCATGTCATGCAGTGTGAATGCTCTAAAGTCCCTGTAGCAAAAATAGGAATATACAAACAAACAAGCAAGAAAATAAATCAAAAGGACTTTTTTTTTTTTTTTTTTTTAAATCACTTGTGCAAAATATTATTAATTGCAAGGCAAGACTTTGGAAAAAAAAATCATCAATAATAAAGTGATTTAACATGGATAGACTCCTCCCACGTCCATGCTCCAAAACTCCCACAGACTTCACAGGGTGTCCACCCTCAATCTGTTGCATCTTATTTGTTCTTCAGTCAGAGTCCACTATTTTAACAACTTAACTAACAGGAAACTCATGAACTGCAAATAGAAAATAAAAAGTAAAAAGATGTCCCATATGAACTTGGAAACATTCTTAGCTTTCCCATTCTACTCTAGGAAAGATTTTAATGTGCTTTGGCTCAAGTCTGTGAATATAGGAATAGTATCAGAAAAAGTGGACATTTTCAGCAAATGAGTCCTTGATTGCCTAGGAGAGTACTGTACTTCAAGAGTGCTAGAAGCTCCTTGTGCTGGGTATTTCACTTTTGGTAACTGAAGTAATTTCCTTGAAGTTCCTTTATTTACTACCCATCTCATGCTATGGACATTTACACTTGTTTGGGAGAGTATAGGGTTGTTTTAATTACAGCACACTGCCTTGGTGAGCCAGCTATTTGCAGAAATAGTGCAATGATCAGGCATTATTCTACTTCAATATATCTTGTATTGCTGGATTAACAGTCCAAAAATGTCACATCTAAACCCATGACACATACAGGTAAAACGATACACTATTTTCTGCAGTCACATATTTTTTGTGTGCTTATGTCTGTTGTGAACTGACACAGAATCAGATGGGATTCGGACTTCCCCCTTTCTTTTAAATGAGGAACAGAATTCATGCTACCTGTGAGAGAAAAATCAAAAAGATATGAAGTTTAAGTTCCTTCATGGTCTGATACTTTTCAATCTCGAATCAAAGATGGAAAGGTAAAGGGAAAGAAAGCTAGAAGCCATTATTCTTCCACGTGCAAAGTAAGCTCTGCAGATTTGATGTCTGTTTGCCTCCCCAAAGCAGCTATGCTGTATGACCAAAAATTCAGGCCACATAATATTACAACACCAAAAGATAAGCCTCACCAATTACTGTTTAGAAAATATGTTATAACCATGTTTTTAAGTACTCATATCATTCTTAAAGACTAAGAAAAGGAAAGAAAGAAAACAGAAAAAAAAGATAAAGAAACAGAAAAGAAAAAAGAAAGAAAAATTTATACTTGGGCAGAATATCTTTAAGTAGTCCTGCACACAACAGAAACTTGTTATGAATTCTCTTTAGCCCTTTCAGAGGTTCCAAGTAATTCTTAAAAGTTCATTTTCACTGCCTTCTTTGTGTTTTATTATTTTGTTCTCCTTAACAAAATTGGAAGTAAATTCAGAACCTGATGTGACTATCAGTGGCCTTTGCCTAAGGTCCCTTCCTTCTTTCTTATATTTCTTACATTTGATCTCTTAATTTATCAAATGGTGATGATCAAATATCTGAGTAGGATGACTATGCATTATTTTACAGCATTGTGGCTTACTTAAAAACTACAGGGTGAAAGACAGAAAGGTAATCCTTTTTTGCAGAGCTCCCAGCAAATAGGCATTAATCTTGTTTGAATATCTCATTATTTAAGTCAAGATCAACTTTTAGTTCTAGGTACATGCATGCAAAATGTTCTCAGCTACATGATTCCTGGAGATGTCTGCTAAGAGGCCACAAGTCTCCTAAAATTGTATTCATTTTTCAGTGAGATCCATCACCTGCCTACCGCATTGCCTGCACCACAGTTCCTTGTACAGAGCCAAGCTTTGAATTTCCAATTGCTTTTGCTGAACGCAAGTCACAGTGTTCATTTCAGTTTCTTGGCTGGCCAAGTACAGCCTGTGAAAAGAATCTGTTTGAGCAAACCCTAATGACTGAGTGAAAAAAACTAAAATGAACCAAAACAAAAAGCACCTTGCAGCGACCATTCTGCAATACAGACTTGATATTCACTGTTGTGAAAAACATTCCTGCTCTGGAAGATGCCATGCCACAAACAAAAAGAGGCACGAATACAGGATAATAATAATTAAAAAAAAAGGATTTGCTTAAAAGCCACAGGAAACACTAACAGACTGTCGGTGTTGTGTGTAATGACCCAGCTGTTATTATTGCCATGGCTGCAAATTCTGCCTTCCTGCTGGGCTGCAGAACGATGCTGTACCGGTCGGATATCAAGAGCCTGATAGTGCTGCTAATCGGCGTGGCTGGGACGTGCTGCTCGCTGCAGAGCGTGGCTCCCTCACCCAGCTGGGCTCCCACCGTCCCACCGCAGAGCAGCAAAGGCGGCAGCAGGAGGACAGGCACATGCATTGTGAGGGTTTGGGCACTGCTCAAATCCTGCCACAGAGGCCTTCCTGTTCGCTGGAATTCCACATCCAAAAGAGCAGTGGGAGCAGCTGAGCAGGGGGACAGCTGAGTGCCCAGGGCGTCTGCTGCACCACTCCTCACGGGTCTCGTTCAAGAGTATCAGTGTATTTTTAGAGGTGTGCAACTGCAGCTCTGATGTAACATATGCTGTAGTGTGAAATTCAGCTGTGGCTAAGAATTGCAGGGCAAACGACTGTAACTTCTTCATGTTCCCTTTCTTGTTTCTCTTTCCTCATGGCTTATGTTTTCATGCAACTGCGGGTTGTTGCTAGGGCACGGCAGAGGCTATTTAGCTAAACCAGAAACCTAAGTGTAAAACAAATCTTAAAATAGCTCTAATCTTCATGGAGCTTCAGAAAGAAAATATTTATAAATGTAAAAAGAAGGGGGAAAGGGTCAGCCTGAGAAGGGAGAATGAAGAAAAATGTCTAGCTTGATAGCCATGGTGAAAACACTCCACAAATATTTGCAACACAGGTAACTGTCCTCCCATGCTAGTCACATTCTTACAGCTCTAAATAAAATAAAGTCTACAGATTTTGTTTTCTTTCAAAGAATAAGCTTCTGCAACATCTATGGTGTTTGACTAGAGTTACCCTTAGTATCTTCAGGAGGCCAGGTCTCCACTGCTTTTGAGCTTTCCTGGCCAAAAAAAAAAGTGTTCTTAGAAAGTAACTTTAAAGTTGTGCATGTTGAATACCTGCGGACAGGAAATTTTGAATTCCCATTGGCACATGTGTGAGCCCTAAATGCTTGCTTATCCATCCAATTAATGGAAGGAGAAAAAAAAAAGTAAAAGTGTGCTACTTGAGTTCTTCAATCGGAACTTAACAACCCACATCAATGATACAGTATTTCTAATCAGTCTATACACTGAAAACAAGAAGTATTTTTTATTGAACACTTTTGAATAATGGATAAATTTAAGGAAATTGTGATGTGTTTTGCTCAGAAAAAAAGCAGGCTAAATTAATTGAATAAATTATTCAGTGTAAATTGTGGGCTCAAGTCTACTTCATATATATACATTAATTTTCTGGCATCTCTGCTGAGCTTGCTAACAAGGATACCAATTAGTAACAATGGCACTGGTGATTTTATTTTAGCTTTACTTGTCTCCACATTTCCTGGTTTTGTCTGGTACCAAAAGTGTATATTACTAAAAGGACACAGATTCTTCCATTTCAAACAAAATCAGAAAATACTCCAGTCTAAAAAATATTATAGCAAATAGACAACTTTTCTGAGCTTTAAAGCTTTATCCTTCAGTCAGGTGTTTGAATCCATTTCAGCAAGTGCCCAGGCTTTGGTGTAAGTATTTGGAATAAGCCTTCAGTGTTCACAGTTGTTGCTTATCTCTAGTAATGCAACAGAAAACACATAACTGACCCCAGAAACAGAGAGACCGTAAACTTAAGGTATGTAAAATAAAGCTTATTTTATAGCAAATACTTATGCTTGTGCAGTGATTTGGAAAAATACATGCTATACATCTGATTTAGGTAAAACAAGGTAAAGGCAATAAAGGAAAAATCTATCTGAGGCTCCACAAGAGATTCACCGATGTGGGGGTTGAGTTGCTGCATGGACAGACAGTACAATACAAAGGGATCAAACAAGATTTTAGGGTTTTTTAATTAAATTCAAGTAGTTCAGAAGTTTAAGACAACATTGAACTACAGAACTCTAGGGTGGAATAATTTGATCTGATTTTATATGTCTACAATACAGGTATCTGTCAGAGACAGCTCTCTGTGGCTGTCTTATAACAGTACATTACTTGCAGTTCTTCCTACTTCAGGTGTCTGCATAGGCTGAGGTGACCTACTGGGCCAACAACTTTCTCTCCATGGATTGCAAAGTAAAGTAGGGGGTGACTGGCTCAAGTGAAGTCTGCCACAGCATAGATGTCTGGTTGATCACAGCCACTTGTGTCTCAGGATTAAATTGGAGAGAGATGAGGAACCATAAGTGTTAACACTTGTGAACAGATGCTGACCAATAACATGAATTGTCCATCCTTGGAAAATGCTATCCCTGGTATTCAGAAAAAGCAAAGAATGAGTGAGATAGTTAAAGCCTCAGTACCCACTAGCTTCCTCTAAATACAAAGTTTATTAAAAACAACCTAACTAGGACAGGAAAGCACCAAAGCCCTGAAAAAGATGTTGTAACATTTTCCAGCTTACAGCCTTTGCACAGGTTTCACTTGCTTCTGCTCCCTTGTCCAGCAGAAACAATTAAGAAAGTGAAGACAAAGAGGCTGTCTGTAACAAGAAGTAAAATTGCCCAAGGTCTATTGTCTTGTCCAAAGGGAGCAACGTGGCTTATGTCTGTATAACTAAGCAGTCTTTGACTTGCCAGTCTCATTTGGTCTCATCCATGTCAGTTGTCTAAAACCATTTCTGACCTTCAGTATTCTCTCAACTGGGTCCAGGCACTGTGCAGAAAACTAATTGTCATGGGCCAAAACTGCCAGGGAGCACGCTAGCAATTTAGCAGTGGGGGTCACTGGGGAACACTGGTTCAAGACTATCCTTTATCTCCTTAGCTTCTTACCCTGATCTCACTAGGCCTTGCTTGGATTGTCTGGCCTTATTATTCCTATTCAATGAGGTAAAAATTAAATGACTGGCGTAAGATCAAGGGTAACACTGGAAATCTTCAGGCTTTATTCAGCTACATCTTCACCTAAAATTCACAGACTTGTCCTGTTACATTCTCCTATCCTATGTCAGTCAAACTTGCTGGGCCCCAGTCCTTTCACTGGTTGCTCTGTTCATATACTGGATGAGAATTGTCTACTTTGTACTCTTCTTGTTCCAAAACCAAACACTGTTCTTTTCTCTGGAAAACACATAAAATTACAGCTTACATAACGTGATATGAAAGAGCCAGTGGAAAAACTGTGGATTGTCAGTATCTCATCCAAACCTCTCTTCTCAGCTCTTTCGTTGAATTTATTCGAAAAACATTCATTGAAATGTCAACTTGCCGTTACCATTTCCACGGCATTTTTATTTGGTTTTAAAATAAGTTGACTTTATCTGCTATGTTAGTTATGACTGTTTGCCCTGAGATCTTCTGATTTCTCTTGGTATCTGCGTATTTCACCCTGAGTGAGTACGTGATCTCACATGAGGCAGACGTGGACAGGCAGCCAGCTGCAGCAGACACACTGATACATTTTCTTACACTAAGACTGTGCCTAGATTTTTGCCATGTGATGCAAAGCTTAGTCACATAATTACTCTATCTAAAAATTACAAAGAATCCAGGTAGTGCATGGATCATAAATATATCTCTGCCCTTGCTATCTTCCACAAACCCCTCTCTCTTTGCTATAAATTCCTTTGCAGTCAGCTGAAACAGCATCTCTGGAAAACTCAGAATTCCTGAAGAACAATGAAACTTTTTGTTAAGGGTTGATGTATCAATGAAGTAACTTTTTTAAAACCAGAACAAAACTTCCTCTTAAAGGAAACTGTTGATTGTCAAAACAACAACCTATGCCTAGGATTTGTTATCATTTGGCTCCTAGTCCTTTCACTTTCATAAAAGTTGTCTATGGTTTGGAAATCCCTCCCTGACTATCTCTTTAGAGAGAAAGAGGAAGATGTGGTAGTAGTACATATTCTGTTCACTCTCAGGTAGGAGTAAGCATGAAGGTTCACCTGAGCTTGAAGGTTCATCTGGTGACACTGGTTTCAGGAGAAAACCCTAATGTTACACTGTTGGATCGGGCTGAGGACTTGGATGTGGGCAATGCTGGCACTTTCATCTTTTCCTGAAGGTCGGTGATGTGACCACCTGGACTCAGTATTCTGCAGGGATTGCCTATCAATCTATTCTGTCTATCAAACCACTTCTGGGATTAATTGCTATACATTTCTGCTTAGCCCTGGGAAATCACACTGAGAATTGTTTCAAGGGGGATGGCACGGAAAATGATCCTCAAGTTCCTTTCTGCTCTGCATGGATGGACACACTCATTAGAGTTGTTGACCAGGGAAAGGGGTGTGTGTGTGTTCACAACAGGCCATCCCAAGGAGATAGAAGGATAGTGCTCTATTTTCTGTTTTGCAGAACCTGTGACTTGCTGGGTCATTATTCAGCTTGGTTTCTGTGGCTATGTAAAAATTACAAACCCAGTACCACTTGGTAAAGGGTGAATGCCAGGTTGTCTTTGTTTTCTGCCTACAGAGTCTCCTGTTTCCCTGCTAGATGCCCCCAGTGACAGCAGAGCTGACATCGTCGCAGTTTACATCACACAGACAAGCTGTTAGGAACCAAAAGAAAGCCGATCCTTTCCTACATTAGTGTTGATTTTCAGTATAATTAATCCCTGCGGTCTAAAGGCATGGTACTGGATACCGTTCCTTCTTCCTAAACTTAGCAGCTACCCTTGCTGAAAAATCAGTCTTATTTTAGTTGCCTTTTATTTGGCAGTCCAATAAATCATGAAGATGGTATTCTGCATACAGTGCGGCTCCTCATTTACCCCTATAAATCGTGTTCTAAAGAATAGTAAATATCACAGTTTTTACTGTATGAGCAGTAAGTAATAAACAGCACAAAACCAGAGGTCTATCACTCTGCAGATTACCTAGTGCAAACCAAACAATTTCACCTTCACTTTTTCCACTTCTGATTATTTTTCTTGTACTAAAACCTGACCCACCTCTTTATCCAGCTGCTTTATATGTGCTAAATTTACTGACAAGTAACTAACATGAACTAATGAAGTAATATTTATATATTCCACTAACTATAACTACAGCAGAAGGAAAGAGCAGCTAATTAAATGCCAATGAGATCTGTGAAAGCTTTTAAGGACAATGAAAAGGGGCAATGCTTACAAACCAAAGTGGAACCCTGCATTTACAAGATTTTCCTGCATTTACAAAGATGTTGCTTTGTAATCGCAAAGCAACATAGTTATTTTTTCCCACTGAAATAGGAAAGCAGCAGGTCCCTAATTCTAAGAGACTTAGTGAGAAAATACTCCTTTGAAACCTAAAGTATTAATTTAATTATAGAATCACAGAATCATTAAGGTTGGAAAAGATCTCCAAGATCATGGACCAAACACCACCATGACAATTAAACCACAGCACTAAGGGACACATCTACTCGTTTCTTGAACACTTCCAGGGATGGAGACTCCACCACTTCCCTGGGCAGCCTGTTCCAATGCTTGACAACCATTGCAGTGAAAAATTTTTCCTGGGGGCTCAAATTGAACCCCCCCCGCTCCACTTGAGCCTATGTCTTTGATGATCCTAGTGGCTCCCTTCCAACTGAGGATTCTATTAATCCATGTTTTCTTGTCTTGTTGCTAGTTGCCTGGAAGAAGAGGGCAACCCCCACCTTGCTCCAGTCTCCTTTTAGGTAGCTGTAGAGAGCTACAAGGTCCTCCTGGGCTTCCTCCTCTCCAGGCTAAACAATTCCACTTCCCTCAGCCACTCCTCATATGACTTCCTCTCTAGACCCTTTATCAGCTTCATTGCCCTAAGAATATAGGACAATTTAACCCACAAGAACAAGGGCCAAACACTGCTTTTTATTGAATTCGAGCTGAAAGATGATTTTTCAAAATGTAACTTCTTCTCAGGGTGCCTTACAAACTTCGGCTAAGGGTTTTACCTAGCTCAGACTTCAACCTGAACTATCCTTCAGAGAAACATGCTTATAGCCAGGCAATAAAGAAGCAATAAGTTACAGAAGGGGAGAATTGCTAGGGGGGACTACACAATGTTGGATTATTTCAATATCATGTTTGGCTCAGGTGACCTAGAGAAAGTATTACAGTCTGATCTGAGTGGTTAAAGGCGGTCTCCTAAATCCAACCCCCAGTAAGAACCTGAACTAAATGTACCCTCTTATACCAAGGAAGGACAAATTGAACTGATGTCCACACGAGGCACTCAGCACCTTTGGGAAAGCAGAGTATTTTAATTCTGGTACCTAAGTACCTATTTGTGAGCCTAAAATGAGTTTTGATAATCTGATCGATTATCAGACCAGATGTCTGAAAACATATACAAGATTTCTAACAGTGTCTATCCAGAGTAAGCAGTTCTTGACCTGTGAAAATCTCCATAAATTCCACCTTTCTGTTGCTGCTGAGTTGCAGCTAATCAGCCTTGTTTGCCATGTATGTATTGAAAACCTGAATCATGGCAGCTGCTGCTACCAGTGTCCACACTCACTGTGTGATTGCCTACTAAAAGAAGGCAGCACATGAGATTTCTACAGCCTAGTTCAACACAGAGGCAGAACTTTCACTGCAGACACCCACCCACAGGAGGGAATTCCTGCTCTGGGGAACAAGCATACCCATCCACATTATCAAGACAGTGTGCAGTGTGTCTGAAAATGACTCTAGCCAAGATATGCGTACAAAAATGGTCTTTTGCACTGTTTCAGTCAATGGCAGAACAAAAGGAATATATGTTTCAGCAAATTTAATATAAAGTAAAAAAAGTGCCCCAAAAATATAAACATGACATCTAAGGTCATTTAGTTTATTTAGCCCCTGTCAATGTGTCTTGAAAATGCATCAATATCTACTCAAAATTTTCTACATTCCCTTTCTTGCCTTGGTTCTTAATGCTTCCTGATCTCAGTATGAATGTGTCTATTACTTTAGTCAGGACAAAAAACCCATCAGAAAATAACATCAGTGACACCACTTGTTTAGTTGTGATAACTTCCTTCAAAGTCTCAGGCAGGAGGCATCTGTTTGGGGAAGTTCAAGAGGGGTACAGTGCCAGACACACTGCTGACAGTATCATGCCCACTGCATTCTCTATCGCTGTGTGTACAGTGACCTTAGTACTCTTTTTCAGATGTGCAGGCAACCTAGACCAAATACTAGCTATGGGTGAGAAGCAGTACATAAAGTCAAAACTTCAGCAGTCACACTCATTGCTCTCAGCAGTCACACTCATTGCTCTCATTCTTGTCTATCTATAAGTCATTATACAAATGCTAGGGAAAAAAAAAAAAAAAAAAACCAAACAACAAACCAAACCAAACCAAACCAAAACAAACAAACAAACAAAGGCACCCCCCCACACACACAAAAAAACCCACAACAAAAACAAACAAACAACAACAACAAAAAAAGTAAATATCTAGCTAGAAATAAGGGTAACACAACAGGCCGAGAAGGACATTTTAGTTTTCAATTCTAAGGCACGCTAAGTGGTTGTTTGGAGCAGACAGATCTGTTCCTAAACATTGTATTGGAAAGCATGACCACTTGCATTCATATAGTCTGATTAACAAGAGACAAAGGAAAAGATGAAGATTTTCCAGTCAAGGAAGGACACAGCACTGATTACACTGATTATTAGAATTTGTCAGTTTCTGGTTGCTACACTTCTAACTGACTACTTGCACTGGGGCATGAAGTAGGTTTTGTTGATAATTCTGAAGTATGTATGACAGCTGAATTCATAAAATTTTGGATAAACATGGGGATTTTTTCTCTTTAAAAAGAAAAGTGTTAGAAAATTTCCTGAGGCCACAGAACAGGATTTTTTTTTTCCTACAACCATTTTATGGACTCTAACTTCACTACCTGAATAAATGTTCTAGTTTCTGCTATTTATAAGCCTGGTTGTTCATAACATGGCTTTAGCACAAGATGCCTTGACAAATGAAGAGCGGGAATTATTCTGAGAAGGTGTTAGCAGAACCATCCAAGTGTGGCAAATATATTAAATAAAAGCTTTATTGAAATAAATATATGAGATGAAAAGCTACAATAGTACCTACCTCACTGACAGGTTAATAGCTCAGTGTTTAAAGGCATAAAAACAAGAGTGGGCCAGAACAGTTGATGGGTTGCAAGATGCCATGCTTGAACCTTTCTGTACACTGGACTCACATAACTCCTGTTTCCAGGTTGTACAAAGTGATGCATTGCCTTTTGGAGGAAGTGATTACTTTTCACTTACAACACAGGCAGCCTAAGGACT
This sequence comes from Pyrocephalus nanus, assembly GCA_038380795.1. Taxonomy (NCBI): domain Eukaryota; kingdom Metazoa; phylum Chordata; class Aves; order Passeriformes; family Tyrannidae; genus Pyrocephalus; species Pyrocephalus nanus. The sequence goes on from CM076259.1 coordinate 19,244,681, forward strand.
CATGCCTCTTATCTTGGACACATAATGTTTGAGTCCTATCCATAGTCTTCCAGGTTTACAGGTCTTAGCATTATCATCAAGCCATACCCGAAATTTACTCTGCTTAATTTTGGTCCCTACCATACCAGAAACTTCCTACATCACTGCCTGTAAATGAGTCCATGGATTTATCTTCACAGTGCAGGAATCGAAGAAAAAAAACCCCTAACTTGTTTCAGATCCAGCTTTTGTGCCAATTTGTATCTTAGTCCAAGATAAAGGCAAGAGGGTTGAGACTAGGAGACAGAAATACAGGGGAGGAACTGAACACCAAGAAGAAAATGTTCTAGAAATAACCCCAAGAGTATTCTAAATGTTAAAGGTTTGCTGATGCTCTTACTCAGTTCTGGCAAGAATTGACCTAAGTGTAACCTATGCTATAAAAGGGATATGTAAAAACACGAAGATTTTGGCCAATTATATTATTTATTTATTTATTTATTTGTGTTTTATTTATTAAGGAAGGAAGACAATTAGTAATGTCATTCATAGCACTCAAAGGGCTCTGTAAGAGACTCAGGTTCCAACCCTTAATCTAGTGTGTTGTGGTGTACAGGCAGAACTCTAAAAGTCTAAATATTCACCTCAATGCAGACAGTACACCCAAAAGCAGTAAGGATGGAAGAATTGTGCAGAAGAAGAATTTTAATCTGAGTTCCTTACACTGCAGATCCCAGCTTCAAGTGGATTAATTTTCTGTAAGGTATCTAAAAGTTTTATGGGTGACTAAAGTAATTTCTTGTCCAGTCTAACTAAAAGCTGACAGAGCTCTCAGGCTTAGAACATCTACTTGCAGGGGGACATTACAAACTGGAAGACTCCTACCAGCAATGCCCTTGCAATGTCCTTTGTAGCTGTGCAAGTTATTATGATTCTATATCAAAATCTCTGATGGATTTTATTTTTTCCCCAAACCAAGAGCTGTAGTCATTTGGTATTTCACAGAATCACAGAATATTCTGACTTGGAAGGGATGCACAAGGCCCATCAAGTCCAGCTCTTAAGTGAATGGCCCGTATCGTGATAAAATCTACAACCTTGGTGTTATTAGCACCATACTCTAACCAACTGAGCTAACTGGCTGAGAGCCTCAGCATCTAATGCTCCCAAAATGGCAAGTGGCAAAATTTACAGGTCTGAATGAAATATCTTTGAGATATCCAAATATTACCCAAATTTGGTGAGAAAGACAGCACAACCTTGTGTAAATGTTGGTATTAATAGCAGCAATTGTATGAAAAAAAACCCCCACCCAACAAAATCAACCAAGTAAACTAAAAGATAAGACATGAAAAAAAAAAAAAACAACCAGACCTTATATTGACAGGAGTGGTATTGATTCTGTAAAATCAAGTCATTATTTGAACAGAGGAAAACTGAATGCTAAGATAGACAGACAGATTGTAAGGGGAATAAGAAGGAGTGACTGAGATGAATATTTTACCATTGAACTTCTTTTCCAATACTAAGAGCAGAAAAATAATAAAAAATGCAGGTTTCCAGAGCACCAACCATACTGTTAATTAGCAGCATAATTTATGCTGCCTTTAATGGTGGCTTATTCTGCTCTGGCTGTCAGGATGAGAAAACAGGAAGGGCATTTGGAAACCTCATGAAAAATAACCACAGTTTTAGGGCATTTGGGCTTGAAAAATGTACAGCTGCTGATGGATTAAAACACACACACACAAGTCCTATAAGCATTTGAAGAATAATAGATGGAAGGAAAATAGGTAATAAGAAAGTGAAAGATTTTGTTTATGGACTTGACTGGTTGACTAGGGTATAATTATGGGACCTGCTTCCAATCCATCCTATGGAAAATAATTGGTGTGTACAGGAGATGGATTTGCTCATAATAAAGGATCTCCTCACGATGGAGCAGAATGATATTGGTGTGAATACACTAGAATGACAGCATAATTTAACAAGGGGTGATGTTGGAGGATGGACGTTGTTAGCTTCAGCATTTCTGAAGGCATGTTATACTCACTGGCACATCTTACTTTCACACAGAACGTGCACAGGGTAAAAGGAGTGGCAGTCTTATAGATCAGAATCTTCAAGGGAGTTAATTAGATTGCACTAATCTTTCAGCGGTACTGCTGCCGACCTGTTCTAGGTGCTGCAGAAAGAACTGTGGCCAGTGAAGTTGTTCATGTTTGTTTGGAGAATGTCCTCAGATCTGGAGACTGTCCTTACAGTGCTCCCTGAGAGCTGAGCCAACCAAAGCAGCGGAGAATAACAGAGAGTGCAAAGGCACACCATGTTGTTCTGCCCCACCACTCTAGTGTGTGTGTGCCCCCTGTCAGACTCTGGGTTGTTCTATCTAGCACCATTAGCTATCATGTTCAGCAGCTACTCTGCCCCTTTCTAGCACACTGCAAGTTCCCGTGGCTGATGAGCACTGAGGAGATAGGTCTGGCAACAGAAGAAGCAACAAAGTTGATTATAGGCCTTGAGTAAAAGGATTTTCACCCAAAGCCTTAGGGGAGTTTTAAAATCCCCTCTGTAGTTCTGAAGGGTTGTGTTCAACGCACTTGCTGCTATCAGCATTGACCAGGTGTTTATGAATCATTCTTGATGAATGTGATACTCCAAACAGAATTTTGGAAGAGCAGCTAGATTAGAGCAGTTCAGATACACTTCACAGTAACAAAGCATTTATCCTTATACATTAAAAATAGTCTCATGGACAGGCTTCATGAAAAGCTATCCATACTAACCCTACCAAAACCTCTACTAATCTGTCTTGGGAACTGAGAATCTGGAAATGGCTTTTCCAGTTGAGAAGAGTGATATATTGGCCGATCAGCTTTCCAGTACTGCCATCACTATCAGTTTTTTTTTTTTTTTTTCTTGCAAAAGAAACTAAATGAGATTGTTAAATCTGGACAGTCCAAGTTAGTGAACAGCACCTTAGACTAGGAGTTAGGACTCCTGGGTTGTACACTGTACTAGGTAGCCTTTTTTTTTTTTCTTTTTTGCTTATTGCTATATGACAGAATCATTCTTGCCTCTCTTTCTTGGGTGTTGCAGACCAAAAGAAATAGATACCATGATTATCATATTTGCCCACATGCTGGTGGACACAAACACTAAAGGAAATCCCAAAGTTCACTGTTCTGCAGTGTGCAAAAAATAGGACTACTGTTCCAACTACTGACAATTAGTTGCTGAGTAGAGAGTTGCAAAGAGTTATTTCAGGGTAATATACTATCATCTATACCTATATTCAGCAGAAACAAATAGCAGGATACCTCTGCGGAAAAGCCATTTAAAAATATATACTGTACAAAGAAAATTGGTGAATTATTTATGTGACACAATAAAAACATAAAAATGCTTAGACATAATTCATTTACTTTTGTTAAATATCTGCTAAATTCATTTTGGAGGTCATCAACCCCTACTTCCAGTGCTATGTTGACAAATCCTCTAAAGGTTGGCAGAGGTCAAAGCTTAAACTTATATTTTAGTGAAGTATTTCAAGATACTTGCTCCAATTTGAATTTATTAAGAATAATTAAAAGTCTATGTCAAAAGGGAGAAAACATAAAACACACCGCAGCTAAGTCACAAGCCTTGCCAAAAGTTAAATAAAAACATTCCCTTCCACCAGATTTGCAAGGAATAGGAGCCAAATCTATCTCTGGAGCAACTCCACTGAAGTCAATAGAGTGGCACAGGGAATACATTTGGCCAACACTACCTGGCATATGGCCTTCTAGGAAGCATTGCAATTTATTAACAGGTTGGCCACATTACTGTCTTCAGTCTCTCAAGTGCATCATATCTATTCTGTAGGAAACATTTCTCCACTGTGCTATCCCACTCATACTAGCAGAAAACCAGAAAGGCACGACAGATCATAAGGCACTACAGTGGGTAACACAGTAAGATTTTAGTCAGGTGATTTACTCTTTTCCCTGCATCCCACTGGTTTTATTTCCTTGTTTGAAAAGAAGCCAAAATTTATATTGACATGGGTGATCATTTCAGGTAAATTCTGGGCCCTGGTCAATAAGCAGGGACAGGTACGTGGGTTGGCAATGTCACATTATAGCCCAATCTTTGCTGCACAGATGCCAGAACTGCTTATGTTACAGCTCCTGAATCACTGTAACTTTCAGTGTGCCATATTAAGACAACACAAAATCAGTAGTTGTTCCCTGCACTTACAAGTGACAGGGATAGCTGAAGCAGCATACAGCAAAAAAAAAAAGGAGATTTCCAAGCCAGCACTTCCTTTTTCAAAACTGTGTTTGCTGCATTGTTAACCTAAAATATAATCTCCTTCCTGAAGGGGAACACCCAGATAATTTCCCTTCTATTTATTTGGTTTTTAATATGGATACTGCACTGTGATCATCTGAGGGTGTGCATGCCACCGAGAGGATTTCCAGGAATGACCACAAACTCGGATGCTCCACCTAATGCCCATACACACAACGGCTATGGGCAGCCAAGCCATACAAGCTTCTGTAGCCATGAGCAGCAGGCAAACCTAGTCTCAACAAGAGTCCCACTCCTGTTCATACTGTCTGTCCACCAAAAGTCACTCAGAAGCTTGCTCTGTTTTTGCACACTTTGTAGGAAAAACAAAATGTAAGAACAGGCAGTGAGCACAGGACAGCAGCATCGAAAGGGCATGGCTTTCTTCTCCCCACCTTAAATTGCAGGACCAGCAGCACAGAATTGCCTTCTCCCAGAAACTGTGGTGCCCATAAAGTAAATCTGCAGCTCACAAAAGCCACTTTTTCATAATAACAGCCTCAAAAAATGGCCTCAGGAGCATAGTTCTAATGAAACCATGTAGAAAGAATCTGATGCTGAAATTAAGCAGTAATCAAAAAACAACAAGAAATACACACCAAGGCTAAGGAGATGGATAGCAAAAAGAGGAGAAAAGAACTTAGAGCCCTTCAGGAAAAAAACAAAACCAGTCTTTGCTTTAGTGCTATTGACATAAAAACACTGTAAGAAACAGGTGAATTAGGAAAGTATTCTACAAACTCAGGTCAGTGAAATGATTCAGAATAGATTTGCATGTAGGCTAAGGTGTATTTTACCCTTCAGATACTTATATATTTTATGGCCTACTTCCTCTCTTTCCACAAGAAACAAAACAGTTAATAAAGTGTTTTTCTTTCCACTGGATTCCTAAAGTAGATAAAAGCCCATAAAAGACGAGTAAACTTTTAGTTACATGAAAATTGTGCTTAGCTGTCTTTGAGTCACATAAATGTGGGTGTGAAAGAAATGGACATATGTTCTGAAAAGCCTCACCAAGAATTAGACTTGAAATCAAAAGCCTGCCTGTTTGTGTTCACGAGAAAGAGAATATCAAGTTCAATCTAAAGAGAATTAAATAGACACCTAAAAATTAAGGCCATAGTAAGTTAAAACTGTAAAAATCACATATTGAACTATTTTTGTATAGGTTATTCTCCTCCTCGATATCTTCCATAGTTAATTTTGGAGTAGTCTGCGACACTGCCAAACAACTTTTCAAATGGTGTTTACTATGAAGATACCCACAGATTCCTCTCAAAAAACTGTGTATAGGGATGTTGTCATTTACACCCTTTTTCATTTCTTTCTTCCCCCATCACCTATAATACAGAAATAAGCTGGAAAGAATTATGGAAAAAATGAGAAACCTAGAGCAACATAAATACAACAGGAAATGCAAAAAGAGATAGCAGCTGACTCTCCACTGCTTCATAATCTATACAGTCATTTAGATCTATGCAACAAGATCTCAAAATCCAGCTGTGCTCTTTCAATTACACTGTCATCAATAATAAAAAATCTGCATCCAGAATTTATGTCGTATTTTTGTTGCCGATACATGAAACAGCAATATACAGCTTGTTTTGCCTTTCTATCAAGTGTACATAATATGCAAAATCTGAAGCACAGGCTCAAAGAAGAAATATTTGTCAAATAAAAAGAGCCTTTTAAAACAACTTTTTAAACTGAAACTTGTTTGTTTTTTGTCCTTTTTGTGTTTTGATTGTTTAGATAAGCTAAAAAAGACAAAGGGCTATAACAATCATTGTTAAAGCAAGTCCATGAGTATGCTGTACGTACACAAACAACCATGGCAGTGGGAGGTATAGTTACTGTTCATGAAAGCTTTTGATTAACCGTTAGGCAGATTTCCCAAATACATATTACCAGAGTTCTGCAGTATAAATGCACAAACAACACAGCTCAAACAAAGGGCTAACGAGAACGTACCAGCAGGTGGGAATACGGGAAGAGACAACTGCCTGTAAACATGCCAAAGTACAGAGAGTGACTAGGGAAAGAAATGAACCTGTAGCACAGTTTAGATGAAATTGGCTGCATGTTACAGAGGCAGCCCAGGAAAGAAACATCTACTAGATGATACAGAGAGCCGAGCTATTTGCACAGCCGGATAAATAGACTGAGCAAACACCAGTGTCAAGTGCCACTGAGCTGAGACCCAAGAAAGGATGGAAGGGTCAGCTTCTGGTGATAAAGGGCAGAAAGATGGAGGCTGGGACAGGGAACCACAGTGGATGTGAATCTAGTACACTGACCTACCTTTGGTGTATCACCATGACCTAAAATCATGGATTTCAACTGCAGTATGAGCATTGCAGAAGGTGCAAACCCAGTGATAACCAGAGGGAGTTGTTCATATTCATCCCAAGACCCTTTGTCAGGCCACTCCAGGGCATGTCCTACTCTAGCAAATTACATGCTGAGGAAGGACGGAGGCCTCATTGTGATAAGAAGATGTGTAGTCTACAAGACTCTTGTGCAACCTTGAAGTTTCTTTCCAGATTTAGTTTCAAGAAGCAATATCTTCCAGATATAAACACCTTCTTCTGTCCATGGTTGAAGGAACTGCCTTATTAATGTACTAACTTCGTTTGGTTATGAAAGTTCTTATACTACTCATTGATCATGGTTAGTCATTCATTAGCATGTCAGACAAATGTTCAGTGAAGTGCTTTCTGTCCTAGAAGTTCCCTCTGCAGCTGCACTCATATGCTACAACTCTCTAGTTTCACCTCACTGGTGAGTAAAATGACATGTAAGAGTCAGTCATTATTAATCAAAACTGCTGTCAGGCATTCCTCACCAAAGATAGTGACAGTAAATCACCTAATGATCATAAGAGCTTAAGAGAGATTTTCTGGGAGAGATGCAACAGACTTTCAGAAGAGCTGAAGTGAAAGAGAGAAGCTGAAATAATCATAATGATATTTTTTTTTTAAGGGAAACACTATTTCAATCACAGTGATTGAACAGTGAATTTCAAGAGAATTAATCTTGTGCATCTTATTCAGCCTGATTGAATCATCTTGTAATATTCCACTTAGTTTATAATATTCAATGTTATAACAGCATCTGGAAATTTTCAATCAAAAAAGTTGTTTGAAAGCCTACATATTAACTGAAATGCTAAATATAAATATATTATAAACCAGTGAATGGAAGTAAACTTTAAAATCCATTTAATAGCTCTTTTTTGAGCACTATAAATATCCTGTGGTTCTCAGTTGGGGGTTTAAAAAACAGCTGATCCATGATTTACAGAATTTTACCTTCAGTTTCTCACAAGCAAACTTCATTGCTTTCAAGAAACACAAATTCATTTAATGTTTCCTTTCAAAATAAACTTCTCTAACAGTAGAAGTTAACAGGGTGGGAACCTTGTAAACAGATAAAGGAGTTTACTGAAATTCCAGATTCTGTGTATTTCAAGATTAGGAACAAAACTATCTCTGTGTAAGATTAACACAGGATTTTAAACCCTAATATACAGAAAATGGAGATGATGCCTTTAAAAACATCAGGGCTTTATCTGTCTTCTATGAAAATTCAGGAAGCTGCCAGGGTCTGTATGAAAGGGATATGCTAAACCCTGCTTTTTCTCTTGTGCTATTTCTGAGATACTTCAGAAAGGAAGTTTCTGTGGTATAGCTTAATAACTAGAGAACAACAAAGTAGTACAGAAAGTTCTGGATAATTTTGGCATTATTGATCATGCAGGCAAGGCAGAATGCTCCCTGGGTAGCATGTTTTAGATTCAGGAATGCAACTTTCAGGCAAGTTTTACAAATATAAGTAGTAAGTGAAATAAGCATCTTAAAAGAACACAAACCCTGGTACTGTTCTATGAAAATATTATTGAAGGGAGAAAAGGTCCAGGATATTACTCAGTGAGTAGCATTTATGCTACACTGTTTTCAGAACTGTCTCCTCAGACTTCTACACCTATAGCTTCCCATCTCTGGTGGGCCTCTTATAAACACTTCAGGTTGCTTTTATGACAATACTTTGCCTGAATCCTCAGCACTGCAGGAATGGGTGCAGCTTTCTACTCTTCCTCCTCCCCAAATCCAGGGGATCCTTGAAAGCACAGAGTAGCCATTATTGCATTAGGAGACATTCTGGTGACAGAAAAATGTTTTTCTCCCCATCCCTGTTTTTCATTACTCAGACCTGTAAATCCCCGCTGTCTCACAGTGGGGCCTGCACTGTGGTACTGTAAGGCACAGCCCAAGCTTCAGGCTGAACTGTGAAGCCCAATATAATGTTGGTCAGCGTGGAAATGGAACCTCTGGTTGGCTGTGTTCTCATCTCATCTGCACTGCTGGGTTGTTACATCTCCCAGGGCAAAGATGCAGATGACAACAAGTATCCATCTCACAAGGGTGCTGCACAGGCTGACTAATTAACGAGCACTTGTAAAGCATTTTGGGAAGCTTGGATGTAACCTCCTCTCTAAAATGAAATTGGGGATGTGCTATTTTGCTTTCCAGACTATTTCAGTTTCCATTTCATTTCCCTTCACTGTTACATGGAGCCATACCCAAAACATGAGCACTGACATAGGAAAGAGTATTAGCAGCCCCTTCTACAGAATTCTTTATGACACACAACTTCTCTTTACTCACCTGGTAGGAGTACATTTTATAACTTCATCACACACCCATGCTTTCGTTGCTGTTGTTTGGTAGGTTTTCTTAGTATATCAAGTTTTTATGAAGGTATAAAAATAAATGACTTATCAGCTACTTATAAATCTTACAGTCAAAAAAACACTTTCAGAGAACTAGTCAAAATACACCTGAATTTTTTTTATCTGTGCCAGTGTATCTATAAAGATGGCATTAAAAGAAAATAAAAAGAAAAGCCTCAAAAAACTTGACTCCATCCCTCTCACAGAATAGCCCACTGCACAATCACTACAACTCCCTCCTGCACAGGTAAGAAAGGAGACCTTTGAGTAAGATACATTGACCATGAACTCTTCACAGACAATCAGTAAAAGTTATTTAGCACAGATGTTGCTGTAATTGTGAGATACTGGGAAAATCAATATTAATGGCAGGCACCCAACTCTACCCTGGCAATGCTCTTGAGTTAACATCACCAGGCTGGAATTTCAAACACGTAGAACAAAATTGGCTAAGTCCTCTAAAGTTGTTACCATCACTCACAATAACCCCTATTTTGATCCCCAAGTCACCACAGTTAAATAGATTGTGATTTATATCCATATACTTCTAACTTGAACTGCCAGTTTAGGGATGATGCTTTTGTGAAGTGCTGTGCATACACATAACATTATTCCTTGGGTGGGAGCCGTCTTTCTGTTGTGTTCGTACATTATGCATCACAGTGTATGTTTTTTCAATATGAAGAATTATCCTAAATGTTAAGATTCTCAGACAGCCATTATTAATGAAACATAATCATACTACTTCAGCAAAAGGCGAGCAAAGAAGCAAACACAGAGATATAAGTGACACAAAATTTGCTAAAACACTGCCAGTGTAGCATTCTACTCATACCAATTCTGCACAGAGGATAAAGACGTTGATAACAAAGGTGACATTGTTCATTCTTTTTTTACTTTGTTGAGAACATCCTAAATGCAATTCAAGAGAATTTGTTTCACCTCTCATTCTCATACACGGTGTCACTCTTGTTTTGTCCTAAACAATATATGTGTAGAAGAGATATATACAGGAAATAGAATTTTATAAGCTTAGTGGCATTCCTATATGGCATACAGGAGTCTTATCAAAAATTCACAGATGTACACACCACACAAAGGGGTAAAATGTAATTTGTAGGGATGATTGACTGATCTGCATACATCTGTACATTCATCCTGGGATAAACATTCCATCTGCTCCAGATGCTAGCTACAGGGGTTTTGCAATATTAGCTTTCGAGGTAGGGAGGCATCTAGAGTATACCTAAAGGGCTGGCTAAGAGAGGGAGTTACAAGGGTAGTTGAGTTGCACAGAAGGGCTTTAAGTGGGTCAGCCATCCAGCTGCAGAACTGCATGACATATTCCATCTGAATTAACAACACTTAAACCCTGCATAATCAGTGACAGCACTGAGAGGAAACATCCTTTGCAAAGGTTTACTTTTCTTTGGTGTTCACATTCAGAAAAAATTCTGTTTATAACAGAGAGACTAGGATCCTGGTCTCTCTGTCACTTTATCCCCTTGCATTCCCTGTATAGGAGTGTTAATGTGTGTGACCTTTCTGTCTGACCTTAATTCTACTGAATCCCTCTCCTTTTTGCTCCTCGTGCCGGGTGAATTAAAGAGCATGCTGCCAAAAATGCTGGTGCTATTGACCAGGATTTCTATCTACTGCCTTGAAAGCTTGTGACTTGCCTATTGCAACAAAGGTGGTTCCTGCTGTCACACACATGTGTAGGTACTCGGAGCAAAAAGAAGGCAAGACAGACAGACCTGAAATAGTGCCTTAACTATCAAAACAGCAGCTGCAGTATTGAACCGCACAGAATCCCAGTCTTCAGAGTGCACCACAACATTTTTATAACCTGGAACTTGAGTACCTTCCAACGCACCACGACACAAAGTGACTAATGTCTGCCGTGTGGTTTGCATTTTCTCTCTCACACCCACACACACACATGTACAGACTGCGTGACTTAGGAAAAAACCAAACCTGTCAATGCAGTGTGTCTGAAAGATGAGTGAAAAAGAATTTGGGCACATCTTGATTGATGATCAGATTTTATGGATTAACAAAAAAGCCCCTGTGACTGCATAGCCACAGAATATGTTTTGCACAGTCCTTTTTGTAGTGTAAGACATTTTTAAAGATAAGACAAAACTCCAGCCTGTTTCTGCCCTGGGAGGAGTTACACTCTTCAGTAGATAACAGTGACTGGTATGAAAAAAACAACAAAAGCAGGCATAAGGAAAATACACCAGTAATACAATGCTTTGCATGTAGAACCTATTCCCACAGTTGGTGTCTTAGTCCAAAAGGTACCTCACTGACTTTTGGGGAGTATTCAAGATCTATGATGTATTTCACTGGGCACAGTTTTCTTATAATCTATCTGTCACAGAAATATTTGGGTAAAGTAGGGCAACAGAGCAATTAGGAAATTGCTAGTTGATGACCTCTTCCCTTACAGAACTATTTGTATGGAGAGGTACAACTTTCTTGTCCATTTTAGGAATAACTGATTAACCAGTGACATTATACCTCTGATGCACTTTCAAAAGTCCATCCAATCTTGCCAGAACTTTTCTTCTAACAAAGAAACTGCTCAAAATCATCAGAAGCTCTGAAAAAACCTCATTTTCGCAGAGTAATTTTCCTTTGTCACCACTAGACCTCAGTGGAATGGGTTCACACAAAGTTCTTCAAATGTTTTAGGGTGCTCACATTCAATAGGATCCAAAAGAAAGGATAGAATTATTTCCAAAGCAGTGAAAAGAAAAAACACTCAGGATCAGCTGCTCTCACTCACTGAGCAGTACCCTACTAGATGTCAAGATCAAAGCTTAGCGCAAGTTCCTAAAGGAGCAAGCACCTACACAGTGTGAATGCTGATTACACCTTCCCCAGACAGCCTCAAAATGGAAACCTTATTAAAACAGGATTATGCTAAGGCTGTGTTCCCTGTGTCTCCATCGGGCTGAGCTCATGCAGTAAAAGCTGCAGTTAATGGCAGGAGTAAGCCACAGGCTGAGGTACGTGAGGTGTAGCCTCCATCCCGTCCTTTGATTAGAAGCCAGAATGTTCAGTTTGGAAACATGGATGCATATTACAGGATGCCCACTGGTATTTTGTAGCATTTTCTTTATTTCTGCAGTTCACTTGTCTAAACTGGACTCATGGACTCACTGGACTCGTGCTCAGCAAGTATATCCATCATGGTGGCCAAAACAAGAGGACCACGAGGATTGTTGCTACTCTCACCAGTGGTTCTGCTGATGTCAGGTCAAGAAGGACTTGTAATGCAGCATAAGCATCCATGACACAGCATAAACAAGTGAAGAGACTGGATACAGCTTTGTCCTGACTGGAATACATGGAACTTATTTTGCCTGCCTAAAATTAGGCTTCCACTTCTACTGCCAAGGAATGCCTCAGTAGAACTCTCCTTGATTTCAGGTTAAAAGTGAATCTTTGACAATGGGGGAATTTAAAAAAAGTTTCTGATTTCTCAGAAAAACACATCAAGTTAAAATGCAACCCTTGAAACTTTAAAAAGCAACCCCACACAACTGGAATTTCCCTGCTTCTAGTTTAGATAGGTGCATTGCAAGGAACAACAAAATATTACAAAATGCTTTGTTTCCCTTCTGTTCCAAATAAAACAAAAAGATTGAGGAGAAAAAAGCATAGAAGGGAAAGAGAAAAAAAAGTCCTTATCTTTTTCCCAAAGTTTAGGAAGAGTTCTTTCTTTGGAAGTGAGGAAAAAAAATGACACATCAAATCCCATGAAATAAGTGAATACTATTATCTTCCTCAAGCTAGTGGGCATGTCTGTGATGGTGCTTCTGTCCCCTACTATTAAAGAGTATTTTGGTGAGCTGCTTCTATCTACTGTTTCTAAGGAAGGAGCCCTATCTTACACAGGACTCCAAAATTTCATTAAAGATCTCCTATTTGAATCCAGGTTCAGGAAAGGTTCAAATGCATTTATCTTTCAGAACCTGATAGGAATATACCCTGAGATTCACAGAAATACACAATTTCTATATGAGGAAAAGCCTGCATACATTTTCTTTTTCTGCAGAAGGATGCTGTATGTTTAGTACTTCTCTTCAAGTATCTTTTTGAATATTTAAAGAGATAAAGTTTCCACTATATCCCTTGGGACATTATTAGACTCATAAATCTCAATATCAGGAAGTTTTTCTGAAGCAGACCACCTAAACTTCCACTTGAGTTCACTCCATCTCTCCCTGTATTATGCCAAGCAATTCTCTAAGTCATGTGCATACTCTTCCAGTGTTTGTAGACTTCCTTATCCGCGACTCTCCCATTGCCTAAGAAAACTGCAGCTACTTATCTTAATTTAACATTATAAAGCAATCCCTCAAGTCCCCTCAACCTTCTCACTGATTTATTTTATAATAGATTTTATGAGACTAGTGTGCAGTGAGGTTAACTGTCCATCAGTTTGTAGTCCTTTTGAACAGAATATCAGTCACTACAATTACAGCACAGGATTTCAGAGTTTAACTATTTTCCAAGAATAAACAAACCAGCATATTTTTCCCTTCTGTGCATGTTTTAGAATTATAATTAGATTTAATAGCATCTGCAACTGTTAGTGAGAAGGCAGATTGACGTTTTTTTAAAAAATAAAAGGTTATTATTATTATTTTTATCATTATAATTTTTATTTTTTCTGCACTGCCCATTTGGAGGCACAAATTATTTCAGTAACTTCTGTAGTGCAAAGTACAGAATTTCTCACTGCTGGTGTCACTGAGCTCAGACTGAAAGGTTCAAAATGTCATTTCTAACCATTGCAGACTTGTCTGATGTTCCCTTTGCTGAGGGACAAAGCAACCATTACATTTTCATGCCTGCTCCATGTACACTTCTGATAGCAGCAAACTGTGCTGCTTGACCCCTAACAGAAGTAATATCAAAACCACATCCCAAGCATACACACACATAAGTTCACTTTGGATTTTGATACTTAACAGGTCCAGTCTGAACAGAATGATTGCTTTGCCTAAAACCCATGAATTTTCTATTTTACATTTCTGAAACAATCCTAGAAATGCCTTCCCGCTGTTAACTAAATGGACAACACACGGCTCAGTATGTTCTGTGAGAGTGAAAATCGTTCAAAGTTTTAGCAAGTTCACCTACAAAAGCCACAATGATATTAAATACATGAAGACTCTCCAGTAAAAAGGTGTCTTTTGTGCCTGACCTACAATACTTCTAATTGAGTAAGCCATAATATCTTTGAACATCTTAAAATATTATAAAAATCCTATGAGGAAAATGGAAGCACCTGATTTAGTACAACTACACAGTTAAATACGGAACTTCCTAGAAACTTGAGAATTCAAGAAAAGAATGGAAGTTCAGTCAACTATTCCTTTTATTCAAGGATTGGACTAAAAGCAAGTTACAGGTTTCCAAATGTACATTCCTATAAAAAATATTCCAATTTCTTTGTTCTGCTTTTCTTATCATGTAGATCTCCCTTGGAAAGGCTCCACTATCAGTCCACCTTTTCCCAATCCAACATAACATCAAAAGCATCATTTTGTAATAAGATGCACTTTCCTCTTTGCCAAAGGTAGACACATTTTGGAGACATTGCTGAGCAGGGTTAGGCTGGGAAGCGAAGGATATGATGAATATGTGTGATGCTGTAAAGAGGGACAGGAAAAAACGGCCCTTACAGGAAAAATAGACATCAAAAGCAGCTTGTCTGAATTTTACAGCACATTAAATCCCATTCATTGGTCAAGTTCAGTTAAACCATCCTTGAAACCCCATGTCATACCTCACTATTAATTAGTAAGTTATCAATTCACCCTTTTGTTTGAAATTGCCCTGAAAACTCTGAGGTTCACAGTCAGACAGAGATTGAGATAAGCACTGAAACACAAACACAATCTTAGCCAAAACCCAGGAGTACATCTGAACACCCTCCCCCCATACATCTGCTGTGTCCAGCTTTGTGGTACTGACGTAATATTTGCCTTGACACAGTAAGGATTTCAGAGGGTATAAGCCTAAATGAGTTCAAAGTCTAACAATATACATTTTAATCCTCCTCCAGGCACATATTTGGATACTTTTTTATATCAATTCTAAGTGTCTTCCTGGAATGTTTATTTAATGACCTTAGCATTAGCATCAAGAGATTATTCAGTCAACTGTAAATAACTCCAGACTGTCCCTTAGAGTTTATATTTTATCAGAGAAACTATCCATAATGAACAATAAAGAATTGTCTGGGTTTTATTCTAAAGGGCCCTGGAAGAAAAAAATGCTTTAGAGGAGGGAAAAAATCTAAACCCAAATGTAACCAACAATGTTCATTTTGTCACTTCATCATCTAATTTAGCTTATACCTCTGATAGACTGGTATGTCACTCATTATTTCCCATCTTCTCATCCAAATACCAGGATGGCTAATTTCCCTTAGAAAAGCCTTTATTTATGACTCTCTCCCACGCTGCTTTAATTTCAGGGGGTGGGACCGGTAATGTTTTTTTTAATAGGTTTGTTTTAATGGACTACAGGATATTCTTGTAAGGTCACTGACCACACTGACAGGAGAGAAAAGACTATGAATCTGTATTATTTTCAGGTCACTGAGTGACCAGGAGAGAATGGGCTGTGACTGGGAAGTGCCAGCTTTCATTATTCTGCATTGGTCTGCATGACCTTTCATTTCCACTGTCTTTCCCTACCTCTTCTGTAACAGCCTTCTCTATTTTCAGTTGTTCTCTGTAGTATCCCTGTTCTGCTGTAAACTCCTCATTCCTATGAGGAGCACTGTCAGGAGTCTGGAGCAGTTCGTTCATCCACGCGACTCAAACTAACCCTGGGTGAACAACTACAGCTCACACAGTTGCCTCGAGGTGCTGTATTCACTAACCCATAAAAGTACAACTTAATTTTCAAATAATATGACACTCAGCTATTGTGAAGTTTGTTTTAATACAATGGTTTTTCCCATAACTGCTCTACCTAAAACAGAGAATGACCTAGCAGCAACAACATAAAATACATTGGTCTGGGCTTACGCGACAGTGATGTGCGAGAGATGATGTCCTGCCTCTGGGCTTACAGAAAGTGCCCCACTCCTACTTTTTATCAATCAATACAGTTCTGCTGGGCATCTGCCTTTTTTTAGTACTGCCAGTCTCTAGTCTGCACAGTGCAGGTGTCATAATACACATAACTAAAACATCATTTGATAAATAACTGAGAAAACCTGGGAAAGTTTAGACAATAAGAGAATAGAATAAAGGAGAATAGGATGGCATTTGAAGCAGGACGAGGATCATAGAAGAAGAAACTGTGGAACTGAAAGGAAGGAAAGAAGAATGAATGTTGCTTCAAAATGTTCTTGTAAATATATTTCAATCTTTACTCTTTATTTATTCAAAGTACTCTTTCTTCATCTCCTCTACCGGTGATTCTTCCTATCTGAACCAGAGTTACACCAGAAAATTAAGCCATAATATTCTTAATTCCTATAATTCTGAAACATTATAAAGGAAGAAGGTATTCAAAATCACAGTACTTAACTGACATTTGGGGGAGAGAAGGATGTGAAAGCAAATATAAGCAATATCAACAAACAACTGAACACAGATCTTTTGCCTCCTCCTGGGAAACAGTGTCAGAGAAAAGATAATAGATAAGGTGCATCACACATCCTAGTCTCTTTGGGTTTTTTGTTTATTTGTTTTCTTGATGTTTCTGTTTGTTTGTTTTTAAGAAAAAACCCACTCCAAAAAAAAGAACTCCAAAGTCATGGATTGAGAGCTGTAGGCTGGGTAAATCAACATCAAGGCTTCCAAACAGTTCTCAAGCAAGAGTCTGTTCTCAGCCCTCAGCACTTCTTGCATTTTACCATCCACCTTATCTTCAATCCTTTCAAAGTGACGTTGCTCTGTGCAACTTTAGCAAGTTCATGAAAAATCTGGAAACCAGTTCTTTCTGAAACATAGAAACTGTTCCTGCTAACTTGTGCTTTTAGAGAGTAAGAGGGGCATTGTGTCTATATAGGAGAGACACAGCACAGTGGAAATATTGGCTTTTCTTAAGTATGAGATGATTAGGATGGCTGAGAAAGATCCAGTGCCAAGTATAAATAGTCTGGCAAGCATAGGGCTTACAGCAGCAAAAGAGAGGTCAACAGGCCCAAGGCTTTTGGGCAAGAGGTAAGACAGGGTAATTATCCAGGGGGGTAGTCAACAGACAATATAAGCGCTCTCATCGCAAAGTTTTATTGTTGCAAATCATTGATTGCTCACACACGATGTTATTTACTTTAATTCCACAAGTTCAGCACCACATCTGTCACTGGCAAATTGGTTCATGTTCTTAAGATGCTCACATATTGCATTATAGCCACTCCATTTCATACTAACAGCAATGCTACATAATTCATCATTGTCACTTCAGGCAGTGTTCTGCAGCTGACTTGACCTGCAAAAAGAAAGGCAATAAAGATGTAGAGCAGTGTGACTCTTTGAAATCTACTGTGTCAAGCCCTGTGGCAACATGCTTTTAGTTCTGAATTTCTTTAGCAAACTCCAGCTCAAGATGATTCCTCAGTGAAAGGCAGAAGAAAAGAAGAAGTTTCTGTCCCTGTTGCCAATAATTAAAGTCATAAGTCTGCTAACAACTATTACACAGATGGACAGGTAATTCCTAGACAGAGGGCTCCACAGTTTTGAAGAATTTTAGAAATTCTGCACAGCTTAGAGACATGACCTTCTGCATCCACCAGGCAGAGTCTGTTTTAATGGAGGCATATATTTGCCTGTGCAAAATGTAATTTGACAAGACTGAACATCAGACATCCATTTGTACTCAGGGTCTGACAGTCTGCAATGCAACCACATTTTCAAGGGGAACTACTGGGATCTAAAACATCATCATTTCAACCCAGTCACTGCAGCAGATCAGAGTGTTCTACAACAACTCTTTATTTCTATTGATTCTATATCAAGTCAGTCAGACTTTGCATGGATCAGTGTAAACCCCTGAAAATAAAACAAAAAAAGGAAATTGAAGGCAAGAAAATACGGTTGTGTTTTACACAGAAATACCCAGAATAAAGTCAATTCTCAAGTATGTGAAGAGGTAGTTAAAGTGCTTGAGCCTATTTCCTTATTACTTTGCTGTTTTAGGGGACTGCTCATTTCTTCCAGAAGTAAAAGTGTAACTATTTCAAAGCTCAGTACAACCACAAAGAGAGCTCACCAGAATACATTACAGATGCTTTTTGGTCTCTTGCGTGACAGTTGCTATTAATAATGAAGCAATGAGGAACCAGTGATGTGGAAAAAGTGCATACAGAGCCTAACAGAAACTCACCCACATTTTAGGTAAACCACATTAACCAAAACAATGACCATTGAGGTTTTTAGGTATAAATTCAAGACAGGAGACAATTATTTTTGTCTTTCATTTTACCTATTAAGAAAAAAAAAAGTAAAACCTAAGCTTCTGATGAATTTAGCTAAAACTATCCCAGCAAGCCAAGAGCATGACTCACAGAGAAAATGGAAATAATTCACTGCTAGAAGACGCAAAGCAAAACACCTGCTGAAGTCAAGCATCCTGCTAAGATATAAACCCTCTGTCTTGAATGTTAGAATGAAAAACTTATAAGTTCATCCCAGGAAATGAAAAAATGGTTGGGAAAGGCTCAGGTTAGAGGACACACCCAGACAGGATTTGCTTTCATAGCCTGACATCTGAAAAGGAGAATCAGTGCTTCGTAGAATGAGACATCTGCCCAGGGACATCAGCTTGAGAATGTTTCCCTGATATAGGTAAATAATGCCTATTGCTTGGAGTTCAATATTGCAGCTGGGCAGAGTTTAGTACTTTTCAAACAAGTCTGGATGACTTAAGGACAAGTAAAAATAATATTTCTGATTACTTTTGCCTTAACTTCAAAATTTTCCAGTATTTGGTCAGTTAGAGAATCAGGACTGCAGAAAGAAAAATGTTTCCATGGGAAGAGAAATATTATGATCCCTCTCTCCTGTCAATTAGATAACCCAAAAAATCACATTAACTGCCTGGTTCTAAACCTTAAAAACCATCCCATTCCCTTGGGTGTTATTCAACATGTCAGTTCCTCATGCTGGAAGGAATAAGCAGCTAATTTAGTTCCCATCACAACTATTCCAACACTGTGTGCCTGACAAAGACATTATCCAGACTAAGTGAATGGGCAAATAATTGTCCAGTCCTGACTTTCCATCAGTATTTTCATTTAATATACAAGACCTAATCTTTTTATGCCTTCTAATAAAACATTTGTCCATGTATTCATTTCTACATAGAAAATATAAGAATAATTATTTTCAGTGAAAAACAAAGGGAAAGAAGATTTAGCTAATCACATTCCAATGTTGAGGGAAAAAAACCCCCACAACATCCAGATATTGACCTAAATCATTACTTTTGATCACCAAAAAAAATTGAAAACCAAATTATTATTCTTGAATTAAACTTGTAATTTCTGGTATCATATTTAGAAACAGGACTTGAGAAGATAAAGGCTGATAGGTGCTTACATTACCTACTATCACTAAACAGTTCAACCTTTTACAGTAATTCAGAATGTTTAAAAAAATTAAAAGGGAGGATTACTTGGGAGAATAAATAAGCTGCTCTGCAATTTTATCTCCCTCCTAGCCACCTGGCAGAGAGCTGTGTGCCTACCAATCAAGCTATTGAATCTTCAAGCAGGAATTGATACATGTTCCCAGAGCCCCACAAAACATATCTGTGCTGAAGCCTTGATTCTTTTCTAGGTGTAGAAGTATGACCTGGGGAGAGGTTGTGGAGATGGATGGGCATGAGGTTTGATTCTGTACAGTCTGTGAGGACTGTGAGAGTAAGTGCACCTCTAAAACGGAATAAAGGTCTTTCAGGTCTAAGGAGTTCTCTGTAGATGGCTTTGAGTCTTTTTGTGGCTCAAAGACTTTTGTAGCCTGAATAAAAACCTGTCTGAGCTGGAACAATAGCTCATTGAAAAGATTCTGCTCATCATTTCTGAAAGAAGATAAAGCAAAACAAAACATTCCGTGCCTGCTTTTCCCATCCCCAGACTCCACATATCTGGAAATAAGGATATATAATATCCTTATTTCCAGATATGGAATAATATTTCCTGATATGGATATACTAAAAAACAAGAAAGGAAGCCCTATACAACGTAATTTGAGGCAGTGAGGAACCTTTCACACTGTCTTCTGCTCTCTTCTTCTCCAGAGCCCCTCTTCCATAAGAGGTTATGTAGCTGGTTATATAGCCATGGGTTCACCTTTCAGAAAAAGTCACAACCCAGGACTCTAATATTGAATTCTCCAGAACTATATAGAAGTCTGTGAGTGCTGAAAGAAAGACCTCTCCAAAAACAAACTAAAAAGGGACACTAGAATCTAATCAAATAAGAACTGTGTATAAACATGGTTCTAAAGTGTTATCTTAAAAAAAATAAATAAAAATTGTTCAGTAAAAATATGTAGGGAATAAGATAAAAGTTTTCCTCCTTTTTTTCCCCAAAAGAGTTTGTTTTATTTTGCATTAAAAAAACCCTTCATCGGTGAAAAGTGAATTGTGGGCAAAGTTCTCTAACAGCAAAAGTAGTTTGATTCAATTTTATTTCTGATGCTCAAATTCCATTCCTTCTCTGGCCCTCATTTCCAGTCACCATGGCAACAAAAAGTGATGAAAAATCCTTTGCCCATTTGATAATCATTTAATAATTTAACAACAAAAGAGATTGGGAATGGGAAAGTGGAGTAGCGTGAAACACCAAAAGGAAAATAAACTGTGGTATCAAAAAATGCCAAATTCCCCCCCCCCTCCCAAAAAAAAAAAAAAAAAAAAGGAAAGAAGAAGGACCAGAAGTAAAGAGAAATGGCCTACAGGATCTCTGTGTCCTAACAGAGAGTAGATTTAAGCCTCTTATTATGCTCCTTCATAATGTCTTTTTTTTCTGCCCGGGGAGTCCACATGGTGTCTGAAATATCCTTCCAGTAACTGAAAAAATCCAGAGAAAACTCCAGAAGATCTGTGTTACAATTCTAGAAGATGAGCAAACAGTGTTCCTAACCAATAAAAGCCATATTCTGGAGTTTGTCTTACTTATCCCTTTTTATCAAAAAAGGAGGGCTTGACTCACACAGGTATTTCAGTAGGAAATCTCTGAAATGTCCAACATAATCCACGGGGAGGATGCCCTGGCAAAAGTCTCTGTCACCTTTAAGCAGCAGGGCTTACGCTCCCTTGATGGTGACAGCAGTGTTGTTGAGCAGCTGATAGCCTGGATCAGGTTACCCCAGAAGAATAAGACCATTACAGGCAATTTCACATCAGGGTGGAAAGTCTCCTGCCCAGCAGACAGAAGTTTCCTGCAGCAGCATGTCCTTGTCCCCGACATATATATAAAATAAAGCCAGTTCAGCTCTGAATACAGGGACAGTCACCTCTTTGTCCTCACTAAATCTGTCTGTGGGACAGAGCTACAGGACAGATGACACATGGAAGAGCAAGCATCGGATGAGGTTGTGGGCAATTAGACGGATACATTGCACTGGCAATGCTATGGTGGCCAAACAACCAGAAGAGAAAGCCACAATGTTGGATCTCATCCCAAGAACATGCCCCTAGTATCCTTATACAGAACATGCTGCTCCTTCTCTTATGAATACCCCAGATGTGAGTTATTAGTTTTGTTTTTTTTTAATTTACATAATAACCTCTCCCCTCAAAAAAAAAAAAAAAAAAAAAAACAAACCCAAACTAACTCATCAAACATACATGAAAGACAGTTAATTTATCAGAACATCCAGGTCAGCTTTCTGCACATCAATCTACATATGGACATGGAAGCTATCAAGGTAATGATTTAACTTACACTTTCCCCTCATGTTAAGATGCAAAACTATATCTATCTTGACAACATTTTATTAAACAGTTGATTATCTGTGTAAGCTAATTCCAGGAAATTATTTTTAAATATCGAAGTTGAAAGTCAACAGCTCCTGTGTCATTGGTACCCCATTTGATATGGGAAACTGCAAATGATCAAATGTTCTTGATATACCCTTGGCAAAATGTTGCATCCCAAAGAAGGTGGTGAAGAGAGGGTAGAAATTTGTGTGACAGTCTTGGCTACTCATGCCTGCCAGAGAAGAGCAGCTTTGCTCTTCAATGGATATTATTGCAAATACCTCATGAAAAATATCTTCTGAGTTTGCCTGTAACAGGGAGAGGTATGCAATTTTTACATAGCATTGCACTGATACGCCCTAATATTTTTAAAATAATTGCTATTTCTCAGTTAGTAATAATGTATCTTCAGGCTTTTAAAATTATTTTTCATGATTTTTCCGAGGTGACACATCACTGTGGCATCTTGGCAATTATCCAAACAAGTCTATTAGGTAGGAAAAGCTTCATTATTCCCACTGCAAAGAAAGGAAACTGCACACTACAAATTTCTCCTTCAAAATCAACATATATGAAGGTCATTAGTCAAGTCTTTCTTACAAATTGCAGTGCTTTCAAGAAACCTCCCTTATTTTTTTTTTTCTTTTTAATAATGGGGGAATTGTGATCATTCATCCTCCTCAGATCTTATCCCAAAAGGGAAATTACATATGCTTTCTCTTTAAATCAAGAAAGTCTGAATGAGGATAAATGAATATAGATAACACTGACAACTCACTGCCCAACAAACTTAAGCAACAAATAGGAAAAGTTCAGAATTAGGGATCTTTGGATTTTATACCCAGCCTCAAGTAAACACCCAGGTAAGACTTTTGTTTTTGTAGCTGCCTCTAAATTCATGTTCCTTCACACTCACTGTACTTTTTTTTTCTGCAACCCAAGGACATGTTACATCTAAATTCTTGTCCCAGACACTGAGGTGAGCACAATGGCAGACCCATCTCCAAGGGAATTACCAACATGATGTGCACTTCTTACTCATATTTGTGTAACATGCTGTGCATGAGGGCTTCTAACACTGCTTACTTTAGTGCTTATTTCTGATCTGAAGCAGAAAGTTACAGGACAAGCTAAGACAGACCAGCCATGTTGTACTTGAAATAAAAAGAACCATTTAAGTAGCTTTCTCCTGCAAGCCTTCACGTGTTCCAAACCTCATCTAAGAATTTTCAGCTAGAAAAAAATGTCTCAATTATTCCCAAACCCCAGGATAAGGCCACCGGAACATTAATATTCAGTTTTATGCCAATCTGACCAAAACCTAATTGATAACTTCCCAAGGTAGGCAAGCTACAGTGCAACTTTGAAAAATCTTATTGAAGATTTCAAAAATCTTATGGAAGCCTACTGTGCATTTCCCTTAGTGACAGAGAGCCAAACAACTCTCTAATGAAACAGATAATGTGGGAAGGATGGGACTGAGCACTGGCATTTTCATACACCATCACAGTATGGCAATTCAGGCTGGGGCCACCAACATCAGCAAGAGAACATGTGCGTAAAATGAGGTGTAATTTGTGCAGATAAAGGCTTCATAACCAAATCAGAACATTATAGTCTGCAGATGCCTGTGCTGCCGAGCAGTACAGAAATACACTCTTCAGCCTTAGCTAACTCATTAACTTTTTGCCAGGGTAAATTATTCCACTCTGAATTCTGTACTGTGGGGTCTAAAGTGCTACTATAAGCTGAGCTACATTCCTTAAAGTAATTTCACATCTTTCTGCATTGCAATATTGTGATATACAGACATTCCTTGCCTTATCTTGCACACATGCAGGTATCTGTTTAGTCATTAAAATATCTCCTCTATTTTTTTAAATTTTCCTTTTCATTCTTCATTTTGAATTTTCTGAAATTTGTCCCAACAAAAAACTTTGCCAGTTTTTCCAGTCATTCTCTACTGACTCACATATGTGAGAGGGGAGAGGCAGATTCCAAAAAGGAAGATGTACTCCTCTTGCAAATAATTAAAAATAAAATAAAAAATTAAAAATTCTGTGTGCTCTGAAAATTTATAAGGTGGGGGAAAAAACTCAATCGATCTTTTTTTTTTTTTTTTTTTTTTTTTTTTTGGCTTTATATCTAAAAAATACTCACAGGTTAGAATTAAGAGATTTTCTTCCTGCAATCCCAAGCCAAAGAAAATTACTAAAAGGTAATTGGTAATTCCTTACCAATTCAGTTGAGTCCAGAAGCCAGAGCTCTCAGTAAATCACTAGATCATGCAACAGTAAGGTTAAAGTTAGAAAAAAAGGCTGGAGTACTAATACTCTACACCTGAGTCTGTAGCTCTTAAGAAAGAGGACAACAAAAGGGTAAGGAGAGAATATGAACTTCAGGGTTAAACACAACCACTTAATTTTGCCACGTGCTTCTCTCTCTTTCTTCCAACTGTGTTATGGAGCAGACAGAGCAAGAAAATCATGGATAGGTAAGAAGGCAGCAACCCGAAATCAAAGACATCAAAATACCTTCTTATGAAATCTGTCTCTTAGTACTACAGGTATTTTCAGGCACCAGATACTGGGATATTCAGACCTTTCATCTAATGCAAACTATTTTGGGTCACTGGGTCACCCACATCTTGTCACCTTATTACAGTTTCATAAAGCCTGTGTGGACTCTACTATCACTGTGTTCCTACTATGCATGTGTCATGATCACATTAACTAGGTACTACACAGAAACGGAAAACTGAATTCAGCTCATTAGTTAGCACCTGGCTCTATTTTTACGTTGTAACTTTGAGAAAAGTTGGGGGGAAAAACCCTTTTTTGTATTGTAGGCAAATGTCATTTTCAATGTATTGAAAGGGAAACTCTGCAAGTTAGCTTCAGGCAGAATTGGGTAGTAACCCTCCTCCCTGCAAGTAAATCACAGCTTGTCTTTTGTTCTCCGAACGCAGGATTCACCATTAAGCCCCACTGGGAGAGGGCAGTGTTATCATTTCTTATGCAGGTAGACTTTTTAAGATGCAGAAAAGGTTCAAAAGCAGTTTGGCTTTTTGTCCAGCTAGCTTTTCCTTTGTTTTTGTGCATAAGTTTTAATATCTTGCTTAGGTGATTGTCTCCTATGCTCTCACACATCCTGATTTGAGTCCCCACAAATGCAGGAATTTAACAGATAGCACACTAAAGCATCCTTATTCTTGAAACAGAGCTGGCTGTATTGTAACATGGCTGCTTACCATTTCATTGGTATAAAAATAAAATAATTAAGAGCAAAGATGCCTGATGTTTAACTAAGGATGTATTTAAATAACTCATCATTGTTATTTTATGGTAAGAAAATTGTCTACTAAAATATAATCAGCCATTTCAAGCAAATTTTATTATTACTACCTACAGTTAAAAATTACTCTTTAACATTTAAATGCTGCCTTTATTTAAAAAGGATCCCATGGTATGAAAACTATTTTGATGCAGAATACTACCCACTCAGAAGTGCAGCCACTTCTCTGAGTGATCATCTCCACAATGGGCTAGACCGTGAAAAAGGCAGCCAGAGAGAAAATATGAGGCAAATGAAAAACTTAAGAGTCATGTAATTAATAATTTGCCTTTTATATAGCATCACAATAATTACACATCAAGTTGTTTCACATAGGTAGGGAACAGAGCTCTAGTATTTATATTCACATAATTTTTCTGAGAAAATTTTATTTAAAAACACTTGTAACAAAATTGGCAGTATTTGATCTCCTACTATATAAGAAATCCAACACCTGTGTATGGTAATATGTCAGAGGCATTTAGAAATAAAAGATAAAGGTGAAAAATGTACTTTGTTCTCGTTCCTTTTCAGTTAGGCAGATTTTCAGCAGAGAAAAGTTTTCCAGTTTTATGGATCATGGCTGTGACAGATGAAATGCCTGTGCAGCACAGAATTTATTTTTCTTGCAGAAATAACATTGTACCAGTTATGCCAAGAGATGGCAAGTTTTATGTGCTTATTCCAATTGAAAACATCTGCACTAGATAATATATGCCGCTGGGTCACATGTTAAATAACACTATTATATGTGACTGCATATAACAGCTGTTTTGCATCTTCTTTATAATGGTTTGTAACTAAGCATAATTGTTTCGGATCATTAATTGAAGTTGCTGTAACATTAACCCTTAATGCTTTTATACTTCTTAGTTTTTCAGTTAAATAAGGTCTGATTCAGTTACATAGTTGATAGACACCATTTCTAGAAATATGACTCAGGAGGTACTTAAATTATAACTTAAGTTCAAAGGGTATTCTCAAAGCACTTGCTTGCCTCCTAAAATCTCAGATACCAACAGAATTTTTATATGAGAATTTGCAAGCCATTCCGTTTTCTGTTTATGAATACATCAGTGCTAAAGGGTTCCTTGGCAAAACTATGTGTATATCTTCTTTGAACTGGTGTCTGGGGGGTTATCTAACCTGGCTTTGAAATCCTGAGTTGTTGAAGTAGCCTAGATGCTGGATGAAGTCTGCAAGAGTGGTGAAATATGGAATACAAACCTACTTCCACCACCACTAGCGTCACTGTTTGCATCTTTGCAGTTAGGCACATGCTTGAGCGCCTCATTGGAACCTGGGTAACTGTGGTTATCCACCCAAGCCTTTTTAGCAACTGACTTAAAACCTGACATGTCTGAAAATCTTAGTATTTGGTCTTAATTAGAAGCTAGTCCATGGTGGAAATCTAATGAAAAATTGGCATGAACTTCACCACATTAAGATCGCCTAGTTTTAGGTAAATGCTAGAGAAAGCAAGTATGAAATGGGAGAGGATATTTCATGTCCCATTTGTCCTCAAACTCTAAAAGTTCACAATTACATTCTAGTTATACCAATTAATGGCTTGTTGAAAATGAAATCTTTTTGGCTTCCTAATTATCCCTCATTTATGAACTACATCTGGAAGTGCTTTTCTAGACAAGAGTTACATCAGTGTGAGACTGGTGCATTTGGCCCTCTCCCCAAAGATTTATAAGGCTGGAATGCAACACATTCCATTGCATGATAACAGATTAGTGGGCTGAGAAGAACATGAAAACATCTTAGAAAGCAATGTGCCTTCTATAAACACTTGGTCACAACTTGTGGTTTAAAAAACATGGATGCAATCTTCTTCAACACACACTGTTAACCAGGAATCTTCTCATGATGATATATGCACAGCTGGTTTTCTTCTACTAAATGAAGGCATTGATGATTCAGTCCACAGTGATTTACTTTCTGGAAAGTCTATACTGAAGCTGATAAAGGCTAATGATTAGAAGTTATTTCAGACAGGCCTATCCAATGTCTCTGCCAGGCTGTTAGGGGTAGAGATAATAGATTGTCTTATGCTCCATCAGTCTAGATCAGTTCTATTCTAGCAATTATAGAAATGAAAGGTGCAGAACAATGAAACAAGGCACATTATTGTACCAGATGGTCCATTTTAGAACAATTCACATACAGGTCTAGAATAAGCTGTGGCCTCAATATTCATTAATTGCATTTTCAGACTATTTCAATAGTTTCAGTCCTGTTTCCTTACTTTGATCAGTACTGCAGAATTGACACATTTTTATGTGTTCATTGCTTTCAGGATTTAATCTCATTTGTTTAACAGCTTTATATCTTCTTTTATATCTTTATTAATTTATTTTGACATTCATGTGGGCTATCATTGTAATTGTTTCATTATCCCAATATCCATCGCAACGGAACTCAGTAAGATTTTCTCTTAGTAATCTCACTCTAAAATTAGGGATATCATATCCAGCCTTCTAATCAAACTGGCAAAAATGTAGTGGTTACAGGTAAATAATTTTATGTGCATTTCCAGGCCAGCAACCCGTGAAGCCCAGATCCAATAAGTTTTCAAACATTTTTCAAACTTCACGGTATCTATTTAAGATGGCACCAAAAGGAAGCCTTTCCCAGTTCTGAGTAACAAAAAAGGTTTTGTTTAGAACCCATAACATGATTCTCCATTTCCTCCCTCCTCCCAAATCACTCTGCATTAAATAATATTTCCTTTATATTCAGCATGATATGTAAGACGATGAACCACAACATAACCTGTCACACAATGGGATGGGCAATACTGTGAAACGTTTTCATAAATTTATTTTCTTTCATGTTGAGTACTTGCTGCTATTGAGCTGGATTCTAATTCCAAGTTAAGTTTGGGCAGAACATATGAATAATTCCAGCTTCTTCAGTATAGCCTTCTTCAAAACAGACAGCCCACTGTCACATCCTCATACTATTTCTGAGCCATCTGTTGCTGGAATTTTTTGCTTAATGCATTCTTTATGGTGAAAGAATGTGCATGCATTATGTTTTCTTTCTTCTGTTCCCTTCCTTCTTATCAGTTGATTCAATAAGAAACATGAGAGTCCTGTTAAAAGGGCAGCAAAACAATGTTATGTATTAATGCCAGTTAGGAATGAGATTTCCTGTAGCATTTGCATGCTCCCTGAAATGAACCAAACATGCAAAGAATTGCAGGCCAAGCCAAGAGACAGCTAAATGATCCTGATTTAACAAGTACAATTACATAAAGGGAGAGGTCTCTCTGATAATGGCACAAAGAGGTTCTACGTGTATTTAAAACAGCTGCCATCTAAATTCTGAAATGCCATAGAGTAACTAGGGATGAGGAAAAGGTTGATCTCTCTCTCTGAGAGGGACTAACAAGCTGTCATATCAAAGCATGAAGTCAGCAAAGATGTTGTCTGAACTATCATGGGCTGCACCACGACCAGGGAAGGACAACACAATATATTGGGAATCAAATGAAATTTTACTAACAACATTTTGGCACCAAGTATACCACATAACACTGATTTAAGGGGAATAAATTACACCACTTAATTAAAAAGAATACAGATAACACAAAAGGACAGAGGCAGGGTTAAAGCTGACATTGGCAGAGTTAAAGCTGACATTGGAGAGCTGTAATTTACAGCAAAAATCTGGAAATCAACATCCTGCTGGCAAGACATCCACTGAAGTGAATGAGGTGACAAATACATTCGCTGTCAAGAGGGCGCCTGTACATTAGCTAGTGTGAGAGTCTACTATTTTACTCAAACAACTTTCCAGGATTAGGTACACAGTCAGAGAGTTCAACAAACTTTTTTGTTGGCTCATCAAAACTGAAACTCCTTGCAAGCAAAGGATTCAGTTTCTGCAAGGATCCTCAGCTATAAAAGCTGCAGGTTTTTATTATTATTTTTACTGTTGAGGTATTCAAGTTCAAAAGGACTGCTTTGAAACACCAAAACACTTAGAAACTTGATTGGAAAAGGATACTATGCTCTCAGTTCCTAGGAAATTAGGACAAAATTCTGCTGATCCAGTCCCTTCCCCTAGGTTAGTAATTTTGAAACATTTTTGAGATCTTCAGCACTACATCCCTGTTCAGAATAGGAGTTAGTCCAAAAACCTTTTGAAACAGGAAGCCCAGCTTTTGTTTTGTTTTACTAAGGATCTCCCACTGTTGCCAGAAAGTCTGTTTTCACACACGGTTGTTTTCCTTCACAGTCTCCAAGTGAGTAAACACTGAACCTCGACAGGAGGCAGCTCTGTCAGAACTGGTTTTGAAACAGGACTATCTGAACAGAGCTGCCACCTCTTCAGAGCAGTATAAAAATTAGTTTTCTTGTCCAAATTTAGAGGTTCTCTCTCTTTTCATTTTTTAATTTTATTTTTTAGTAGAAAGTTGAGCATAAGCAGATCAAGGAGACAGACAGGGCCTTTAAAAACTTCTCATGAAAAAATGAAGCAAAGTGAGAAACTGTTCTTGCTCAGGAGCAGCAAGCTGAAGTCAGCAAGAGTACATGACAAGTCAGGTTCAGATAAGGAACAGATTTTGTTCCTCCTACCTCTGTTGAATCTCTTTTCCAATATTTATGTTTAAACCAACAAGATCAGTGGAAGGCTTTTTTACAGTAACCATTCAATCGGTTGAACACAAGGCTGGGAAGGACCTAAAAAGATGATCAGGTAAACTCCCTTTCTCCAGGCAAGGCTGGCTCTATCTGCAAGGTCCTGCTGGCAGCTGCTCCAGCCTGCAAAGAATAAGCAACCCACTTCTTTAGTATGTCCCGATTAATGCTTTTCTTCACTTATCTCTAGATTCTCTTCTCGCAGTCCAAATCTCTGCTGAACTACAACACTCAAAATTAGACTGAATATTTTAGGCATCTGAAGAGAATGGTAGAATTACACCATGTGTGTTGCAAATATGACTCTTGCTTACATCTTGCATGATATTAATTTTTTTTACAAAATCATGAAACAAATATTTATTGTGCAATTAACTAAAGCTCTTTATATCTTTTCCCTTGTAACAGGACAGTGATAGCGGGTACAACAATGAGACGGAATTTGATCTCCCAAAACTTTTATTGACAGTACCTGTGAAGAAAAAAAGGTAAAAGGAGGGATTAATTCTCAGGTCTTTGGTGTAAGAGCAACGTGATCTTCCCTCAAAAAGGAACAAGTGATCTACAAAATCACTGAGTTGCAGTAAAATGGAAATCCCCAAGACATAATTTTTTTGTAAATAATTTTTCAGACAATAACTGTGAAAAGAATTCGTATGTCTAGTAATTTTGCCCTTGATAGTGTAATTGCCATTACTATTCTGATTCCTAGAGGGTCTCATTTTACAGAGGTGCTCAGCAGCTGCAGTTACCATTGATTTCTGGTAGAACTGTAAATGATCAGGACTTTTGAAAAATCCATAACCCACTGTGATTCAATCCTTACCAAAAAAATACTACCTTTTTTCATATAACTGGAAAGTTATTTATTTCCCACAATAGGCATTTTCGATGCAATTCTTCAATAAATAATAAATCACACAAAGAATATCCTTCAAAACATTTTCAAAACATCTGATATCTGGTAAATGCTTTGCATGTCTAGAAAATGACTATTTTTTAAAAATCTTTTGGAGAGCTGCTTTTTAGAGTCAACAGTCAAAGATTTGTTCCTGGATACAAGCTCTCTGTGTGTATGTATCTTGGCAGAGCTTGGTAGATAATAACATGCAGTCTGAACCTGCTAGAGCACTCAGAGTTTTTAAAAATCACTGGGTCACAGCTCAGCAGGCTGTACAATACAGTGAAGCAGACACCATATGCAGCAGGCTTGGACACTAGAACTATTTATGAAGTTATAAGTGGGTTTTATTTTAGGCTTTTTTTTTTTAATAGTTTCAACATTTGAAATTAGCTAACAGGAAATAATCCTTTCTCTGCTGGGCAGATTAATGTCAAAGTCACATTATCTGTTGTACTTTAGAAACTGAAGTTTGGATCTAAACAGCTGCTGATTTTGTTTTGCATTTGGAGGAGTGGGATGAGGACAGGGGCATTCTGATGCAAGAGAATTAAACATGTCTAAATTGTTCATTGGCAAAACTGTCATGGTGCTATTAACTATAAAGGAAGAAAGCAAAGTAGAAATGAAAGCAATAGGCCATCATTTCAATAATGCACATTTGAATGCATAATTAGGCACAAAACAATAGGAGCAAGCAAATGTAAACACCAAAGGGGACCTCAGTGGAGTCTAAAATCAACACAATCAAAACCAAATAGGGTACATGAATCAATAATAAACATATATTTACATATTTTACAGGTTCCCAATAAATAAAACTTACCATGATTTGTACCAATTTATTTGATCGATTAGCTGAGATTTTGTTTGTGACAAAGTTACCGAATCATCACAGAAAATGTTCTAAGACCAGATTCATACTCTGTTCACCATTCTGCAAATAAGTGTACTGGACTGAAGAATTTTACCAGATTCATTTTTGGTGACATTTTTTTGAGGGGGAGGGGAGAAGAGATTGTGTTTGTTTTTTCCATAATTAAAATATGCCAGTCTTCCATACAAGTTGCTTAAACTATGTCATGCTTCTCATAGTTCAGCATAAATAATGGATACTCTCAAGGTAAACAGTCCTTTAAGAAACACTTAAACTGTTCATTCAAAACATTAAGAGACTACTGACAAATAAAGATGGCATTTGCAGAAATCAGGACTAATTCATGAATGTCTCACAAACAGAAGAAACAGCTAAATTCATAATTAATATTATTTACTTTCATAGTTCAAGCACAAAAGAAATAACCCTATATGGATGAAAAGTAGTGACCTGAGTTGCTTACCAAGCAACGATGGGACATTATATAATAGCCCACAGTATCCTAGGAAAAATAAGACTAAGTATATGACCAGACATACTGTGAATAATAATCTGTCCAGTGGGTAAGTTGATTGATATGCTGTTTCTCTATACTAAATTGTCCGACATTTGCATTCTGAGCATTATTTTCTGGTGAAACCTCAAAAACATGCTTTTTAAAATTAGATGTAGAACAGAATTAAAGCAAGACTGATTAGATCTTTGGAAATAAAATGGAACTCTTTTTGAACAAGAACTTGAACAAGAACTTTTTCAAAATGTTACAAAATGTACCATATCACTTGTATTTCCTAAAACTGAAAAAATTGGGGGTTTTATATTAATTTTACATTTAAATTAGTCATGATAATTTTAAGTCAAAAAAGTCTTTTGAACACTTTTCTTCACAAAATATTCCAAAATCTGTCACAATGACCAGGTTAAAAGAAAACACCTGAAATCTTAGAATTTTCTTCAGATTAGAACTTACAAAATCCACTTCTAAGAAAAACAGAGTCAATGAAAGTGTAATATAATTTGTCTTACAGCTGAAAACAGAATTTTAAATTCTTCTCTATTTTAAATTTAGTTGAAATAGTCAACTGAGAAGAAATAGCCAAACATTCTTTGTTTCACAACAGGAAAAAAACAACCAAACAAAAAATTACAGTGTTCCTATTCTAATGAAAATCTGAGCAAATAAAAAATTTTAACATTTTAAATTATCTTCTTATGCTTTCCTCATAGGAAAAAACCCTAATTCTTACTCTATTAAATGTATTTCCTTATTTCTAGTGGAAAAGGGAGGGAGAAGGAAAAGACAAAAAAGGAATGTTTTCCTCAAGGAAACAGATACTAAAGACGACAATTTATTTCAAAACTCACAGTTTCTATTTCTTAACTAATTCTAATAAGACTGTTACTTACGCCATATCCTCCACCACCATTACCACTTTCTGGTGTAAAATTACATCACAGTGTGCTGATTTTGCTGACTGGGGTAGAGTTAATTGTCTTCACAGTGGCTAGTGCAGGGCTGTGTTTTGGATTTGTGCTGGCAATATAGAGATGTTTTGGTTAAGGCCTTTGCTGCTTTCTGTACTGCCACGTTGACAAGGGGGCTGGGGGTGCATGGGAGGTTGGGAGGAGACACAGCCAGGATGACCCAAGTTGACCAGAGGAATATTCCACACCTTATCACATCATGCTCAGTATAAAAAGTGGAGGATAGAAAGAGAAATGGGCAGATGTTTGGAGTGATGGTGTTTTGTCTTCCGAAGTCACCGTTACATGTGACGGGGCCCCACTCTCCTGGGGATGGTTGAACACCTGCCTGCCCGTGGGAAGTGGGGAATGAGTTCCTTTTTTCTTTGTTTGGCCTGTGTGCATGGCTTTTGCTATCCCTATTAAACTGTTTTTAATCTCAACTCACGAGTATTCTCACTTATACTTTTCCAGTTCTCTCCCCAGTCCCACTGGTGAAGGAGGGAGAGAGGGGCTGCATGGGGCTTGATTGCTGCCACAACCCACAGTTATCCTACAACTTTTTTTCTTTTCTCTCTGCGTTTTTCCAGTATCCACCATCTGAGTTCTACACTTCAAATTTTTAGCACCAGTCTCTACTTCCAGAAGTGTCTTGTGAAAATGCAATAACACTTAATGTTCTGTGTTCCCTAAAACCCAATAAACTCTACCTTAATTCCTGAGGAGACTGCCAGGCCTGCAGGTACTTAAAATACTTTTAAGGGTAATGAAACAAAGACATCTTAAAGGAGGGTTGGAAATGGTTTTAATTTTCAATGTGGAAGAGATATGGTTAACACTGAAAGCTGTGTTCTCTTTCAAGGGAAATACTGTAGGACAGGTGAAATAAGGCATTTCAGAATTTTGATCTTTACGCTTATGCAGCTCAGTCTTCAAAGTTTACCTATCTCTTCAGCTTATACATGCCTTAATATAGAATCTGCATCCCTTCCATCCAGAAAAGTTGCTTTTTAGCAAAGAAAAAGCACAACCAGGGTAGACCTGGTATTGCCATGAGCTTGAGTCTTCTATGATGAATTTTGAAAAAATTAATCTGAAAACAGAAACTGGGAAAAATTCAGAATCAAACCTCCCATAAAGCTTGGATTCATTCTGAAGTAGAATAAAAATATTGAACAAACTCCAAGGAACAAAATGCATTCAGAAATGTCAAAAGGTCCCATTTTGACATATTCAGTTAAAATATCTGAATTCTTAGAAATAAGTGGTTTGGTTACTTGGTTGTATTTCAGCATTAAACTTTATCTTTTTATTCTCTCAATCCAGTTTTGCCTTCTGTCTTCATAGCAGGCTGACAGGACCAAAATAAAGCCATCAACAGCATACATTACCTAAGGTGAGTCATATGATTTCAGAAAATGCATTAGAGAATACATGTTTGACCAAAACCCCAGTTTATAGAAGAATGTAAGTTTTATAAAGGTAGAATTTATCTATGGCAAAATGCTATTTTATATCATATTTATTTAATATTGATCTGAAGGAAAACAGTTTAGATCACTGTCAAAACAAAATCAATACTTATATTCAGGTCAACTAACATGAAATAAAATAGCAATTTTAATTTTAATTCTCCATCAGAAAAGTATGACACCTAAAAATTTCTGTCATAGTTTTTTCCCACCTTGAAAACTACACTTCACAGTGGAATATCACTTTGGTGAAAAATTACCAATTACCCTTAGCCAAAATCCAGGTTTAGGTACTTGAAAATGTTTCCTGAATTTTACAGAGCCAGAATGCTCTGTGCTTCCACCAGAATGGATTTATACATAATTTAGCCAGAAGGGACATTCCTATTCATTAGCCTGATGTCCCGTATAGCACAGTCAATAGAGATTCCCTGAATTATGTTGGGACGGGGCTAAAAAATAAATTGCAGGGATGAAAAATTCACCACACATTTTGGTAAGTGTAAGTTCTTCCATAGGTTCAGTAACCTCGGTGCTAAATATTTGTACCTGATTTCAAGTTTAAATATATCCCATTTCCTTTTCCAGACATCAGCTCTCCTTATGCATTCATCTGCAAAACTGATGAGCTCTTTATTATGACATTGCTGTTCCCCATGTAGTTACTTGCAAACTGTGATTAAGTCCCCCCTTAGCCTTGTCTTTGTCAGGATACACAGACTGTGCCCACTGGAGCCTGTCCATAACATATGTTTTTGAGTGCTTTAGTCATTCTTGTGGCCATTCCTTGAAGAGCATACTGCTGGTGGCAGACTGAGTGCACTGGGTCTCCATAATTTGGTCACAATTTGGAACACAAGGCCTGCTACACAGGTGCCTGGAGCTTAAGAGAAAGCTTCCATTTGGATGCAAGGAGTGTTGACCTGTGGTGCACAGCATGCAGTACTAGACAGAATGCTCTCTGCTTACCTGCCTGCTCTCCACTTGGTTCCTCTCCAGCTCCTGCCTAAGAGATTCTCTTCTTCCATTTAGACAGCTTGTATCCCACAGAGACTTTGGCCTTAACAGCATCCCCATTAAGTCAAAATAAGAGCAATACAAAATGTACAAACTGAGCCATCTCCAATGTGCAGTCTGTGAATGCTCCTTTTATTGCTGTGATTTAAGTGGAAGGATTTGAAATTCAGAACTGAGAATCTCTCTTCCCCCATATTCCTTTATGGGGGAATCAACGGGTGTTCATTATCTAAATGCTTTTGACAATCAAAGGCTCAACATTACTTTGCTGGCAGAACAGAAGTATTCAGTGGTTATTTAAAACTCTTTAACATGGGTATGCAGTTTCTGAGACAGATAACAAAAGATTCACTTACAAAAAAGAAAAAAGTTTTATGCTTTTGGCACAAACATTTCATCTCAAAGTGGGGTTTGCAGTTTCAGTAACTGGTTCCTTGAAATACAGTCAAAGTTCATTCATGTAATTTTCATTCAAGATGCTGACAGCTGTATTGCTGTTTTCTTTCTGGATTTCATAGTGTCTTCTCTAAAAAAGACTTCAAAGAAATGGAATTATTAGCCTGCTTGTCACTGACAAGGGCTGATTTGTTACCAGTCAGGAGATACCCTCGCTGGCCAAATGATAAGAGCCTGAAACAGTCTCTGTCAAACATCGTCATGTCAGGGATCGACCCGCCGGATAGAGAGGAACATTTCAGACAACTTTTACTTGGTGGGACAGCTAGCTTCCTGAACAATAAAATTAGGCAAAGTTTCTCCTCAAAATATGCCTTTTTTAACCAAAATCTAGATAAATATCATCTCATCACATGGACAGAAAATATGTTAATTGCTCTTACAAGATCTGAGATTTTGGCTCTGGGGAAAAAGAAAAAAATCTGTAGTATTCATGCCATACATCATGAGACATACACATGCTGATCTGCCTAGAGTCAACAAACCACCTGAGCAACCTGATTCCCTTGGGCCCTGATCCCTCCAGGAAGCTTTGCACAATTTTGTGCTTTTACCACAAGCCACAGATTTTCCATCAGCATTTTTTTCTACTAGTTGCTGAAACATGCTTTTTAAAGTAAAATGAGTCTTTCTTTGAATCCCTTCCTGTTTTCTGATAGTTCTGTAGCAGCTTAACTCTTCATAATGAAGCAATATGAGGTAATTTCACCTGCATTTGTAGTCCAGTATGTCAACATGATCTGTTCATCCCTTAAGTGGGAAGTGTAACTGCCAGTCAGTTAATTGAGTATAATGATCTCACAGGCTTTAAGAGATTTCATTAAGTTAACCCTGAGGGTTTTCATTTTACAATAATTTCTCAATGTATCAAAATAAAAACTGGTTTACCATAAAGCAATGTATTCTCACCACTTCATTTTTAGATATTCCTATTGATCACACTTTTATTTCAAATAAACAGAACCACCCAATCCCTTTGAAGTACTCTTTGTGGCCAGGTTACCTTGGCAATAGAGCTATGTGGAAAAAGGAAATATTCTCTCTCAGAAAATTTTTGTATTTTAAAATCTGTTTGCCTCCCGAAGCAAGCCCCATCTGTAAAAAGAAACAGGGCCCTGACTTTCCATCAGTAAGTGAAATAACCTATTGGTTATTCGACAGCTCTGAGATTGCCAATGAAACAGCAAATTGTTTTTTGGGTTGTTTTTTTTTTTTTTTTTAGCAGACTGCTGAGGAGGAGGAAAGAGAAACTGGCAAGAATTGAGTCTTTGCTACAACAAAACCTTATCAGTGATAAATTTTAACTTCAGAGGGTGAGAAAATTCTGACACAAGTTGTTAAGTCATAGTTTTACCAGCTAGTTCAACATGGTAACTCGTCAAGTTGAAAGGGCACTTAATGAGTACTTTGATGGCTTTAATTTCCTCTGTAGTATTTTAGATTTTAGTCAGCGTCTTTAATTCCAATGCTCTATAATAACTAGCACAAATATAAAACAATATCTGGAACAACTAGATTAATATTAAGAACTATAATGCACAATTATAGCAGGAAGGAAGAAAGATCACAAAATTCCTTTCTAAGTTTAAAAAAACTCCCCAAACCTGATACCTGGCTTAAGCACCTGTAAAAACTAAGATTATTTTGTGAAATTGCAGAAATGATACTTCTTCTTTCATAAAAATTTAATATATAGCCTTCTGGCTAGAGACTACAATTCAAAATTCTACTTACATTCAACATTCTAAATATATTGGCTTAGCTTGTGAAAATTTTAACACGTCCTCCACAGTTCTGTTCTACCTGTGTTGTATGGTTTTGATGCCTCATGATGACACAAGTTGATTTAGCTGGGTTGTTCAGGGGAATGGACCAGCTACCCCATCAGATGCAGCTACTCAGTCAATCTATCGTCTTGCAGAAGAAAACTCTATATCCTATACAGTCAATAGGAGAGGAGGCTTTCATAATAAAGCAGGAAAGGCCTAAGTTATGTTATAGTTATGCATAGACATGTTAATATCAGGATCAATAAATTCTATTAAATTCTCTGGCACAAAAGAAAATAATCAAAACTCCCCTGGTAGGACAGGGGACAGACAAGGATCTGCATTCAGCTGTGGGGCACCCAACACGAGAAGGACATGGTCCTGTTGGTTTGAGTCTGGAGGAGGCCACGAAAATCATCAGAAGGCTGGAGCATCTCTCCTATGAACACAGGCTGAGAGAGTCAGGATTGTTCACCTGGAGAATTGAAGTCTTTAGGGAGACCTTAAGCAGCCTTCCAGTACCTAAAGGGGGCTACAAAACAGATGGAGAGGGAATTTTGGCAAGGGCAAGGAGTGATAGGATGAGGGGGAATGGCTTCAAACTGAAAGAGGGAAGGGTTTAGATTTGATATTAGGAAGAAATTCTTTGACGGTGGTGAGGCACTGGAACAGGTTACAGATAACTTTTGGATGCCCCATTCTTGACAAAGTTAAAGGTCAAATTGGGGCTTTAATCAACCTGGTCTAGCAGGGTGTAGCAGGGAGTTGCAACTCAAACCTAATCCAGGAAGGTAATTTTGTATCTCAGCTAAATCAGAGTGTATATAGAATATCAAACATTGAAGACTATGTATAGAAAAAATATGAGAAAAGACCTCGGTGTTGATATTGCAGAACAGATGCATGTGCACTATTCCAAACAGTGAGGAGTGTCACCAGAAAGTAAATCAATCAATATGTTTTTAATTTAATTTATTTTTTCTTGGAAGTCAAGGCGTATAACCCTAGATAGTGTGAAGACAAATGCCAGCCAGGAATGAGAGCTGCAGACCTGTGCTACTGCTCTGATGAGTATCACTGCTCACAGAAACTCTTGAGGAAAAAAAGATTACTAAATTAAAGGTATTTTTCTTCTCCTTTAAAAGTTTACTGGCTTTAGAAGGATG
Organism: Pyrocephalus nanus; assembly: GCA_038380795.1. Classification (NCBI taxonomy): domain Eukaryota; kingdom Metazoa; phylum Chordata; class Aves; order Passeriformes; family Tyrannidae; genus Pyrocephalus; species Pyrocephalus nanus. Next base: position 19,283,806 of record CM076259.1, read on the forward strand.
GAGTTCCTTGGTTGGGTAAAGGTAGTTCATCACAGTCTAGTGAATTGAGTTTGGCATCCTGGTAAAAATCTGCATCATGTTGATTTTTTTTTCTGGCTTTAAAGGGGCTTCCTGTTGTCAAGAACTGTACATATGACATGTAAGTAAATGTCTAAGTAATGTTGCAGCATAACACAAGCTCACTTGTCCAAAGTCATGCAGAAAATCTGAGATGGAACTGAGAAATAAGGCCAGTATCTTAATCCTTGTTTACTCACTAGTAGATCTTTCCCTCTGAAAATTCTATAACCAGTTTTAGCTCTGCATTTAAATACTTTTTTTCCTCACTCAGAAGTGACTCAGTATGTGTTTTGATGTCAAATGTACTATTACCAACATTAGCTTTGTCATTTAGACAATGAATTGCCTTTGCTAGTTTGTGAAAACTGAGGTGAAACTGGTACATTCCCATCAGATTATACATCTAATGGGGCCACGTTCACTAAGGCTTGTTAAATCCAATACTTTGAATATATATCTGCTGGAAAAAAAGTAAACATATTCATGAAATAAATAATTGTGTAATTAAACCAGAGTCATACATAATATAATAATGTCTGATTAAGGTCTCAGACATTTTAGCTTTATTATGTGAATAAACAGCTTGATGTTATTGCTACCTACTCAGTCAGCATATTGTTCTAATTTATTCATTGCATTTTACAACTATCCAAATAGCTCACAAAATAGATTATTCTAGAAAAGTCATAGAAGCTGCTTATACAGTGCCCAAGCACAATGTGTAGGTAAGGTAGAAACCTACTGTAGTTGGACTATATGAACAGCTCACATCCTGCAGTGTATTCATCAGTGAATCCTTATGCTCATTTTATTGCATGGAAACTAAAGCCGCAGAGAGCATGAAGAAAGCCCTTAAAGTAACTAGTTTCAAGGTCTCCATTTTGTCTGCCTAATTTTGTTTCCTTCCTTTCCCTCTTTACAGTTGATGTAGAAAACTGAAGACCTCTCCCGAGCAGTAGCAATGCAAAAGTACACAGAAAGTTTACAGCAGAGGAAGACATCGAATCCAAGTCCTTAAGACCTAAACTGTACTTATGCCAGATGAGAGCTTTCATCCAGGATGAACATTTACCTATGGATGCAGCTAGCATGTGGTTTTATGTATGTGTCAGAAGACTAGAGATGGAAATTAAAACAGGTAAATAAAAACACAATTGCATTTGTGACATAACCTAGAGCATATGTAATGCTCAAGAGCTTCCCTTCCCTGCTTTTTCCTTCTCCTTCTCCTCACAAATCCTCTTCTACAGTCATATAAACTAGAAATGGGACTAGATCCAAGATATCCTCATTTCCAGGGAAAGTTCATCATTACTACGCAGGGAGTTGACTCTCACATTAGCCCAGTAAAATCACAGTTATCCCAAGCAATATGAAACAGCTCCAAAAAGAAAGTTTAAGGGCCCCTTTCACAACCCACTTGTAAGCAGAGTTAGAGTGGTCTCCTACTAGGAAAAAAATATGTTCTTAAACACTGGCTTGGGAAATGAAGGAACAATACAGACATGGAGTCACAGAGCTGCTGAATGACTGAAGCAATTGCAGAGGACAAGGACAACACTTTCCCACCTTTGGGAAAAGTCCAAATCTTCAGATTTAGCCTGGCACATCTTGTGCCCATGGAAATTATCTTGTGAAGTCCTGGTGTTCTTGCTTGTCCATTTATCTCTTCGTAATTTGTTGAATGTGACCAATTTCTGCCAGATTTGTCCAGATGACAGTGGTCTCAAAGGTGTCATGCTCCTACGTGTTTCATGCAGATAAGCAGCAGAGCAGGAGCACATTTGCCCTTCTCGCTGAGGGAGGTGCAGCAGTTTGAGCTCTCTCTTGTGGGATACTGGAACAGCCATACAAAGAGAGAAAGGGTACCAAAACCCCTGCTGTCAGAGAAGTCAGAAAGGACTTTGCTCATTATTCAGTATCAGGAGATCCTGAGCTGGGGCAAAGAGAGCTGCCAGCACTGTGCCTTCTGAAACTATCTGTTTCATAGAAAGGCTTTTGTGCTCAGTTCTCACCTCGGTCTCATAGCTGGGATCTCCAGGTGGAGGCAGGCATCTGCTCACAGGCAGAGCTAAATCCTGCAGTTTCAAAGAAGAGCGGGGTTCGACATCTGGTTTTTCAGGAACAATGTTTTGTTATCTTTGCTTTCGAGGCAGGTGGCAAGATAGTAAAGGTAGAAGGAAAAAGGAAGGCAGATAAGCAAATTAGCTCCAGAAAAACAGTGATGTAATCCCCACTGGACAGACTATCATAATATGTCATTAAAAACCACTGGGATCTTTAAGGGAATTAATTAGTTTACAGTTTCTATAAATATATTCTTGAGTGGCAGGTGTTCTGGCATCCATATGCAAAGCTGACTGCCCAAATACAATTGCAAAACCACCCGCCAGGAAAGAAATCATGTTTATCTGCTGAGAAAATAGATACGTTGCACCAATCTGTTCTTCTCAGAGTAGCATGCATGGCAAACCTCTTAACTCTGTCATGTCCACGTAATTACAGAGTGAAATGTGGAAATATTAAGAGCTAGTACCCCTGCACAGAGGCTGAGAATACACTTTTTCTCCCCCCTGACATTTTTGGTATTGATTTTTTCTATCTTAAAAAAGGTGATAAATAATTTACTTGCTTATCATAAGACATTGAAGAGCAGATTCCACCCTCTGCAGTTACTTCAGTTTTTCACTGATGTGACTGTGAAGTGATTCAGCTCTCTTTTCAAATATTTGCAAGTCCTTCTCCTGAGTGAAGTCTTAAGTTCATTATACTTGTATATTCTTTTGACTTGCATTCAGTATTGCAAATTTAAACTAATGTAGAGTTCAAAATTCTAGCCTTTAGCATTTAAGTCTGTGAATACCAACTATTAATATTCTATGCAAAAGCCTGAATTCCCTTATACTAAGAGATGCTATGTTTATTTGATTACAGAATCACAGAATAGCTGAAATTGGATGAGGTCTTTGGAGATCATCCTGTCCAGCTCTCCCTGCTCAAAAAGGGTCATCCAGAGCTGGTTGCTTAGGGCTGGATTTTGAACATCTCCAAGGAGGGAGCCTCTAAAACCTCTCTGGGCACTGGTTCCACTGTTTGGTGGAAATATTTTGATTTTTATTTTTCCAAATATTTTTCTACTTGGATTAGAAAATAAGCATTCTTTTGCTAAAAGGCTATTAATTATTGGCATCAAGAACTACATACTAGTTGCCATAAACTGTATCTAAAGTATGTTCAGTTGGATAGCTGAAATCATAGAAAAACTGCACTGTTTTCTGCCTTACAAACAATTCGTTAATAATCCACCAGAAAATTTTGGAAAGGACAAGGATACCTGTGCATATACATTACACAAGCTGTAACAAGAACTTTCCAACCATCTGACCAAGAGGCAAACTGAAGGAAGCACCAAATGTTTCCAGAGTGGTGATCTTCACCAAAGTCAGTAGCTTTCAGTTATCACTTATCTCAATCACTTTTGCAACACTCTCTGCCACCAACTCGACTTTTTGTATGTATGAGAATATGTACAGTGGGCAATGCAAGGGAGCTGGACTAGTATAGAAATGTAATGATGCTTGTAACAAACAAAACAAAACCTGTCATTTCTATTTTAAGGAAAAGTAATCTACCATGCAGAATTAGACAGCATATGACTACAACAGGGATGTCATCCTCTCTGGCTTCAGGTACTGTGGCTTTCTTCTTACATAGTTTGGTTTTCTTAAGCTTCCCTCAGGGTAGGGCTGCAAGGTAAGATGAACTACCAGCTGAGTCATAGAAATCCAGCCCTGGGCCCAAAAGTTCTGATAAATGGAAATCCAACCAAAAGATCCTTCTCTGACACTCCTCTTTCTTACTGGCAGAGGAGCCCAGCTCTGACAAATATTACACATGCAATTGACTGTCTTAACATGCTGCTCTCTCTGCATCATGGTACATTCTTTTCCATCCATACTGAGTTAGCCTGTTCTGAACAGTGCTTGGAGCCCACCTCCCAGAGGAAACACTCTGCTAGAGGGCACTGTGCAATTCAGGGCTTCCTATACAACATATGAAACCCATCCTCTGGTGATGGCTGATGTGACCTTTTATGGGGGTTGAAGGAAATCACAGATAATTAAGATTAAGCTAGGCCAAGGTATTATCAATTTATCACTCTAGAAAAATCAAAGTGCATATTTAATGGAGGAGTCTTTGCCTTTATGCTGAGATCACAGAGAAACAGACCTTGGAAATCTGTCACCAACTGCCACCTGCCTGTCATTTTGTAGCTAGGAGGCAGTCTTGTTCAGTTTCATCACTTCCCTTGCTACTGAGTACTACAGTGCCTACAGAATTTATTTATAATTAAAAGAACAAAAAGACAAATGTATGGCTTTAGGCTTCTACAGAACCTTTGAAAACTATTCAGTACAAGAAAGCAATGGAACTGCTGAAGTGTGTCCAGAGAAGGGCAATGAAGCTGGTGAAGGGAGAGGAGGACAAGGGAGCAGCTGAGGACCTAGGGGTGTTTAGGCTGGAGAAACAGAAGTTCAGGGAAGACCCTGCCACTCTCTACAGGAGAGATACTCTCTACTACCACTCTGAAAGGAGATTGTAGCCAGGTGGGGGTTGATTTGTTCTCCCAGGTAATGAGTCACAGGACAAGAAGAAACAGCCTCAGGATGTGCTAGGGTAGGTTTGGAATGGATATTAGTAAAAATTTCTTCACAAAAAGGGCTGTCAGGCACTGGAATAGGCTGCCAGGGGAGGCAGTTGAATCACCATTGATGGAGGTCTTTAAAAGATGCGTAAATGCAGAAATTAGGGACATGGTTTAGTTCTGGGCTTGGCAGTGGTATGTTTACAGTTGGACTTGATGATCTTAAAGGCCTTTTCCAACCTGAAGAATTCTATGATGCTATGAATTTATACAATACAACAAAATCCAGCATTATTAATCTAATAGTTTCAGTAGGAATGCAACAACGCACAGATACTACTTTCTTTCCTATGATTGCGGTGAGGAGTTTGTTCTCAGCTTTCTCCAAATACACTTCAAATAGCTGGAGTTTATAGAAACCTGTCACCATAGAAAGGCAATTTTTGGCCCCAGGACAGACAGCAATTTCAGTTTGCTCTTTCTTAATGAGAAAACTCCAGTTAAAGGATTACAGCTTCTACAGCATGGCCCAGAGGAGAAATTTCCCCATACATTAAGTCCCGTGTCAGAGGCAGCAACTTCAATTTCAGCTCAAAGTGCCCACAGTTTTCAGAGCGCTGGGATCACATTTGCCACTACAAAATATTTCCCATAATAAACAGCTGCACTCTTCATTAGCTGTGATTTCCAAACAACCTAAAGTTATAGCCCTTTTGTAAAGGACAGTGCAAACATTAAAACGGCAGAAGCAGAGGTAACTGCACTAAGGGCCAAATCCTAAAGGAAGGGTTTCAGCCTTCTAGCCAGATGATGGTGGTAGGGTGGCAGGAACAACATGAGAGTAGAAATGGAGCATGCACTGCTTGCACTGGAGGAGCATTACTGTAAAACATTTCCACTAAGTGCGAGCAGTTGGTGGAAAACCATGACTCTTTTAAATAAACATTAGGTTAAAGGGTTTCAGGACAACCCTTTTCTCCTTTTTGTTTGAGGCAGATTAACCTTTGCAAGGCCACTTTAACCAAATATTATGCAAAGTCCTAAGCGAAATAAGCACTCTCATTTCCATCAGAATCTAGGCAATTTTTCATTCTCATGACTTCCACTTCTGCCCTTGAGGAACAGCATTCAAAAGTCCCAAGTTAGCTTTTAAAATCCATTGCCCAGGAATTTAAACTTGCAAAATATATGTTTTTACAGCATTCAAAAAGCCGAGACTCTCCTGAATATCTAAATGTAAAGATCCCACCCATGAATGTTCAGATGGGACAAAAATGGCATTTGAAGTCCCTTTATCTTGACAGAACACAAGCTAGACTGACAGTTGATTTCTATAGTATTACTAATTTATATTTATTAGCACATTGTTCAAGTACATTAATATTTTACAGCACAGAGGAAGAAATGTCCCCTCTCATTATAGCCTGACCACACTGTTACTGTCATGGTTATTACTTCAAATTTAAGAAAAACAACAGCAACAAAAAAATCTAATGCTGTAGGTGTATTGTTCTGAGGGTGTAGATTATTTACTCTGTTTTTGGCAACAGCTCTCTAATATGGCAGAGCCTTAGAGAATAGACAAAGTGAACTTGCTTCTGAGCAATTTCTACACATCTTTTCACCTCCCTCTTACATTCCTTTCTAGGTAGACAACAGAAAGACAAGGGTAAAAGTATTCAAGTGATTTCTTTCTGTCCTCAAGGTGTATCCTTTCTTTACCATTCCCCTCTTTCTTACTTTGCATTTGTTGCTTTCTAGTTCTTACTGTGCAACAGTAAGCATCTGTGGCAGAAGTCCTTCTGTCCATCGATAAAGCCTTTCCCAGAGTCACAGGAACATCAAATACAGAGAAGACCTTCTCTGATTAACTGCAAGTCTCATGGCAAACAACATGATAGCTGATGAAGGACAAAGCAACCTGACTGTAGGAATGATAAAAGCCAGTATGCCCCTTCTGATTATTTTTTTGTCTACTTATTCCTCTCATATTTCTCACTTAAGGTCATCATCACATCTGCAATAAAGTAATGAATGTTTATTCTTTTTCTGTATAGTGATCTTAGGCTGTCTTAGACAAATATATGTGGGGAAAAAGATATAATTTTTATGTTTATAGAAGGACTAAATTTATTCTCTGCATGTAGCAATTAGTGGTGCAAATGGTCAGTAAGCAATGCTCCCATACCTTAATAAAATAAAATCTTTGGTTAATTAGGAGATGAAAACACATAATGAATATGTGTACTCTTCCAACTGTTCTATTACAGGCCATTGGCTCATTTATATTGTTAATTGAACAATTAGTATTGCTGAATTGTAAAGCCTCAGGAGACAGGAGTGGAGAACATGTCGCTGAGACACTGCATTACTCTGCTGGCACCAAATATCTGTGACCACAGAACACCCAGTTGCCCTCCAGAGTCTTTCAACAACACAGCTGGATTTCAACCATTAGGGAGAGATATAGACCATAACTGTTTGCATTTTGGTGAGACTGATCAAAGTGCACTTCTCCAGCCATCTCCCAGTACATGAAGCCTGACAGGTAAAAAAAAAGGAGGAAAGAAAGATGGAAAGGTCAAGAGGAATAATGCACCATGTCCAGACCACCCAGGCATCAAAGCCATCCCTATCCATACCTTCTTTTTAGCTGGCAGAAAATAACACTGTCCCTGCCTCTACTCCTATTGCTGTATATTGACACAAATGTTTATGACTATTTAGTGTGTAGATTTTAGGCAATATGCTGAAATGCAAGACTTCTGAACCTGCCGCTTACCACAAAACAACAAATAGTAAAAATGCATAAAGGAGAAGGAGCAGATTTACAACAGCTGCTGACTAATGGCACACAAGAGGGACTCTTCAGGGGAGAAGTTTCTACTGTGTTTCTATCAGCCTAGAATAATGCATATGCTGGACTGAAGAGATTCATCTATAAATAGGACCAGTCTTCTGCACTAATCAGCAGACATAGACATAACCAAGGAATTTAGGGTGAATGATGCATCCAGCAACAACAGAAGGAGAATATGTTTTTTGTCGAAAATAATAGAGCTGAGAAATTGCTCAGGAACAAGTAACTCATAGATAAGTGTTATTGGTGAAATGTTGCTAAGAGCAGTGCCTGCACTGACCTTTTAATCTGTCACTCACAGTTCATGTTTGGCACATAAATTAAAGTCATACCAGAGATAATTTAACTAGTTTTTTACTCCATTCTTGCTGTTATGCACTGGCAATGACGATATGACCTAAAAAATAATATTATTTTGATGCTCTATCAATAAAGCATTACCACACTGATGGGGAACCATGAATGGAAACATGTTTCCCTCCCAACATGAAGGCAAAAAAAAAAAGGAGAACGAAGAGGGAGAGGGAGCTACATGGTCTCTCTTATCTTGTGACATGGATCTTGGGACTAGCTGTTAAATGCTTCAATTTCAGTGACTTAGTAAAGCCGCCACTGAGTGTCTCCACCTGAACCAAAAAGTGAGTTATTTAAAACAACAGTGTCTGGTAACATAAGACAAATCTGAAATTTCTGTTTCATTGCACAATTTCCTCTGTGTTGAGAATCCAGTGTTGCCTGAGCATCACTTTCCTGAAAAGCACAATAATATTTTATTTTCATTGCTGTGTATCTCTCATATTACACAGGAATAACATTGCCTATTACCATGACAAAACATGGCAGCTGTTTAACAGAACACAGTTACAGGTGAGTTCAGAGAACTAAAATGGGTCAAACTCGGACTCTGTTACAGCTATGAAACAACACAGTAGTTATTCTGGACTAAGACAAAACTAAACAACAGAGTCTTCAAAATCAATGCATGAAAAGCTGCAAAAGAAATTTTATGCAAGTGGAAAACAATTATGCATGTTAGAAAGTGCTCTGTCTGCCTCCTCCTGAAAGCACTGGTACTGCTTGCATATATCTACTTCTGGGAGACCTTGCATCAATCTTCTCAAGTACCTTACACTTTGATTTGACTCATACAGCTACTCTTCCCTTTCTTCAAGAATTCCGCCCTTACTGTTACTAGGCATAGAACATTTACTCTGAACAACTGAAACAAGCTATGCAAAATCATGTAAAACCATTACTGAAAATACCCTAATCACTAAATCAATATTCACCTCTACAATAGTTAAATTTGTTGTTGTATTTTAAGAAAAAAAATTTTGCAAGTCCAGTGCAGCAAATGCTGATTACTGTATTTTTAATGATGCATACCATAATACTATACCATAATACTACAGTTGTTACTACCTTGCTGCAGCCTAACTGAAATCATACTTTAGAAAAACTTCAGAATATTTATTTGCTTTCCTCTCTCCTACTGTGTAATGAAAAAATCAAAAGTATTATAAGGATTAAAACCAGTGTCTTAACACGACAGTGATGTTCCTATTACACTGGAGGTTCAGACTTTTTCCTTCCCAATGTCTAATGATAAGGGGTCCAAAGCAATCACACTTTTGCTTCCTTGCTATCTTTACCTTCAGTAAACACTGAAAACTTAATACATGTTATCTATGTAATAATTTTTATTTTTAATATATCATGCACAGATTAACTGAATATGAATCACAAAATCATTTAAGTTTAAAAAGACCTCTGACATCATCAAGTTCAACCTTTGACTGCTCACCAATTTGTCAGCTGGACCATAGCACTAAGTGCCATGTCCAGTCATTTCTTGGACACCTCCAGGGGTGTGACTCCCTGGGCAGTCCATTCCAATGCCTGACAACCCTTTCAGTGAAGAAATTCCTCCTTTTGTCCAGCCTGAACCCCCCCTGCTGCAGCTTGAGGCTATGTCCTCTTGTCCTGCCACTCATCTTGTCTGGGAGAAGAGGCCAACCCCCACCTGGCTACAACCTCCTTTCAGGTAGTTATGCAGGGTGATGAGGTCCTTCCCGTGCTCCCTCTTCTCCAGGCTAAACACCCCCAGCTCCCTCAGTCACTCCTCATAGGACTTACCCTCTGGATTCTTCACCAGATCCATTGCCCTTCTCTGGACTCGCTCCTGCACCTCAATGTCTTTTTTGTAGTGAGGGGCCCAGAACTGAACACAGGATTAGAGGTGTAGCCTCACCAGTACAGAGTACAGGAGGACGATCACTGCTCTGGCCCTGCTGGCCACACTTTCCTTGATAGAAGCCAGGATGCCACTGGCCTTCTGGCCCACCTGGGCACACTGCTGGCTCATGTTCAGCTGGTTGTCAACCAGCACCTCCAGGTCTTTTCTGCTGGGTCACTTTCCAGACACTCCTCCCTCAGTCTGTAGCGCTGCCTGGAGCTTTTATGGGCAAAGTGTAGAACCATGAACTAGGCCTTGTTGAATCTCATCCCATTGGTCTCACCATTAATCCAGCCTGTTCAGATCCCTCTACAGAGCCTTCCTACCCTCCAGCAGATCAACACTCCTGCCCACCTTGGTGTTGTCCACCAGTTTACTGAGATTACACTCAATCCCTTCATCCAGATCTTTGATAAAGATACTGAACAATGCTTATGTATAGTTCTTTTAGTCTATTGATGATTACTGTTGTATTGAGGTGTTATACTGAACAGCTCACAGGCACAATGGACAGCTGAGTAGTTCCACTATTCTCATGTGAAAGAGGGTCGAAACCTTAATCTTAGAGGGAAGTGAGCATGCATGTCTTTACTCACGCACACAGCTGTGATGCATTTGTGAAAATTATCTGAATTAGTATTATTCAATCTGGATTTAACTGTTTAGATGATTGGTGCTTAAATCTACAAAAAGGTAGCACTCAGTGTGTTACACCTCCTCCTACTGAATAAATCTAGAAAAAAAATTACATTTACTTAAAAGTTAAAGATTTTTTAGAACACAGAAAAAAAGCTTACTCAAAGTAAATCAGTCTTTTAGTTAGTCCTTTAAAAAAAAAAATCAATCTTTACGACTTCTGAAAATTGATATGTATTAGTTATGAGTCTTATGTGGTTTCTTCAATTTCATTTTATAAAATTTGCAGAGTTCTTTTTTTTTTTTTAATAACTGAAACTGTGTATTTTATGTTAAAATTAAAAACTCTTCCTTTTTGGCCTTTTCAACTTAATTATACATCACAATTGTTTCTGATTTTAGAACTATCACAGATTTAACCTCCAGTCTCTCTTTATTACTAGCTAACGCTTTACTATCTAGCAAAATGAAAATGCTAGACAAAGAAAGAGCAGAGGCAGCTCCAATGTTCACAGATCAAAATGCATTTCTGAAGCTCTTTTCTTCTTAAAATTCATTGCTAGATTTAGCAGTATGTATGGATTTTATTTGAAGATTAGGATTTCAACATTGCAATGCCTTTTGAGTGAGAGTTGGACACAATCAGACACCCTCATTCTGGTATTACTACCATTTATGTAAACCTGGAATAAATCCAATCAATTTAAGCTCTTTATATAGAATAAAGCCAGTGTAAGATAGGAGCCATTCCTTCCCTGCCCTCCCCAACTGTGTTATACTTTTTAAGGCTGACTTCACCCTTTCTCACTGTGTGGCAGCCCACCATGCAATTAACAACTGTGCTTGTGCTTCTTGCTGGTGTTTACCTTATGCATTTTTCCCATAAAATCATGGCTACTTTTGAGAGTCAAACGGGAAAAGAAAGAAAGGGGGTGTGGTATCTGAGGTCTAAATTTCCATAACGTAAATGAAAGACAGGTGGGAAGTTTACCAGCCAAATAAATTGCATACAGTCCAGCTACATTCCATTCTACCAGCCAGAGAAACAATCCCATTGACAGAACTTTCCCTCAAGTGACTGAAGCTGCTGGGAAGACACTGTTGATGTCCATGTGAGCCTTTATTTTGGATGACAAAGGAAAAGCATTATGTCACTGGAAACTGAGAATGGCTACAGAGGAGCGATCTTCTTCCAGCAGGCTAGAAATGCCCTTTGCCATGAACCAGTTCCAGGATCCCTCCTTCTGCCTGCTTTGTTTATCACCTAGTATTAGGGTTGTCTCCTGGCAAGCAGAAGACAAGAATTCATACCATTGTAGCCTGGTAGACCTCATAAGTTTTCTGACTACCACTGAGTTACATAAAAGGCAAGTAGGTATCATGGTGATTTGCTTTTATTTCCTGCTTTTTACTCTTAATTACATGTTTTAGGAAAGGGTGCATTTCCTACCCTTTGTTTTCATGAGTAATTGTGTGGCATGTCTCCCAAGAAGCCAGGCACCACCAGGGTGCTTCCCTGCCTTCTCTCTCACCAAAAAGACCCAACACCCCTCTGCTGAGTCTTTCCCACTGTCACCAGGAAGCTGCTAAGCAGGACCTGCAGATCGTTCATCTGACATATCCAGATGCAATGAACTAGACTAGCTGAGGCACTAGACTTTGACTTTCTGACCTGCTTAGCTTAAGCACCTAAGCCAGATATATCTGCTCCAGTTCTACAGTGCCTTGAGCACTGGAGGTTCCAATTTTTCCTGGGGATGATACAGTACAAATATTAAAGCTCTTCTGTTACCTGACAGCAATGTTCTCTGGAGCACTTCCTTGTCCCTTCTCAACCAGCAATTACCGCAGTTTTGTATTATAAAATCTCAACACGATAATAACTCTTAAAGAAATACTTGCTCCAGCAAGCACATCAGGGACATGGCACCTTTTTTTTTTTTTTTTTTTTTTTTTTTCCTTCCTGATAGGAAGGGAATGGCTGACTGGAAGTTCTCTGTGAAGAACTCTCTAACATGATCTTCAAAATAGCCTGGATTTGATAAGTTTCTGAATGTGATCCAAATAGTTGATATAATTAGTAAAACCAAGTAAGCTTCCAGGTACTCAAGCCCTTTTCCAATATGAAACAGAAATTGTGGAAAATAATGAAATTTGCCTGACTTTTGTATAAGTCCCATTTGCTCTTTACTTTTTCCTCCTAATAGTACCTGTTTGTGCACTAAAAGCTAATACTTCTTCCTACAAACTCTGTCTCAGAACCAACAGCAGTCTGAGACATCTCTGCTGAAGACAGAGTGTGTTCACCTCAGATAATGAAGGTAAGAAGAGATCAGCTGGGATGGATTTTAATAGTACTGACACACAATTTCATTTTATTTGTTGCATGATTAATCATATTGGCATGTCTAATACAATAAAGAGACATCCTTATTTTTCTAATCAAAAAATAAATCACATTATTACATGCAGTCTAAGCAAAGTGAGGTTTAAAATCAGGTCATCCAAGGTGACACAACAAGAATCTCCATTCCAAACTATCTACCTCTTTTGCAGATGCTTATAGCTAAGGAATGGTGGGTGATTGATGATCATTCTCTACAAAGCCATTCTTTCTAGCAGGGCTATTCATCCATTTTTTACAGACAGCACCAATAAAATTGCAGAAGATCTGTTGTTTTAACATTTTGTAGCCTTTGGGGGGATTTACCTCTGATTCATTCAGTTCAGGAAGTCAGGGGGTGGACATCCTGTTTTGAGAGAATAGTCATGCTACTAATGTGCATCTGGGTACTCCTCAGGAAAATTGGAGAAAGAAATATTCTTCTTACTGACACACACTTCTATGTACAATAACAAGCTTTTTATTCTGAGTTCAAGTGATGAATGTTCCCAAGGCACTCTTCAAAACATCAGGGGTTTCCCCCTCTAAAAGTCCTTGGGCAAATGGCAGAGCAAATGTCTTTTCACTCAGTGTGGTAACATTCGGAGTTGTTTGGTTGCTAACTGCTGCTGGAAAACTTAATGCCTTTCACTTGTGGCGGTCTTTTACAAACATTCTGGGAAAAGTTGTCATTTGGGGTAGAAAAGCACTAGAAAAAACACTGGATCAACTTTTTTTTTTTTTTTTTTTAAAAAAAAAGACAGCTAGAGGAACATTAGGATCATACCGTAGAGAGAAATACATGTCAGATTCATATTCTCCTGCTAGCCCAATGTCAAACAAGTGGAGTCTGGCTTGAAACAAAGGGTATCTGCTGAGATGCTCTGAAGAACTTCTCAGCAATAGGGGTGTCTATCAGGGAGCTCACACAATTGTGCTTACTCCTCCAGCAACTTGTTGTTAAACGTCCTCTTTTGCTGTCACTGCAGGACCTACTGCAGCAAAGCTATGAGCCAAACCTCTTTGGGAGGTTTGAGGCAGAGAGAAAAAAACAAAACAAAACCCAGGAATATTTCAGGCTACCAATGGCAGGTAACTGAAATACAAGGGCAATGCCTCTAAGGACTTCTGCAACTAGATTTCAGTCCTCTCCCTACCTCTCCAGTTTCTAAAACTCCCTATTTCTCATAATATCTCACTTTTTTTTTTTTTTTCTTCCTCAGGGAAGCAGGAACCTACTATTGTCTGCCTTGAACAAATGGGAATTGAGGATGTAAGCAACTTGCTCAACATCAAACATCAGCCTTGAGATCAAGGAAACAATTGCACTCATAGCCCCAGAATCACAAATTTTCACCCCAAATCTTAGACCGTCGTTCCTTCACATACCATTAGGAATTCGGTGTAGATGTAATGGGTACTTACTTTTTGAATAGGGTGAAACCAAGTGGTGGCAACACTCCCTGTTCTCTTCCTGCAGCCTTCCACATGCTTATTGGTAGTGACAGGGCTCAATATCAAGAGAGAAAGTTTTGAAAATACCTGTCCCTCTCTGGATTTTGTTTCCTTCTCAGCATAACTCCATATATCCCAGCTACACTGACATACAGAGCACAATACATCGCACCTGCAGTCAGCAATGTTTTATTTTCCTTGCTTCTGTGCTGAAGAGGAGTGCATGATGGGAAAATCAGTTTTGTCCCAAGATGCTAGTTAATTCCAACTTTCTGAAACGTCCTTATTTTCTTTCTATGCTTATTTAGGTAATCATACTTCAGGGCATAGATTTGGAGTGTACAACTCAAGCTGTGTTGTGTTGTATTATGCTGGAATGTAATACAGGATAAATGCTTGCTTCCTCTGGGATATTGCATTTTGAGACACTCTACTGCCAGCACATAGGTTTCTGAAACACAACTCATGACAAAATCAGGAGGTACTGATTCCAACTTAGAAAAAAGAAAAAGGACCCAGCAGAAGTTATAAATACTGTTGAAAGTTTAAAATACTAAGCTTTTTGACAGGCATTTGTTGAACTTCCTTTAAATTTCAATAGAATCAATTCTAAAGATAAAATACAGACTCTTTTCCCTGCCTAGCCTGCTATTTCTGCATAGTATCCAATTTCAGTGTCTCTAACAAAGGCATAATCATACTCATGATTACCGATGTGGGACATCTACTCCCACTACATTATAAGTTGAAGCTTTAAGATCCACTTTTCACAGACTACTGCAACTACTTTTATTCTGTATAAAGCTTTCTCCTTTGTTTAAAATCTCCAATTGTTTATAAATGTTTAACTATAAGGCAATACCAAAAAGCTGGATATTAAGCTATATAAAAAGGAATGTCACAAATAAAAAAGAGCTGCAAAAAATCTAAGATTATCACAATAATAATTAAAAAATTCCCCAAACTGACACTCCCAGTTGGCTATTGGTAATTAAATCACTTTAAAACATGTCTCACTACACAGATTTCTGCTGGGCCTTTTAAAACCTTCGTCCCTAGGGATTTATCAGTGGACAGAATCACTGCTGAGGTGGGTGGCATGTGTTCCCCAATACCAATGTACCCAAGCATGCAGTGGGTAATTGGCTTCTGCCACATTACTACGTTTTAGCCTCAAAAACCCATGTTGTCCTAATGGGAATAAATGAATGACTGCTATTGAGAACAATCACTACTGCGCACTAAGAAAACTGCACAGAATTGGACCAGCCTGAATCAACAAATTTGGAGAGGCACTGAGCTTTAGTTTCACTAATTTCTTTGTATGGTTTAATATAAGGCTGTCACCTACAGTACAGTGAAAACATGGTACCCGCAGTTCTCACACAGAAAAACTATGGAAAGGGTTCTATATCAGCCAGAGACCTGTCAATCTCTCAGCTTCTCACTGAAGACTCAGAGACCGAAAATACAGAGGGAAGGTAGGCATTTAGTAACAAAGGCAGGCAGATGTAACAATAGTCTCATTATGCTCACCAAGCCCTCTACTCTGACCCTTGCCAAAATATACCTGCCGATGTGCTGCTTTGCCAATACTGCATTGATACATCACTTTGTGTAAATGAGCTCATCTCTTAACCTGCCACAAAGAATTTATTCAATAAAATAAAATGCAACAGGATAGTCAAAAATAGTTTTGGATCGGTCTAGTTCCTACTGTGTGCAGTTCTGAAGGAGTAATTTTCAGATGATTATTTTTGCAAGCCTTAGCTATATTGTCTGGATCACCTAGATGGTGCAGGGAAATGATATACCCAGAAATTGATCAAAGGCTGAGGGCACACAAATGTCTTCCAAGTTACTCTCCTGCTGTTGCTCAGGGACAGAGTAAAGAGATGTGTCCTGTTTCTCTCTGAGACATCTGGACTGCTTGGCAATCTGAATCAAATGCCTTGGAACTGAAAATCTTCAGCACTTGAAAGAAGTAAACTTTGGATTTTAATGAGACTGAAATACACAGATTGAGGAAGTGCTAAACTGTACTCCTGGTCCTCTGAGAACTCCAAGGGAGTAGCTACAGGAGCCCATGAGTGAAGTAAAAATTACAGCAACCTTAAGTCAGGGAATCCAACAAGAAATAAATGGATTTCTATCAAACAAAACCTGTACAAGGTGCATCTCTCTGCTGGATGCAATGTCAAAATGTCTGCTTTTTCCATCCAAACACTGACTGACATGTGAAAGCAAATGCTGTGTTTTGCCAGCTATCTGGGCTACTGAGAAACAGAAGCTGCAGATACTTGGCCAAAGGATTACTTTTACTTATATGTCAAAATGTCTAAACTTCATTACAGCCATCCCAAATCAAACTGGACAAAAATTGATAAAATATCTTCTTAACACAGTGTGAATTTAATCTATATTGCAAAACATTTACTGACAACAATACAGCCTCTTTGTATAAAATTAATAGATAAAAAAATATCTATATCTATATGAAATATATATGTATACATTAATAGATATACTACTGGATTACCTTCTTTTTCCAGCCAGGACCAGAAATTTAAGATAGATCAAACATTATGTTCTTTTTTTTGGCAAATGCCACAATCTCTCTAAAACAAACTACAAGGTTTTGATTGATTCACTTTATTCTTTTGTCTTATTTTTTCCATCTGTTGAATGGGAATATTGAAGTACTTACTGTGATTCACTCACATAAGTATTTTTAAAACAAGCATTATATTCAATTCCTGACAAATCTATGTAATAACCTTAAAATCAAAGGCTAGTTTCTTCTATCCTTCTTTTTACTACTTTTCCAGTATACTTTTTTACATGAGGATGCCCTTTTCAATTTGCTCGTTGTTTGCCATTCACACAGGTGAATGGTAAACATATACATCATATATATATGTTTCCTATATTTTGATCACCAAAGATTCATTACTTCAGAAATTCAAAAGAAATCACAAACAGAATTAGAGAAACCTACTGATTCTAGTGGAGTAGTTCAAAGTCTTCTAGGTGTCTCGCATTACTTATGTTTTCCATATGTAGTCCTTTTGTGGGGAAGTTTAGAGAACTAATTGTGTTAGGGAACGAACCAGACAACCTAATCAGTCATTGGCCATCCTGGAGATACCACACTGAACTGAAGGGAGTTACTATCAGAATTAGCAGAATTTGGTTCAGTATTTCTGGACCATTTGGAACTGTAGAATGCTACATGAACCCTAAATATTACCCATGGTAATAAGAAGCCTTTACAGCCCCAGCCTGGTGTATCACTTAAACATGTTCCTAAAGCTGGGCATGTTCTTTGGGTGTGTTGGTGATTATGGGTCCCAATCTGTTCTGTGGTGCTGTATACACATGGAAGGAAAATATCCTCCCTGACCCCCTGTGGGCAATCATCTCAGCTCCTGAAGCATGAAATTAGAGTGGCCTTATCTTTGCTTGCATACTGTAACTACAAATGTTATTAGTGATCATAAATTTAACAAGCCCTATTTTAAAACCCATCCGCAGCATTATTGCATGGCTTTTGAAGACAGTCCTTTTCGAGAACTTAAAACTTTTTTTCCTTACATCTTTTAATTTCATTTGGGTGAACTGAGGGAGGAAGGTCAACGTCAAAACTGCTGGAATGCAAATATTAACAGTAGTGCTTAGCTCCATTTCAGCTACCTTAGGACAAACAGCCACTTTCTGATGTGTAGAAACAGTAACATTTAAATAAATACCACTCTGTCTTTCCCTGGAGTCTATGCAAAGTCTTTAAACCTTTACAACTTGGGCAAAGGAATTCTCAGATCCCAAACTACGAAATGTTCTATCTAGTTGAAGTTGTCACCTGGTCAACTTTGTAGCACTTGGACCCATAGCCATAGTTCGCTTCTCTATTTGCCTTTTCTTTTAATGGGGAAGCCCACTGCAGCTCAGAATAAATGATTAGTCCCCAGTATAGAGAAATGACCAATGCAGGCAAAGATAATTGGCTGTATTTGGAAGACAGCAGAAAGAGCAAAAGACCTATCAACGCCTAATACCCATCAGGTCAACCTTTCTGTTCAGAGAGGGATTTTGCAAGTATTCCTACTATCTGGAAGGAGAGAAAAGATGAATGGCAGTGCTGCCTCAGACACGTGGAAAAGCCATTTCTTATGCACAGTGAACAACATGTGTTTTTCAGTCCAGATGACTTTGTACTTTAGCTTGAGGAAAAACAACAAAGACAGTGAAAACAAACCCTCCATGACCTGGGGTGGGGCAGAGTATATTTTTCACTTGACCTTTCTCGAAACCCTTCCCCTGGCAGACAAGTTCCCACTGAGACTCAAACCATGAACAGCAGATAAACAGATGTTAATAGCATCTTTGCTGAAACACTGTGCTAGTTCAGAACTCCTGCTGAAAATGCTACTGGGCTTCATCCTCCCTCCTGTAGGCAGCTGTGCTGAAGGAGATATTCTGAAAGGATTGCAATTTTGCTGCAGACTCATGAAATAGAAAAAGCAGAGTTATGTGGGAGAAAGACCTTTACTGAACATCTCTTCAAATAAGCTAACTTAACAGTCAGATGAGAAAAGACTGGTCTCTCTTTCACTTCTTGCTTCCAAGCCTTCTCCATGATGAATACCCTGAGATTTCCATTGCGTTCAAACCTTCAGCACTGTTCTTCCTTTCTGGCAAACTCTTCCTTTTAATTTTGTTACTGATCTCCATGTCTTCGATGACACTGATTTAAGGAAAACCAGTAAATCAGAAACCTACCTAAGCAGGTGACTTCACTCTGAGTATCTGCAACAGCAAAAACAAACTTTGGTGCAGAATACGTGCAATCAACAGAAATAAAATTAAAGAAAAAAAATAGAAGAAGAAAATATTGGTGGAAGAAAGCTTCAATTAAACCAAGAAAAAGAGCAAATTTAAATCTTTATAATTTCTATGGGATTTCTCATCCCTATGGATTGGATAAGAGAGTTCAAGAAAATGAGGCCGTGCACAAAAATAACATTAAAATTAACTGTTATGGCAGACAAAGCAGAGGAAGTAGAAAAGCAGATCCAGAAACTCTCTGTGGATCGACCTCCTGGTCAAGCAACATGGAACAGACATGAATGCATCTAGGCTTTCTATGCCTCGGACTGCAAGTAAACCATCTTCACTTACAGACATCATACGTATACATTTTTCCCTTTGAGGAAGAATGACTTTCTAACGTGGGGGAAGTACGGGTGCAACAATGGTTCCTAAATGGGCTAAAATGAGGTCTCCAGTTGGTAAATGGGTAATGGATGCTCTTCTCTTATTTTTTCCCTTTGCAGGAGTTTCTGAATATTATTCGAAAATAAATGCATTTCAAGTGCATGGAATCATTTATGTGTAAAGTGCTATTGCATCTCTTTCTTTTTTTTTTTTTTTTTTTCTTTTGGCCTTCCTTGCTCCTAATATCACTAAATTATTTTGAGCTACAAGGCTTTTACATTAATGGAAGCTCCCATTCAGCTCAGTTCAAAATCCCCTTTAATATGAACACTGAGGAACAACACATGCGATATTGAAACTACTTGGATGGTTTCATTTATTCAGGCATCAGTTACATTAATACATGTAAGAAATTACTTCACTTGGTTAAACACTTAAAAAAAGAAGGAGGGCTGGGGTTAGTCAGGAAGAGAGATGTGGCTTTTGGAAGGAAAAATTGTGAGTATGACCAGTGCTTTGTGTGAAGCATGATGTCAACAGAAGAGACATCAGGTTCTAAATCTAAAAACTATACATCCTTTTTAGTGGTTTCTAAGCTTCACAGAGTACCACTCTGCAATCTTTCACTCCATATTAAGAGCTCTTTCAGTGCTTTAGTAGATTTGCATCACACCCTGAGACGACTTGTATTGTTATGATATTAGAATCATTACTACTTTAATACTAATAGTGGGATTTGTCCCACTATTAAACACAGGCCATAGGAGGAGAAGTCTCCTCCTCAAAGCCAAACAACTGCACCTAGAGGTGTGGTGAAAGTATCAAAAGCCTGCTGTACCTTGTGCTGTTTTGTCCCACTGGAGTTCATTTAATTGGATACTGGGACTGACAACGTTAGCGCACAGCCTGACAAGTGATGATGGGGGCCCATCTGTGGCTGGCAAATGGGACTGATCAGATCAGAAAGGCTGCTGGCCCGATCTCTGGCAGAAGTTCAAAGCCTGAATTAGATCTTGAGGAAACACTTCTATCCTTGTATGATAAAGAGGGGAAGTAAATATGCCTAATATGCCTCTAATTTGGAGACAAAACATCCAGGCTATGAAGCTGACAAATATTTACATGCTGTTTCACACAGAAGTGGACAGAAAATTGCCTTCAAAAACTGAATATTTTTTTTTTCTTTTAAAGCTTAAATCAACTATCTATCATGCAACAGTAAAAAAATAAAAATTGTAGAAAATAAAGATAGCAAAAAAGGTCAGGATGGAGCATGCGTGATTCCTGCTTAACAAAAATACCATCTTGTGAGCAAGCACTTTCAGGTAGGATACGAAAAAGATAAATTAGAGTTTCTCATACAGTTAATCCTGATGCTAGTCTACACACAGGGAAAATGGAGAGAGGGTGTTGCGTTAGATTGCAAGGTTCCTTGGCTCTCTAGGTGCTTGTCCCTGACTTTTGTGCTGCAAACTAGCTGACCACTTTCCAAAGGTGAACCCAGGAAGACAGAGCATGTAGAAGGAGGGAGAAAAGGATCAGTCTGAGCATTTTCATGACTACACCTCCAGCTGCTTCTTTTCAAAGCCTTTGTTATTGAGCATGGAATGCAAAAAATTCCCGTGCATATGCTTACAGGGCCACCTTGCTTCACCTTTTATTTTGTTTGTTTGTTTCTTCAAAAAGACCGACATTATTATGAGAAAGAACATCAAGAGAACAAGAGAAAGTTAAACAGCATCCTGCTCTGAAACATTCTGGTTATGGCAGAAAGCATCTGTGCCGCTGTATTTTAAATAGGCATTTGGAAGAGAAGTAGCTTTGACAAGATGATAATTTAGTCGGTTTGACTCCCTCACTTCAAAGCAAATCTATCTGGAAATTCTCAGAGGAAACAAAGTTTCACGGAAAAATGCTAAATTCTTGACCCTGACCTATTTTGTTTGCAACAACAGGGGTGATACAAACTTCTGCCAGAGCAAAGCAGTGTTTCTAGGATCTCAGAATGGTTTTTCCCTGCTTCTGAGTGACTGGGAACCCTGCCTGGCAGTTTCTGTCATCAGCTGAAGAATAAGGTCACTCTATTTGCCTTGTTTTTAACTGGTCTTCAACTGGCAAGAACTGACTGGAAAAAAAATCAAAAAGAAACCCCACAAAAAAACCCAAACAAACAAACCAACAAAAACAACAACAACAACAACAAAAACACAAAAAAAACACCAAAAACCAACCAACCAACCAACCAAAAAAAAACCAACACAAAAACAAACCACCTCACTCCTCAAAGTAAGAAAACAATTCCCTCACAAATACATTGGGAAACCAAAACCTTCTTTTATGAGGTGACCTTGATTTCTTTCTCTCTCAGCAAAGAAAATATGACTGCACCATCAATGCTGGATATTACTGATCTGAGATCACTTGGGCTTTATCTACACAGGGGATTTACACACATTTTCCCACTGAGCAAGAAGCAGCAACAATAGAGGTTGCAATGAATAAAGTCTAGAGGCATGACCTATATTTTGTCTTTTCAAATGACTTATTGGCTTCTCAGAGTAGATTTCCTGGGAAAAAGAATGGAGGACAAATCACTGATATTGTTACCTCCCCTAAATCCAGACCAATCTCTCACTTGGGATAAATTAGTGGAAATACACTTAAAAGCAATGAATTAATATTTATTCACAACCAACCTGAGAATCTGTATTTTCATACGTGAACACAAACCCTTAAAGAGAGTAGAACCAGGCAACAGTGGACACTGGATTGATTTTCTCATTTCCTGAGTTTGGCAGTATGTTACACATCCCAGGAGATTTGCCACTGGCCTAATACTTCCCTACATATACAATATTTCAGAGAATGCTACTCAAGTCTTTGCCTTTACTAATTTAAATGTTTGCCCATTTCACAAATCTCAGCTCGGTTTCTCCTGCTTCAATGCCTCCCCACTCTATGGCACACAGTGGCTTACTGCAAATGAAAAATCCTCATCTCGTAAACTGGCAGATGCAGAAAAGAGCTATGTTAAATTATTTTTCTTATAATTGAGTTAATCCAGCCACTAATATTCATTGACTCAGAGTTTTGCAGCCCTTGCAATGTCATCTATCCTCCTTTGAAACCAGTAGCTGCCATTGTTTATATGCAGACCGTACCTGCATGGGTGTGGGTTTCTTCTCTGATACTATTTGTGCTGTTCTGGTAATTTCTGAGCGGTCCTGGCTCTTGGAAACTGCCCTGTTACAACACACTGCAAAAGTAACAGTGAAATTGGCAGACGTACACTATGAAATCTGAAAGCTTCCTCACGTGAGTTGCCCAAAGGGAACCCTTTTCTGCTTGTAATGACATGAATGAGAAAAGAAACAAAATTGACCGCAGCTACTCAGTGCCTGATTAATAAAGTACACTCTCTTCCAGCATGCTTGAAGGCTAGTAATTCAATTTAAAGGTGTACATTAGAGGCACATGTTACAGTTGATTCTGTGCACTTTTAATTGGCTTAACTACCAGGTTTACAGAGAGAAGGTGGAACTCTTGCTGAGATGTTCACTCAGCATAGAAAGACACACTTCAACAGACTGTCAGTTACCCAGAATGAATCAGAGCTGTACAGGACCCCTTTTTTTCTCAGTGATTTTTTTTCTAATCAAAACCATGCCCCTTACTCTCATATCCATCCCTCCAAGTACTAATGGAAGAACACTTATACCAGGGGATTTCACAATGTGTCACACAAGCTTAAGCAAATAAAAAGAAAGGACAAAACATTGTTCATTTGACATTTACCAAAATTTTTGTTCCAAAACCTCACTTATACTAAATTCTTAAGGATTAAATTTATTATGTTTGATGTCTACAACAATTCAGTCATCAATAACATCACAGTTTTTCTTGTTATCTCACTAACCTGATGTTCCTCACCCTCCTTCTCATGAAGTGTACAAGAGTGTTATTATAACCTTGCTGTTTTTTAATTGCTGTTAAAAACCATGATGATCAGAGCAGTCTCATAATTTTTGGCATCAGTTTCCAAGCTTTCCAACAGACTGCTGTCCACCTGGTTTCACTCCAGGATTCATAATTTCCCTCTGGCTGGCAACCCCCACTGTTGCAGCTGCATTTCTATTAGGGTCACAAGCACAGCTGGGGTAGAGACATCTTCTGCAAGGAACTGTGATGACTTGGCCAGATCATTAAATCCAACTTTTCCCCCTCACATTTCTTGTCCAGTACCAGGAAATAGCAGAATAAGATTTGGGCTCTGAATTTTAAGCATCTTGCAAGACATATTTACTTTTTCTTAGAGTATGAGACCTCCAGCTGTGGGAAGCAATGGAAGTTCCACCAGCCAAGCCTTTCAGGATCAGCTGGAAGCAAAAGTGGGAAAATGTTACATCTTGCATTATCTCCTCAGAACTTTAGGCTAGGTGATTAAATCTGGAAACATAAATCTGGAAACAGAAGTAAATCTTATTCTCAGGTTTTCCGTGCATCAAGCTTAATATATACTTGACAGCTAAGAAAAAAATAACATGCAAAAAGCCTTAACCTACTTCTAAATTGAACTTAAGCTAATAGCGCAGCTCATTTGATCTTTAAATGTTACATCTGGAAGTAACACATATTGAGTGTTACAGATGAACAGAAGTTTATTCAGTTCCACTACAATCCTGGACTCTGGAAAGTCTGAATATTTCCTCTAAACTTCTAACGTATCCTTATGGCGTGACCTCTAAACTCCTTCTGATTTGCAATTAATGACAGGTAATATTGATTACTTTGAAATGTTCCAGATGTTTTTACAAAAGTAAATCAGAGTTTACATTTTTTTCCTGAATATTTATACATAATGACTCATATGGAATCATGTATCTGCCTTTGGATTCTAAATCAAAGAATGCTGAAATTTACAGTAATGCCTCTGCAAACAAGGTTTGCTGGTGGATGTAGCAAAGAGATGTCTGAGATATGAATGCAAGCCAGTTCTCAAGTTCTGAAAATCAAAGTTTTAGGGAACATTGTAATCTCAGTATAAATACATATCTGAACATATGTAACAGACACAGCAGTGGAAGTCATCCAAATAACAGCACAAACACTCTTTTAAATGATAAGGAATCCAAAATCAAATAAAATCTTTCTGAGATGTCCTGTAAGTGGGCAATTTTTTCAAAGGAAGTTGAAGGTGTTCAACAGCCTTGAAAAATCACAGCCCAAATTGTACAGAGCACATAGCAATACAGGTGCTGGTATTATTACTCTCTGCCTCAGGAGTTTTGAGAGAGACAGTCCCCAGCATAGACTGTTTCAGATTCCAGCCAATATTTCAGGTTCCAGCCCATACAATCATATTAGTTATGTAAGCCACTTTCCCAAAATGCATTACTAGTTAATAGTTTCGCACTTAAAGATACACATCTTCCACTCTTTAAAAGCATTATTAGTGGAATTGAGGGGGCTTCAAGGAGAAAACTTAGCTTCCAGTATTTTACACATAAAAAATATTAAGTAAAATGGATAAACACTAAAGTTTCATGCTGAACTTTCTCAATTCATTTGCTGCCACCAGTTAAAAGCTAATCTGAGTGCTTCCTCTACTCAAAGAATGTGCCTACAGAGCTCTCTGATTTACCTGAAGGTTCCTAGTGTTATCATAACTTACATCTTCAGAATCATTAAAATTGTTTGTAATGCCATCTCCTCATTTAACAGCCAGTCCTTTGTGAGGTGATAGTAACAATTTCTAAGCCTTTACTGTCATTAGAGGTGATGACTATCAAGGACACAGAACTGTTCAAAGTTAGAGAAAGAAGGATGCAGAGTAAACAATGCCCAGTAAGATGTTCTCCCCAAATAAACACTAAAATAGAAAATTCAGGCTTCTTATTGAAATGATTTCCTTGGTTCTTCTGAATCTTTGGCAAGCCAAGCTCTTGATAATGATCAAATGGGAAATAAGAGGATAGCAGCCTAATAACTCATGTGTTCTGAAAAATGCTTGTGTTCAAGGAAAATAATTATCCACCCTCTCTATATTTAATTTAGTGCACTTTCTTGGTGTTCTACTACTTTAGTCCTCATGTGGGTTCCCACTCATGCCAATACTTTCCATTCACCACCATCTAGTGACATGTTGAATTCTGACCAAACTTTCCAGAAATGCAGGAGTCTGAGCTGCCATACGTGAAAACAGAATTAGTGTTTAAATGGAAATCATTTTACAGCTTTGATGGCACGTTTGGCACAACCATCAATAATGAATGCTTGCTTACTTACCCATAAAACTCAAGCAAATGGTTTCTGCTACCTCCAAATAAGCTTTTAAAAATCAAATCCATCTTACCTGTTATTTTTTAAATCAGGAATTAACAGACCAAGCTATTAAATGTTGATATGATGAGGATTTCATCCTATGCAAAGAACAGTTCGATGTATCATCATTCCATGAAAGTCAAAACTAAAGCACTGTTAAACTAGATTAAAGTTGACTTGAAAAGTACCTGCCTTCTCCCGTGTAATATGAATGTCATAAATTAAAGCTATAGTTTTTTTTCTTGCTCATTTAGAATCAGAAAACATTTATCTATAGATATTTCTAAAAACACGGTAGGCTGATTAGAATACAAAATATGCCAAACAGTACAGCATGATAAAACTGAATTCATGGCCTCTTAGGGCATGCATCTTGACCATCTTTTTGTTTTACATATGGACAAAATATCTCTCTTTTGTATAATGTGATCCAAGTAGTCACTTTGAGGTGAAAAAGTAGAAATATGCTAACACTGCCATGTAACTTGAAAGACACATTTCATTATGCAGATGTCTATTCCCTTACAGGCTTTAAGGTTCCACCAAGGTTATCAGAAATCTTTAAACACATAAGTCCTTCATTCAGCTTTTTTTTTTTTTTTTTTTAAAAATTAATGGCTTATTTCCTGATGCAGAATAGGCTGCAGTAATTCATGTACAAATGGAAATGCCAACAGGCAGATACACTCCTTATACTCAGCCAAATACATACTCTGACTCTAGCTTTTTACTGTTATGATTGTGTTTCATAACATCAATAAAGCATTTCAGATGTAATGGTCTTTAGGGATTATTGCTGAGCTTCTTGGGTGGTTATAGCTACTCAGCCTCTGGCTCTGTGACTCCATGCAGACTAAGCATTCTATGGCATTCTTTGCAGATATTCATTTACATGGATCACACCATATATCTTTGAGTAAGGCAGACAGCCCAAAAAAGCAAGTTTCCTCCTTGTCTCTTATCCCAAGAAGAGATGCATCTTGCCTTACACCCCATTAAAATCTCTGTCATCCAGAATTCTCCCATCTCACTGGGCCATCACAAGAGGGAATAGTTTCATAAACTGCTGAAATCAGTCTCAAAGGAACATTTTTTTGCTTGTGCTTAAAGGTAGTCCTAGAGGGGAAGGAGGAAGGTGACTGACCACTCTTAGAGTTGTCTGAATGTAGGTGTTTCAAAAAAAGGAACCAAATGAATTTATTGCATGGTTATGGTTTAAATGTCTAACACTTTAAACAGATGGAGAGTTTGTTAAAGAAATTTCCATGCATCACTTTGTTTTGGATAGTGAGAACTGGACCATTCCAAATTGTGCACCTCTAAATTAGAAATGCTGAATGGCAAACAAAGTCCTTATCTGAAAAAAAGATATTCAGAAATCTTAGACTTGTTCCTACACAACTCTATTCTAAACTACTTGAAGGTGAAAGGCATCTTAAATGCAGTCTGATCCATGCTCAAAACAAGATTAAGCTATTGCCCTTTTCCTAATCTTTTGCATGTTTTATAAGACTCATTTACCTGACTCCTCTTGACTGAAACGTCTTCAAAAAAATCTCTTGGATTTAATTATCAATTATTATTAATGGTTTACTAGAAGGGTTCTTCAACTGGTTCCTCAGTCTCAGTGCACTTCTAGTCACTTTGATCACATCTGTGAAAATCAAATACATGTTGCCAAAAACTCAGCATTAACCGTTTTAGCTGGGTCGCTTGGAAGCAGCAGCAGCAGCAGAATAATCTTAAAGGGGCATATGTGTATTACTGAGATGGGCCCATGTTTTCATAAAATGATTACAAGCTCTGATTCATAACAGCTGCAGACAAGCCGGGTTAATTTTCTCCCTTTCCCAGCTTGGTGCTGCCCAGAAGAGAGAATCTCTATCTTGCATTCTCTTATCTTCAGCTAAATAAGATGAGATATTCCTCAGGCAGAACAAATGAGAACTAGATCTCTCTGCAAGATGACAGGCTGCTGCAGCCAGGTGAGTCTGAGCCATTTCAAAAATTCCTCATGAAAATTCTGTTTACCTCAGAGACTCTGTCCTCCCTTTGTGCTTTATTTTGTCTACAGTCTTCTGGGATTTTTCCTTGGTGTTGCTAAGGAAGTGTGATAATTTAAGAGAGCACATCTCCCTTTCCCTCACCCAAACTCTCGTTGCAAATTTCCAATACTCCAAATATAACCCAAATTAACCCGCTTGCTGCAAGATGCAGTATGTATTCTCCATCTTCCTTAACAGCTTCACAGTGGGTTTTTACATAAGCATGTCAACAGGCTAATATATACATGTAGATACCACACATACTACAAATTAGGTAACCTCTAGTCACTAGTATTGGTCTTGATATGCTAATCACACAAAAAATAAAATTGGAAAAAGAGCATCCTGATATTTGTAGGAATTCTTTTGAAAGACACCACTTCAGCATCAGTACTGTCTGCCTTTAACATGGTTTGCAGGTAGCTCTGTCAGAAAAATTTGAAAGTTATGACTATATCCTTTTCAGAAAAAAAGCTGAAAATCAAGTGGTGCAAATCTTTCTGGGAAAATATTTGCAGGCTTATGACTGAAAGTACAGAAATCAATCAATAACGATAAAAACATTATAAAATTAACTCTTTTGGAAAAGTGGCTTCAAAAGATACTGTTGCCCTAATTGTTGTATAAAACCAAAATTTGATGGAACTCACACACTTGTAACTAGCAAAACAAAAAGTCAGAAAAATGTAGATCCAAAATTTGTTCTGAGTTTCTCCCTAAATAGAAAGAATTTCAGGTCTGAGGGTTCTCATTCTACTTTGGTTCTATTTATATGCTTCCATTCTATTTAGCTAACACAAATAGCCATCAGTCTGCTAAGCCACAAGGAGGAATGCATATCGTCAAAGATAACTTCCCAGAAAACCAGACAAATCACATTATACCTACTTCAGAACACTAATTTCTTAATGCTTATGCCTGTGTTTTGTTACAGAAAACTGCCTGGATTCATACCACCACCTAAACTTAAGGGGGCCTGCTTGTGCTTTGTTTTTCCTCTGGGAGTTGGGGATGAACACCCCCTTTCAGAGGGTGACTTAGTTCACTGAGCTAAGAATGACACCTGGAAGAAATGTCTTCCAGTTAGATGTCTGAGACAGATTGAATGTCGCTATTCTCTAACCCTCAGTGTCACACAGGGCTTTTCTGTGAGCGGCTGTGGGTGTGTATACATGCTATGAAACACCTTTCTGGAGATCTTTCCTAGGAAGACAAAGATATATCAGTCCAAGTGTACAAAGGTATGAGAGGGAAAATTGATATGCACACTATAGATCTTTTCAGTCTTGAGAAGAATGCTGACATTCTGAAATAGCACTCAGAGAAGAGCTTGTTCAACTTCCTCTGGGCAATTGACATGACACCCACATCAACAAACGACTCTGAGACAGGACAAGAATTGTCTGTGCTCAGTACCAAGGCACGGAGTTGTGGCTGTACAATCACTGAGATCTAACAGCCATTGCATGACAAAGCCACTATGATGAGAAAAGACTGCAAAGGAACTTAGACCCCAGCCCTGTACTAGGACTGTTATAGATTCTACTGTTGCCCTTTTCCTTTTTCTCACACCAAACAGTTATCTTCAGATTTGAATACTCCCGAGCCACACTTTATAAAAATCAGCAGTTAATAATCATATTTTAAACACATCTTTAAGAAAAGTAGGGTTTTTTTAAGTTAAATCAAATGCCTTTGGTAGTCTTTTGGAACTATTGCTTCAGATTCTTTTGTCAAAGAACACAGATCCAGTAAAGTAAGAACAAAAAGCAACAAAGTTGGAGGGGGTTGCAATTGGAAGAACTACAGAGACTCAATTTTATTTACTTCTATGGTATAAAAAAGCATTGAGCAATGAGAACAATCAGACTTTGGTACGGCAGGATTTTCTCCAAAAAAAAAAAAAATTTAAGACAGAAGCAAACAAAATCAATGAATTTTTTAGTGGCCCATCCTTGTGTTAGATAAGCACAAGGGACAACATAAGCCTCATATTCTAATTTTTCATGAGCATATCTGACTGGGCAGATTTTACCAAGGGAATGAACAAATAACACATCTGTACTTGTACTATAGCTTGCCTTACAGTGAGCTTAAATCAAACCTACAAATTTTCAGGATACATAAAAGAACAAATTAAACTGGAACCCAGAAAACAACAGCATTGCAGTAATCCTACCCAGCTATCTTCATTTTCTCCAGCTAGCTTCTATCTGAGTCTCCTTAGGTGCTCTGCTGTGTTCATTTTTGTTAAGAACTTGTTTCAGAGTTGGGATTCCAGAAAATGAGAAATATCATTCTTGTATAGGTCTCACAGCACTGCTGGGTGAAAGCCCTTATAGGAAAGCCCTCTGTCCCTGAAGGACCCAGTTCCAATCAGGCAGAGCTCCAAGGCAGCAGGAGACCTAACAGAATGAGGGCACACCGTGAGAGGGCTTTGTTCCCTGAAAGGTAAAGCTGTGATGATTCCCAGATTGCTCCAGGACAGCAGCCAGAGACTGTGCCAGTAGGAACACCTGCAGGATCATGTAGGAATATTGAAATGGGAGGGAAAATAATAGATACAGATGTGGCTGGGGCTCTCTCCTACCTAGCATCTCTCTCAAGCTCAGGAGGCCCTTTTCATGTGTAGGTGCTTGGAAACAATTAACAGCCATTAGTAAGCAGGTGGCAAAGTAGAGGTGAGGAGCCTGGGAAAAGTCAGATCCCAAAGCTGGCAGATGCAGCCACTGGAGCTGCAGTGACTTTGTAAGGCTTTGACAAGACTATAACCATTACTTCACAACAACCAAGTCTCGTCGTGCCATCAATGGGTGGTGCTATCTTTCTACTCTTGTCCTTTATTTCTCCTTCTTTCTTTTCCCTCATACATTTTCTTAAGCGATATTTTTATGCTTTATTATTGCTATATTACTATGGGTAATAATAACCAGATTGGCTGCATACCTACTTTCCAGTGCAACAAAATTGTTCTAAAATACAATACAGACATATATTTACAAACACCAGTCATTCAGTGTCCTTCACTGTAATCTGCCCCAAGGGATCTATTAACAAGAGCCTGGGTTACCCCCTTCCTTCTGGGGCATGTTATATAACACATTCTCTTCCCTAAGCTACTTCTCATTAAAGCTTTAGCTGCTCTGAGATATAGCACTTTCTCTAGATTTCCACAGCCATTGGAGGTGGGCAATGGCCCCATGAAGTCCGACTGACCTTCTGGGTTCACAGCACTTCTGTACTTGGTGGTATTACAAGACTCATTTTTTAGTATTATGAAATATTAAAATGCTGTCACCAACAACCACTGTCCAGTCCATGAGGTACACAATTAACAGAGTACACATAAATAACAGTAACAAGACTTTGTGAGTGAATGTGAGGGAAAAAAAAGCTACTCAGTTTTGTGGAAAACACAATTCCAGCTATTTGATGAAACAAGTAAAAATCTGTTTTCTTCTTCACATAGTCTCTCACCTGCCTGTGCACTACAGAACATATTTATGGCGATTTCACACTCTATTTTTAAATGTTATATATAGTTATCTTAAAATACAGATTGATGCAAACAAGTGGTTTGGCCTGGATAAAATGGAGAAAGAATAAGAAGTCACATACAGAGGTATATAATCAAACACTCTTGTATGATGTGAAATCATTCTAAATATAACTTTTTGATGCTTTTAAGAGAGGTACTGACAAGACATGGAGAAAAGGAGATGTGTAGATCACAGAAGGATGTTCCCAACTTCTTTGCCAGCAATCCTGGAACAGCAAAGCAGGAGGTAGTATATACTCACATACAGCTAGACAGAAGAAAAACTGCAAGACCACCAAGATTTACAGTGAACTGTGTTTAAGGTTTTGAAAGCACTGACACCAATTCGTTGTCAATCTGCCTCCATGCAGCCTGTCAGTTTACAAAACCAGGGCCAGATACAAGATGGTCAGCAGTCCTTAACTTTCAGAGCAAAAATAAGGCATTCAGGCACTTCTCCTTCCAGATGTCTACCAGCCAGAAACCCTCTGGCATCCATTGGTACCTACTGGCAAGGGTTTTTCTTATCTAGAAGTGGCCAATTCTCCATTCACTAACAAAAGCAATACCACACAACTACTTAGTCTGCTGTGCTGTCCTTCCAAGGCAGGCTTTTACTTTCAGTGATAGAAATAATTTTCCTCACCTCTACTCCTGACATGTCACCCAGGTACTTGTTAATTCATGTTATGTCTTTCCACTTATTATCTCTCATGTCAGTCACAGGGAATTCTAATTTGTCCCTCCACACCAGGTATCTCTGTTGGTCCATCTGCCACCAAAGTCCATTATGGCTGTACTCACTGTTCCATTTTGCTTCATCCTGTATGACTTTTGCCCCAAACTTCTCTATTAGTTCTTGGCTACAAAGGGTGCTACCTCTGTTCAGCTGCAGGCTGCCTAAGCATACAGAGGCCACTGGGAGCCTTCCACTTTCTTCAAGTGCCTTTTCATGATCAACACAAGGGTTTCCTTCTCTCCTCCCCATTGTACACTCTGCCATTATCAGTCTCAAGTTCACTCTTAGGAATGAGGAGACTTCAAATCTGATCTAAACAAGGTTGGAACCAGACTAAAGTGCCAGAGTCCTCATCCTCTTAGACACTGAGTTTCAGTTTATATCATGAACCCCTATCCTTTCAGGCTAGCCAAACCACTCTGAAAGTGAACTTGAGTACTCAAAGACTTTCTTAGTGCTTTTAGCTAGGTCAGATCAGGGCTCATTTTCTGTAGCTTGTAACACTTGTGAATCAGTACATTTCATAAATCATAATACCAGAGACTCGGACCCAGGGGATTTTAATCTCTTTGGAGAATACTTGGCCTTTATGTAAATGTTCAGTTTATAAACAAAGCCTTACGAAGCAATTCATTTTTGCATGTAAGTGACTGCATTGCTTCACAATTCCTCTCTGCAGTGACTTTGCAGTGAATGTCTAATTCTCCAGAGCACTGGCAAATGTTTTTGATTGCTTTTCTGTAGCTATTTCTGTGGGGTTTTGATAGTTTTCTTTATCTATCCTATTTACTAGTACTTCTGGTTTGCCCAGAGGCATTTACTGGAAACTTTAAAAAGTTAGGACAAAGGATTCAACCACATATTAGTCTGTGAATTAAATGCTTTTCTTGAGCTGAAAATAGTTTGAATTCAGTACAATTTCTAATCATCATCTGGCATAAGAAGCAGCAGTCAATGCAATCTAATGGTGCAATGAGAATTGTTTGCAGGAAAGTCTGAAATACTAATAAAGATTAAGCTTAACCATAAAAATTATATTACATAAAAATAAATAATGGTCTGCCACTTTTGAAGAGCTAACGTAGTAATTTTGTTAAAAATAAACATAAAAGTCATCAGAACCTTCTGAAAGTACTAGTAACGAACACATAAACCAATCATGAAAAAAAACAGAATAAACTAAGAACTCTCATAGAAAGAGACCTAGATGCCCTGAGGGCATTTTCAGTGGATTTCAAACATTTATAATACTAGTTATTAATTTAAATCCTGTCTAAACTGTGAGTAACTAAACAGAGAATTATCTACAGCAACCAATTAATACCAGTAAATTTCTCTGCTTCTGAACTGTCTTTAAATCATTATTCACACTATATGAATCATCATTTAATCATTTAGAAATACATGTTTTATGCATTGTATCAGCCTATGGAATGCTTGCAAATTATTTGCTCTTCATAACTTGTTGTCTGTGCTGCAAATTTCATCATAGTCAAATATTATAAAATGTAACAATAGTCTTCTCAGAAGTTTTGCCATTCATTCTGTAATATAAAATAAAGTCAGACAATAAAAAAAAAAATTCATGCTGAAAGTTGATTGCATTTTATGTCAGAATACCATTCAGTTCAGAAACAAACACATGTCTGGATAGAGATAATTCATGTATTACATGTGTGTCTTTCATGGGAACAACAGCTATACATGTACTTTCACCAAAATAGTAAGGTAACTATTGTTCAATGCCATATAGCATGTAACTGAAACACAGTAAAAATCTACAATTTACAGGGATTTTCCTGGAGAAGCAAGTACTAAAGATTGAAATTTAAATACTGTAGACTTAAAAACAAAACAGTCAGGAGGAACCCATTGTGACACATGAGACTCAGCTTCTTGAGTTCAGAAAGTGTGGAAGAAGGATGATTGCAGATCTCCAGATGAAAGAACTGCCCGGAGCTTTTGCCAGTGAGTTCAGGGGAAGCTGTGTATTTGTAAATAATTGGACTATTCCCCACACCCCTACTTTGACAAAAACACTACTGGAAACATCTACTTCACATCAACAGATAGGACAGTCCCTGAAGTTCTATTCATAATATCTGTCTTTCATTTAATATAACCTTTCCATAACCAGCTGGTCACCCAACTCATGGAAGGAAACCAATGCTAGGAGAGAGGGTAGCCACGAAACCTGTGAACCTTCTTAAAAACTACCCTGAACACTGAAACACTTTAGTCTGTATATAAGTTTTATAGGTCTGTTCCTGGATTATTTGCTTTCATTTTGACATTTTTTCCTGGTAGATCTAAAGTGTAAAAATATACATATTTAAAAAAAAAAAAAAAAAAAAAGGAGAGAGATAAGTAGCTGGAATAGGGCTCAACAAATATTCATGGAAAAATACCTTCAGACAAATGTGTCCAAGTCATCCTCTATCTGTGAACATACTGGTAAATCATTTATGTGAAGGTGTGGTTATAAGAGGTCAACAAGATATCAGAGAGCTTCAAAAAGAATTTCAAGTTTCTATCTGAATGGACTGCTGGCTGGATAGATTTTTCCAGCTCACTACTGTCATGGTTTAACCCCTGCCAGCCACCAAGCACCACCCAGCTGCTCCCTTGCTCCCCTGGTGGGATGGAGGAAAAAGTCAGAAGAAAAAACTTGTGGGCTGAGATAAAGACAGTTTACCAGGTAAAGCAAAAGCTACACGTGCAAGCAAAGCAAAACAAGGAATTTATTCACCACTTCTTATGGGCAGGAAGGTGTTTAGCCTTCACCAGGAAAGCAGGGTTTCATCATGCTTAACAGTGACTTGGGAAGGCAAACACCATCACTCTGAACATCTTCCTCTTCCCCCTTCTTTCCCCAGCCAAATGGTGTGGGGCATCCCTCTGGTCAGTTGGGGTTGCTCTGTTCTTTCACAACTCCTCACGCACCCCTAATCCACTTGCTGATGGGGAGGGGTGAGAAGCAGAAAAGGCCTTGATGCTGTGCAAGCACTGCTCTGCAGTAATATGTTCCTTTTTTATCAGCACTGTTTCCAGCACAGATCCAAACCACAACCCCATAGTTGCTACTGTGAAGAAAATTAACCCTACCCCAGCCAAAACCAGCACAATCGTGGAAGAAGTTGTCTCACTGAAATTAATAAAATGTATTCATGTCACTTAAGCCTGAATTTCACTACAGTGACTTAAAAGCATATGTGAATATTCTCTTGTCTTGGTCCAACTCCATGTGCGTGGGTGAGAGAAGTATTGCAAGAAATGAAAACCAGCTTGAAATTTAAGGTTCTTTGGTTTTTGTTGGAAATTCACAAATCAGTCTATTTTCCCAGAGAAATGGGACAGGTGTCAAGCAAAAATAGACTGCTTTGATGAGAAAACATGGCTTAACTATCAAAAATATAGTGATGTAACACCAAAATAAACCCCAACCCAACCCTAATCTTGAATTGTTAAAACCAAAATATTTATATTTTACAAAGCATTGTGTTGGATGAAACTACAACTAAAATGTGACCCATCCTAGCAATTTCCAGAAATTACTGAAAGAATTCCAGTTGATATAACTTGATTATACTTTAGGTTCCCAGTAACTGTGGGATATTAATTTTGACAAAGGCAATAGTTCCCTGTGTCGCAGTTGAGATGCATTATTTCGGCAGTTTCAAAGCTGAACATTTATTATTTGGAACACATTAATTCTATCAGCAAAAGCAGATTTTTTTTAAAGTCAAAATGGCAGCTCTGCTGCCCATTCATTTCTTTCAAAATAAAACTGCTAAAACTGTCCTTAAAAGGAAAAATGCTATGGAAAACACATAGGTCCTTGAAATACACCTCAATACACCATTCTTCATCATGCTATCAAAAAATTTTTGATAGGTGATTATAAGGGATAGGTAATCTGAGTGCTATGCTTAGGAGGAAAAATTTGACTTGGCTGCCTGGAAGATGAAAGAATGCTACAAATTGGATCTAGTCAAGTAGTACAAAAAGTGATTCATTAACATATGCACAAAAAGAAAGTACCAAGTTAGCACTGTCATTATTCAAGGAGGTCAAAATTAGTCCTTCATGTACATTCAGTTCATCAGCAATTTATTTGCAAGAACTTCTATGAATCCTAAAAACCCCAGAATTTTAGCGCCAGTAATTATCTTGGAAAACTTTATGAAACGTGCATTTTTTTTCAATATTCAGCCTGTACTATTTTAATTATTCCAAAGAGAAAGTATTCTGTGCTTCACACCCACAGTGCCAGTTATGGCTAATGGCTAATGTAGGATGTAAAATAAAGTTCTAATCCTTACCCACTATTATCTGTCTTTGCCTCAGTAGTCACTAGACATCATCTGTAATACAAACAGGTAATTTGGATACAATAAATGACGGGAGGTTTGTTGACTAAAATTCTAAGACAGTATTTGTGTGACTAGGAGATGAGAACTGGATTAAACTATTGATTCATCTAATTGATATCCTAGTTCCACAAGGCATCAAAATGATTCTCAATAATTGAGAAAAGATTACTGAAGCTGAAGTTCTGCAGATAACTGGACAGCTTGTACATTGGTGTGCAAGTGTTTTTCCATCCTGAAAGTTTTTTATTATGCCTAATACAAATATGGAAGCTGTCATGATCCTTAAAAAGTCTTTTGAATCCAAAGACATCTACTAAATAAAGGCAAATGGATTTTGAAAATAACAAATCATTTGGATAAAGAACGATCAATTTTTAAACAACAGGGATTCAAATGTAAATAAATGAGATAAAAGAGATGAGAATATGTCATTTATGTTATATGGGTCTACTGAAATGACTATGGCCTACTCATCAACAAGGAGTAACTCAGGAATAGAGAGATTCAAGACAACAAAGACTGAGGAACACGGACTGACAGACAAAAAGACTGTTGAAATTACATTGAATTTAAATTCAAAACAGAAAAAAAGGGAAAGTATTAGAGTAGGAGAAAAAAAGGGTAGTTATGCATTCATTCTATGTGGTGTGAGTCAATACTGTTATTTTGCTTACTAACTGGATAAGAGGAAAAGCAGAACTGACTGACTATAATATCACTTTATAAAACACAATAAATTTATTTCACAAGGAGGGAAAGGAGACTTCTGAAGAGAAAATAGGCATTAAGAGTAATTTCTACCAATACCTGGCTTGAAGTAAGCCTCCAGACCCAGGAAAGGGAATATACAGAAATGGACTGTTATACTTCAGAGCTTTGATTCCAGCAAAGCCATCAAAGCTCTCCACTCATGGATCATCCCCTCTGCCTTGAGTGGGGGTAGGGGTGGATTAGATGGATCAAATAAATATTCATAGTCTAAAGTAAATACGTAGAACAGAGGTGTCCTAGTTTTCCTGTGTTATCTTCACCTTTGTTAAAATGTGACTCCTCTAAGACTTTGGATATCCTTTGGATAATAATATCAGGACACTCACAAGACTAAAGAATCATGTCAGCCAAAACTGATGCCAAAGATGACCCTGCAGTAAGCATAGAGAAGGATAAGACATTTTAGCAAGTGTATTCATTAACACAGTTCCTCAAACTTCTGTTTGAGCACGTTATTTTGTGGCAGAGGCAAAACCTCATGGGCACAGGATACAACTGACATCAGGGCAGCTCCAGCAAGGTGACTCTACCCAGTAGCATGGCCATCCATAAATGAGAGACAGATACCATGGAGGAGAATCTAGGTCATCTTTGTGAGGAACTGTGCATGTGACATATGCTATGGGGAGAGTGAGGACATTCCTCCATCTTCTGAAAATGAAAAAATAGTCGAAAAACCTGTGGAAGAGAACCACTGAAGGAAGGGGGGAAAAAAACTGAAACAAACAAAACAAACCACATCTCAAGTTTTTCAGCAGTTTTTCCTGAAGAAGGAAATTATCAGATTGGCTATTAGCATGGGGCCCATTTCATCTAGAATTTATTTGCTAGGATGCATATTGAGGCTGCATTATTCCACCTCAGTATTTTTTGAGCTGTGGGTGTTCTGCATGATTAACAAAGACAAATATCATATTTTACCAAGGTTTATTCCATTCTAGGGCAATTGGATTTAGTCCATAACAGAGAAAATCAAATACAGGATTAGGAAATGCCATTTTTTCTCAAATACAAGCTTGTCAACATATGAAATTTGTGTAGAAATATATTTAAATGGATATTTGTAGGGTGTTTGAACATGGAATGGTATTTTATTTTTTTTCTTGTCAAATATATTACTTCTCAGAGCAAGTAGCTAATAGAGTTGGCAGCAGACATGGAGTGCATAAGCAGTCACTGAACTGTGTAATAAAGACACCTTAGTCTCTGCCACACCTTTTCAATGTTACTTTATTTCAAGGCATTCAGAATTGCACCTCTTAATACTTGGATACTGACTCATGATATTCTTGAGAGGCACTGAAAGGGACAGGGCCTTAAAATGTTCACCAAAACCAGAAATGCAAATGCAGATTTAGAAAATAACACCATAAACTTGTGCAGGACCTTGGTGTCCATAGTCTGCAGATGGATAGATTAGGAAATTTGTCTAATCAAGACATCACTGAACCCTAAAAGCATTTAAAATTTTCAAGTATCCTGGTTTTATGTTCAAGTGTATTGGTTGCCTAAGACTCTGCTTCTGGGTATACCCAGATCTGCTGTTGCATTTTGGCCTGTCTCACACACGGTCCTGAAAAAGATATAAAGTTAAGATGTTCTTTTCTACTAATATCTCCCAGGCTTCCCAGAGCATTTATTGGACTGGTATCTGACAGAAGGCAAATGTGATAGAGTCATTTTCATATCCTACTGTGTGCCACGACCTAGCATTACAGAAGGATGTGGGATACATCCATTCCTCCCCTTCTGTATGAACCCATTGCAACATATTAGTTAGTATGAAAATCTTAGCAGTACCTGCTGTTGGGTGGAAACACTCTTTTGCTTCTTGTTGAAATGGTTTATCTGTTTAAAGAAATTATAATTCATGGGTGTGAAAATGATTGCTTGTCTTTAAAGACAAAATGTTTTGGTATAGTCAAATAGTAAATGGCAACCACTCTTACCAGCTGACAGTTCTGCACATTGCTTCTGCAGCCATTCAGCATTTCATTCTGCATGGTGGCACAGTTTTCATACCAGTCAGGGATAGGTTCTACCGTTTATCCAGACTTTGGGAACACCTTGTGTGTCACAGACTCTTCAAAGAGGAGATGACAGCTGAGTTTAAATTTGATCAAGATTAAGGGGCGGGGAAACAAGTTTAACCCTGCAGAATATGTTCAAGTTTGCTCACAAAAAGGCTATGGAGTAAAAGGGATTGGAAAGAGGTGTGGGCAGCACCATCTGTTCCTGTTTTTAAAATTAAAAAGAGAGATTCCCTGCTGTAGGGACCAAGAAAAAAACATGCGAGGGTCTACTTTACAGAGGTAATTCATACCCCAGCCTTATCCTATAATTTTCCATCATTCCAGCCAGAGTGACCCCCTGGCTGAGTGTGCTGAATTCAGCTTGGCAGTGTCTGTGTCCCACCATAAGACACGTACCTCTTCCGACACAAGGAAGAACCCTCTGCCAAGGGAAGAGCTGCAGTGCCTCCCAGAGTTCTGACTTGTCCAGCACTGGGCACTGTGGCACCTGGCACAGCCATGCCCTCTGCACCTCCTGGGATAACACTCAAAACTTGCTCTGGAGGAGCTATTGACTGATGTTGTTCCCACCGAGAACCCTGCTGCACAGCACACAGCAACCAGCTAACCACACTGAGTTGTAATTATAAGCAGCCCCTGCAGGAGCTCTGTAGGGAGCCTGTCTATCCCTCACTAAGTAAGGGGATGAGGGAGGATTTACCTTTTCTCACTAAAGTTACACTGTTAGACATGCCCATCCATACCACCTGTTGCAGCACCAAGTCTTGATCACGCAGTTAGGAATGGCTGTGATTCGTCTTTCAGGCATCCCCCTATTGATGTAAATATCTGCTGCCCTCAGTTATGATAGCAGAAAAGTGGCTGTTACAAACCCCACCATGTAAATTGTCAACAGTCAGCTGCCTGTGCCTCTAAACCAGTTGCAAAATAACAACAAGAGCTGCAGCAGATTTCTTACCATCATTTGCCAACTACTGCTCTGCTGTACTGTTCCCATGTTTCCCTCTGCCCACTTCAAGAGGCTGAAGAGATAAAGAAAACATTCTACCCCCAAGGACAGCAGTGATAACACTAATTATTAAACCTCAAATGTCGAAAAATGAAGGTTTCATAGAGAGCTGCTGCATGCCACGTAAATTAGTTACTCACTATTCACCACTCCTGTTAGTTAACAAATACTCAGTGTTTCCTTAGTTCCCTTGACAGCTGCTCTAGAGAAAAAATTTCCTTTGAGGCTAACACAATGAATCTGGTGTTTCTGCTCATTCTGTGTATGCTACCAAAGGGCTTAAAACCCCCCAAATTCCTGACAGAATAAGTCTCAAATCCCTGGCTTTTGTCTGAAGAGAGTGAAATACTCCACAGAGAGAGTCAGGAATTGTTAACCTCTGCTGTTAGCACTCCTTAGGTATCAGCAGTAAGCATGTTCCCCAGAAGTCAGAGCACATTTTAATGTATATATCAAAGTATCATTGTAAATTTTATTTAAGTTTCAGCTAATAAAAGAAACAAGCACATAGCTTCCAAGAGGGAGGAGAGGGAGCTTGGCTTTCACACATGACACTCTACTACATTTTTAAAAACAAGACAATCTGCTCCCTCTCCTGATATCTAAAGTGCAACAAAAAGCATAAAAAAGGGGTTAGTTCGAACTACTTGCATAATCTGATATTAACTCTAAGAGTTCCATGATTGAGGTCCAATATTCTGTCTTACAAATGCATCATTTTTCAATACACTTTTAATTTTTTTACCTCTAGGACTTGAAGAAATAGATCAGTTATTTTCTTTTCACTAAATTTTCCTCTTCAATAGCCTTCCTTTATCTTCTTTATGATTTCTTGATAAGTAAAAGAAACTTTAATCTTATTAAGACCTTAAAAGCTTTGTATTTTTTTCAATAATGATTCCCTTTATCTGAAACAATATTCTGTCTTCAGTCAAATGCTATTACTAGAAACATAGCCATGATGCACATCTTTCTGAGCTGAACTAATGATGAGAAACTGCCCTCATATATACCTTTAGCATCCTGGTATTCAGATCAGCAGCCTTAGGATGTGTTGGTCTCAGAAGTAAACAAAATCATGAAGGTAAGCTTAGAAAATACATTCATTTTTATATTCAAGAAAGTATCCTCCCAGTATTCTAGGCTACCTCTTTCATGTTCCCATCACCTATTTTAAAGGACCATCTTCTGTACTTGGCCTCTTTCAAGGGTATAACATGAGAGAGAGAAGTTATGTATTTACTGAGAGTCAAGGAATTATAAATATCCTGTATACTGTTACCTAAAGGTCTGATGTGTTTCTGGAGTCAGTATGAGACTTTCAGTTGACTTGATGGCAACTGCACTGATGGTAACCCCAAAATCTCAGCCTCACTGATATCACTACCAGAGCTGAAGCTGTATGTCTTCTTTTTGACTATATGAGACAAGAAATGTTTTAAACAGTTGATTTTCTCTATATCAATCTACAAGTAAATGACTCAGCTTATACATTTATCTTCTCTCAGCAGAATGAGGGTATATGCCTATACTCACTGGCATGGCAGTCATGAGTTCAATCTGACTTAGCCAAATTTTTTCTAAAGCGTGAATTAAAACTTAAGCTATTAGATAAGTTATTAGATAAAATCAAAATCACCCCTTTGCATGAAAGTGATCAAAGGGAAAAGAGAAGAGTGGAGAAAGGACAAGCAGACTGTTCACTGAAGATGACCTAGGCATGTGCTAAAGACGTATATTTGAAGGCTCATAGAAAAAAAGTTAAATTCATGCAGGCTTTATGTAGAGCTAATTTTTTAAATTTTAGACTACTGTTTCTGGAGATTCAGATGACATATCCCCTTATTAAAATTAATGATTAATAAAAATATAGGGAAAGTTGACAACACTATAGAGAGAAAGGTCTTTCTTCTAATGCTGTAGACTACGCCTACATAGCAAAATGAAACTGTGATTGCAACACCATACAGCAATCTTAGGTTAACTTTACTCTCACTATTAAAACATAACGAAAGCAAACACTCAAGGACAGGTTCCTTGAATTCTTGTACCAAAAGCTTAGATTTATGCCTCCAGTGTTAATGCTACGTGCATTAGGTAAAGTGCAACACTTTTCATAGACACAACTCCTGACCCTCTGCAAAATGGAAACTGAACAGCACTAAGTTTGCGTAGTTTTCTGATGATGGAAGCAGACACAGTGAAAAGGTGCAAGGAAAATGCTGAGAGTTAGTTCTTAGATTTTCTGCTTAAGTTCCAGTTACACAGCCTGGGCAGTAGCACTTGAAACTGTTACTGTCCAGCTGGTGGTGTTCTTATTGGTGATGTGCACCTGG
Organism: Pyrocephalus nanus; assembly: GCA_038380795.1. Lineage (NCBI taxonomy): Eukaryota > Metazoa > Chordata > Aves > Passeriformes > Tyrannidae > Pyrocephalus > Pyrocephalus nanus. The sequence continues at coordinate 19,326,460 of CM076259.1, forward strand.
CTTGGGTTTAGGTTATGATCAGACAGTTTTAGATGGCTAAAACTGCATTAAGAGACACAGTCAAAGGGGATAAGGTAATAATAAAGATAAGGACATTCAGCACTAATATACAAAGTTTTAGTAAGAATACAAACCCAGTAGAAGTACCATTACTAATAATCCAAAAAAGGAAACAAAGGGATGATCAAAATAGGTTAAACTATACAGAGGTGGGGACTGATGGACAGAGGTATAAGGAAGGTATAAAAAGTCACAAACAAAGCTTAGTGCTTAAGTGGGTGTCAGTGAAATTCAGAAAACAATGTTCAGCAAGCATTATTCTTCATCTCCCTTGATGGTGAATGCTTTGGAGTTTATATGTTGCCTGATAGTTATGTCACAAATTATGTGATGAAACGATAACAAAGTGGAGGAACTTGCTGGATACACTGATTAAAATGGAGGTCACCTGCGTGAATTGGAAACAAGAGGAACTCCAAAGGAAAGCAATAGGAAAGACTGGAGATCTGGAAGTCAACTGCCAAGGAAGAATTGAAGGACTGGTATTATTTTGTAAGAAGGTTGGTAAGGTGGCCTTGTGATTGTGTGAAAATATGAAAATGAGAATGAAGGCACTGAGGGAGGATGACACACTATTTTCCATGTGCATTGGATTAGGACAAGCAATACTGGGCTTACATTTCTAGCAAGTGGGTTTTAGATAAATGAGGACAGGGGATACAGAGGCTGTGGTGTTTTCCTCAGGAGACTTCTAAAGAAGAGATGAGACAAAAAACCTCATAGGAATACTTCCTCTTGGGAAGTACTGACAAAGAGTCAAGGGTTGCCTATGGAACAGGAACCTCAAGCTTTGCACTGTATACTGGTCACATAATTCAGATAAACAAACTAGATGTAGTCTAAAAATCAGGAGACTCCTGCTGTTAATAGGTACTTGAACAACTGCAAAGCTTCCATACAAACTTCCACAGAAGATGTTATATCCAGCAAAATCCTCTCTCAACCATGTTGAGAGAGCACTGGGTTAATAGTCAGGGGAAAAATTTTTGGCTCTGCAACACAACTGCTGTATGCTCATGAAGAGGTCAGTTCATCTGTCTGTGTCTGTGCAATGAGGAACGTGCCATTTACCTCGTTCACGAAAAATGTGGGAAAAGGTTATCAAACTTACATTCCTAAGTAGTCTGAGATCAATACAGAGATTGCAAAACACACACAAAGGTGTCATTGTTTTGCACATAAAAGCACCTGGTCACTGCTGGAAGACTTAATCTTGGATTAATATGGACACTGCTATGAGAATGGTTTGTACAGAAAAAATCCGAACTGTAGAACTTGCAATATTAACACAACGCTGCATGTTGGTTTCCTGTGCTTAGAACTTTATTTTCATAAATATGCAAATTTCATTAACAACTATTCAGACCCTAGCATTTTGGGGGCGGGGAGGGGAGAGAAGGGAGGGAGAGAACAGCATCATAAGCAAGGCTTCCAGCTGCCCTGCAGTGTGCACGGAGATGAGATGAGGTCACTGATTATTTACACAAGAAGAAAAGATGGAGGAAATACTAGATCAGCAGGTGATTAAAGGACACAAAGAAAATCAGGATAACAGCACTGGAACCATTGTACGTGTGTCAATAGCAAATTGCGCCTGCAGAGAAAAAGCCAAAACATTTATCCTGAATCAAACCCAACTAGAGAGAGGTTTGCATTAAATAATAAAATCTGTTCTTTTCAAAGGAGATTTTAAAACAATAACTTCACATGCAAATGAAGAAAGGGTCTCCTTCTTTGCCTGGTCAAGCTATTACTGTAAAGCTTCTCTACTCAATTCAGGATTAAAATTCCTTTTATCTTTGCCCAGATTTCATCTGCAGTATATTTAACAGAATCAGACATTGAAAGTGACTCACTAACAATTAGGCTTCTGCTTCTGAACAGAGAACTCTTTGAATGTGCATGCAGCAAGGAATGTTATGACAATGGTCTTTCTTGTGAGATGGAATTTTTAAAAATATATGTTTCTCTAAAGGAAAATGCAAGAAAATCACTCAGGTGGTAGAAAAAAAATGTTTAAACTTCAGCTGTACAGAGAGAAGATAATGTTCTCTACAGAATGTCAAAAGAAGCATCATTGAAAAATTAGATTGGAACAGTGAATTGTATGCAACGTAATTATATTAACAATGTTACAAAAATCCAGAAGCTTAACAGCTGTTTCATATCTGAGGGGTGGCAAACAGAGCCTCAGCAATCACTGCCTGGGCCAGACAAATGCCAGAAAAAATTCAAAGCTGCTTCTGATATTTGTATGGTAAATACATTAAAAACAAACAAACAAACAAATCAATTTGGCCATTCTTCTCTACATGGTTAAATATACAGTAAGAAACAAATGCTCGTGCCCTTTCTCTTATTCTCCACCTCTCATGAACAAATCCATCTCTGCTTGCACCCAGAACACTATGCTGATGCCCACCACAGACACTTACAGTAAACCAGGACTGCTAGCAGCTAGCCTGGGATTTAAACCAGCAGAGAGTGAAGAGCCAGCCTGTACCATCCTGATTAGGACAGCATTTCCTCCCCAAGCTAGCACTGCTACAATGATTACCTACATGGTCACCCAGCCATACTGGGAGAAACCATGGCACAGCAGTGCTTCTGAATATTTACTGAATGCACTCACAAGGTTACCAAGCTGACAGTAAAGATTTACTCTAACAAACTTTCCAAATTTTCCACAGAAAAAACCATCTTCCTCCAGCCTTATGTTAAACTAAGTCAAGGAAATCCCATGTTAAAGTAGTTCAGTTCCTCAGCTTTCTAAGGAAAGTACTCTAGAGCTACCAGGCTCTCCAAATACCTGCCAGAATGGAATGTGGGAGCAGAGGTGGAGACCAGAACTTCTTGTCTTGAAACAGGTGCGACTGAGACCGAGCTTGCAAGGCAGCATGCTGCCAGCCTCAGAGCTTAGAAGGGAAGATTCTCCAGTTCTCCCAAGGGAGCTTGGTTCCCTAATGGACCCACCTCACCCACGCTCAGGAACTTGGATGATTACAGAAACCCAGAAATGATTATATAAAGCTCCTATACTGAATTACTGCGACTGCTCATGGAAGAATTATTGGTTACTGAGGTTACTGATTTGATCCTATGATTTTTTTTTTAACCCAGAGAAAAATATAAGGCCCATGGCTAATAAAATAGGATTCAGACTTATGATATTCTCTTTCCTTTGTGAATTTTATCTACACCCATAGTCCAACCAAATATCTACTTACGCTTACAATTGTATTGGAAAAGCTTCTTTTCTTTACTGATTTATATACATAAAATCCCCTGTTCTGCTTCTTTATTCCTTCTTTACTCCACTTCCTATTAGTCTAATCTGTACCTTGTTCCTTGATCTGAAAGCTCTTTGAAAAGAAAACAGCTTTTTTTTCACAAATATATTTGGATGGCGAATAAAGAGTTTTATTCCTTTTCTGTAGCTGTTGGTAAATACAGTGCCCAACTAAAAATTACATTGTTTTTAGATTAACCTTTCACTGATTTTTACTATTTTCAAAAGCCAGTTTAATCTTGATTAAATAGAGTGTGTTCAAGTATAGATAAGATGCAATCAACTACGACTGGCTAACTGATTGAGATAAAAAAAGGGAGGGGAAAGCCTGGCTCACTTTGAATCCTTTTCTTTTTATTAAAAATACTTTCAATACCATATAAACACCTAACTTTTCAGAGAAATTAGAAATCAGAAAATAGAAGACAAGCCCCTACTCAAAATAAAACTCAGCCCAGACTTCTAGTAAACATGATAGGTAGTTAAAAGAAGCTTAAGACTCAATTTTATGTACAGAACAAGTGTTCTTTAACAAAGTGTCCAACATCTTATTCACAAAAACTGGCAAATCCCCTATCCCTTTGTGATGACAGCCTTAAGCTTATTGATAATTTATATAAATCAGGAACATTCATATTACTTTCTCCCAGGCATCATTCATTCCTTATCATATGTTACTTGCCCTCCCATGCCCTGAGACAGGATGACAGAGACAACCATTTGGAGGTCTAACAAAATAACTGTTCCTGCCCTCATGTCTCATCTTTCTCCTATAGCTTTGGAAAAGCTGTTCTCTCTTGAGCACGGTCCATGGAAACCATCACCTGCCCAAACAGAAATCAGAGGCTGCCAATGCCCAGTACAGGATCTGGTTAAGTCTGAAATAAATTGCTAAACCAAAGCAAGTCAGAATGCTCCTTACTGCCAGGCAGCACAGCACTGAACCTCAGCCTGAAGCTTCCTCACTCCATCACCCCTACATGCTACAGAATGATGTAATGTGATTTCATACATCAGGCAATGGCATAACTGAGAATAAAATATACAGTTTCCAGCTGGCTCTTGCATATGAGAAGAAATAATCACCCTGGACTGATGACTGGGTTTAGGGCAATGATCCCCGCTCAAGTTTCTGAGGAATATTATGGGATAGTTTCTACATCACACTCATAAGACTGTTGCATTGCTATGAGTAGAAAGAAGTGTGGCTTTTGTAAAGTTAGAAGAGACTCATTCTATGCAGAAAAAGCACAAAATTTACAATGCACTTCAGCAACAAGTACACATACTCAAACAGGTCAGAGGCTCTCCTGTATAAGAAAAAAAATCCCCACCACAAAGTTTTCCTATTAATAAATAAATATTTTAAAAAGAAAAAGTCTACTCCGTCTTTGACAAATATCTGTGGTGTTTCCAGACAGATTGGCTGTCTTATATATTGTCTCTGGCACATTGTTCCAGAGACATTTTAGTGTCATTATTTATAAACATTTCTGAACAAATTTGCAAAGTGTTGAATAGGAGTAAGTGATTAGTATATCACCCAAAGCATCTTCATGACAAAAAGAAAATGCCAGTCTTTCCCCTACTACTGTTTCAAGTGCTCTCAAGGTTTGCCTAGGCACTGCAGAAAAGTAATGTCTTCTGACTTCTTCATGCCCCTAAGGAAATCTGTTGTGCTACAGACAAGAGGTGTTTTTTGTGATGAGCACTTTCAGTGTCAACTCACAAATACAGCCAGACAGTTGATGTGCAGCACTTTGAAAGCACATTATTCCCATCTCTTAAAATATGCATTAATTAGTGATTATTAGCATAATTAATTAGATAATTAGAGTACATTACAGACTGTTATCATTTTAGACGATGGTTTGTAGCAATGTTACATTTTTTCTGGTTTATTCTTCTTAATTACTCCTGTTACTGTTTCACAACTGGATGGTACCCTTAGACATTGCACTGAGTAAAGGGGAATGCGTAAACTGTGTTAACTCCATGAGCAGCCCTCAGAGGAACCACCACTCAGAAAACGCTCGTGTTCCCCCTGTAAAAGACTGTTAGAAGCAGAGAAGCTGCCTGGGGCACCAGAAATGAAAGCAGTTTCCTTGGCTCCAAATGTCCTGCCCGTCCCATTGGTTTGGATTGGGGTAGACATGTACAAGGGGGAAGGGTGCTGTTTATTCCCCCTTTAACTCTCTCTGGATCCTTGCTTGTGGGAGTCTCTGTTTCCCACTGAGTAGGATTTATTCATGTGTTACATGGCTGTGCAGATTCAAGGAACGAATTTGACCTCTCCATTTAGCCTGCATGGCTGAGCTAGACACGGGACACAGCAGCCCTAAATTAACTAGTTATTACTATTACGAAGAACTTACAACGTTCTCTTTTCCAGAGGGAATACTGGCAGCGCGAACTGTATCATGAGTCATATTTGTAGAGTGCTTGGTATAATAGTACAACAGTGAGTCACATCTTCTGGGAGCTCTCCTGGTAAGTAACAGAACAACAGCATCAGACACAGGAGTGCAGCTTACAGGCACAGACTGCATCATGTTCTAGTGCCTGCTGCTTGGGCTACATTAATGTAAGTTTTCTTCATGCAGTTTACAGATCACATCTAAAATGAGATTCCCATTTCACAACTAAAACAAATTTCTAGATGCTTTCCTGAATCTCCTAAAAACGATTACATACATAATTCTGAAATATCCACAGGTCCAGAACAGAAAAGTAAAGGCATCCCAAAATTTGACTTGTTTCTGTCCCACAGCACCAGTAAAGGTGAATAGCACCCAAAACAATGTGTAACTTTACTGTTCTAGATTTCCATACGTTTCTCTACATGGTCGAAAACTCTTCGTGAGCCTGATTTTTTTTTTTTTTTTAAACATTCTTGACTCTATGTGCATTTAACAAGTAATGTAAATTGGGCAGACAGGTGACCTTGAGCCAAGTTCCTCTGAGAGAATCTGTAGCAGTGGTATGTATGAAGAAAAATCGTTCTCAGTCTATGAGAAGGTACGGATAACTTACAAGAAAATGAGGCATTTGAAGCCACTGTGAATGGGACCAGTGACTGTTCCAGTAGGATTCAGCTAATCCATTTGCTTACTACCAATACAAAGAATTCACAGACATATCAAAAAACTTATCACCACTGAAAACAAATGACCTGTGGACGCGGAAAGATTAATCAAGTCGTAAGACAGCAGAGCAACATCCCAACCATTTCAAGTATTTTCCACACCCTACCACAACATTAGCATGGGATCAACTTCAATCCAAAATTCATTGTGTTTTAGCTATGTCACTGGCCATGTAGATAGCATTTTCAGAACAGTAAGTTTACTTGCTTGATCTTCTTCCCTAGTGCTATGGGATCAGATAAGAATCCAAGATCTAGACCAAATGTAACAACTGGGCTAACAGCAGCCGAGGACTGTTCCACGTGAGATTTCCTGGCTTTTAACCAAGAACATCTTAGTCAATGCAGTTACAGAAACTCAGTATTTTCCATCTGGGAGAACCCAGCTCTCCCTGACAGATCTTACTAGTGTTTGCAGTATTGATGATACATCACATACTTGTACCACGACATCCCAACGGTGGTCACTTAAATCACTATTAGATCTCACAGAAAATTATTTCTCTCTGAATGGGGCATTGACATTTCCTTGTTAAAGACTCTCACCCTTAGGGGAGTTTCTATCACCAGAGCTATTAACAGTGATCTGGATCTAAATACTGTGCTGTGTTATCTGCATCCAGATGGCATAAAAATGGAAATTTCTACAAGATTCAGTCTTGACCTTTGGATGAAAACCATTCTTTCCCTAGTTACTGCCTGAGGTACTCTGAGGTGTTTCTCTTCAAGCATAAAAGCAAAATGGGGACTTATGATTAATATGAGAGAAAAATAGCATGCACACAACTTTATGACAGGGTAAGTCTATTTCTATGCCATTATTCTAATAAATCACGATGTTACTACCTACTCATCCTTTCATGGGAAACACAAAGCTGGGTGTTACTCCTGCACACCTGTTTCATTCTAATTTTTTATTTTTTTTTATATTTATATATATAAGTATTTAATGCATATTTCATATGAAACATTCTATACATTCTACAGTTCTAAAATGCATATGCTGTAGTAAATATAATACCTTTGTGATTAAAATACTTTATCTTTCATTTAGAGGTAAAGCCTCTTTTGCATATTTAGAACAATTTGCTAGGGAGGTAAAACTCATCCTTCTTTGAAATGACAGCACAAAGCGTACATGTCACTTCATTCCTACTTCAGTACTCTTTTTTGGGGGGCTAACAAGCAGCACAGGAATTACATCAGTTTTCTGCACAGGGTAAAGCTGGCAAGGATCTCTTATGAATGCAGGTATGCCTTTCTTGTAACCCCCAGTCTTGCTGTCTCAGGCTGTGCTTTAATTTCCCTGGTGGGCTGAGTTGCAAGTGAATTTGGCTTGAAGGAGTGACTAAGAGAATATAAATATGAATAAGGTTGTATTCTTTTGGTAAGTGGAGCCATCTGTTGCCACATCTAGAAAAATACTTTTTGTATGGAAGTCTGCTGATGTTACAAAATAGTCTTATCCATTTCTTTGGTGACATGCAATGCTATATATTTAATATATCCATTGTTCAGATTGAATTTGGAGAGGGGGATAGGATTTTTTCTTTGAGGGAAGAGGGGCATACTCACATATTGTTGCACATCAGGAGTTTGTTCCAGCCTCCACTGAAATTTCTACAAGTCTTTTCATAGGTTCCAGCAGGTGTACTTCAGTCCAAATTAGGGTTCAAAATTTTATTCCATTACAAGGAAAACTTTTATCAAATGTATTCAGTAGGAGTGTGCCTTGCAAGAAGAAAATGAGGCCAGTCTTGTGCTGATGTTGCCACTGTTGCAGCTATATCAAAATTATGCATCTGTCATTAGTCTCATCTGCATGCACCATAAAAGACTTGGCATGCACCACTGTACAATAGGAGTCAGTAAGAATCTGAAGCTCTTGCCCAAGATAAATCTTCTAAAAATTTCAATGAATTTTTTTTTTGGGAGGGGGGATAAAATAACCACTTGCTTTTTGCAATTTATCCTTAGCAAAATAATAAAGAATATGCAAAAACAAACAAACAAACAACCCACAAAACTCCTCAAAAATGCAAAACAACAAAAAAACACAGAACCAAACAAAAACCACAAAAAAAACCACAAAATCCCCAAACCAAACAAACAAAACCCAAACAAAAACAAAAATCCCACAGCCTGTTCTTAATAGTTAAATATTTAATTTTGCCTTCTTGGATAAAATGTGCATGCTGTAATATTTTGTTGGAAGTCACAGACCTGGAGATAGAGCTCATCTAACCAAAGAAAAGTAACATATTTTTAATATTGCAGTTATCTTGCACAAGTAACTGTACATGAAGTCTTAATAACAAGGACTGTGTGATTAAATCAATTCTTGTTTTTTTCCTTTTGCAGTCATTACAAGTCTCCCTTTAATAAAGGAAATTTAAATATACAAAAATCTGGCCGGTTATATTTGAACTAATTCCATAATTCAATCTCGATGTTTTCTATCAATTTTATTCATTTAGGTTCAAACCAACTAGAACTCAGCTAATTTTCCCAGTAGTGAATTTCCTAAACATCACCCTCTGTTTTTATTTCATCAGGACCATATATCTGTGATTATCCAGTGTTAAAAACAAATTTTTGATTAATCACTGGAGATCAGAGAAACAAATTCCAATGTAAGTTGTTTTCTGACAACCTTTTGTTTTATTGAAGAGAAGCATGTGAAGTCAGTTAAATGTATTAAGGCCATTTATCTAGTTAATTTGATTTTCAAAGATCATTTGGTGTATGTGATAATGTATAGTCAATCTAGGCTGCAAGAGCCAGCTGAAGCTCTATACAGCACAATCTAGGAGGTCACAAGGATGTGCAAGAGTTCATTTGATTTGGTTTAGCTCTTAATGATGTACATCAGTACATCAGCACAGTTATCATGAAGTCAGCTTCACCAGAAGATGTTGTTTTCAGAGCACAGAAAATAACATCAATTCCTTCTGTTAGATTCAGCAGTTGCTGTGTTTAAGCAAAACTTGGTTTAATTAGAAAGTTGGATAGGAAATTGAAACAAGCCACATCCTTACTAAGAATGATATATAATATTTTGGACACAACTTTTCAAAAACATAAATGTAACAGAGTTTGAAAAAAATTGAAAGAATTTCTTGTCTCCTCTTTTAGAAATAGAGGAAGATGCTATTAAGAGAGCTTATGCCAACTCTTCAAATCCTGTATGAAGTGTTAATAAAAAAATCTGGAAATTTACTATCAAATTTAAGACTGTTATCTACTAAGTGATTCTTGGAAGAGCTAGTCAGTTCTTCCCAGAAGAGCTACAGTTTTGCAATGGGTTACTTAGCTGACCTATTTAAACACATCAGCCTTGTTCCTTTCCTCTTCTTTACTGTCATGGCACCATTTTAGAGCCTCACCCTCACTCGCTGGTCAAAAAAAGTGCCTCTCGTGAAGTCATATTTTTGGTAGAACAGAAATTTGTCAGAAATTGAGCACACTCCAAGTTACAAATCCAGACAACACATTCTTCTTGACCACATTAAATACAGGCATTTGCCAAAAAGCTGGAGTAGACTAATTAATGTAGTGTCAAGCTCTTTAATGGTGGACTAGCGCTGGAGATGGATATTGTCATATTCAACCTCATATTAGCAGCATCCATTATTCAATAAATTATTAAATTAATAGACAGATGGTAACAATGGGCATATGTCCTCATTTAATTAATTGATGAGAAGGAACTCAACTTATGATCATCGTATGTCTATAGATTTAATAATTTATAGAATAATAATTTATCGATTCCCAGCTATTTCTACAGGAGATAGAATTCTCTTTCGATAACCATCCATTCCTGTCGGAAGCTGTTATTAACAGGCACTCTGGTGGCTGTACATGAACTAATTGTGAGATGGACTTATCTTTCTGCAACTGCATTCTTAATGTTGGGACTGGAAAGCATTGGGAAAAAGAACCCCAGAGAACCCTAAAAAAACCACCACAACCAAAATCCAATCCACCAGAAAAACCCCTCAGTACTGAAATAGCCTTACAGCAGCACACTCACAAAACTGACCTCTAAAGAAATGAATGGATGAAGGGAGTAAACGGTGTTATGTTTCATTAGTTTGAACAGAACTCATTTGGCTCTTGTTGATTAATTGAGCTTTTCTAATTGAATAAAGTGCAGATTTTTTTAAAAATACACTTTTGACAGGCACTATCACAAGTGGAATAAAAGCTCTTTTTTAATTAAAAACATTCTTTTTATATTTGATCCTGTGGCTTACATTGCAATATATTTTGATGTGGCATCAAATACGCAAATTGTGAAATACTCAGTGCAATTATTCATATATAATGGCAATTTTCCTACTTCTGAATTTTATTATTCAAGTTATGATAGGCTGTCTGAAGAAAAATGACACTTCTCCTGTCTTTAACTTTGCAGAGCAGTCTGAAAAGCTAGGTAAAATTTACAATGTTTTTGATTTAATTATACATTTCACCTGAACTATTTTGGGCTGTATGAAGTGATAAGATTTTGCTGGTTGCCAGCTTCAGGCTACTTGTGTGAATCTGTAGGGACAAGATAGGCAGGAGAAGTGAATGAAAAAGTTGGTTTTCTGTCCATAGACACAGTACTTCCAGATATAATATTCAGCAGGTCTCTGAAGTCAAGTTTCCTCAGAGAAAGGATCCAAACTAAGACTGAAACTTTCAGCAAAGAAAAAATTGTTCCTCCAAAAAAGGAGGAGGGATGGATTAGTGAGTGGCAGGTAATATTTGGGGGACAGGTATAGGACTAACATAGGAAGAGAAGCATGGCACGGCTCAAGGTTGCTGCACAAGACACGATAGTTTAGACTGACTCTTGCTATTATTCACCTTGAGGTGGTTAATGAAAACTTCAGTGGATTTTATAAGGAATTAAGGTCCTGGTCTAAGTAATTTGGAGTGTGTTCTATTAACAGGTAGGTGTTAAGCAATGTTAAGGCCAGTCAGAAAGCAGCCAATGATGGTAGAAGCAGCCTTACTATATTTCTCTTCACTGCTCAGCTGAAGTAACTGCAGAAAAATCCACAAAGAGAGCAGTGAAAAGCTCAACAGTAGAACCGAAACTCTCCAGAAGCATGGAAAGCCAGTGAAAAAGTTTTAAACGCTACTTCTCTCTTTGTCCGCAAGCAGTGAGTGAAAATAGAAAAGAAAAAGGAGTGGTGTTTTTTTTTGACAATAGCTGCCTCAGAAGCTTTTGATGATTTTAATAGTTTTCAGTTAACTTGGTAGAAGAAGCTGTATTGAAACTGTATTGCAGAAGTTTGAACTGCATTCCATGTAAGAGGAAAGGTGAGAGACACATACTTCTAAATGAAAAATACAGAAAGTACAGAACCCTATCTTGCAGTTTTGTGGGTTTTAACAGAGTTCTTTGTAAGAAATGCAGCCACTGTTGGGATGGATCTGGGATAAAAACCCTGTTCTGAAAGCCCCAGAGTCATGTTTTGACACAGCCAAGTGAAATTAGGTTTGTAATAATAGTAATTTAAAGAAAACTGAAGTTTCTGTAAGTCTATGAATGGTGATCAGTGGCAGAAAACCCCAGAAGCCAAGGTAATATTACACATTTAGGAAAGAAAAAGCAAACATAAAACCCCCTAGCATAAAATTGCAACAAATAATAGAGCTTCAAAGAAGCAAAGAAAATGATTCAGCAGAAGCTGGATAACCAATAAGGTCACTGGTAATTTCAAATCAAGAAAGGCTTGTAATTCACGTAGCAAATGAAAAAGTCTTTGTAAAAACTACATGTAAGATGGAATAAGCATATAGAAGAGATACTGAAAACGGGAGACATTAAAATTTCCTAGGGAAGTGGGTAGAGCACTAAGCCTTTCAAAGTTCAAGAAACATTTGGACAATGCTCTCAGGCACATTTTATAACTCTTGGGGATGGTCTTGCGCAAGGTCAGGTGGGTCCCTTCCAACTCAGCACATTCTATGATTTTGTGATTCTACTCTATGAATCAGTAGGTGAACAAAGCAGAAGGACATCAAAGCATCTTCCCACTCCCTTAGACAAAACCAGAAGCAAACACATCCAGTATTTGGCCAAATAATATCATGTCTACCATTTCAGCAGGGAAGTTAACTATACTGCCGGGAAGGTGCCCAAAACACATGAAAATTTTAAGGTCCTATTTTCCATAACTGGGTACCCTCTGCAGAACAGAGGACAGAGATGGAAATGTCCACCTTTCCAGGTCACTTGGAGAATTCATTTATACTGAAAGTCACAAATAATGGGCAAAGAAAAGTAATTAAAATTTTGATCACAGTGACTTGACAATTTCCCCCTCTGACTTTATCAACAATGTTAGTGCCTTCTACTTACTAGGTTTCATTATTTTGAGAGGCAGGTAACTTTAATTGAAAGGTATACTGAAGAAAACATTCTGAATTTAGAAGGTTATGAAATTAAATTGCAAGAATTTTGTGTTAAGCAAAAGATCACTAGAACTGGTAGCACCAGGAAAAAACAAACAAACAAACAAAAAACAATTAAAGAAACTGAAGGGAAAAAAAATGAACAAAAGTAGGTGTAGATTTTCTGCTCATGTTGACTAAAAAAACAACACCAACCCATCCCAATTGCTCCCAACTCCTCCATCCTCATAGAAAAAAACCCCAGCAAAACTAAGCAATAGACAAAACAAACAAAAAGAAAATGCTCAATGAGCTACCTAAATAAAAAGCTCAAGAGTTTCCCTGGAGTAATATTGTCCCCCTCTACAAAGAGGTAGGTGCTACAGATAAAAAAATAATTGGGCATCTGAAATCCACTTTCACTAATATTGCTACTACAACATATGTCCACAATGTCTGACCACAGCACATAGTTTAATGGGCATGAATTTATACAGAAGGAAGGTTTGAACATGTCACCACAGCTATCCACTATTGCCCATCTAAAGTATTGACAGAAAACAGTCTCAAATTGTATGAATTTTGCAAAAAGGCTGCAGAAGGCAAACTCTACCATATATTTAGGTCACACCATTGCAGAGCAATAATAAAGTGCAGTTTGGCCTCTGCTGACACTCTCTTCCCCAAAACAGCTTCTGTTAGATGTTAACGTCACAGCCCCTAAAGACATGAAGCAGAAAATACATTTAAAAAAAATCCCAGTTGGATTTGGGGTCCCAAAAATGGCCACAGCACTCTCAACAACTCTATAAAAGGCAATGGTCAGGAACACAGGTGGAAATAAAAGAGAAAGCCCACGGGAGTTGTGAGAATTTCATCCCAGCCCTACAGTTAACAACAAGACATTTTTTTCAAATTTCAATGACAGACCAAAAAATTACAGAAAACTGACTTTCCTAGAAAAACAAACAGCAACCACAGCCAGCTGGGCCAGGACAAGGTACACCCTAAAAGAATAGCCTTAATGCTTCTTGACAGTACAGTAAGGTAGTATTTTATGAGACTCACAAGCCTGCTAAAGCACACAGAATCCCACAAAATAATCAAACTTGCATCATGAGTTCAATGAATACAGAGGTTTAAAATACTAGAAATTCTGTATCGTGTTGTGTTTGGCTGGGAAAGAAAAACACCTTTTTAGGCATATGCTAGTTAGAAAGACTAATGGGCAGACCCAGGTGACACCACGACAATTGGTGAGAAATCTGATCTGAATTAAGCTAGATTCTGAGAGGGGCACCAACTGAGCTTTGGGCTCCATTTCAGGAAAATAAAGTACTTGAATTTACCTCTGGTGAAGAAACACTTAAAGACATGCTTAATAATAAGTGATTAGTCATAATGACTTCAAATCAACTTAAAGCAAAAATTACATTATTTCTGCCTTAAGAACAGAAAAGAGTTCAATCAAAAAGTATTTAAATGTGCACAGAACCTAGCGTAGTACCAGCACCTTGATTTTTGTTTTCTCTTGGTGTCTCATTCCCTTAAAAGTTGTAAAATTGCTAGAGGTGATTATTTTGACTTCTTTCTCTTTTATCTCTTTTTTCTGTTTTTGTTCTGAGTGTCCATACCACTATTAAACACACACATTAGGAGTTCCAGGAAAAAAGAAACACACTCAGAACAGTTTAAAGGACACTTAAATTAGGTTTGAGTGTGTGATACTCTAATAATTCCAAATTAAAACCTTCTGACTTAAGGCTGTTAGCTATAACATGAAGTAAATATACACAAGTTGTGAAGTATTCAGAAAGTTTTTTAAAAGAAAGAAAACTAATAGAAAAAGAAAATAATTAACTTTCCTTGTAAGTAGTGGTGTACATCCTGCATTATCAAGTATGCAATTACTGTGTAATATGGCACAGCTGTAAAATATTTAAACTGTTTTCTACTAATTTTAGTTTGGCAAAACTGCAAGATTTCTGATAATTCTAGCGTTGTTAGCATGATGGGGTAATTCTCCAACAGACATTTGGAAACGACCATCATACAATCATAAGAAAGTTTTCTTCTTTTCATGAAAAGAAGGGTAAAATTTCCAAAAATATCTATACTGGTTAGAAGAAAAAAATCCTACTTTTAAAGACAAATTAGCTGATAATGAACTCAAGGTTATACTGATGCTCAAAGGCTTCTTTCAAAACCAACAAATTCACTTAACATTTTCTTTCAACTGCATTTCTGTGTTTCAGTGGTCAATTCCTCCTGAATGTTTCAAGCAGAAGTTTCTGTGGCAGATTCATCAGAGAAGCTCATGCAAACAAGCCTCAGCTGCTCTTGTGAGCTCATCTACTTGGTTTAAGCCAAGAAGCCATTAAATAAAGCAGCATACATCCTTGCTGTAAATATGTGGGACACTGACCTTCAGTAGGGGAGTGTCGACAAGTAGCTGGAGGGCAGTAGTGACTCAAACAGCCACAGCAAGGTTTATCCTAACTTTCTGCACTGCTTTCACCATGCCACGACTCCTTTACCAGCAAAAGAATGCCAACAGATATTCTTAGTGTGGGTGCCACTTTAGTGACCAGTCCACAAAGCACAGTGATGTTCTCCCCAGTAGAAGGAAATAAGTTGTTCCAATTTTGCCAGTGACAAGTTACTTACATAATTTTATTTTTACTTGACACTTCTATCACCACTGTGTGGGCAGAGGAGATGTGATTCTCCTCCTTCCTGATAGCTATTCCAGAAGAATGGTGCAGTGCAAATCCTGTTAAACCAGGATGACAGGAGATAATCCTTGTTCTGGGGATGTAAACAGGAGGAACAAGGAACAAGTTCTTGCTGAACAGTAAAACTTCCCGTCAGTGCAAGGCCATACACAGTGGGTACAATAAAAGTCTCATCCCAGGTAATTTTGAATATTGGTCTTTACTTTGTACAAAATTGAAAGACAGAATCTTTCCACCAGCTGCACTGCATGCACTTTGAGATCCACTTCTCAGACAAAATCTAGCAGAAGAAATTAACAACTTTTGCTAAACAAGAAATGTTTTTAACTGAGATTTTTCAAGTATACATGACAAATAACTGAAAGGTCACTTGCTTTTTATTTATTTTTTTAATATATCTCAACATTAAAATCCAGCTCCTAGTTTGAAAAAAAGCTGTGAAACAGAGACAATGCACAATTCTTATGTTTTTGACTACACAAACACATCTAACACTAAAAATTTCAGCCAGTACTGATCTTTTCCATTATTGATGATTTCTTCTATTTCTTTGGTTACAATGACAGTGCTTACAGTATAGGTCTAAATTCTGCCTGAGACCTGGCTTCTTTCCCTAAAAAAACATGTGTGGGTAAAGGAAAGAGGTCTAATTACTGGGCCTTGTCGAAATTCATACCATTGCCCTCAGTTCACTGATCCAGCCTGTCCAGATCCCTCTGCAGTGCCTTCTTACCCTCCAATAGATCAATAATTCCACCCAGCTTGGCTTTGTCTGTGAACTGACTGAGGGTGCCCTCAATCCCCTCATCCAGACCGTTGATAACAATACTAAACAGAAATTATCCCAATACTCAGCTCTTGGGGACACCTCCTGTGTTCCTACATGAGCTGTATGGTGTAGAGTGGATGGGCTTCATAGAAGGGCAAAAAAAGTGAGGCAAGACAGGAAAAAAAAAATCACATCTTACTTACTGGCCCCTTCAGAAGCCAGGAGAACATTGATACTCTTTAAAAGGATTCATGTATAGTCACTTAGGAAAATACTCAGCTGCTCTGGAATAACCTGAACATGGAGGAGAAAGACATTTAACAGGGAGTACCAGAACATGGCAGGAACATAACAAAGGTGATGAGAACTGTGAAAAGGAGCTAACAGACTTCTTGTGAAGTACAGAGCATCTTAGAGATAAAAGTCTCTAAGTAGAATACGAAACTTCTTTGGTTCCTCTGCATTTATAATGCAAAAAGAAAGAGCAAGTTTTGGACAAATACCCATTCTTCCCCCTTAAAAACCAACTGTATCCTGGATTTGCTACCTACTAAACAAATAATATGCATGTAACCTAAATCCTGGATGACCAAGACACACAACCAAGATGCAACACACCATGACCTGCTTTTGCCAAAACATGGTAAAGGCACTTTTTGTATAGAAAATCATGACTAAGGCAAATGACTCACCTGAGGGAAGCCACCCACAGAACAGTTTATGACAGAGATTTGATGACTGCTGAAATACTTCCACAAATATCTATGAAGGATTAGCTATGAAATTGTCATTCTGTTTGCAGCTAAACATTTTGGGTTTTGGAGACACTAGGACTTGCACAATGTATTATTATCCCAGCAATGTAACTATTATATTTAAATAACATATTGCTGCCCCCAGGGAAATATGACTTGGATTCAAGATAGTTTATAGCTATATGTTCAGTCTGGCAACAGGTAAGCAACTGAGCCTTTGTTAGGGTACAGGGGTACAATAATTGAATAAAACTGTGAGATTTCATTTGGATGGGTATGGATATATTCACAGACTTTATATTTATAAAATAAAATCTTATTTTATTAATATATATATATAAATATTTATCCATATACATAGATAAATATTTATATATATATATACACAGATACAAGGTAGCATCAAGCAAACTGAAGGATTGAGAAATATCTACGAAGAAATAACTCTGAAATACTTGAAGAATGCCAGTGGTTACTCAGTCTTCATAACTTCGCTCTCCATTCTCCAGGCATCTGAAACATAAGTCCAGTTACCTGCAGTCTCACACAAGTAGGTGACTAGCAGATGGCCAGATTTTCAAATCATGATTTTTCCATCCATTCCACCTCATTTTTTCCTCTTCAATATCCATCTTGCCCATTCTTCATGCTCTGTGACTTTGAAGAGACTGAATGATACAAAACTACCAAGGTTTAAGAATTACCCCTTCTCTACTCTACTTGTGGAGATATACGGTGCTTTATGATAAATTACACCAGCTAGTGCAGAACTCTGTGTGAATATCAACAATATTGGCGACTGTTCCTTGGACCATCTTGGGCTACATTGACAAAATGGCAATACATGATTTGTGATGGTGGAAACATTTCACATCATCAATGCAAGGTGCAGTAATAAACTAGAAAGAGGAAGAGAGACTGAAGGTTGGCATATTTCTAGGGCTGAGATTCCCTTTGACTACTATCTCCAAAATGAGGGGAGAGGTATGAAGCTGAAACAGGATTTTGCTGTCCCTCTCGTCAATGGGACCACCATTCGAATAACTTGAAAATTGTTGCTGGTAGATTGCAGTGAGCATTCAGATATGACACTTCTTTATTTGCATCAGAAATATACCTGTAGTGGAAAAAGACATCAAAACACAGAGTGCCAGACAGAGTTTACTAGGGAAGTAGTATTTGTCCTTCTCATCAGTGGTTGGAAAATGATGCAGACAGGATCCTGAGGTGGTCAGACTGCTGACCTTACAAAACACAGACTTAGGCAGTATTACAAGGAAAATGACATCTGATAATTTTACCTTTTGCTGCTTTTAACTCATACCAGAATACACACAGAGCCAAACCCAAACAAATGACCTGTAAGAAAGTCAGAGAATACATTGGCTCTGAGCAGATAACTACAGTTTTTATGGTGTGGCAGTGACAATTGCCCTCTCTTAGACAAGGTGCTGGATGCTCAGCAAAAGCTAGTCATAAAGAGAGACGCATCACTGCGAAGAAGAAATGTTAATAAGCACATCCTAGCCTTTGTATAAAATACATACAACAAAATCAACCCTAAGTGTTCCAGTGTCTGTTCAATAAAGTTGTCTTATTCTTTCGAAATAATTTTTTCCATATCCACATATTGCTTCCCAGCTAAGTCTTATTCAGAATACACCACCTGCTTCTTTACACACTCCTACACTTATAATTGGGCATGCTTTCAAGTTCCTAGTCTTTTCTTGAAGTAGAGGTTAATCTTCCTTAGAGTCTTGGCTTTTCTTTTTCTTGGAGTCTTGCCTTTTATTCTTTAATTTTGCTCAAGGAAGTCTTTCGCATTTCATAAAAGTGTTAGATGAAATTGCTTTGGAAATCAAGTGGTGATGCTCAGAGCATATTACATTTGAACTACAGAAAAATCTCCAGAAATATTTTCTATTAACACTCTCTGTTTTAAAAAATAGCTCAACTATTTTTGATTTTTATGTCAGTAGTTTTCAAAATGTCTGTTGCTGTCCTGATTTCATCTGGGATACTGTTAATTTTCTTCCTAGTAGATGCTGTAGTTGTGTTTTGAATTTAGGATGAGAATAATGTTGATAATACACTGGTGTTTTATTGATGCCAAGTGGTGCTTGCATTAAGTCAAGGCCTTTTCTGCTTCTCACCCCACCCCACCAGCCAGTGCGTTGAGGGAAACAAGTAGCTGGGAAAGGACACAGTGAGGACAGCTGGCCAAAACTCACCAAAGGGATATCCCACATCATATGATGTCACTCTCAGTAAAGGAAAGCTGGATGAGGGGGCCACTGCTTGGGAACTGGCTGGGCACCAGTTGGCAGGTGGTAAGCAATTGCATTGTTCATCACTTGCTTTGTATATTCTAATTCTATTATTATTATTATTATCATCATCATCACCATGCATTCTTTTTCTGTCCTATTAAATTGTCTTTATCTCAATCAAAAAATTTTATTTTTTTCCATATTTTTACCCCATCCCACTACAGCTGTGTGGTGACTGCCTGCCTGATTAAACCATGACAACTGCTTATTACTACAGAAACACACAGGAGAGATGATACACACTGTGTCTAGGTAAAACCTTTTTGGCTTTTGCAAACATAAACAGGTGCAGCAATACTGGCAGCTTTTGTAGCTCATTTCCCTACGTATGTAAAACCCCATCTTATGAACACAATGCTCATAAACATCAGTGGTTCATTTAGTGAGCAGGGGACTGTTGCTCTGGCCTGTGGATCCTGGGGAAATGCACATTAACCTTTCCGAAACTGAATGACACAGGACAAGATATTAGTTTAAATACAAGCCAGAGCTGTTCTGAAGTTATTGAATGTTAGTTGGATAAAAAAAATGATCTCCCATTTTCTTTCATGTTGGAGATCCTGGTTGTCAGATTTATTTTAGTGATTAGCAGTACAGAGCACAAAAAGAGCACACAAGTACAAAGCAAGGTGAAGGCACGTTACTTGATGAAGGCTTCAAACATTGTACAGCAAGGAAGTCACCAGCCAGACTGGATGACCAGACTGATTGAGAGGGAAATACCAAGTAGTGTAAGAAAAAAAACTTTTTCATCTGCTGCAGACTAGGTCTGCTTCTGGACTGGTATTAATGGAAGAGTAGAGGAGCAGACCTGAGTAAATTGGGTGCTATTTGTGGAGCTGAATGGAAGAACATCAAGCCTCAGTTCCCCAGGGTGTTTGCAGACAAGAGAACTTTCACTTCACCCTCCACTTCCACAAGGAGGAAGGCTGAACTATTCTTTTAGTACATAATAAAAGCAGACATACTGACATGCCAAACACGTCCAAAGGCCTTAGCTGATGTAATTACTGTAGCTAGCCTTTCACCCTTGCCTAGGCTTAAAGAGTCTCAATGTGTGTAAGTTTAGTTATTAAACTGATAACTTGTAAAATGGTAGCTTATAAAAATTTATAATAGAACATGGAAGATACTTTTATATACATTCTCATTCAACAGTATCTATTACAATCATAGGTCTTAGAAGTCTTTTAAATCTATCTAAAATCACATAAAACCTCCTACAAATGTATCACCTTTACCCCTCTAATACATAGATAAGAACGTAACATCCCTATAAACTGATATACAAACAGCTGACAGGTAACTTCAAACCTGATTTCTTCAGTTCTTTGCGCTAGTGAGAAAGTCATATTTTTTTTATTTTTTTTTTCTATCTGATAGAGGATAGGGAGAGGATGACTTTGGAGTTCATAAAGCACAAGTTCATAAATTTCTATTCTCTTTCACTAAAGGTAAAACATTAACATGATATTGGGTGTCTGAAAGACTTTCTCTAAGAGTGTACAACTTGGACATACAATCAATATAAGCCTCAGGCTCACTACATATTTGGACCTGAGATGTATTTTGGCACTGGAAAATAGCCAGTCAATTTAGCAGTATGTGTTAAGGGAGTTATGCAAAATAATTTCTCATGGGAAAGAGTTCATTTGTGGAGCAAATGCAAAGTAGACAAGCAAAATACAAGCATCTTATTTTCCTCTTTCTGTGTCTGCAGGTGCTATACAGTACACTGAGGCAAAATGCTGAGGGGAGGTAAAAAATAGATACAACCATAATTGGTTATATGTCTGATGAAAAGCCCTCCCCCTACCTCTGAAAAGAAGAAGTGGTCTCAAACTCCACTTGAACTAAATCATGTGAGAATCATTATTCCATCTAAAACATAAAGCATGTATTAGCACTAAATATTTTCTATGAAATCTGGACTAAATAATTCATTTGACATGACCTCCTCCCCTGGGGATTTTTATTTCATTAATTAAATAAAAAACTTGTTAAAAAAAATACACAGTTCAGCACTTCCACTTAAAAAATACCTTGATCCTAACAAAAGCAGTCTCATGAATTTAATGACTGTTTGTTGATTACTTTCCATTAAAACGGACAAAAAATATGGCTTTGTAAGGAGCAATTTAACCTTTGAATTAAAATACATCTTCTTGACACCCCTTCCTCCCCCCAACCTGATCTTGCTCTCTCTATTCCCTCCCCTTTTAGATATTTATTATTGACCTCCTTTTTGCTCTGCTGTGCAAGCTCTTACGAAGGAATAGGCTGATGAAAAACAAAGCCTGTTTTCTTGCCAGGAGTGTATGGGGACTGGTGATAAACTGTCCCATTGCCTCAGCTCTCCATCTCACAGGTACGGACAGTTATCATAAGGGAAGACTGTCACAACAGTTTCTAAACTGAAGACAGGACATTAGCATCGCATTTTGTGCCTCTGTTTCTCCTGCAGACCAGTTGCCCTTATGGCAACCATTTCTGAGAGACAAGTAGCTCAGTACTGCTCCCTGCTGCTTTTTCCAGCTTTTGCAGCAGCGGCTTTAAACTGTCTTAGAAAAGAAATCCATGAGTGCAGGGAAAAACAAAACAAAACAAAACAGAAGAGGATGATCACTTCCAGTGCTTCATTCTACAGTTAAATAAATTCCAGACCTCTTCCCATTCACTCCGTCTCCCACCCTTACATGAGGCTTGCTTTCTGAACTGTCTCCTCTTTGAATTCTAGAGAGAAAGAAAACGTCTATTTCTCAAAGTTTGGTGCCTGATCTCATACAATATTCAAACTACCTTTTCAAAGAAGAATTCATGCTATAAAGAACACACCAGGCATTATTTGTCACTTCCACATATTAGTGCACTGCAGCTGAGTGCAAATAAGTCAAGCTGTTTTGTTCCTAAAGCAAATGGAAACATTGAGGGAATGCACCCAACAGCTCCCTAAAAAAGAAGGGGACATTTGCAAACAGTTGGAAAACACAACTGGCTCATTCCTACTTAACATGATTTAGCTAAATGACCTGGGGCTCTGTCAGCCACTGTGGTCTAAGAAGATACAAGAGAAGCTGCATTCAGTCTTGCAGTAGGTCTGCAAATGCAACCGGACAACTGCCAGTACCCAGCAGGGATACAAGGAGAGGTAACAGGAATAACATAGAGCTCTCATTCTCATCTTATCTACTGCTCAGGGAACAGCCACAGCAGGACTGGCCAAGTTGCTCAGCTCCACTTCAGGAGTCTCAAAACAACCTATCTTGTCTGGAGCAGTGGTTAAGACAGCACATCATATATGGCCATAAAGAGCAAAAGAATGGAAGCTAGTGCTTTGCCTACTAATAGAGTTCTGTGGCTTTATCAGGCACCAGTAGAAAACTTTGATAAAATACCCTGGCTATCACTGAAGCAGACAGTTCTGCTGTTAAAAGATTTACAGCTATTAACAGCACACAAGAGTACAATATGTTGGAAACAGTTATTGAGTGAACATGTGAGAAAGGGTTTCGAAAATGAGACATATGCATATTGAGCCTAATATGCTTTAATAGCAAGTGTCAGAAAATGTCAAGAAGGTTGCTGAATGCTGCAGATCATCCTCTTCCTGTAGATGTAACCACTCTGAAGCATTCATATCAATGATTTCAGAATTGCCTCAGTTGGAATGGAAAGGCAGACCTGATCATGCAGCGATTTGAACACCCTCTCCCTGATGTGCTTCCAAAGCAGCCTGACCTTGTTAGCCAGGGAGAAATCAGAGAAATTGCTGGCAGTAACAGGGGGCTAAAAAGTTGGGTAGGGAGGATCGTCTTTAAGCAACCAGACTTAAGAGCTCTAGTTTCAGATGAAGCTCTTTGACCTGTGTGAAGTCTGTGCTCATGAAATGGAGATACTGTATTTTTTTCTTTCTTCTACTTAGAACACACAACCTCATTAAAGCAAGAATCACATAAGAACACACAAGTGTTCACAATTACAACAGGAATCACACAATTGTGCAACACTTGCCACTACATATGGCTGTCTTTGCTGAGACTTCCAGACCCGAGTAAAATGCAAAGACCAAGCAACAGTAAACTGAGAAATGTTCCTTCCCCAACTGACTGCATTCTGTTAAGGAAAAGAAAAGCCAAACCCAGTACATTTGAGGCTGAGTGCCTCTGATGTCAAGGATTTAAAACTCAATAAATACTTCATAAAAATACTGGATTTATATCTTCATCATGCAAGGGTAATGCAACAATTATAGACGAGGACAGATGGATTTTTCAGGTAGTTTTGTGTTTTGCTCTGATACAGGTTTCAGCTCAAGTACCTGAGACCTTCCAGTTTGTTCTGGGGGAGCAGGATTAGTCTCACATACTGATTTTGAATTCCTAACTTTCCGGTTGTTACTCCAAGTGCCTGTTAGACATGCTTTCTGGAGGTTAATGTGTACAGCCTAGTCCATTCAATTCCTCTTGCTATGCAACTTTCATTGCTTCAGAGCTTAGGGGATGAAGAGGATCTTGTTATTGTTTTAATTTTGCCCCCAGTATCAATGTATATTTCCACACTTATATCAAGAACAAAATAACATCAAGAAAAGTAAGACATGCTGTAAAGAGACAGCTGTTTGGCCTTAATTTGCACATGGAAATTTTATGACCACTCTAATTGGAAACCTAAATAATATGAGAAAACCATGAAACATGGCTGCTATTATGCAGCAATAGCTAACCTTCCCAGCAGCAGAGGCACTGTTCAGTATCTTATTGCTGGTGTTCAGATGCTGGTGTCCTGCCATCCACGCCTGAGGAAGAAAAATGACTTTTCGCCTTAGAATTCACAGCACTTAAATCCAGAGGAAGTTTAGCACAACTCTACCAAGGACAGGTGCTTAAATAAGTAAGGAATCTTTTCAGAGCTTGTATGGGAGGAAAATGTGGTAGAAAACTTTAAGCCATTGATTTTATTTGCAGCATAACTATACGGACCTCTGGACAAAGCAGTTTTGTGGAATCCAAGACTGGTAAAGCTGGCTGAAGGAAAGATCAGTCTGAAATAGCTTGGAGATCACCAGCTACCCCGTGGGAACTTTCATCCAGATGAAGCAGACATGCAGTGGCAGGGCTAACAATGAAAATTATTAGAGAGAGTGATTCATTTCCTCTTTTTCCTTTTTAGTACCATCTGGCAGTGTGAATACAAGACTAGAAGCAAAAAATGCAGTTGTGTTCAGCCTGACAAAAGCTGACTAACAAGAACTGTTTTCAGTGAGAGAGCTGTAAGCAGGTATTTTAAACTGACTTTATAACTGCAAGGAATTCACAGATTTCTTCCTGTCAAGCAGCTCATATGGTGCCCAGGTGAGTGAGTTTAAACAGCAACCCACTGAATGACTAGGGACTTGCAAAAAAGTCCATTTATATATTCTGTGGGGTTTGTATAAACAGCATTTATTTATCTACAATGCACTACAAATAGTACAGTTTTTCAGCATCAAAGACTCTATGCTACAGAAGAATGAAAAGTTAAAAAGGAAACAAAGTGTCCCATAGACAACTTTTGAAATCACATTCAAATGTGTGCTGAAACTGGTCTTCTCTTCTGTCTGTAATTCTGGCCCCACACAAGCCATCACACTTTCCTAAAGCTGCATATGCATCCATACATGGGAATCGTGATGCCCCTTCTGTAAAAAGAAAGCTGGAAAGCGAGGCAATGAGAACAAGGACCTCTCCTCATGGAAATATCTGCTTTGGCCTAAATTTCCCATGTCAGGTGAAACAGGCTCTATGCATTCTCTTATAGATCTAACAGAAATCAGATTTAAAGCACTCTAAAGGTGCTTTTAGAGAAAGGTGCTTAATGCTTTACAACCATTACTCACTTAGGCTGTTTTCCAAAGGCATATGCATAGAAGAACATGTTAGTTTCAAGAAAGTGATCCCTTTCCCAGTAAAAAAAAAAAAAGAAGGAGAAGAAAAGAAAAGGGGTTATTGCACGAGCTGAACCACTCCACACCCAGCTGCCAGGGCTTGCTGTACTCGGTCTCTGGGAGTTCACAGGGAGGCAGTGACTTTCCCATTTAACAGCTACAAGCTTTCATTCATTAGTTCTTTTATTCAATCCCATTTGAGGGCTTTTACAAAGAAAGGACCAGTCCTAGGGCCTTTTGTTACTAGGAAGAAAGTATTAGCAGAGAATATGCTTTTCACTTCATTCAGTTTTCACAAGGCTATGATTTGGACTAGCTGCCTGCTCTCCATCACTAACCTGCTACATCTTAAGACATAAAACCTTTAAACTACTGCCTTCTTGAGAAAGTCTCCATTTCCTACAGTACATGCCTTAAAATAATATCCAGTGACACACATTACCGGCCCAGGGAGGAAGAATTTGCTTTGCCCTTGCCTAGCTGCCAGTATAGAGGAAGCTGCTTGCAGCAGCCCTGAAGCATTAAACCAGTAGGAGGAACCTCAGAAAACACACAAAAAGTTCTTC
Organism: Pyrocephalus nanus; assembly: GCA_038380795.1. NCBI lineage: Eukaryota > Metazoa > Chordata > Aves > Passeriformes > Tyrannidae > Pyrocephalus > Pyrocephalus nanus. The sequence continues at coordinate 19,352,425 of CM076259.1, forward strand.
ACAGCTCTGTGTAGGTGTTAGATACACAAAGGAATTCATTATTACTAGTGGAATACATGTTATCTTTCAATTATTTCAACTGTCAGGCTCTTTAGGGTGGTTTTAATAAAAGTTTCAAAGCATCCCAAACAAATCACCAGATTTAAATTTCCACCACATTGGAACTTCAAGGGTCTTTAAAGCAGTTCTGAACTTTGCAAACAACTACAGCTCAGTTCCAATACAAAATACTCAGGATGTTAAATGACACAAATGTACTTACCTATTGCATCATTTACAAAGCAAAGCACTTAAAACCCAAGCAGCGAATATTAAAGGCCATAATAAATTTTACATTGCCTACATAACAAACATACATTATTCATATATTATTCACATTTACATAAAAGGAATACATTTTTCATCATTACAGGATAACCTTTACTCTGACCTGTGGATTTTCTCAATGTATTTGTTGTACTAGTTTTAGTTTCTAAATATTTTATATTAAGTGTTACATGGGAAATTCGTTAACTTTCTGAACTGACAATTTTAATTAGTTTTTCCAGAGAATAGCATTGAACATACAGTTTCATAAAGTGTATAACAGTGTTGATTTATGGAAAAATTATGCATCTTGATTTGCATTTGGGAATGATTAAAGTATTATTAATGTGTAGATACATCTTTTAAGTTTGTATTGGGATTACAGTTGAAGGTTTGTTATGAAAACAAGCTTTCAGTCCTTCAAAACCCCTGACTCTGCATTTGAGCTTGAAGTCAGATGCAGAGGGATCCTTAATATTCCTTCCAATCTGCAATTAGATCAGATAAGTGTATAGTCAAACACAAAGGCTCCTTTGTTCCAGCCAGTCATGCATGTGCTTACAGTTGCTACTTTGAGCAGACCCACAGGACTCAATATGTGGATCAAGTTTAAGACTGTGTGAGCAGATTAAATTTGTTTCTTAGTAAGCATAGGGCAGTGTGATCAAAAGGGATCTCCTTGGTCATCTTTCTTCTGGTTACAGCAGTGTAAAACATTTACATATTGATTACATCATGAAGATGCTATAAAGTTGATGATGATGTTAAGTATTCACCTATTTAATTCTCATTGCTTCTGCTGCCTAAGTATTTCAACACACTAATGTAATTTGGCTATTTCACTGCTTCTAGAACAGATTAGATGACATGCAAAACTTGCCCACAAATCAATGTTCATCTTTTAATTACTTGAAATGATTTATTGTGCTAATGAGATAAAAAGAAACCACTAAGTTAAATATGTTTCAAAATGTTTAGAGGATTATGGTCACAGTTCCCATTCTAATTCTTGGAAACAAATGCAGACCCATACAAGCGGACTATTACTGCCTGAAGCCAAACCCCAAGATTTAAATTCATCTGGAGTTTGGTTAATCACACTCTAGATCCAGACTCTGTTGAGCAAGCACATGATCCCCTAACATTTACCAGCCTTTTTTTCAACACAGCAGCAACAGTAGTAGTAGTACTTTAAATAATGTGTGGCTTGTGGCAGTTGATTTTTTTGCTGGCATTCTATTATGTAAGTGTCTTGAAGTCTGTCCATACTAAAGCCATAGACCCGTTCATGATTCTCATTTGTCTTTGCTTGCTGATGAGAATTTTGAATATAAGAAAGGAAGCTGAAGGGGAAATTAGGGGAAAAAATCAATTAAAGGACATCAAGAATGCTTTGAATGAAAGGTGTAAAAAGATGCAAGCCAATACAAGAGAAACCTATCAATTTTCTTGTTGTGACTATATTAGAAAACTGTGTCTTCTGCTTGCCCAAAGCATGAAATCAGTCATTCTTTCCTTTATCATTATAGATTACGGTGACATGACTTAAGTACGGTATGAGGTGAGATCTAATTATCAACTGATGAGTCATGCTATACAATTTTAGTTGTAATCAGTCATGTTCTAAACAGAATCCAAGTTACATGCTGGTAATTATCCACTGTGGATGGAAAGATGTGATGATTTATTTTTCAAACTGGCAGTGCCATCTGATACATTTACAAAAAGGCTACAAAAAGAATTACCTGTCTAACAAAATATTTACACAGACTGAAAAATACCCACATTTTTATGGGTATCTCAGCCCTAGATTTCAGTCCTGAATGGTAATGGTCAGCTCACAGTCCACCACTTCCTACGTGAATCCACATTGTCTTTTCCCAGCATGTCCCTTCATATTTTATACTGAACTTAATGTGCAATTTTATTGCCCAGTCTTCAGCCTTGCAAAATCCTTCAGCTGTTCTTTAGTTTACCCTTGTCCTGAGAAAACCTGCTATCATCACCACTACTCATCCCCTTTCCTATGTCTTCTATGAATATGTTGACCACCACAAGTCTAAACAGACAGCCACACAAAACTCTACTGACCAGTTTGTGTTGGATTCCATTCCCATTTTTAATTGATTATTTATCCATGATAATTTATCTTATCCATTGCAAACCTTTTCTTCTCTAAAAGCCTTTGTCAAAAGCCCCTTAACATTGAAGTAAGATTTATTAATAAACTCATTCTTAGGCATGTTTGCTAGCCCCTTCAAAAGAGGACAAAAGGCTTATAAAACAGAACTTCAAAGCAGTCATGAGGACTCTTCACAAGTAGGACATGCTTTTCCATGTTTATATGCATAATTTATAGTTTTCACTAATTAGCTGGTGAAAATGATCAAGCTTAGAAGCCCCCTACATCGATAGAAAAAATAGTTGTAATATTTGTGAATCTTTTGGTACCAAAGCCTTCCTAGTACTGGTACTAACTCCAGTATTTCATCTCCAGTTACCATACACTGTTAATTCCAGCTGATTCTAGTTTTCTGTTTGTTAGTGATCACTTTGTCTATTTTCCCTTAACCTTTCCTAAGGTTGCTTCAAACTTAGTTCAATCCTCTGTGATTGTCCCCCCAAGCTCCAATACAGGTTTCTGACACTTGATTCAAACTTGAGCTGTATGAAGCTGTCAAAGCAAAAATGTTCCAAAGAAAATAGGCCACTACTGAAAATATGAAGTTTAAATACTGTAGGCAGAGCATGCAGCCCGATATAGCCACCTCATCTGTCTGCTGTACTCAAGACTTGTGCTACCTCAGATAAATACTTGTTGACATTTACCACACAAGCCTCTATTTACCAGCAGATAGTCGTAGAACAGCCCCAAGCACCTCCACCTTGGGTCTTCCATATCGTGTGATGTTTGTTTAAAGACCTTTCTTGTGAGTTTAGGGTCTCCAGATTTTGACCTTGGTAATGTTTGAAGGGTCATGTGTTGGGAGCCCTTATGGACCAAAGCAGCTGGAATTCCCAAGGAAACTCAGCCACAAGTAACAAGCAATTCACCTGCAAGGCAGCCTCTAGGAACAGACTGGAGACAAGGGGCTATGTCAACCCAAGCATAGCTCTGAACAGAAACATAAACCTATGCTTCAGACACTTCTATTAGGCTTAATCCTGCCAGTGGGGTTGTTGTTCTTCTTATGAGACTGTAAAGAGAGTCTTTTTGGCTCAGCACCCAACTTGTAGATGATTATTATTTGGAGAGATAGATTCTATCTTTTGTGATTCAGATTCTCCTTCATAAAACGTGGGGATCAGAGTCCTGCCCTGTACCTCAGGGGAAAAAACACAATAAATATTTCAAAACGCTCTGATATAGCTCTTGGAATGAAACTCTCAAAATTAATGCCTTCCAGGGAACTGAGAGAGAATTCAGAGCAATTAGTTTTGTTAATTGCTGTATTTTGGATTTTGTGCATATTTCAAGAAGTTTCTAGTTCAGCTCAGCTGAACTCTATTTTAAAGTTATCTAAGACAGCTTAGACAAAGACCTTGACCTCAAAACTGGGCTGAATATGCTACAAAAATAATACTGTTTGGGTACTTTGGCATTTTACACAAATTTTACACCATTTTACTCTAGATGTTCACAAAAAGAATGTGTATGACAAAATTAAATGTAACAATAGTGGTTTTTTTAATATTGGAGAAGTTTAAGTTTTAGTTGGAGGCTCGGGGTGATTTTTATTTTATCATATCAATTTGAGCTTCTAAAATAAATATAAATTTAATATAGAGTTTATAAAATAGGTATTATTATTTACTTAATGGCCCATAACAACTTCCATAGAGAATTTATATTTCACAGATCATTGACTTGATAGACTGTGACAGCTCTTCTGAAGATGTTCTGGTCTAGTGGGTCATTACAGATAGCATGCACAGAGAGTAAATCCATGTCCTAAATATCCTACTAACATTTTGCTCGAAACAGTTAAGTGAATGGGATCAAAGTCTGTTCAAAATATTTTTTTTATTTTTAAAATGCAAACCAGCATGAGGCACATTACAGACTATTAGCTAGCAAATGCTTGAAAAAGTAATGTTGCAAATTATACAAATGTTTTTATATATGCACTGTTGAAACAAGCAGACATATCACAAAAGATAGAGGAGGAAAAAGGACTGTCTCAAAGAATTTACGCTTTAACTCTTATGCCCCAAAGATTTCCCTTGTTGGAACTTAAATTTCTCCAAGATATCTAGTGCCAGCCATGAAGAGAACATATATCCTTCCTCCTGTGAATTGCCTTTTCACAGAAATTGTTTGCCCAGGCACCTTACTTCTAGAATGATTTCAGACTAGTCTTAGGCAGTAGGGTAATCCATCAGGAAATAAGAAGGAAAACAATGAGCAGAAAGGCTGTAGTAATCTGTAATCATGAACCATCACTTCTAGACAATGTGTACAATTTTATGATCCTGTTAGTCTCTTGTTAAAATAAAGATGAGAATTACTGATGCCCTCTTAGGATCCAGAAATTGGCTGAAACAAGCCTTTTTATTTTTTTCCTTTCAACCTCACATTAAAATAACTAATTCCTCCAGCTGCTATCCCATCTTTTCAAAAGTGGACAATCTAAGCTAGAAGCTTTTTACTAAAATTAAACATACTGGAAACAATGAGATCTTGAATGCATCTTGATGCAGAGAATGGCATCACTCAGCCTCTGGTTTAAATGCCAAAAACTCAGTTGATATTCACAGATCAGATGTACAGCAATAGAAAACATGTAAACAAAACATCAGATAGAAAGACAGGGGAGGAGGGAATATATTAATGGAATAGTCAGTAAACAGTATTATGTGAAAAAGAGGGTAACATTTTGACTTCAGTATGCTTAGATTCAGGAGAGTGGAGATCTCACATTTGCCCTAGGGCTGCTACTGATTACTTCAGAACAGCTCTCCAGTGGACACACATGAAGAGCAAATCACTCTAGAGGCAGCTTATCAAGCTCTTCTCACCAAAGCTTAAAAAGAGGGTGATTTTAAACCAGCTACTGCTTGGGAGTAGAGGAAGGCTAGAGGAATAGAAATTGTAGAGGGACAGATAATGAACAACACAGAAATACAAAGGTCAGTTCTTTAGCAGTAGAGGAAGGCATCTCTTCTGTCTGAAAACAACTGCTGTCTCTCCCAATGAAGCCCTATCATGGTACCAAAAAAAACCCAAAAAACAACAAAACAAGAAGGTTCAGTATTTTATGTTTATGTTGGCAGTTTACCAGCTAACTTTAAATTAGTACATATGAAATTAACCAGGAAACAGCTGATGGAACATGCTGATGTACTCATGATTTGCATACTACCTTTGGTAGTAACATCCATCTGACAAGTATCAATACTTTTGCACAAAGTATGGTGCTATGACCAGCAACCTTCCTTCTCTGTCTGCATTTTAAAAAGCAGAGCTGAACAGCAGTCATCTCCATGCAGACAGTACATGCTGGCAATATAGCAGCTTGCACATAGACCTGAGCAGACAGAGGTTCTTCCTAGAGCCCTACATGAGGCAGTGATCTCTTGAGGAATATAAAACTGCCTTTCTTTTTCTGCACAATTTCTCACAGGTTAGCTCTCAGAGAGCTGCACAATGTGTGGGCTGACAGCTACCTTTCCCCTTGGCCTTCTGGGTGGCACAAGGTCCATCTTCAACTGCTGGCTTTCTGCAGAGTTCATGCTCTGGTATAAGACATTTTACACTGAGGCACCACAGCGCTCAGTTTTTGAAAGAGTCAAATGGTCTACAAATTTCAAACTCTCCATTGGAATTTAATGCTGAGAAGTTGGCTAAGTTCCTCTCCTTGTGTAGGATACTTCTATTTTGTACCTAACGAAGCAAACATCATGCTTTTACTAACCAGTAATATGGCTCATTAAGCTTTATCACATGGATGGAACGTAATAGTAACCAGTCCTTAGTCTTACTGTATTTTTGGTATTGTTGATCATATGCTTTGTTTGGGACAACATATTTATAGACAGGACCTAGGTAGGGAGGTAGAAAGACCAGACAAAACAAGTTCTTGGAGCTATTACCAGCTATAAAATACCTTTCTCCTTTTGAAAATAACAAAATGAGAATGCACAAAGCTTTCATACTAAAGTGGAGAGGGACAGATTAGAAAGTACTTCCTCTGCAACCTTTTAGACAGGATAATATATAACAGCCTGAGGTCTTAAAATGGCTGATTGGCTCATTTTCTCCACGCTTCCTCAAAATCTCCCTTACATTGTCTTTCACACTCCTGGCAGGGATCGGTGACTACTGCTTATTTTCCTGGGCCACTGAGCTGAATCTTACGTTGCCTGGTAGAAAGGACAGACAGTGTTCACTTGGGGCAGCACATGGGATTTCGGAAAAGAAACTGAGTAATCCCATCACAGCCACTTGGGACATTATGCCAGTGGGGAGGTGACTTATTTACACAAATTGCTTTATGCAACAGGTTTTGTTCCTTGCTTCTGTCTAAGAGTGCTTCATGGCTGGATTTCATGTTTCTCAAACGTGTTTATTATTCAAGGTTTATTGTGTATAAAAGGAGTTGCACAGTTTGTGGGATGAATACTGACTGTTGACTGCCATGATTATCTTCAAAGAGTGCTCTTCAGTAAAACTGATTGCTCATATGTGCCATGGATTGGACACTTGAAATCTAATAAATGTTGAAAGGCAAAGGATTTCCAGTGACCCTGCAGAGGTGAGTGGGCAAGAGGCAGATCTAAAGAATTCTAGAAAATAATCCTAATAATGCTATCCTTTACTAAATTCAGGGCTCCCTCCTGAAGGATCAATGCAAAGATCCAATCATTAAAGCCGAAAATTATTGTTTTGGGTTTTTTTCTGTTTACAACTAGAAATATGAAGCTTAATTTTATTATCATATCCACAAAGCAAATGTCCACATGTGCATTGTTGCATGAAGGGTAAACCAACCAGGTCCTGTCTCATATTCCTGTCTCTGTGGTTAAACTGCAGCTGGGATTTTCCCACAATCTCAGCTGCATAGCACATTTCCACACATTTTCTTGATTAATTTTATGGAGCCAGGTTTTGAAGGGGATGGTTTTGGAGCAACTAAGTTCTGGACATATTATCAGTTTGTATCCCGCATATGTCAGCCCTTCACTCGCCTGTCAGTGTGATCACTGACAACCCCCTCCTCTCCCTGCTGCCATCCGGCCACGTCCCTGGTATAACAGTGTCACTAGCAGGCCAGAGCCGAGGGGGACAGCAGGATGACTGACATTACCTTTGTTTTCTGTAGCTCTTTCTGATGATATCAATGGATTAACTGTTTTCCTCAGGCACCACACAAATGCTGGACCAGTTACTGTTTAGTGCTTTTGAAAACAGATTCCCTTTCTTCAACTATAGGAAAAGCAAAAGTATAGCTTTGCTTCCCTACAACAAATAAGAAGCCTAGAAACTACTGAAGCATATTCTCTTTAATTTTATTTAATAAAGCTTGTCCCTGTCAATATGCTTCAAACTCATGTTTGAAGCTTCCCTCCTTGGCTCACTGCCTGAATATATGCAACACTTAAAATGTTCATCAGAATAAGAAGGAAATATATTTGATAGCTAAACAATACAATTTTTTTGTCTTGCTCTGGTCTTATATTTTGCAGAAGGAAGATTTCAGAAGATCATCACGTAGCAAAATATAATAATTACATATTATTTTTGTGAATTTCTGACTTTTTTTTGATTTGCCCAAAGCATTTCATCTTTATGCAAACTTTACATGTAACAGACCGTAAAAAAAAAAAAACAAAAAAAAAAAAACAAAAAAAAAAAAAAAACAAAAAAAACAAAACAAAAAAAAAACCCACAAAGAAAAAAGGACAGAAGACAGGATTTAAAAAAGAAAAAAAAAAAAAACACAAGACTACTTGGTGCAGATTATAATTATCAAAAGCTTTCCCTTTTGAAAACTGCTTACAGAGAGTGTAGATGCACATGGACTACTTTAATAGCTGTTGTGTTGCCAGAATAGCAGGAGGAAAGCCCTGTGGCAGAGATGGAATGCCACACAAAAAGGTGCTGGAGAACCACTGGCATGAAAGAGAGCATTTCATATGAAAACAAATGGTCGTGTTCCGCATGGTTTGAAGGATCGTCTTCTGGCTCAGGCACTGGGCTGGGACTCAGAAGATCTTGGTTCTGTTTCCAGTTTTGTATTAGTCCTTCTCTGACCTTGAGCCAGGAAGTGTGTCAGTTAAATTCAGCCTTTCTATCAGAGAGCGATAATGCTGTGTGCAACGCTATTTCATCTCTTCTGACTGCAAGCTTTCTGAGGCAGGAACTGTTTGCTACTCTGTGGTTGTACAATGTCTTCAGTGCACTTGGGCTTCTCAGCTGGGGCCTTTAAGCTCTAGTAATGAGGATAAAGCTGATTTAAGAGATAGGGGTTTTTTTATTGCAATTGTCAGTTGTGTTTGACTAGTTCAGATCAATCCTCAGGCTTTTGCTAATCTGTTAATTTAATGCAGTACGCTCAGGAACCTGGGAAATACATACCTGAAATAACTTGCCTGAAAGGATTCTGTAGCCAGGAGGGTGTTGTTTCATGAGAAAAGAGACCTCGTAATTGAACAACAGGAAATAGCCTCAAGCTGTGCCAGGGGAGGTTTAAACTGTATACTAGGAAAAATTTCTTCACCAAAGGGGTTGTGAAGCACTGGAACCGGCTGCCCAGGAAAGTGGTTGAGTCACTATCACTAGAGGTCTTCAAAAAATTTGTAGATGTGGCACTTTGGGACATGGTTTGCTGGTGGACTTGGCATTGTTAGGTTAACCGTTGGACCTGATTTTAAGGGTCTATTCCAACTAAAAGGATTTTATGATTAAATTATTTAATAGCCAGTTTGAAATCTGGTTTTACTTTCTGTCAATACAGTAAACCTCCAGAAGTATCTGAAGCCCCTCCTGGGATGGCTGCTCAGGAAAACAGCAAGTTTGCCACAACGCTGTGGATGCTAAAAAGAGTAAAATGAACACTCTTTTGCTTGTTGGACCTAAAACTCTGTGACAGGCAGTATCCATTTCAATTGATTACAGCTCACTTTCACTTCTTGTAAGCTGCTGTGAAAAAGACTGTCTTCCCTCACAGGGAAGGCTGTATGACTGGGAGGAAGACTCCAGCTAAGAGGAACATTCCCTCAGCACGCAATTATGTGTAACCTTCTGCAACACGGGGAGAAGTTCCTACAAGAGAGAGCAGACGGTGCCTGCTTGGGTTGCGGGGACCTTTTTTGCAGTGGGATAGGTGAGAGCAAGCCAAGAATAAGAGAGCCTGAAGGGAATCTGAGGCAGACACAGAGGAGTCTGCTGAAATAACAAGGGAACAAGTGATTGGGCTGCCAGAAGGAAGATTACCCTTAGGATACAGAGGGGATTGTACAGATTTTTGCAACTTAAAAGCTGAATATTGCTACCCCGGGAATTGTCTGAAAGAAAGATTCACTCCATCAGTACCAAAAAAAATGTAGGGGACACTTTTGTTTACAAACCTCTTACTTAAATTTAAGTTTACTCTGAGCTTTTCCTGTACCAAAAAGAGTTCAGAGTTGTTATGTGGGATGTTTACAATGCACAATCCTGCTAAAGCCCGTATTTTGATAGTCAAAGGCCTTTACACTGTGTGAATGCTTGCTTTAAGGAAATGATCCAAAGGACACCAATACAGAAGAAATCCCCCCTCTCCATATTCAGGAACCCACGAAGAGCTGTCATGACAAAACTGTGATTAAGGGAAATAGTTTGGAAGAAGACATGCCACAGGAAATAGAACTGAATTATTAACCTTTGGTTACCCACAGACTCTGCAGTGTACAGGACACAGCTGTAGGGAACACTGATAAGGGGACATCCAGCTTGACCTGTGACAAAGACTACTCAAGACATTTTGATGTTGTTTGGGTTGTTTTCAAAAAGTTTGTAGAGTTAGATCACCATTTGGAAAAAAAACAGTAAAATCACCAAAAAACACAGCTATATCACACAGAATGTTAAGTCATCTCTTCATAAATTCAGGTAAAATTATCGCTATTGAAACCACAAATATCTTTCACCTTCCTCTATTATTGGAAACAATTTAAGCTTTATTCTTTTAGCTTTTTAGTCAGTTACTTATCTGGGCTTTGAACATATAGCTTGCATCTCCCAGGAGTGTGCCCACAACCATTACTCTAAGATGGTTTTTTCTTGTTTCCTGCTGTTACTTTTCCAATTTTTGTAAAATATAGAAAAGGTCCTTGAGAGGGAAAGAAATAACCAGGTGGTGAGAACAACAGCTTCAAGGAGTCTAAAGGATGTGACATGTATCTGTAAGGGTACTCAGCTCTAGAAGCCTTAAGAAACCAAGAGCACTCACCCAAAAGTTGAGAATTTTGTATTTTGATTCCTTGTAGACTCAACTTTGTGCAGTGACTAAACCAAAAAAACTACATCAACACTGCCTTTTTCAAAGGGCTCCAAATTTTGCATTCCTCACATTAAAAAAAAAAAAAATCTAGGTATTGCTACTTGAAGCAACAGCATCATGAACATTAAAATCTATTAAAGAGAAAGACTTAGGAAGAGCAGCTGAGGTCAACTGGCTTAATCAGCCTGGAGAAGAGAGGACTGAGGGAGGCCTTACTGCAGTCTACATCTTCCCCAAGGAGGGCAGCAGCTGATCTCTCCTCTCTGGTGACCAGCAATAGAGTGAGAGGAAATGAGATAAAGGTGTATCAGGGGATGTACCTTCACTGAGAGGATGGTTGATCACTACAACAAGATCCCCAGGGAAGAAGTCATGGCCTCTTCCAGTTCTATCAGAGTTCAAGGAGACTCTGCTCTTAACTATATAGTTTAGTTTTAGGTAGCCCTGAGAGAGCCGGGGAGCTGGACTCAATGATCCTAATGGGTCCCTTCCAGCTCAAGATACTCTGTGATTCTATGATCTATAGTTTCTTTAAAATCATATATTCAAGAGTTCACTACTTCATGCTACACAATTAATTCTATTAATTACATTCAACTTATTAACAGGAAGAGTTAAATTATTTCCAGATTCATGCAGTAACTAGGTCATTTGTCTTAGCAAAAGAACTACTGGATAAGATAGAAGGATCAATATTTCAATTCTTCACAATATTGATATCAAAACAAAATTAAACATTTTGGTAAAAATTATTCTGGTTTTAGAAGTTTCTATAGAGCAGAAAGGCTCTGTAGCCATGGGAGGATAGAGATATGCCTGAGTACGACCTGGAATTAAAGAACTGTAGGATTTTTTCACCTGGAACAGAATATAAAAACAGATGATTAACTCCCAATAACACATCACAAACTGTGATCTAAGTCAGCTTAAAGGGTTCTGATTTTTTTTAAACTCTATGGGTGTTATAAATAGATGGGGAAGGAGAAAGAAATGCAAGAAATGAGGAAGGCCAAATGATTATTGCAAACATGGCTTTGTGCAACACAGACTCAGAAGGAAAAGGGACAAGATTTCCTAAGAGATCCTGTGGAACATTTAATTGAGTTATTTTTATTTAATTTATTTTCTTTAAAAATCCTGTTGAAATTTTAGAAATAAATTTTACAGAAACTCTAACTTGAAAATATTATCTGCCCTTTGCAGTTTACTTCTCAGGACACAATAATTCTCTTTCCATGAAAAAGATGCTAGGCAAAAACAATTATATAAAATAGCTAGTTTTTAGTCAAAGTCCTAAAAGGACAATGAAGACAGACATGAACAGCAGTTTCTGCTGCAATCAAAATTACTGATAAGAAAAGTGGCTTGAGCCAATCAGGCCCTGAAAATGTTCCCTTTCTCATCAACTCTAGTGACCAAAATATCTTTTGGAGAAGTTAGAAACAAGTAGTCAGTTGCCAACACGGAAACACAGATCTGACAAATGGATTTGATGAAATTACAGTGTGATGCATGAATTAAACTTATGCTTCATCTTTTGAGTTATATTTCTGTAGACTGAAGGGTCAATATCATACAGACTACCAGGAGGACCAGATGCTTCCTTATGTTAGTCTACACAATAAAATTTACGGAATATATTTGAACTGTATGCGGTTTCTCTCTGTCTTAGGACAACATTCTTCAGTAATCAAGAAGCATTAAAGAACTTCTAGTATTATAAAAAGCTGTCAACTGAAGGCAACTTAGAAGAAACCGCTGTATCAAAAATAGACTTTTAAAGGCAATTTCAAGCATGGTTACAAGTCTCAAGAGACTTTCATAAAAGAACCACCTTATCCCAAAGTGCTGTGACTACAACTGTCTGCTGCTCTGAAATACAGCCTAGTGGAACTTGAATCTTTATAATGAAAGTCATCAAAGCACAGCATAGCTCATATTTACTTCTTGGGGATCTACACTACTTTTGCAAGGACATGCACTGGATGAGAAACAGTGATATTCCAACTGATGAAATGCTCATGCTTTCACTTTATATACGAGGAACATATACTAGCGTTTAGAAAAGCCTCTGTACAGATCTGTAGAAAAGACATATGAATATTTTAGTATTTTAGCTTTTTTTTTCTTTTACTTGTTGTATAAAAAATCAATACTCACATGTTAGATTTTGCTTTACAATATTTCTATTACATTCAAGAAGACTGGTATCAATTTGTTTTTTCGAGTACCAGATATCTAGAATGTATTTTGTTTAGACAGATACACATATCAACTAACTGTTATATTAAAGAAATAAGCCATCTGTTAGTGGATGACAATGCAACAGAACAATAATCACACAATAATAAAAATACTGCAAAAAATGACAGATCTGAATCAGTAATGCAAACACAAGATACACACAAAACTGTCACAGAACAAAATAGAGCAACAAGTAATCCCACTCCTTGTTTGAGCAGAATAACAGCAAATCTCTGATTTCCAATGTAGGTCCATCCCTCATCATCAGCTGGAGATCCCCAGACTGCCTCTGGAAAGCTACCTGAGACAAAGAGGACCATTGCTCTGCCTTACTGAAAAAGTTCCTTGTTTCCCAGGCTCCTGTACACATCCGATAACTGTCTGGTTTTGAAGGACATAATTGTCCAGTGATTACAACTAGTCAGAAAAATATTTACAACATAATTTCATCAAACTATGTATTTTCGACTCGAGATATTTAATTTTTTTTTTTCCACAAAATGCCAAATGACCTCAAAACTATCTGCTACTTTCCACAGAAAGTAAAAAGAGAATAACCTGACACCCTGTAAATGCAGTCTTAGGAATAACAGTGATTCAAACAGAGCCAAAGGAAGATTTCTAAGTAAGCAGAATATCTCCTTCCCTTTCAGCAGTCATACCATGACGGATAATGCTTTTCAGGAAAAAATTATAATTAACTGGCTTTACTTCTCACTAAGGCAATAAAAAAGTGATCACAGGGATACCCAAGAAAGTCCAGATGAATTCACTAAAAGGCAGAGAATCCCTCACATGTTAAAATGCGTGCATTAACATTCATGCAGGGGCTCCCATCTGAAGCTTTGAAGAAGAACCTTTCAAGACTTAAAGTGCAGGGCATATATTATTTGCTCCTAACTGAAGTTATTGGAATTAAACTCTGCATGATGACTTTATATTAAATTAAATGATATTAAAGTTAAAAAACCAACCAACCAACCAAAAAACAAATAAAAAAATTAACCAAATAAAAACAGAAAACCAAACAAAACCAAAACCAAACAAACAAAAACTCCCACAAACAGGCCACCCCATAAAAAAACCCAACCAAACAAAAAACCCCCAACAAAACAGAAAAAACCCATACCATCAAAAAACCCAAACAACTCAACTACAAAGAATTTCCACATGCTCTGCAGAAAGTGCTACTGCAACACAGTGCTTACTCCTGGTCATTTCTTCCCAACTACAACCAGGAATATCACTCACCAAGTATGCTAACACACTCGTTAGGTTTGGTGGTGTGCAGGGGCTGCACAGATGGGTGCATTTGGCTCTCATTTGTCCCACAGCTGATAGGCCTTCTGCTTGGCCTTGCCTTCCACTTGTGCTAGGATGCACACCAGTCTACAGAGGCCAATTGACAAATATTAAATGTGGAGCCATAGAAGCCCCTCTAAGATGCCAATAGCATCTCTCTGAAAAACCTGGCATTAAAGGAGATCATCAAAACCCCAACCTCTGTGCACCCTGTTCAGCTTGTCCCTCCCCTGAATAGCGCTAATTCACAGGAGGTACTGTGTAGTCCCAAAGTATCAGAATTCATGGAAAAATCCCTTCCACCTCTACAAGGCAAGTTACCAGGGATGGACGAGAACTAGTTTCTGTAAGGCTACTGGAAGAAAGCTCTGGCTTTCTGCCTGTGGAGTACCAAGTCAGCTGCAACTTGAGATCCCAGCACTAGGAACAGCTGTGAAGTTTTACCAGGAAGGCAAACATCCAGTGGTGCTGCCTATGAGGAGGTCAGTGCTGTTGGAAGCCAGAGATCTCCTAGAGTGTAAACTGCCTGATGCTTACATAAAACCATCTCCCCTCCTGAAATCAAGCTAAGGCTTTTATCAGCTCTCCCTGCCCCTCACATTGCTCTTTAACAAACCCAAATTCTATTGTTTGGGATTTCTGCTCCCATGGTCCAAGAAAAATAATTAAGAACTTGACATATTTTGAGTTAGCATTTGCAGAAAGCACAAGAGAGAACTTCACACTGCACAATAACCCAAAGAAAAATTAATAGAATTTACAAAGCAAAGTTAGGTAAAGACTCAAAATGTGAAGATATCCTTCCTAAGATACTGCTAAAATGATACTGTCAAGAAATGTTCAGCTGCTCAGTGCTGAAAGTTTTTATTGTTTTATTCGCTATTTACAGATGTGATAGAATGTTTAATTACTCCCTATTTTGTTTAATTAAATGCTGTTCTGAAAAAAAAAAAAAAAAGGCAGTTCTTGCAAAAATACTTTTTTTTGGTGGAAACATCTCTATTTGTTTCAAGGCCAGTAAGATTGTGCAGGTCCAAAGCAAACTTTTTAGTAAAATTCAACTAAGCACAAAAAGAGGCTCCCAAACCCAATGGAAGTGCCAAAAAAAAAAAAAAAAAAAAAAAAAAAAAAAAAAAAAAAAAAGTACCAGAGAGAACTCACTGATTAAGCCACACTCCCAACCTCAGACTGAGGAATTGTCTGCACACAACTACTGGGCACTCCTTGGCACTTTGCTCCCTCCCTCTTGATCCCTCTTGTGAAGAAATGTGGAAACCTCATTCTACAAGCCTCACAGAATTGCACTGCTCTCCACCTAACCTCCAGCTAGCTACAGTGAATTGTAGCACTCTCTGTATTTTGGACAGTGCCAACACCCAAATCTATTGAATCTGGAAATGTATTCAAATGAAGAAATTTACGTGGTTCAGTCACTAAAAATGTGGGGAGGGGGAGGGGGGGAAGAAGCAAAGAAAGCATTGGCTTGCCATTATTTAATGGCTATATAGCTGGTTAATGGTTTGGAGCTTACATACATTGATTTCACAATGCTGTCTAGTGCATCTTTTCTTTTTTGTGAAATCCTAATATATATGAAATAGACAATAAGTATTTTAGGACCTGGATCAAAGCTTTGAGTTTTCTCACTGTTTAGGAAGAAGCATAACTGTCCATATGCAGCAACAAATTTCACTGCCTTTTAAAGCTAAAGCAGACACAATAAGAGATAATTTAACTTTCACAAGCAGAATATTGTTAAAATGTTTGACTAGCATTTGCATTGAAATGCTAGACTTCTAACAGTACAAATTCCTATCTAGCATGCCAAAAAGAATTAGCATCGGCAGTGACAGAAGAAAATCTTTTAAAATACTGTCTCACTTCCAAGCCTGAAGAAGTATCTTCTGCGTGAAAAGAGGAAAGAAATACTCAGTGATGAGTTCTGAATGCTAAAAAAGGTAGCCCCTAAACTCTTTGCAGAAAATACCAGCGAGATTCAAATTAGGGCCCATTTTGATCCTCTTTTTTTTATATATATATCTATATATGTAGCCTACTAGGGACTGAAAGGAGAGCACCTTTCTTTCACAAAAGTTTTAAACAGCCATCACTAATGACAATTTGTTCCCTCCCACCTGTTCTAGTTTCTAAACATGAGCCTCTGATGAAAGGCTGGCCTCCAGCAGCAATTCTCCAAGCCATGTTGTTCCTTCACAGCCTTCAATTTATATTCAAGTCGGGAACATGACGCTTCTTTTGTTAGCTTTTGATTTTCATCTTCTGTTTTCTGCATTAATCCCCGTAACAAAAATTGTCATTGTGATAGGTGCTGAAGAAATCAGTAAGATTAATAAGTAGTTGCTATAAGATCTAAATACTCTCCCCTATCAAGATGAGTACGTTGCTGAATTTGTGCTATATGGAACAGCTGACAGTAGAAATAGTTATAATAGATCACTTTGACAACTTCAGATTTACATAATGGATTCAGCCACTTTGTAGATTGGGTTTGTGCACATTTTCTCAGCATGCAAAACATGCCTCTTACCTTTAAAACCTATGAACCTTTGTTTCGAATGGTATATGCTGCTACATAAAATATACTTTTTTGCAGTCTATAGTTCTAAATATATATTTAAGAGACGTATTAGCATGTTTATATGTTATGTACTAACAAAATGCACATTATCTACCTACACCAGAGTTAAAGTTGATGCACCTGTTTAGTGATTTTATCACACGTTTTCATTTAATTCACACAAGCTGAATTTTTTTCTATTTTTTCTTTCCTTTTTTTTTTTTTTTTAAATTTCATTAACCCTCTTTCAGATTTAGAAAACATAATTAGTGGCAAATAAAGACACTGCAGAACTGTGACTGGAAAGCTTATACCTTTCCCAGTCTGCTCACAACAGATTACAAAGGTATTTATTACAAAAAAAAAATCAAAGATTAGTTAATTCTAATTCCAGTCCAATTCCATGGCTACAAAGAGCAAAAGCAGCAGAAGAGGCTGAAAAGGGCCATGTATCAAATATAAGATAATCCTCTCCACAAACACAGACACTGTGAAGGAGGCAATGGTGTTTCCTTCTGAGGCCTTCTCATTTGGGAGGACTTGCAGAGCAGGGCTGCAGCAGCCTGGGATGTGGAGATTCTGCTCAGCGATGAGACCAACAGAGAAATTCAATACCACTGAAATTCTAGATATGTGTGATGTGTAACTTTGGGAAGAGGCTTGCACACCTTCCTAGCAGGACATACAGCTCTGAACATTCCAGTAGTAAGGAGATCTTAAAAGAATATCTCTGCTTTTACATCATCCAAACTGAAACCTAGCACAGGGACAGTCTGCCAAGTGACCACCCAAGGTGGGGTACTCGTAATCCCCAAGCCAGTGCTCTTCAAACTTGCAGGACAAGCAGTTCTGGAAAAAGCCCACCAAGCAAACTCTCCCAGGTCCAGGTCCATGGGATTTTAGTAAACACCTTCAAAACAGTTCAGTGAGCCTTTGGACCATCTCTCTTCCAAATTTCTTAGTTGATGGGTTTTTGTCAGATTTACTGCAGCTGCAGGACATGAGGAATATAGCCTGCTGTACTCTCTGGAAACATGAGCATCTGTCTCAGACAAAATGAATTTTCAGTCCATGGGAAGTTCTACAGGTGAAATTTCCTGTGAACTCTAAATCCTGTTTTTTGGCCAGGAATAACATTGTATCCTTTATTAAACATGAATATAATGGAGAAATTAAAGTAATTTCTTTATTTCTACTGCTACCTTAGGCATCTATTTCTGACAAGACAAATATTATTTTTTACTTTGAATACTGAAGGATTTTATAAGACTATTGAAGGACGTAAGCATCTGACTATATATTTTTTCCTATCAGTACTTCAAAAAGGCAGAAAATGCTAACATTTATGTTTCCCACATTAACAACAAGTTACTCAAGGCAAAAGAGTCAGACTGTCAAAAAGAAACCAACTGAAGACAGGCAGCCTAAAGTCTAATTGTTTAGACTGAGACATTTAAACTCTGTCACATCACCTTAAACATTATACTGAGTTACAAGCATAAGGTCATGTATGGGCTGTTGTTGCTTTGCACGGTTTGAGGAATGTGATTAATTTGCAAATTAACACAGGTACTTTAAGATAATTAGAGCCTCAGATAACCCTTAGTTTAAATATGTTAACACTCTTTTTTGCAAGGTAGAATATATTGCCATCACTGGACTAAAACACAAGCAATGTCTGCCAGCTATAAGTGTAAGTAATGGCTCTAATCAGTTGGTGTAATCTATTTGATTTTATAAAGTAAGTCCGTAAGTAAAATAAAATATGAAATTATCCATTTTGCTGTTCATTAATATCTTTTAAAAATAGAGTAAAACACAATAAATGTTTATACAAGCTCCCAGATGTCAAGGTAAATGTTCCAGTCCCATTAACATAAGTTGTTTGTTCGTATCCCATGGCTACCTAGATTTCTGCTGCACCCTCATGCAAATACTCACATATGGAAATATACATACATTCTTAGACAAGGATAAATGACAAGTTCACATTTTATTTTCCCCACATATTGGATGTAACACTATTTCTCAGTATCCAGGCAGCCTCTCATTTAAAGTGATCCTGATTCAGCTTGATTGTGCTTTGGTGGTATTCATGAAATAAAGGTTTCATAATTACCCTTTCAGGGTGATTCTATGGGGCTGAGAAACTAACCATGTATATTAAAAAAAAATTAAAATGCAAATGCACAACAAATTTAGTAGCACATTCTCTGACCTCTCAAAAATGCTAGGGGATGGCTGTGCTGTTGAATTCAAACCACCAGTGAGTCCAGTCTTTGTTCCTCCTGCCACTTCTTGTAATTGGGATGTGCATTTTTCACACCTAATGTTCTCAGGTAATTAGTCACGTCTCCAAACCTGTTGGCATATTTCCCCAATATGCAGGGGGGGTGTTTAGAGTGATGGTGTTTTGTCTTCCCAAGTCACCATTATACATTGTGGAGCCTGGCTTTCCTGGGGATGGCTGAACACCTGCCTATCCATAGGAAGTGGTGGATGAATTCCTTGTTTTGTTTTACTTGTGCACACGGCTTTTGCTTTACCTATTAAAGTGTCTTTATCTCATTCCAGAAGTTTTCTGACTTTTACCCTTCCAGTTCTCTCCCCAGCCCTGCTGGCAGGGGAATGAGCGAGTGAATGTGTGGTGTTTTCTTGCTGGCTGGGATTAAATCACAACACCTACAAAGTGCGATTCTTTGAATTGGTAGGAAGAGTAACTAAAGCAACTAAGAAGACACGAGCCTTCAAAAGGTAAAAAGAAGACTGGCTGCTTCTTCACAGTGTTAAAATTTCAAATCACTTCAAAGAGTAAAAACAAAACAGGAAAAGAAAAGATGGTGTGGGAAGGGTGTGAGGGGAATAAAGGCATGAGCTGCAAAGTAATCAAACCACTTAAGTGAGAAGTAAGTGAAGAGGATGTTTTAGGAGAGTGACATATCTGAATCCCATCTTCCATCTAGACCTTACACTTCTGCATCCAGATTAGTGCTCACAGCAAGCTGTCTTGGCTCCTGGGCCTTCCCTTTGTCTCTGCTATGATTATTACGACAGATATTCCTTCTAGCTGTTCCTATTCTCTGCTGTGCTGTCTCCCTCATGCACTTGCTGTTTCTCTTTCCGCCTCTCATTATTTGCTCAGGCTTTCAAGCCCTCTGTGACAGCATTCACAGAACAAAAGGTTGCCATTACATTTATCCCTATTTATCCTCCTTTGATGCTGAATTGAATTTTGTTCTGCTAGCATGAAGAAAGCTAGACTTGTCATCATCTTCATCATCTCTATTTTACTTAAATCACCCTGAACACAACTGCAATTTATTTCCTAAATTTATCAAAATCCTTTACAACTAAAAACTTTTCACCAAGCTCTTCCTCTATTATTTTTCTAGTGAATAAAATGAGGCAAATGCAGGTATGTTTGTAACCAGAATGCCTATAGACATTTTTCTCTTGTACCTTGAGAGCCCCCTGGAAGGAAGAGAGTGGTCAATTAGCCAGCTATGTATAGAAGTAAAGAAGAAAAGAAACTCATATAATAAAATTAAATTATCATCATGATTTTTTTTCTTTTCTTACTTTTCATAGAAATTACAGGAAAATTCCACAGGTAGGAGTCAGTCTCGCTTGAAGTAAAATTGCCCATAAAAAGCACTATAGTCTGAAGAGGGATCAGGTTACATACCACTTTTCCCAGTCCCTTTCCATACCAACTCTAGCTCCCGAAGCTGTTAATCATGTGCTGGTTTGGGCTGGGGCAGAGTTAATTTTCTTCACAGTGGTTAGTATGGGGCTATGTTTTGGATTTGGGCTGAATACAGTAGTGATAATAGAGATATTTTTGTCATTGCTGAGCAGTGCTTGCACAGAGCCAAGGCTTTTTCTGCTTTTTGTAATGCCACTCTGGAGAGGAGATGGGGTGCAGGGGAGGTTGGGAGGAGACACAGACAGAACAGGTGACCCCAGCTGACCACAGTGACAAACCACATTTCATCCCATATGACATCATGCTCCGTACAGAAAGTGGGTGGAAGAAAGTGGAAGAGGGGAATTCAGTGTGATGGTGTGTGTCTTCCCAAGACCCCATTACATGTGATGGAGCCCAGCTCTCCTGGAGGTGCTTGCCCATGGGAGGTAGTGAACAAATTCCTTGGTTTGTCTTGTTTGTGTGTATGGCTTTTGCTTTCCCTATTAAACTGTCCTTATCTCAACCCATGAGTTCTCCAGCTTTTACCCTTCCAATTCTCTCCCCAATCCCACTGATGGGAGAGTGAGAGAGTTGTTGGATGGTGCTTGGTTGCTGGCTGGGATTAAACCACAACAACAGCCATTGTATTTTAGGTGACTGGGTTGCAAAGTCTTTGCAGATTGGCATTAAATGAGAAACGTGTTTTAAAAATACTGTAAATGCATCAGAACTATATTGTTCCTGAATTTCCATTACACTGATTCAGCAACAAGAAACTGAAATCTTGAAGTGCAGCACTGACTTCTCATGAAATCAGAAAGCCACTATATCTCAGAATGTTCCACTCTGATCAAAGCCATCCGTATTACACCCTCTTCACAGTACACATTCATATAATTAATAAAAAAAAAAAAAAAAAAAGAGGTGGTTAATTATGACTCTAGAATAATGAAATAGTGTTTACCACATTTTATAGAAAAGTATATTGAGGCCAAGCTAAACCAGTTGCTTAAAATTGTCACTGGTAAGAATCCAAAACTCTACATGGCTTGTGACATTGACTATCAAACATATGCATATAAGAAGGTTGGTGGAACTAAGATCACAGGGAAACTATGCAAAGGGACCACTAAAACTTCTGTCACTGAAATGACAAGAGGAAAGACTTTTCTTTCAATGGTAGCCCTTATACTGGGACTGGAGTAATTTTCCAAATGAACTACCAAATCCAACTGCATCAGCAGGAGTTCAGAAGCAAACCATCAGAAATTATCATGAAAATGTCATAAAGAGAAGAGGAACTACATATGCATTGAACTGCAAGTGGCAGAAATGCCACAACAAAGTTAGGATGTGCCTTTGTTCAGCCTCTCCATGAACACAGACAGCAGAAGGTGCAGAAGATGCTCTGTTAAGCTGGTCACCATTGCTTCCATTCTGAGAAAGTTAAATATGTGATTCTGGAAAAAAAGTCTCTTTCTAAAGGAAGGGACTACCTACCAGCTACTCAAAGTTTACATTCAAAGACAGTATCAACAATTAATTCCACGCACTCTACTTCCCTTTCCTTGGCAGTGAAAAATGAGAGCCCAGCTCGTGCTCTTTGCCAGCATTAAGCAGCTTTTCAAAAACGTGCTTCAGGCTCAGATATGTCAAAAAGATGATGCCCATAGCACAGGATCAATGACTTCCTTGTGTCTCAGGGCAGAGGTTAAATCTATATGCTCTTTGACCTCTCTGCAAATTTTGACACAGGCTCTGATTGCTGATGATGTGCTAACAGATTCCACTAGCATAGTCTGTGACTCTTATAATTTCAGTTATGCTTCTCAAACAGCACCTTAAACATAGACAGCAGATTATATTTTTACCTGGCAACCACATGCACACTAAGCTTGAAGATCAGTGCAGGTGCCCTCCCTCCACCTCAGTTGCTACAGGTGATTTGAAGATACAAGACTCCAGTCCCTACACTGCTTACTGCACCCTTCTTCTTTAAAGGGAAATACATGTGAATAACAAAAGGGCAATATATCTGAACGACATTCCACTCAGAGAAAAATTTAGCCTAAGTCCTACATTTTGCTTTCCTTAAGAATAAAGGAAAAAAATTCCTCTATCGTTGCAGAGGCCAGTCACAGGCTAGCTGTGTGGACATTGGAGCAGGGATTCAAAGTACTCACAGTACATTAGGAGGCATCACTGGAAACAAATAAGGTCTCTTCAAAATCTTAGAAAATAGTGAGCTGCAGGAAACACCTCTCTGAAAATGAACTGGCAAGAAGCTGGAGGATCCTGTTTAGTCCTTCAGTATCACTAGACACATAGCATTGAAGCTTTCTCTCAGGCTTTGATCAAAGCAGAAAAACTGTAGAGTGGTTAATTGGGTTGGCCTGTACTTTATCCAATTTCCTACTTTGACATTAAACAATGTGCTTCTGTAAATCTTTAGCATATAAATTGGAAATCCAATCTCAGAGCAAACACACAACCTCATTCAACTCACAAGGAGACTGTTCACTAAATGAAACATCGTCATTTTCTCAGCTCCTACTAAATAACAGCCCCACACTATATCCTACAGAAAATCTTCAAATTTTGTTTAAATTTCATCCTTCCCTAGAGCTGGAAGCTAGCTTTGTTCCATATTCTAAAGGTCTACATATTAGGATGAATGCAATAAATGTGAAGAATTTGAAATGGCTGTGCCTGTTCTGTGAACTTGCTAAAGTCAGGGTTTTATCTCATGATATCAGTGAAGGAATGCAATGACAACAAATAATCTTCTCTTCACATTTAACTGCTGTTTTGGCACCAATCTGGCAGTATTTGTGGGGTTTATTCTTTAAATCCATTAACTTCTATGGGCATATCAATGTTTTGTTGGATCATGGCCTCAAAGTATTAGGCAACAGCCACAAAGTATATGAAAGATTATTCATAGATTCAGATTATATGGCTGCACATGGTTTTCATGTTCTATGCAAGCCTGAATCATATACATCCAAAGTAAGCTGTTCAATTTAGACTCTCAGAGCTCAATCTAAAAATTATATCATAATTTTTGAATTAAAAAAAAAGTGATACCATAGCACCTGTAGTTTATTGC
The DNA here is from genome assembly GCA_038380795.1 of Pyrocephalus nanus. NCBI lineage: Eukaryota > Metazoa > Chordata > Aves > Passeriformes > Tyrannidae > Pyrocephalus > Pyrocephalus nanus. The sequence goes on from CM076259.1 coordinate 19,376,136, forward strand.
ATAGCTAACCCTGTTAATCATGCAGTATAGTTAAACTGGGAAAGAATAAAAAAGCTCCTGAACAAGAAAGCTTATTATAAAAACCAAGTCACAGTTTGGAGTGAATTTCGGCACTCTATCTGTAAACATTTAAAAATAGCATACAAAAAGAGGAATTATATCACATAAGTATCTCTTTCATGGATCCTTACAGCTACTGTCATTATATCTCACCCCTAAGACAGAGCAGGGTCACTAGCATCTTACTTGCTGCATAATAGCCACCTACATATAAGAACCAAACAGAGGCACAAGACAGTAAAAAAAAAACTTGCCATTAAATTACTAAGTTGAAATCACTTTTCTTTCTAGTAGTAGGTATGTTTTTTGGCAGTGCTCTGAAGCCCTGACTTTGGACTGCAACCCTATCATAACATCAGAGACCAAGCAGAGGTGGAGTGGTATTTTTGAACTTAGGCAGCACTAACAAGTCAGAATCCTTAAGAAAATATCCCATCATTACACAGCAAGGAGAAAATCACCTGCAGACAGGCAGTAATCCAATCAAACCTGTTAGTTGTATAATAAACTTTATTCAAGTGAACTACGGAAGTGTACAGCTAAAATGGTGGAGGCACTTAAATACATTGACAAGTAGACATTGTAAGAGCTAAGAAACTGCATTTACTTCTTTTTATCCTAAACAAGAGACATGGGGGCCTGGAAAAGAAAATAAAGGAAAAAAGACAGAGAGGCAGAGATAATAGCTGAGACTACCAGGATGACAACATTAACTTCAGAAGGCATACAATTTAATTCCTTAGTACATCAGTGTAAAAAAAACCAAAACCAAACAAAACAAAAAAACAACAAACAAACAAAAAAACCCAAACAAAAAAACCCAAACTTCACAGCTGTTACACGTTAAATTTATCAATTGGGAAAGATGATATGCTAATATCAGAACAACACAGTTTTTTAAAGCCCTACAAAATGTTCGGTTCAGATTGGCACAACGAACAGAACAAGGTCTTTGTTCTTGCAGTTGGCATCTACATTTTGCTTCTTCAAAGTATACATATACTACAAAGGATACAGAAAGTTATTTTTAAGCATCTCTCACCCCCACACCCGATCTCCCCCACCCAGACTCAAAGCAATGCACAATTCTTGCCTGTCAGCACATAATTCAAAACATGCACCTTAGCAGACAGTCACTTCTTGCCACCTGCCTTTTATCAGAGATTTTTGTGCATTGTGCAACATTTGAAGTAAATGAAACATAACATGAATTGAAGTGAGGTAAAAGTAGTATTAAATGAGAGGCAGACATTCCTGGGGATGGGACATGCCACCCATTTTGTTAGTGGACCCATGATATGAAATGGAAGCAAAGGCAACCAGGAGATTGCAGTAGGGGAAAGAAAATGCTAGCCATTCAACTGCTGAAGCTCTTTCTGACATCTTTTTGACCATAACAAGAATTAAGGGCAGAGGGGAGGTCCCTTTGTGCCAAAAGAGTAGGAGCCAAGAACAACAACCAATCTTAAACTCTGTGCTTCACAGTCCCCTAGATCATTCTAGAGCCATCCATAAACAATAGACATAACACTCTCATTTGACACTCTCTTTACAGTACGACACTTAAAATAGGTTCCCAAAAGCCAGTGAAGGTCTTTGGTCATGAAAGAGCAGTACTGAGACAGAGGATGGAGTACTTGTATGGTAGACACTCCATTATTCACTTGCCAGGAAGGGAAAATCTGAGGATAGCTGGCCTTGCAGATTAGGCAGCTGGCAGAAGCTCTGTGCCCAGAATACACTGGTGCCAAGCAACTATCCGTGAGAGGTGTTATTTTCCTGGGAACTCTAAGGACATTTCTGTACTGTTGGCAGATCACTATGTGAGTCACTACTTGCCTCTGGGGGAAACCTATAAATGCCCAATATGTTCTTCATGAATATTTACAGATTCAGAGTTAAGTATTTATGCCCCAGTCATATTCTTCTACATCAGTCTTTCATGCTTACTCCCTTCTCCTTTGTTATCAGTGCTCAAAGCAAGATGGAGTAGAGATCAGCCACGCTGACAGGCAGTTTGCACACCTCTGCATGCCATGGCCACTCACTGAAGCCACACTCAAGGACTGAGAGGTGAAGAATTTGTGGTATTGTCCTTTGTTTCAGAGTTTTTTATGGTTTCAGCTTCACAAAGCTCAGATGGCACTGCTGAAAATTTCAGCACAGATGCATTATCCAAATATGAACTAAGTTTTGAACAGTAAATGTGTCACAGATCTATGCCAAAACTATGCATTTTGGTACAAAATTTAAAGAACCAAACTCAAAATACAAGTAAAAACTGTGAATAAAAACTTACATGAATCAAAACCCACCACAACATTGGTAGAAAACCTGGGGAAGCATGCAAACCAAGAATCGACAGCACTGGTCTTGTAGAAATTGTCAGCGTTTTCTACCTAACTCCTTTTAATCACCAAGAAGCATATGAACCAAGTACATTTATAGCTTGTGACTCAGTTGGCAATATCTTGAGTTTTCAGGAGAAGCAGAAATCAAAAAGGCATAAAAAATTAAAGAGATACTTATGTTTCTTTGATAGATAAATTCATGGAATATATATAAACAGAAGAATTTATTGCTCCAACCCTGTGGACCTGCACAGTTTTGTACAGCTGGCTAAACGAGGAAAGGGGTTTATACTACTGCCTAATGAGAAGAGTACAGTTTGGATTTTTAATTTGAAAAGTAACTAACACAATTTAGTTCCTATATGCTCTACAGCTTGCAGAATTTTTGAAAGGTTCCTCTCCTCTCCAGAAAATTTCTGAGGATCCTGCAGATCCAATATTGTCTAAAAGCTTGTACTCTTTAGGTGCTAAATTCAGAAAGTTTTCTTCCAAGCAATCCATGTTATTATACAGACACTAAAGTCAGCATTATATTTAATTTAATGAGTTTATATTGCCTTGCATCTGATGTTTAACTTAAAAAAATGCAGTGTATTATTGCCCTCTATGTTCTGGAACAAAAGGCTTAGTGAGTGGATGCTTTAAGGTATTCTGTGTATTTTCCATGTCTCCCGTAAGTCAGATTTCTTTTTCCATTTGTGAAGTTCATGTTATATGCACACAACTAACCAAAAAAAAAACAACAAAAAAAGTCCTCACAGATCTTCAGCTACTTAAAGATTTTGTTGATGGGCACGTAAGAGTGAAACCTGCATTTCTGCAGCACCTTAGTAACACACAGCAGCCACCTTTTCTGAAATGGCCTTTTTAACAGTCTCTAAAAGCAAGCAGATTTTCAGAACTGAATAACTACAACTTTCTGCATGTCTGCTATGCAAAAATTATAGATTCAAGTGATATGACTTGACTTCTAGAAGAGAGAAGGAATATTTTTATCAGATTTTTTACTGAAGTGCATGACACAGCCTTCAAGCTCAACTGAAAGAACCATATGTGAGATGGGGATATAGGGGATTGCTATTATACCTTTTCTTATGTAATGAGAGGTCACTGGGTTTCAGAAATCACAGAATTTGAAAGAAAAGAAAAAAAAAAAAACCACAAAACACATCAAAGAACAGTTAACTACAAATTGAGCTGAGTTGAGGGTTTCTCAAGAAAGATAATTCTGAGTTGTACTGAATGAGACATATCAAAGCTGGTCTTATAAATTGTGCTGGAACCACTCTCTGTCTGCTTGAGACTGATATACACAAGCTCAAGTAGTTCTGGATGTCAGATTTTGGGGAACAAGCATGCTTCTGATCTGTTAGCACTGCAGCTACATGGGGAAAAAGCACAAGAATTTTTCATTAATCCCGAAGTAGACTTTCATTGAAGATATCCAAAAATGCTTGTACAGGTAGCAACACAGCATTAGTGCCTGTGAACACAGAAGGAGTTGTGTCCACAGGGAGCTGTTTCCAAGGCCTGTTCCAGTGATGGATCAGGGAGAACCTCATATCAGAATTATTCCCACTTCTACATTTTCCATTCTTCTTACTTGTCTTTCTCAATGAAAAAGGAAAAACAAAAACCCAAAAAAAATAACATCCAAAAATTCTACATCATCACTTGGTCCTATGGTATCAAGCCTGCAATTGGCATAAAAGTGCTCAGTTCCTCTTAAATAAGGGAAAGGACACTGATTCACATTACTGTAGATCTGGATCTTCCTTTTGAAAGCAAAATCTGTTTATGAAATGCATGTTTAAATCCCATCTTATTGTCTTCTACTGAGTGATTAATTATCACAATCTGTGTGCTAAATGATGTGCAGACTGTGAGGATAGACATGCTCCCTGCTCTAGACACTGTTCTGTAACATCTTATCAGGCTCCTTTAATATAGAAAGGAGTGTCATTATTAACTAGCTTCCCTTAATCTATTTTCAGGTTGCTTCTTTGCAAATAACTCTAATTTAGGTACATTTCCTTTGCAAGTAATGCTAATCACTTACACTAGCTCTCCCTGCAGTATTCATCTTTGATTTACTATGGTTCTCCAAAGCTGAAGGAAGAGCTTTAGAAAGCAAAAAAAGAATTTTCACTTTTTTAACACAAATTCCCATCACATATCTTCTACTAAAGCCATATCCAACACAGCAAAGGAGAACTCTAAGTCCAGTTCATTTCAGTTTTGTTGACTTTCCCTTGCAAAATACCCTTACCTTTCTCATATGAAATCAACTGATGTTACTGGCTTCAGAAAATTTAAATATTCACATTCAAAAGCACAGATTTTTCAACTTCTGTTGCCTGCCTTTCTTTTTCTTAGTCTTCCTATGCAGCCTTTAACACCAACCAAAGGTTGAAAAGAGTGCCTAGAATGAGATTCTTACATCAGCAAAGATGAACTGTAGATAGAATTTTGTAACTTCTTCATAGACACATCTCCAAAACAGACTCCCAGTAAGCATGTCATGTGACACATGTGACACAAACAGATACTGTTTTTTCTGCTTAAGAACCCTCAACACTTCCTCACCTTCCCTCTCCTTTAACAAAATTGAAAGGGTAAAATAAACATGTCTGGATATAATCCCGCTCCAGTTGTAGACAGTTTCTTATAACTGTTAACATTTTTCTTACCAGCAGAGAGGGTTACTCTGAATTTTGTGCATTCTGCTACATTTTGCCTCTTTCAGACAAGGAAAAGGACAAATAAAGCTTTCAGTGCCTTTGGATGCATTGTACACAACCCATGTATCTCACTGAAATTCCCAGTGGATCAAAGCAGACATTAATATATCTCTAACAAAATCAGGAAAATGATTAACTGACTTGCTAAGTGCTATCCAGTTCCAAACCTTTTAAGTATGTCAGAGATTTGTTTTTATGCCTTGAGATTCTTCCCAAAGGATGATATATTCAGAATGTTAAAAAATTATACACCACTCATGCAAGTTTACTCAGATCTTTCATTCTGTTATTTTATGGGCAAAAGTAAGAACTTCAAGCTCTGAAGTACTGAGGCAGGAGAACACCCACCCTCGGTAGCTGTTCTGTTGCACACCCCAGACACAAGCTTATTAAATGCAGGTGAAAGATAGAAGTCTGGATGCATCATAAATCACCACCTCTCTCTTTCTTATTTCTTGCCAACATAGGCAATTGCTTGGACTTTCCAAAGAGGGGAGAAAAAAACTGACAACCAAAACCCAACTCCTTCAAAAAAAATACCTAAAAAAGAAACCCACCCTGCACAAAACCCCTCTAAACGTAAGAATAGCGATAAAAAGGTAGCACATTACCAAAAGCCACACACTACTAAAAGAGATCCCCCCGTGACTTTAGGCTTTGGTACATTGTATGTGAAAAGCTAATGATATGATATGTTGAGATGCAGTACACTACTACCCTCAAGAGAAGAATATTCCAAGGTCGCAGACACACTCCAGAGAAAAAATCTGGAGCAGAGAGGACTTCTGTCTTTGCATGTAAGTAACCTCTTTAGGATGTGCACAGGCAGGGAGAACCCCACCACTTGGAGACACACCAGACATGCTTGTGACATAACTTCTGATTCAAACTCATGGAAAAGATCTTTGTCATAGACAAAGTCCTGTGTTAGTGGAGAACATGAAGGCTCTTCGTAAGATTCCCACCAAGGCAGCTATGAGATCCCCTCAGTATACTCATCTCCAGATGGTGACAAATGACACCCAGAATCTAATATTCCATTTCTCATGTGACTATTTGGATTTGCACACCAGACACTTCTCATAGTAGTTCCTGATCTTCTGTTTCATATCAGGAATGATATACAGAGTTTCTCCCAGAGAGGGAAAAAAAAAAAAAAAAAGTTAAAATGAAACTAATTACAACACTATCTTAATCTAATACATAGTGATTCATCCTTTGTCTTCTGAGTGGTCCAGTGCAGTCTGATCTTCTCAGTGTGCTCTCCACATACAGCCAATTTTTTTTCCTGCTCAATATTAAACCACTTAACTAACCTGGTGCCAGAATGACAATTAGCTGAAGAGATGCAACAAGTATTATGTTACTCTTACAGAGCTGGAGGCACCAGTGCATCCTTATGCTTTCTAGATTCTTATCTGCAGTTATAAGAAACAGAATGATCCTAGAGCAGTACCACCTATGATCTTTCTCCCCGTGATCTTTGGGTGGCCAAAAGACTGCAAACTTCCTTTACCTGTGCATATTATTCTGCCATAATGCCTGCATCAATTTAATTATGCTGAAGTTGTAAGACTGCTTTAACAGAGGTCACCACTCAAATTTACCAAGACAGTAAACAGGAGAGCAGGTTAGCTGCTTTCTTCGCTTCCCTCACCTGCCAGTCTACTGCGACAATATCCGCATCTTGTCCTTTGTATTTCTAAAAATAAAGGACCAACAGTATCAGTAAAAGTTCATAAAATATCAGGGACTGTAATGACTCTGAGGTCAAATTGGGACATTATTCAAAATCTTTCTATTTCCACGGGTATCGACCTTAACAAATTCTGTCTTTGCCCTGGATTTTGAGACAAGACTATGTAATACCTTGGTACAGACCAAGATAGCAGTTGCAGTTACAACATAATATTTTCTAGTTTCATCTTTGATGTCCTTATAATTTTAAACATTTCAAAGGCTCCGGTAGTCTATGATTGATGACTTTGTCTTTAGAACAGATATGCACATAAATAAATTAATTAAAAAGACAGAATATGAAAGATGGAGTAGAGGCCAAATTCTGCTTGCTAGTACATGAACATTAGGAATGTGGTGATTTAAACTGATAAAATTCTGAAGATAGAAAACAGTACTGAAAAAAATAAATGCTAATAGTTCTTGAGATGAACATGCTTATCACTCAGCTGGAATATTTCAGGCTGTCATTTAGGCAGGATTTTAGTTTTTGTTCTAAATATACTTAGAAGCAATTATTCTAACTGTAGACTGAAGGTTACTAGTAAATTGTTAAGATTAGTCCACTTTTAAAATAAGCAGGTTCGTGGCCACAAGAAATTGGAAGCTCTGCGAAATCTACTTTGTATCTTAGAGCAGGAAGCTGGGAGGAAGAGAGAAAAATTACTATTATTGTGGCAGGGAACTCACTGGAATACAGCAGGAAAAAAGCTCACAGCATACATGAAAATGAACACAGGTATTCAAAAAGTTAAAAGCCCAGCCCTGCACACTGACTCATGTTAGTTTTGCTCCATTACACCTCTGTACCAAATTACAAACTCAGAGGCAAATTTTACCCCAATAGTATGCAACTTGACAGAGTCCTAATGAATCAGGCATAAAAAAAACCCCGACATGAGTACTTGAAAAGGCACAGGAGCCATAGAAAGCAAGAAGATAATGCAATAGTGTTTGAATGGTCTAAGAGCATATAACTGCAAATAATGGGAAGTAATTTTTAAAAAAATGGGCCATTGGGGCTGAACATCAGGGAAAAAACAAGATAAATTAGACCACAGGATTGTCTCTAGAAGATATCCTACCATATGAGATTTTTAGAACAAGACTCAATGAAGTAGTAAAAAAAATACCAGAGGAAGCAATATTTTAGGTCAAAAAAAAGGTCTTTTTCTATCTCTAACTCTTATTTTTTCACATGGTACTTCAGAGAACAAAGTCGGGAAAAACAATGAAAGCAAGGGGTGTGCGGGGGTAAAAACTGTCTAGAAACAGCATCTTATTCATACAGGGGAGAAATGGTAGGAGGTTTTCACCAGTGGTGAGAGTTGAGAAAATATTTTCAGGATGGGCATTTTATGAAGGCTATATAAAATGGGTTGGAAAAGAAAAAGAGGAAAGACCTGGGACACAGGCCATAGAGATTCAAGAGGAAGTAGAAACGTACCCTACCTATGCTCATTCGCGTAAGTCCAGTTGTACCTACAGGTTTGTTGACGGGGGGAGCAGGGGAAAGAAAAGTAGATTTAAAAGAAAAAAATAATTTAAAAAACTAACAAAGGATAAAAAGATGCAGCTTTATGACAATGCACAGATCACAGGCTAGGCAGAGGTGCAGATGCCAGAGCAGAGGCACAGCTCAGCTCTCCATGGCAGGATCCATGCAAGGGCAGCTCAGCTACACAAGACCTGCTGCTGGCACCCAAGCAAAAAAACCAGAAATTCAGACAAAAGAGGAAGAGCAGAAAGAGATGGCTCTGTACTCTGTATTGCTAGCAGTAGGGAGAACCATCCAACTGAAGATGGGTGCCAAAGTAGACAACCTGAAAACACCCAAAACAGTGTGCTGGTACATGGAACCACCGGAGAGCACAGATAAGCTCAGACACTTTCTGCCAGTTTGCAAACTGATAAGGCCTCAAAAAACACATGGCTTTTTCAACAGGGGTATGTGGGGCCAAGGAAACTGTTAAATGGACTCATCAGGGACAGAGACAAGAAAAACAAGACCGTAGTTATCAACCTAGAAATAATAGTTAGTTCATTGCTACATTAAAGGCATTGTTTGACAGAGCAGGAAAATAATATTTGCTGGCACAGTAACAAAGCATTACTTTGATATGAAAATGTCAGAGAATATCTCTTTCAATTATTCTTCCTTTCCTATTTGAAAACGGTGTTTATTCCACACAAACCTAGTGTTATCTCAGTTCAATTCAGAGAACTACTCATATCAGTGAAGCAGAATAAAATTAGGGTGTGCAAAATGTTACAAAATACAAAACCCATGTAGGACGTTTAGGACTGATCTTCACAAAAGGAAAGAGACTGTAATCCAAGCTAAAAGGCCTTGTTGAAGGTTCACTGGTTTTAACCATGCATAATAAACAGGATGATAAATCTTTAAACACTTAAGTAAAAGTTTCCATGAACTATTTCACAATCTTCTTTTAGTGGAAGATATAGAATGTTTTCAAATCGTCTGGCAGTAGCCTAGACCTTTAATTTGCACCTAAGCAGATAACCTGCTATGCCTGACTGCAGTGGAAGTGGTAAGTTTTAAATACAGATGCCATACTTATCAAAAGCCCAGATCTATGGGCACTGTGTATACAAAGTGAGCACACAATGCCATCAATTATGTGGTTGTGGTTAGAATTACCTCCCCCTTCTTGACAAAACAAACGAAAATCTGAACTTCCAACACCATAGACTAGGTGGCCACTGAGTCAGAAAAATCTGCAAAAGGGATCAGAGTACGGTCATACATTTCTTTTTGTACCTTTTATAAAAACACCTGTAACCACACAGTGTGGCCTACCTCCCTGCCCAAAATATCCACAACTAGATATGTCCATACTGTTCACACAAACATTTCAGGAGTGGCCTAAGTTGGTCCTACTGTTCTAAGAATGCCAAAGTAGGTATTAACTTAGGCTTCACGCCTGTACACTGCTGCATTGCCCCAGTTCTTCGCCCCTCCTTTCACAAGCACTCCGAGGTCTCATGCAGTGCTCATACTAGCTCTATGACAACAGCCAGATGCACCTCAGTCTGATCTTTTGATCCCCACACGGCCAGAGGAGGCAGAAAAGATGCTCCTGTAAGAATCAGGGGATGCAAAAAGAAGTTCAAGGCTGAATGCTGTGGTCAGGCTAATCACCAGGTCAAGAAGGTATGACTGAACAAGTGTTGTTAAAGCTGAAAATCGAGATTCCCAATGTCTTCACAGTGTTTTGTGAGAAAACAGGCTAAATTCTTACCAGATGTAAGGGAAGGCAGTTCCTTCCCTTCAGCTGTGGTCAGAGGGCAAGCAATGTTAAACTTGGGGAAGATTTCAGTATTAAAGGCAAGTTTACAGTGTGCTAAAGCATAGCAGTAGAAGTGCAGAAAGAGTATGTGCAACAATGTCATCACAGTAGAAACGACACATGGCGGGGGGAGGGGAACCCACAAAAAAAGCTGATTTTGGAAATCAGAAATTCATTTTTAAAAATAATTATAGCTGAGATTATGTGTGCCCACACAGTTTCTTTCATCTCCATGTGGTTCTGCTGGCTGCAGATCTCTTACAGGATCCCTTACGCAGTCAAGGTTATGCACTTCTGCAGTTTCTTACTGCGCTATTGTAAACTCTCTGTCAAAGGCATCAAGTAGAACTATGACTTCCAAGAGACACAGACAATGGATACAAAGGAGTATGAAAGATGGAGGTCTTCAAAATGGGCAGCTGCAAAGCTGTGATTCTAAGATATATCTGACATTTAACTTGATGTTTCAATGACAGATGGTAAGAGCAAGCATGACCACCAGATGGTAACAGCTATGTAGAATGAGTTCTGCACAGCAGAAATTCAGTGGTTATAGGAAAGACTTTAAAAATAATGTATTTGGCATCTACTAGTTAACTACAGTTATCTTAGAAAGGAAAGAAAACATCAGGTGGTTGTCAGAAAAAGAAATCTGAGCAGTTCACGATTTTACATGCTCTTTTGCAGTTTCTACTCTTTATTTAAATGTACGAAAAAGTAGCCATAAGAACAGAAAGAGATGACTGTTTCACCAGAAAACCCCATGCAAGGCCCATTTAAGCCCATCTGCTACCAGGTACATCTGTGTGATTCTATAGCAGATGTTCTAGATTTGTACTGCAGTAAACAGGCATCCATATGCAGTGTTTCAGCTGGGTGTCTGTGGGTAGAACTGGCAGTGAGGCAGCCCCCAGGGACTGCCCTGATAGACTTCCACAAAGAAATTAAGGGGGTGTTTGGGATGATGATTATGGTGCATCAGATGGAATCACTTCCCCTCCGGATTCTGCTAAATCATCCCTGACAGAAATCGTTTATCCCCAAGGCTCCTGAAAACATTTCTGAGCCACAAATTCTTTGTCTTCAGAAAGCACTTGATCTTATGAAGGGCAGATATCTCCAAAGCATTTCCATGTGAGATAAAACTCTCTAAAACCTTTTATCCCTTCTCGAGCCTCCTACCAATCACACCAACAGAATATTCTTCTATCCTGAACAATAAACACACTGTGTTTTTCCAGGCTTTGCCAGCAGCATTCGCCTAATACTGTTTTGTTTACACAGAAATCTGAAGGCTTGCCCATTTCCATAAAAGGGAAAGTTTTTAAAAATTTCTCAAGCTTCTTTCCTCCTCAAAACAGGCATGCCAAGGGAGACAAGTGTGACAAAAATCAGAAGTATTTGGAAATCCAGTATCAAACACAGGCATCCTGTCACTGAGACAAGTTCTATGTTGATTTTTTGTTCTGACAATTACACTGTCTCCAGCAGTACAGTACTGTGAGACTGTTATTCGTAATGTTCTCTTGACTAATAGTAGTCTTGAGGTAGCTGAAAATGCTGCACAGTTGTGTTGAAATTTTCCACAGAACTAAAAAAGATGTTCTTTCTATAATTGCAGCTGTGTCAGAAAAAAACAGGCAGCCAGAGCGGGAACAAGTTGAACAAGGGAAACAAAGTAAGGCTAACAGGGGGGTAAGAAGATTAAGGAGGAAAATAAACTGACACATCAGAAAAACAACAAATTCTCAACAAGTAAGGTGCAAGCAAGGACCAAAGGGTATGATGAATCATACCCAAGAATCATGAATATGATGAGAAGCGGAGGCCAGGACTCTGCTCACTGAGCTCTTATCACTCCATATTTAGTATGAAAGTTTCCTGGAGTTTCCCCATTATTCAGCGACCAGAAGAAATGGAGGAAAATGGAAGGCAAAATTTAGGGAGGAAGAAATAAATAAAAACAAACAAAAGTGTTCTTATTCTGTTAGAACTAATGCTCCCATCTCAAGCAAGGGAAGTTACTCAACTAGTTGAGTGTTTTACTGTTGTTTACTCATCATGTGTTCCCCATTTTAATGTTTGTCTTGAAACAAGATTTGAAGAAGTGCTGATCCCTCACAGCTGCAGCTGGGAATTGTGCTTGTACTCTGCAAACTGCTCAGTGAGAATCATGTTTCTATATATAAAATAGAAGTGGTATATTATCTATGTACAGTGTTAACTAATGCTAAGTATGTTAAAAAAGAAGAAAAAAACAAATTCCATGGGCATTACAAAACAGACACCCAAAGGTGGTAATTTGATACATTATATACAGTACTATAGAATAATAGAATGGCCTGGGTTGGAATGACCCTCAAAGATCGTCTCCTTCCAGCTCCCCTGCCATATGCACAGATGCCTTCTGCTAGACCAAGCTGCTCAAAGCCCAGATCCAATCTGGCCTAGGTATTCTTCCAGGAACAGGGCATCCACAATTTCTGTCATCAACCTATTCCATGGTCTCACCACTGTCATAATAAAGAATTTCTTCCTAATTTCTAATCTGAACTTCCTTTCTTCCCATTTGAAGCCATTATCCCTTGTCTTATCACTCCACGCCCTTGTCAAACCTCTCTCTCCAGCTTTCTTGTAGGTTCCCTTCAGGTATTGGAAGGTGCTATAAGGTGTTCCCAGAGCCTTCTCTTCTGAACAACCCCAACTCTCTCAGCCTGTCTTCATAGGAGAGGTGCTCCAGTCCTTTGATCACATTTGGGGCCCTCCTCTGGACTTGCCCCAACAGGTCCATCTCCTTATGTTGGTGGGACCCACAGCTGGACATGAGACCAGGTGGGGTGCCACGAGAGCAAAGCAGAGGGGAAGATTCATCTCCCTCGCCCTGATGGCCTCGCTGCTTTGGATGCAGCCCAGAACACAGTTGGCTTTATGGGCTACAAGTGCCCAGCTCATGTTGAGCTTCTTGTCCACCAGTCCTCCCAAGTCCTTCTCTCCGTGGCTGCTCTCAGTTCATTCTCTGCCCAGCCTGTTATTTGTGCTTGGGCTTGCCCTGATCCACGTGCAAGATCACGCACCTCAGTTACAACATTTTTCTGAAAATAAGCATCCTTTTCTAAGTAGATACTAAAACAAGCACTAAATCCAATAATGCTGCCTCCCAAGTCAGTTTTAAATAGCATTTAACAGGTGAGGTTTAGACACCTGTACTGAAGGATGGGGAAAAAACAAAGCCGCTGCTCATCACACAAGTAGTGCACATCTGACAAACAAGGTGGAGCTTCACAGATGAAAAATTAAACATGTTATACAATCCCACCTACCTCGTAAGATATTGTACAAGAAGACCTAATTAACATTTAAAATTTATCTCTGGCATTTGCTAATAAGTATGCCTTTGATTTTGTTATTTTAGTTTTGGTCTGTACATTGTGGGAAAAGTAGAGATTCCCGAATTCCATCAAAAGCTTTCAAAATTACATGCAACTTTTAGGGGTTTTTTTTCCAGCTGAGAGAGAAAGTAAGAAAAAGCAGAATTAGTACATCAGTGGTCATATTACCCACATAACCTCCATGCAGGGCTATGCCTGATCATTCTCAAACAAAGCTTAGGCTTAAAAAGCATGAGGTTTGGTTGGAAGGGAAAGGGGAAAGATATTGTTTCATTCTCATGAGGAGCTTTAGGTTGAAGATTTTATGCTGAATATGTATGGTTGATTTAGTTCCCTTAAGCCAAATACTACAGAAGTCAGAACATATAGGAACACAGTTTAAGTGTTGGTTAATAAGGTCTTGGGGAAGAGGGGAGAGGAAACGGAGAAAAAGAAGTGCAGATGAGAAAAATGAGATAGGATATTTAACATTTTGTAAATATAAACAAACACACACTAAATCAAGTTATATGGTAAGTTCTTTGCTTGCTCAACATATTGCAGTGATTTAAAAAACAGAATGCCTAGCTGAAACATTTGGAGACTACATATGCTATCACATAGGGTATATGGCGTTACAAATCACTTGCATACACAGAATGAAAACCTTGTGATTTAAAATGTTGCTGTTGAAACATAGTTAATGGTAAACTATGCAACTTGACTGCTGCCATAGCACCATCCAAACCTGCTTCTTTCTTCCCATTTCCCTATCCTGAACTGTCCCTCAAATTGAAAAAAAAAAAAAAAAGAAAAAATTTCAAAAATACAGCTTCCCTTTTGTTCCCATGGGAGTATCACAGATTAATAAATACAATAATTTACTGCTTTTGAAACAACAGTAATCACCTGGTAAATACACTAAGACATATTTGTCTTGTTAATATCACTTGTATCTGCCAATAGTAGTTTTGAAGATTCCCCAGGGCATAACAATTAAGTCTGCTAGCGTTTCAGACATGTACAAGGCAAAGTATGGCATATAGATCTGGGTGCCTGGGTCCTTCTACAGAACTTGATTTGGATTTCATGGATTTCCTATTTATTCTGTCAAAAAAGAATTATGAGCTGCTCATCCTCGGGCTGGAAGGTATCCACAAGAGTACTATAAACTCTCCATTTAGAAGGATGCATTTCTGTACTTTGAGTATTTATAGGTGCTATGACATCATAATGCTGGGAATCACAGTATTTATGTATTTTCTGTAAAGGACTCATTTACAGTAAAGCTATTAAAGAAAGTGAAGAATACTAGTTTGCCCATCAACAAGTGCTACATAAACACAAACAAGATACATAACATAAAACCTACATTGTAAACCTAATATTAAACACGTAGCTGGAAATTAATTTTACTTTTTGCCATGACATATATGGTTGAAGAAAAGTAACATAGAGCAATAAATACTAAAAAAAGGAGGAACAAAAGGAAGATTTTTTTTTTAACTAAAAATACAGTAATCTTCTGTTCACCTGCCATACTAGTTGTCCTTCAGCTTTGTCCTTCAGTTTCTCCTGTTGCAGGATAATCAATAGTCATTTCTTTAAATGTGAGTTCACCTTAATCTCACTCTGTGCAAATGCCAGTAATCTGAAAAATGTTTTGTTTTCCGGTACATGTAATAAAGTAGTTGTCATACATGGCAGTTTTGCATGATGCATCTGTTGAACAGGGAATGACAGCACAAGGGAATGAATAAAAAGAATAATCCACTATTGTATGAAATCAAGTTTTAATGAAATTTTCATTAATATTTATGTTAACTGTCATCAAAACCTAAAGAGACATGTTAACACTGGAATCCAAACAGCCTAGAATCACATTAGTCTACAGTTTCAGAGAACTGCTTTAAATGCAAAAGCTCTGATTTCTGTTCTAGCATTGATTGTTTCTTTTGAAAGCGTTCTTCCCCATATCCACCCTCATTTTCCTTCCAGATGTTCATGGAGCAAGCACCAAGTGGTTTGGATAAATGGATGCATACAGCTGTAAGAGCAAATTGACTTCTATTTGCTAAGAATTTTTCTCGTCAGATTTGCTGATGACAGAACTGCAAAATCTTGCCTCCACACCATTCCCAGTTCCCCAGCTACTGATCTTTTAACTTTTTCTAATTTTTTTTTTGTGGCCAGGATGCAGGGGACTTTAATGCTGATCATTAGGGATGGACTCTAATAAGAATCCATGGCCATTATTATGGTCAGTGCACTACTGAAGGTTGCCTCTGCACAATCTGAACAAGTCCATGTGTGTTGGAAATTATCAATTCTGATAAAGATGTGCAATCTACGTGTGTAACGGCAAGATATAGCAGGAACATATAAAGGGTTCTGCCACCTCTACTGGCAGAACTGACCCATTTTTCCAGAATACTCTTGTGCAAAACTGTGCAGCCTGAGTTCCACTTCAATTTTCTTTTTTTTTTTTTTTCCCTAGGTCTTCTTCTCCTGACTTTGAAATCAGGCAGCCATTTTAATAAGCATGCATTGCTGGTTTGCAACCAGCTGTATTGTACTAAGGAACGTGACAGATTGTAAAGGCATAAGGTATCTGACCAGCCCACCTTTTTCTCCTTGAAAAAAACCAAAACAAGAAAACCAACCAACCAAAAACCCCAAAACCCAACATAACAACAAACAAACAAAAAACCCCCAACCCCACAACAAATAACTACCCAAAACCAAGCCAACTTCAGAAGAAAATTCATTCTCATAGACATCTACACTGTCAAACACAATGTATTCATCTCAAGAACCAGTATGCAGGCTCTCACACCTCTGATTAACCCCTCATGGATACAGACAGCAATGAGTTTATAAAAGGTCCCATAATAAGTATTCCTTTAAAAAAAAATCCAAACAAAGGAGAAAAAAAAAACAAACACAAAACAAAACCAAAAAAACACCACACTAGGCAGAACCTTTCCTTCAAAAACCTTTTCTAAATTCTCTTTTTCTGTCTCAGTGGATGGAAGGGAACAGGATCCATCCTAATTAGCTCAGGGTCAAGACTAGAAATGGAGCCGCTGCTGTTCATCTATGCCCCAGACAGTACATTTTGTGAAAGGTAGCATCAGAGAAATTGTTGCAATTAGTTTATAACTGCCTGGTGTGCTCTGTCCACACTGAGCTGGATTAATCAATCATTAGCAACCTTAACAGTGAGACTGAAAATCCACTTGCAGAATAAACACTAAACAGATGGCAAGTCCTTGACACTGCAAGGACAATTCAACCCAGGCTCCAACACCTCCTTCCTTCCAGGCAGGCACACTCCAGGGTCCTTGCTGGTGAGGGGAGTGCGTGCTGCAGGAGATACTGGTGGTATCTGCAGTAAGTGGGTATCTTCAGCTCCACGTGCGGCTAAGATTTCCAGATTGTGTGTCTGAATGCTGCTTCCCTTCTCCTGAGGGAAGCCAGAGACATGGGTGCAGGGAGCAGGCTTGGCAGCTGAGGGATGGCAAGTCAGTCCTTGCTGCTTAAATCTCATTTAATCCTGCCTGACCACCAGCAGGACGTGCCTTGGGGGCTGCTGGCTGTTACTAGAAGTTATCAAGGTAAAAATGCTTTTCCCAGTGGGGAAGACTATCTAAAGTACACAACCAAACACATAGATAGCTTGGTAGTGTTACCAGTAATAAGGGACCTACCAATTATTTTATAGTCAGTGGAATCGCTGTTCAACCTTCCCTGGCCAGAGGTAATTCCGCAGTGGAAATGCATTTGTTAGAAACCTCAGGTACCAGATATACCAGTAAAAGAATGACCAACTATACCAAGATGCATTTTCTGAAACCTGTTCTATCTAAAATCTCTTACAGTTACTTTTAGGCATCTAAAAGAAGGTTGTAATTTTTCATAGAAGACATTTTCAAAATAATAGGGCCATGACTTTAGGCAGAAATAGATACATGCACCCCTTCCACTGAATAAGTCCTTTGGGAAATCCTAGATCACAGGCCTTGGGCTGCTTGTTGCCAGTCCTCCCATTTAAAATAATAATTTAAAAAGGCTTAATGATGTGGCTCAATTTTGTTAAAACCTGATAGAATCAGAAGTTCAGACCTCAGTTTGGAGGGGAAAAAAAAATCTAACAAGCACGCGCCAAAAAACCAAAACAAACAAACAATCCCCCAAACCAAAACAAATACAAGAACCAGGCGAAGCTGCTTGTGGCTCAGGGTTGTTGCAGGTTCTACAGACAGCAAGTGGTCTTATTGCAAAGCACCATGCCACAGGATTACAGGATGCTTTAAAAGCTTACATGGTCTCAAAAAGAAACTGGACAAGACCAAGGAAGAAAATTGCACTAAAGGCTGTTAAATACAAAGAAACTGCCCTCTGACTCAGGAAGTCCCTGCCTTGTGGCTCAGGGGGAATATCAGAAGCCAACCCTTTTCCTATATTCTTCCCAAAGCACCCACCTTCAGCTCCTGTGAGACAGGAAACTGCACCAAATAAACCTTGATTTGGCACAGTCAAGCACATGTAATATAATAATTTAAAGGAGGGGAAAAAACCCTACAAATGCTTTTGTAATTCAATTACTGTATCATTTTGCGAGCATCAGAAAGTTTAAAAAACTGCTTCTGGTCTTTTAACATAAAACTCACATTCAGTTCTGAATTCCTTGGAGTTTTAGACATACCAAGATTGTTTTGGTTTCTTTGTTAACACATGCAGAAGAATGTTTCATTTGAAGTATTCTTCTGATACAGACAAATAAAACACAAGTACACCACCCCTAAGCCTGAATTGTTTACATTTGTATTACTACGCTAGTTTTAGTGAGAGATGAGAGATGGTAATAGAGAAATCAAAATGGGGTAGACCTTACTTCAGTGGACAGAGTCGAGATACATGACATTTACTCCATGATGAGCCAAGGGCAGTTGAATATACAATTACCAATGTCCAAAAGAAAAAGTGCTGGAAAAACAGAACAAGTGTTTTTTTTTGCAGGATACAATATGAAATTCATGGCATAAGAATAAGGAAAACTATCAGTTTTACCTTGATGTGGACAGTCCTTTTTCTAGTTCCATCTTTGTTCTTGAATTCTTTTATTCAACAGCTACAGAGTGTACTTCTGGCCCTTAAAAAAAAAAAAAAAAAAGGAGATGAAAATCTCTTTGAACACATAAACAAAAGACCACGTACTTCCAACAATTTATAAAGCAAGTATTAGACACCCAAATATCATAGCTGAAAGTTATGTGCATTATTTCATTTGAGTCAGGGTTTACAGGAGGTCAGACAGTCTTGTGTTCATTTAATTCCTGTAAAGCAGGTTTTACAAGGCTCAATTTTTTTTTGTAGTAAATCTTGAAAATTTCACACTTGCATGTACACTGATTTCACCACCATATTCTCAGAGGCTACACCTACTTATAGGTCTATTTGTGGGAATTTCAGGAAATCAAGTGCTGGAGATATCACACTTAATTTTGTACTTTTTTTTCCCTATTAGTTGGGATCTAGACACATCCCACTTCCATTTTTATTTCTTCTCTCTTCCACCATGTTACTACTGAGCTGAGGGGGCTGAACCAACATCTTTTATAGATCAAGAAGAAAAACACTGCAATTGAGGCAGCAATAAAGCCAGTTTCAAAGCTGCTCTCATCAGTGTGTTTCTGTCACTTGTCAAAGTAGCTAGACATGGAAGGCAAGTCCCATACTCCTGCCCTTGCCACTGACCTGGATCAGAGGGGCAGTAGCTTTTTGTAACACTGGTCACCAGTTTACTAGAAAGCAGAAACATCCTTCAGCTTATATGCCTTAGAGACAAAGAGTAATAAAGAGGTGGAAAAGGTGTGAGGCAACATTCATCCCAGCTGGACTTGTCTAATGACCTCCAGGTGAAGAGCTCTGTGTATCCCATTACCATTTCTTTGAGTCATCCTGACCCTTTGTTCCTCGCCTTTATTAAAAGACCTGAAGATTAATGCAGGGAACAAATGGCAGAGAAATAAATCATAGTCTCTGTTACATCTCCAAAGTGATGTTTCACAAGTGTAATTAGGTGGAAAGGGTACTTTGGTATAATTTTTTTGTTTGTTTGTTTTTTTGGGGTTTCTTGCTTTTTTAAAACACAAAACAAAATCACTATATGATAGTGTTTAGGTGACTAGCTTGAGGTTTCTGTAACTCTGAAGAAATTGTAGGTAAAGATATTGTTCAGAGTTTAAGTTTTACAACATTAAATGGTTTTATTATCTTTCCAATTTCAAAGCAGACGAGTAATTCAGTTCCTCCAGGAACCCAACATAATTAGTCACCTGCAGACATTATAGAACAATTATTCTTTTTCCCCCAACAAAACTAAAATCCTGTACTTATCTTTAAAATATTTTGTAGCCTATCTTGCTTTCAAATCTAAAGAGGGGGGATGTATGCCAAATTAGAATTAAATACATCTTATTTACCTGAATTTCTAGCTTGATCTAGTCTGTACTATTGTTTCAAATAAGCAGTTAGCCTTTACTTTCTACCATTAATAAGGCTGTTGTTCAGTCAAGATTCTCTTCTGTTGCTTTTACGTGTTTGGGTGATCTTGCTAAGCTGAAAGGTAGAACTGACTTGCTGGCATTTTGTTCTGGACAAATCTATGCTGACTCAAATACATTTTGTCTCAATATGTAATTTCTGCTTTCTCCCGTTTTCATTTGGAAGCTGATTTTATTTCTCATATAAGAATTCCAAACATTCAAAATAGGAAGCAATGAAAAATATCCTGAAATTGGTGCTGAGCCCATGTTGTCCCCCTGGTTAATTTTCTGCAACTTTAGATGTTGGCACCTGCAGCATCTCATTCTTAAGTAACTACTCATTTCACATCTAGCTCTTTCACTACTACAACCCAGAATTTATGCTTAGATAAGCATAAACATATCCCCAAAGTATTTAGGTAAGTTGTTAAGACTTTCTATTAGGTAAACAGCATGTAAAAATCTGCAAGTGATGAGAGGAAAAAAAACCACACAATTTTTAAATTTTTCGTCAGTAAATAAGTGCTTTTAAAAGCATGATCTGTGGATATATATACTGGCAAAAATATCCTTGCACGCTGTCTCTTTACACTGCTAACACATACTCATTTAGTGTTTTTCATTTGGGATCTCTCTCGTTGTACATGCCCTAAATGATTTCAAGCAGTTCAGAAATCAGCCCAGAGAGCGTTGGGGCAAGGCACAAAACCCCTCTTAAATATAAATAACATATCTCAGCTAAATGCTGGCTCCTTTTAGGTTTAAGCTGGTAGGAGGAAGAAATATTATTTTGGAGTTTGTTCTGTGCAATCTAGGAGCGCTTGGCACCTTTTGCCACTCATTGCCCACCCCACCTCCCTACTAATTCTCACAGCACATGAACAGCCCCTGACATGCAATGTAAAATGACACAGATAACATGCAACTGTCCTTTTTTTGTCTCTGCCAGGATTACAATAGAACTGTCATACTATAAATATCAGGATCTTGCTGTAGCTTTTTATATGTTTAGTTACTCAAAGTTTAAATTGTGACCTTTTTTCCCTGTCGTGTGTAATTTTCTCCCCTGCTTCCAATTCCACATCCCTAGATAGTGCTGAGCAACAGCTGAGCAACAGTTAACTCTACAAATAGCCTTACCAATTTTCAGTGAAGGGACTTTGAAATATTTTCTCACCATCTTCTGCCTTCCCCAAAGAACTAGGAAATAAACCCTTTAGAGGCTAAGTGTCCACAGAAAGAATTGATGAAATTTGAAGCAGCAGTATATGAAATTTGAGCACCTTTTTCAAAGAGTGTAAGTATATATCTCTATACCGCTCAAAGCATAGTACTTTACTTAATGAGCTAATCACAAAGAATTATTGCTCAATAAAAGCTATAGAGACTCTACACAATGTACAGATTGGGATAAAACCAAGAAATCTCAAAAAATATCTGTAAATATCAAAACTTTTTTAAGAAAAACACATGGTACATGACTCTAATATTGAAAGGAATTGCCAGTGAACCAAATTTTAATCCTTACCCACCACTATCCTGCTTCATGTCTCTGACGAGTCACAGTAGCAGTTCTATTTTTGCCTTCTATTTTTTTTATTTTCACGTTAACTTTAATATTTTACATACATAGAGTACTACAGTGGAGATGGTGCTTTCCAGTGTCCTAATTGTTCTAAGTGATCCCTCTCTAAAGTGACAAAGGAGGAGCTGTAAATACATGTCTGCTATCTATGGATTCCAACAAATCAAAGCTTCTGGTGAAGATGGTTCCAGCACTTGGAAAACTTAAGTTATACGTAATGTTTGTCTATCACAGCTTCTCAGAAATACTGTATGTACATCAGAGCTCTACTGTACCTGTGGCTTTCTACAAAACTGCAAAACTAAAGGTCGTCTTCCTCATCTTTGACACACTCCTTCTAAGAGACCACTAAAAATGCAGGATGAAGACCACAGCTGAGATCTGTCCTTCTCTGATACAAGGAGTCTCGCTACGTATCAGGATAGAACTGATCTAGACTTAGGCCAGAGCTTCCTCCAGATGCTGGTCTAGGACTGCACTCCCACACCAGAATCACTCTGCCCTCAAGAAGTTCAAGATGATGTTGAATACGCAGCTACAGGTATGTTTTGACGAGCAAACCAACTCTCTAAACTCAAGAGGACAGGTCAAAAAAAAGGGACAAAACACTCATCAAGAAGAAACACATTAAAAAATGTAATATATTCACATTTCTTTGGTGCTCTGTACAACAAGAGCTTACTCTAAAAGAAAGCCTCAGCTGAAACCAGTGGTATCTGCTCTTCTATAAACAATTATGACAACAATATGATCTGCCCAGTGAAAATATTAAGAATGCTGGAGGGTCTGTTTCTCAAGACAGCTATTTGTTTTGAATTATTAACTTCATTCCTCAGTTAATTAATTCCAAGAATCTGGCTATTACATCCAGGCTATGATCTTTCAAACTGTGTTTAATTGTCATTACAAAAGATGAATTTCTCTTTTTGAAGCTGAGGCAGAAATCATTGCAAGAAAAAGAATTAAAAGAAACAAGGAAAAAAAATCAAAAACAATAGAACAACACAGAGAACAACAAACACCACTAAAACTCTGAAGTTCTGAGAACAGAAAGAAAATTAACATGGCCTAATAAAAGTCATGGTGGGGTTGTTGCTGTTGCTATCTAGAAGAGAATAAACACATTAACTAGTGCTCCTTCACACACAATCCTTCAATGTCCAGCATTCGCATAAGCCTGTAGCTATAAATAAATAAATAAGTAAATTTTAATTTATTTGTGTTATAACTATACATGTCTCACATATGAGCAATTTATAGATGTAAGAAAAGCACAATGCACAGAGAGCAGGGCATGCCATGGACCTGGACTCCATTACAGTCTCCTCAGACCCAGGACAAGTCATTGGCATTCAAGTCCCATTCATTTATTGCTACCTTCAAACAAAGCCGCTACAAATGCCATGCTCAGTACCATGACCTTTCTCTGCCTGTTTCCACCAGGTACAAAATGGTACTTTATTCATTCTTCATAAAAGCACATACAGATTTTTCCCTGCAAGTTTCAAAGCGACACTCCATACACAGTCTTTTTCTGCTGTACACTCCACTTTTCAGATCCTCCTACAGAAACCCAAAATAGTTTGTCAGATCTGTATGGAAACCCTGCTTCTCTGTAAGAGCCTCAAAGAGAATTTATATTCATACTATATGCATGTATCTGTCGTCTGTTGGATATTGCCAGCTCACCTAGGGTTTCTTCACCACCTAATCCAAGCACATCAAAGCATCTAAGGAGCTCCAGAATGAATAACTACAGCCTTTCATGACATAATTTATACACATATCTAATGTGATGAGCCAAAGACATCTGCAGTCCTGAGAAGTAATTCAAATTTCAGACCTGCAGCCCTGAAAGTTCAGCCCAGTTCGTGAGGCTTCACGACAATTAACACAGCCCACTCTGCTTCCTCCCTGCCTCCCAGGACACAAGGTGGTACCAGTGAGCCTCTCACAGAGCAGCACCAGGACAGTGCCATTGCTTCTGATGCTTCCAGATGTCTAGTAAAGCCATCCAGCCATACACCATTCACGCCAACACGGTGCATGGCAGCATTTGGGATGTATTCTAGCACTACAGGAGGTTTTTGTTAAATCTGCACCCATAAGAATTCAAGAAATTCCAGTACTACCAACATTTGGGCATCCCTACATGCCCCAGTAAGTTCACATCTACAGAATGAGTTACAGTGCTACCTTGGAATTTATTTTTTGTTTTAATATTCTGTTCTTTAATTAAAGATCTCAAGGCTAGGCTTTGGAAAGCAACTCTGTATTAGTTTGGGGGGTTTGTGTTTGTTTGGTTTCTTTCCTTAAACACTCCCCGTTGCAGTTTATATAGGGAATATCTGCCATTTCAATGGACCATAATCTTTTCCTAAATTAAATTCCCCCATAAACCATCTCTTGTATACAACATGGCAGAAATGAGTTTTACATGAAGGAGTGAAATATTAAAAAGTTAAAAGGAACTGGATGCAACTCAATTTAGAAATTCAAAAACACCACATTCTTGTTTTTTCACTATGTTGCAGTAAATAGTCCTTCCACTTCTCACCTCTTGAGTAATTTCTTGGGATCATATGAACCAAGATGTTTCATTACATACCAAGTTCTCAGAGGCAGAAAAATTTTCTGTTTGTATCTCTGAAGTTTCCATGTTTTACCATGCTTTAGGCATGGTAAAGATAGTTTCCAAAAGAGCTTTGTGTAAATAATCTGAATTCAATTTTTCCTTTCTGTTTAAGCACCAGAGTAACCTCTGTGATTTTTGTCTTGAAGTGTCAAAATGGCAATATATTCTGCTCAGTTTTCAGTAAACGCTTCAAGGCCTTTACTCTGTAGTTTCTTGTGGTGCTTTAGTAGAAACAGTCTTCCCTTGGGAATCTCTGTTCAAAGGAAACTGAAAACCAGGTTGGTCCTTGGCACACAAGTAGAGATATGTAATATTTAGTGGGACTATCTGTGGAGGATCAGTAAGATAGGTGAGAGAATAGGACACTTTGGTGTTAACATAATATAAATGATTGTACTTCTTAGATGGAATTCATTGCAGCATGTAAGCCAAGCCATTTGTTTGTTTGTTTGTTTTTTGTTGTTGTTGTTTTTGAAGGTAATCTTAGTAAAAGTCTCATTTACTTTGTGGACAAAATAAGCAAAAAAAAAGGTTATCCTCAGTGATGTCTTCAGGGAGAAGCTTGTTAGGCCAAACCAAGCTTTGTCTCATTTCATTGCTCACCTACCTCACGGAAACTGCAGTTGAAGGGCCTCTCACTCTCCTTCCATCTTGGGCTGGGCTACATCTTGATAACAACTAGAATTTCCTTCTATTTTCAGACAGGCCAGATGTCTTACATGCTCCAGCTACAGCCTGCTTCAAGGAAATGTGAGTAGGAGGCTCTTAAACTGTAATTCCCATAAAGCATTTATACGTGGGATAGTTATATCTAATCCTGCTTCTACCCCCAATGAATCAAAAGCAAAAAAACCTCCTTTCTGGGGGCTTTATGAAAAGTGTTATTCTCCAGCTCTTCCCTCCCTATTCCAAGATGGAAATGATTGCCAGTAAGTTGACATTTCAAAAAATGGGCACCTCTCTGTAATTCATGGCCAATGATTATTAGGTTCAGTTTTAAAGAAAATATCAAAAAAACCCTGTCCTACATGAGGACTTAGCTATTGAAAATGTTGGGCTTTTGAAGAAGTCCTCTTTTAAATTAGTGAAACTCTATCAAAGGACTTCCTCAGGTGCTTGGGGGAAGATAGTATGATGAAACATTCAGTTTGACGCATATCTTTACCTGAACAAGTAAAGGTGCCCCAATGCATTCTGACATTACTTACATAAGGCACGAGAATGAGAAGTCAAAGAACTACCTAGCTGGTTTTCCTCCCAAAGTTTATCCTCAATGATTCAAATATTTACCAACACTTTATTTACACTTTACCATTGAACTAGTTCTATGCTCCATGCAGTATAAATCAAACTCGGAGAATACTGCAGAGAGGCAATATATGATGATCTTTATACCTTATTCACATAGCAAGCTTTGATCTCTAGGTCTGCTTTAAGCTAGGATCAGAAAGCAGGGCACAAAGCCAGAGCCTTGAGTTTCACCGGGCTGTTTTGATTCAAGTTATAGAGATACGCTGATCTATTCTAATAGTCACATATTTCCATCTGTCTGCAGTACAGTTGGACAGAAATGAGAAAAAAATAATTTCATTTTTGTCCAAGTGTCATTAAAATCCCTCACTTGAAAGAATCCTTAGACTGAAAATCAAACATAAGATAAAAACCAACAAGAGCTGAAGATGGATTACATCAGAAAAAGAAACAAATGAGAATGTGCTCTTCAGGTAAAGTGCTGACCAACTATACAAGTTTTTAAATACACATTCTCTGCATATTAAGGACTCAAGTTCTTCAAACAAAATCCCCATGGCCATCTGTCTACAGCCCTTTGGCATTAAAAAATGTACATGCATACACACCTTAACAGACTCCCTACGAGCAATTTGTGCCAAGCATTTAAGTCCAAAGCTATAATATCTAGTTAAAGCAATATCTACAGTTATGGTCCCAATTCTTTTCAAAATGGATTCCAAAATCCTTGTTTTTTCCTGATGTAACAACTGTTTACAGTGTCATTGCTGTAAATTAGCTCAGATAAATTTTCACCGTTCAACAAATGGTCTTACATCAACATCTTCCCATCAGAGATTTCACAGCAAGTGGGTGGAAGACAAAATTAAATTATTGTAGACAATGAAACTTAACTGAAAGCCACCCAACACTGAAACAACCTACTCTTGAATGCCATGTGTTAAATTTGTAAAACTTCTCCCAAAGCTTACGCAGACAAGTTTACTAGGAAATCAAACAAGCAAAGAACAACAAAACCCCTCAACACTTTCAGGTTGATTTTCATGGATTTTAGATGATACATGAGTACTAGTTTCATTATAATTTTTCACTGCAATTTCTGCTTCCAAATCCCTTAGGCCTATTTTCAAACTCTGCTGAATTACTGTGGTGGTACATTCTCTTACCAAACAACATATATATACAGGCTGCAATATCCAACAACTGATGAAGTGTTTGCAAACTTAATCTCCATTTTCTTAAAATAAGGTATTGCTATGACAACATACAGCTACCATACCACAGCTTCAGCAAAGCAAGCTTCAGACAACACTATTTATCTATCTACACATTACTTTCCTCTATATTTTTCCATCAGATTTCCAATTTCCTGCCTTACTTATTTTGAATCCATGTGAATGCAATTCAGCTGGTGTCTTAATTTTCAGAAGTCAAATGTATTATAACCCTTTCTTTACTTCCTCCCAGAAGAAACACCTGTCATCATCTCTAGCCTGGGACCTTCAGGTGCTCTTCTGAACAAATATCATTGTAAACAAACCATTTCAGATTTTTTCAAGATTAACCTTACTGCCCTGCTGACCCTTGGCTTTACGGCAGATTTCTTGTACGCTTACTTTTTTTTAGTATTCCACATATTTAACTTGGTTTCTTATGTGCCATTTACTGCTTTTTTTCCCTAGAGTTTCTATATTTCACTCAAGTTTTCCTAACATATCTTTTTATTAACTTTCTCCTTCAGTATCTTACACTTCAAATAAGCTGCCTTATTTATACTTCAAATAAGCTTCCCTTTTTTTTTTTTAATCAGTTAATTAGAAAAAAGACAAAACTTTCATCTCAATGTGTTTTTCCCACCTCTTTCACTAGTCTCTCATACAGTGGATCAGAGTACAGACAGAACGTGCTTTGTTGAAAAAGTATCCCATTAA
This sequence comes from Pyrocephalus nanus, assembly GCA_038380795.1. Lineage (NCBI taxonomy): Eukaryota > Metazoa > Chordata > Aves > Passeriformes > Tyrannidae > Pyrocephalus > Pyrocephalus nanus. The sequence continues at coordinate 19,403,657 of CM076259.1, forward strand.
AATCAGAATTTCACAACCCACTTGAAAGGGCTTTGGAGAACAAAATTCATTTGGAAGTCGACCCAACAGATTAACATTAGACATTTAAAAGAAAAAAAAAAAAACAAAACAAACCAGCATTGGAGGACACCAAAGTGAACATTAAGAATGTCCAGAAAGGATCTCAGAAATGGGGGAAGTCGCCAACTTTATGGAAGACATTTCTGCTGGATGAATATTTGATGGGTAACATGCATTCTTTGCTAGATGTTCAGTCTCTAGTCCCCAGCTTCAGTGCTCAGCCTCCATTCCTGTAACAGTTTCTGTAGAAGACACTATGGCAAATTAACACACTGTTTTATTGCACAATGTGGACATCTGCCTATTGAGTATAAGAATTGAAAACCCACCCACATGGACTTCATGAAGGACATCAGACAGCCATTAAGGAGAAAGAGAAGGCTGACTTATTAAGACTTCCTAAACCACAGTGAGCACAATTTAATAGTTCTACACCATGTTAGCAATCCCTCCACACTGTCTAGTCTCTCTTAGCAGCAGTTTTAGAAATATATCCAGTTCATAATATTTTATTAGCCTATATAAAACATGGGATTAATCTGTTCCAAATATCCACTTACTTTTAAACTTAAACCAAATATTTTATTAGTATTTGAAGCTTAGATTCTTACTATTTTGCAAGGAAATAATATACTTAAATTGTTTTATGCCCTGAGCAATACCAGTGCATAACTTTTATGAGCAACTTGCATTCCTAATTATACTCATTCTATCCTTGCTTCACAGATGGTATTATTTATATTTCTCTACTGGTCCACTAGTCAATGTCTGCCAGGTATTCCAGGCCACAGAAAATAAGTGTGTGAGAGCTACTCATTCAGAGTCTTACTCTTTAGCTAAGTTGAATGCATTCTTTTTTTCCCCTTGGAGAGTCCCTATGACAATATAAAAGGAAGCGAAGGAAGAAAGGAAGACCACCTACAGCAACAGAGCTTTGATTTCATCTGCTGAGCACTATCGGTGACTTCAGACAGGGTCCAGAAGAACTTATGTCTACCCAAGTCCTCATATCCAGATCAGACTAATTCTTCAACATCTGATGTGCCACCTTCCTAAGTATAAAAAGTTGAGGTATTACAGAACCTCGTGCCAGTCCACCACCAGCCTTTTATTATTAACTGTTTTTCTTTTTGCCAATAGCTTGCACACCCCAAAGTGTATGTGTCAGAGATCTTATGCTGCTGGTAGTTCTTAGGACTTCACAAAAACCTCTGCTTTGATTTTTTTCTGACCTCACAAAAACACGCACCTTACTATTACAAATTATTTACACAAGTCCTTGAAATTTCTTGTGCTGGATCCTTCGAAAAACCCAGACTGTACATGATTTAAGCCATCTTCTTCGTCCACTCTTTATCTAACCTCTTCTTTCAGACTTTGCCATACTATATGCCAAAGGTGTCTGTAAGTTTCAAAGGAATATAAAAGACAGGGCAGCAGGGAAAACTTCCAAGAATGGAGTATGCTATTTGTGCAGGAAGTCCAACCTCTCTGCACAGACAGACTTGTTTGCTCTCCATGTCATATGACAATAGAGGAGGAGAAGAAAATATGATGCTCCACTAAAATTTTATCCTTTGTCTTCTGGCCAGAAAATCCCAATGATATAGTGCAGGTTTGACAACAATGCTTGAACACACACTGCTTCTTGGAGCGGTTGATAAGTTCCTATCCAGTACATTAAAACATCAGCCTATTGTAATGTCAGCTTTATTTCAAGTAGAGTTTTAGAGAGATGGTAAAGTGCATTACAGGAGACTCCAGTCAACAGAGAGGCAAAAAACCCCACAAATATACCATTTACTTACCTGTACAAGAGTGCTTAGTAAAGACATGATGAATACAGCTATCTTAGCAGAAACACTTAGAATTCTATTAAACAAATATGTCTGGACACTCATTTATTGCATGCAGTTTTTACAGAATATATCTTCTCATAGCCTTTTCACATCCTTATTTGATTAAAAAAAAAAAAAAAAAAAGAAGGGAGAAAGTGGTGCTTACAGCAAGAAAAAAGGAAATAAGTTCTATATGGTATTCAATCTACAGAGGAGAGAAGAGGTAATTCATTGTTCTCCTTCTGGCACAGTGTTTTATTATAGGACAAAAATTCAATACAAACATCAAGATCTCTCACTAAAATGGGTCAACACGATCCATGACAACTGCTAAGTTGTAAAGTAGAAGATAGGAGGAGAGTGTAAAATCAGATTAAAGTAGGGGTCCAATCCAAGTTAAATAATAATTTTCTTACCTGGACAGGATCAGAAGCATGACCTCTCTATATGTAAACACCTTACTGCACTAGATGATCAAAAAGTACACTGCACTTCTCGGAGGGAATGATTCACACACTGCTCTGCTTGCTTCAATTGTGGTCACCTAAAGCAAAAAAAATAGCATTTCAAAATTATGACTGAATTTCAGTGAAAAGATCCTAAGAACAAGTAATTCCAGGCTTCTCCCTAAAATTTCATCTTCCTAGCCAATTGGTAATTCTTGTTTGTTTCACAAAAGTAATTAGGACTGACAGGCTTGTACAAACATGCATTAGCATAAAATTTTAACTGGAATAAAAAAGCTCATGATATTTTTGGCACATCAGAATCTGACACAGAATTAGTATATCAATACGAATCACTCTTATTGCTCCTAGCTTCAGTGAAAAGCATGAAATTCAGAGTGACTTTTTAATACATAAATAGTAACAAGTGAAACATTTTTGTTCAGCATTGTCTGTAGCGCTGTTTGGTCTTCAATATCCAGAGCGAATTGTTCAACTGGTAACAGCCTTTCCTGAGAGATAGTATGAGATCCTGGAAAAGCACTAAGCCAGATTCATGAGCTTTGAAGGAGATATTAGAAGCAGTGACTTCAGTAGAATTACACACACCCTAAAAACGTACATGTGATAATTATTCTATGAACTGAAGACACAGTGCTACTCACCAATATGCTCTTTTACGGATCAACCTTTCAAAATACTGAGCGTTACCAATATACTTAGACTTTGTCCTGCTGTTTCCACTGCAGAGGCTAACTCCATTTGCCAAAAGTCTCAGCTTGATGCATTCCTTGCTCATACAGTACTCCCACCCAAGTAAACAACAGTGGTCGTTATGGCAAAAGCTTCATAATTCGTAAGCACAGCAGGTTGGTGGTGTTTTGCCAGGTATATTCTTTTCTGCTTTCATCTGTTGCTATCACACCCCTGATATCCACCTGAATGGACAGCGTGTATTCAAGTAGGGTTTGCTAGGGATGAATATGTTCCTGAATATGAAAGTGTGCTCTTTTACTGCTGGGTCCTTTATTAAACTACCTGAATATTAGTGGCCCGAAATTGGTATGATTAAGGTTTAATGAACTACTGATTAGCACTAATGAACACAACTGAACACACATTTTATTAAATGATTTGTCTCTTTTGAAATGAAAGTAATGTTAAGCCCATTAATAAAAATTATTTGGGTCATTTCTGAGCAACTGTTGCACTCCTTGGAGATAAAGGAGAGAAATCAGCCAGTGTGCTGTCTGATTAGTGTTTCAGCAGGTGTTACACATCAATAGTTAGGGTTCACAGGCTGTATTTTCTAGGCTTAGTAAGGTCAGAGGAAAAAAATTAAGGAAGTTTCTGTGACTGCTATCTAACAGGAGATATGTCCTTATAATCTGGCAGGATCTCAAATGATATAGCATACAAGAAATGGAAGGACTTTGTCCCTAGTTCTAAGTGCTGGAAGATAGTATGCACACAAAAAAAAACCCTACAAAGCAAAAAAAAAAAAAAAAAAAAAAAAAAAAAAAAAAAAAAAAAATCACCTTACTCCCCAAACCGAAGTAAACATGATTGGAAAGATATTCTTTCATATTCTTCCATACTTTCCACATCATTTTCTAGTTAAAAGATTTTTGGAAGCTGCATATATCCATCTGCCACAATGTAGTTTAGATACAGTCTGAAGGCTTAAAGACTTTACAGAAAGACTGAGGAAGTATTGATGAGCAATTGTTCCCCTTATGTGAGGGTAAGATGCAGTTAATTCCCTTGCAGTACAATGTCATAAAAAATCCATAAATACTCTTGGATCCGTGATGACAAGTGAGGAGAACATCACTTTTGGTTTCTATTTTAGAGCCCTGTGTTCCACGTATCCAAAGTGACACACTGGGTTATTAAGATATCATTGCAATTAACAAGCAAGATTGCTACCAGTAGTTGCCCACTTCCTACGTTAAGTCGGTTGTCCCCAGGAGGATTTCTTACCAATTATTCAATCAGATATGAAGGAGGAAAGAGTGACAAGAACACAGCCCAGGGCACAGTTCTTCAGAGACTGCATTATCTGCTAACAGGTAACATGAATAGACACTGCACCTCTGAGCACTGCAAAATTTACTCATTTTCTTCCTATTATCATAAACATTAACGTTTGCCATTCCAGCCGCACAGCAACCCTGAAGTAAAATTGATACATTTCTACATGAGTCCCCTATCTCCAATATGCATTATATCTGAGGCCCTGATGATGCTGAGGAACCTGAAGGAAACCAATGACATATTGAAGAGTTCCTGGTATAGTTATAAAAATAATAATAAAAAAATTAAATCAGACACCTGTTGACAATGGAGTTTTCTCTAGTGGTGGCTCATTATAGTTTTGAAATCATTTTATCCCTTTGTTAAATCAAGTCCTACTACCATCAAAAGGAAACCCGAGAACACAGAGATTTAAACAGAGTGTTAGAATATAAACTCTCAGTATGCAAACAACAAGACCCAATATCACTCACATATTAACTGAAATGATTAATGTAGAAAAACAGCAGCACAAACAGAAAGGCTAATGAGACCTTTTCAGGATGATTCTCACGTAATTAAGTGTAATGGGCTACATTCTGCTTCAAATTGTTTCAAAGTGAAACCAGAAGGATCTGCATGCATTTCAGAAGATGTACTCTGCATCAAGAGAAGCAGCGGGCAGAATTTGACCTATTGTCAATAACACCAGCTAAGCAAAACAGCTGTTTTTTTTCCTCTACCATGTAACTCATCCAGTGAATCCACAAAGTCTCAAAATAGGTTTCTTCTTGGAAACTTTGAAAGGTTTAATGCAGGAGGAAAGACTGGGCACACAGAAATGGAAGAATGAGCAGTTGCAACAGGCTTGGGAAAGGCTTGGGAAGTCACAGGGAATCTCCCTAAGGAATTTACTCTTAGGACTAGTGTTACTGATGAAGGGAGGATTCAGTGGTCACCTTTCCTACCATACAAATAAACACGAAGGGAAGAGATTCTCCCTTTTGCTATTACCTGTTTGTGGGGTTGAAGAGGCACAGGCAGGCTGTGTAGAGAGTTTCTCTTTGGATGAAACAGGGGAAGACCACCCAAGACCTCTGCACAAGAGCCACTGAAGTGTAGAGGCAGCTATACCAGGAGCTGGAAAGGCCTTTCCGCTGCTGGCAATGGGCATTACTAGCACATTTATGAGATTTAGTCCAGGTTTTAATGTGCACCAGTGATGAAGATGGGACCTTAAAGGGCACAATCTCCCTACAGAAACTCCTGTAATCTGAATGTCATCTCTTCATTAGTGGTTCCTCTGTTTCCAAGAATACTCTGTCTTCACTTAATAAGCAGAGAGTTTCTTCAATACCAATATGCACAATTTATGTTTGTTATCACCTTACCTGCTTAAGTAGACAATCTTCTTAATTGCTAACAAAGAAAACATTCATTTTCATTTGTGGATTAAGAAATCACTACTTTAAAGAGTACTATACCAATTTCAAACCTCAGTTATAGAAGTCAGCTTTAATTAAAAAGCAAGGAAGAAAGTTAATACGTGCTTTCACCTTGCAGACGTATAACCCAGGCTAGAATATTGAGGGGACAGAGGGAAGATGGGTGGGGTTTTTATTAAAATTAATAAGTGGGCTGCTGTGAAATTTAACCTAGAAAATTAACCAAGAGGTCACATGAATGTATACGATGCAAGTATTCTCAGTGGAAATAACATCTATAGTACATACATATCGTGGACAAAAAGTAACAGAGGTCCTAAGAATAGAACATTAGAAAACACTAGCATGAGTACTAGCATTTACTATGAGATAAATCAGACTTTCTAGGGCATAAAACAACTACTAGCTGTTTGGCACCCTCTGTGAGAAAGTTTTTCTACAATACACATATTTTAAGTCTGGTACTATGTTCTACCAGTGCTTCTGATGGGTTTCTCCTTTGATTCACAGCAAAAATGCTTTCTAAGACTGTGTTCATATTCAAGTTATAAATGAATATAAACAAAAATTAAGAAAAATCTTTAATAACACATCAAGATGCTTTACTCATCCTTGTCCCTGAGAAAACTGTATTGAAATACAAAATAGTCACTTTTAGGGCTTATAACACAAAAGGGAGTGGCAGGATTTATGTACATGAAACCACTGCTTTTATTAGCAAGTGCCTTAATTGTATTTCTTTTCAATAAAAACATGGAACTGGCTTCCTATATACTTTAGGAGTTGCACATTATTTGACAGGAACAGCAAGTCTATATTTCCCTGCAATGTAAAATTTAAAATTCCTGTTTAGAAAATACTCCCTTGGATGTGTAATAAGTATTAAGAACGAGCAAATCTATTTCTATTTTATTGTAAGTAAATTAGAGATTGTTTTAAACATTAAGAATCTTCTTAATTTTTAGGAAAGGCTTCTCAGGGGTTGGAAAACAGCAAAGATAAACTCAAGGTCTTATGAATAAGGAATTTAAAAAATAATGTTGCATCTTCATTTCTGAGGGTAAAAAATAAATTCTGGACTATCTCAGCATCTCATAAAGAGATAAAACCTTAAAGTCATGTACCTAAAACTATACATTATTCATGAAATGTAAAATGTGCATCCTTAACTAGTTATTCCCCCTACCCCCAGAATGTAATTAAACCCAATGACATGTAAGAATAATAAACGAGACTGTTAAATCACGAATTGAATTAAAGCTCCTGGTAAATTTCTTTGACAAGAATTTCCATTATGAGGAAGAAGGGGGAAAAAAAAAAAAAAGAAAGAAAAGAAATATTTTCAGTTGTTCATACAACTACAGCTTCAAGAGTAGCTGTTCCTAGAAAAAGACGTGGCTAAATTTAACAGAAGTATGTTCTTTTTATCTAGGCAAGTCATCTCTTCTATTTAAATCTCCTTACCTATGTCAGATGATTGACAGCTGGATACCATTCAAGACACCTGTATTTGGTCTGAGTGGCAGCCTGAAAATCTCCAGGGAATTTTCTGAGCATGTACCACAGGCAACAGGTCAAAATATTTACTTCAGAAAACAACCATGAAACTTCATTTGCTGCTGTTATTTTCTTTCTAATTAAAGACTCATTTCAAAGCAGAGTGGAAATAATGTGTCTGCTGTGGTTAATATTTAATCAGCAGTCTTGCATGCCAACCATGTATCCCTTGTAATAGCCCAGGGTCAGTGCCCTGGATCCCACTGGGATGCCATATGGCTGTGTCCAGAAGACTGGAAGCCACAAATGACCTATCACGGGTTGAGTGATAGCATGAATCAATGAGGGTACTAATTATTGGTTTTGAAGAGCTGACTCATCCGTTGTGGGAGTGAACATTATGTTAACAACCTTGAGTGTTTCAAATCATAATATCAGATGTGGCATTATCAAAAAATAAAGCAAACCAGATTCAAATTATCCAAGTTTTTCTAGTAATTTGCTGTTAAATAATTTAAGTATGATTTATGTGTACATAATTTGAGTCTGATACTTGTTATTGGTTCTCCTGTCAAAGGATAATATAATAAATAAATTCTGGTTTGGATCTATTTAGAATCCAGACCCACAAATATCCGTATGCAAGCTGCATCCTTTCTTAGATGGTTATAGTAAGGGTATTATTTCAAATCTATTTCTGCAAATGGAACCTTTCTCTCATATTTCACAAGGACCTGGACTAGATTTTGAAATACAGAAACTGGGAAAGCACTTAGGCATGTATTCAACCCTCGGTGAGAATACACGTGTCTATAATCCTGAACTACCATCAGGCCCGGATATGCTGTTTATATGTTCAGCAAACCTAGAAACCTATCCATAAGCTGCATTTCGGAGAGCATAGCATCCCCCTTTGTTGTGCTCTTCCAGTAGCTCTGTACATTTTCCCAGCATGTTAGAATTCCTGGTAAAAGAAAACCTCATTACTGTTTCTGATTCATTACTGACATCTAAGGAAGTAATTTGCTCTAAAAAACAGACTACACTCTAGAGAGCGCAGGATCCCATTTTTTGTAGCAGGATGCTAGGCAGATAGGATACCATCAAATATATCAGGGATGTTTGCAGGAGACAATTGTGTATCTTCCATGCTTAGTTTCAAGCCAACACTTAATGGTTTAGCCAAAGAGAAGATAGAAACAGTTGCTGTTCTTCATGCCCTATACGCACCTGTATGACACAAGGTTTTAAGACCGCACACAAAATTCAGACTCAAAGAACACCTTGCAGGCAGATCCTTTCTTTACAGAGAGTGAATTTTCTTTTTTCTCATTAACAACAGGATAGTTTGTCCAATGCACAAAGATGCCTCAACACAGCATGCAACCTCTCTCCTGCAGAAGAAAGTTGCTATAACTTTAAATTTTATCTCACGCTGTTGCAGAGCAGCTGACTACAACTCGGTGTTGTATGTGCTTCCCAAAACACAGATCAGGCTGTAAGGTTCACTGGGTGAAGGTGGGACAAAACGAATACGCTGTCTCAGAGAAATCTACTGGTGGCATTATGTCCACCAGCACATATTCCTGTGCAGTGGGGAGGTACCCGGGGGCACACGAGGGCTTGAGCCGGCTCTTACTGCTTGACTTCGTGGCGAGCCAGACACTGCCCTGAGCCGGGGCTGGCTCCTGTCCCAGCGGTCCCCCCGTCCCGCTGCCCCCGGCCGGTCCCGGCGGAGCAGAGCGGGGCTCGGGTCCCCTCTAGCGGCCGCAGCGCTGCCCGAACCCCCGCCCGCCCCTCCCGCTGACTCCGGCACACCACATTCTCACGGATCGCCCTCTTGCTGGCTAGCTCGTACCGTGCCCAGCAAAAGTTCTCAGCTCACGCCACCCACCGAGCGCGGCTGGAGGAAGATGCAGCCTTGGAGGCTTGGCATGATGCGTGATCCAAGAGATACACCCTACCGAAAAGCGTTCACTACCTGTGGATGAGATACATTACGAAATTAGAAAGCATTCTGTATAATCATCAAGATGCAAGGACATATTCCAAGACCTACACTTTTCCATGAGTACTCCAGCCATTCTGACTGTATGAAATGAGAGGTGGCATTCCGTGAGGGTGCTTGTCGGAATTCCTTCTAGAGACCTATAAAAGTGGGAAGAATTCTGCATAGGACAGATAATTTTTTTTCTAGTAAAAAAAACGACATTGTCTTCTCTCATTTTTCTTTCAGCCACTAGAGACTTCAATTCTGCAGCTGAATACAGGCCAAACTATTAGGTTCTGTGAAAAGCAGCACTGCTTTCAATGAGACTCCACACTGGAGAAAGTAGCATGGATTAATCTTGGGGCTTTCATCATTGCAAGTCATGAAGAAAATGGGCTTTCCACTCAGCCAAGCTCTGAGAGTTGGGAAACTGTGTGAGAAGTTCAGACTTATTTTGCTACTGGCCTTGCAAAACACAGAGAAAAACTTTAAACATCTAAATACTAAAGAAATGAAAACAAATAAAACGAAGCAGGAAAAGAAACAAACAGAAATTGACATTTAATTTTGGTTTGTGTCATTTTTGTTGTTGATAGGTAAGAGAGCTGTAGCCAATGGTCAGAATCAGCAATACTGGGTAGGGTGGTCTTAGGGTCAGCATCAACATTGCTGCACTCCAAACCAGTAAAATCAGTGGCAGAGAAAAAGTAGAAGAAATATTTAATTTTGAGATAGATACATGGACATTGTCAAACTTTTCTCAAGATTTTTTTTTAGCTGGAGACTAAATGTAAGAATACAGCACACACATATTCTCCTTCTCATGCCTTGTCACCAATGTTCTGGCCAAAAAAAAGAGAAATTAGATCACTGTGGGGGGTCATCCTCCAGAACCATAGCTTTCATTAACCCCTCAGCAAACAAACAGATTAGTTATGGAGGAAGGTGGGCAATCTACAGCATCTCAGGCACTTCTGTCTCCAACCAGGCTGAAGATTACGTGCCTGCACAGAGTAATATAGCACAGCAGTTTCCGAGTGGCCTTGTAGTTCTTCTCTGCTCTCTGCATTTGGTGGGCATTTTTTCATTTTACACACTGTTCAGAACTTGCTGCAGTGATTTCAGAAGTTATATAACTGTGTCAGATGCTCATATAAACGACAACTATTTCTCTGGCTTTATTTTTCCAGAAATGCTTCTGGCATTGCTTTTCTCAGAAACACTAGAACAGAAATAGCTGCATGGTAGCAGTGGTACTCTGCCTCTTTAGGTGCAGTGAAAATAATTTTTTAACTAGCAGATTGTTATTAGTTTATTCCTATATTGATGTAGTATACTGATACATTGGTCTGCTGATCCTATCAGATCATGTTAGATACTGATTTTTACCTACCTAAACAAAGAAAGAAAACTTGTCTTCTGTAATTTAATGATATCTCATTTCTCCAGCACTTTATTCAGTGCTAATAGTCCATATAAAAGCTCATTCTCATTATTAACACATAAAAGAAGACAGAAAAAGACACAGAAGGGAAAGATTGCAGCATGGTCATCTCTTAGATTAACCAAGTTGTCTAAACAAGCTGTATTTGATCAGCATGTGATGTTAGTGAAGGTCTATAGAAAGAAATTATCTCAAAGCACGTTGCAAACATCGAGTCAATTCTACAGAAAGCCATCTCTGTGAAGAAAGAAATATGATTCCTTATTTAACCAATGAGAGGAAAACAGAAGCACAGAAAGATTAAGTGACTTATCAGGGTCACAGAAGAGGGTGATCCTGCTCCTGATCACTTGCTTTGAGTTTAACAGCAGTGAGATTAGACCACATGTAGAGACAGAGTTGGCATAAAATTCAGATTGTGGATTAGCAACATTGACCTTTTCACCACCAAGGTCCGCTTCTTTCCAAAAGAAATATTACTTATCGAAGATGACTTTTCTGCTTTTATATCTATACCTCTATGTGAGACATTCAGCATCTTCCATATACACACATAGACTGTTAGGCTATACAAGCCTTTAACAAACTACAAATTTATTACTGTTATTATTTTCCCAAACATTAATGTTTCAGAGGAAGCAAAGACTATTTTTCAACTCTGGTGAAAAATGCTCTGCAAAGTAGGGAGAAGGCTTAGAGTAGAAAACAGGAAAACAGGAAACTGTTTGGCAATGATAGTATTTAATTCAGATCTCGTCATGAAAACTAAATTTGCATTTCAATACAATATTTTTTTCCAAAGATAAAGGTGGTCTTCTTTAAGTATATAAAGCTAATCACAGCAATTAATTTTAGACTGAATGAAACACTCCAAATGACCTTTATGTTTGTTCAGTCTGATTTGGCAAGATATTTCTTCTCTAAACCAAATTCCCACCTTTTCATTTGACTTTACAGTTTGGTTGGTGAACTGAAAAAAATCCATTCATCATCTAAGTTTATTATGACTTTACAGATAAGAAAATGAAGTCCAGAGAAGTCATGTGAATTCTTCAAGCCAACACAGAAAGTCTGTGGCAGAGCAAGAAATTGGATCAACCCTGTTGATCCAACCAGTGCTAACACCATTGTTCTTAGATCATCCTTTTTGTCTGTGCCAGCATGCAGTGTTTTGTTTACCTGCAACAGGTGAATCAAACATGTGAACTAAAATGAAATGTGCAGAATAATGGGATCAAAATAAGTTGCTTTTCCTCTGATAGCATCATTAGATTTGGGAAAGGAGGAAGGAAAAAAACCAAAAAAATCACAGCTGCTCTATGCAAGAAGTTTGCCTGGTTCAGCCAGACACCCAAGGTATCTCTGATAAGAAACATCCTGCTGTTCTTGTGGCATGCATCTGCCAGAGGGAAGTGGTCAGTGCCCAGATGGCATGGGAGAACACAGATCTCAACTGTATAAAGACGTGTATCCACCCTGAATATTTCAGCTCCCTGAGAAAGTGGCACTCCCCAAGATGCTTAGCTTTCCTGATTAATATATTCAGATTGCAGCAGGTCCTTCGCTAGTTTTCTCTCTCTTATGGCTATTGCTATTATTTCTGCATCACTTTGTATCACAGTCAGGTTGTTTCAGTTTCTCTCACTGCTTGAGAAAGAAAAGCTGTTAGGGATTTCTTTGCACTGGGCCATGTCACGGTTAATATTCCACTGCTGCTCCTTGCCCCTTTTCAATCTGTTTATGATTTCCCTACGTGCCAGGCTTGTTTTCCTGAAGACAGCTATGAAACATAAAAGGAAGAACATCAGAGTCTCCTGAAACAACCTGAGAGCTGGCCGCAAGTCTAGTGACACAACTTGAAAAGATGGCAATGAAAAACAAACATACCTCAAATTCCCCAGCTCTACAGATACCACTTAAGTATATTACAAAACACTATTGCTCCCCTTCCAGTCCTGTTTTCAGCAAATATTTAATTTGCAGAGCTATAGCTCTGTATAATGTGTTATTATGTTGGTTGTTCTTATTTCGGAATAAATCCAAATCACAACATTTGGAGCCAGTATCAGCATTCCCTGAAAAAATTGAGTGTGCTTGTATGTCAAATGTTTTAGATCAACTATTTTGAAGTTCCTTTATTCTCACTTATAATTTAACCATGAAAGGAATTTTTTACCACCTTCAGGGTTCAGAAGTGCGTGGACCTCAGAATGGAAATTTCGAGCTCAGCAAGAGGCTTTGGGCAGTGTCAAAATCATGCACTCAAAAATCATGGCCATCTCCTGCAGCACGATTGCTTGTAACTGTTGTCTCAAGTGGCTGGGCAACTAAAAAGAAACCATAAGCTCCTATTTGAGCCCACCAGCGCAAGAACAACCATTTACTCCTTTTCACCACACATGCAGCATCAGAAAGCTTTTGGCCATGTGCAGGCCACCTCCCTTGCAATCACTTTCAAAAAAGACAAGTTCTTCCACCCAGAGCAATGTGTGCTCAGCAAGGCAGCCCCCACCAAGTCGAAATTGGCTACAGTGAAGTCCATGAGTGTTCAGTGATGAGGATAATGACACAAGAAATCAAAAAAAATAAAATGTGAGAAGGGCAAGAGTAGCAAACAAAGGGAAAGAAGCAGTGAAAAAGCCACCATATCTGTGCTGCAGGATGGTGTTCCCACTCCAAGGCATTATTTCAGGATGACTCAGTGAAAAGGCATCAGGCCAGTATTGGAGGAAAGGGACTCCACAGTGGTAAGTGCAGAAGGAAATATTTGAAGCATAAGTGCTAACTGTGGCGACTGACTGTCAGCTGCTCTGTCAGCAACTGATGACAGGGTAAGAGAAAAATAAAAAAAAAAAAAGAAGGGGGTAGTGTTAAACAGCAACGTATCAATTTTGATAACTGAGTCTTCACTCCTCTTGGAAATACTAAAAGCTATATTTTGTGTTTCTCCTCTTCTCTAAAGATATAATAGAGAAAGAAGGCTGCAACAAATGAATCAAACACATGGATTAAGATTTTCGGGCTGTCCTCAGTCATATTTTTGGGTACCTAACAATGACCAAGAAAAACTTTCATAACGAAAAATGACTATAGTTATCTCCTAGAATTAAACAAGTGGTTGTCTTTCATTAAAAAAACCAAAACATACCAGTGGAAGATTCAACTATTACCTTTTGGTCTGATCATTTGCATTACTACCTCTTTATAAGACAAGTTTCTTAACAAAAGAAAGAGGAGACATTGTCACATTTACCATACTTAGAATCCAAACTATCATCTCTTAAGATGAAGGAAAGAGGGCTGCTGCCTTTTGTGTTCCATGGTTCCAAAGATCTTATTTCTCCTTTTGCAGCCAGCCTAGTTTTCCTGATCACTAAGAGCTGCTGGCTGGTTGAAGGCATTCCAATGGTTTCATGACTGAGAGACTTCAGCAAGCTGCCTAACAGAATATAAATGAGACCCAACACTGCAAATCCACCTGCAAATTATTAGCTTTTTGCATGAGTTAATCCACTGAAATAAGTTCATGAGTAGCCCCATTACAGTGTTCACAGAACTGAAACAGAAGCTGGGAAACATTAAGTCAAGTGCACTTTTGGATTAGTTGTCTGTATAGGCAAGTAAAATATATCTGCAAAACAAGTCCAGAAGTCTCTATTACTAGCAGTAAAAAGACAAAACCCACTGAAATAGCCCTGAAATAGCCAACTGCAGCTTCTGAATACAGAGACCTTATTATTGAAAGGAAGAAAAGTGTGACCATAACAATGTCAACAATCTGATCAGTAAGAAATAAAGTGGTTGCTACAAATACAGCCTTAGAAGTTACCAGAAATCTACCAACCTATTATTCATTACAGATTTTTACTCCTCAGTGGACCTGCTTATGTCACTCAGTGCAAGAGGGCAGGATATTAAGAAGCACAGATAACACAAATACACTTAGTGCAATGAAGAAGATGGGAACTGAGGTGGAAACAGGAGAATCTAGTTCTAGAATCTGATTATCAAACTTTGTTATTTGAAAGTCTTGCATATATGTTTACTACATAATATGTTATATGCAGACGGAGGACAGGTTTAAATTAGATCAAGCTTGCAAAGGCTTTCTTAAAATACAAGAAAATTCGCTGTTCATGTGCCAAAAAAAACATTATCATGGATCCATAAGACTTGTGACAACTTAATTACAGACACAACTTAATTACCGACACAAACAATATATCCTATAGAAACCATCTTGTACACAGGGCAGACACTTGAAAGGACCAGAGTTAAAGCTGAATGGGAAACTGCCAGGTCAGACATTTCTAATACTTGATTTTGCAGCCTAAATAACAATCTTCAGATGTAAGTGATTTTATATGATAATTAATGATGTAGGAATCACTATTATTATTGCTCTCACGACGTTGCTTTTGGAGAGCTTTTCAGAACTCAGCCTCTGAAGATGAAGTGTAGCTTTTGTTTTGTAGTTTCCTTCATGCAAACTATGTCCCCAAAATGTCAGAGTTAACTGAACTGTCACAGAGTCAACCGAGCTGTAAAGATTATAATAAAGGGAAAGAGAAATAAGGAGGCATAGGCAAGGGAGGAAAAAAACCAACCCCTAACTGTTTTCATTTGAGTTAGAAAAGAAATAAAAAGACCACACAGTGACGGAGGTGAATGTTCTATCAACCTCTTTAAATAATTGTATTTTACTAGGTATTGAGCCATAATACTGTAAGATAATGACATGTAAGTGGGACTATAATAGCCTAGGGAGAGACAAAAGGGTAAAAGATGGGAAAACAGGAATCCTGACAGTGCAGTGCTGAGGCACTCAATTGGTGTCTGCTGGGCTCCAGACAATACAGTTATATCAGTACCTGAATTTTTCAACCCCACTTAGTTATTTTACACATATAGAGCCATATTACTATCACAGTGTTGTTACAGTGCTCTTTACTACTAAAGTTTCCATACCTATGGAGCAGCTTAAAAAAAAAAAAAAAAAAAGACAAGCAAAAATATAAGAGCGGTCAAGTTACCAAAAAAAAAACCAAAAACAAACAAACCCACAAAACTCAGCTCCTCGCCCTGTACTTTTTTAAAAAAACAAATCAGACCAAAACAAAACAAACAAACAAAAAACTATTACAAAAATCAATAAAAGTTATCACTAGAATTTTAAAGGAAGACAAAGCCACATACTGTTTAGTAAATACAAATGCTGAGTTGAAGAGCCTACATGAAATGCATGAGTACATGCAAAGAATGACACTGTAAAACACAATAGAGACTGCTGTTTGAGAGATATCAGTCAGCAACCTTCACTTCTGCACAAACATAAAAGAAAGGTGCAAGGGGAAGCATAATCAATATCAAATATGCTCACCAGCTCCCATGGAGGAAAGTTGCAAATGCACTTGCAAAACAGCCATTTCATGAACCTCCCCCATTTAAAGGGACTCTTTCAGATGGACATCCCAGGCAAAGGTCTTCCAAGATCACCACAGGATAGTTCCTGGGGTAAATGCAGGTTGCATTTTCCAGTGGGAAAATTATCTTGTTATTCTGGACAGAGTTTTTTCCATCAAAAAATGGGAACTTGTGAAATCAGTTGTTGTTTTTGAAAGGCTTGCAGATGTATGGTTCATCACCATCCATCCTACTGAAATTGTCCCAGTGGACCAAGTGCAAAGGTTTCTTAACTATAAACTGCCAACTAGACACAACAGTTATTGGAGAAACAAAAGTATTTGTGCATAGTTCAAAATGAATATGATATTGGGCTGCTTGAGCAGCAACCTGTAATGGTTCTTCCATAACTTATTATATGATTGGAATAGCTTATTATGTGAAATAAAAATTTCTTTAGACACATTTGGATAGGAGGTATACAGGTATGTCAGTGACATTAAAGGAGGAAGTCAGGGTTAGAATTTTAGAATTTTTTTCCAGTTTCCTCATATTCCTCAGGCAGAGGTGAG
The DNA here is from genome assembly GCA_038380795.1 of Pyrocephalus nanus. Taxonomy (NCBI): domain Eukaryota; kingdom Metazoa; phylum Chordata; class Aves; order Passeriformes; family Tyrannidae; genus Pyrocephalus; species Pyrocephalus nanus. Next base: position 19,420,368 of record CM076259.1, read on the forward strand.
TATCGGTTTCTGGGGAGTCAAGGAAATCTGTTCCTACTGACTGTTAGAGAAAGGCATTATAACAGCTTTGCTGTACCTTGAGAAGTTCTGCCCATGAGGGAAATATATAGTTTCTGGGATTCTTCTGACACAGACTGATTCCCAGTCAAACTGCAGAGAAAAAGACAGCATCAGTAACTTTGAAAAAGAGGATGAAGCAAGAGCATAAGTTCAGGAATTAACAGCTTTGGTTCATTTATAGCAGCTGAAAGATTCATAACAGTATACCTTGTGTGAATACCTGTATATGTTGAACTTTAATCTCTCTGTTGATACCATCTCAACTTTTACTTTACATCACCGTGTTTTATGATTTCATCACTCAGCCTCTTCCTGCTCCCACCAAGGTGGCATTTACTGAGCAAATCATCAAAAAGTTGAAGGCCAGCCTCATCTGATTCCCTGATGACTGCGCTGGTCTGTACACAGATCTGCAGTTTTTCTGTGCCACCACTCAGTGTGTATGGACCTCCCATAGGCATTTCTAGTTTCCAGGTTCAGCTGCAGTGAACCTTCCCTGAAAAACAGCTTGCAGAAATGAGGAATACTTTAATTTCAGTGCAAACAAAATAATTTTTTTGCCTTACTTAAGATGCTTTACCAGATGAAAGCCTGTTCTGACAGGTAACTCACTAGACTCAGGAGATTCGGGTCAATTCCCACCTCATCAGCAGACTCCGTATGTGATCTCCTTAATCTAATCCACAGTACTATTTCCCAGCTGTGAAACAGAAAAATTCCCTGCTTCAAAATGATGAGAGGAGAGAATCCATCAAGGATTGTGAAATACTCAGCTATCACGGTGAGGGGGAACTTACAAGCACATAGACAGTGATACTTCATTTTAAAAGCTGACCTCTGCTTCTGTAGCATTCATAGTCCTTGCTCTTTTAGACTCATCCCATTTATACCTTATGATTAATATCAGTAATTTAGCATTTCTATTACCCTCTGCATTATTATAGGAAATACCAAAAAACAATTAAGTAGCTCAAAGGGATGTTTATTGGCTGGGATTCTACACTGAGATTACAGCATTTGGGCCATAGGTCTCTCATGCATTTAGAAGCATTTTTCCCCGGGGTGGCCCCTTCATTGCTTTACTATATCATAATTAAAACTAAATTGCATCTGGAAAAACAAAATGCTGGACATTTTGTGATGCATTCTTCTTGGCCTGGATTTGTTTTGCTTATTCACTCGGTAATTTGTGAAACTCAGTAATTTGCAATGGGTATCCCAGTCATTAGTGCAAATTATTCTCCTTCTACTGTATTTGCATGTAATTGCCTTTTGAAATTAATTCATTTTAATTTCTTAAAAATAATTTGTTACAGGATGTTATTTTTCATAAGAGGGTTTAATTCCTTAAAAGAGTTCTTCTAGGATTGTGATTAAGATGCATATTTAGAGGAGGCATACTTATATATTCACCTTGGAAATTTATGCTTCATGTATTCACAGTCACTATGTGCCACATGCTGGGCCACACTTAAATTGCTTGTTTGGGGTAAAACAGATTCATATTTGACTCCTCTGCAAACTAGAAGATTATCCAGCATACCTGGGGCAGCACTTACATCATAACCATATCACATTATTTTCTAGGGAATAAGCATTCAGAAATGGCCAGGGTTTTGACTCTGAGTATCACATTGAAACCTTGGATACCTCTGTAAATCCAAGACACTTACATGGATTTTTTTTTTTCCACATTGTTTCTGGGAAAATACATAATAATATATGTATTAATGTATTCACTGTGAGAATTATAGAAAACACTTCTTCCCCCATTTGGATAAAAGTTGCATTACAATTAGTGGAGATTAACACTGACTCTTGATCCTCAGCTATAATTTCTTGAAAAGCACATCCTCTTTTTGTGCTGATCATACACCAGTGAAATTTTAGAGCATCCATGAAGACTCTTGGATATGTTGTAAAGAACAAACAGCTCAACAGTTTGAGCAAGCAATCTCAGAATCAGAGGGAACAGAAAAGCAGTTAAATATAATATCATTAAAAATATTCTCTGAGCTTTGGTGAAGCTCTAACTACAGCTTAGGTTGTAGGGCCCACTGTCTGATGACATTACTGTGTGATGAAATCTGACACTCTTTTCACAGAAGCTGAAGCCATTTGGGTTTTGCGGTTTTATTTTGGGACATTGCTAGCTATTAATTAAATATGTGCTTAGGAGTGAACTGAATGAAACTCTTTATTTTGGTGGCTCAGGTCACATTAAATTTTAGCCATTAAAGTCAACAGATTAGATTTTTGGAAGATGTCACAGTGATTCCTTTCAGTGTGATGTGCCTTGGATTGTTTAAACCACTGAATGCCAGTACTTGTTTTCCTTTCAAATCCACCTTTATCCAGACTCAGAGGACTGCCCAGCAAGTATCTACCTACTCATGCCCTTTGGTTGCACAAAAGCCTCAATGGGACTTTGAGTACTATAAGACATCTTCAAATCTCTTATTTAAAAAAGCATGTGCGTGTAGGCACACACACAATACGATATCTACATATAGAGTAGTGGCACAATACTAAGGCTTTTGCAGATGAGTCAAAGAAAAATGATCCCCATGACATGCACCAGTGCAATTGGATGATTCTGCACAACTGAAAACCAAGGCAAGAGAAGCCAAGGATCACATCCACAGACATACCTCATTCTTACGTGACTGGTAATCAAGACAAGGACTAGATCATTTAGCTTATTTACTAAGCACTGGGAATCCACTTACAAGTGTATGTAACACAGGGAAGAAAGGGAGACTGTGCTTGCAGGAAGTTTTACTCTAGGGGACAGCACGCAGCAGCTGAGATGCAAAGGAACAAAGCCAATGGAATAAGCACACCACAGTGTGCATTATTTGTGGCTAGCAAGGCTGCAGCAGCTGCAAAAGTCATTTGGAATGAAAGCTTGGAGAGGAAAGGTAAAAAAAGAAGTAGCTCTTACATCCTGACTGGTCATCTCCTTTCCTCCCCAAGATGTGAAAAAAGAAGGGGTTTGCTTTTGTCAGCACTTAGCAGAACATCTCTTGGGGAGGACAGCAAGCAAATCATTAGTTTTCGGGATATTTTTTATGAATTTTATGTTTCCTAAACAAAAGGGAAAGCCTTCTAGGGAGTTGACACATTGCAATTTTTGTTTCACAGAGATTCTATTTCTAGTCCAGACTCTTTCCTGAGTAGACTCTTTCACTAATGGCAAAAAAAAAAAAAAGTTGGAGAAAAATATTTGTGGATGTGCAGTTATATACAGATTTGAGCAAAGAGATGGAAAGCTTAAACACTTAAATCTAATGCAGAAGTTGCAGAAAGCTCTCTAGTTTTGAGCTTTCAATATGTTTTTAATGCCATTAGGTAGAAATGGACTGACTGGAATATAACACAACAAACTGAAAATCCAGAAAGATAAATATCCCAAAGAAGCTAAAAAAGGCAGCTAGAAGCAGTGTACCAAGTAAAGTCCAGAACCATATTTACAGATGAGGATAGAAAATAACAATAATAAAAAAATAGTATTTTTACACCATATGATTAGGAACACCAGCCAAGTTACATCCAAGGAGAGAATATCCTATTTACAGAGACCTCTAGAGATTCTTTGGGTTTGTTAACCTGACTGTATTATACAATGACTTTAGATTAGTTTCCTACCTTCCACATTGGCTGCATATTTGTGGCTATTAGAAGTTCCCTCAGGGTAATTATTCTCTGAGCAGAAAAGAAATTTCCCTTTTTCTTCACTCACAAAATCCTATGAAAATAACAACTTCCCAGAAGGTAAGAGCTCAAAGCAGAATCAAGCTGGATGCCTGAAAACTGGGAACTCCCTGACAAAACCACAGCTTGTGCAGGAAGACAACTACATTATTCTGTTGTATGTTCACAACATGTTTTTTTCCCAGCAGTTGAGTTTTCTCATTCTTTTTGCAATCTAGAGAATATCCCTCTATCTGCTACCGCTCTAACATTAAATTTTGGGAATGTTCATAGCAGTGATTTGGTTCATTGTACAGATGCAGCCATAGTACCTAGAAGAAAGAAACAGTTGTTTCCCTATTGCTTTATGAAGCTTTTGACTTCTAGTGGACTCAAGTGGATGAGTAGGAATAACGTCCCTGAAGAGATGTCCCTGAAAGTTTTCAACTCCATCATCTGCACCAACTGATCTGGGAATTGTTTTCCATCCCCTCCTGTTCTTTTGATAGTGGCTGACAGCACCCATATAATGAGTAGGACACAATGTAATTTGAAGAATGAGCATTTAAATAGTGTTTGTGACTTTCAGACTGAATAGAAGCTAATTAAGAAGTTACATGCATGATGAGATGGCATAGCTATTTCTTGTTACATATCCCAGTTTTCAAGTATAACCAGGTAGACCTGGATAGGAAAACTGGAAGGCAATGAAAGATTTGAAGAGCCATTTCCATTTCTTTCTCCGAATCTCTGGGGTTTATTCCAGTTCATCTTCTATCACAAAATTGATGCCAGCTTCCAGTTCCTCCTTTACCCCAGGGCAAGCAAAGATCTCTCCCAGTCACACACTTTTTTCCCTTGGTCACACACTCAGGGCTGGAGAAGGTCATGCAGCATTGAAATAACTTTTGCAGGGTTATTATTAAGGAGGCTGATAGGCAATCTCATTGCTCTCCACAGCTTGCTGAGGAGAGGAAGTAGAGCGGGAGATGCTGATCTGTTCTCCCTTGTATCCAGCAATAGGATATGTGGGAATGGTTCAAAGACGCATCAGAGGAGGTTTAGACTGAACACTAGGAAGCATTTATTCACTGAGAGGGTGGTCAATTAGTGGAAGAGTCTTCCTAGAGGGGTGGTTAAGAAAACTTGAGGCTACAACAGAAAAGAAGCAATGAGGGTGAGAAAAGAACCAGGCAGAACAAATAGAGTGTCCTGGTTACTTGGTGTCCTGGGTCCATCCAAACAAAATACACTGCAGTGAAATTAATGAAGAAACATCTGGAGAGAAGAGATAGAGGCCTTATCAGCACTGTATCTTGGGAGCTGCGTCCTAGAATACAGTGACTCAAGAAAATTTTGTGAGTTATACTGGACAAACCACTATGAATGCCTCACTGGGGTAAGAACTGCTGGTATGTTCCTCATGCTTTACGTGTTAGACCACGGAGATTGCATATAGAGAAATTATTTACCTCTGTTACATTCATGATGCTGCAACTACAAAACTGCATACATTTTTAATAGTCACATTTAAATATATTTTAAGCACTGGAGAGGGAGGTAGGGAAATGCCAGATAAATTGCTTCAGGACTGGAGAAATTATTTTAGAGTAGCAGGAGTAGGAAGTTCAGTCTGTTTTCTTTATCAGAAAAAAAGACTGACAGCTGACTTGATGCCAGCATATAAATATCTCCATGGGAAGAAAATGTAAGGTGCTAGAACTGTATTTTTCTTATTAAAGCAAGGACAGACATAGATACAATATCTGGAAATAGAAACCAGACAATTTGAGAAAAAAAACCCACATGCTTTTTTTTTAACAAAAAATGCATAGTCAACCCACTACAGGAAATTACAAAGGAAAACAGTGGATGTTTTCAAATCAGGACTATATAGTTTCTTTATGTTCTTGTATTTTAATGAGCCCTAAACTTGAGCTCGGTACAAGGGCAATGAGGTGAAAGTTTATACCTGATAAAAGATGGCATGCCAGCATATATGAGAAAATGGTTCTTGATGACCTGAAACACTGGATCCAAAGCCTGTCCCCTTCCCCATGATGCCTTTGTATTTGAATGATCTTGAATATAGATCTCACACATCCTTTATGGGAGACTATCTGAAGAGTGGAAATTTGTCATTTTTGCACTCTTGCTTTAGGTGTCTGGAAACAGTGAAGGATGAGCCAGATGCCCCTCCCTACAGTCTTGGCAATCATTCTCTTGTTCAATAACCCATTGGGAAAAGTAGAGAATATCACTAGAGGGAATACTACGACAATTTTAATGAGAGTTACCAGATAAATGTTATTTCAATGGCTTCTACATACTTTGCAAACATACTGTTTCAGAGTCCTCTGTTAAACAGAGCAATAACAAAAGCTGTAGCTAATCCTATTTTAGGGGCTTGAACAGCAGCGATAACAAAAACAGCAGCTTTGCTTTTCCCTTCCAGAAAGCAGCAATGTCAGCTAGAATTGGCAGCATGCTGAAAATAAAGTGAGGCCCCAAACAGCTGAGACAACTGTTGACATTTGCCGCGCTGTTGCACCTCTAGGCTTCTTTCCCTGTAATTTGGTACAAAAACTTGCCAGTTTTGTGCTCCTATTTAAAAACAGGATTAGGGCAAGTTAAAGTGAAATAGGAGTTCAATAATTTGCTCCTCTGCCTTTGTTCTTGTGATTATTTTTCCAGAATGACAGTATGCATTTCAAGTGAAACAGTTGAAATTTTTTTGTATGTCCTCATCGCAACCTTTTTATGGAACTTTTTTTTCCCCCGTTACCTTTGTTATTAATGATACACTTTACTGGTATTAACTAGTATTTTTTTTAAGTGTAAAAAATGTCCTTTGGGACATTTAGGACACAGGGAGAGAGACTATTTAGAGCATGTAGTGACAGGACAAGGGGTAATAGCTTCAAACTGAAAGATCCTACTTTTAAATTAGATACTATGAGGGTGGTGAGACATGGAACAGGTTGCCCAGAGAAGCTGTGAATGCCCCACCCTTGCAAGTGTTTAAAGCCGGGTTGGATGGAGCTCTGAGAAACCTGGTCTAGTGAAAGGTGTCCCTGCCCAGGGAAGGCTTGTTGGAACTAGGTGATCTTTAAGGTCCCTTTCTACCCAGGCCATTTGATGATTCTAGGAAATAGTTCTCAGTTCTAAGCGACTTTTACTGAAAACAGAGAATATAGTTCAGGAAAAAAAACAAACAAAACAAAACAAAACACCCACCCTGGCTGCTCCAGAGAATAATCTTCTAGCAGACTGATCTTTTCTCTAGCATAACCATATACTGAACAGAATGTTGTTGAAGGGTGAAACACAGCCACCCATGCTAGAGAGAAGCTCTACCAATTTCAGTAGAAACTACTAATTGCATTAATTAACATTACCAGGGGAGACAAAATCAGTCCCATAGCAAGGGAATGTACTTTTACAGACATGGATTAGCATTATCAAGTTTTGCATAACAGAAATGAGGGTTTGAATGCACAGTTGGGTACAACTAAGCTGAAAGGAATTCAGGAGACAGAGGAGAGAAATCTAAGAAAGGTTTCATGGCAGAGAATATAGAATTTAGAAAGGAAAGATGAGTACCTATACAAACAAGGGATTCTGTATAGGTCATTGAAGAGAAAGAGAGTTATCTTAAATTTATTGAAGAAATAAGGCCTGGATGACGCCCCCTGAATAACATATTCATAACAGCAGCCTCAGGTTATTTGAGCTCTTGCACTTCTGATAGACAAGGATAAGATAAGACTTCAGTTGGAAAGAATTAGAGTGATGAAATAGAAACCTGTGCTGGATACTAAAGAAGATTTCTGGGAAAGGAAATCAGAATCACAGTTTTATCATTAGATGTTGTCTTAGGAGACAAGACAGTAACACCCAATATTCCTTTGAGAGAGCTTTAAATATCATGATGGGCAGAAAGCTAAGGAAATTGAATCAGTGGAGGAAAAAGTGAACTGGAGGAATGATCCTAAAAGAGAACATTGCAAAGTTCCTTTAGATAAGGACTCTGCAAAAGGCTATCCAGTTTCTACTGAGGGACAGTACACAAACAGATGAGATCATTCACTATTTCAATGAAAAGACAAGCTGGCAGATTTTTTTTAAAATAGAGGGGACTGAAAGGTGCACCTAGGCTGTGACTTCTTTAGAACCACAGCATATCCAGAGTTGGAAGGGATTCACAAGATCTTGTCATCTCCCATTAAACATCTTTTGAGATTAACTACTTTGAGGCAATACATTCATAAGTGACCTAGCATTCATTTAAGAATATGCCAGTAGGACTGAGGAATTCAAATTAAAAGATAGTATGTTGGAGAAAGACTCAATAACAGAAAACTAATTTATTAGTATAAAAGAACCATGCAAGAAAGGTGCTGTAGGACAAAAAGAAGTCCAAATCACAGTAAAGATAATAGAAAGAAACAATAAAAATAAAGATGATGCCTTAAGAAGATTTCAGGGAGAACAATTGGGGTTTTGACAGAAACTAGTAGAAAGAGGGACCGTACCAAGGACTATTAAAGATGAACCTAGAGGAATAGGAAAAGCAATGAAGACATCAAAACACTTTAAATCTTTTTTTTTCAATTAACTGTTCTTAACAGAAAATCAAGCTTTGCTTTAATTAATTTTGCTTCTCCCTCTCCCCCCTTTGTGATAAAACTGAAGAGAAATTACTCAATCTTTTCATTTTTCATACAGCATTTTCTTTCAACTTATTTTCAAGGGCAAAGTGGCAATAGAAAAAGAAGGATTGAATTTTGAAATAAAAAATGTTCTACTGATTTTTGAAACCAGAAGACCTAGTCACTTTTTGAGCTATACTAGCCAAAAATTATATCAAAATTTTAAATATGAAGTCAATGAGTAGCAAAATGCTGAATCTATCTTTCCAGTCATACTAGTCTAATGGATATCCAAAATCAGCATTAACTTAGTGAAACCAGCCAGCAGGTCTTCACACACAAGGGTTTTTAGGAAAGTAAGACAGAGAAAACTGTGTCCTGATTGGTATGTGTTCTTTTCTTGGCAGCCAACAACAGAGGCTATAAGATGGGCTGTTTTGCACACACCAGGGTGGAATCCAGGATGCACCCTGATTACCTCTGTTATCCAAATGGATATTTGTTTTTAAGAGGCTCTGGGCTGTAACATGTAAGTGTGAAATAAATGAGAAAAGCATACAAGATTTAAACACAGGAAACCCCATAGAGACCAATGGAAAGGTAACTGCACAGAAGAACAAAGGGATTTATGTAAATGCACCTGGGTACTTTAGGTGAACATTTCAGTGACTTCATCTCCTCATGCAAGGTAATTCAAGTTTTAAACTCTCTCTCTCAAAATTTTCTTTTTAATCTTGTTTCTTTCACAGATTTCTGGCTTTAATTGTGCAGATCTTAGACCTTAAGGATGTTGTTTTCTGTTAATTATGATACACGATGGTGACATGAGGTCAAAACTTAATTAATTTCAGCTTTTTGACTACTTCTAAAAGGCAGCAGGAGAGGGGAGAAGATGAATACTTCATGTCTTCCGAAAAACCAACAACAATTATTTTAAATAAAAAGACCTTCTCTCTCCAGGAGTAACAAAAATGTAGTGTACAGAAATAGATGGCACAATTTGTGACTGTGTGAATTTTTTATGAAGACATATTTCCACATTTGCTTCTCCTGAAGCTTGTGAGTTACAAGCATGGTTTCTGATAAGTATCCTATTTTTGTGGCTTTGACTGTATACAGCTAATTCCATTTTCAAATAATGTATCCTTAAGTGGCATATGTATGCTTGTGTCCTGTGAACCCATCAGTAGAAAAGAATTTTGAATATAATTGATCCACTTTCAACAGCCACAGATTACAGTATTATGTTGGCATACAATTGGTGCATTTGTCTACATTTTGCTAGCCTAGGAAAAGAAATATTCTGGGCTTCTGGTCTGCTTCTGTAGCAAGCATTATCGATAAAAGGCAATACAGTTGTGCTAATCACAGTAAAAATTTTCCTCTGGAAGCCTTTCATGCTAGAATAGTAGCTTTTTCAAGAAACATTGGTGTATGTAAAACTACTTGCTTTCTTTATAATCAGAACTTGCCTTGAAAGTACACTACAAAACCAGTAAACTTGTATTTTAGCAACAAACAGCTATTTTTATTCTGTCATAATATCTTAGGGTATATGAAAACAGTTTATTTTCTATTTCTGTTCAGCCCTATGAACCCAATTCTGTGATGAAGCTCTCTAACTACTATGAAGAGTCTCCAAAATGGACACCGTATTGCACCTTGGGTACTGAAGCAAAACCTGGGACATCTGGTTCTTAAAAAACACAAGACAGATGAACTAGAGGGATGGAAGAGTGCACCTTTTCCTGAAAAGTAAAAAACAAAGCAACCAACCAAATCTCAAACCTACACAGAAGAGAGCATGGAAGAAATAAATGTTCCTAAAATTTTCTCTAGTGATGAACACCAATAGATGGGTTGTCTTTTTCTCTCTCCTAGAATTTCAGTGCAATATTTTGTAATAATTTCCACAATAACAGTCTCTGCCAGAGTGATATTTCATTATCTGCAATACCGGTCCCTTAGGTACCTCCAGAAAACCCAAGGCTTATGTACGTCATGACATTTTTCTTTCTCCTATTTCCTCCCTTTCTTTCCTCCTCTTTCTCTGCCTGCCTTTCTTTTCTCCTCTCCCTCACTTCACCTCTCTTTCTTTCTTTTCCTTCCTCTCTCAGTTGCTCTCATATTTTCCTAATTAAAACACCAGCAGATCTATCTATGCCTGTGTGGGTGTGCATAGCAGATCTGGCAGTGCCACTACCTGTTCAAAATGGTATAGCAAAGCTTTCACTGAAAACTGGAAGAAATAGTGGGATGACTGAAGAAGAGTCAGAGAAGAAAGTGCATCTGAGCAAGTTTTAGCCATGGCTGACATGCAAAAACCTTGTCTGCTGAATGCACATACATGGCAGTAGCTGGCAGAGCTGTGGTGCTTGATGTTTGCCATTGCATTTGGCTGTAAGCCATGAAAGGAGCACCTGAGAACCGTGGACTTAGCAACTGCCAACAGCATCCTTGGCCAAGGTGGATGCTGCCTGTGAATAACTAAAGACTGGCACAGGTACCAGGACTGAGAAGGACCACAAGGTCATTGACTCCTCACACATAACAGAGGCAATCTGATAAGCGCTCACACCCTAGGACCTGTTAGCCGTAGGTGTTGCTCTTCCAGTGTGAGCATACACCCAGAAAGACAGCCCTTGGTATTTTCAGAAAAGAAGATAAAGGATCAGCTTCCAGCTAGTGAGCTAAGTACAGTCAGCCTTCTTAGCAAGAGGATTTAGGTGCCATGGTCACACTGTGGTGGTGTGTTAAGGACATGCTGGATGTGAGTAAACTGGAGCAAAGGGACAAGGTGTGACAGACTAGCTGCAGTCTCTGGGAGATGTATTGGCCCACTGTAGCAGCTTTGTTCAGGAGGCTCACAAGAAGGGAGTCATCATGAAAGCAGGAGTGTCCAGAACAGTTACTGGAAAGGCTGGCAGGCCCAGGGGTCACTGCACACATCCTGGGTTAGGTACTCCCCTGACTATCCATATTGAGGGATGGTCTGGTCTTAAAGGGCAGTGTGGCTCTGAAGATGACTGTAGGAGTACTGTGGCAGGACTACATAGAGACAAGGCATGCAGGCAGCACATTCAGCATTCACGGGCAAAAACATGTGCCATGTAAACAGAAGGCATGTAACAAGGTTCAGTTAAAAGTTAATTTCATCAAAGAAACAGGTAACATACCTGAACCACTCACTCCCCCATACTAGGACAACTGGTGTCCCCTTCAGTGCCCCTCTGATTCACAAACAACACCTAGAATGTAGCATATGACTATGCACAGCTACAGACTGAGGCCTGCATTCACTCCTTTTGATCAAGGTCATGCATTTCCATACACTTTCTAACATTGCAATCTTGGCTATCATAGTGATCATCTCTAAAAATAAGAAATCAAGGTACAACTCCTCTGTCCCAAATGGATACAGACCACAAATCCCCTTCTCTTTAGTTTCCAATCTCTCCATAACTCAGTAACATGCTAGTTATTGAACACAGACAAACTTCTGTTCCATTAATGCAACAGAATAAAGGGAAAGGAATGAATATTTACAGACTTTCAGTTGATGGATTTGGATGGGTTTTACTAGATGTGTCTTTCACTGGGAACAACCCTTTCAAATTTGTAATGATGTTTAAATCTTTCCATATTTCTAATAAAAATACTGTTCTGTGAACAAGTGGAGTTCATCATAACCAGACATATTATTATCTTTTATAATTTCTTGCAGAAACATCCCACTGGTTTATTTGAGTTATTAGAGTATAATTTCCTGAATCCAAAAACTGCTGTGTGCGGAACTGTTTTGTGTTTTTTGGTTTGTTCTTTTGTTTTGTTGTTTGGTTTTTTTTTAATAGAACAGCATATCTGGTATTTTATATGGTCTAATTGCAAGTAAGATCATACTTGAGAAATGAAAGCCTATGTTCAAGCTGAGGCGACAGATAACCTTCAAGACTGCTATAGCTTACTGAGGGATTAGGGGAGAAAAAACTTCAAAGTGAACTTTCGAATCAAATATTTTGAGCTAGAGCTATGAAAAGGGAATCCAGCTCATTCTAAACACCATCTGTTTGCTGAGTGTACTTGCATATTTTCAATAGCTTTATTCCACAAACTGCTATTTACTTTCCCAAAATGTCTCTTGGTGTGAAGATAACATCTCATAATGAGCAGCTTCCATTTTGAGGCTACTGTTGGTGGGCCATGCAGTGGTATTAGGATTACCAAACTTCTCCAGAATCCGAACAAAGTAAACAAAACAATTAGTGAAACTTTAAAAAAGAGTGAAAATATGCTCTCCTCTATGGAGAGAACACTAAAGGGGAAATTACAGAAATAATAATAATTTAGACATTATGTCTCTCATCATGTATACTTCAAGCTTCATATTTCCCCCCATGCCTACAGTTTCTATTTTTGATAATTACAAAGAACTGGCACTGCATGCATTCTGACATGAATGCTAACATTAAAATTTTCCTACTCAAAACAGTACATTCTGTTTATTTCCTAACTATTTAATGATGTTTTCTTTTTCTCTTCCCTTTCAAGATTTCATTATTGATGCAAACAGAGAAGTTATAAAAAAATTACATATAGAGGCACTACTTAAAGCTTCAAACAGTAATCTGAGTTGGATTGTACTGCTGAAAGCAGGAATTCATCTGCCTTCTATAAAACGTAGCATGCACAGTGTGCTCCCCTAAATTACAGCATTTAAGTATGGCCTCCTAAATATTTCTCAGTGCCAGCACAATTGTCTGTGTTGCAGAGAACTGCAGTCAGTCAGGGAGCTGCTTCCACACACAGTATAGCTAAAAATGATGCCCTGCATTTGCCCATTTCCACATAGATACTATTCCCATTTCTGGCCCACCAGCCACAACACAGAAACATTTTGCAGACAATGCTGTATTTCTCTCTCCCTGTCAGATTAAGTTTCAACATTTATATTCCCTAGGGTACTGAGTAAAGGAGAAGGTCCTATAGGAAAGTATGTTGCTTGTGAACCATGGGTCAAGAATATCTAAGATCTACATATTGAGACCCTTATTCAGAAAAAAGAACCCTTATTCTTTCAGGAAATCTGTTTGGAGCCAACTGAGGTAAGTAACTGTTGCTGAGGGAAATGTTCTTGTCAAGGGCCTACTTATTGCTGAATTAACCATAACTATTTGAGTCAAAGAGGATAATCACGATAACTGAAACAATTCCTACGTGAAACTGTTTTCACAGTGAAAGTACTTGCAAAGCCAGAGAATGATGGAAGGTTTCCTGTCCTCAGGAAGCAAATATATATACATACAGCATTGCAAACATGCACTGTGGTAATTTTACTGCATATAGAACATAACTACTGATGTACAGTGTAGTCACTTGAAACATACTGAAAATGAATGATGATGAGGTGAGCAGATAAGGAAAATGTCTTTATGCTGTTATATAATCAGCTTGATCAAGTTACATTAAGACATTGGTGCTGTTTTAGGCTTAGTGCTGTTAGCAGATAAAGCAGTTAAAAAATAATGCTGACACTTATCTTCTCCAGTTACATTAACCCATCCCCTACTCTGCTAGAAGTTAATGTATGAACTTAAATTTCTTTTTTTTTTGCATCATTACACAAAAGGACACCTAAGAGGAGGGTTGTTTAAATATTATTTTTGGCCCCTTTGCTTGACATTTTTTCTTTAATTAAATTCTTTGGGTTATTTATGCTATATTGGCATCTGTTGGTCATTAGGCCCAATACAGCAAGGACAGTGAAGGTCAATTAAACAAACATTTTCAGATTTCACTATTGATCAGCAAAGATACTAAGCATTTCAGTGTGCATATTGCATCTCACTTGTCCCTTCCTTCAAAAACAAGCCCTCATTCCCCCTACTCACAAAATATGTGTTTCTAGGCATATACTAACATCAGCTTCAACACACAACAGCTTGGCCCTAAACATCTCCTAAAATTCTCATGGAAACACCTATCCAAAAACCTACTCTGAGATCAGTTAGATACTACTTCTTAGACTTCAGTGAGAATCTAAGGTTTTGTAGCTTGTCTGTCCCAGTACTTAGGGATGCAGTGGAAATATGCTGCTTTTTGGTCATCCAGTTTGTCTTTTTTTTTTCTCCTGATTTTTGAGTGGCACAGAGTTTTTCAGCTTTGTCACATCTGGCCAAGAAAGACTGTACCAAACTGCTGAACCCTCACAGTAAGTCATCTCTCACCAGAGAGCAATCTGTGGCACTCTTGGTCTGAAGGATGGGATTTCTCAGCTTTCAGCTTGGCATCATTCTGTTCCCTCTGAATTTAATAAGACTTTTCCTTTCAGAGGAAATGGGAACATAGTCAGACTAATGTTGAGAGCTTTAGAAAAATCTCATTCCTGGTGTCACCTCTCTTCCATTAGTCTTTGAGTCAGATCCTCACCTTGAGTATACTAGAATAGCTTCATTGATTTCAAGGGAGCTGCACTGATTTACACAGCTGAGTATCTGTCTGCCTTTATTTAAAAAGCAGTTCCTCTGCCCTTTAGCCTTATAATGAGGGTTTAGAGACCAATTTTCCAAACAAAATATAATTGTTTCAAAGTAATGAAACATTGCCTTCAGTCACCAGGAATCTGCTGGATCCAAGTCTGATCTGCACATCATGCATACTTTTGAGCATCTCCATATATGCTGGACCTGACAGAGATTCCAGGCTGGCTTTCAATGAGTAAAACCAGCTCTAAAAAACTCTGTAGCCACATAAGTGTAGCACTCACAGCAAGACTTGTTAGTATGCTGAAGCAGCTGCCTCCCCTCAGAATGAGGGAGCCCAAGTAGACAGGTTATAAGACACTGTCCTGTGCAATACAGGCATATCCTTGACAGCAACGGCAAGAAAGTCAGTTACTCAGAAATTGCCCTCTACAATCTCTTTGGTTTTACTACTTTTAGGAGGAAAAGCAGGTGCTGACCTTCACTACCTATGTAGCCTCACTTTCTAAATATACTTATTATCCCTGTACAGTGTTGCTGTTTAATATGGAAACCACAGCAACTGGAAAAAAAACTTTGCACTAACCTCTCCTTTAGCAAAATCGTAGACCATTGCAACCATTCTCCAGAGCTCCTGTGTTAAAAGTTAGACTGAATAACAGCTGAGCTCTCAGAATCTCCTTTCCTCTCTTACTCAGGAGGAATCGAAACAAAAGAAAACCGAAGGTCTAATCCATACAGGTGCTCTTCAGAAAGTGCCTGGTGCCCACAGGTACAAAAACATTATGACTTGGAAATCAATGCAAGCAGGGGACTGAAACTGGCATGAGGAAGCCTTTGTGGATTTAAGGCAAAGAAATTTGCTCAAATTTTCACAAAAAGTTTGCATCAGAACAAGAAACTCAGGTGGGATCTCTTGAGAAGTAAAGCTAACATCCTTTTCTGTAGGACGTCCTTCCTGTCTCTGTATAGCTAGAGGGAAATGTCTGAAAAAACAGCACATTATGCACTACCCTTTAAAACGATTCTGTGTTCTTGTCAGCTGGTATATCTTTCTTCATGAAAATCAGTCTCTCATCATCTAACTAGCCCTGCAGCTCTCTATGCATAGATTGTCATAACTGAGCCTTGACTGTTTTGCCTTTGAAGATAAGACAGCGTGTTCTTATTGCAGTATCTGTCTAAATTTCCTAACATGCCAAGCCGGGGGCTGGTCTACATTTCCTTCGCCTCCTTCTCCCACATTTTTGTTATTTCTCTTATATGAAAATGTTTGAAGGCTGATCTAATACCCAGTGAAGTCCATGGAATGACCCATTGGCTTAACTAGAAACTGGATCCAATATATAACAACAGAAAATTTCAGAAGCCATTGAATTTAATTTAATTTGGTATAAGTTTAATTTAACCTAACTTAGATTACCTAAGCATCAGAACTAGAGGTACTGCAAGCCAGTGCATACCATGTAGCAATACAGGATGGTTCAGAGACTTCACCCCCTCCCACCAAGCTAGCATCGAGTTAACTATGACACTGGGAGCAAAGTACTCATGTCAAAATAGCACTGCCCTCAGCCTAATGATTCCCCCAAGAGGCAAGGCTCATTAGCTTGTGCACTGTGCCATACTAATGTGCCATTATCTGGGATACTTCCATGCCTTCAAACCAGTTTATAAAACCAGAGGTGCCCTGTGGAGCTAATAGACATGAGTCGTTCCCCACATCCCTATTAGAAATCAGGGTATCAGTCAATCCCTTTGTTAATCTCTGATGAATAGGTGCTGGATCCCCTGCAGAGCTGGTCAGCTATCCCTCGTCATTATGGCAGCAAAGCAGACAAACACTCCTCTAGTAAACCCATTTGTGTCTAAATGCCAATCTTTGCCTGATTACATTTTTCTACACCAAGACAGCATGTTCTGGTGTGGAAAATTATCCCCTCCCTACCCAAGAAGTTAGTAAATTTGGATATAGATGATTTCTGATGTATCATTTTTATGTATATGTCTGTATCTGTGCATACATACATGAAAATACATGCTTTCATATGAAAAAAATGGAGGCAATTACAAACCAGCCACATCTCAAGGAAAAGTTAAAAAAAACCCCAAACAACAGTTTTCTTGAGGTTTCCTCTATTATTTCCAATGAAAGAACTAAATTTCATAGTGAAATACTGAAATTTCTTGGCATTTAAAAGTTTAAAGTTATCCATCTAAATATTTTCACAGATGTAACATATATTAAAACAATATAGGACTGCCCTGTGGTACATGAATAGTCTACACTCTGAATTATTTCCAGATTAGGGGTCCTTATCTTCCTACCATATAGCTAGTCATTAATCTTTCATTAGGACATTTACTTATTTATTTTCTGAAACTTAATCTGCAATTTTGCTCAAATAGTTGTGACTGATGAGGAAAAAAAAACAAACAGAAGCATGCCAGCAATCTCTTCAAAATCAGCCTAATTCACTGCTCTCAAAAGCATTTAGGGATTCATCAGTTGTCACTCCTGTCCAGATTCTGGGATGAATCTGCATTACCTGAAAAGCTGAACATACGGAATTGTCAACATTTGTTTGCTGCCTCTGCTGCACAGCTGATCCAATTCAAACACGTCTTCATTCCTTTAGCTGGCTGCCCCTGTTCCTTTCAAGGATGACTAGATCCTATCTGAGCAGCCCCAGTTCTAACTTCTGAGTGACAACTTCTGACGCTTCAGACTTCAGTGAACTGCAGAATTTAGTTTAGAAAGCATCTGGTTTCCCCTCCAGTCACTGGGTACCCTTGACATCTTTATCCATGCCTCTCTTGGGGATCTCTTCAACCTCCAAAAGACCTTTGACTTCATCTTGTATCACAGGTTTCAGCATGTAACTCTACTCTGCCAATTCACTTATTTTGTCTCAAATGCAAGATGATTTTCTGTTACATATGTACAGAAAGCTCTATCTTTTAAAATCTCTTTCAAGTTCAACTTCCCTCATTGCACAAATCCTCATCTTTTATCAGCCAAAACATTTTCCAAGTTTCTCTGTTCTGCTCCTCTAAGAGAAAAAAGAGAACTACAAGGAATAGCTGGATTGCTAATTTTTTTCCCCTGCAACAACTTCACTTTGTTCACATCTGCTTTTTTCCAATTCCCAGGTTTTTGCCTGCTAGTCCTATTGTTATCAATACAGGGAAGCAATGGGACCAATAATAGTTCTGACTTCTGCTTTCTTTATGGTTTCCATGAGCATATAATTGTCTAATTTTCATTTGCCTTTAATTATTCTCTGTATTACCAAATGCCTAATTTCCAGAAAGTTTAGTTGGGTTCCTAAACAGAAAATTTTTTACAGTTAGGAATTCTAATCAGGGGTCAGTCCTTGCATTTTCTTCTTTTGAAAATATTCAGAATAGATAGTAGACATTTGAAAATTAAGGATGTTTGTTTATCAACTGTTAGATTTTTAGTATAATTGCCTGGATTGTAAAAGTATTTAAAAAATTTGTAACTTCATATAGAGGCTTTTCATTCAAAACTGTTTCCACAAATATTTTCCTCTTTAGCCTGCAACTGGTGGCAATTAGCATCATCTTGTTCCCTATTTGCCTTTGAAACAGCTACTCTGCTGGAGAAAAGGAGAGTTTGAACTAAGATGCCAGGCTATGAACTAGAGGGACTGAAATGCAGGCACATGCCCTCATCTAGGAAGTGTTTCAGAGAGACAAATAGTTCTGGCAGAGGAATGGGTTGTACAGCTGAAAAACTACAGTCAGATTCAGTACAGACCTCATCTAGAAAAGCTTAGACTGGCTTTCCTTAAAACAAGAGAGCAATACTGCAGGCTTTCCCCAGAGTGCCAAACGTGCTTTTAGCCCTTAGTCAGAGGATTCCTCATGGGTAGGTTTTTTTCATTTTTGCTTTCTTGCCTGAAAGGGTTTTCTATATCTGCTTGTTTACTCAGAATAATATAGCAGTCTCAAAAGCTAGCTCAGAGCAAGATGACATGACAGACTACAGAGATCCTAACCAAGCTATTTAATCCTATTTGTTAGCAAAGCTAGTCAGTGTGGGCAGTACAACATTCTGATGTATGGTTTTTGCTCTTAATCCTGTAGCTTCTGAGAAAGGGGTTAAAGAGGAAGATGGCCACCAGCCAGTTTAGAAAGCAATCAAGGAATTACACTAACTTTTGATAAAAAGAAGAAATCAACTTGAAAAGCAATAAATGGGAAACATGAAGACCTGGGAGAAACATGGGAGAAAGATTCTGGAGTGGAAACAGAGAACCACAAAAAAACCTGGTCTGGCACAGACAAAAGTTGTCCAACCAGCATGGTCACCTCTGCCCAGGCCTTACAGACCATTCTCCCCATCCACCCAATGTGGTGAGCAGCAAGACAGTGGACTGACAATACTGGGTACGGCATGTGGGAACCCACACCTCTGGGGGTATATATTAACTCACAATGTGCTTTCACAGCAGGTTGATTGGCAGGTTGTAGTGAGCAGCATCTGTAGCAAGAGGTGAGTGTGAGTAGGGGAACCTGCACTCTGACAGGAGGGTAGCCAGTGGTACTGGCTGTGGATGGGCTAGGTAGAGGAATAAGTATAGCTATCCAGAGTAAGGAGAAAATTATTTTAGGACTGTTTAAGGTTACTTCAGAAGGATGGTAAGACGTTTATAGGAGTTTATTATTATTTTGGAAGTGTGCTATTGTGATTTATTTGTTGTATGGCCAATGCTGATCCTGAATGTATAGTTCAGTGACTGCCAATTAAGTACTTGTCATTAATAAAACAATGTCACTACAACCATGATGTGATTTAAATTGTGTGAACCGAGTAGGTTGGTTTTTTTCCCTAAAGAATGTCTGATCTTGAAAAATAAATAATATTGCTTGTATTTTGGAATGCAGTTGAGATATTTTTGTATCATTGAGTGCAAGGGCTGGATGAAGTCCCAGAAGAGATTCCCTTTTTCTGTTAAACATCCCCTTTCTCTCTCCTTGATGTCAGACAGGTCTCAGAGGAACTCCTTACTGCAGAGCCCCTTCTCTCATGGGTTTGGTCACATCCTTACTTACTATACATGATGAACATCACACACTAGCCTGGTCTGACTGTTTCATGGCTTTCTGCTGGGATCTCATGCCTTTCAATATGGATAAAACCCGGCTAGAATCCAAATTACACAAACTGCTGAACGTAGCCAGCTGAGCAGAAACCAAATATTCCATATATTTTTCATCTCTCCTTTTCCCCAAGATTGGATTTTTTTTCACATAATGACAGACAACCTATGTTTCCTTGATTTCTAATAAGGATGCTTGTGGGACCACAGAGAGAGCTTAGTCTTGTGCTTAAACCATCTCACAGCAAGAGTGACCTGAAGCTACAAATCAGCCAGGGAAAGAAAATGAATAACCTCCCTAGTTCACCACCTCCTCTGCAGGAGAAGAGCAAGCACAGTTTTCCCAGAGGGGCCAAGGGACCCTGCTGTTGTACTCTGCAACAACGGATGTGGGGCACATAGCACAGCTGCACCCCTGTGCTTGTGCAGACCCCTAGGCCACTCTGTGCCTTACAATGCCAGAGGAGGACACTGACACAGGAGGATGTTTCCTCAGATGGCATATGATTAACATACAGCAAAGAGGGAACCATTCTGACAGAGCAGGCCAGAGGTTTTTCCCCAGAAGTCCATTGTTGAAGCCAAGAGCAGAACCAGGACAGCTGGATGACAGACTGGCTTTTTGTCACAATAAGAATTCATGTGTATTTTAACCCAGAAATGAAAACAGGAAATCAAAAATAGTGGGAATATAACTGGGAGAAACATGGAGAAGATGTAGAAGGAAGACTATAAAAAAGCAGAGGAATAGCCAGTACAATACATATTCTCCAAACCATCTAAAACAGAGGGATGGGGTTTAATTTTATTCCCTTTTCTGTGGGGCATTTTGCTTTAAAATGACAGCCCATGTCACTATAGAGTGCATACGCATTTTTTGGATATCTATATATAATCTTTTTATTTATTCCATTTCAGCACTTTCATAAATTAATGAATTCTTCATTCAAGAAATGCTGGAGGGAAATGAAACATGCTATTTATGCAGAGAAAACAAACAAGTAAAAATCCTACGAAAGTGTGGTTCATATTTTCTGTAAATCAGACCAAGTAATTCTATTTCAGAGTGTCTGTTTTGCGGAACATTAAAGGATCTTGATTTTCGAAGAATGCCTCCCACATATTCTCTAAAAATCAGACCATTCTGAAGTGTCCAGCTGGAATCCAAAAGCTGAGACAGCCAAAGTTAGCAATCATGCCTAGAAACCCCAAATCACATTTCTGTCACCCTTTATATTCTCCTCCCTGCCTGCACAACCTGCTTAGTCTCTGTACTTGAACATAGAGAGCAATCCATGTTCAAGACCATCTCAAGAATGGTGTCAGCTTCCTTCTCTCATATGTTTGTTGGATATTATTAATTTAATGGGTCTCTTCTGGCAGTATCAAATGTGGACAGACAGCTATGGATGATTGAAGTTTAATTATGTTTCTAAAGATGCAAATGGACCCAGAGGCTAGGGAATGGTGATGTGTTTTAATAAGTACCAGCATAGGTAAAATAAATAAACCCATTATTTCTTTGGATGGGAGGGTGAGCAAACTTACATTAATTATCCCTTTCTTTTCATTATAATTGAAAGGCAGCTGAACTAAAATCCCCAGTCAAGCAGGACTATAGAAAAGAGCTGCTTTTACAAGGTCACTAGCTACATCTTTTTGATCTCCCTTGTTAGAGAAACAAAATTAAACTGAAGAAGAAAAATAAACATAGCCAGTTCTTTAAAAGTACATACAATCATCACCTCCTGCCACAGACTTGCTGCCAAAGTTGGTACCAATCCTGGAAAAACATGTACTCTCTCTTCCCCTTAGTAAAATTCCACTGAATATTCGTGATTTTACTATTTACAGTTTCAAATATATAGGAAGAAAGAGTAGCATGGTCTCAAGACAAGTATGTATGTGCATATCTGCCTGAGATCTAAACTTGTTAGCCCCTGAACAACTCTTTTATCTAGGAAATAGATGCTGTGCTTTCTCTCTATTTGCAGTTTTAACCTCTATTGTTTTTAAGGCAATCACTTTTATTTTATGTTAAAATATTAGAATCAAATTTACAGGCTGTGATGATCTACTGGTACACTATTGCTAACAAAATTTTGCATAAGTATAATCAGTCAAAATTATTTTCCTCTTCTCTGACATGATTTTGTGCAAATGGAGAAAAACACCATTCCTGAGGCTGCAATGTCAAGGAAATAGTATTTTCTTAGAACAATGGTGGCTCAGTACCTTCTTGGTTTCTTGATCTCCAGAATGCTCTTCAGTCCAGCCAACTGGTATTCACCTTGAATTCATTACACACAGATTTTTCTCATCTGGAATAAAATAGAATAAAAATGTATCACACTGATGGTATTTGTTACAGTCCCATCAGACGAGTACATAGTGCTGATTTAATACCAATTAAATGTGTATTTTTCTTCATATGGTTCTTTTCTCTGGAAGAATTTTCCTGTGGTAGTGATAAGTACTGCTAGTTCTCATCTGAAGGTATTCTCCAAGAATTACTCCCATTTTGTTCTCTTTGTTCAGCTATTAAAATACAAGTGCTTCATTTTTCTCAAGAGGTTCCCCAACGTTCTGATAACTCTTGCCTCTCTGTTCCTTACCTGACTGACACACCCTTAAAGTTGTAGTTCTCTGCCAAAAGTCAACCAGTTCCTAGAAAGAAATGTGGTTATGATGTTAGAATAGGGAAATATGACTAAATGGATGTGTGCTGTCTCATTCCTTACATGCTAATCTGGTCTTTTCTAACCCAGTTTGCAAAAGATCCCACTTTTGAGTTCCTGAGCACTTACCTTCTCTGGCAAAAAGTGCCTTTTTACTGCATCCTGGAGGATGTGACAGTAATGTTTTTTTCTGCAGTTCTGGCCACTTTGGTCTCTGCCTTTCTGTTCATCAGGGTGAGTTACTAAAATGCACCTGAGCAAGACAAAAGCCATTCAGTTGTCTTTTACTGATTTGGAGGTGATGGGGTGGTGTTGGCTGTTGCAACCCTGACTGGTGGATTCAAGTCCCCACATCTGTTTATAAGTCAGAGCTTTGATAACTGTCCACATGTTCCCGTAGTTCTGGTGGATATTCAGACTGACTCGTATTTTAAGCTTCATTGTTCCTTTGTCTCTGAATGTAGTTTGCAGTTAATCGTCTTACAACACAAACACCTCAGAAGTTGCTACCATACTACTAAAGGCATTGGAACTCTGAAAACAGTCTTCATATTCTTTAGTGACAACGATGATTAATTCCACTCTTTTTCTTTTTTTGGAGTACAGACAGAACAGCTGCCTTTGACAATGGAAGCTGTTATGATCATTTCAGTCTAATTTAAGAAACATTCAGTCCCATTCCAGTAGCTATTTCAGATGTGTCTGTTTGTGCAGACGTCTCTGTCTGCACTGAGTGCCGTGGCATTGGGCTTCATTCTAAATAATTCATTTCCAGATGCACTCCACTCCTAAAACAATGTGCAAGACCAAGCAAGAAGTACCTTACTCTTCTAGAGCTATTGCAACTGAAGATGCATCATGCCATGAATAAAGAAATATATGCATAATAAGAGTCCTGCCACCCTTATTATGATTCAGTAAATCAAATATTTTCAATGGCATCAAAGAGAGATTGGGAAAGCTCTTCTAGTAACATAGAGTCTCAGATGATGCTTTTCCTGTATCTTCGAGCACAAGCAAGCCATGTTTTCTGTTGTAAGAATCTCATTCTTAATATAATTTCCCCCTTATTTAAAATACAATTCAATAGGCAGTAGGCACAGAGCTCTATTTATTAAATGCAACCTTTAGAAGCACATCAGCATGTGGTAGGTTGACCTTGGCTGGGCACTAAGAGCCCACCAAAGCTCCTCTATATCACTCTCCTCCTCAGCTTGATAGGGGAGAGAAAATAAAAATAAAGGCTTGTGTCTTGAGATAAGAACAAGGAGAGATCACTCAGCAATTACTGCCATGGACAAAACAGACTCGACTTGGGGAAATTAAGTGGAATTATTATCAATCGAATACAAGTAGGATAATGAGAAATTAAATCTTAAAACACCTTGTCTTTACCTCTCCCCTCTTCCCAAGTTTAACTTCACTCCTTTTTTTTTTTTTTTTTTCTCCTCCCACACAATGGCTAAGGGGGATGGGAAATGGGGGCTGTAGTAATTTCATCATGATATCTCTGCCAATCCTTTGTCCTCAGTGGGAGGATTCCTCACATTCTGCCCTGCTCCAGCATGTGGTCACTCTCACAGGAGACAGTTCTCCACAAACTTCTTTAACCTTGTAGGATGCAGTTCTTCATGAATTGCTCCAGAGTGGGTCCCTTCCACAGCTTATTGTCCTTCAGGAGCAGGCTGCTCCAGCATGGGTCCCTCACAGGGTCACAGCAAATCTGCTCCAGCACAGGCTTCTCTCTCCATGGTACAGGTCCTTCCAGAAGCCTGTTCCAGCACAGACTCCCCACAGGGTCACATCCTCCTCTGGACATCCACCTGCTTCCAACATGGGGTCCTCCAGGGGCTACAGGTGGATCTCTTCTCCACCACAGACCTCCATGGGTTGCAGCGGCACAGCTGCCTGGAGCACCTTCTCCCACTCCTTCTTTATTGACCTTGGTGTCTGCAGAGCTGTTTCTAGCTCCTCTCTCCTGCTGAAGTTGTCTTTTCTTCCCTTCAGCCTTCTTAAATACACTATCCCAAAGGTGGCTACCACCAATGCCGATGCAATCAGCCTTGGCCAGTGGTGGGTGAACCTTGGAGCTGACTGGCATTGTCTCCATTGGATATGTAAGGAGCTTCTAGTAGCTTATTACAGAAGCCACCCCTGTATCTGCCCCAGTACCAAAACCTTGCCACACAAAACCAATACGCAGCAACATTAGTACATAATGTTCTAATAAATAATTTTTTGTGTGTGGCAGAATATTCACAAGAGAATTGTAGCCCATACCAATACTAAAACCAGAGAAAATAATCTCATTTTGACAGCAAAACAACAAAAAATATAGCTGAATGCCCTGCAAATGGAAATATGACATTGTAAAGCACAGCAGCAGTACCGGATTTTTCTTTTTCTTCCTCTGAAAAGGTAAGAGTTAAATTAGCATGAACCTACAAGAAAATGCAATTCCTATAAGCTACTCACAGATAATACCTCCGAGAAAAACAACTGAATTAGGGGACTTTTACCACTCATTTTTCACAGAAGTAATCTAGGAACCAGATTTAGTCCTTCAATAAGAATATAAGAGTCACCCTGCAACACAGGGTATTGCAAGCAATCTGTGTTCACAAAGAATATTATTCACTTCCCAGTCACATACACCTTTTAACAGTTGCTACTAAATATGGTTTACTTTACTGAGGCTAGGAAGTCACTTTCAGACCTCAGTAACAGAACAGTGAATCTACATTATAAACCTCACTGATGTCCGGAGAAAAATACTTATTAGTGGATTTCCTTCCTACCTTTTGTTTCTCTTTTCTCTCACATGTTTATCTTATTTGTACATCTGAAGCAAAACTCATTCTGACCTTGCTTACATCTATGAAACTTAATAAGCAACACACATATCCAAATAGGATTCAAAAGAACTCAGACTTACAACGTTTTAATTAGCCTTATTAGTGGATTACTTAGATGTGTTAGCAACTTTGAGTTTATTCTTGTCTTCTTAGCTGGAAAGTATAAAAAAAAATTTGCCCTGCACCGTAAGTAAATGTATGGATGCAAAAAGTAATCATGCTTGACCTCTATAATGAAGGGGTGTTAAGTCACCATATTCTTAAGAACTTCATCCAGAGGAGCCAGCTTCTTTAGGAGTAAATGGTATTTATAACTGTCCTAGCTCAATCCTCTTGAACAAATGTGATCACACTGCTAAGCCTTTTAAGTGACTATCTATATGCAATGCTTACTGAAAGCCATCAGCCCACAACTTATTTCTCCAGGTCTTGCAAATTGGACTTGAAAAGATTCAGAAAGGTTAGAGTGCAGTATTATTTCCATACAATAGTGGTGAGGTCAGGTTTTTGGTTGCACTGAAAAAGTGTGAGGGTGCAAGGGAAGCTTCTAAACCAATGTATAAAGTTGACAGGTATCGGTGTGGTTCATGTCACAATTCTCAGCAGCTGTATGTGTAGCTGACCTGGGCTGGGATCATCTAGAGTAGTCACTGCACTGTAGGTTTCTATCTGGAAATGGTTTTCTACACTAGCATAAAAATTAAATATGTCTTGGACCATTCCATGGCACTAAGGCCAAATGCCAATATCAAACTTGTTCATAAAACAGGGCGTCCACATCAAGAAAACATTTTGGGAATATTCTTGTCCCATATTAGTTCTCTAAATGTGCCGGGAAACTGCTTGGGGTTAATGATCAATTGTAATTCATCAGTTCTCAGGTTCTGCTTTGGTTTAACCCCGGTTAGCAAACAAGCACCCGACAGCCACTTGCTCACCCAGTTTAATAAAACAGAAAAGGAAGCAAATAATCATGATCATAATAATGATGACAAAATAATTAAAATACACAAAACAAGTAATGCCCAATTGCTCCCCACTCACTGACTGATGCTCTGCCAGTTCCTGAGCAATGGTTCCTGGCCAGCTTTCCACCCAGTCTGTACACTGAGCATGGCACCAAATGGTAGGGAATATCCCTTTGGTGTTCGCTGTCCTGGCTGTGTCCCCTCCCAGCTTCTCAGACCTTTCAAGCCTTCTCACTGAGAGGGTGTGAGAAGCTCAAAAGTCCCTGACTTAATATAAACCCTATGTAGTAACAACTTAAAACATGAGTGTATTATAATGTCAGTATCATTCTCATACTAAATCCAAAACACATCACCATACAATGTACCAGGAAGTAAATTAACTCTTAGTCAAAAGCAGAACAGGTTCACTTGGTGAAAGATGGGCGGTTGACATTACCCATGTGATGTAAACAAATAGTTCCCATTTGCACACACACACATTTTTACTGAGGCAGAGGAGTGCCCAGCCCATAGTGCTGGGCATGGAGACAGGCTGCTCCCTCCTGTCCTGGTGCTGATGATTCCACCTCCTGTAACCAGATAGGGTGTCCCTACATTGTGCAGCAGCTACTGACTTCTGATGCTAATGTATGAAACTAAGCAGTAAAATAAAGAACTTTATAATCTAGAGATGCATACAAGCTGCCTGTATCTAGGAGCTGCAGTTTAAGAAAAAATTGCCTAGGAAGACAGTAGAATTGAATATAAAAAGCTGATTTTCTTTCCCCAGTATGCTGTTTCTATCAAAATCATGGAGCTTTGGGCTAAGTAGGACAAAACATTCAGAAAATAATGCCATAAGAGCTACTTTTTAAAACTTTCTTTAAAGCATGTGAAGTTTTGCACCAGCAAAAGACAGGGAGAAAGTACTTGGGATATTTATGACGAAATTTTTTTTTCTTTTTTGCTACCTTTCTCTCTCCTAAACATTTGTACTATAAAAGCATCTCTCCCTCTTATATGTGAAACCTATCTCACCTCAGCATAAGCAAAGTTTTTGGGAGAATAGAATTGAAAACAATGAACACAGGGTTTTTTGCTTCTAGAAAATTAAACCAAAATTCATTACTAAGACTGACAGAGGCTGAATTAGACAAGCACCAAGCTTGGAGAGCATGGGAGCCCATGGTGCTGAGTGTTCATCATCCCATATCTCACAGACCTGGCCTTTATCACCTTGGTAAATAAATGGAAATCCAATTTAATACCCACTAACCACTTCCAACATTTGCCTGATCTACAGTTTCAAAATTAAGCATATTTATTCCCTCAAACTGTTTTTATTCTCCAGAAATGCTCAAACAATCTATTATAAGAATGTAGCAGATCTCTGGAGGCAGAACAGGCTGAATAGAATTTAATACCTGTACCTCACTTGCTGAAAGAGTGGGGAAAGGATGGATCTTCACCTGCAGGATTTTATCTTGCAGGTAATAGCAAATCCTTGATTGACACTAACACTAGAAAATGTTGGAAAATCTCCAGGAGGAGATTTAACTTAATATACAGTCTGCATATGACATTTTACCTTCTGATTCAGATAATTTTTGGTTTTTTATGCTCTAGAGGGATACATTCCTTTAACCAACAGCTGTCTATATGAGTCTTGTAAAGCCGTCTTTTCCATTTAGAAGCACACCTACAGTCACTTATCTTTGAATCTGTACCATGATCTCATGTGTCCGGTTGTTGTTGTTGTTGTGGTGTGGTTTTTTCTTTTTTTTTTTTTTTTTCCTAAAGCTGATATATATGCAGTGAAAATCAAGGACTGAAGTGTTTCGAGTCAGATCCTGAAAAGTTTCCCATGCTCTTTATTTCAGACAATTTCACTACATATTAGTCTTTAAATAAGTCCATCATTATCATAGTATTTTACAGAGGAGTGACTGAATCTATAGAGTTAACTCGTTAATTTAGAAACAGAGATTAACTTTCCATTTATATTTATATGCAAAATGTATATGTTTTTATAAGTCATTATAATGCTCACTATTCCTACAGATAATACCTGAATAAAACAATAGGTAATTAGTTGCAAAGTTGATGAGAGTGGGGAAGCTTAAATCTTGTCAAATACTATCTGACATAAAAGAACCATTGCATGAAAACAGTTAGACAACATGTTGATAAGCAGATGGATTTTTTTTCCCACTTTTGTTTTAAGAAGTTTAATGTGTTTGACAATATATGGTGAAAGCCTTTTTCAATACATAAACACATGGGTTACTACAGGACTGATACAGAATGCTCATAAATGGAAGTGTTGTCACATTGCCATGAACTGCAGAGGTTATCAACCAACATTTGATTGAACAAACAGTTCTCTTTATCCTGCACAGTCCACAACATTGCTTTTTCTGCAAATTTTCTATGTACCAAATTATGTATTTGATTAATTTCCATCCTTTTCAGACACCTAGCTTTGGTTTGATAGAAATCTTTGTAGTTTCATCTTGTTCACTGAAACTACTCAACTTTGTGTGCCAATGGCATCTTAACCAACAATATATATTAATGCTGCTTTCACTACATTATATCTATTTCACAAATTGGTCCAATAGGTTAGAAACTAAATACATTATGTAATGTAACCTCAAGAAACACTACCAAACCAGGAACTGAGCTCAGAAATTACCTCTGCTTTCAGGTCTCCCATGGGCATTCTACAAGACTAATTATTTGTGTGGCTATGCTGTGATAAAAGATACTAGAGAGTACTCTTCATTCCATATATTATCCTATATTCTTTCTAGTAAATAAAATCATCAAAATTGTTGTTTTTTAACTTTGTCCAGAAGATGAAAATAATGAAAAAATCTAAAATATCACACTCAAAAGAGAATTGATGTAATATTTTGTCTGCAGTTCTCCAAAAGTGATTCCGAAGTATTGTAAGATACTGGTAATAACTGTGTCTTTTTAAGTATTTAAGAAAAAAAAAAAAAAAAAAAAAAGGAAAGAAAGAAACAAACAAAAAACCCCAACAAATCCAGAAAAAAGCAAAACCAAAACACAAACAGGAGATAATAATCATTGCATAAAAAGATCCAATATTACAAAGATAAGTTAAAAACTAGTCATGGAAACAGCTCTCAAGTATTGTATAAACTGTTTGAGAATGTAGTGAGGACAGCAGTGCTTGGTCTCTTCTAGCTCTCACTACACTGATGCAATATGCACTTACTCTTATCAATACACTGAGCCAGAAGAGCCTGTAATATTATGTTGTAATTCTTTTGAGCAGGATGTTTAGATGGGCAACAGTTGAGAATTGCTTAAAATTATAAGACGCAAGCTACCAGGTAGGGAAGAAGAAGAGAGCTCAAATACTCCAGACATTGTTTAGAAAGCATTCAAAGAGAAGACTGCAGAATTGCATCAACATGACACACTCCTTCACACATGTTTGCTTATCAGGGTGTTTAAATGCATTGCTGATCCACTCAAACCAAGTGGGGTAAAAACCCCGCACCAAACACCTTAGTTCACTCCTCAGCTGGAAGTTAGTAGAACTGCTGTAGGTTTCACGCCCTAACCTAAATCTAAATACCACAGCCTTAATTCTCCTCCATATCCAACATATAAACAGAGTTCAGCATCACAAATTTGACAGACATGAGTCTGCTGGAGTAGGGGAGGGGATGTAAGAAGGGATATTAAAAGAATCAATTTGGGGTTTTTAGTGGGAGATCTCTGAATACAGTCTTAAATATTTGGAACTGCCCTGTTAAGCATAGTTTCAAGTAGTACAAGGGTAACATGGAGGAAAATGGTAATTTTTTGAAATTTTTCTCTATTACATATGCACTTCAGCAATGTGGGTAGCAAGCTAAATTGTGCTGACCTTTATTAGAGGCAGTGTGTAACTGCTGAAGGAGAAGTGACATTGTTGCATGCCATGTTTTCATTTGCTGCTTCACTTTCTAGGCTTCCTGATACCATATAACCACACTAATGAGCACATCAGCTCAGCACACTTACTCACAAATCCCTTTCCAATCATTCTATCAGTTCCAGTAGAAGGGGAGAATGTAAATGCCAATCCCAGAACTGCAGCTAGTTTAGCATGCAGGAAATTATACACATTTTAATTTAGAAAACCCTCAACTATGGATCATCAAAATAAGAAATCTTCTTCTAATTATATGCCATGCCATTATGACATTTTAACCCTGTGGGACTGCACTGACATGCCATGACAACATGTTGAACAGACTTCACAAATGTCATATATATTGAGTGCTACATGAATGCAGGAAAGATGAAAGATGCCCATTTAGGAGTCTTACAAATTGCTCACAAAGAGAAGGATGAAATTGAAGCCATGCATCACTTGATTACTTCCTAGGAGCAGTTCTTTCAGTTTTAAAACTCATGCCAGAGATTGCTGGAAGCAGTTATAGAAGGGGACAGATAAAGGTGAATTCAAAGTCCATTCAAAACAGCTAAAAAATATCTACCTACCTCCAGGTAAGAACTTCCTATCACAGCAGCTCTAGATATGACTGTTTCACATATTCATTTTCCTCAGTAGGGCAATACAGAACTCAACAACCCTGCAATTTCCCCTTAATTTTCTCACTGACAGCCTAGGTCTCAAAGTCAGTACCGTCTTCTCTTTCTTTCTTGCATAATTTGCAGAGGCCATTTTAAACACCGCCAAAAAAGCTTTGTTGTTTTGTTTTTGGTTTTGTTTTGGTTTTTTTTTGTCCGTTAAAGTCTGCTAATCTAATATTTAAATAAGGATTACACTTAGCAGTAATTATGCCTCAATCCTCTTGCTGACTTGTAATCATTTCCAGCACACCCCATTGCTGTTTCCCATCCCCAACACTTGTTCTCTTCTTCCCTCCAGAGCTTTGACTTCAGTTGTGATCGATGAAACTTCTATAGGACACTGCCCTGAGGAAAAATAGCAATTAGCACTAAAAGGCAGGAGCCTCTTAACATCAGTCACTCAGAAAGCTATGCCTACTACCATTTTACCAAGTTTCAGATACAATACCAAACAAACAGGAGTTTTTTATCCTGGTAAACAGGTGAAATCTGCTTTCTCTTAACATCTGAACCTGCATGGAGTCACTCACAGGCAGAGGGCAAACAGCACAGAGAACACATGGTTTGTCATTGACAACTGAACTCCTATTCAAGTGCACAGCATGTGGCACACACAACTGCTGCTGCTGTTAAGAGGGTTATGGATGTCACTTGCTATACAACACAAAAGAGCAATTAATTACTGTCCCAAGTAATTAATAATTTCATGTAGCTATGA
Source organism: Pyrocephalus nanus (assembly GCA_038380795.1). Classification (NCBI taxonomy): domain Eukaryota; kingdom Metazoa; phylum Chordata; class Aves; order Passeriformes; family Tyrannidae; genus Pyrocephalus; species Pyrocephalus nanus. The sequence goes on from CM076259.1 coordinate 19,452,199, forward strand.
AAGGCTCGAGTTCAACCACACAGTTTAGAGCACTCCTAACCTTTGAGCCAACAGGTACTTCTGTAGCCTTTGATGGAACAGTTGCTCATAAGCTGGAAAGTTAGGTGCCCATTCAAAAGCCTTGCTGTGTTTCTATCACTCATCTTTACCTTAAAATAGGTAAATATTATAGTTCCATTGACATCTAATTAAACATCTTAGTGCATTTTCATGCTGAAATCAAGTGGGAAAAAATCCCCATCAAAAACTACATTAATTCCCAGAAAAAAAATATAACAGAACAATACCAAAGGCATATGGAGTTCATTTATTGTTTTGCTGATACGGATGGCAATATCAGTTTGCCAGTAGTATATTATTAGAAAAAAGTTTTTGTTATTTGTTCACTGTTTCATTGTTTGTTTCAAAACCTCATTCTTCTCAGCTCAAAGAAGTTTAATTTTAGATATAAAAATATGCTGTCATTAGTTTATCTGTGAGTTATTTAATCATACAGTTAGCAATGCAGGAAATACAGACAGTGATGGAATCTCTCCTGCATCCACCTTCTGGAGATTCAGATTTATCTTACAGATCACAACAGATAAGAGAGTTAGTCAGTAAGCCAAAGAAATTCCAAATCCTCTCTCTTCTGAGCTATTTGGATGAAGCACTGAAATGGAGGCTAGGACAGCAACCCAGCCTACCTTTTAGAGGGGAAAAGAGGTAGCTATTTTCAGTCTCTTAAAGTTTATTTGATTTAACATTGAGAGTTTGAACATTTTCTAAGCCCAGAGGCCATGGACAAAAGAGGCAAGTAAAATCCCAGCACACTACTAGGGTGAATTAAGTTTAGCCTATAAATCCTAAATCAGTGGACAAAAATAGATTAAACTATAAATGCATTTTTCTAAGAGGTCAAAAGGTCAGATGTCAGGAAATTGGACAAATAAATAGAGGCGAATCTGAGAAAAGTGATAGGCAAAAACTAAGGCATTTTTCAATAAAAATGATAATGAGCAGCAGCATATATAAGACTAGGAATGATAAATAAAAAGGTAATCTGACAATAAATTTCTGTAGTTTTTGAATAAAGGACTTGGAAAAAAACTTTCCACAAATATGTTGAGAAAGTATCAGCTCTGGATGGGAATAGTTGAAACAAAAGGGAAAAAGTTTTCTGAAACCCAGCAAGTCTGGAAGTCAAGCTTACATTTTCAAAGGACACAAGTGGAGCAAATTTACTTGAGTCACTGAAGTTCCACAGAGGTGTCACTCATAAACAAGGTAATGATTTGTGTTAGAGATACATGAATGACTACTATGTCTGCAGTTACATCAGAAGCTCATACTGAACATTAGGGCTAAACAAAGTCAAAAGATTTCTATGTTATCAGAGATGATTCTCAGAGTCACTGAATAACTGAGGTTAAAAGGGACCTCTTGAGGTTATCCAGTTCAACCTCCTGCTCAAGCAGGGTGACCTAGAGCCAGCTGCTCGGGACTATGTCCTGTTGGAGTGTCTCCAAGAACAGTGGCTCCACGATCCTTCTGGGAAACCTCTTCCAGTATTTTATCAACCTGACTATACAAAAACGTTTTCCTTATGTTGAAATGTGATTTATTACATATTAATTTGTGCCTACTGCTTTTTGTTTGTCCTTTCACTCAGCACCACTGAGAAGAACAGGGGTCTGTCTTCTTTACATGCTCTCATCAGATATTTATACATACCAAGACTTCTTCTGCCATAGGGAAACAGTCCCAGCTCTCTCAGATGGTCTTCACATAACAGATGTTATAAATGTCTCCGTGTCCCTTCCCTGGACTTGTTCCAGTATGTTGATGTTTTTCTTATACTGAGGTGCCAAGAAGTGGACACACCACTCCAGATGTAATGTCTAAAGTGCTGAGGACTGAGCAAAGATCACCTCACTTTGCTTGACCTTCTGATGGTGTTCTTCCTAATGCAGCTCAGAAGATTGTTAGCTGCCTTTGCTGTGAAGGCACAAGGTTGGTTTCGTGGCCAGTTTGTTGTCCATAAGGATTCCAGGCCCTTTTCTGCAAAGCTGCTTTCCAGGCAAAGCTGCTTTCCAGGCAGCTGCCCTTCAGCCTATACTGGTGCATCGGGATATTTCTCCCCAGGTGCAAGACTTCGCAATTCTTATCAAGTTCTAGAAAAAAGTTTTTGAAAACTTTATTCAGTAAGGATGAGAGAAATAATCAGAGAACTGCACATAAAATTTCAGGCAGTTTAAATTGTTGTCCTCTTTCTTTAGGTGGTAGGGATCCATGGAGGTATTGAAACACAGTTTAGATTCCCAGTTCCTTTTTGTTCTAAGCCAACTGAATTTATTACTTGTGAAATGGCTAGAAACATTTATGTAATGAAAATATCTTTGATCTGTGTAATAAAATCACAGTTCACATTGCCATTATATTTTTTTTCTCTAAAGGCAACTAGATACTTTAAAGTTTTTATTTTTCCAAGAATTAATAAAGTAATTTAATTAAGAGACACAAAATATGCACTAGAAACAATAAAATTAATACTACTTGAACAATCATAGAATGGTTTGGGTTGGAAGGGACCTCAAAGATCAACTGGTGCCAAAAAGGCACACTGCTCAAAGCACCCATCCACTGCTTCATCACCATCGAAGAACTTCTTCCTGATATCTAACGCAAGCCTACTCTCTTTTAGTTTAAAGCCATTTCTCCTCATTCTATCACTCCATGCCCTTGTAAAAAGTCCCTCTCCAGCACCCTTGGAGGCCCCTTTCAGGTACTGAGGGCCACAAATAGGTCAAGCCTGTCAGAGGTGGGCCCGCAGAGGTCTACATACAATGGAGAAGAATGCAGGAAGGCTGCAAAGGGGCCTCAGAGGAAGAAATCCATCTAGGAGTGCCTTGACAGATGCAGCTGCAGGATGTACCCGAAGTCCACTGATAAGAAGCAGCCTGCAGATCCCCACAGACCCCCCTGTCTGTGCCCCTCACCACTCCTTCCTTACTCTCCCCCTCCCCATATATGGCCAGACATATTCCCTGCAGCCAATCTGTCCAAACCCCCTTATCACTAAACCTCAGGATTTGATGTTTCCAAGAAGAAACCCACCTTTGTTCCTGAACCTTCTGTATCCCCCTGTATTTAAACTGCCATCTTGTTCAAATAAATGTCATTTTGTGGGTCACATCTCGTGTGTGTCCTGTCTCCCATACAAAATGTGCCACTGGGTCTGTCTCCAGGGGGTCACCCCTACCCCCTAAGTGATAAATGGCTCTTTTCCAGGCCAAACAACCCCAACTCTCTCAGCCTTTCCTCACAGGAAAACAATGGTACAGACCTTGAAATTGGGAATGGACTGCCCCTAAAAAAATAAAAAGACCCTTCCTAGTGACTGAACTGTAATCTGATCATACTAAGATTTACATACACATAGTTTACACACATGATAAGGTACCTCATGGACTTCAGGGAAGTCGGGTCAACATGTAAATTATCCTAAGGATAACCATACTCATGGTCTCCAATATACCCAAACTAGTAGACCTGGAGTACAGACCTGCGATTCTTTTTGTTTGTTACTTAAAAATGTTTAATCTTAATATTATAAAAGTTGAGAAGAATTTTAAAATATATTTCTGGTTGAAAAATTATATTTTTCAACATCTAAATTTTTGGTTGTAGACAAATATTTATCCTTCAATTCACCAGAATTATTCTTTATTCATCCTTAGTGCAACCATGTTTTTACACTCATAATATTGTATTAATTAGTATTTTCCATAAACTATTATCAATAGTAATCTTGTATGCCTATCTCTAAACTCTTCATTTCTAAGGACATCATTAGAACTCAACTAGGCATAAAACTTGGACATAGAAAGTTTTGCTTTTATTTTTGTAATGGAGTGTTTCTATGGCATTAGAAAAATTTATGACCCTGGTAAAAATCGAAATATCTGTGCATTACTCACTTGATTCTTCACATATTGGGATCCAAAACAGGTCTTTTCATATTTTGCATAACATTTTTAAAACAGTCAAAGCAGTTGATTTTTCAGATTGCAGCAAAACTTTTCCCTGTTGCTGCAGAGATTGAAATGAGCATAGATATGAAAGCTAAACCATTTCCATAAATATTTCAAATACCAGATAAGGTAATTTCTTTAGCAAATCATTATTTTCAGAGAGAGTGTAACTCAAAGTGTGGAAAAGCCAAGCTTCTCTTCAGACTCTAACTTATCTTAAAATTAAGGGTGGCTCATTCAAACTGACAGAAAATTACTTCATGCAACTGAAAAAATACAAAGCTAATATAAGAATTCCCTCTACCTCCATCCCTCCTTGCAGAAACTGGGCATCTCAAATGCTTTTGCTCTTCCTGTAAGCTATATTTCTGTAACTTAAATTGATCTTTTTCATTTAAAATGGAATTTTTTTTTTCAAGTGTCCATAACACCAATTGCCAGTTTTGGATATGAACCAGCATAGATTAAAGGAGGAGGAATATTCATATCTGTTTTGCTATGTGTTCATTCTTTCTTCTTAATAAAAAATTCACAAGCATTGAGAAGGTGGAGTGAGTTTTTACCTCTGCCAACCAAATAATTCTGAGGTTTAGGAATCTTTTTCTTTAAACCTTCTTTTAAAGTGATTTTGTTATACTGCAGTGCTTATGCAATTATAAAGCTATGGAATCTACAAATAAAATTAGCTGGCTGACAAAATGAGGCATCCAAACCCAAACAGTTTCTTTCACAGCATCAGCTCACAGAACAGTAATTCTGGGAGTATTTGTAAGGTATGAATTTTTATGAACTACTGAGCAAAAATAATGGCAACTGTAAACACGTGTAGGAAATAGAGAGCTTGTATGAAGTAGCGTGATTGCCATTTCATTCCTCACATTTGTCTACACCCTTAAAGTTACTGTAATGCTATTCAAGGAATTTGTAACTTTGAGGAACCAGTATTAAAAAGCTTGTTGAACTTCATTTAGGAGGATGTGGCATCAAGACAAAGCAATTATCTCAACTATTTGCAAAATATTAATAACCATCCATCTCTTGCCACACTTTCCAAAAGTCTGGAACACCATCTGAAGGAGTCTCCAACCTCCTTCTGTGTTCTTATCTACAATGAACTAAAATGTAAGTAGCAGTTCCAATGGATTTAAGATCTTCATACCCCACTTATGCTTGTACCATCTCATTATAGACATTATCATATAGGTAATGCTACGAGAGAGATTACTTCGGAATTTAATAAAAAATTCAACATATCAAATGTTCAGTAGGTTTTGAGAATCATGAATATAACATGCAGAATGGTGAGAAAAAAGCTTACTTCATAATAAAAACATTTAACACCTTCTCCTTCCACCTTCCACCCCCCACGTCTCAGCAATCACCAATCTCATGCAGCAGTTCTTTAACAAAACTTCCTGCTTTAGCTGAAACATACCTTCTATGGCACATTGGCAAAAGGTCACTGAGTGAGTATTTTTGCTTTGGTAAAGAAGCAAGCACTTGTATTACAGAATCAAGATTTGATATGCTGAATTTTACCTCTGTGATGTTTAATCAAAAAGGCACGTGCCCAGAATCACTACCATCTGTCAATCTGCAAAGCACCAGCAGTTGTGGATGTTACCACTGTTACCACCCATAATGTACACATACATAAAACTCAGTCACCTCCCGAATTTTTACCACCTCTACTTGAGAGTTCCATTTTGTTGGACTATGATTCCAAATACTAACTTATAAAGCTGAATTGCATGTGAACTGCTTCAAAACAGTCTAAATCTGGGATCATAAAGAAATGGGGATCAGAAAAAAGCACTTGCTTGGAAGCCACTAAAATCCTCTTCCCTATAAATTCTAGAACTGAGAAAATTAGTAAAAGGTAATTCTCTTAGCATTCTATTCTATATAAAATAACCATATTTCTCTCAGGATGTGGAAGAAACATCTTGAAGTAGCAAAAGATTGCTACTTAAACCTTTTATTTTATAATAGTGATACTCAACTTCAAAAAGAAAACTTAAACATCTCTGCAGGAAAAAAATCATTGTTTGAGATTTCCTTCAAAATTCTACAAAGCTGCATGCTGCTTTTCAGAAACAAGTATCATTATTCTACACGGTATTCCCAGCTACATACCCTACAAAAGGACTGCTAAGTGACATTTCAGCCTTTTGTTAACATATGTTTAAAAAGAGCATCACAACACTCTGTGTGGAGCTAGTAACCCTATTAATGATATTTGACACTTCCCTAGCAGAAGTCCTTGTTGCAGTTGGTTATAATTTTGCATGTTTTAAATATTGAGGCTGAATTTTATACTTACACTTAGAGATAAAAATAATGTGCCATTTTTTCCACGACCAGAAGACTCGTTATTTCTCTTTTATCCAAGCTGATCCTCCTTTTCTTTTAAGACAAGTTACTCTCTCCAGGGTTTAGGACAATGGCTTAAGACCTGTGTATTTTATGTCTACATGTGTTAGCTGTCTGTCATCTCAGCAACAACAGATGGGAAACCAAAATCTCTGAAAATTTCTGTTTCAAATCTGCAGAATATCCTTAATACAGGTGTCTCTCTTTTTCAAAAGGTTTTATGTATGTTTAGCTATAACACTCTTTCTTTCCCCTGAAAAGTTTTTGGATAACAGAATCTCAACCTTTTGCTAAATTGGGTCCCTTCTCATTTAGTTCACAAAATGGCCATTTGAGAATGAACCATAATTATGTATCAAGAGACTGCTGTTTGTATAAACCCTGAATACTTGCAACCACTTTAGAAGATCTGAAACCAAGGTTGCAGGAAGATGCTTAAAAAGGAGGGATTATTTAATGGGCAGGGTAGTTAACAGTAAGTTACTAGTGTTCTCCCCTCCCCAACACTTCTGCTTGACAGTAGCAAATTAATCAGAAGTCACCCACTAGTAAGTAGTCATGGTTAATTTGCTGAGGTACCTGGGAATGCTTTTATGTCAATTGTGTAATTAAAATATTGGAAGTAGTGTTTGAAGGTAAACAGCATCCTGTATGCTAAGTAATCTGAAGATTCAAGCCTTCAGTTGGCTGCCCAAACTTAGGAGATGCTTGGCTTTGGTCTCTTGGGCTTATGAAAAGGGATACTAATACAAACCAGCCTCAGCTAAGAGTTAAATTCATGACTGTTTGCAAAACATCCAGCTTTTGTATTGAGCCATTCACAGTTAAGTCCCGCAAGAAATTAGTAAGTTTGCATTCAATACAGAGATCAAGGAGGTGGAGATGTGAAGACAATATTAAATAAAACATTCATTGAACAAAACTGAGGTCTTGGTCAAGGAAAAAAAATGCCACAATCTATAATTATGCTATTGTACATTTTATTATAACAAACACGTGCAAAGGTGTTGAATTAAGGTCACACAGGCAAACTTAATTCTGACATTTCCCAATTTCAACCTATTTGACTTTGCAAGCTTAAAGTACTTTCATTGTAGGATTTTTGGATGTGGTACAGCATATTTTTGTACGACAGCCAAAATCAGATGTGTGAATAAATGCAAAATCCTTGCATGTTATGAGTTTTCCTAAATCTTTCTTTTTGTCCAGGTAAAAAAAAAGACAGAAAGTATGCAAGTGCTTATTTTGGGGGTTGGAATTCATTGTTTGCAGTAATTTGGATAACAGTGTCAGAGTGTGTCAAATCACTCTGTTCTGTAATTTTCCCTAGAAAGTCATCACTCGGAGAAAACACTTCCTGAACAGTGCAAAATGTTCCATGAGCATGAGAGTTGTCAAATGACTAAGGTTGGAAAAGACCTGTATAAAGTGACTGGATTGATTGAAATTAAGTTTACAACTTTTATGGGAGATACAGCTCCCTAGCAGGTCACTGAATGAGAAGGAGGAAGACTAGAGGGTATTAAAAAAACAAAAAAAGGGTATGAAATGACTTCTTCTCAGTGGTTAGAGCAAAAGACAAGGAACTAGGACTCAAGGGGCATTCCACTAACTGTGGAAGCACAAGCAAAATTTATCTTGATGATTGTAATCTGGCTGTATTTCCTTGAAAGATTTTGGCTTGTGGAGGGCAACAAAACATTTCATCCTTGTAGACTTCAGAAGAAGTTGAGAATATAGAGCACCTTATCAGAACTAGACTTCAAATCTATCCAATTTCCTGTCCAAATTGCAATGTCTTACATGTACAAATATGTTTAACTATTTGCAGGGATGAATTTTACCTATTTAAGGACACCTATAACTTACACTACTGTAGTGGTTTCAGGACTTAATGCAGTTATGCAGTAGTACATTGTCCTTTACTTTCCATTTTCCTTGAATTTATGAGTCATTTGACACTGTTCCATCCAGTTTAGGTTACTCAGGTCAATGATGAGTTAACAGGGACGTGCCCAGCACACATTTGAAATTGGGCAAGCTTGGTGCTAGACTAGTTCCAGGGATATGCACAAAGAAAAGGAATCAGAAATCCTCTGTAATGGAATATAAAGGTTTATGGGAAAGCTGGCATGTCCCTATGAGACATAGCAGGGATTTGGACTTAACAGCAGAAGTGATGTGGCTCTGTGAAGCCAAACAAAAACTTGGCCACAGCTACCATATACCTTATTGAGGTAACTTATCAAGTCTACAATATCAATAGAACTACTTTACATCACCTTAGCAGTTATTATTTTTAAAACTCTAGGAAATGAACTGCAAAAGTCACTCAATGCCACTCTTAAATATGAACAACTAGGCTCTAAATTAGTTAAATATTTAAACACATGCACAAGCACTTACATTAAAGTTGTTGTTCAATTTATGTGCTACTTGCTGGACTAGTATCATAAATCAACAGGAGTCAGAAAATGCAGAAGTTTATGTTCTAGAAGTGACATGATTTTGGCACTCATAGGACTTTCTATTTCTGTTTTCTCATTAAACATATCCCTTAATATGTATAAGGGCCTTTGACGACACCATCCTTGTCAAACTCATATAATCTTTTGCTATCACTAATGCTTTCTACGCTTGTGTGTAAATTTGCCTCTTTATATATATCTTTTAAATAATTGCATTTAAGATTTTGTAAGTTTTCTTGCACATTGGCAAGAAACAGAACTTATTTTTAATTCTCAGATTTAGTATTTATTAAAACCCTTTTCTGTGCTTTTCATGGATCTGCATTCTTCATTTAACTGGGTGTTGGATGAGGACCACACACAGCACATTTTTACTGTGGAGGATCCCAAAGCTAAATGGAAATTAACTGACCTACAAGTCAGTAAGACTATTTTGATAAACTCTGAAATGCAATTAGCTGTGGCTTGAAATGCAGCCACTGTTTAGCAGTACATGCCTACCACTCTAGAGTTTGTAGCAAGTGGTGAAAAATTGTACCTTTCCTAATAACCAAAGATGCAGTAGAAAATTAAGTAGGTAATATGTCATTAACAGACCTGGAGTTTGGCCAAGGCAGAGAAGCTGATTTCAGTACTTTTCCGCTGAGTCCCAAAGAATACAAAGTGACTTGAGGAGATCCTCAGTTTTATGGATTAACCAAAGGATAACAACTCTAAACAACACACTCCACAACAGGCTGATTTCAGCTGTGGTTTGTATATTTATATGAAGCCAAATAAATTTAATTCTCCAATCTTTGTTTGGCAAAACTCTCTCTCAGAAAAATGTAATTTATTTTTAAAGATCCCAAGTAGATATGGTTGCCCAAATCTTGTCCAAGAATATCAAAGACAAGCATTAAAATTCCATGTGACGTTATAGATTATCCCCTATCCATCACATGATGTACACCCTTCGTGTTGCAGAATGTCTAAGTTTTCTTTCAGAACTGAAATAAACATTTAAAATAAGTGTTTGTGTTACAATCTGTGACAAGAATGACACATCTTCTGCATATCAAAGCTCTCAAGATTTTTAAGTCACTGCTCTTAAGACCGTTAGGTTGTGCAATAGCCACTCTTTCATGTTTGGTGCATCTCATCAATAATTTCCAGTAAAGGGACTGACAGCTGCCTGACAGACTGGTTTTCTACACAGAACAGGAGAAAAAGGTGAACACAATAATTCCATCAGAAGCGAAGTGTGTAACTTCCTATCAAGCTATTGTGGAACTTCCTCAACTAAGCATGCCTTTAATATTCAGTAGAGACTGGAAGAGGTGTGCACTCATCAACTACTATTTTGATATTCTTATGCTCCTACTCACCTTTGTGCAGCAGCTTCCAGCACCAATGCACTGGACAAGACCACTGCCTCTGACATTCATGAGATCAAAACCAAAAGAAAACAATTTGTCAAATATCATCACAGCCGGGAGATGGAAGACAAAGGAATAGAAAATGCATCTGAATAAGGAAGGAATGCTAACAACTAAGGAAAAGTTGATCATGGTATCTGAAAAGAAAAAGTACTAAGTCAAGCACATGCACAAGTCCCAGAACTATTGTAAGTGCCAGTGATAGCCCAGCACTAGATAAAGAATCTGGAGCACCCATGTGCATCAACTTCTAAGAGAAACAGCAGGAACTGTAATGATTCCAGTGCTTATAAAAGGAAAGCTTTTTCTTCCAGCAGATTCAATAACAATAGCGATGGAGGGGCTCTGTACAGTCTTAAAGGATCTTCACAAAACTAAGACCAAGGCCTGAAGATATTGAACACTTGCTACTACTGTCTACAGGATAAACAAGGCTTTAATTCCTTTTTATTTGCACAATAAATTCTGGCAATGGTCCTATTAGATATTACTATCATTGCTTTGCAGAGGGAAAAAATGAAGAGTCAACTGAAGATTTCCCTAAAGGCACAAAAATAGCTAAGAAGTTAGAACTCCAAAGTAGGTAGCTGCACATTGCTGAATTATATGTTTTCCATACATTTCCATTTCCTTCAGATGCAAGCCTGCAGAAGGGGACAGACACATTCCTGGCCTTCAGATTTGCAGAACAAGCTAGAGCTGCAACATAATGTAAACAGGGGCTGAAGCCAGAATTTTGGATGTAAGCTCTGATGCCAGATCTGGGTTCAAATGACACCGTTCCCCATATTAAAATCAATAAACTCACAAATCTGTAGTCATAAGAACACAGATGGTGCTACCCATATGTTTTTATGGCATACACAGGGGAAAATCCAATAATTTAATATGCATTTTTTCCTCTTCATTGATATGATAATTAAATTCCCTGAGAACATACTTAACAGCTTATGAGAGAAGGAAACATTGGGAACTTGGTAGCACTGGCTTATTTAACAAGCAAGGGAAGTGAGAACTGCTACGATTTATAGAATTTACATGATGACAGAGCAAATCTTAAACACAGCATGTTAACTCATAGACACACTGTAAAGACTAAGGAGACAGGATGAACTGTTGTATATGACATTTCTTTTCTAGATCACTGGACTAGATTATTGAATGAGCCCAAGCTGACAGAATTATTTTTGCTACTTACTTACAGAGAAGCAAAGCTTTTTGCAGGAGTTCAGGCACTGAAATAAGGAGGGTAGTTTTTCTTCCAGGTTTATTGCTAACATCTAAAACAATGCTTCCTTAAATAAGTATTTTCACCCTTGATCAGTTCAAGGGGTTCATTATTTTCATGCTGTGAAATAGTGTAGACTTCTAGTAAGTATACTCTGCCTCTGTACACTAAACCCAAGGGCTACTTTTGGTATTTGCTTGATGCTCAGAATGTGATAATGGTATTTTGAAGAATGTCTTTTATTGAGCTGTCTAAAAATTGAGCCTTACTTCACATGCATTTATGTGAAAAAAAAAATATTCGATAAGCATCTCTGTTCTTTTCTGCCCACTTCAGGTTAAGAGTTTCAAATGAAAGGCAGCAATCTTAATATATTTTAACACATGCAAAATGTCTTTATGGTTGAAATATAATTTTTGTCTACAAAGTATATAATTTTATTAACTATGAAGAAAAAAAAATCTATCTTTGTAAGACATGCCAATTTGCAGGTCTTCAAAGTCACCCAATTTGATTTTTGTATTATGCAAAGACTATTCATATGTATTTTTAAACTTATTTTACTTTGCACAATATGATATGACCATTAACATAATACACAGTAGGACACACAGGTTGTTTAAGACATACCTAACCTTGCCTAAATGTTTTATCTACTGTTTGGGAAAGTGTAGCTATGAATAATTCCTCCCAAATGTATTTTTCCTGTTTCTTTGGTTATAATATTTGATGGGTGTTCTCTAAGAAGTTCTAGATTAACACAATTCTAACATTTCTGTGCATTATTTGTGGTTGAGAAAACAAATAAACGATGACATTCCATATGTCTTCCATATGTCATCCATATGTCTTTTATTATTCTTCCTAATAAAATGTCCACAGAGAATCAATCAGAAGGATAGTACTTGTACAAAATAAAAGATGCTTAACTGGTTAAAACCCATAATAAGCCTTTTTTTTTTTTCCCTTTTCATGGGTTTTTTCATGCCCTTTTCTTTTTCTACTATGAGCTTGTTAATGAGTGTGTAAAAAAAAAAGTTAAGGTTGACTAAAACACAGGAAGGAGATGTACAAAAGTACATTTGGGAAGAGAACATTTGGAGTAATGAGTATTTGAAGAGTATGCAGTGCTGGCCTTAGGAGAATAACTTAAGAGCGTTAAAATCAAAGGAAGTATTGCCCTGAGCTGACAATTCTTCCCCAGAGAGAAATATTTCTTAAGGGAAACATGCACCTTTAGGAAGACAACCACTCTTTTAGGATAAAAAAAAAAAGTTCCTAACTAGCTATTTACAAATAGCAGCCTATTTAGCCTCTCTGCAAAGTCTAGAGAAAAATATACTGTTTTAACAAGAACATTAGGACCACAATGGCTGGATATTCACATGTAAGAAACACCATTTTAAAGCTCCTCTACATTCTCCACCTCTTTTATACACGTTGCATTATGATGAAATATTTAGTAAACACAATCAGGTGACAATTTTTTTTCCCCACAGGATTCTGCCTAATTCAGTGCACAGGATTCAATGTGCTCCCTTAATCAGAAGCTATTCAATAATCTTGTCTCCATTATCTTCCCAGCTTCCTTTTTCCCCAGTGGCCTCAGCATCTCTCCACACTTCCTGGAATTCATCAGCCTGCTCTCAGCCTTCAGAAGACATGAGAACACATCACGTCTCCTTCCAGTCACACTCAGGAAGAACTGACAAGCCCAATACACCCAGATATAAAATACAAGTAGAAATAAAACTTCACAACATCCTTGTAAAGTAATTGTTCCCGTGATATGCTAGCCTGTAGATGGCACTTACTAGGTCTTGGCATCTCATGTGAGGTGTTTGTGGCCTAATTTTTCAGAATGCATCTGAAGCACACTCCATGGTGCCGTGTACATTGCAAAAGGATCCTGACCAATTTGCAACATGGTACTCCAGAAAGGTATGCTAAGTATTGGCTATTCCTGAAGGTGGACAGCTTGGGGTTGAGTTAAATGACTTGAGGTGAGACTCTGTTTCCTTAGGGAACTTTCAGGATCCTTTAATCACTTTACTGTCCCATCTCTTCTTCAGTCCTCTATTTTCAGTTCCTCACTGCATGCCTTGCAATAAATGAAGCCCAACTGTTTTATGCAGAACTGTTTTACTACAGTTGTAGTACAGTTGGATAGTTGTAGTACAGTTGAATAATGTTGTACCTGTAGAACTGTGTTGTTAGCTCTGATTCAGCTCTGGAGCAAAGCAATCTTTGTACTGAGCAAGATGACAGTAACAGAAAGGACAGAGAGAGAAGGGAAACCTCTCAGCTAAATCTGTCTGGCTATCTCAAGCTGGTCCCAATACTAAATGCACGATAGTAGCTACAGACACTGTTCCTGCTACCTGCAGAGAGAAGCACCTACACTCTTTACCAGCACTTCCTACACACTGCTGCCTCGACTACAACTCCCAATTGCTTCTAGTGCCAAAGCAACAGTGTCTCTTGTGGTGACTGCTGCGGCAACTTCTGCTGCTCCACCAATTTCTGTGTGACACACCCATGGTCAAAAATAGTAGTTCACTGTGTAGTATATCCTCAACACTTCAGCTGTCCCAAATCCACCCACCAGAGACCATTACACGCACTGAAAATACGATTTAAAATTAGCAATCAAGTTTGTATAGTGATCAGTGATGGGTAACTTTGTGATGCTACAGGTTCTGTGTAGACTAGGCATGTTTATTTCCAGATCTAGATACTGCTTTATGTTATAAGCCGTTACATCTACAAGGTTAACTGGGTCTTTCAGCATCTTGAGAAAAAAATTATATCCCTGGCAAGTTTGGGTAGGGTTGCTTATATTTTTTTAATGGTAGTTTAGTTAATTATTTAGTAAGGAGCTGAATATAGGATGTTTTCAGAGCTCTCTTTACCCTTTCCATTACCAGGTCTTTTCCTTTATGTTTTGGGAAAGGCGGTCGGGGATGGGACAGTGGCTTGGTTTGGGTTTTATTTGTTTGTTTTTGGTTTGTTTTTTTTTTTAGTTTTCTTTGTTTTCATTTCCTTTGGCTTTTGTTTGTTTGTGGTTTTATTTGGGTTTTTTGTGGGGGATTTGGTGGTGTTTGTGATTGGTTTAGGGTTTTTTAATATATATATATGTTAGATTTATCGCAATTATGAGCTGCAACTCGGAGTTTTCTATTACCATCATGCAGGAATATTTCACTTTTGAAGTGACTACAAGTTAGTTTGATTTACTGTTACATTTGCAATTTTATAAGCAACTACTCTTACATCTATCCATCTTCACAACAAGGACTGAAGACAAGAGCCATCATTTTCTTGTTTGCTCAACAGAAATTTGAAATCCAGAGAAGGAGGAACAAACAATGAAGAATTGTGTGAATTCGTTACTCAACTATAGATGAAAAAACACATTTGGAAATTATCAACACTAAAATACTAATACTAGGGCATTGTTTTCTTTCTCTAAAGGAGGTTAGCTGTGGAGAAGTTGTACAAAGTTTAAGTGCCTTAATTGTTTTGGGGATCTGCTTTTAGAAATATTTAAATTTCATTTAGAATTATGGGTCTATAAATTTAGAACCTTCAAATTTAAATTAAAAAAAAAAAGTTTGATCCTCCCACTCCTCCATCTAATGTTTCCAGACTTTCTCAGATCTAATTAGCAAGGATTTTTCTCAGTAAATTAAACCTGTACTGTTACTGTAACCTACATGTTTGCTTAAAATCTACTAAATTGCAACCCTAACTTTGCTATGTTTTCTAAGAAAAAGTTCTCTCCTTTTCATCACAAGCAACTTTTTGCATTTTCAATAGGATAGTGACAGAGCTGAAAGAATGAGAAAGAATCTGTCTTAATCCCCCATAATCTCCCTAAGCATCAGATTCTGCGGGCAGCTTCATTATTGGATGTATCATTGCTCAGACTTCCTCTATTACTAAGTAATTATTTGAATAATCCATTTTGCTTGAGTAAGTTCATAAATCATTTGTTTTGGGGATTTATTTTGGCAGCAATTTTAGAGAAATTCATCTGCTCAGACCTGAAAATAATAATTTCTTCTTTGCTTTGCAAGCCTGGTGCCCTATTAGCCCTCAATTTAACAGAATGTCTAAGCTAGAGGAAAACAATTTCTCAATACACAGTGCAAGACTGAATCACATCCTATTTACACTGATGCAAATAAGGGAGAGAGACACTGAAAAGGAAGAATTTACAGCACTTTAAATAAGAACAAAATTCAGGCTCACAAAATTTTGTAATGCCTTGGAGTTGTAGCTGAAACTGGATGTGTTTGGTATTCTGCAATTGTAAAAAAAACTAATAAAAAATAAATTTTATCAACTTCTAAAATAAAATCTTATAGAATTTTCAAGGGATTCAGACCAGCAAAGCAGTCTTTGGCTAAGTCTATGACAATTTGATAAAGACTGGTCACCCCTACAGAAATCATAGCGATTTTCTCTAACCATCTCTTCAGATGGGATTCAATTAGTAAAATAAATGGAATAAGGGAAAAGGAAAAAAAAGAGAAAGAAACCCTAGGAAATCTTATTATATGCTATTAAACTCAATAAGGCTTTTCCATCAGACAACATCAAGTCTTATTTCTGGTAATCCCTGCACTGTTGTAAATCAGGAGTTGCTGCTATAAAGATTAGAGAGTTCCAGCAGAATCAAATCAAAATAAGTAAAAGCCAGAACTTTGAGTCATATTGCAGAATTCCAGATAATCTTTGCTGCTACCAACTATCTGCTATTGCATAAGTCTGACAGAAATGGTAGCACTTGACCATTGAGAGTTTGGCAGCTCTGCCCCCCAACAGTCTGAAACAGAAACCTAAAAGTAAAGACCATTAAACCTGGGTTTCAATAGATTTTGTTCAAGAAACTTGAAGCAAAACACAGGTCATGGATGAGCCTCTCCACTGCCAGCACAGACCCTCTTGCTTCCAGGCAGCCAGGTGCCAGCCTGTGTCCCCCAGGATGGTTTTTATCTCTCAGGTCCAAACTGATCTTGCATCTCTTGCAGTCCTTTGGCTCAACTTAAGATGCAAGGATGTGATCCCCATCCCAGATTCATGCTGTAGCTGGAATATTTTTTTAAGGATATGAGAGAAGGGGGCTTAAAACCCGTAGCACAAAGGTTCCACATTTCTTATATTTTTTTTCTCAGACCATAGTGCACAAAAACTCTTTTCCCCAGGTACAGTCTTAAAAGACAGTCTGACCCTGAAATTCAGTTTATCTTAGGTAGAAAGTGGGCAGCAAGCTGAAGAATTTGATAAGTTACAGTGTATGTGAATATGAGTATTAGGTAAACATGTTTGGGAAGGAGATGGGGGAGTCAGGTTTCCCTGTATTTCCTAAGAATTAGTCCTCTAGACTGTATCATGAATCCTTCCACCCTAATATCTATTTGCAGGCTTGGACTTGAGATAATACCGTGATAGTGTACAGAGGTACTGAGCCACACACACCTTCAAACATATGCATACATACATTTAGATCAGGATAAGTGAGTGAATATAGCCACTCTTAAGAAGACTTTTAAGGATGGGAGCATGATATTTCTGTTTTCAGAAATATGAATAACCCATCATTCTATCCCACGAGAAAGCAACAGAGTATAGAAGTACATGATGGCCCGACTGAGGAAACAGCAGAGTATCCAAAATCTGATTCTGAAAATTATCAGCAGGTGAAAAAACTTGGATACCTTGGGCAACAAAGTACCATATTCTTATAGTAAAGGAAATATGTAAATGACACACACAACCTCCAACTCTCCAACTATTTCTTGGGATTATCTCCTGGGAGGCAGACCTCAAGCCAAATTTTAATTATAGATATGCTAATGCAATTCAGAGTTAGTAAGATGTGCATTATAGTAAATATTTGCCTTGTAAAAGAATATATGCAGTAATGAAGTCTGTACTTTTGCAGATCTAGAATCCATAAGACTTCATTTTTTGTGAGCTACACCACAGCTAAATATAGTTTTTCTGAAACATTTCCTATGAAATGTATGCTATATCTCACCAGAAATTGTATCTGAATAAAAACACTTCTGTTGTAAAGCAACGCCAGCCTCTGAAAAGTTGTTGGGATGTTTTTATACTTAGACCTGAACTAAAATTGGCCCAAGGTATAGAACTTCGATGATTATGTTTCATATCTTTATCATATCTGCCCTGATACCAAGATAAATAGACCATTTCCGAGCAATACAGTATTTCTAGATATCAATTTACTGTAAAATTCTCTGTAAGCAATTTCAATTCTCATGTAGACTCTACTATATTGTATTTCTAAAAAGTTCAACACAAGAAAATGAAAGCAGAAGATCAAAAGCCATTTTTTTACAGTTGAAAACAGGAAAAACTTTGCAATTTCATGTAGGTGCTGTCGAAATAAAGCAACACTATCAAAGGGTTCAGTGAAACCTCAGAAAAGAGTGAAGACTTAGGGTCTAGTACATTCTTTTATTAAGTTTCTTGATGAAAACACACCCACTCTCCTTCCCCCAAAGAAAATAATACAAAAGAACCAATCAGCTCCCCTGATTTTCAGTTTGGTAAAACAAATGAAAAAACATACTGTGAGAAATCCTAAACCAACCAAATATTGTGACTGACTTCAAAGAAGACAAGAATTCACCTTAGACATCTCACTGTCACACGATGACAAAGTTCCAAATCAGATTCCTAATCAAAATTTAAGGAACCTGTGATACTACACCGTAACTTCTAGGTCTCCACTGGGCAGAGTTGATGTGTGTTACTGTTGCAAGAGGAATAGGCTACTCATGGGGAGTGGAAACATTCCTCATGCAAAGATGTTCACACCATCATGCTGTTCCAAGAGTTCTCCTAACACAAAACTGGCTGTTGCAGCCAGCATTGGTACAGGTGGTCCAAAGGAGCTTGTGCTAGTTGAGCTGAAGTTGCTTCCTGAAGCTTCCTGCTATTGAAATGACCACCAATCCTAGTACTGTTCAGCAACTTCAGTGACACAGGAGTCTCTTCCAAATCCTTACAGCTCCTACTCCAAAGCCACTCATGACCAGAAGACAAATTTGGTCTGTGAGTTTTGCTGGCTTTAAACTAGTCACAGCTCCCTTTACTTGAAAAGGTTATGCCACTGATGACAGCTTCAGATTTCCCCTAGGCTGCCAGCTTCACTCCAAAACTAATGTGATTCCCATCAGCACTTTTGGTCATGTGCTCTCATGTCTCAGATTTCACATAGGAAACACGATCCACACTAGACTCTAGACATGAACTGAGGATAAAGCTTTTTTTCTGACTTTCCCTCAAGGCTTTTTTTCTTTTAATATCGGTGTGTATCAATAACAGGCATTCACAGCTCCAGAACATATGGAAGCCAAATAATAATCTAAATAATAAGTGAAATAATAGCATCATGAAACCAAATAATTTTTGCAAAATTTTTAAGTAAGTCTAGAGTCTCATAGCTCATTTGTTATAGAAAAACTGTATCATGTATCTGTCTATCTATCTATCTATCTATCTATCTATCTATCTAAATTTTGTTACCTTTTTAATCAATTTACCTAATTTTATGGTCATATATCAGGAGTTAGCAAGATTCTGTATTGGCATGCTTGTCTTTCAGACATTATAGATCCCTGATACACAAGCAAAAAAATTGAATACACCAATATTCACCAAAATTGTATGTTTTTAAAGCACCTAGTCCAGGTGAGTGGGTACATTTTGATAACTTTTTATGCATCATCACCAGAAGCTGTTACTGTCTCTACAGTAATTCATGTACTTTGAACTAATCATATCCCCATTCAATTGCCTCTTCATAGCATAGTGTCCACTTACGTCATTTGGGTTGAGTAAGACTGATTTGAATACTAAAGAGAAACTGTGATTTTGGAGATCAAAATACAATCCTTATCTAAACCACAGGTTCACTGCATGCTCTTGTCAAACCTTGTAATCTATCCTAAAACTTCATGTCTTTCTTATAAAATTGAGACACCTTGCTATCTGATGCAGGATAGCAGGAAATGAGAGATGCTCATTTCTATGCTAATGAGGGTTTTAAGAAGATAAACACCAAAGAATTCAGAAATGCTTAAATTGAACATCATTGGCACAAAAAATGACTACTCTTCTGTTACTACAGGTTCACTTTTGGTACAGTTTAATTTAACCAGCAATATTGAAATTCAGCATGTCAGTTACCAAATTAAAAAAAAAAAAAAAAAGTGAAAGAGAAGAAGAGAAGGAGGGTGAAGGGGAGAGAAAGAGGAACAGAATGTGGTATTATGGATGGAAGAAATGTAACACGGGTAAAATCTATTATAAGAAATTATTTATGAATAAATTGCAAGAATGTAAGAGCTACGAAAACAAGAAAGGAATAACAGAAAGAAAGCACAGACAGTGTAAGAGAATAAATTTCTTCTTAAAAGAAAGGTGTGAGGTATAATGTTGGTTGAGGACAATAAGTACATCAATTGGCATTTTAGAAAGATGTGGTGAGAAGCTCAGAAATGTCTTCGCTATACAGAAATGAAACAAATCACTGAAGCTAAAGGAAAAAAAATAATAAGACATTCCACAGTTGGGAAGATGGAAAAACACTGCTATAATTTTTGGTAGGGTGAAACAGCTCACAAAGCAACCATTTTTAGGATTAGTGTGGTTATTCAAAGGGAACTGATATGCTAAGCATTTCTTAGATTTGTTAGGAAACAAATTTTCAGGGGTTGATACCAGAGATACGATGCAGCTGGAAGGTTTCATTATAAGAAAAACACTCCTATGTTAAAATTCATTTTACTTGAAACATCTCACAAAACCACTCTATTTTTCATAATTGAGGCAGAATTCATACACACTTCCTTTGTAATAAAATATCTCCCATTATCTAGATGCTTAACTTAGCCAATTTGAAGTCCATCCTTGCAGTCAGGGGAACAATATTCTACTTGTGCAATTTATAAACATTCACAGTTGTATCTTGTGGTACTTGCTTCCACATAAAATGCTGGATTTCAAAGTATCAATCTAAGATCTAACTGATCATTGTAATATGAGTTTAAAGCCCACAAATAGTTCAAAAAGAGTGTCTGCCCCTGCTACCATTGCTACGAATCTTCAGTGAAGTCAAGTGACTTTTCCACTCAGTGGAAAAGGACCTGGGATTGCTGGTCACCAGTCAACAGGCAGTTGAACGTGAGCCAGCAGCATGTTGAGGTAGCCAAGGAGGCCAATGGTTTCCTGGGGTGGACCAGGAATAATGTGGGAAGAAGGACCAGGGCAGTGATTGTCCCCCTGTACTTTGCACTGGAGAGGACACACCTTGAATCCTGTGTTCAGTTTTGGGCCCCTCACTACAAGGAAGATATTGAGGTACTGGAGCGAGTGCAGAGAAGGGCAATGGAGCCTCAAATTGTGCCAGGGGAGGTTTAGATAAGATATTAACCAAAAAAAATTCACTGAAAGGGTGGTCAGACATTGTAACAGTCTACCTATGGAAGTGGTAGAATCGTCATCCCTGACAGTGTTCAAAAACATGTAGATGTGGCACTTGGGGACACGATTTAGTGGCAGTGCTGAGTTAAATACTGGACTCTATGATCTTAGAGGTCTTTTCATGATTCAGTGACTCTGTGATCTCAACTTCAAAACACTTCATGTGGCCCTGCTTGTATTGCTAATGTGACTGCACACCAACAAACAAATCTAAATGAGTGGTAATGCAAAACCACCAAACTGCCATAACATCAAGATACATACTGGAGATGAGAAAAATGGATTTACACACATTTGATAGAAGTCTTTCACTAACCTCAAGTTTTTTAATCAATCATTTTAAATAAATTTTCAAATTTCCACAGCCTTCTATGCTTTTATTTTGCTTCAGTTATTTCTCAGGAGTAAAATATAAGTTGAGTTTCCAGCCCTGACAAATCCACATTATCCAAAAATACTTTTTTGCTCTTGAAGGCTTTTTCCATAGTCTTTCTGGTTGCTATGCTTTTCTTTTAAAAAGCTTTGTGGTTGATATAACTTATTATGGGTTGCCTTCATTAAAAGGCTCAACCAGAATTTCTGCAAGACAAAGAAACAACTATATCGTAAGCTTGAAAAGGAACAACTCCATTGGAACTTGTATATGGCAAAGTGAAAAGAAAAACATCTTTTCCAATGCAATGGCTTATTCACTGAGAAGAATTATTTTAGTAAGTATTTAATATCTCGATCTAGTGGTAACAAAACCTGAATAATGACATACATAATACATTAAGTTAAGGTACTCGTTTTGTTTATTTTCCTTCATATTTTTTCATAGTACTCAGTGACCAAAGGGCAAGATTTTGAATCACTGGGAGTGATTATGCTATCCAATACAACTTTTAGCCATGTGTAGTGTAACATATCTGAATAATACTACTAGTTAGTCAGACATCCACAACAAGAATCTGCACAAGACTAGAGTTTCTTACAGTACAACATTAAAAGGCAACTGTGCAAAGCTCCAGTATGAAGGAAGCTTAATATTTTGTGAACTCCTATAAAATTCACATAATTAGGCAACTCGCTATCTTACATGAATTGAGTGACAAAGAAATCATACTGAGATTAATAGCCTGAGGGTGTAGATTCAGGCTGTCAAAACCAATATTACAGTTTACAGGCTTTCTCATTGTTCACTCTGGTGGGTAAGGAAACTGCCTCACCCTCAGGACATATTCGAGATGTCTTCAAAGAGCTGAACCTTGCAGACATCACAGACAGAAGGAGGAGGCATGTTCCTTAAACAGCTTGGTAGCTTCCAAAATCTTAGTGACTAGCAGGACTTACAGTAGCTTCCAATGCCACATGGACAGTCCTGAGGACCTCACAGTGCTCTTAAACAATATTTATTTTCTCTTCCCAGACTGACTGCCAATATAACCCTGTATTATATCTCGTGTGTGGCTCCCCTGGGGAAGATTTTACAGGTTTCATCTATGATATTTGCTCAGAGGAAGATACTCCCATAGCTGGACATGAGATTTTAGAGCCCCTTTAACTGTCAGGGGCAGCACAAGAAATTTTATGTTCAGAAGGAGGTGCAGTTCCTTTGGGACAGATTTGCTTGAGCACCTCTACCATGTTCTTCTCTAAATATTGTATGTGTCCTATAAGCCAATGCATGCTGAAGAAGGCAGAGTGACACTGTGACAGCAAGCTGAAGAAAATTTTTACTTAATTGACAATGGGACTTTTTCTAATTTCTGTGTAAGTAGGCAGAAGTAGTAGGAAAAAAAGGCAAAAATCCTCCTATATCCTTTCAGGCCTTGTGTTTTTACCCACTGACTGGATACATACAAGCAAAGGAAGGAGATGACAGCCCCATCATGTATTTTTCCCCCCAGTTCAATTTCCAGCCGTGCTCTCATGCTCCAAACCATCAGAACTAAGGTCTCAATTAAGAAACTGCAGAAACCCTGCCACGATCACCGATCCTGCCCTTTCTCCCTTCTCTGAGAGGAACAATGTAGTTATCCAGAGCTCAGTGACAGGAAAGTCAAAGAGGTGCATTTTGGTGACCTCTGACTCCCATTAAAGACTCGAACACAACTTTGAAGTCACTTGCAATGGCAGATCAGGCACAGGCCAGCGATACGTGCGTCAGTCGTGTCACAGAGCCACGCGAGGTTACAGCGCAGTCACTTGACAGCAGTGCAGGGTTTGTATTCACTGATTTGGAACACCTCTCCAGTCACAAGGACTAAGTTCAGAAAACTACTATATGACAGCCTGATTCAAACCCCTTTGAAGTCATTAGGAACCTGGTTTTAGGATGCTGTTATTCCTGGTTCAAGTGAGAAAGAAGTAGAGACTAATAAAGAAAAAAAACTGCTCTTCTCAGAAGCCTCCACCTGCCCTCCTTCACCCTAAATGTGTGACAGCACAAGCACTCTCCCCTGCCTCTCTTGAAATACTTGCAGCAAAAAAAAAGAAAACTGAGGCCAAATCTGCAATCCTCTTCAGCTACAAGTTAAAAAAAAAAAATGGATTCATTTTCTTTCCTCTCAAGTCCCTGCCCCCAACAAATATAATCTTGAATCAATCTTTAGCTGCCCCCAACAAAGATAATCTTGAATCAATCCTTAGCTCGACCAAGTAAAATCACAAAATAATGCAAAGAAAATTAATATTATATGTGATTTCAGGGCCCAGAAAACATCACAGCAGGAAGAATTTATTGCTGACCTTCACGCCAAGTGCCTGCTGAAGAATATACAATAGTTGTAACTGGATAAAAAATTATTTTCATTTAGGACAAACAAAAGAAATGAATAATTCAACAGCGATTTTTGCCTGTTTTTCCAATCTAGGCTAACTATATATGCTGGCTGTGGCTTTGTTTTAGCTTAAAAGCTCAATTTCTCATAAGCACCTTCCAGAGGAAAGAAAAGAAGAGTTAAATGTATCCTTAATTAAGTGACTTCACACGTTAGCAATCATAGCATGTGTGGAAATCAGATGTGTTTGAAATATTCATGATGAAATGCAAAACCACTATCACACTTTCACATTTCGGTCAAGCTTGAAAATGGGCTTGTTTCTGCGAAAAATGTCGCTAAGATACTCGCTTCTCTTCTTACCTTCTCTTTATTTTTTTTTCTTTGCATGAAAAGTACTTTGCAGCTAACTTACATGAATTCATAATGACATTAGCTTCATAGGAGTGAGATTCATATTTCATGTTTTCTGTGCACTGACAGCCATATTCTCAAGTTCTACAAAAAGTGATGTTTGGGTGTGGGGAGAGCTGACAAAGTTGTAAGAATTAAAAAAAAAACAACACTAAGACAGAAAATTAGTTAAACATTAAGAACACTTAAACTAGAACCTTTCTTACAGGGAAAGACATTTCAAACAGTTCAGAATTGAGTAGTGGTCAAGTTAAACATGAGGGACTATTTTTCAGCTCTGTTCATATGGGTGATCAAGGTTCATTAAAAGGGTAATAAAAAAAAAAAAAGCAGAGTGAGTTCTGTTCTATTTGAGCAAATGTTAATTGAACACTTCTCACCAATATACCTCCAAAATCCATTGCTTTTACCTGCATAACGATCCACTGGCATTTTATGTCCAGAAAATGGGCTGTCAGAGGACACTCCCCAATACCTTTACACACAAGCTGTTTTTATTGCCATGCAAACCAAACAGTATTCTCTGCTCTGATGGCTATCAGAGCTGTTTGGAAAGCAAAGTTCTTTCTTGCAGAAAGCATCAATTTTTTTTAATGAAAAAAATTAGTTTCACTGCAACCCAAAGAGATTTCAGTTTCAGACCAAAAGGTTTCAATGAAATCTCAGTATTATTTCTTGACAGAAACAGAACTTTTTTCACAAACACACTGGAAACACTAATTTGAAATCCTCTGTCTCTTTTGGCAGGCAAGCAACTTGCTTCACGAACATCTTATGCCTGCCCACTGTGTAGTATGACCTCCTGTTGCCAGCTATCAGTTGTCAAGTCTGTTTGTCCCTCGAAGAGCCAAGGGCTCAGATGAGGATGTTTGCTGATCACCCACTACTCTCCTCTCACACACCTTACATCCCTTTGAAAGGGAAATGCCAGAAAGAGAGACCTTGTGAGAGATTTTTGGTAGGCACCACCCTACCAGAGTGAGAGAGATGGTGAGGTTTTCTCTAAACTACTTCAGAAAGTCTCTGTATCACAGACACTGGTTCTTGGAGAAGACTTTAACCTCCTTGATCTCTCTTGGAAGAGACAAAAGTAATCCAGAATATTTCTGGAGGGTGAGGTGACTTCCTGATGGAGGTACAGGATGGCTGTTCAGGGGACACACAACTGGATCTGCTATTCAGAAACAAAAAAGTGACAGTTCTGGCTGTAGTGATCATGAAGCAGCAGAGTTTGAAATCCTGAGTGAGTGAGGAGGGAGAGCACGAAAGCGCAAACTCTAAAGTTCAGGTGAACAAACCTCAGCCTGTTCAGGAAACTGATCACTGGGATCCCACAAAAGGTGGCTTTGAAGGGTCAGGAGTAAAGGCAAGCTGGCAGAGTTTTGAGGGCATATCTTCCAAGGTGAAGAATGGTACATTCTGATACTTAGGAAAACAGACAGACATATCAGGTATTTGACTTGGCTAAACAGGGTTCAAAGAAAGAATTTAGAACATTGTTAGGGCACGTAAGCACGGTCTTTGGAAATCCAAAAATAAACTGGAGCTGAAGTTTGCTAAGGACACCAAGGACAAGAGCTTCTGTTATACTTTAGGAGCAAATGGTGGAAAAAAGATTATATGGGACCACTGCTGAATAGGACAGGAGATTTAGTGACAGACGCATGACAGGGCATCACAGAATGTAAATTTAATTGAGTTTGTGCATTTTCCAGTATTCAAACCCAAATTTTTTTTTTTTTTCTCAGTGAAGTGGTGCAACTTAAACAAACAGCATCCATTCACGGTTTATCAAAATGGAGAAGAGCTTTTTATTAATGCTTATCATCATGATAGATAAACAATCCCTCCCCAAGGGCAACATTAAACCATTGTACCTTCAACACAGTTCATCTATAATTTGTATAACCATACAACTCTGGCAACCCATATCAATTGCAACTGCAGTTTCTGATATCCAGCCCTAAGCTTTGTTCTGATGTTACAAGGCCTCAGGACTGTAGCTTGTCAGGTCTGCTCTGTCCAGACATCCTTTGACCTGCCTTTAGCTTTGCTGTACTCAATTTACCTGTGACATCAGTTTCTCCAACTGATCAGTTGTCTAAAGCTAATTTGTTTTACTTTTGTTTATCTTTGTGTGGTACAACCACTGTTTCATGCAGAAAGGAGTAACAAGAAGTTATGCTAAAAATTGAAATATTTATGACTCTGGTACAGTAATGTAGCATAGCGAAATAAAAGGCTGATACAACAGAAGAAGATTTGGGAAGAGGAGACATGGAATGTGGTAGAGAGTACTACTGGCAAAGGAAGACAAGAGAAGGGGCCTGGGTTTGGCACTGGAGATCCCACAGCTCTAAAACAGCTCAGTCATGGTTAGGCAAAAGCATGCAGCTCTTGAATGGGACAAAACTTGGTTTTAGCAGTAATAAAGAAATAATATCTAATTACATAAAGTATATAATAGATTTAGATATAACCTAGAACTGTAGACCAGTGAAAAAGAGAGTAAGAACTAAAAGTCTGTTAAAAATTATATAAAAATGATCCCCAGTCAATCTGAGAGAGGTGAAGAAGGAAACGCCAACATATTCAGTACTATATTCCTCCTGGCAAAGAACTCCTGACACTGACAACTCTTCATCACCCCCTACCACACAGACCAGCACCAGAATGAAACCACTGATTAGGATCCAGGTTAGTAGTGACAGTGCAGATGTAACTCCAGAAAAGGGGCAGAAACATAGGTGGGTGTAGCAATGCTAACTGCATTACTATTCTTTCTTGTTCTGCAGCAATTAGATCTGGACTAACAATGATCAAACTCTCAAAACTTCAAATTATACTAACAATAAAATCATAGTCATATTTATACAGAAGGTGTGTTTTTGCCTTGCCCCCAGAAATAGGCTTTTAGTGTAACATTTGCTGGATTGACTACAGGAGAAAATGCCACACAAATAAAAAATTTGGTAGTCTGAACAGGAGGTAAAACACAGGAAGCAAAAACTGAAATAGAAATATTTTCAGGATGGATTTTTAAAATAGAAATATTTTCAGGATGGATTTTTAATCTACCATGTCAACACTTTCAGTCATTTAGTCTTTCAATTTGCCACCATCTGTGCATTGCAGCTCTTACTTGGGACATCAGTGGATTATATTAATATTCAGTCAGAAAAATATTTGAGAGGAAATCATTGTTTTCAATCTAATTAAAGGCTTCCATATTTTTCTGATCTTGCAACAATTCACTGTTAAAAACAATGGGATATTTACTGTCTACATTCTGCTGATTATTGAAGATTTTCACATATTGGAAAAGACACATTGATGCAGCTCATTGGTATGCTCTACGGCATCAGTGTGATCAGCCAGTCACTTCCCTTAAAGTTGAAGTCATTGCAGCTCCTGGTACTGTGAAGACTCACAATTAGGCTTTACTTTACCCATAAATAGAAAGCCATCTATTTGCAAACCAAATCTTCATGGGAAACTACAGGCTGGGGATACATCTGCTGGGTTGGCATTAACATTTTAGCTTCCAGCCAATTAGGACAGAACAGTACCTTACATTATTCTAGGGCATAAAGTATTGATTCCAAATTCCAAAACAATTGCTGTTTTCAACCTTAAAATGTCACCTTACCTACCTTTTCTCAAAGTGAGATTCATCAGCTTTTACAGCAACAATCCTTCCTGCTACAAGAAAAGTACAGTAGCAATTTATACCAATTGGACATGAATCTATTAAGTTACAATGAAATTTTTTTTGCTTTACAAATTACAGCCATATTAATACTGAGTTTCCTATGAACAATAAATGCAAAAGGAATTTTTCCCCAATGATTAGCCATTGTAAAGAGTATCCATTTAATGCATGCTAATTTCCTGCCTTGCAGATCAAATGTGAATTAGAGCGCTAGGAGGCTGGCTTCTATGAATAAGCTTAGATAGTGCTAATTTATAAAACCAGCACACTGTAATCACACGTAAATTGTGCGACTCCCTTATTGCAACACAGGTGACTCTTGCAAAGCTGGTAGGCAAGAAGAGAATTTTTTGACACCACATTTTGATGTAGTAAAAGATTCATCATAAAATAGGAATTAGAAAGTTTAGAAACTTTCTGAACCTATGGGTAAAATCTCCTCAAGCCTTTGACTAAATGAAAGGTTAGTCCAGCGGCCACTAAAGCAGGATTCAAACCCACAGTTTTCAGTATCCTTCCACAATAATTGTATTGTAATATTTTTTCCTCATGAATTCTGCATTTTTGGCAGAACAGAGACAACACTTCAAAGGAAGGACAAGCAGGAATTGAAACCTGACTGTCAGCCCCACATAGAGTGCGGGCTATGGCTTAGTAGTGGGCTTGAAAGCCCTGAGGCCAAGAAAGAAACTGAATTCATCAAAACTCTATGAATACTACTATTCAACCTATTTCTACCAGCAAGCAGACATTGAAATTTATGGATTAAAACCAAATTGAATATTTGTCCTATGTTTGTATTACCCATAACGAAAACCACTTTTTCTAACTTTAAAGCACTTTTCTTGCTCTTGTCCTAATCTACATGGGAACCCTGGCAAATCTGCATCCTTCTGTTGAGCTTTTCTATATCTTGCCTCTCACGAGTTCTGGAGATTCTCTGCTGCTAGAAGACCAGACAAACCCAGCTGGATACAAGTGCAACGGTACAACATAGGAGATGCCAAATCTGGATCATGAGAAGAGACATTTACCTCAACGATATAAAAGTGCAATCAGAGACCTTTTGTCCCTAATTGTGGCTGCTGACTCCCTTTGCTTTAAGATTACAAAAAATCTTATCAGATTGAGAGAGCAAAGAAGGCACAGAAAGCAAAGAAAAACAAAACACCATGGAAGAGTGAAATGTTATTAGGACATAATCTTAAAAACATGATATCTTCCCTTTTTATAAAGATCCTTCAAAACTCTGTAACTAGAAAAACCCTACCTTTCAGGGACATCTGTGCCATACATTTTTTTCTTGGTATATGTTGCTTGTCCTTACATTTCAGGTCAATAAAGCAATTCACCCATGCAAACATAAATCTATTTTGTGAATTAAGAATTTACTAAATTAATTCCTTTGTTTCTATTTAGCACATTTATAAATCTGCACACCAACAGAACCTTATCATTCCAGTGTTGCCTTTTTTTTTCCTGCTTTTTATTAAAATCAAAGCGCCATCAATACTTTTTTTGTCAAGATATGGAGTTATAGAAAAAAACCTGAGATCTGCAGAATTACTACAAGGATAAAGCTAACGTGTAATGCACACATAAACCAGTCTATATTTCACCATCCCTAAATCCTACACATTGTTATAATCAATTTAATGTAACATTAACACCACTGGTGCTGAACTATGTGCAACATTAACTCGTAGTACATAGGGAAAATTGAGAAACCCAGATCCCAGACAGAAAACTATCTTTTTCTTTCCCCTGAAGTTCCATGAATAATGCTCTAATTGTTAGACCTTAGAATGTAGAGGTGCAAAACCCACCAAGATCAAACATTTTTATTTCAAAGACCCTGCTTTACATTTAGCAAACATTTCTTGTCTGTTGTCAGTTTTGCTCTGTAATAGGGAACAGAAGTTTTCTTATACTTCCATCTTGGCTGCCTAAAAGACCCAATCTCACATATGAATATCTGTGCACCTCTACTTTCACTTGGAAAAAAAAATACAAACGGATGATAGTGTTTATTGCTGAAGTGTTTTGCAGATACAAAAATTATCTGTTTTATTTCATTCCCACTCAAAGCTAGGCTTTTGGGGAAAGAGCCAGGGACATTTTCTTACACAAGACCACAAAGAAAGGACAAAAACGAGCTCTATATTGACAGAGGCATCCCAAACAAGTACCAAAAGCTGGGTGCTTTTTCTGGCCTGTCCTGCATTCAATGCAGCTGTCTTGGGAGTCCAGGATGGAGTGAGACTTGCCAGCCCCTGCCTTGCCTGCTGCTGTGTGAGGCTATGCTGGCCCACCCTGTCCTCGTTGATCCTCAGTAGAAACCGTTCAGTGTTTTGCACAGCTTCTGCATTCCTGTGTCTCATTAAACTAAGGAAAGATTTGAAGAGCAAAGGGCAGATTGAGCCCTGCTGGTTGCTTCGCAAGAGAAGCAAAGAGTCAGGATCTGGAATCAGATTTTGTTGCTGCGCCTCTGTAGTTTGAATACTCTCTAGGTGTGGTAGTGGGGAAAGAGTGGGGGCAAACTCAGACTATGAGGGATTTCAGAGCACTGGAAAACAGCAGGAACACCTGGAAAGCAGAGGAATCCTACAAGAACATGGAGGAATAGAGATAAAATTACTTTTGAAGTGAGGAGAAGGTCAATTAATAGGAAGAATGTGGGAGAGGGTTGAGGAGGAGACAATATTTTGGAAGAACAGTTAATGTGTCGGGAACAGATTAGTATGATTTACAGGGATGAAAGGGTTATTTAATAAATTGATTTGAAGGACAGAATTAATCAGTGAGTTAGTGGTACTATTCAGCTTTAAAATGCTTACTCATGCTAAAACAAAGATTCAAGTTCCTGGGGGAAAAAGTCAGTTTTTATGGATAAATTCTTTCATGGTGCCATGCTACATAAATGACTTATTGGACAGTTTATTATTAAACAATTAAGCATTACATGACTTGATTAATTTAATTTGAAATTTGAAGACTGAAATCTTTACTTTGGGTTCAGTCTCATGGAGAAAAATCTTAATCTGGGACCATTACAGCAGAAGTAGAACAGAGCTAAGAAGTTTTCTCCTGCCCCCTTGCTGGCCCAATAAAACTTCTCTTCTGGTATCAAAATTAGGCTGTTTGTTTATATATCTGGGCTCAAATGCAACAGTCTAAATACCAGAAAGGTGATCATAGATGCACCATTAGGAAGTATAAGAGGAAATCTCACACAACCAGAGAACTGTAACAGCACGACAAAAATGCTCTTACGAGAAAGGAGTTGTGCAGATGTCTGAGTTCCTCTGAAAATCCCACCAAGTCTGTTGAATTTTTAATTCCTTTAGTAAAACTAGCTAACTAAATAGGGATGTGAATTCCTTGTGCTCCTCTTCCCCAATGTCAGCAAGAAAAGTTGAGGTCCAGTTTCAGAGACAATGCTTGAAAACACAAAAAGAAAATTAAAAGCCTCTTCTAGTGAGTAGGGATCCTCCATTATTATAATAAGATTTCCCTAAAACTTCCTTAGTAATGTTTCCCACTCATCAAATATTTCTATGCGCCAGGGTCATCTGTGAGAAAGTAATTACAATAATCAAAATCCACAGCAGTCATAGAAATGTGGTAAAGTATCCAAAATAGCATTGTTTCAGAAAGGGATATGAAGAAAGAGAGGATGCCCTGTATAGACAAATAAATGTATATGGCTTCCTTGTGCTGTATGATATGTATTCCTCCCTGTATTTCAATACAAGCATATCTTAATGAGTGGCTCAAGCATTTCCTCATTATAGCCAGAGCCCTTGGTGTGTCTGCAGTCCCACAGATCTAAGTGAAATCTTAGAGGAAGGACAAAGCTACAGTTCCTGTTTCAGAGAATTTACATATAAGACAGAGAGGCTACTTTTGGTAGTCAACCAAGATTTCCATCATAGATGCAGGAGAAAGAATAGAATGCAGACTAGATTACAGAAATATTTCAAATACAGCAATGAAGAGAGGAATTATATGGAAGAGCAAATGTAGACATAGCCACTCACTTTACTCTACAAAGAAAATTGCCATCTAGTTGAAACACATTGAATATCCAAGCATCAGTTTCTGCTGTTGTTAAAGAGAAAATAAGGTGTTGTACAATGAACAAACACAGCAGGAAGGAGAAGATGGCCAACATTTTTTCCAAAAGGATTGTTCACACAATACCATCTGTATTAAGCTAGAATACACTTAATGAGGCATTTTAGGCACAATGACATACACATGCAATTCTGATACTGACCATCTCAGCAAAAGAATACTTAGGCTTGGATCTTGCTGTAACAGTTTTTGCTAACATTTTTAAAAGGAACTGATTGTATTGTATCCTTTGGATAGCAGGGGGATAAGTAAGCTATAGTTTTTCCAGTGTCTATGAATCACCCTAGTTAATACTGTAATTAATGTATTCTATGAGTGTGGGGTAAAAAAGCCCAGAGTTTTTTAAAAAGAAAAAATTGTTATAGAATGAAAATCTCCCCACTCTTAACATGTGAGACTCTTATTCTAGTCCTCTTGAAATTGTAGAGAACTCAGAATGATTAATATTCTTTTTATTGATTTTTTTCTAGAAATAAACATAAGTATTTTCAGCAGTATGGGACTTTAAAGTAAATGAAGTGTCTATGGAGGAGTAAAATAAAGATTATATTTTTTTATGATGGTTTCTTTAAAAGGGAAGGAAAATACTTACAAATAAAGAAAAAAAGCACGAAAGATAACAACAGAAAACAAATCTATAAAAACAGTAGACAATTTCTTTCATATTCTTTTCTGCAGATACTATGCAGATTTTGGCAGAAAATTCATTTGTACTTGATAAAAACAAAATTCAGCAGAAAAAAAGGACAAAAGTCAAATTGATAATTGTGTCCTGAAAATAGATTTTCTGAGTTTGCCTCCTAAATATGGACTTAGCAGAACGCCTGCTTTGGAAAAACACTTGTGCAATGAGCCATGAATGACTCACACTGGGCCACCAAGCTGGCAGCCTTCAGCTTGCAGCTCCCTTTCCAGCAGAGAACACAGGCTTGAGTCATGTGCCCAAGCTTTCTGCACACCTGAAGGAATGGTTTGGGCAGCTCAGGATGATACTTGCCAGTCCAAGCCTACTGAAGGTAAATATTTGGCAAACCAAGTCTGCTGAGGAGAAAGCTGCATGGAGATCGGATTAGATCTCTCCAATCACTGGGGAAATAGGGGCTCTGCCTAGAACCCACAATTAGAAATCTCAGCCCTCCATTCACATTACTAGCAGCTTTATCAAAAATCAAATCAGCATTTTTGAAAGTTTTGTCAATAGATCTGGGGTTTGCCATTCTATTGCTGCAGGGCAGCTGCTGCAAGCATCATGAACCAGCATTGCTTTAAAAGTCTTGCCCCTCGCCACTCCAAAATAAAATGTTTCCAGGAGGAGAAGGAAAGTGACTGAAATCTCTCTTGACTGCTTGAACATTCAGGCCCTTAATAGTTCTGTTCAAAATCTCATGCTTGGATTTTTTTCTCCCTTAACAAAGAAGGGTTTAAAAGTTTCACTGTATCAAGGCCCAAAGGCAAAAGAGGCTGTGCAAGCATCTTTCCTCTAAACAGAAACTATTCAGTGGTAGACAGAAAGATGGAACTTTTTCTGTAATTTTAAACACCTTTGTGTGACAGATTAAAGAGTTTTTATCAGTTAAACAGACAAACACTTTGTACAAATGTAAATTCCTCAATCAGGCCATGTTCTTTCCTTTTCTATGAAAATGGAACAGGAATTTTACTTGAGGAAACAAGTCGGCTACTGTCATAAAACATGCTACAAAATGACCCAAACATATTATTTATTCCTTGTTTCTTAAAGCAAACTAATACCTAGCATTCTTTTTGTGCACTGTATATCACCAATCAGATGAAAGATCCAGGAAATCCCTGTCAGAATGAATAGAGTTGTAATGTATATTTTATCAGCGATGGAACTTGTCAGCAACACACAAATGGGTCCTTCTATTAGAGTTTCTCTCAAAAACACACATACATGTTTATTGCTGCATGAGAACAGAAAAAATCTTGTATCAAACTATATTTTTCCAAGGGCTTTTTCTTCCATATGACTTTCAAACAGCCACTTCCCAACATGCAGAATGTTACCAAGGAAACCAGGAATGGTGGTAAGTCACAGCATCTTTTATTTGTCCCAGGCAAAGGCAACAAAAAAGCCTCTAAAGCAATACTTTAAATCTCTTTACTCTTACTAGTCTAGGTCCAGCCTTTCTCCTTTGTTCAGGGAACAGCTTCAGCAGTACTTTTGGCCTTTGTCCCTGTTTCCTTCTAGAGGACTCTAATCCATGAGTGTGCCCTTTCACACTGCAGGAACTGGACTGGGCACTGCTACTACTGCAGTAGCAATATCTGGGATTACACTCAACTCACCTTGCACTGCTCGAGTTTGGTTCAACCGCAACTGCCAGTCTTAAACAGGTACAAATAAGTTTCATAGCCTGTTAACACTGCAGGATTAGTCTGACACCTGATAGTGCCAGATCGCAGTCTGTCCTAGCGTAACGAACTTGATGAATGTTGCAGTAGCTCAAATCCCTCCAGTGGGATCTTATTCGCACCGAACAAGACTGACAGATACTTGGCTAAATTACACTAATCCATGTCACGAGCAGGGAAGAGGAATCTTGCTTTTATTCTCTGAGTCAGCTTTAGGTTTGGTTTGAAGCTGTTAGGTTTGTCACTAAAATGGAAATATGCATTTGAAAAAAAAAAAGCAACAAGCTTCTAAGCAAACAAGTCAGAAAGCATAAAATGACATTTTTCTTAAAAGGCAGGTGAGAGCCTGTTTTCAAGGCTCGGCTAAGTCACAGTTATGTAAATAGCACAATAAAACTCAGCGGTAAAAGCTAATCTATTGTAGAGATAAATGCCTAAGGCAATAGTAATAAAATGTCCTCAATAACAAACATTTCCTCTGAGTTCTGTAAAAGTTTGCACTTTAGCAAAGAAAATTCCCCCCCAAAAAAACAAAACAAAAAAACCCAACCCAAACAAAAACAAAAACTCCCCCAAACAGAAACCTATGGCTTATAGCTGATATTCTTATATACATTAAAATTGTCATTTTACAATCAATATATTGTAAACTGTCCAAATTTTGTGTTTTCTATGAAAGTAAGAGTAGTTTCCATCCTGTTCTCTGAAAGCGCTCATGCACTATTATATGAATTGTTTAACACTGTGTTTGAACAACCTATCGTTGCCAAAGCCTCTGCACGTGCAAAAATGTGTCAGAAGAAATTTGTGCTAGTAGGAATGACGCTGTCCTGACCTACACCTTGTCCAGGCAGCTATAACTTATTTTAGCCTGACTGAACATCCAGTCTGATAGCTGCAGCTATGAAAAGTGGATGAGTCTGGCTGAAGGTCCTGTGTCTTCCTCTGCAAGAATCTCACCACAAATTGGATATGAGCATATAAATGTTTAAAGCTATACAACCTAAATAGGAGGGTCTCTGCATGCTACTTAGAAGGAAGCTTACAAAATCCCTCTCCTTCTTTGCAATTTCTGAAAGATGCAGTAAGGGATAAGAAGTCTGTAAAAAAGGGCCACATTTATGTTTTAAAGGACTGATAGCCTAATTGACAGTTTTAAAATCTGCTCAGACTTCATAGCAATCTTTCTCTGGAGTGAATCTATTAAAAAAGTGAAATCTGAGATGAAATTGGAAAATGAGCTTTTCATATCGATGAAATAAAGCTGATTTGTTGAATTTGTATCACTCAAAAAAATCAGTTTTCGTGTTAGGTCTTAAAAGAAAAGGCAAATGAAAGAGAAAACCCAGATCTATAAATCTTGTTAGAGGATAAAACCTTGTAAATCTACTCTTTTCCTTCTCTGAATCACATACTACAGTAACATTATTCTTGGTGACACAAGGTGGTGCTCTTCCTTGCAAGTAATCTGTTTCACCTTAAAAACGACCTCATTAACTTAGAGAGAAAAGTACACGTTTTGAGACTTACCCACATACATTGACACTG
Source organism: Pyrocephalus nanus (assembly GCA_038380795.1). Lineage (NCBI taxonomy): Eukaryota > Metazoa > Chordata > Aves > Passeriformes > Tyrannidae > Pyrocephalus > Pyrocephalus nanus. The sequence continues at coordinate 19,488,170 of CM076259.1, forward strand.
TTACTGAAAATGAGAAGCATCTAATCTATATCACTATTTTTGGCACAAAGATGCACAAAAACCAAGGGGTTTTATTGGTGATGTGTATGATAACCTGGGCGTGCTAATGTGTGACCTACACCAAGCTCTTTTATACTCTTAAGAACCCTGGACTGGGTATTTAAACCTGCAGTTATGTGGTTGTTTTGCAGGAACTTAAACTTGCCTAAAACTTTAAATTCTTGGTAAATAATTTTCTAATGATGAAAGCACCAAACCTATTTGTGCAATCAATAATGCAATCCCTGTGATGTTTATTTTATACTAAATCTGTTTTATTCTAACATTCTTTTATTTTTTCCACTTTTGATACAGTAAATATTTTTTGTAGCAAAAATTTATAATCTCATCAAAGGCATTAAGGAAGAGTTAGAGGGCTTGACAGCTAGGTGTAAAGAGGAATGATTTTTGGTACTCACTAATGTATTTGGAATTTGGGGGTATTAATTTTGCCCAGTTAATCCTGAAAAAATTACTAGCAGCACAGATGTCTGTTTCCACCTCCTGATTTATCAATCCCTTGAGAGTAATGGGATAGATTACATCACCAGAACATAATCTTTCCTACTGCTAATAAACTTATATAGGTAATAGGTAAAAAATAAATTACAATTCGCAGCCTGGCGGTTTCTCCAGATTCATTATTCCAGAGAAAATTCCATGCCCGCAGAAACACAGGATGCCTGTGGCACTAATTATTACCATAGGATCATTCAGGTTGGAAGGGACTCACCATGCAATCTAGCATTTAGCCAAGAGATTATTGATTACTGAACCTCTGAAATAAAACTGTAACTCCAAATTGTGTTGTGTAAAGCACAACAGAGAAAGACAGTAAGTTATAAAGCCTAAAGAGAAATAGCCTAATACATTGACATTAAAATATGGCCCTATTATATTACCTGAGGAGACAGCAAAACATGTAAACTAGGCAAATACAACAAGTAGCCAACAGAAATGAAGCATTGCCAAAAGCCAGGACGAGGCAAAACCAGGGCATTGCAGGTAGGAGGTACAGCCAGAGTTGGCACATAGTAGGAGCCTGGATACAGTGGGGCAGGAGGAGGAATGGTGTCGAAGGAGGACAGATAAGTTGAAGTCCTCCATTGCCTGCCTACATTTGAATTGTTCACCTCTACTCTAAGCAACCCAAACAGTCATATGCATCACAAAAGCACCAAAGCAACCTTCTCTCTAATTTGATGCTGAATTAAATCTAAATTCAAGTTTTTGAGGTATAGAACATTTCAGAGGAAGTGTTCAGGGCTTTAAAAACCCCCAAGTCCTCAGAGAGGACTAGTTCATGAATATTTCACCTCTCAGAAAATCCCGCTTCTTTACTGCTCCTGGGATATGAAGTGTGATGTTCCTGTTTATTTCCTCCCTCACATGTCAGTTGCTCCAATACTGCAGAGGGTCTCCCAGCTAACAGGGAGCACCCACGACACAGATCACCATCCTGGTATGTCCAAAACCTGATTTGCCACTGGCACCTACAATACTGTTATATGCCAACAGTGCAAACATCTCTAGCATCTTTGAAAACTGAAAGGAGAAAACACTGTGAAACAAATGGAAAATAACAACTAAATACATATTAGAGAACAGCAAGTATGGTGACTGGGTTGGAGAAATTCACAATTAACTTATTAAAACCCTTGTCCTTTTTTAGACACAGGGGAGCTGCTGTGGAATTCCCAGCATGCTCCACCAGAGCTCTGAAGCAGCTGGGGCTCTGATGCAGAGGATGAGCTTGCCAAGCTGTTGTGGTGCCTTGAGACCTGTTCTTTAGGAAGGCAATGTCAATGAGAGCTTTTACTGCCCAGTGCAGCTCTTGCCATCTGGGGAAACCATTATTCTGAAAGTCTACCTCCCAGCCCTCGTGCTCAGTTAGAATAAGTTCTGCTCTTGCAGAAAGCTTTTTTTTTTTCATGCAGAATTGATTTACTACTGCATAATTTGGTGTGTCTAGAATTTATGACAATCCAGCATGGGCATGACAGTCTGTTGCCATCCTGAGTAAAACATCTGGGACTCTACAATTTTAACACCTCGAGAGAGTGAATTACATATGAAGCCTGTGGCTCACTTAACCCCAAATTGGAGTATGCCACCATATCTCTCAGGCTGACACGGACCATGAAATCCACCCTGCCATCATCTGGCATTGAAAGAGTTGCACAGTAGTAATCCAGACAGGAACCCCAGAAACAGATGCTTCTCTGTATGCCTACAGAGGCATGTATACATCTCCAGGAAAGAAACATTTTAGGCTTAAAAAACACTAAAAGAAGGGAGGGTTTTCTCCCAACATCCCACTTTTTCAAAGTATTTAAAAAAAAAAAAAAAGTCCTCTGATCTCTCACTACATTTAAGACCACAAATCCCTCAGAAGTTCAGCTCCTTCATTTAGCATCTCTGAAAAGCCCAGGCAAAGGCAAAATGTATTAGCACCCACCACTCCCAGGGACGGACTCATCTTGATGTGCATCCATGTGTACATTTTGCCTGTCAGGGCACCCCTGTGGGTGGCTTCAATCAGCGGCATTTCTCTGGGGGCTGCAAAGGCTGAAAAGGGCATTTTGGCAGAATGAATGTATGGAGAACTTAGCTAAAGTTTGTGATCTTTCACCTCTCAAGAAACAACAAAGCAATGGGGATATTGACACAGCTGTCTGAGCAAAGGACAGGAGCCACCACTGCAAACAGAGTTTCCCCTCCGGATGAAGGCAAAGGAAGAACTGCATTGGACATAATTAGTTTTGCAGTAGAAAACAAATCAATTGGAAAAGCAAGTTTTCAATCCTCTAACACAATAACAGGAAGCATAACATTGATTTTGGTTTGAGGTGGAATGGTCTCTGCCACGTGGTATCTGTGGGGCTTGCTTTGTTTAATTTATTTTTTTCCCATCCAGAAGGTGACAACTTCAACTGATTTAAGGCTGTTTACTAAGCCTTTCCTCCACACCTGCTAAAAGTGCACCTAACAAAAATCTAGAACTGGATTTAACCATCAAAGTTATCCCAGAGACTATGGCCCCAGGTACACAAAGAAATGTAATGAGGATTCCACATTTGTCTCAAGGTATGACAACCCTTAGCGCAGCAATCAAATCTCATTAAACAATAATTCCAGCAGGAAGGTAGCTAGCCCATGAAAAAACTCCTCACCAACCTTTCAAGCATTTGAGACAGGAACAATCAGTCTTTTCAATAAATTTGGTCAACCTAATTTTTTTTTCCCAGCATATCCCAGAAGGCTGACAGATTCAGTGGTTTTGATCAGACAGAACAGCAATCATGGATTACAGAGGAGATTCATTCTGGGCCCATGTTTGGCAATGATCTGGTTCATGTGTCTTAGAGCTGTTCTGGATGGGATTCTGATCTGAAACAATGCCTGAAGAAACATCCAACACCAGCCTTTCCTAAAGTTTCTCTCTCAGAAGCTATACAGGGACAGTTGTAAACTACCAGATGACTTCACCTTTCCTCCTGCACTCTCCCTGTCTCACTGCTCTTCAAATTTCTTCATCCCATGGCAAGGTCAGGAACATTCACCCCCATCTGATACCTTTTTTATGCTATAAACCTGTATCAATATTTTGGAGGATTTAATCAGAAAAGGAATCACAGAGCAGGAGAGATCAATAATTGATTATGCAGTTTCTTCCTCTCTCTAAGCAAACGATTCACAGGCACCATAGCAGTTTAGCGATTTCCGCCAAGGTCCTGTGGATATGCAGCCTAAATAAAACTTCTGCTCTCTCAAAGGCTGGAAAGCAGAGGAGTTGGGGACAAGCAGTGATCAGAAATATTCACTTAAACACTTTAAATGATTAAATAAAAAAGCAAACATCAAGTGCAATTGCATAGGGCAATTACATCTCCAAGAAGTAATTCAGATGTTTCAGAAAAAAAAAAAAAACAAAAACACACAAACGCTTAAAATGAACATAGACTTTGTCTAGAACACAAGATTATACGTTACAGAATAAATATTACAGACCAGTATTAAAAGACAATTTGAAGGTACTTACAAGATTCATCATTTCCACAGAATACCAGAGTACAAGACTACTGAAGAAGCACACACAGCAGCACCTTTGCTGTAAATCATCAACTACAAAACAGAAAACAAAACCATACACAGGGTGGAATCAGGGCACAGAATTAAAAAAAAAAAAATCAAAACAAACTCTTCATACAAAAGTTGACCTGTAAGTTCTCTGTTATTTAATGTACACTATGAGCTATGTGAGGGCACGGCAGAGATCCTTTCAAAGTGATGCTGAGCATCAATTCATTAGGCAAAGCACAGGAGCTTTGCTGATGCTCTTCTTCCACTGCTCAAGGAATTTGCTCAGGAGCAACACGCCATCACTGAAGTAAGTACAGAAAATGAGCGCTGAAGAAATATTCTTGTCTAAACACGTGAACTTCTGCAGTGTTACAAGACACTTGGGATCTTCACTAGCTCCTGAACATGTCACAAAGGCAACATGTTCATTCCCAGAGTTTGCTTATCCTTTTAACACCTGGAAAAGTCCCACAGGCTCTCAGCTCCAGTGCCAGTTCTGACTCTGTTCCCTGGCTTTGTTGGAGCCCAGATTTCTTCCTCTGCACAGCCCTGCTAAAGGTAAAGCAGGCAGCTGTGGCTTCCTGCAGGGTTCTCCCATTTGCTAATGAGAAGAAAGGCCAAATTAGTTCAATCCCTTGTCACGCAACTTCTCAAAAAAACTTGTTTATATCATACAGTTTCTTAAGTGTTCTATCACAGCTTCTACCTCAGCAAAGTCCAGGCACCTCCTAATACATAAAGTAGATATGTAGCACATATCAGAATATATGAACTGTATTGAGCTCTCCACGAATCTGTATGTGTACTGTAATAATAAAAACAGTCTGAAAGTAGAATTTTCTGGCTTTTTTCCTATCATCTAAAGATTTACACAGAGTTAGCATAGACCTATGAAGGGCCATCCTATGTTCACCACACACCAAGAGCAGCTCCCACTGATTTCTCATAGGAATCAAGCTCACAACAGCTCTCTCTTTTTGATCAAACAACCACTGATTCTCTCAGAGGAGGCAGGCAGTGTAACAGACAGTCTGCAGGAAAATGTTCTCAATGGCTAAGGTCTTGAAACTTAAGAGTAACACCTTAAACATGGCTTGCATTAAACCTCATATAGATGCAAAGCATTAACACTTAAAAAGAAAGAAATTTAGAATATCTGTTCTGTGGGAAATTCCAGTACTTATTTTAATCCTGAATCAAAATGATTTCCATATATTCCAGTTAAATTTCATCTATTTATTTCCTAGTATTTTTACAAACTAGAAATTAAACTAGTAAATAATATGGTAGAATCATAGAATGGCTTGGGTTGAAAGGGATCTTAAAGCTCATTTAGTTCCCTGTCATGGGCAGGGACACCTTTGTTTAGACCAGGTTGCTCAGAGGCCATCCAACATGGCCTCGAACACTTCCAGGGATGGGGCATCCACAACTTCTCTGGGCAACCTGCTCCAGTGTCTTACCACCCTCACAGTAAGAAATTTCTTCCTAATATCCAATCCAAACCTAGCCTCTTTTACTTTGAAGCTGTTCCTCCTTGTCCCATCACTCCATGCCCTTGTAAAAAGACCATCTCAAGCTCTCTTGAAGACCCATTTAGATACTTGGACTCTGCTCTAGGGTTTCCCTGGGGCGTTCTCTTCTCCAGGCTGAACAACCCTAACTCTCTCAGCCTGTCTTCATAGGAGAGGTGTTCTAACCCACCGATCTATTTTGCTGTAGCACTTTTGAAGAAAATAACTAAGCATATCAACATTCCTCATATCAAAATATTTAATATGACTGTAGACTAGACACTAATCCTTTGTTTCATGTTCAAGCTGTATTTTCCTACAGCGACACAGTGCTTCCCAAGTCTAATTCCTAAGTACTGCAGTCCCAGACATACAATATAACCCAGACTCCACAATCAGACTCCTCTTGACACTGTGTATGTGCATTTATTTAATTGTAATGAAGAACAGTAATGTTGAAACCTGCCCTGCACTATATACAGTATGGAGCCTGAATAATTTCCAAAAGAAAATCAATGCTAAATTGCATCCCACCCTCATTCCACTTTGAACTTTTTTGTGGGGGAAAAAAAAAATCCTAAGTCTGATCCCAAACTAAGTATTCATTTCAGTTACCACAATTAAAAAAAAAAATATTTCCAAGGCCTACTTTGTATAAAAAACCAGTCACCTAGCCTGCTTACTACTGTCATAAATGCCTCAACATTTACCTCACTGCTAGGCTCAGAACACGGAATCCTTTCCCAGAATTCATTTCAAAGCCAATAGCTCTTTGGGTCTTTGACTCACTTCCCTTTACGATATACTTAGGAAAAGAGTGCTTATGGAGCACTTAGATATAGCAGATGTGCTTTTATTTATCATTAACAATGAATATCACAGCAGCCAGTGGCCTGTTTTGATGGGATCACTCTTTTCAGGCACCCATGAAAGCTGCACCTGCAGAGCACCTTGTCCTGCCTGACCTCAGGCACTCCTGAAGTGGAAACTGCACTGAAAATAAACAGTTGAAAATCACACTTATTTCACAGATTTACTTTGTCAATCAGAAATTACGCTGGAATGTCAAGTGTAGGAACGGATTTAAACCCTGACTTTCTGCTGCAGATTCATTTCCCACTCACTGCTACACAGCCATAATGGAATATCCTCAATAAATAATTGTTCCTCTTAAAATTTGCCTCTAACAGTTTTATGGAAATATGGATCAAGTTTGAGAGGGCTTTTAACATCCCATTAAAAATTAACCATTTGTTTTATTGATTGGACAATTTGCAGTGTGGTGGACTTTGCAGTTTGGGTTTGTTTTATTCTTGTTTAAAAGAAAGCCTTATGTGGATGCATTCTTCTACTGTTAGTCAAGTGAGGACTTTGATAAAGCTCAGCATAATTTAATGGGGTTTACTTCCCATAGTACTATTTAAAGTAATACTTAGTGGGTTTAGCCTTCTTTTGGAAAATACAGATTCATCCAACACTTCACTCCAGTGAAAAATTTTATTTAGAAGTGAGCACCCTCAAAGAATGTAAGGTCCAGTACCGACTGACATGTTTACCCTCAAGAATGGTGATTTACAGAAAGTTCTCCCAAGGAAAAGCAGAAAATAAACAATATACAGTCTCAAGTAAATAACACTTCTGTTTCTGCTACATCCCTAACATTTTTCAACCTTTTATAAAACAGTAATATGAAAACAGGCAAAACTGTTGTTCATTTAACTGCACTGACCTCAGAACAAAGGCAGCTTTAAGTAGGCATTGATTTACTGAAGGATACAGGGAAGGGTCGTAACTTTCCCCATACAAACACCTTTCTTAAGCAAGCACCTTATTAAGCTCTCTCTTTTCTGGTTGCACAGACCTTGCATTCAACACCGATAAAAGGCACACAAATAACCTCCTTTTCCCAATATCTCAGCCCAGTTGACAACATCTAGATCCCAAGCAGGAATTGATAAGAGGCACCTCCTAGTGACCCCTGTCCTAAAAATATTTATAGTAATAAGTACAGCATAGTCTAAAGAATGCAACCATCCTCTTCCCTTTTGACACAAAACCTACAGTGCCTGGCTGTTTACAGCAGTTTTGTGAAATAAAAAGACAGTAATTATGGGTAGTTGGGCCACCTGAATGCTAGTAAACACAGATAAACAAGATTTTTTTGTAGATTTCTTTCTGATCCTTTATCAAACTTAATGATTGAATAACATCAAGTTGGTAGTGTCAACTAGCTAAAGTGTTGCCATTTTTTGGACTACTATGATTGAAAAATTGTGTAAGCAAAAGCTAGAGGAGGTTGGAATAGTGAGACTAAATTTGCCTAAAACTTGGGAACAAAGAATAAATCTTGTTTTATGGTGTAAAACAGATTTTTGGCTTTAGGAACTCTGATGATTCGGTTTAGGAAATCATGCAGTTTACTAGCTGTCTTTTCTCAGAGGTTATCTACTCAATTTTCCTGTAGGCAGCACCTGGATTTGCAGGATGTCAAGATGACATTAGGTTTACTGTAGCAAAAAACAAGTTACTGCTCATTTTGTCCTAGTGCTCCCTCTTGCGCTGCTGCACATACTGCCATGACATGATTTGCTAGACAAGTACCAGGTATTTTTGCAACCTGGCTTAGTTATGAATTACAGGAAAGCTGAAAAACATGAGGGAACAGATAGTACATATATACTATTAGCAAACCTCAGCAGGGCAGCTCTGATTGTTCGTGTCCTGAAATGCCTGATGATTGCTGAAGAAAAAGAGTGAGGATGGTAGCCTTAGTTCTTTCTCCAAATGTGAATTTTACTGGAAGATGAATATATTCATCAACATGTTTTTATCATTAAATTGAGCCTTTATTTCCTATTTTATAAATGCATATGTATATATCAAAATTTTTACATTCTATTTCAACACACACGCATATATTTTACGTGTCCATATACGTGTCTGTGGATTTTCTTTTAGATCCCACTCAAAGCTTTGCTGAATTTATTTACAGAGAGAAATCTCTAATAGTACAAGGATAACTTCATGATTTTCTGTAGCATTTTTACCTTCTGGTTGGATTCAGATCTTGGCAGAATAAGAAAGTAAGTGGCTTTCAAAACAAGCCCCTTGTCTCTTTTCCAGAATCCTGCAGAGAAAGAGTAAGCTCTTGAAGTCTTCTGGCCCACCATGTTTATTTTCCCTTCTCTGTAAAAAGTGACATGACAGGTCTTGGGAGATGGCTCTGCACTCCAAAAGCAACAGCACGCTATGAGCAGATCTCTACATGCAAATTAAACAGATGCCTGACATAAAATAAACACCAATTTCCCATTCTTTCTTGATCATAACCCTAGCAAAGCCATCCTCTGGGAGAGAAGGGCTTGTTCGGGGACACCAGCACTGTCACTGAAAAAAACCATCAGCTGTGATACTTCATTACTGGCTACATCTCCCAGTGTTTCACCAGTCAGTACCTCCTGTTCCTTTTCCTTCATTCATTACACATCCAGTGACAGCAACAAACAGCACAGTACAATGCTGCTCTCCCTGTCTGCATGGAGGGGACAGGGAGGCAGAACTGAAAGCAGAAATTCCCTCTTCAGATTTTGTTCCCTGGCATCTGAGCAAAGGGAGGAATAGTAAGAAAGCCCCATGCTAAGCCACAGGCTGTTCCTTTGTACGCAACAGGAAACATTTTGAACTTCAAGACTGGCAAATGAACATATAAGTGTCCCTTCAGGAGGCCAGTCTAGTCCTTGGTGAGTGCAGAAGCAGAGGAAGGACAAGAATCTCACAGGACCAACAGCATTTTTTGTTCAAAGCACACTCCTTAAATCAAATGCCCCTGTTCTCTGTGGAGCTGTAAATTACCTTTTAAACTGACAGTCCTTTCCACACTGCTGCTGCTGTACTAACAGGCATTTTCTTGGAGACACTGAAATTTCAGGAAAGTGATCCATACTGCTTATTATTAGTTGCTTATACTATAAAATGAATGCACTGCTATAGAAAGAATAGTGTTAAAATCATTGAAGCCTCCTGGTTTAAATGGCTTAGAAACAAAGGCCTCCAACTTACAAAGATTAGAACCAAGGCTCATGATTCTGCACATCTACATGCAAAGTTACAAAGGAATATATAAGGACCAGGCTCACAGGATACAATGCAAGTCTGTTTACAATAGGGATGAAGCTCCCAGTGGACATTACCAATTCAGGAAGGAGTGTTAGAGGCATGGAAAGGGGCAGAATGATATTGGAAACATTGCTGTCTGCATGTGGGAGTTACCATGTCAGCATTGCCTACAGGATGAATCGTGCCACAGTTGAGGCTGGATTTTGTTTAGTGGACATAAATAAACTGATATATTTTATTTCCTTCTAACAAAAAAGCTTGTTGACCTGTTGGAGGGAGTCCAGAGGAGGGCCACTAAGACAGTTAGAGGAATGTTAGCCTCTCCTATGAGGAAAGGCTAACAGAATTTAGATTGTTCAGCCTTGAAAAGAGAAGGCCTTCCAGTAGCTGAAGGCAGCCTACGAGCAAGATGGAGAGACACTTCTTACAAGGGCATGTAGTGACAGGACAAGGAGGAATGGCCTCAAACTGAAAGAAAGCAGGTTTAGATTAGATATTAAGAAGAAATTCTTTACTCTGAGAGGGGTAAGGCGCTGGAACAGGTTGCCCAGATAATCTATGGATGCTCCATCCCTGGAGGTGTTCAAGGCCATGTTGGATGGAGCTCTGAGCGACATGGTCTGGTGAGATGTGTCCCTGCCCACAGCCAAGGGATTGTAACTAGATGATTTTTAAGATCCTTTCCAATCCAAGCCATTCTATGATTCTATGAAAAAAAACCCCAAACCCTAAGGGATTATACAACACTGATATTGAAACAGTAAAATTTTTACAAACAGTAAGCTTGGTAAGTGAAGAATAAAGTAGTCTCTTGAACAAAAGCAATAACATCATTTGCAGAGAAAGTGTGGCCACCACACAGGTCACACCATTGCAGCCCAACTCACTATAGTCCAAGAGCCCTGGCTCATTTTACTGGATTTGCCAGTTTTGCAGGGAAACACTTGCAGGTATTGAGTTGTTAAGATGTAAGAGAGCACATATACATTGTCAGCACACTACATAGGAATATTTAATATCAGGCTTTCCTTGATACAGCAAGATCATTGATGGAGTATTATCCGATTACAGCAGACTAAGAACAGTGTTATAAAAAATTTACTGACAACAAGCGTAACAGGAAACAGAATAGCTTGAAATTATTGCCATAAAAATCTAACACAAACAATCCCACTAGTGGAAGATTCACTAATTCCACATTTTCAAATAATCCAATACCTCCAAAAGAGAAAGTCTGAGTCTCTTTAGAGCTGAAACCAGAACAGAACTAGCATAATACAGAACATAATACTGCTATGTTAATCTTCTGCCATAGTTTGTATTTTTTTCTTGTGAAACTAATACATACCTAATTGAACAATTGATAGGTATATTCATTTACTGTGCAGAACATGGTTAGTTGCTGGCAATTCTTTACATTACATCTGAACAGTACCTATTTCACAGGTACTGTTTCACATTCTAGCACATATGGGCATGGACAGAGCACTCCCTCTTCTAAGCAGTACAGCCTACACACAGTCAAGGCAACTCACTGGGCCTGGTGACCCAGCTGCTACAGCTCACTTAGAAACATCCTTATGACAGGACTACTGTAAAAAAAAAAAAAAAAAAAAAAAAAAAAAAAAAAAAACCCACGAGTATTAGAAACAGTCCCACACAAGCATTTCGTATTTTCACTTGAAAACTACTGGCCACTGTGTGTTTAGCTGAAGATCTCCTCAGAGGCTAGTGAAGACAGATGCACCTCTCCCTCATTCCCAGGCAAGAACTTTGCAAGACACACATTTATGTTTCCAGTACATTCATATAGAATCCATTTGGTCCATCAGGAATGTCCATCTTGTGCTAGTACTCTAGATATTTTATTCTTTCCCAACATTACACCAGATATAGTGGCTCAAGCTGGTTGGCAGATCATTCTATTTCCCCCCACTTGACTCCCAGCGGGATAGGTGCTGCTTGGGAGGACAGCAGAGGAGAGGGCACATGTGAAATTCTACCATGTTGTGAAGATCCTTGAGTCACTGCCCCACAACATGCTAGGGAAGCTGCTGTAATGCAGAAGGATGTAAGGACAGATGGCAGGAAGGAGCACAGTAGAGCCCTTTACTGGTGGGGTGACAGAAACATAGACAAAGGTAGAAGTGCAAGCTGCACATTGATGTTTTCCTTCTAAGAATATAGAGTACACGAAAAAAAGATCAGAGGGAGAAACTGAGAGAATCCCTCTTCCTCAGCTCACCCAGGTGAATCCTTGGCAAACCACTCCCAAGATGCATGGCAGGCAAATGCAGCAGAATATTTCTTGTCTGCTTGACACCTTACCCTTGAAACATGGCTCCAAAGAGTCAGAACAGCAGTGTCTGAGCCTCTCAGATACAGGAAATGCTCACTATTCAGAGGTTCCTCAACCACCTGAGTGCTGAAATCTTAGTGACATTTTGGTTTATGTGCTAGTTCTGCCCTTCCTCCTGCTTCAGCAATAAATTTCCCTTCTCTGCTGTACTTCAGAAAGTCATGGGCACTTCAACCTTTTGTCTCACCTCCCCTGAACTGCATTGCTATGGGAAATTACTTTTATGGATATTCACTCTATTTCAAGATTTTTCATCTACAAAACACAATGTTGATATTTTAGGTGTTGTGGTTTCTTTGGTGGTGGTGGTGGGTTTTGTAGTGTTTGTTTGTGGTTTTGCTTTTGTTGGTTTCTGCAAAAACCAAAGCAAAGTATTCCAGCTGCTATTTTCTCCTAATTACTTCCCAGATCAAATCAGTTTCCTAGATGTGTATCTAATATATTACTTCCTTTTTTATTTCAGGTTACTATCAGTCATTATCTAGCTAGTTCAGATTTTGATGCATGGGAAGAAAGAACATGCTGTTGTGATTATATCAGGAGACACATAAGTGAGAAGCAATTGCCAATAAGCAGAGTCAGGATTTTCTCCTCCCCTCTTTCTTAACTTAAAACTCATCAGACTGTCTACGAGCCTCTTAGTACTTAAGGGTGGGGCAAAGAACACGGAGGAGTTGAAGCAGATGAGCTTTGTTGCATATTGCTGTCTGGTGGTAGATGGGAGACAACTGAGAACCATTTCCATTACTGAAATGATAAGTAAAGCCACCAGGCTTGATCCAGGAGAAAAAAAAAAAAAAAAAAAGAAAGCTCTAAAAGAACCGCATCATTAAAAGGAGATTTCTTTTCCTTTCCTCACAGACTGGAAAGGACAAAATGTCATAATCCTGCGTTAGACACACTGTCTTTTTTACCTTTTAATAAATATCTTTGGTTTTAAAAAATTATCATTATGTGCAGAATTCAGGAATGCTAATTATTAGATAAAAAATAAGGAAGAAAACAGATAATGCAGTGAAATAAACTGGAAGGAGATTCATTTAGGGAATTAATTTACAATGCCAAAAATATAATTGCCAACTGATTAACACATTTTTTTCCTCCCTCTTATGGGCATTTATTTTTAATTTATTAATTTCAATGCTCATTATACCTTGATTACACTCTCTTTTGGAAGGAAATAAGATTTGAAGTGGTTTCTATTTTTTCCCTGTTTTATTGTTTCCATACAGTAATTGTCAGTATATCATGTACTTGAATCTGTTTCTACTTTGTCTCACTTGAGGGTCTATTTTGAGTTTACTGTATTTGGGGGGAACAAACATGTTTAAGGACACTTGGTTGCAAATCAATCACTGAATGATAAAAGCTAATTTAAGGTGGTACTAGCATCTGCTGTAGGCTGCAGTGTCCTTGTGGCATTGCCAGTTCTCTGTGCAAAGCAAGGAAGGAGCAAATACAAAGGTTATCCATAAAATGCTCTAAAGTTGTAAGTAGATTTCTCAAAAGGAGAGGCAATTTTCCTGCTCTGTAGAAATACTGCTCTGTCCTGGGTCAGTCTCATCTCTTATATCTACCAGCACTTGAACAAAACCCATCATTGTTATAGCCATGAAGCAACTGAAGAAAATGTGGTGCCTATAAGGCTAGGCAACCTAGTTTATTGGTTTCATTATTTGGAGCAAGGTGCCCATGGTTTTGTTTATATTTCAATCACCTGGAAAGACTCTGGCACCCAACTGGGTATTGCAATAAGAATTGTTAAAGGGGGGACAAGCCTCTCTTGGGGGGCAGACATAAACAAAATTTCAGTCTCTTAAGAAAGTTACTGCCAGCTGTGGAATTATCTATATGCAATTTTGTAAATTGTAATAAATGCACAGTAATTCAAGCTCCACTAACCAAAAACAAGAATCATGGAATCATTTAGGTTGGAAAAGACCTGAAAGATCATCGAGTCCAACTGTAAACCTAACATTGCCAAGTCCCGCTAAACCATGCCCCTAAGTGCCACATTTACAAATACCTCCAGGGATGGGGATGGTAAGAAAGAAGCCACATTATTATTTATTCACACATCTCTACTATAGGTCTGCTGATGTGTGCTGTTGAAACACCATAAGTTATTCAAAGATGAAACTTTTCATTTATTTGGAGACATCTGCAGCACATTCCAGAGAAAGCCTGCATTTACCCTCTAATTTCTATCATGGCTCTATTACAAAAAAGGAAAGAGGTCACAATCATCTTTCTGTCCTCCTGTGCACTCACAGAACTTCGGGGGGGGGCTGTGTGATTCTGTGTGTGTGTATCAGCTGTCAACATAAATGTGTCCTTTCCTCATACTAACCCACAGAGCAGCAGTTGTCTTTCTGCAATCACAATCGCCACTAATATTCAAACCTTAGATGTCAGGTCTATAAAGAACTATGATCTTGAATACAAGAGATCTCTAACTTTTTAATGTGTTTTTGCTGTTGTTGTGTTTTGAATGTAATTTTTAAAGTAAAAGGTAAGCATTCTGTTAATCTGAATTCAGCAATCACTTTTTCAGACTTCAAGAGAACCAACAACATATAACTTACAAATAAGGTAGAAAGTTGAATTCCTCCGAAAACAACATAGTTTTGACTTGAGGCTTTGTTAAAACACCGAATATGGCAAGACAAGCTAAAATTATGATCTAGTATGCTTGCTTGTGCCTTTAACTCTGAGTTCCTAAAATCATTATATTTTATGGCAGCTATTATATGCCTGGATTATTCTCACTACTTATAAAAATAGGCTTTGCTGGAATCTGGCTAAATTGTTTGCCTCAATAATATCCTAAGGCAGAAAGGTCCATAGGTTAATTGCAGGCTTAACAAAGAAATAATGCCTCTTAACTTGTTATTTGCTACTTACTTGTATTTTGATTTGAGTTTTTTGAAAGAGTAAGGAAGAGTACCTGGTTTCAGCACTGTGGGTACAGTTACTCTTTTTAGACAGAATTAGCAGAAATGATCACAATTATTTGCTTAATAGCAGAGATTATTTACAGAGAGAAATACTAAAACAAATATGATTTCAGCTACTCTCTCATGTTTTTTATGGTTTCTGGTTCTAAAGTTGTTAGGGATATATTTAAGACTTTAGAAATTAAGAGTTCATACAGAAATCATAAGTAAGATCTAGGCTACATAAAACTAGCATGAGTTCTGCTAGGATTTCCTTCAGCTCATTAGCTTCTACCTTTGGAGTCTACTGTATAACAACTATCAATTCACCCAAAAAGACCATAACACAAAAAAGTTCAGATGAAGGTTTGAAATGTGCATAGTTGACACATAAGCCCAATTCCTATTGTCAAAAACAATGTAGGAATTGAGTTTTTTGAGGTAATCTGGCACACAGATGCCTGTCCTGAATCAGATGTTCCAACATGGATTTGTAGTTTAGGTGCTGGATTGCAACGGGTGTTCTAATCTATGCCATTTTTTTTAATGTTTTTTTTCACCCTCGCTTGTATTACATATTTGACATTTATTTACTTTTAAAAATATAGCGCTTGAGAGGAATATCAGGTATGAATAAGTCATATACCATGCCTAGACTAAGGCTGTTATTCTAAAAATAGCTACACAGAACACTATGTGTTGTATGTACACCAAAGAGTTCTTGCCATGGACTCCAGTGGACCAACAAGGCTGCAGATTTGGAGGCACACAAGAAAATCAGCTATGAATGAAACGAGACAGATGGATAAAAGAACAGTTTTAGTAATACAATTCCATCCCACTGGGGGTTTTATTGGCAAAACACGTATCAGTCAGGGCTCACTTGTCTGGGACTACAGAACTAGCTATAAGACTAACTAATCAATTTAAGACTGTACTAATGGACCTGCTGGGCTTTCAAGTTCTCTTGGAAGTGGGAGCAAAGCTCTGAAGTCTCTTATAGTATGGAAAACAAACCTTATCTTCAAGCCCTACAGAAACAGGCACCCAGAGCTTTATCTCCGTCTCAACTAGCCTTTAGTTCTACTCTAAGGCTGACTGTCAAAAACTCAGGCCTTTTTCCACTTCTTTGACGATCTATAAAGAAGGTAGAAATGTAAATTGTCACAGAGGGGGGAACAAATCAAATCTCTTTCCTCAGGGGAGGCCATCAAGACAATCTCCTCAGCAATACCTAACACGTACCTGCATAGCTACGAGTTACATCACTTAGCAGAAATAATCTTCACTCCTTTTCAATTCCTTCCATGCAATGGATACACTTCTAACCTTACTCTTTAAAGCACTCTGTATAGTTGATTTAGCTCTTTCCTCATTCCACTGTAGCTACTTTATAAAAAGATGTTATTGAGCAGGGAAATGTATGTAGGTGGAAGAATGAATACATAACTAGTATTGTTATTTTTTGTGTGGAAAAAGATGCAAAATTTGGCATTTTGAAATGTAAAATATAAGACTTTCATGAGCTATGTAGCTCAGAGAGATTATGCTGTCCCATTCCAATATGTGTCCCCTAATCATACAGTCTTTTTGGTCTAAATAATTTTAATTAAGCAAGTCTACCTTCTGTAGTAGCCATTACCAGAAGATAATTGACTGCATTGGTAATGAAGTTTTCTGAGGGTGCTAAACAAACAGCAAGGTTAATTATCTGGCAGTAATGCTTGTTATGGCAGTGCAATACTGGCCAACTAAGTTTCCTGTTCTCCTGCAGTACCCTTTCAGTAAATCAATGTAATATCCGTGGCTATATATTGTCTTATTGCTACCACAGTAGTTAACAGCGGAAACAGGAAGCCACCAACTGGTCAGGAGTGCATGGAAACCAACTCACAGAAAATATGATATTTATTAAATGTGTTTGATTCAGCTACTAGGTTTTAGTAATTTTTTTCTACCTATCTAACTGAAGAATGAATTTTCAAACTCTAGTTTAAGTACATATGACTACATATATGTATTTCAATTATAAATAGTCCAGAAGTTTATATTACCTACTATATAATCCCAGAATGGATTTGATTTTTTTTTTTTTTTGGGGGGGGGTCCGGGGGAGAATGTCAAGAAAAATGTTTTGTTTTAGGCATTATCTTATTTGGGTTAGGGGGTTTGGGTTCTTTTGGTTGGTTGGTTTTTTGGTTTTTCTTTTTTGCTTATAGCTTGCAGCTAAAAGAGTATGCAAATGGGATATCTTGATTCCCAGGACCACAAGACTATTCTCACCCTAATTTCAGCATCTCAAAAACAAAGCAGTATGTCTTTATCCTGGTTTAAAAAACAAAACAAAACAAAAAAACCCAACAAAAAAACCCAAACAAACAACCAAACTAAAAAACACACCAAAAAAAACTCCAAACATCAGATGCAGCTGCTCTCTGAAAACAACGAAATACCATGCACTGCATTTAGGCAGCATTTTAAGGATGCCTGTACCCTTATCTGATTTTTTGAAACTCAGACATTTGCATAGAGATGTCAGATGGTGGAAATCCTATTTATTAATAGTAGCTCAACTGTTTTACACAGATCCAATTGGCAGTTACAGGCACAAGAACCCCAGTAGCCAGTAATGGTACATGATTTTAGCAATAACCCTTTTTACATGGAAATATTGCTAGGAATTTTCTAGAAAGTAAATATTTCAGTGGGTTCTGCAGTACTTGCTGGCTTGGGAACTATCATAGAGCTAACCCCTCTTCCAGTGTCCTTGGACTTCTCTCTTATGCATGCATAAGGAAGAGGATGCGTGCATGAAGGGAAAAACAGAAAACTACTTTGCAGTGAAATGGAATGATTACAACTGTTTACAAAGTAAAAGTGGTTTACCAGTAACTGTAGTTCTTCAAGAGCATTGCTGTTCCCTATATGCACTTACAGGACACTTTCTTAAGGCTGCAGACATCTGATGAATTGTGAATAATCTCTGATCTTGAACTGATTTACACATGTTCCTGACTGAATTCATCTAGTCCACAGAGCCCATCAAGAAGATCCACTGGCAGTTCTTCTCAGCAATGATCACAGAATCACTTTCTCCAAGTCTGAAAGTGGCAGACTTATCTTGTACAAGGAGAGAAATTATTCCATTGTCAAGGCAGTTCTTGATTTATTGAGATCTAAGTTTGCAGAAGCTCAAAGAACTCATCCATAATTGCTCAGCCAAGGACAGTGGTATTTACTGATGAAGACACAGAGCCATCACACTGTTTGAAATGCACCTTTGTGGACCCTAAAAACCAACTCATATTCAGGCTAATGGCCATTTCTGGATAGCAGCATAAGGAGACGTGAAACAGTTTTCAAGATCATAGCTAAAGAACATGAATACATATAACATAATGAAAAGTTCAGCAATAGAAGTTGAAATTACGCTAAATACTTTTTCTTTTTTTTCTCCTCTGCAGTCAGGTGATGACCTCTTTAGGGTAAGTACCACTTTTCTTGTGTTGGCAGAATGCCTGATTCAAGAGACCTTCAGCCCTGACTGGAAGAATGAATTTCATAGCAACACAAACACAAAAAAGAGAACAGAAGATAAACTTGGGAGGTAAATTAGGAACAAATAGTCTTCCAGAAAACATCTCTATGTAGACAAAGACTTTTAAGAAAGGTTAAAATGTTTTCACCAGGTGCAAAATTCAATTGTTGCCAGGAACAATTCAGATATTCTTATCAGTTCGACTTGAATTTGAGAAATAGTTCTATGAGGGAAAAAAAAAAAAAAAAAAAGAGGCAAAGTATTAGTAACCATTACACCCCATAATCATATATTTTCATCCTTTTGGAACAAAGCATTTCATTTTAGGAAGGCTGAGTATAAGGTCCTGCACCTGGGTTGGAATAATCCCAAGCAAAATACAGGCTGGGCAGAGAAGGGATTGAGAGCAAACCTAAGGGGAAGGACTTGGGGGTGTCGGTGGATGAGAAGCTCAACATGAACCAGCAGTGTGTTCCTGCAGCCAAAAAAGTTAAACGTGTGCTGGGCTGCATCAAAAGAAGAGTGACCCACAGGTCAAGGCAGGTGATGCTCCCTCTTGAATCTGTTCTCACGAAACACCACCTGGAGTATTGCATCAGCTCTGGGGCTTCCAGCACAAGAAGGACATGAATATGCTGGAGTAAGGCCACAAAGATGATGAGAGGTTGGAACACCTCTCTTGTGTAGAGAGGCTGAGAGAGTTGGGGTTGTTTAACCTGAAGAAGAGAAGGCTCCATGAAGACCCTAGAGCAGCCTCCCATTTCGTAAAGCAGACTACAAGAAGGCTGGAGAGGAGCTTTTTACAAAGGATGAAGTGATAGGAAGAGGAGGAATGGCTTCAAATTAGAAAAGAGTAGGTTTAGATTAGATATCAGAAAGAAATTATTGACTATGAGGGTGGTGAGACACTGGAAAATGTTGCCCAGAGAAGCTGTAGATGCTCCAGCCCTGGAAGTGTTCAAGGCCAGGTTGGATGGGGCTTTGAGAAATCTAGTCTAGTGGGAGGTGTCCCTGCCCATGGCAGAGGGGGTTGGAAGTAGGTGATCTTTGAGGTCCCTTCCAATCTAAACCATTCTATGATTATATGAAAATAAACCAAGACTTCAATTTGCTATCAAAAAGAAAGAAGGGGGAAAAAAATGTTTTTTATCTGAAAATCCAAACTCCCTTCCTAGAGGGCAGTCTAAGTACCACCAGCCCCAAAGGCAGGCTATTTTTGGCATGAAAGCTCAGAGTAGTCATGTTTTGTTGTGGTCCAGAGTTTTACGATTTCCTTACTTTGAGTTCTCTCATCATTTTAGCTGCAGAGGTCTTTCACAAAATTTACCACAGCCTTCAAAAGTGCTGCCATTCTCTCAATTCTTGTCCCTAAGATCCCCATAATTTTTGATCAGAATTTGTCATTAAATATGTCATTTGATAATGACAGAAATGGTCCAAATTTTGACCTAATCATCCACTGTATTAGATAGCTTCTTTAAGCACTATGTTTCATCTCTGCTTCAGGAGTAGCTGTGAAGAGAAACTGTGCTTTTGAACAGAGGATGGCTCTCTCAATCTTCTATATAATTACCAAAGAACTACTGAGCCTCAAACTCAACACTTACCAGAACACCAACACAGTGACCATAGCTTTGGTCTTGTTTTTCAGTATGATTTATCTGGCCAAGTATAATATTCTACGATGTATACTCCTAGTTTATTTTTGAGGTTTCCTCTTTAGCCTAAAGGGCAGAAATGAACATTTTGGCACCATTCATATCACACTGACATGGATACCAAGAACAAGTCAGTCAAATCACATCGTAGAAGTATTCACTTATCTCCACTGCCTGCAAATGGAGAATGGGTGGGTGGTTTGCTCAGGCAGCTGGTTAGGTCAGCTTAATCCATCCCACTGCTACAGTGGCACAGAAAGAGAATAGGCGGAAAAGAACAAGGGAAGAAGGCAAAAGAAGAAGGCAGAGCTTTGGCTTCAGTCAAGATAGCAGGGCTCTAGTTAGCATCATGGTGATTACCTCCATACCCTCATCTTCATCCTCTGTTTCCCTTTCTGATTTGTACGTGGATTTTTTTTCTCCTTTGTCTCATTCTGTTTTCTTTTAAACATTTCCTGTTAGAGCCTGCCTAGCCCCTCAGTCATTTTCCCTGAAGCCTGTCACGTCATCGTACCCTTCAGCATTTGATTCAGAACAGAATACATTTTGTACAAGGCCTCTCTAAAGGCATGTCAACTGTCACTTCTACAGAGTTCACTCAGGATGACTGAAGCACTTAAGAAAACAAACAATGTCTTCAGTTCTGCTCTTAAACATGAATATGGAATTTGTTGGTTCAAATAAGAATTGTAATAGCATGTTCATAAAGAGATAGCTGCAAGGGCAAGTGTGATTCCAGCAGTACAGGGACAGTTTTGGTGAAAAAAATAACAGAACTTTGGCAGTTTTGAAGCTCAGCTCTGACGTGCTCTCAGTTACTAGAGGTAGTTTGTTTGAACCTTACTGAGAGAGATGCAAAAGCCTTGGATTTGCAAAAGTGGGTCAGAAACACTGCAGCACTTCTCTGGGATATAAGCTCCTGCACAGAGGCAGAGACCAGAAAAAAACACAGAGAAGCAAGTGAGATAAATCTACCCAAATTTCTCTTCCTAGCTGATAGAGTACAAATTTACAGGAGATGTCTAAAATGGTCCTCTGTTTGTTCGTCTTTTATTTCTGTCTGGCACTATTTCTACAATGAATTTTGGCAACAGAGAAGGGCAAATGTTTAGATGGCACAAGCCCAAGTTAAGCTATGGATGAAGTAGTGAAAACCAGGTGGCTTTCCAGATGCCCATTACTTGCAAGTTCTGTCCATACAATACTTCTCTGTTCTATCCGTATAAGGAGCTGCACTTAGCTTAATTTTTTGTGCAGTTGGTTTCTCTCACGTACATGTATACATTTTCCTCTTTCTTCCAGCATCAGCTTGCATCCAGACAGCTATCTTCAAAGTGATATGTTTTGTTCTGACCATATCCTCTTGTCCAAAGAAAAGCTAGATCTAAAGCTACACCTCAAAAAAGCATGAAACAACCTAGGACTGTCCACTAAATGCTATCAAAGGACCTGGATTGTTTTTTCAGGCCAGAAAGGGTGGCTGGAGCACATGGTACAACCTTTGGCACATTATAGTCCACTATTTTTCATTTTGCCATGTCTTACAATGCCAAAGGAAGATGTGGGAAAGGATATAAATGATGAGTCTAAAGTTGGACCCCAGATGCAGAAAAAGGCTCTGTTAGTCTGTTTAGACAATTGGCCTAGAAACAGCTTCCCACCTCCAGCTAGAGTACAAATGACTACTTGCAATTGTGAGATACAGCAAGACAGAATGTTTTGCATCCAAAAGGTCCCTAGTGCCATGGTGATGGATGAGCTGTAAACAAACACTTAGAGTAACATCAGTGTTGGCTGGTTTTGAGCTGAATGGGGAAGGAGGAAGACAGAAACACACACTGCTGTATTTAGTGGCTGATTCCAGCATATTCTTGAGAAAGATAATTGGGGTGGAAGGGTCTGGTTGCCAAGGGAACTAACATCCAAGAAAAGCTGATGTGGCTTGTTTGTATACTCAAACCATAAAGCTACCAGCAGCAAACAGGTTAAGCCACTTGACAGTTGGAGATGGGTAGGGGAGAAGGAAACAAAGGGGAAGGATGAAACTTGATGCTGCTGCTTCTTATTTGCCACTCCACTGAGCACAAGCATCACAGGAACTGCCACCACTCATTCCTGCTTCAGCAGCAGCAAGAGAAGTCACGAAGAGTTTTATAGCAATATATGCATAAAAATCTCCGAAGCTGATTCAAGATACTGGTGATAAAATGGATGCATCCCTTAAAGTTTCTTGCTGTCATGCTGGCCAAGAAGCAATATAATGAAAAAAGACACAGGATGGACTTGGAGAACATGGGAATTAAACATTCTGTGAAAGCAAGGCAGAGGACTCAGGTAGTAATAGTATACAGCACAACAGGAGACCAAAAGACGAAAATAAAGCAAAGCCATGTCTGTGATGGCATTAGTTATCAGAGAAGATGTTAAAAAGGCCAAGCAAATAAGAATAAAGCAAAAGAAAGCAAGATGAAACAAAAGATCCCAGTTTTTTTCTATTGATTAGCTTTAGTGTGGTCTGCCAAATATAAAATATACAAAATATAGGATTACAGACTTGCTGGATGTTGGTTTCCCTCCAAACACCACACAGATAAACTTCCATAGTTTAGGACATTTCATCTTCACACTAGCATCTTGAAATCACCATGGAAAGAAAGGTCAACTCCTTATAGACAGAGAGGATTAGATTAAATGATATTTTTCCCTTTTCTCACATCTCAGAACTCATTTCTCCTCAGAACAGCACTAAAAAAAAAATGTTTCTTTCATCAAAGATAAGTGAAACTCACTTTTGGAATCCGAGGCCTTAATGCAAAGGAAATAATGAAAATGTTAGGGTCCCAGTGCATCTGGAGACATAGGCCTTCAAATGCTTTTCAGATACTTAGCTCCTCTGAAGTTAATAGGACCACTTAAGCATTTCTAAATGCTTTAGACCTTGCAAAGCCAAGGTCTAGAGCTCTGTGGACAGCTGTGTCATTTAAGTGACCCACATACAAACACAGCACAAACATTTCCACCAGAATGGTATTCCCAAAGAAAGGCAAATACATTCCCCTGCCATCTGCTGAGAATAGAAACCTCAGATTGCTGCAGCACATGGTGACACCAAATGGAACTACATGGAGTGCCAGAATAAATGGCAGCCACTGTGGAGACTTGAGAATATTAAATGTGTTTTGTGTAAGGCAGGATGAGGAGACAGACACAAAAGACAAGAAACTAGCACACTTGATACTTTTTCTTAAGCTTCATCAGAGAACTACATATTGCTGTGAATTAGAGAAACAAAGCAAAGGGAAAACAACAGCTCAGAGGTAAAACTACATGTATTAAACCTATTACTTGCCTGCAGTATGATGAGAAATAAGTTTTGATGTGATTATCTTCAGACAGCTAGGAAAACAAAGAATCTCTACAGCTGCCAGGAAGGTTGAAAATAATGCCTGTGGATACTTTTTAAAAGGGTATTTAAAAACTGGAATAAGGCAAATTAAGAAGTTGCTGAGGTCTCCAACAAGAAGTCAGAAGAATTGCTTCACTAACAGTGTAGTCATTCCTGAAAGTGTTCAAGAAACAACTGGTTGTGGCACTCAATGCTGTGGCTTAGTTGACGTGGTGGTGTTCAGTCAAAGTCTGGACTCAATGATCTTGGAGGACGTTTCCAACCTTAATGTTTCTATAACTGTTTACCATTTAAATTGAAATATACCAATTGCACATCAGTTTCCCAAACCAGAATTGTTCACTCCCAGCTCCAGAAAGCAGGAGAAATCTGGGCAGCAGCAACACAGGCCGAAGTCGCAGCCAAGGCCAGAATCTGTGGCCTCTGCTACGGAAAAAAAAAAAAAAAAAAAAAAAAAAAGGAGAAAGGGAAGATACTTATTCTTTTGGCCAACCACATTCACTTAGATCCACGGGATCTTTTGGCTCCTGCAATTTCAACATATGTTAGAAACATTTGAAAAGAGATTTACTTTTCAAAGTTGCAAAAAAGTCAAGTCTGCATAAGACTATGCATTTCTCGGGATTTTCACACTGACCAGACCACTTCCTATTCAACAAGATGTAAGTTCTCTGTTGGACAGAAAACACAGCACATCTCTTTAATATACACTAAATCTAAATGAGAAACATTGCCCTATGACCACCGTGTGTACATCTGGCTCATTGTCTCAGCCCTTTTATATGCTTGGTGATCTCCCAAATCATGAATGTGCAAACAAAAATTAAATCTTTTTTTCACCCAGTAAACATACTGCATCAGCTGCTGGGTTGTCTCCATTACACCTGTGTAAAAAGCTGCTGGGGGGACACATGCTGCAATCAGTTTAGATTACAATAAAACACTGTTATTGTCTCTATGTTCTAAAACATAAAAAAGTCTTCTTTGAAAACGTGCAGTATAGAAGAGAAAGGAGGATAAGAGAAAGAAGTTTAACACTTTGAATTGTAGCTTTCATTAAACTTGGAAGAAGTCATCTAGGTCAAGCCTAAGAAAATGCTGTAAATCAACTCTGACAGGACACTGGAATTCAAGTAATTTCTATTCTCTCACTGAATATTGTCCATATTTCATCTTTAAAACTAGTAATTTTGAGCCCAACACAGTTTTGAGGTTTCTGACAAAGTAAGGATTATGATCTTCTTATTGAATCTTATTTCCCTCGAGTTACTTGCTTTCCCTACACTACTCCACAAATTCAGCTATTTATGGTAGGCTAACCTAAGAAGAACAAGTTTGCTAGAGACAGTGCTTCATAGCAGAGGTCTCAAACTGTTTGGACCATGGGGCCATGATCAAGTTTTTCTTTCAGAGCACAGTAGAGCCTGACCAACAGCTTTTTCAAATTGCAAATCCAAATCCAACTACTGAGGAAGGATAAAAAAAATAATTTCTTCTTAACTCACTAAGTGGAGGATATTCCTACCCATAGTTACTTTCTTTCCCCCTTCACACAAGAAGGAAGGGATAGAATCCTAACTCTGGTAATGCTGGAGGTAGAATTCTCCAATTAAGGGGATAGAAGAGAGGGAAAGATAAGCCACTGAGAACAGTCAGGAAACAACAACAGAAAAGAAGGTAGTTCTCAATTATTAACCGAGCCAAGGGAGAATCCCGGGCACCTCAGTGCCCAGAGGCCAAGACCAGCATGGAACAAGCTACCAAGACCAGTGCACATCTTACTGGGTGCAGAGAAACACTGCCCAAGAAGTAGCAAAACTCATTACCAACTAAATTGCAATTGAATTAAAATTGTACTGGCAAATTTAATGGTAAAATAACTGGCAAAATTACTGGCTAGACCAAGGAATTTCAGAAAGTCATTACACCCCCTGCAAGGCAGAAATCTTCCATCTCTCCAGATATTTTAGTTCTGAGATGCAGATTATTTCATTGTCTTAGGAGGACTGAACCCATGTGAGAAAAAAATACAGCAAAAATGTGAAACAGCTTATTTCTTTTTGCCAAAGTGACAACCTCCAACACTCAGAGTTAAGAAATTGTCTTTATAGTCAACAATATCTCAGAATTTAGCTCACTTAATATAACAATGACTTTCCTACTATCAAGGAATATCTTTGAAAATCCCTACCTTCATAAAAATGTACATAAAGTATTCATCATTCATTCATTCACGGCTAGGCTTCACGAACGAAGATTTGAGAGTATCTTTCCATAGAAATCACACAGTTATTTGATAAAAAATAGCTTGTCTTTAAGATTAGAGGAAGAGTTGGTGATCACTTAATTGTCTATCCACCAGACTACATTCAAACTGCTCTGGACAATTCAGAAAAAAAAAAAAAAAAAAAAAAAAAAAAAGATTGGAATTATTAATTACCAAGAGTTTAAAATTGATAAAAATTAGTTGTCCCTGTACTGGCAGTATAATCAAGTTCTTAGTAACTGTTCTACTGAAATTAAATATTTTGATTTTAATAGTATTTTCTTGTGGAATGAAAAAGAATACATAATAGACTGCAGAAATGTTAGCAAATAATTGGGTTTTCTAATTTCTCATTTCATTTACAGAAAAGGCTGAGAACAAAAAAATATGCTGCTTTAGAAAAGAGGAGTTGTAAGTATGATTTTTTTATAGTCTTTGTAAATTTAGTGAAGAATTGGCCATTTAAGTGCAATGAAACCCTGGGGTGTTTTTGCACATTATTATGAATACAACCTAAAATGCTTGTGTAACAACTCAAGTCAATAGAATGGACTTTTGACCAGATTACAAGAGTACAAAGACTACACATAAAGTATTTAAGTATCAAAAGTCCCAATGAATTAACTGGAAAAAATAAGGAAAAGAAAATAAATTATTCTATTGACATGAATAGAGACAGGATTTAATCCCCGAATTCAACCATATTTGTAATATATCTCAGCCTTTTAGACTGAAGCTTCACCTCTCATTTATGCCCAAAGCCTTTCTGCTAGCCATTGTTTCTTTCAAGAATGTGTGGCTTTTCTCACACTTTATCCTCACAAACTCATTTATGAATTGGGCTCTCTTTCAGAACTTTGCCTCCTCCTTTTTGTATTCACTCTCATAAAGAAGCAACATCTACTTTTGGCAACAATAATCACAGTTTGCTATTGGATACATAAGCCATGATTCTTTTCATGCTTAAATTAGAAAACATAAATAGTAAAACAATGGCAAAATATTTAGACCAAAAAATATTAAATGCAATGTTACAAACATTCCTACTAAACTTCGTGCCTTATTCCAGTATGATTTATACAAACATTGGAAAGAGAAAATCTGCACTTCTTGATTAAGCAAACCACGCTTTGCTTGATGCTGTACAGTTACTGATCCTCTCTCAAACATGACAGTACTGAGGGATTTGGGGTCATTTGAGCCACAATCCGTACCATCCTCTGGAATAAACCAGAAGGTAACAGACTGTGGTGGTAACACATATGTTTATGAGGAAAACCAGCATTTTTTCCAGATTTTTGTATCTAAACATCGATGGAGAATATATTGCACATTAAAATAAATGGCAAGAGTTTTATTCCAAGCACTTTACACTGGAAGAATTTCCCTGGATGCTCAGAACACTCAGAAAATAGCAGCTATGTTTAGAATTTCAAGGTCAAGCTAAGACAGTCCACACTATGGTCAAGGGACAAAGAATTGAGACGAGGACTGTCCTTGGATTGCTGGACAGATTGTATCAAGAGGCCTCAAGGAGATGACAACAAACTGCTATCACCTTGACAAAAAGTCATGTACTATTTCAGGTGGAGTTTGCTATGGATTTCACCTTCCAAATACAGACCAGGTAACTACACATCCTTTTTTGAACTAGCCAGCAGAGCAAGCCAAATGCTGTAGTGGCAGGCATAGGAGGCATATATTAAGATGATGAAGACCTGGTAAAAAAACAAATATGATCTCTAGGCATAGACTAAGTAACTGTGATCAAATTATTCACCAAGTCAGGGTGCCTAAGAAGATAATACATGCTGCACCATGCAGCAAAGGTGGACCATCCCAAGTACCTTACAATCAATTCAACCTTGGGTTATGTTTTAAAGACAGAGGGGTCAGTCACTCATCTGGCTCGGTGCTGAAATCAATGGAGCAATCCTGATTGACACTAGTTGATCATCCTGCTAATGAAGACAGGGAAGTCTTCTGATTTACTTTTACCTCGGGAGCTGCCCTAAGAACTAGTCTTTTACAATTGAATGACAATGGACATGCATATTCTGTTACTATCATTTACCATTAAACTGATGACATCACTCTCCCATTTGGCCACTCAAATTCCACTGTAGGACACTGTGACAATGCAGCACATCTCAGACTGAAGGGCTGAACACAGTTACATTGCAGTTGCTGCTATTAAAATATTACGCCTGAAATTAATGCATTACACCTTTCAGACTAATGTTCTCTAAATCAGATTGAATTTATCCAGAGTTATTTTTAGGTAAAAATACATCCTCACAAGCAATATAATGATCAGCACTTTTCCCCCAGATGCTCTAATATGGAATAAAGCCTATGCAGTAATTAATATTTATGAAGCGAATGAGTTCCTGTTAAACCCTAAATCACAAACATACATAAAAATGCAAACCCAAATGAATATAATAAAAAGATATTTACATACATATTAATTGTGAACTTTGGTCAAGTATTGCCTTAAGTGAATTCAAAATTAGTAATCACACAGGTCTATACACTTATTTATTGATCAATGCAATTTCTAGATTAGACATATATAACAGAGGAAGTTTCATTTTAGTACATTAGGGCACCTCCAAACTTGATCAGCAAAAACTTGATCTTATGCCCTTCAGTTGCCTATACTACCTTGTTTCCATTCTGACATAAGTGCTTTCCCCTGCTAGAATTCAGAGAACGCATTATGCACAGAAGGAAGCTCCTTACAAGGTAAAATGATTGTGATTCAGCTTGTGTCCTAGGAAGAGATAGTTTTACCCATTATTAAAAATGGAAACAACATACAGTTTTCCTGGAACATTCTGTATATTTATCAAGCAGTTAAAGAAGAGTAAATAACAGGGTTTTATGCAGTTCATTTTATCATCAGATTTTGAACTGCTTTATAAAAATTGCTGTTCTACATATAAGCCACTAATAAAAAATTAAGGGTTTAAGTCCTCATATGGTGAATGATGCTGAAAGTGTTCTATGGTGAATGATGCTAAAAGTGTTTCAAGATCAGAAAGAAATTATGTGATATAGTGACGAGACATTTATTTAAGAGCTCCTATATGAATTCAGTAGGCTAACTTCAGGCACCCAAGCCTGAAAATGTTTGTTTTCATAAGGGCATAAAAGGATTCAAAAGAAATGTGAACTAATTCAAGCTATATATAGCAATGCATCCTGAAACCATTATTAATGTTTTATTAGCATTTGTTACTTCCTTCCCCCTTCCAGATGGCACAGTGCAGAGCACCCTGCATTATGCCATCAACATCTTTGTTGAAATGCAGGTGAATTGCTACAACTGATCATCTCCATGAAGGGCTGTGTTTGTTTCCTTGATACTTTAAAAAAAAAAAAAAAAAGAGAGAGAGAGAGAAAGAAGAAAAATTTTTTCCTTTTTTTTCCTTTTTTCATACTGCTTACTCAAGAAGCTGCCCTAAATCTGTTCAAGATAGGAGGACATGAATGGGAAAGGATGAAACATACACTTTCCTCTTCTCTTCAGACTGCTGGTGAAAATGCCTGAGTGGGAGTTCAAAGAACCATTGTCCTCCATTCATCTAAAGCTTGGCTCAGAACAACTACAAGCAAAAGGAATAAAATCAGCAGCAATGCATGTTAAGGTGCTGAGAAGCAGGAAACATAACATAAAGGATGCTATATTCTCCATAATAAATCCCAGCATCTCTTCTAAAGCTAGTTCCAAAGCCCCCATGCATGGGAACCCACAGAACATTTTACACTCACCAACAACTTGCCATTCATATGTCATTATATCTTTTTCACCAATACTGAAGGCATTCTCCTAGAGGATATGGTCTAATCATCTAAGCTGTTTAATGTCCCTTTTTCTTTCCCTACTAAAAATATAAGCCTATTTGACTTCACACGTCTCCCATCTTTTGAGCATCAAGAAAAGTAGAGCTGCTTGATGAAGCTGCAAGGTAGAGTGGAATTTTAGACTGAACAAAGAACACATTAGGAAGCTGAAGTAAATAATTTA
Source organism: Pyrocephalus nanus (assembly GCA_038380795.1). Taxonomy (NCBI): domain Eukaryota; kingdom Metazoa; phylum Chordata; class Aves; order Passeriformes; family Tyrannidae; genus Pyrocephalus; species Pyrocephalus nanus. The sequence continues at coordinate 19,518,118 of CM076259.1, forward strand.
GCTCTGGGCCTGAGGCATTACCTTTTATTCAAAGAGGCATAATTGATAAAGAATGCTAGCAGAGTCATTTACAAAATGTTAACTATGCAATAGCAGCACATCCTGTTACAAAGTAAGATAATTATTTTACATACCAGAACCTCAAAAGTAAATAGATGAATGCACAGAATCTTAACTGATGTTAGTAGATTAATGGGCAGATGAAGGATATTGAAGGCAATGCAATCCCTCAAATTGTTCAGCCAAAAAAAAAAAAAAAAAAAGTAATGTTCCAGCTTATTAAAAACATACCTTTATTTGCTTTTATTTTCCTCATTAACTCAAAACTTCTCTGCTGCACTAGAGAACCACACTGGGATCCTTTTTACCATCTTCATTAATCATGTGGATGATGGGACAGGGTGCACCTTCAGCAAGTCAGCAGATGACACAAAGCTGGGGGGAGTGCTTGATACACCAGAGGCTTGTGCTGTCATCCTCAGGAGGCTTGAAGGCCTCCTCGTGCAAAGGGGTACAAACTGCACCTTGTGCACTTAACAAGGAGAAGTGCAAAGTCCTTGCACTTGAACAGGAACAGTGAGAGTTGCACCAGTAAGGGTTGGGGACCACCCAGCTGGAAGGCAGCTTACAGAAAAGGACCTTGGGGTTTCTGGGGGACACCAAGCTGAACATGAGCCAGAGTGTGCCCTTGAGGCAAAGAAGTGGCTTGGGCTGCATTAGGGCAAGTAGTGCCAGCAGCCTGAGGGAGGTGATCATTCCCCTCTGCTTGGCACTGTTGAAGCAAACCCTGGAGTGCTGTGTCCAGTTCTGGGCTCCCCAGCACAAGAGAGATATGGATATACTGGGGCAAGTCCAGCAAAGGATCACAAAAATTATTAATGTGCTGGAACACCTCTCCTTTGACAAAAGACTGAGAGAGATGGGACTGTTCAGCCCAGAAAAGGCTATGGGAAATCCCATCAGTGTGACAAATACCTGAAGGGAGGGAGCAAAGAGTATAGACACAAACCCTTTTCAGTGGTGCTCGGTGGCAGGACAAGAGGTATGGGCACAAAATGAAGAACAGGAGGTTCTCTCTGAACAGCACATTTTTTCCCCTGTGATGGTGACTGAACACTGGCACAGGTTGCTCAGGGAGGCTGTGGAGTCTCCTTTCCTGAAGGTATACAAAAGCCCTCTGGATATGGTCTAGGGCAACTGGCTATAGATGGCCCTTCTCGAGCAGGTGAGTAAGACAAGGTGATTTCCAGAGGTCACTTCCAATCTCAATAATTCTGTGATTCAGTGATGCAGACCCTATTCCTCCTCCCTATAGGAAAGCAGCTCTGCTCTAGTCATGTGTTCAAATAATACACTGAAAGCTGTATTACCTATGTCTTTCATCTGCATCTTCCTGAGATTTTTCAGTAATAGAAGACAGTGGGGTGGGTATTGTTACCACAGCAGCTTTTCAGATGTCTTCTTCAAATTAGCAAGGTAAGTAATTACTAAATATCTTTTGCCTCCCTCCCCAATCTGTCCCAGTTGCAAACCTGAGTAATATGTTTCTTTTGCTGAAAATGTTCTTGGACACCTTCATAAATAAGCATCAGGTCTGTAAGATGTTATTTAGCGACAAAAGTTTTCTTTGAAATATGTATAGCTCTACACTGCTATACTCTTCTCAGTACTGCTGAAAAAGAACTCTGCTGATCTCAGATACATCACGACTTATCTCTCTAAAAAATAGGATGTTTACTCTGCCAGGAACCGCATGACTGACCAGGAATTAATTTGGAATCATTTCCTGGACTAGGCTGAGGAAAAAGACAAGCAGGACTAATGTACAGAAGCATAATTAATCACAGTTAATAGAATATTTATTTATTTATTTCATTGTGCTTTATAGCTCTCAGTAAATCTGTAAATTAGCATTTTTTGGTTTTGTTTCCTTCTGTTTTTTTCAGGCAGTTTCTGCCTATTTATTTCCTCATGGTGGTGTTTCTGTAATGTAAGCCCCCCTCATTTAAACCTGCTAAATGCAAGTGAGGATCTCTTGTGTAGTTGTTCTGTGATAAAGAAACCAAAATTAAAATTAAAACACACACCAGTATTCTCTTATGTTCAGTTGAATTGCTGAGGATGATAAAAAGCAGCAGGTCTTGGCAGAGAAGTAACTGGAGGAGGCCAGTCCATGCATCTAACATCTATTCTTGACATCAAAGGGAAGCACAGTGTGTGTGAAGGGGAAACAGGACCTCTATTTCACTACACTAATCTAATAAGGATGCATCTATCAGGGACCTAATTCAGACCTTCTCACTAAGAGCAGCAAGGAACTTGGGGGCCATCTGTCAGAGCTGGTTAACAGCTCTCCAGGGCTGTCTCGCACATAGCTCAGTGTTTGGCCAACTGGACTTTATCTTTTTGCTAAAGTAATCTAATCAAAATCTTTTAATTGCTCTCTACAGAAGCAGTGCTGGTCTGTCACTGAGATTAGCCCATTTAGTCAAACCTCAAACTTAAACAGAAAAACAGAGAAGAATTGAATTTTCAGCAACAGCAGTCTCATAACTTTAAAACTACCTACGTGGAAAATCTTTATCAAATCACCCAAACTCACATGGCTTTTAATCACCTCACTAGTCTCTTCCCACTGGAGACACGCTAAGACAAATTCCTACTCAAGCTGTCCACAAAGACAAAACATGCCATAATATGGGAGATCAGCTGCTCAACACTAAGCCTAAAGAGAGTCCAGTAATAAACAAGTCTCCTGGATACAGCAGGACAGGGAACTCAGCTCTATCTTCTGTAATTGTCAAAAGCTAAAAGAACAACATTTTCACGGTAGGATGGTTGAATTTCAGGCACAGCATACTTGACAGTGGGTTTTCTTATGGTGCCTGATAATGAAATAATGGCCTGTAGTACCAATGGGCAGCTGAAGTGTTTTACTATGGACTGACTTGCACACAATGTGCACACTCAGACATACACATGGTTCTGTACAGGTAAATGAATATACTACCCACATCTCAGCTTTAAGGGGATAAGCTCATCCTGACTCCAGTCATCCAAGATAAATGATGCCCATCATATTATAGCTAAATTCAAGAGCACTGCATCAAGCTTAGGTAACTGGGGTTGGCACTGAGGAGGTGCACAGATGAGAGGAATCCTCCCCCACCATCTGGAAGATTTGCTACACCTTTAGCAGCAGCTGCTTTGATGAGCACAAAACCCCACATACCCTCTCTTTCAGAACGAAAAAAAACAAAGGTCTCAGCAATGGCAAAATTTCCAGGCTTATATATTGTTGGTACCTATTCCCTTCCTGTGAGTCTGATCCCATGCAGAAGCATAAATCCCTGCCTTGCTTCCTGTAACTAAGCTCTTTGAAAATGTTGAGCGAGTGGAGAGTTCGCCTAGGGAGGAGAGTGAAGTGCAAAATAAACTCTGCACTGAATAAAGCTTGGCAGATAATAAAAACATACATTCAACAAAACTCAGGTATTTTCCTAAACCCAGAAAACGTTGTCATTTCATGCATAAAAAACTGATTTCATTTGAAAACATTAAAGAAATCTTCTTAGATATTCTGGTTTAAGACTGCCCAAACTATTAATATGATAAAAAATATGCATTATGAAATATATATAAACATACATACTCAGAAGTCTATTATAATTGAAAGTTGAGATATTTTCTCATATAGAAAGTCAAAACAAAAGGTAGGAAAGCATAACAAAATATTCTGTTTTGAATCACTTTGCATTTTTCAGGTGACAGATTTATAAATCAACACTCGTATATCCTCAATGTCAAAAACAGATTTCTCAAATAAGAACCAATTCATCAGCAGGTTTGGGCCAAGCCCACTATGATGTATCATGGTAGATTAAACCCTGTGACAGTAACAACTCCATTTTTTAACAAAGAGGAAAAAAAAAAAAAAAAAAAAAAAAAAAAAAAAAAAAAAAGGCAGTAACTTTGACCAAAAATTGCTTTAAGGAAATGACTCCAAACAGTTAAAAGGCCTAACCAGTTACCGCTCTGCAGCTGAGACAGGATAATCACCCTGACTCTGCTCCTTCATACCCTAAAGCAAAGCAAACACAAGGGCTTTTGAACTAGTTAGAAAGAAACTAAGTTGTTTTCCACTGTATGTCTGAATGCTAAAGACAAAACGTTTTTGTGCAATTTGGAAATTCTGCACTAGAAAATGAGCGGCACCAAGTTAAAATGACATAGAAACCAATAAAAGTTAAGGAGAGAGAGCTCATTATAGTACCACATAGACAATAAAATGAGCACCAGTTATTCTCATTCATATCCTTAGGCACAGCTGTTCATCACTGGGGATTACTAAAGCTGTGACAGCATTAGACAGAGATTGACAGCTGTCTGTTGCATAACAAAAAGCAGAAAGCCAGCATGTGTTTTGCTAGTTTCCAGCTGAGAGGAGTAAACAAATAAGCCAAAGGGGTGTACAGTTATTAGTGTATAGATTATGATTGACTGACACTGTGAAACTTCTGCAGAGAAAGCCCCCAGCAAGGCTGTGTCCCTTCACGATTCCTAGTTTAATTTTAAACTGGACACACAGATTAAGCTTACTAAAATGTTCATAAAACTGAGCTAAACTACAGAACAAGATTTGACAGTTACTTCTTCATATTTGAGCTGTGTTTAGGCTCATCAGGGCTGCATAGATTTTCAGATAACACAAATCCAAATTCACCTTCAGTGTTTTACATTGGTTTTTTTTTTCTGTTTGTTTTATCTGAATTTCACAAGGAGTTTGAATATAGAACAAACAAGAGGAGATGTTTATAAATTTGTATCAATACCTGCATTACTCCACTGAGGAAACTGGTAGCTTTGGCAGAACTGAGCAACACCTACCCTCCCATGCACAGGGGATTTAGTCAGTCATGCTCTCCTTTTCAAAGCAATGCTGTTCAGAGACTGGCCTACAATGAAGCAAATTTGGGGGTCAGCTGGGGGTGTGGTGTGGAAATCAATATGTATTAAAGCATTGCTGTAAATCTTATTCGAGGTGGAGCTTAATGGTGCTCATTTCCTCTCCTGATTGCTATCCCAAGTGAAAGAGATTTAGAATCTTCCTCTCCTAGAAGCCTTTCTCCCACTTTATCCTCCACAACTACTAAGAGGTCTCATCAGAACAGTCATATAAGGATAATGGTAGTGAATATTCTTCACCTTCCACAACCTTCAACATATCTATTCTGTTCCCTGCATGGCAGTCTGAATATCTGCTGGAGTAAGGTATGAGACTTCCTTGCATTTGGTGGGTTTATTTTAAGACTAGCCTTAATTCTCGTGAGACTTGATTTAATATTTAATATTGCAGACATGGCCTTGTCTCCTTTATGGGATTACCACAGATATAAATGTAATTTTATTTTTTTTAAAACTAACGAGTCTTTTTACTTGAGAGTTACATTTCCCAATATACCAGACTTTAAGACCTTTCAACACAATGCATCCTTTCCTAAGCCTGTCATCCATGGCCACTTCTTTGTAATCATCTCAGAACCATTTGGTCAAAACAAGGTACTCAGACTTGCCACTGTGGTAGTTAAAAAGGCTAACAAAGTTGTAATATATTCAACAGGTGGATTAATAAACATTTTGCCATCAGCAACCTGGCCAATGTTTGTCCTGGCTGATGTGTCCAGTGATGATGCTGGAGACCAAGCCACCCTATGCCTCATCATTTCTTTATGGTTCAGATCTCTAACTACAAATAAAAAGAGAGGCAATGGACATAAACTGCAACACTGCAGATTTCCAGCGCTGGGAAAAAGATTTCATTGTGAGAACTGTCAGACACTGGGAAAAGGTTCCCAAGGATGCTGTGGAATCTCCCTCCTCGGAGGTGTTCAAAACATGACAAAACAGGATCCTGACCAATCTGAGCAGCACAGACTCTGCTTTAAGCAAGAATTTGGATGAAATGTCCTCCAGAGGTCCTATCCAACACAAATTTTTGTATAATTCTATGAAATCACTCTATGAAATTTCTTGTACTGAAAAAACCAGCAGCAAAACAGAGAGGAAACACAGAATTCTTGTCATTTATTAATTTCTAATTTTTAGTGATTTATTCATTAATTATTCCCAGGAGATTTCAGAAAAATTTCATCTACCACACCGAAATAAGACTCCACTTTACCAGGTGCCACCACAACTCACAGATTATTACAGTAATTTTTGTTTAGATTTTGCAACACTTGCCTTCATTAGTTACATGTGCAATTACAGAATAGAAGATATTTTAGTTTAGTCCATACCCCAAATCACTTGAGTGGTATTATCCATGGATTCTTGCAAAACTGCTATTTCATTTGGTCACTGAACATGAAGCAAAGCACAATTGTTTATTTCCACATAAATTCTCCTTTGGTTCCTATTTTTTGGGGCTGTCCTACGCAGGGCCAGGAGACTCAATGATCCTTTGTGAATCCCTTCCACCCCAACATATTCTATGATTCTATGTTTCATTACAATCTGTCAGTTTTGTAGAGATGCATGTGACACAAAGCATCACTTGTTCTCCCTTGTATAAAGAAAAGATTCTGACAATGATTTGCATTAAGAAGAAAATAAGACTTTCTATTTCAAGAAAAAAAGTCTTTTATTTAAAAGTCACTGTACTTAATAATTCAGTGTTTGTGGCTATAATTCTTTCTCTATGTACTGTTGTCATTTGGACATCATTGAGTTTCTTGGTAATTACAATCTCTTGCACATATATCCATTTACAATACAATGGTGGCACAGGTAATTTATAAAAATCAAATCTAAAATGCTATGGATAGCAGTCAAGAGGCAAAATGAATCATGTTTCACACAGTTGGAGAATTTGCTATGATTAATTAAGGGTTTGCAGTTAGACTTTTCTTTCATAACTTAATGAGTAAACTACAAATTAAATATGAAGGTTCAAAGACAGTGATTACCTGAGAAAGGTCTTCTGCCAATAAATCAGATAAAAAGGTGCAAGGTATTTTAAAATCTCTCTAAGAACGTTATAGAAAACAATATCCTGAAGAGTGACAGTGAAATGTTGTCACACGAAAAAAAAAAAAAAGAAAATTAAAAAAGTGAAACCAGGCTCTTTGTTTGGGTTAACAGTAGTTAGGGGAAAGCTCGTATATTTACTAAGTTGTATTTCCCTGCCTTTGCTATCAGCTGAATTAGGAAAATCTGCTGAACACTGTCCCTCTATTAGTTTATTTGAGTCAATGGAATTTCATCACTGAGCTTGTCAATAGTATAGTCAGGGCAACAGTGGGAAACATTTTGATAGTTCTATCTCTGAGAACAGATTTCAGGCTAGCCTCTGGAAGAGGTATGAATATAATGACAACATGAGGCTTGATAAAGTGAGTTTCTCAGTGACGCATTTCCTCCACTAAAGATTATCAGGTTCTGAGAGATTCTTTCTGCAATACCAGAAGCTGCCAGTACATCAGATCTGCCAACATGGGACCACAAGAGGAAGCAGAGTATGTACTTTTGTAACTACTTTTGTAGGAGATCTGACAATATGGAGGTCTGTACGAGCATCAGTAAACTCACAATTTCATTTCAGAAATACTGTTGTTTTTTCATTGTTCAAATAAATCCATTTAACACTACGACACCCTTGCATACATTGTAATCAGCATTTCTTTAAACACTATGAAAAGAAGGCTGGCTTGTATTTTCAAGGGCATGCACTGATTTTAGCAGCTGATGGGTAAAAACAAATAAGTCATGCTTCTGAAAGTTTCTCAGAAAAGTAGTTACTGAGGTTAATATTTCAGTAATCACCTTGTATGTCAGAGGGGGTTTTTCTCTTCTAGCTATCAAGCAGGATTTCTGGAGAAAATAATGAAGACAAGTGTTAAAACCTACATCACCGTCAATGACTTGCTAAACATATGAATGCATAGGTTGATAAATGAAGGAGGAAAAAAGAACAGGAAAGATGGAAACAACGCTCAAAATGACATGGTGCTAATGAGCAGTGAACATTGTTAGAGAATGCCAGTCATCCAACCATCTGCTGAAGGCAGACAAAAGAACAAACAAGGTTAAAGGGAACAGAAAAGTTTGAAAATTAATGGTTCACTCAACTCTCATCAGAAGTTTTTTACTGCAGGAAATACTTTGTTAAGATTCTGTGGAGACCCTAGATGCCAAATTTCATTTTAGCTCTCGAGGAGCACATTTCAGGTAAAAACCAAAAAAGGATACTAGAAGCTTCTATTGTTGTTTTCCAGCCTTTTGTGAGGGATAAAGAAGTGAAGGGAGATTATGATGAAAAAAAACCCATAAATACCCAAACAAAAAACATTATCGCTAAAATACTTTCTTTAAAAGACTCCAAAATAACTAAGTCTACAGGATAAAATGAATATAAGATTATATAAATAAATTTCTTTTTACATTGCAGGAGAATTATACATTTTTTTTTTTTCATACTTTCACATTTACTTTTTTTGGGGGGTTTTAATCTTACAGCAAGTTACTTTTATCTTTTCTTACAGGTACCTCAAAAGACAAAATAATTTGAGTTTTACTAGGATTTGGTTCTTTATAGCAAAGGTGACCGGAAATATTTCATTACTGTTTTGGCTTTTTTTACAATGTAAATTTATACCTGCTCAAACCCAGTCTTCTGAAAAAGTACCTAGCACATTAGTCCAACTCTAACATCATGAACATGAAGAAGTAATATCTCCAGGAAAGAATGAGAATAATTCAGGAAATAATGAAATTTTTCTGCAAGTCTGGATGTTAAATATTCATCAAGAAAAACAACAGTAAACATTAGCACAGTTAGAAAGAAGGTGGATGTCCTTGCAGATTTAAAATTTCAGTTTGTTTTCTTGCAATTTTTTTTTCATTTTTGGACAAGTGCTTTAAAAATTCCTTGTCTCAGTCCTTATACTACAAAAAAAGATTTCTAATAAAAAATATACTTTGAAATCCATAATACTCAACTAATTCAAAAAATATCTTCAACTAAACCAGAAAATGGCAATAGGCTTAGTCCTGAAGTGTCTTTACACTTTAGCTGACTGAACAGCAAAATAAATCCATTGCCATATTTTTCAATTAAATTCACTAGTCAGCTAGAAGGACTTGCTCTAAGGGAGTTGCTAGGTATCACTGGGTGACAAAATTATGCTGATGAAATGACCAGAAATCACAAGTATCATATCCAAATGACAGCCTTTATACCACAAAACACCCTCCGCAAGAGTTTAAGGGCCTCTAACTCTGATTTACCACTAGAAATCTATATGCTCAGTACATTACAAGCATGAATATGACAATAATGTGGCATTATTAATATTAAACACTTTTTTGGATGCAAAGTTGTGAAAATATGGCAGAAGGTCCCTAGCTATAAAAGTCTATGCTCTTATAAAAATTATTTGATCCTTGCAGCACTCAAACTTCTTGGTCCATGTGCTACTGCAGTAGCACCAAGCAGTGCCAAATCTCTGTCTCCCCATTAGTGTCTCTGCCTTCCACATGATCCCTTTTGTGCTTCTCTTTTTGCCTCTCATATCCTGTTTGGCACCTTGCTTCGGCTACTTATACTGGAAAATAAAGGAGACAGCTGGCTGGTGGATTCAGAGAACCTCTTGCTCTAGTAAGGTAAAATAATTGTTCTTCTCTACAAAGCACTTATTATTTCAGAAACAGCCACTACCACAGAATAGGCTGAATAGGTCAGAACAAGGCCTGTGGACTTGTGACACTAAACAAATATACAAATCTCACTAGAGTCTCAAAGGGACATAAGATTCATAAGATTATTCCCTCTGGCTGTCCCTAGTTTGTAGTACTCAATGTGCCATAACAGTAGTCCTTGCTTTTATGTTATGCTTGACATATATTTTATTGGGAACTTATTGTTGTCTCCTTGTTAGATCCTCAACTGCCTTCTCTCGGATGAGGCTTGGCACACTGTAAGGGAATGTGGCTGCTCTTTCATCATTTTGTCCAAGGGGTAAAGAAACTGAAATTTATTTCTGTCTTTCTAGCTTAAGAATATCTTTCTCACTCTTTTGCTATATATCAGGAAGGCAAAAAATAATACTGTCAATTCAGACTAGCTACTACCTAGCCCAAGAGGAGGAAGAGAAAGGAAGTATGTTGAGAAACTAATGCAGAGAAAGGAAGATATCAAAGAGAAAACAGCATATGGAGAAGAGGGTAGAAGGAAACAAGAGAAAGTAAAAACATATTTCTACTGTGGGAGCAACATCTTACCATGATTACTAAAGGAACAAGAGCATCTCTGCTCATTGTACTGCAATTCAACATAATGGTTCAAGTCTATTTGTTAGAAAGTATGCACCATATAATTTGTCCCTATGATGCAAGAGGAATAAAGAACAATGGTGGCCATATTTACAGCTGTGCTTCAGAACTTGTACAGAATGTGCCGTGTTACCTTGTTTGGAGGTGATTCCTCTCTGTCTGAACTCAATCTGCTAACGGAACATGTCTCAGAGCATGCTCCATCTAAAACCTTACAAACTAATCTTTGCTAAGAAAATAGAGAACAAGCAGCCAAGATGTCTCAGAATGAGTATCATCCTTCCCCTGATCTCTACACATGTAGCATCCACATCACAGAAAACTTCTATTAATATTGCCGGTTCAGCTACTTAAAGAGCACACATTACTATCCCTGTTATTATCGGACACCATGTTTTTTATCCTGCACATGTGGCAGGCTTTTAATTGCCCAAATTTTGATGAACTTTCATAGTCACAATAAAAGCCAAATCTTTTTCTCATGGTCAATTTTCTTTCCTGAATGCCAAATACCTACTTTGTTAAAGTATCACAGTGTCGTAACTTGTAAGAATAATATTTACATATTCATTATTTTTCTTTAACAAGTATAAAGCAATGCACTTTCCTCTAACCTTGTCACAGAAAATGATTGAATCATGTTATCTGAAATTTGCACACAGTAAACACACACACAGACAGAATCCAAGGCAGACATTCAGCCAGAAAAATTTCATGGCTGATTTAAGTTTGGCAAAGTTATGAGCAACTGAAAATGGAATTCCATCCTGAAAAGCATGAGCCTTCCTTAGCTGTAGGCATCACTACTATCTGTCTAGTATATTTGTAAAAATTTTCTGAATTAACATAATGGATGGATCTCTCAGTATTTGTTTGCTTAAATACTCAGGCACTTTGCAAAATCTGTACATGCAACAATCTCTGGTTTACACATTTTGAGACTGGCTCTGGGGTTTGCTTACATGAAAACTTCATTGACAATACTGACTTTAAGTATTGTCACTGAACTGTCCTGTCATAGTAAAGTGATCTCTTTGCTGAGTCAACTATTTCTGCATGCAGAACAGGATTTGTAAAAGAAAAAAAATAAATTTGGTATGTTCCAGCTGGCTCAACTGCAACAGAATTTTATGAAAAAAGGTAATGTTACCAGGCAAAACTCAAGTTCCATAATTAAAGCTTCCAAATATTTATTTCCTAATGTGGAATCTCTGAGAGAAGTACCACCTCCAATTTGAGTGTCTGCAGTAGGTATGGAAGCAGGTCTTGGCGCCTCATTCTGGGAGACACCATGTTCCTGCAAGTCCCTGACATTCTCAGAGCCGTAGCACACACCTCCATAACCTCATGCAGCAGGAGATGCTTAGAGTAGATAATCTTTTCCCTCCTCCCTTCTGACAAGAGTGTCATGAATTCCAGACAGCCCAATGCTCTCACATTTGTCCACAAGAATTTTTTTTAAAAAAGCAGAGAAATCTCAGAGAAGAAATAATGTGCTTCCCCTCCCTCCTCCACAGTCCAGTAGCCTAATTTATATGTAGAACACAGGCAACAAGCCTACATTATGCAAAATATTAGCACATATTAAATTCAAAGTTTAGGGAATCTGTACGTCTTGTGTACACACATTTCCTCTTGTATATTTAAGCTAGCTCTAAACAGCAATGATTCCTTTATTAGTAGCATTACTAGTGTTGCTTGAAACATAATTTTTTCCTGTATTGTGAAATATTTCTAATACAAAGTGCAGTGGGATTTGTCTACATGGAGCTTTTTCTAAGGAATCCACACTATTGAAGAAAGCAGAGCTCACAAGCAGTGCAGGAGGAGATAAAATTGCCTGATGAAGCATCTTTGTTGTTGTGTAGTACTTTCCTGTAGGAACTCTGCAAACACCAGATTCTGCTTTCAATAGATAGCACATATGTAACAGCATGACTTTCACCAACTTTTTGAATCATGTACCATCTTCGTGGTACAGGCTGAAGGGAAGTTTTTGTGAAACTACAGAGAATCTGTCCCAGAATACTGTCAAGTATCCATTTTTATATGCTCTTTTCCCCAAAAAGGTTTACCAAAAAAATGACAGTGCAGCCTGCAACAGGTATAGATCTAATAGTTAGAAGTTCACACAGACCTTACTTTCTACTCTGGAAGAGAAAAAAAATAATCCCGGAGAAAGGTCTATTTTTGTAATCAAGTACAGGGAGCTCAAGCTGCTCTATATAGAGACAGTTGTCTCTGTAATACAGACGGTTGAATAATATGGTAGAAGAAAAATGGAAGAGCTCCTTAAACACACTAGAACCCCTAAAAGGAAAACAGTTTGGCCAGCAAATTACTCCAGAGACTGCTTTTCAGATGCTCTAGTGATGATCAAGATAAGTATGTAGGATCCATACACTAGTAATAACAGATATTAATACACCTGAGACTATTTGCAATATTTTCATACCTCTGCTTTTGCAATTTTGCTGATGTCTTGTCTAGGAGTGTCAAGCTCTGTATTGGCACTGACCTATCTCATTTCTCTTACTTCAGTTTTTCAGTAATGGGCACATTCTGTACCTGGAAGACTTCCATTATAATAATGGTTAATTATTAACATGTAGCTTAGGCAATGACATGAAATAAAGCTAATATTTTCCTGCCTTCAGAAGATAAAAATACTATTGTTGCAATTTAACAGCCAGTAAATTGTTCTATAAAAATAAAACTATGAAGCACTTTCTCATTTTATGCATACTAGTTACTGAGAAAGAAATCCTGGCCTTGTTGACACATAAACCAAAATTCCCACTGAGTTCAGTGGGACAAGGATTTGATCCACATAATTTTACAAAGTAATGATTTACACACATATACTTGTGGATTCAACAACCAATTTTTGCTTCTCAATAAACAAACAGAACAGACAAATCTAGCTGGTACAGACCTAATTTCCCAGAAAACAAATCAAATCAGCAGCAAAGGGAAAATAATTAGAAAACCAGGAGAGAGAGAATGGGAAAGGCAGATGTTCAGTATAATACTGAGCTAAGTCATGACTTGTAAGCACTGCTACACCAAGTATCTCAGTACCTTATTTTCAGGAATTGTGTGCTCTAATTTGCTGCCTCCAGCCAGGTGGTCAGGCACCCAACAAACACCAGGGACCTGACAACCAGAGTATTCAGCCAGGTTATGAAAACCTTGGGTTCCGTATCTTCATCTGGAGTGCACATTTCCCACCCTATTGACAGAAGGGATTTCTTCCTCCTATGGCAGCTCTTTGAGGTTCTTTCTGTGAGCTGATTAGATATTCCCTGTGCTAGAAAGAGGCAAAACCTACCATATATTACAGTAGTATATTCAGAAAGGAATCACCAGTCTGTATGCTTACAAATTAGTTTTGCTAATCAAAACATAAATTGAAAGAAGACAACTGCTTGGAAGTTTTCTTATGATTAGAGAACTTGCCAGGGACAGGAGGAGACTGGAATTCCTGATTTTGCTCCAGTCAGGTTTTTCACCCTTCTACTGAGTACTCCAGTCTGTAATGCTGGCTGTTGTCACTGTTTTCTCTTTTCTGTTAACAGCTTTCTGTTCACCCCTTCACCACTGCTAAGGCTGACATGTGAGTCTGTGCTCATTAGGCCACAAGGTTTTCAAATACAGCTAAACACAAAAATTTAGGTACCTACCTGGAAATAGGTGGGCCAGGGACAGACGCTCCCCTGGCCACCAAATGCTACAGTTTCATCCTTGGCTGCAGTGCAGAGTAAGGGGACATTTCCTCTCCTTTGTTGCCTGTCCTTACTCCTGTCACCTGTCCTGCTGCATCATCAACTGGACAACAGAGCTCATCCAGATGAAAGTGGCATTTACAGCATAAATGGTTACCTAGCTGTCTTCCAGGCATATGATTATATTTTTTCCCCTTCTAATACCCATCGTTAATTTTGTATGCACTGCCCTACACATGCAAATAAGTAGATCAACTTTTAACAGCACAGTTAACAAGATCACTTTCAAAGCCATCACCTGCAATATCTAAGCCATTCCCAAAGGACCCTACAGCTTCCACTGCTGTGTTCCTGGGTGTGGTTTACATACTGTGCTGCCATCTTAAGGCCCAGTGATTTGCTCATGCATTCTCCTGAGTCCTTAGAGAACAACTTTTTTCCAGCATCTCTAGGGAACAGGTACAAGGAGCACCTTTTCAAACAGCACTTTGGTAGACGTCCACCTGTATCTCCCTCTCTCTCTAAAACTCTTCTTGAGGCTTCTCTTTCTAAACATGTCAGTAAATTCTTCCATTTTCTCCTCCTTTCTCAGCTAGCTGTAGCATGTGTCTGTGAGCCTTTATTCCACTCCTTTCTTCGCCAGACACACTCACCTATCTCCACTCTCAGAGGTAAGCTCCATTTTGCAGTGGTATTCTTTATTGGATTTCTCTGCAAAACAGCATCTGCACTCAGCTCCAGAGAGCCTTGAGGTTACAAGTGAAATGCTAGCACAGCACTTGCCACATCTCAAAAGAGATGCAGCAAACTAGCAGAATTTCCTGAGAAAAGGCAGCTTATGTGGCTTTCCAGAGGGACCGGCTGATCAAGCTTTTAACAGGGGAGTCTTTAAGCCACTACTTTAAATTAATTTAATTGCCATTTGTGCAAGCTGTACCATCAAAGACTTGCTACTATTTCGCAGCTCTTCCCTCTCTTTTTGTTTCTGAGAGGGAATCTTCTTGAAAACTTCTGCCAAATTTATTCTACACCACCAAACCCAGGCTCAGTACTCTCTCTATTCACTTGTGGCAGGTAGAGAGACTGATAATGAACACACACACAGTCAAAACCTGAGAAGTGCACTTGCTTGAGTTCCTGCCAGCTGCAGAAACTAGAGATAGTTTTCTCACCTGACTTTTCCCATAACCAAATAAAAGCTTTGAGAAAATACAGTGCATCATTTTCTGGAAAGTAAGGTATGTGGTTCCCAAGGCTTCTGAGGGGATTCTTCCTGCTCTCTCTTTCTTATCAGTAATCATGAAATTAAAAATAATTAAAAACAATAATAACGACTAATTTAAGTGTGGCTCTTTGAGCCATCATTTAAAAAAAATTCTTAGGTGAAAGAATCTTATTTGGAAAATGTAAAGGTGGAGTTGTCGAGGCAGGATACGCTTGTCTCCATCTAGAGGGCAGAAAAGCAGCGGAGCAAGGGGTTCTCTATACTTTAATTTTTACAGTTTTCTAACAGCAGGTGTTGAATTTGAGAGAATGAGGGAAGAATGAGGAAGGGAGTCTGCAGCCTCTCCAAAACCTCCACTGGCATCCTTGTTCTGTAAACAACTAATATCTATGAATTCTTTTGAAAATATATATCTCCCTTCAGTCCACCTACAGGACGACAACCTAAGTTTATTCAGTTAGTTCAAGTGACAGCAGTATTCATCCCAGTTCCACATAGCAGACCTTAAATGCTTTGCCTTAACATCAAGATAAGTCTAAGAAATGAGCCACTTGAAGAAATTTGCTCCTGATGTACCTTCTTTAGCACGACTCCATTACTTCAGCACCTCTGTTTCAGCAAAGACATACTCTCCAAGCTGAGGTAAAGCCAGAAAGAGTACTTTTTACTCTTATTTTAGCCTCCTTTTCAAAAGGCTTTACAGTATAGTCCAACTGCAGTATCACAGTCAGCTCTATGCATCTACCTTTGAACCTACATTCCCCTTTAGTGAGCAGTGCCCTTCAGCGCAATGGCCAATCAAGGTGCACAGTGAGAATATTTTTTAAGACCCTTGCATTCTTTGTCAGAGAAGTTGGAAGAGAACACACATCTATACACTCACTTAAGCACCATTAGCATGCACTTAAAGACCAATAACACTTTTCTCTGAATGCTGACTCAAGAAAATAATAAAGATTTCATTGTCTTAATCAATCATTGGATGACTATCAGCGAACAGTATGATATGGGCATAGAAAAAGGTGAATATTTATACTGAGTGGCAGATAGTACTGACAATACCTCACCTCAGATTCTGTGTAGAGTTAAGAAGAGCTGCCATAATATCTAAGGAATGAAGTATAGCAAAATAAAAGCTAAGAAAAAATATAATTGCTTTCCATAAATATAACATAGAGGTAAACACAAAGAGTGAAATAATTACTTAGTCCAAAGAACAATATCAATAACAGTAGAAATATAAATACATTTGGCCATAAATAAATTAAGGCTGGAAATTGGACAAAATATTTTCAATCTCCAATACTGGTGGTTGGTTCTGCAGCACCTTTCTAAAAGGCTTGGTGCAATTTATAAGTTTTGAGAAAGGACATGATTAATTTATTGAAAGTATGATATGATTTGCCTGTATGTGATAGGAGGGGAAAGACTTGATGATGAAGTTATTTTCCTATGACAGTTTTATCATTAAAGTAGCTAGATTCTGCCTGGAGAACTGTATTCAGTGCCTACTGCTATCAGAGGATTCCTCTGGGATACAAAGCAAGCCATTGTAATCAAGCTTTTTACAAATGCTCACAAATTACGCTCACAAATTGCTTCTTCATTTTAGGGGAGTCAGTCTAGAGCCGCTGGGTTCTAGTTTGAGACTGTGAGGTGCAATTACAGCTGCAAC
Organism: Pyrocephalus nanus; assembly: GCA_038380795.1. Lineage (NCBI taxonomy): Eukaryota > Metazoa > Chordata > Aves > Passeriformes > Tyrannidae > Pyrocephalus > Pyrocephalus nanus. The sequence goes on from CM076259.1 coordinate 19,535,075, forward strand.
TGAAGGCACAAGAAGCTGGGCTTTGATCACGAAATACCCTCCAATGCTAAGCACTCAGAAAATATAGGCCCTAATTATGTCGTGGAAGATATGCAAAATAAGTCACTGTATCTCCCTTCATACCTGTGCATTCAAGTTCTATGTTAATACAATGAACATCTCACAAAATGCCCTGTAACACTAAAAGAATGTTTGCACAGGGCACATGAAAAGTGATGGCTAAAAAAAGCCTTGGGGGGAAAAAAATGAATTATGTGGATGCGCGAACAGACTGCACAGCATGCACCAAATCAGGCTTGAGTCTGTACGCTGACTAGCAAACGGAAGAAAACCAACTACTGAATTGCTGTTCCTTCAGTGTGCACAGCTCTTCTGTGCACTGAACAAGGCAGAATCCAGGGGGAAACCCAGTATGTGATCATGTAATTAAAGACTATATTGTGATGATGATTAAATACTAACATGAATGAGCTAGCTGCTGTTACTGTGTAGGGCTGAATGCAAATTATTTTCTTTTTCAAATTCTGCCTTGACTAACTGGGAAGAAGAATGGGAAACACCAGTTCTCTCTCTTCTGTATTCCACAAGGCTTTGATTTCCCTTTGTAGCTCTTACACTCCCTTCTCTTTAACCGTCCTTGGATATCTTATCTTTCTCTTTTTGAGAAATAAAGCCTTCAAGAGATGTAGCTCAAACTTTATCTTGTAATTGTGTGTGCTCAGCGTTTAACGGGGTAAAAAAGAAAGGGGTTAGTATACTGTGAATACTATTGTGCTTACCAAAACATCTGTGAAGGCATAGTGCTACCATTTATTCTCTTTGACCTTAATTAAAAAAAAAAAAAAATTGAAAGAAATCTTTATAAAAGCCAATTTCACAGCACGAGATTCAAAGAGCTTTCAGTTGACAATTGGGTTGCCTGAAGGCTTGAAAAACTGTGTATGGGTTTTTATTTTATTTACAAATTTAATTCTTTAAGAGCTAGTGTATGTGTCTGAGAATATGCTAGGTTTGGGCTGAGAATATAAAAATCTCCCCAAAAAGTGTATTTCTTTTGCGTGATTGACTGCAGGAGGGGAGAAAGATGCAGCATGGTACCTTTTTGTCAACAACAACACACATACAAACAACTGACCACATACACAAACACACAAACATACACGTACAGGGTCAGATCTAGGCCAGTTAATCTTTCCACACCTACTGCAGCACACTCATTTATTTTAAATGCTTCCCTTGGACATCAGTTCAAATTTGAGTGAAGAAATAATGGTCTTATTTTCAGAGATGCTGAACACAGGATTCTTGGTGAACTCAGTGACAGCTGTTGATAATTTACAACACCCACTCACTGATTTCATGTGGATAGAATCCACTTGGAGAAACAAGGACTTTATTTTGTATTCAGTTAGTTAATTTGGAAGATTATGATGTACTGTTTTGTTCTGCTTAAAAAAAAAAAAAAAAAAAAAATCAATTCCACCCCAGCGTTCGGTATATCAATCTGTTTTCTAACAGATTTTTCCAAACAGGCTTCTCAAAGACAGCTGAACATATTTCCAATGTTTATTTATTTTTTATAGTATGAATTAGCCTTTGACAATATATTTTTCAAGAAAAATTCTTCTGTCATAGAAGTTGTTCGGGTTTTAATTAAAAATCCATTTCAAGCACTTAATTCAGCCTGAACTAAGAGAGAAAAATAAATGTAGAAATAACACAGGAAAAAAAAAATACAGGCAGACTTGAACCAAAAAGAGCTGACAATCCTCCTCTTAACTGGACAAAACGACAAAGGGCACAGAGGTTTACTCCTCAGAGTGAATTGCAAGAAATAAAAGCATTTACACTTTGGTAGGAGAGCACGAGCACCATGGATCAGGAAAAGAATTGTTGATCGGGGGTCACAGAATTGGCAACAAAGATAATGAGTATCTTTATCAAGCAAACAGAGGAATCTGTGCTTTGGATTTTGGTACGGCACCATGACTGAGAGTGCAAACTAAGTATCAGCATAAATTTTTCACCGTTCCCATCAAAAACAGTACAAAACAAGTCTAATGATACTTCCATTGTTCCCATAGAAAATAAAAGGTGAGTATGAGAGACCAGGGAAGTGCAAGGGAAAGGGATAAGCTTCAAATCTCAGGACTTTTCACAGAGACTAACCCTGGCTAGTCTCTTTTTCTTTCTCCTCAGTACATGAGGAAAACACAGCTAATGCAAACAGCAAGTAGAAACACAGTGACCAGAATAGTAATTCATCAGACACAAGGCAAGTAGTGAGCCAGCAATTAAGTTCATCCCACTAGTTTATATCTCATAACACAGGAAAATTAAACCTTTATTCTTCGCTTTCCCTCCTTTACATTTGTCTATTCATTTGTCTTGCACCTTGTTCCTTGAGATGTTTTTCTTTTGCAGTCACAAATATGCTTCCACTACTTCCCATTCCACAGCACCTGTGGAAGATAAAGATATCTGTGCTACAAATTGACAAATCTGTCTGTTCAGTGAGCACTGCTACTGCCCGGTGAGCTGGGGTAATAAATCATTTCAGCAGATGAATTTGTCATCCAATACCGTAACAGTATAAGAGCAGCAGAGGCAACAAGCCTCCAGGCAAAGAAATAGTAGCAAACCCTAAATTAAAATCTAAAAGGGAAAATTGCAACAATAAGGAGGATATGAGGGGGAAAAAATCAAAGAGCACGTAATGAGTATAATCCCTAAACCTGGTGCTATGCCTGCAGTTCAACTGACCCGTACATTTTGGCTCATTCTAACCATTCATACTTGAAATGAGCTGAAACAAAAGCTGATTTGGGAGCACAACGCACTTGCTTCCTCTTTCCACCATTTGGTGGGCAGGTGTTAATACTTGTTTCTACCTTCATGAGTTTAGTCACTGTGAAATATTGCTCAGAGCAAGTCAGTTTTGTGTTCACATATGTCAGGTGATTGACTGATGCTCTGAACCACAACAAAAACTTTGGCTAGCATGTCCAGTGGTGGTTTGGCTTCACTTCAGCCTTATCATAGCAGGCCTTGTGACTTTATGACCCAGGTGGGCCCTCATACCATGCTATGCCCTGTGTGCCCACATGATGAACTGCTAAGAAAAGTTGCTTTTAAAGAAGGCCTTTCTCGTGCATGGGTTTCAGAAGAGGTCTGTGACTAACCTTTTCCACTGCTTAGTTCTTTGAAGCAGGGCAGCAGCCAGTCACTCCAACTGATAGAAGGTATCAAACATCTAAAGTTATGTACGATAAAAGTTTCTCTGAACCCAAACCTACCAAGCAAAAGAGTGCAGTGAGTACAGTTACTTAGGGAGTCAATGGCCAAACCAGGAAAACAGCAAGCCTAACATGTCAAACCAATTTGTCTAAAATTAAGAAGCCAGGAAATTAGTGGGCTATAAGTTATTAAATCTTATCAGAAAATGTGTAATTGTCACATTTCATTTTCAGAATCAATGGATTATTGGACAAAAAACCCAATTAACCAAAAAAAAAAAACAAAAAAAAAACAAACAAAAAAAAAAAAAAAAAAAAAAAAAAAAAACAAAAAACAAAAAAACACAACACAAAAAACCCCAAAACCAACCAAACAAAAGAAAACCCCAACAAAAAACCCCTGTCAAAGCCTAAGACAGGAAACAGAGCTGAATTATTTCTGTATACTAAAAGATGTGCTAGTCATCACTGGAAAAGTCACAGTTGGAACACTTTTTTTTTTTTTTTTTTTTTTTGAAAAAAAGCTTCATGGAAAGAAGAAAAAGCAAACTGCCTTTCTCTGCACATACAGTGTGGCATCAAGTCTACAGAACAACTGTCTCCTGATGCAATTCAGACTTCAATTCCTGTGACAAGCCTCAGCTGTAAAACTGCTCTAGAGGTGTTGCAAGAAAGAAGAGACACCATGAACATGTCCATCAATATGGAAATATCTATGCAAATAAAGTTGTCATCAGCACTGCCTACAGTGGTAGGACAAAAGGCAGGACACAGGGCAATGCACAGGGCAAACACACGTAAATGGAATAGGGAGCTGTTGACATCATGGAAATCTCCCAAGCAACAGAAATCTCCACCTCTTGAGGGTGGGGATACACCATGTAAGATGCACAGCAGTGATTTTTCCTTGATGAGTGCATGGTCAGCTGTGACACCATCGACTCACACAGGACAATGTACGAGGGGCTATTACTCTAGACTGGCTGACAGGCCTGATAATTAGCCACCTAGATTAATTTATAGTACCGTCTTTAGACAACCTTGAAAGACAAATAGTGCCAGCTGCTGTAATTAACCAAATTCCTTGTAATAAGTTTATTGGTCTTTGATATCTTTAGAAGTAGGCTACAAACAATTTAACCAATACAGGATTATTACACAGACTGTCACTTTAAAACGAAAGTGAAAGTTGATTTTACTGGACAGATAAATAAATCTATATACAAGATTATGACAGCACCACTGTCAAGACTTTCTGATTTTTCTGAAGTACCTTGTACTTGTGGGAGAGTGGGACCTGTTACAAAAAAACAACAAACCCCTAAATATTTCAGTTTAGAAACAGAAGTTGCCCTAGGAGACAGTACCACACAGAAAAAACTTTATTACTCAGAGTTACCATTGCTTAATCACTGCCTGAACTTCTGTTTGATCCATGCATACTAGGAGACAACCATACTGTTAAAGCACAACAGAATTAGCTTATGCTTTTCAGTTAGAATAGGGCAACATGTTTGGGGTCTTTACATCCTGCTGCACGCAGGATTAGTTACCACAGATTAGGTAAAAAGGACAGAACAAAATACATACTCTACTCTCTGACTGCAGATTTGTGATAAGCAACTTCAAGAGTCCAAGCATGTCATCTAAGCCCCAGTATGACTCTGCACGAGTACTTCTACCAGTAGTGAGTATGTGTAAAATTCACCTGAGTGCAGTTATGCTTGTTGCTGTCAGCTGGTTCATAGTAATTTGATAAATCTCAGAAACTCTGTCACTGCTTTCAGCCCAAAGCATTGGCCTAGACTGCTGCTTCTGCTGTGGGAGAAATAAATATATGCATATCAAAACAGGTTTTAACCTACTCACTCAGTAACACAAGCAGCTTACACATGAAATTAGGGAAAACAGTATTTTCTGCAGCTAGATCAAGACGAGCCTTTCAGCTTTCCAGTTTACAGTATTTAACCTTATTATTTCTGACCCCACTGCATATACTGTAGCCATGGAAATGAGAGCAGAACAGGTAAATCCTCAGCTTCTATGATAGAGCAACAACTGAGCTTTGTCCCGCTTTATTTAAATGCTTTGAGACCCACAAAATTTGAAAACTATCCTATGCTATTGCTCAAGATTACTGCTCTGACAATGAAATTCTAGCTCTCCTATCATCAAAGCACTAAAATACACTATACCTCAGGAACACAGATGAGAAACACAGCTGTAAAAGAAATATACAAACAGTATTTGAACTGCTTGGAGGTAAAAAAGCAGAGTCACTGGCCTCTCTCCATCACTAAAATGCACTGAAATATTTTTTGCACAGCATCCACCAGATTATAGCACTAAAGGATATAACTAACAAAAAGCCTAAGGAAAATTACCAAAAGTGCTACTAGGCTATATAAATGAGCAGTAGAATAATTTCCTAAAATGATTACCCACTAATGATAGCTTTGAGGTGATAAAACACAAAGTCAGTGCCAGATCACACTCTGGAATAACATGATAATATTTTCTCTACCTAGGTAACTGGAACAATCACAGCATTTATGATAATGACAATATAAACAACCTTATGTCTCCTGACTAAATACTCCCTGTAGTTAGAAATGATTTTTTTTTTTTTTTTATTCCACTAGCAGAAATGTTGAAAATGTATGCAAGGTACATCTGCGCTCTTGATACTACCTATCTAAAAACCAGCATGCAATATTTTACGTGATTTTGACAGATACTGGACTACATCATCCCACCATCATGTGATGATCAGATTTGTGACCCGTTTTGGAATTCATGAGTGTAGACAGCTGTGGGCGTCCCTATCTTCCAGGAACCATATATGCATAGAAGATAATCACAGCTTTCATTTATATTTTTTACAAAGTTTCTATCCAATTTTCTGTCAGATATAACCTTGAAAATGTAAAGGAAACAAAAGCGATTGAGAGATTGCTAGGCATGAGAGGATTGAGAGCTACATTCAGTTTCAACAGAAGGCTGGAAGTGAGAAACCCCAAAAAAAACACACCCTCATCCAAAGAGCTCAATTAAGCTTGATTTATATCAAAAACCTATACTCAAAAAAACCCCAAACCTCCCTTCCAGATTACCAAAGAAAACAAAGCAGGCAGTTCCTTAGCTGGTTAAAAGGACGCAACTGCACCTATGACTAGCTGGAGAATAAGCTGTGTCTAATGGTGATGAGGAGAGAGCATAGCAATCTTACTTCAGCCAGAGAAAACTGGACGAGAAGGTATTTTACAGGCCCCTCCCAGTCTCAATTACTTTGCTATTTCTTATGGTTTGTCTCCCTTCTCCTTGAAGAGTTGCCCTATTTTCTTGAAATCATCCAGCTTGAGAAATATTTCCCTTTTGTCTTCATATTTATGTGTCAGGGAGAAAATTGGGGAGAGTGACGGAGAGCTCTCCTCAAGTACATAAAGTGATGTTATAAAAAGAACAGGAATCAATTATTCCCCTTAATTAATGAGGACAGAAGAGGAAGTAATGAACTTAAGCAGCATCAGGGGAAATTTAGGTCAAATACAGTTACTGCATGAAGTTTCACACAGTAAGAAGAGTTAGGCAAATGAACCGACCGTCAAGGGAAGTTAAAGAGTTCTCATCCATGGTACATAGCCAAGGTTAGAAACTTCCCTAGAGGACAACTGAGGAAAAATGAAGCTATTCCTACTCCCTCAGTGGGAGAACGGACAAGAGATTAAACCAAAGCTTCTTTGAACATTCACAATTCTCTCCTCTTTTGTTCTTCTCTCCTCTTTGTCAACATCTTACTCTATATTTTCATGTTGTGTGAAGTGTTCAGCATTGGATAGCCAGAATTCTTTCAATGGTCCACAGGAACATGATAGTTTATATATATATATGTTATATACTAATAAATATTTTATATTTGTATTATTTATAATTATTAAGAGTATTTCTTTTTCCAGCCTCATGGCTTTCTGTCATTGGGACGTCTAATAACAAAGACACTCAAGAATCTGCAGCTGCTGCTCTTTACAAGGCATAGTTGTCATTCCAAGAGACAAACACAGGAAGACAAGCAATACCAGCATAGTTCTTTGTAAAGCCCTCTTCTCGTTTTATGTTTATGTTACCTGGGCAATGAAAATATGAAAGAAAGAAAAGGTTTTCCCCAGAAGTTGAATTTTGGTGTTTGTTTTAAAAGTCCACATATGCTTTTTATCACTATTTTTACTTTTCCTTTTCTTTTTTTTTTTTTTCCCCAAGAAGAATCAGGTAAACCAAATTGAATTTGATGTGCAAAACGGCCATGCTTTTTATTTTATTTTTTTATTAGGATTTCTAAGGAATTCTCATCTCTATTGCTGCCTCCCATTTAAAGAGAAACTGGAGAGGTGTACCAATTAAAAGTACCAGGAATAACTTTCTAAAAAGAAGCAAAATAAAAAAAGTATTCCCTTCATTTTTAGGCATCATACTTGCCTTTTTTTCCTATTACTTTCATCTTAATAGTTTAAAATATTTTATAAATGACAAAAAACCCCAAACCAAACCCTACAAACATTCCCAAAGATAACAACAGAAATTGGAGCATTTTGCAGACTTCTCCAGAATTAAGCATATGTTTTCTATTTAACCACACAGAGAGGCTTCTTACCCAAATATGTAGAGATGAAGGGATAAATGGAAAATACCATATTTTCTTGTGGACAAAAAGCTGTCAGGGAAAGGAAAAAGAACAACCTTCTAAAACTTTCAATTTAGTAATCAAAATGATCTACTGGCATTTCTCAAAATGTCAGGAACAACTCAGCATTTTGCAGAGTGCAGGATGTAGAAGAAACAAGGCTTGAGATATATAAATTCCCATTGGAACTGTTATTCACACTAAGCTAAGGAGAAATTTACTTCACCTTAACCTGTGTACCCTCCACAGTTCACTAGGGCCATGTCCATCTTGGTTAGAATATGCCTCACTTTAAGATAGGAGTTTAATAACCTTGAGATGTGCTGTATGGTGGAGATCCCTCCCTCTTTATGTGTCTACAGATGGAATCTAGGCAGTACCCACCATTTCTGAGATTTCTGAAGTTAACTAAGAAGGATTTCAGTTCTGAGTTCCAAATGACTTATCACAGCTCTAAACTCGGCACACACCATCAGTGAGGGTCTGATCACTCGTAGGGAGCTTACTGTCTAAAATGATAGGTCAGTGAAGACAAAGAAACACAGAGTGATGGTGTAACTTAAAGAAATCAAAGCAAGGCAACAACAATAGGGCAGGTTGTCATCTCAGTCATCTTCATTAAAGCAAACTAGTGCAGATGGCAAGGATGTTTGTATCCTGCTTACTTCCATTCTGAAAACTGCAGGTTTAAGAGGTAAAGATATAATACACTTCTAGCTTTAATTTATCTGAAGTGTAGCACAAGTAGTGGAATCTACTAACCATGAGACATACCTATACTAACATGGTCCACAGTGAAAATATCACTGATGCATTTTCACCACTACTGTTGACAATGCCATCTAGGTAAGGTATCCATTATCCCATCCACAGTAACATTATACACTTAGTTACAGCCTAGAAATAATTACACAGATAAAACCATATCTTACCTTTTTTAGCACAATACTACAAGGCCAGACTAATGGTTGATAGACCATAGAATTCTGTCACAGTTGCTCATCTCACTGTCCTTCCCCAAAGTTGAAACTGAAATTCTGAATTTGTCCAACTACAGGACTCCTTTGACTATATATATATTTGTTTTTTAAAACATATTTTTTTTATGAAACAAAACTTTACTTCATGCAAAGAGAGTTTCAGCCTCTGTTCCAAGAAGAAGCAAATAATAAGGACCTTATTATCTTTCTTCTGCTTGAGCCCAAGTTTAGGCTTTTCATCAAAACCCCTGAAAATTCCAAATTCAATTGGAGGGATTTGTCAGGCAGAAACTTAACTCCCTGTTTATGATTTTAGAAAGCAAGTATATTAGCCAAAAAGACCTGATCAAAGTCCCAACTGAGGGGAAGACTTTTCCAGTGTTCATATTAACATTAGAAAAATCTAGCTAGAGAAAACAAAAATTAGAAAGCTACTCAAAAGCTTTTCAGTCAGTAAAGGGGTTAGAAAGCACGGGTACCAAGTGACATCATGTTGTCCATTCACATCATCATTGTGGAAAAGGGCAAAGAGTTTTGAAAGAAGGAAGAAAGAACAGGAAATTTAAAGAAAATCTAGGAAGGAGACAAGGATAGGTAAAAGAGGGAAGACAGATGGAGCATGGCCAAACTTGAAAGAAGATTCCCTAGGGGAAAAACAAGGTGCACAAGAAAATTGAAAACTGAAGTAAGTCAGAGAATTTAAGCACAGAGAAGTACCAACAGGTGAAACAGCTGGAGAAAATTCATGCTGACAGCAACAGATCTCTCTGGGAGTCACAAAGGAGAAGTACTACCTTGTGAACAGCCAATTTAGGCATCTGGAAGTGCTAGAAAAGAAGTGAAAAATGCAGGTAAAGGGATGAGCAGTCTGGACTGGCCCAGTAACTGTAGAATGTGCTATACTGCACAGAAAGAAATCCAAGTCTCTTTCTATGCCAGTTTTTGCTTTCCTAGAACAAAAGGCGAAATGGGTAAAGGACAAAGGGATCACTGAAGTTGTGAAAACAGCAGTAAATTACTTTATCTGGGCAAATCACAAGCAGCAGTAAAAAGCTGCCATCAGGCTAGAAATTTTTTAATTGCTTCAGAGTTCATCCATGTCAAAACACATTATAGAAAAAAAAAAAAATTCCAAGGCCAAACACTGCTCTGGAAAATAAGGTTATCTGGGAACTTTAGTGCCCTCCCAGATGTGTGACATCTTCCTCTTGTGTGGCTTATAGTTACAGTAATTTAAAATTAATTTACTTTAGTTTCTCTGCCATAGCACAACTAGTGGTCATGGAGATGCTTATGAGGAAAACAAAAAATAGATGCAATTACCACTTCTGGATACCAACTTTTTTAAAGGCAAATTATAGAGCAAATATTCCCAGTACTTAAATTGTGATTTGTGCTAGAACTCTTATTTCAGGATTCTATATTGAGGCAACAGAGCAGAAGTGCCCAGTTTGCTTGAGATACCCAGGCTGGGTGCCAGGTGTGGTAAAGCTCAGGTAGTGTGGGGTTAACCAGTACTGCTCAAAAGGCAGAGCTTTTGTTCCCAGTCAGGACATTGAGCTGACACAGCAACATTTCTATTACTTGATCCAGGTCATTCAAAGCTAGGTAAGCTGGGATGCCTCTGCATGATTTAAAGGCAACCTAAGGATTAGTCTGCTGAAGGAAAAATATTCTACGAAGTTTTCAAAGGAGGCGGCAAGAATATTTCTGCATTTGGACTCACAGATCAGTTCATTCACTTGCTATGCAGAAAAAATTGCCATTTGGAAATCCAAATTTAAAGGCTTTTAAACCCATGGAGCTATATATACAGCTGAAAATACTTATATATATTAGATATAATAATGCCTATTATAGATGTTTTAAAATATATCTCTCTTAATAGCTTTGCTTCATCTATACTTAAAATAATTGGTTCAACCTGTTGTTTTAAGGCCCTCATGTCTAAAAATTCCTCTCAGCATTCCATGCTGTTGTTTTTTTAATAGACTCTACAATACGTCCTGTCTTCCTTTCACTTGCTTTCTGTCATATGTTTGTGTAAACAACAGCAAAAAACCCAAACAGTTACTATCATTTTCACTACTTGAATTAAATGTATTTATTGCAAAACATATGGTTCATCAGCCTCGGAAACAAAAAAGCACAGGATTTTCAAACCATAAATTAACATCAGCATCATTCCACCTCTCTTCAATACTACAATTAGCAGAAGTTTTCATATATGCAATCTTACCCCTAAAAACAGTTTCTAGCTTAGTGAAAGAGGAAATCTCAATTTCTCAGCAGTCTCAAAACGTGGTGATAATAATTTTGATTTCTTTGATTTATTTGGGTGTTGCCCTTTTGGTTGGAATTTTTTTTTCCTCTCTTCATCAAGGTTAGATCATAACTGTCTAGTGTTGATTTTGACTCTTGTTTTGTTAAGACAATTTATTGTATAGGAAATAAAATTCCTAGTGAAGCAACATTCTTCCTTCTCCTTTGTTAGAAAACATGCTGTCTACCTTGCCTTCAATGAGCTTGTTATAAAGTATAAATCTGTGTGGAAATGCAAACGAAAGGAAAATATGAAAAGACATCTGGGATATGAACACTAATCAAACTTACTTTCACCTCAGGTTTACAATTTCAGCTTTAAAATTCACAATTTGTTCTAGGAACAATATTAAATATTTAAAGTGCACTTTGTTCTACCGTCGGATCGGAAAACAGCAACGAAGCATTTTATCAAGCAACATAACCCCCATTAATATTTTTTCCTCTGATTTTAAAGACATATTTTGTATTACTCAATGGATGGAGAAACAGTGATGGAAAGTGCTGTCATTCTGCCAAAAGCACATACAGAACAAGACAAGTGAGAGCAATTAAATTTCTGATCAGGATAATAATTTAACTGCAGATCTAGAGACTATAATCATCTGGAACATTTGAACATTATAAAATATTACAGGGACAATGTTCCATAAATTACCATACCCAACTTGTCACCTGAAGGTGTGTAGCAGCTCCATACCACTCCTCTAGAGATGATATTTTCTCTAACAACAAAGACCACAATAAATAGAAGGGTCACAGAGCATATAAAGAACTGTCGTGTATCCATTCAGAGCAATACAGAGAGCATTGCCAAATGCAGGGTCATCATTCTCAATACCTTCCTTTGGCAGGGTAGTGTCTTTATTGCCAAGACACTTGATTCATCATCAAAGTAAAAGGTAACCTGATGATTTGGGCCATCCCTTGTCCCATTCATGTAGAGAGCAGACTGGATATTGGCCTCCTCACAACAAATTGAACTGATATTTCATCATGATGCAGATAAGGTAAGGTGGGTGCCCTGTATTCAGACACTAGACAATGTCATGCCCCTAATGATTCAAAGATTTAACATAGTATTCAAAAACACCCACAAAAGGCCAGTCCTTGAGAATTAAAGGCACCTTTTCACTGACATTCCAGATGTCACAGACCTTTCTGCTTGCTTAGGAAAGAGTGGTAAGTGATCATTTCTTCAGCCAAGAGCAAAAAAAGCACAGCTACTTGTTAATGCATCAGGTATAGCTGCTTTATCACAGCCATTCTGAGGCAAATAATTTGGGGTAACATTCATCTCAGTTCATTTTAGCAGTCTGAAAGTCAGGTGTGTAACTTAATCTATTCATTTAGCTCTATTTGAAAGTCTGTGAAGAAAAAAAGGCCCCTCCAGCAGACTGGGGATAAGACAAGCCCTCAGTGCATCCTAAAGCAGTTGGATGAATTGTCTTGCACTAGCAAAGAGGAGACACATCATCTGCTTAGGCTCAACATCTTTTAAATTGCCAGAGACAAGCAAGATGAATCCAAACATCAGAAGGACATCTGTGAAGTTATTTATACCCTATGCTCTAATGGAAATGTGACTTGCTTAAATTTTATTGTTTGTTCTGAGAGGAACAAGGGGAAGGTAGGGACTCAAATTTGCTTTTAAAGCTCGCACATGCTCACTTCATGCACTGACTGTCCATCTGCCACATGAGGCTGATTGCATATCCACTCCTCAAAAGCAACTGGCAAGGACAAGGTTGCTGGAGGCTGCAGAAACTTTCACATCTGAAGGCACTTTGGTTGCATGAGGTGGCAAGGAGTGGTAAAACATCCTCATGCTCGACACAGCCTACTCCAGCAGCGCAGCAAAATGTGCCAGCTGTAACCAGCCCTTCAGAAGTGGGGTGCACACAGGGCTTCCTGGCAGCCTGTTAGTGCAGACCAGCAGAGATGAGTGGTGGGTTGCTGCCTGGTCACCTCTCAAGTGTGACCACTAAACTACCCAGAATCACCTGACCATGCAGTTACTTTCATACAAGCTTTAAAGCTAAAATTTTTGTATACAACATGGAGATAGCTCACAATTTGAACTTCAGAGGCACAGGGGTTTTGGCAGGAGATCTAACCAGGCACACCACTGAGAGAAAGCAGTCATCCCTTATTTTGATCTGTTGTACAGAGCAACTTTTCCAATTAAATAGCCTTTTTTAAAACTTTATTTCCACTTCTCAAAAGCAGTTCCATCAGGTTTTGCCAAAAGCCTAGTATTTTTCTCTTATATTACACAGCATGTGGACCACAATCCAAACTCAGTGAAAGGCATCATCTCACTGCATTTTTCATCATAATACCCTGTGACAAATGCACTTATCCCGCCTTCTGAGTAACAAGACCTATTTCAAATTTTTAAAAATTACTGTCACTACAATTTACATTTAACAATGTCTTTCTTGGCTAGTACAGGGGAAATACTGCAAGGAGAATTCACAAATATTAATTTGACTAAAGCATACATTTGCTTTGACAGCATTCACAAGGGTCATTGCTTGCCTTGCTTGGATATTCAGTCTGGGTTTTTTTCCTGTTTTTTGTGAAGTCACTGGTGGGAAAGCAATACCTGGGCAAACAGATAAGAAGGTTTGTGAAATAATTCTTCACATAGCCATGAAGCCTCTGATTGTCTTCCCTGCTGACAAAAGATTCACAGAATCATAGAATGGCTTGTGTTAGAAGGGACCTTAAAGATCATTCAGTTTCAAACTCCCTGGCACGGCAGAGATGCCTTCAATTAGACCAGGTTGCTGAAAGCCCAACCCAATTTGGCCTTGAACATTTTCAGGGATGGGGCATCAACAGCTTCTCTGGGCACCCTGTTCCAGTGCCTCAGAATCCTGAAAGTAAAATAATTCTTTCTAATATCTAATCTAAACCCACCCTCTTTCAGTTTAAAGCCCTTCCCCCTTGTCCTATCACCACATGCCTTTGTAAAACAAAGTCCCTCTTCAGCTTTCCTCTAAGCTCCCTTCAGCTACTGAAAGGCTGCTCTAGGGTCTCCCCAGAGCCTTCTCTTCTCCAAGATGGACAACCCCAACTCTCTTCACCTGTCTTCATAGGAGAGATGCTCCAGCCCTCCGATCATCTTTCTGGCCCTCCTCCAGACTCCCTCCAACACATCCACATTCTTCTTATGTTGGGAGTCCCAGAGCTGGATGCAGTTCTCTAGGCAGGGTCTCATGAGAGCAGAGGGGGAGAATTACCTCACTCAGCCTTGCAGTCACATTTCTTTGTTGCAGCCCAGGATACATTTGGTTTTCTGGGCTGTAAGGACACATTACTGGATCATATTGAGCTTCTCATTCACCAACACTCACAAGTTCTCCTCAGGGCTGCTCTCAATCCATTCTCCACCTAACCTGTATTTGTGCTTGGGACTGTTCTTGCTCAGGTGCAGGACCTTGCACTTGGCCTTGTTGAACTTTATAAGGTTTGCACAGTCCCACCCCTCGAGCCTGCCAAGGTCCCTCTATTATGGCATCTCTTTCCCCCAGCATGTCAACCACACCAAACAGCTTGGTGCTGTGAGCAAATTTGGTGAGGCTACACTCAATCCCAGTGTCCATGTTTCCAACAAAGTTGTTAAACTGTGCCAAACTTGATGCCAACCCCTGAGGAACACCACTCATCAATGGTCTCTGTTTGGACATACAGCCATTGACCCCAACTCTTTGACAGCGTCCATCCAGACAACTCCTTACCCACCGAGTGGTCCATCCATCAAATCCATGTGTCTCCAGTTTAGTAACAAGGATGCCATGTGAGAGAGTGTTGAATGCTTTGTATAAGTCTGGGTACGTGGTGTCAGTTGTTCTTCCCTTATTAACCAGTGCTATAACCCTGTCACAGAAACCAAACAAGTTTGTCAGGCACAATTTACCCTTAGTAAAGCCATGTTGGCTTTCACCAATTAGCTCCTTAATTTCCATGTGGCTTAGGATAGTTTCTAGGATGATCTGCCCCATGATCTTGCTAGGCACCAAGGTGAGGTTAACCAGCCTGTAAGTTTCCCAGGTCATCCTTATTGCCCTTTTTAAAAATGGAGGGTCTGTTTCTCCACTTCCAGTCAGTGAGAACTTCAGCAAACTGCCATGACTTCTCAAATATGATGGATAGTGGCTTAACCACTTCATCTGTCAGTTCCCTCAGAACTCAGGATGTTCAGACATCAAATCAGCAAATAATAACAATTCTGCATGACAGAAATAGAGATCATCAAATAGTTACACAAGCTTGTAGAAGAAAATATAATAACAACCCCTTAATAGAGCACTACTTAGCCATTTGTCTTAAAAAGCTTTAAAATAAAGTTCCAATCTGCTTTAGTTAAGCACAAATTATTGAACTCAGTATGGGAGAAATTAGATTAATTCCTACTATATCTGCATCATAAAAGAGATTAGAGTAGATGATCTAATAGTCCCTTCCCACCTAAAATCCTATCAATAAAAAGGAAAAGCTGCTGCACTATTCACATTTTCAGCAAATATAGCAAATAACCCATAGAAAATAGGTTATTTTCTCCTCAGTCAAAAGCACACTAAAAAGAACATTTAGGTTTCTTGAGTCCCATTGTAAAAACCCTCCTTGTATAACCCTAATCTTCCAAAGGAAAAAAGAGAAAAAAAGAACCAAAAAGGCACTCACAGAATGCATTTGCTAAGCAAATTTGAATAATGAACAAATTAGTGGGGAAAAAACCTGTTTGTGGTTAATTCATGAACAGAAAAGAGGACAACATTGATCAAATAAATTATTTGCTGTAAATAGTTCATTCAGCTCTGGCTTCAACACACGTTACCAATTAAATCAAACAGAGCCCAATCCCACAGCAATTATTTAGGAAGTACAATCTGGCCACTTGAAAACAAGTCCAGATTGCTTAAACTGCTTCTTTTTTTGTTGATATGTCATCTTTTGCCTCTCTCTGAGTCAGGTCACTCTTGCATGCCTACAATACCACACAACATTTTTCAGGTGTTTTACCAGCTTTTCAAATTTTTAAAACTAATGTTTTCCCAGCTACAACTGACCTTGGTAAAAAAGAAAAAAACTCTTGTTCTTCATTAGGACTTGTTATGGAAGCAAGTCTCAGAGGACAAAGATCTTGACATTATAGGCTAATCCATTTCTAGTTTCTTGTTTACTTTCTGCTAATTTTTTTTCCTAAAAGGACTAGTTGTATATTTAGGCTCATATCCTGTAAATCAGGACTGCCTTTCCTGCAGTTCAAGCAGTTATTTGTATAAATATTGGGTTTCATCTCATTGAGTTCAATAAATTCTAAATAATAACTTCTGCTGGATTCATTTCACCCTCCAACTTAAAGACCAATTAATTCAGATTTTTGCTCTTTATCTCAAGTCTTATACTTCTTATCTTCTGTAGTTCAGGCCTCTTTTTCACAAGCTGAATTAATCTGTTTTGCAGTGTATTTCTGCCAATAAATATGAGCCATTTCATTTGTTACCCCTTTCATGTTGTTAAACAGGATGGCAACAGAAGCAAACCAGACTCGTAGGTATGAGCATGAAAGTCCTTAGAGCCTTAGGTATGAGCCAGCTTTGGTCTGTCAGCAAAGACAATCACACCCACCAGTCCTGTGCACATTCATCCCACTAAAGTAAGGTCAAAGTGTCAGTGAGGCTCTGCAAACTACTAAGAACTCTGTCAGCCTCTAAGACAAGGTTTTCCCTAAAAGCAATAAAGACCTCCATGAAGAAAGCTTTCTACACCTGTAATGGATCCCTCCTGATCCTCACAAGGTTCCCTAGAGCTGCTCAAGATTTCCTTAGCCAAAAGGGGTGACTAAATTCTGTAAACTGCTAAGAGAAATTAAATAACGTGAAAAGTCAGCATTCTAGACATCTAGAAAATAAATTATCAGTTCTAGTCTGTCATTTTGGTCATTTATGACAACATCATTATTCTGACACCTCACGTCTCACCGTCAGCTCTTTGGCTTTCCATTGAGATTACACAAAAGTTTCCAGCTGCTTGAGGCCCAGAAGACAACCTGAAGCATAGGTTATAAATTTTGTTCATACCATCACTCTGCCCCAGAGGCAGCATGGACAGACTGAATTAATTCAAGATACTTGACTTAAAGTCCTCAACAACAGCCAAAGGCGAATCCAGTTGTCATTTCTGTTTGGACATCAAAGGGTAATAGCATGAGAATGAAAGAGCAAGTGTATGGGCTCGCATTGTCCTCAGCTACAGACTTTTAAAAGTTAAATACTTTGAAGTTAAAGAGTCAGTTGAAGTTTCTCAGCCAAAACTGGGAAGTCTGTCAGCCTCATCTGGACTGAGGTAAGGGTTCTCCTTTTTTTACTGTTTGCTGCAGCAGAACAATAACTTATATGGCCATACATATTGGTTTGGACATTGAGTTCAGGGTATAGTTTTATCAGTCTTGTGGGAAGTTTGCATATCTCCTTGCTCTGTCATTCTGGAATGGCAAGCAGAATGTTCTGCAGCCAAGTAACTTTTACCACAAATTCTCATAAATGTTTTATAATTACTTTTACTTCTCATATTCTGCCAGGTGGGCTTCACCATCATGCTAGATATTTTCTAATTCACCTCCCCACCTTCATCTAGGTCTTTGGTTTCTCTGTCTTTCCCTATTTTCATTACATGATAATATCCTTTTCAAGGTGTCCATCATCCTATGATGCAATTCCTTGCAGTCTGGGATGAAGACTTTCTAGGAGAGTTACATTTCTGGGCAATATGGATAGAACCAATTCATTGGAAGAGCAAGGAGTACTAATCAAAACAGGTAAATGCACAGACCAAATGATTTTGTCCTGAATTCCTTCCAGGGCAAACAATGAAGACTTTGCCTTGATAAAAGCTGTAGCAACAAAGGCAGTATGACTTGACTTGGGCTGTTCTGCATAAAAAATGCATTTTCTATATTGCTTCCTATCTTTCAAGAACATTTTGTTCTCTGTAGCTATATTTCAAAATAAATCTTCAAAATATTCTTTCCTGCAAATGCATTTTTGTAAAAGCTCATATACATATATATACCTACACAAGAAATACATACCAAACCTTGGAAACTGCTTCTTTTACTCTGCTTACTAATAGAAAAATCCAGATTCTACATAGGGAATTGATGATGTTTTCTTATGCTACAATTTGTTGGTATTGAAGGAATTTTTAAAGAAACAAAAAGAAATCAGGTTCACCCTGTGCTAATAAGTAAGTAGATAAGCGATGAGGAGCTATTTGAGGAGGTGAAATTGCTCTATTGTATTATTGACTACACCTAGCCAAACAAAGAGGCAGATACAAGCAAGGCAAATGCAAAATTCTAACAAGGCTAGGCTTTCCTGTGAGATTTATGGGCTAAAATCTATAGCAGGTTGAACATCTTACTGCTACGTCCCTCAGCACATGCACAACTCAGAAAACAGTGCAACAACTCCTATGTAAAAGTCTGTGGTGATGCACATTCATCTGAATTGAACTCCAGGAGAAAACAAAGGGAAAAGGACAGGGGGGAGGAGCTGGGCAGTGTACAGAAAGATTCTTCTGAAGTATGAGGGATAGCATGACCTACTTTTTGTAGGAAGTAATATATCCAAGGCTGAACATTCTCAGAACAGAGAATTGGGGGTTATTTGCCATACAAAAGCAAACCTAAAGGTCAGTGAGACTCAGTAGCTATTCAGGTGACAATAAAGACATCAATCCTTAATGCAGTGGAAAAGCAAAAGCAGTAGAGAAATAAAGTGGACAAAAAAGGTGGCCAGACAGACAAGTCAAGCAGAAGCACAGCAGACAGACTTGAGATGACATGGTTAGGAGACAGAAAGAGGAGACAGCTGTCATCAGTTTGAACACAGATAAAGACAGGGGCAAGTGCTGTGATAGCACAGGCTGAAAGGTCAGCTGAGTAGGTCTTAAAACACATTACCAACTCATTAACTAAGCTAGCTCTATACCCCTGGAAGCTGGGTACATAACTTGTTAGTCACCACAAAAGTCACTAAAGGTTGGCACAAAATGGTTCAATGACTTTCTGCAAGTTCACTGAGCTGGGAGTACAAATCCTCCAACAGCTGCTCCCAGCACCAGCCTGTCCCTTTGAGACAAGGGAATTCACTTTGTGAATCCAGCTATAGTCATGATCATTCTAGCAATAAAATACATGCAAGAAAAATTTTTTAATGTTCAGCTCCAACAAATGTAACACAAAAGGACATTTTTACATGGTTCCTTAGTAAAGGGGACTTTCCATCTTAGACCAAACTGGAGGCAGAGCTAGAAGATAACCAGTCAATGGCATCATTTACAAGTGAGAGAAATGTTAACCTAATTAAGACATGGGTCCTGTAATGTGTTCAGCACACTCATAGCAATTCATCTCCAAGGATCAGGATTTAGCACTTGAAGAGAATTTCCTCATTTGCTCCATAGGAACAAGAGAAAAATAACAGAATTAATGTCTTATGTGACAAGCTATTCCCATTTCCCAAATTATAGTATTAAACAAATCCCTTTTTCTATACCAATGATAAGGTAACTCATTATGTAGCAACCTTTCCAATCAGATCTTGCTGATCAACAGATCCTTTTACAGTCATAATCAAAGTCATGATCAAACAATGCAAATCCAATTATACTTCAGAAATGAAGCCTCTTTCTTTGGATGCTGTTTACTCCAAGGACTAACCTGGACTCAGAAGTTTGGTTTCATTCTTGAATAAATGCAAAGTGACAGATGCAAAATAAACCAAGACTACATATGATTTATAAACATGGAATTAATTAATCTGTAATCGTCCATTTTTTCCCCAAAACTTTAGCTGAAGTTTTATTTGCAGAAAACCTGATTTTCTTTATCAGGACCCTCTTCTTTCCCCAGGTAGCATATGAAGTCCTGCAAGAAACACAGTATGACGAAGACGACATTTGCTCTCCCTGGATAGGAGAACTGCTCCTGCCCCAAGAAAAAGGCTGAATTAAGGTTGAGTTGTTTTGGATTCTTTTGTTGGGGGGTGAGTGTGTGGGTAGTAGTATTTTTTTAGAAGTATGAGAGTTTATGCCTTGCCTAAATATTTAGGATTTGACCTCTCAACTGACATTCTTTTTCACATTGCAGTAATGAGTATTACTAATTTTCTTCTTTTTTATGTAAGTGGTCCACACACCATTTCTATGTTTATTTTTTCTTCTTTGAAAATCTGCCCTTCCTCCCCCCAACCAAATAGTATATTCATAAGTTCCAGAGATCAGCTCGGTAAAATAATGTTTATTTGATTTAGTTGTGGTTTTTTTGTTTTTTGTTTTTTTTTTAATTCTAAAATTATGAGCTTTAGAGTTGCATTGTACATCTGCTTGTGAACAAGTTGTCCCAGGTCGGACTTGGCTCCCAGCCAAGTGCCTGGACTCCGGGACAAAACCTTCCCCCTCCCTTACGCTTTCTTCCAGTTGACCAAAAAGGGAAAAAAATTAAAAGAACCCAAACTGAAATTATATTTTAAGTAGTAGATTTATATATAATATATAAAGAAAATTATATACACCCCCAAAAGGGAAAAGGGAAGGGAAAGGGAAAAGGGAAAAAGGGATAGAAGGGATAAAAAGGGATACGACGGGATAAAGAGGGATACAAACAAATCCAAATACCCCCCTTGAAAGAAAAACGAGTCACACCACACAGTCTGTCTCTCAAGGCCAATCATATCCGCTAGGCCTCACTCCCTCACCCAAGCAGAGCAACAGCAAAGTTACCTTCACCCTCGATCCGCCGGAAGAAAGAGAGCAAGAGCTTCCTCTCTCTTCTTAATTATACTCTTGCTTACGTAAAAATCATATGGAATACTGGGAACATGACCTTGGTTCCTTGGTTACAACCTAGTCACCAAGGAAGGCCTAGACTCAAAACCACTACATTCTCCACCCCTTATTCCATACTATTTTTACGTAACACTTATATTTCACGTATTTGCTTATATCCCTCGCATATATACATATATATATTTATATAGTCCTTTGGAGTAGTTGTTTTGTGGTAGAAGATCGGCTTCAGCATCAACTGTAGCTTGGCACTTCGGGTACAATCACAGCTCAGGTTTAGGACTGGTTCATTGTCTCATCATCAGATATCAGTATCAGCCTTGGTCAGGTCTCTCTCATTTGGCGACTGGTCTCCTGTAAAACAACTTGAAGCACAAAGTTAGTTTTTCCCCAAGGATAAATTTCCTTGAGGCACACACTGTATCTTTCCATCCTTCCTCCTCACCCACCAAGTGTACCCTAGCCCTTGAGCGAAGACAACTCCACGAATGGGTTTGTCTTGGCCCGAGGTAGGGGCAACCCAAACAGCTTTACCCAACATACCTCTCAGATGAATCACTGGAACTTTGTCTCCATCTACAGTGTGGAGGGATTCTGCTTGGGCAGGGCCAGCTCGGTTGACAGAGCCTCTAGTATTTACTAACCAGGTGGCCTTGGCTAGGTGCTTATCCCAGTTCTTAAATTTTCCCTCACATAGTGCTTTTAAAGTTGTTTTTAACAGTCCATTATACCTTTCAATTTTCCCAGCAGCAGGTGTATGATATGGAATGTGATAGATCCATTCAATACCATGCTCCCGTGCCCACGTGGCCACTAGATTATTCTTGAAATGAGTCCCATTGTCTGACTCAATTCTCTCAGGAGTGCCATGTCTCCATAAGACTTGCTTTTCAAGACCCAGAATGGTATTCCGGGCCGTTGCATGGGGCACTGAATATGTCTCCAACCATCCAGTGGTTGCTTCCACCATGGTAAGCACATAGCGCTTACCTTGGCGGGTCTGTGGCAACGTGATATAATCGACCTGCCATACTTCTCCGTATCTATACTTGTCCCAGCGTCCACCATACCATAGGGGCTTCAATCTTCTTGCCTGCTTGATAGCAGCACAAGTTTCACAGTCGTGGATAACCTGGGAAATAGAGTCCATGGTTAAATCCACCCCTCGGTCTCGTGCCCATCGGTAGGTGGCATCTCGGCCCTGATGACCTGAAGCATCATGGGCCCATCGGGCTAGGAACAACTCTCCCTTATGTCGCCAGTCCAGGTCTATTTGTGACACTTCAATTTGTGCAGCTCTATCCGCTTGTCTGTTGTTATGATGTTCTTCGTTGGCTTGACTCTTGGGTATATGGGCATCTACATGGCGGACTCTCATATCTAGTTTCTTTACTCTAGAAGCAATGTCCTGCCACAAATCAGCAGCCCATATGGGTCTTCCTCTACGCTTCCAATTCATGTTTTTCCATCGTTCTAGCCATCCCCATAGGGCATTGGCTATCATCCATGAGTCAGTGTAGAGGTAGAGCCTTGGCCATCCTTCTCTCTCTGCGATGTCTAGGGCCAATTGGACAGCTTTGAGTTCCGCAAACTGACTCGATTCACCTTTACCTTCAGTGGCCTCTGCCACTCGTCGGGTGGGACTCCAAACGGCTGCTTTCCACTTCCGGTTCCCTCCTATAATACAGCAAGAACCGTCAGTGAAAAGAGCATAACGCATCTCTTCATCTGGCAGTTGATTATATGGTGGAGCTTCTTCAGCTCGACTCACTGGCTCTTCTTCCTCTTCATCTGCCAGACTGAAGTTCCCACCTTCAGGCCAATTAGTTATGACTTCCAAAATTCCAGGGCGATTTGAGTTTCCAATTCGGACACATTGCGTAATCAAAGCAATCCACTTACTCCACGTAGCATCGGTAGCATGATGTGTAGGAGGCACTTTCCCTTTGAACATGCAACTCAGCACCGGTAGTCGAGGTGCTAGGAAGAGCTGCGCTTCAGTGCCAATCACTTCTGAGGCTGCTTGTATGCCTTCATATGCCGCCAGTATTTCCTTCTCCATAGGGGTATAGTTGGCTTCAGATTCTCTGTAGCTTCGGCTCCAGAAGCCAAGTGGTTGCCCTCGTGTTTCACCAGGCATCTTTTGCCAGAGGCTCCAGGAGGGACTGTTATCTCCAGATGCAGTGTACAGTACATTCTTTACATCTGGTCCCGTCCTAACTGGTCCAAGAGCCACGGCGTGTGCAATCTCTTGCCTGATCTGCCTAAAAGCCTGCTGTTGTTCAGGACCCCATTGGAAATTGTTCTTTTTACGGGTCACAAAATAAAGAGGGCTCACAATTTGGCTGTACTCGGGGATGTGCATCCTCCAGAAGCCTATGGCTCCCAGAAAAGCTTGGGTCTCTTTTTTGTTTGTTGGTGGAGCCATTGCTACGATTTTATTGATGACCTCGGTTGGGATCTGGCGCCTTCCATCTTGCCATTTCACCCCTAGGAATTGGATTTCTCTGGCAGGCCCCTTGACCTTGCTTTTCTTAATGGCGAAACCGGCTTTAAGGAGAATCTGAATGATCTTCTCTCCTTTATCAAAAACTTCCTTTGCTGTGTTCCCCCATACAATGATGTCATCAATGTATTGTATGTGTTCTGGGGCCTCACCCTTCTCCAGTACAACCTGAATCAACTCATGACAGATGGTGGGACTGTGTTTCCACCCCTGGGGCAGTCGATTCCAGGTGTATTGCACACCCCTCCACGTGAAAGCAAACTGTGGCCTGCACTCTTCTGCCAAGGGAATGGAGAAAAACGCATTTGCTACGTCAATGGTAGCATACCACTTTGCTGTCTTGGACTCCAGCTCGTACTGGAGCTCCAACATATCTGGTACAGCGGCACTCAACGGTGGTGTGACTTCATTCAAGCCATGATAGTCTACCGTCAGTCTCCATTCTCCATCAGATTTGCGTACAGGCCAAATGGGGCTGTTGAAGGGTGAGTGAGTCTTACTGACCACCCCTTGAGTCTCCAATTTCCGGATCATCTTATGAATAGGGATCACAGCATCTCGATTGGTCCGGTATTGTCGCCTATGTACTGTTGAAGTGGCTACTGGAACTTGTTGATCATCGACTCACAGGAGTCCTACAACAGAAGGATCTTCTGAGAGACCAGGCAGGGCAGACAATTGCTTGTATTTCTCCTCAGTCACCGCGGCTACACCAAAAGCCCATCGGTACCCCTTCAGGTCCTTGAAGTATCCTCTTCTCAGGTAATCAATACCAAGGATACAAGGGGCTTCTGGCCCTGTCACAATGGGATGCTTTTCCCATTGATCTCCAGTCAAGCTTACTTTGGCCTCTACCACTGACAACTCTTGCGACCCTCCTGTCACTCCAGAAATAGACACAGTTTCCGTAGTCTTGTGTTCAGATGGCATCAATGTACACTGGGCACCGGTATCTATCAAAGCCCGGTATCTCTGTGGATCCGATGTGCCAGGCCACCGAACCCACACAGCCCAGTAAACCCGATTGTCCTTCAGGTCCCTTTCTTTCTCCTGGCAGAAGGCAGGGCCCCTCTATTGGTCCTTGTCGGAGCATTCAGTGTCAGATGTCCTCTTTGCTCCACCAGCGGCCTTCTTGTTGTCAGGAAAGTGAACCGCGGCCTTCTTGTATTGTGGAGATTGCAATTGCTTTTCTACAAAATCCGCATCAACTACAAAGACAAGTTTCTTATTGGCTTCCTTTTGCTTCAGCTCTTTTACTCTGGCCTGAAGTTTGGAAGTGGGTTGTCCATCCCATTTTTTCATGTTCTCTCCCTGATTGCGTAGGTAGGACCACAGCTGACTACGTGATTGACGGTTAGAGCCCTTCCACCTGCGTGTTGGGGGAGGAGTTGTTGACCGAGATCTGGACCAAGATTGAGGTTGAGGTCGAGCTCATGGTCTAGACCGCTTTGCTGATGTGTCTCTGTAGTCTTGGGAAACACTGTCATCTCCTTCTTCGTAGTCATCTTCATAAGGGGAGTATTCATAATCTCCTTCCGTTCTTCCTTTAGAGCGGATGGGTTGACGTCAGACATCGGAAAGATTTTCGAAATTCTCTGCTATGCTCTGTATCCACTGACACATTGTTTCTACATCTGGTTCATCCATCTTTGGATGGAATGCTGAAATCAGGCAGTTGATGTATTGTGCAGGGGCACCTTTAATCACTTTTCTCCACATTGGATTGGTACATGGGAGACTCCCGGGGTCTAAGACATCATAATAGTCCGGATTACTAAAGATAAGTTCAAGCATGGCCAGTTCCCGTAGATATTGAATACCTTCCTCCGCAGTTGTCCATTTTCCTGGAGAACTTGCTAAGTACTCTTTAAATGGATATCTCTCTTTCACTGCAGTAAGGATCCTAAGCCAGAGACTATGACTATATGGCTCTCTTGCAATCCTTTGTTCAATCTCACGGTCTCTAGCCAGAGATCCCAACTGCTGTGCTTCATGACCTTCCAGCATGTGGCTTCTGGCTCCGTTGTCCCAGCACTTTACCAGCCAGGTTAGAATTCTTTCACCAGGCCGGCGACTATAATCTTTTCTTAAATCCCAGAGCTCTGATGGGGTCAATGATCGTAATACCTCTGATGTTCTCATGACTTCTGCTTCTGGATGGACATCTCTCCTATCCATTTCCACCTCTCTTTTGGCATATCTATGTGGAACCGTCTCCACTCTGCCTCTCTCACGTGGAGGTGGAAACGGAACATGCCTCGGGGATGGGCTTCTGTGTTGCAGAGGTTGAGTCGGGGGCTGGATCTGCTGCAGGGCTGGTTTTCTGGTTTGTGGAGATGGGGACCGAGCACGGTGCCTGGATGGGCTTCTCGCAGGTGGAGGTAATGAATAGTCCTCCGGACCCTGGGATGAAGACCTCAGATAATCCTCCATCTCTTCTGTAGAACAGTCAAGAAGAGTGTATTCAGGTGTCAACATTCTCCTTGGCTTTTGTGTTCCATCAGGCACCTGAGCTGCTGCCCCTTCTTCCTTCAGACGCATCCCCCTTTCTTTTGGACGCGGCCCTAATTCTTTGGGACGTGCTCCTTCTCTCACGGCTAGTTGTTCTTCTTCCGTTACACGCCTCAGTCGTGGGGCTTGGCTTGTGGACCCTGCATCATCCCTTATCCACATCTTCTTTTTTGTTATGGGGGCAATAGTGATTCCAGGATCTGTGGTGTGGGCCCCAGTCTCAGTTATAGGGGTGGCTGTAGATGTTGATATGTGAGTTCCCATGTTCATAAAGTCCATAATTGGAACTCCAGTGTCAGCAGGTTTGGTCCAAGCTGTGTTGGCTTCGAGTGGCGTCTGGACTCTGGTCTTAGTGGACTCCATTCTGACTGGCGTAGTTTGCGTCCCTGACTCAGCCTTAGCCTTCTGAATGTGGTCCACAGCGGCTCGATAAGCACTAGCCAGGCCTCAGCATAGAGCAGAGATTTGGGTATTTGGATCCTTGTATGTAAGACAACCCCCCATTAAAGGACGGGTTATTTCATTAGGATCAAAGGCCTGTGCTGGCATGAAGTCCCAAGTAATGGGAGGTGCCAAGCGCCCTATCCATTTACCAAACTCTTCCCATGCTCCTTGCCAACCAGGAACTGCCCTTTTCAAGCCCCTTTCCAAAGCTCCAGGTAAACCCTTCGAAGTAGAGCCTTTCCTAAAACAAGGAAACCAGTGTACCACAATCCTTCCAATTTTAAATAGTATGTTCATCACATTCATCATAAACAAAATTGTTGCCACACAATTCACATAATTATTTGAGGCAACAGTCAGTCTGAGAATTTCCAGTATCCAGCGTTTAATGTCAAGATAACAAGAATACCTTTCCCAAACGTCTCGCCAATTGAACACCGTTGGATTTGGATTGTCCCACATGTAGTAACCTAAAACAGGTGCAAAAGCTGCTAAAAGTACATTAAAAATTAAGAAAGTGGCCATTATTTCTATAGTTGTCCTCAATGTTCTTAAACAAGAGGTATATTTATATAAACAAATCCCTCTTGGCCGCAATCCCGGCACTGTTCCCAAACAAAGTCAATGTTTGGCAAAACTTGGCCATCTGCCCAGAAATTGTTACCAAAACAATCTACTGGTAATCTCGGTGGAACCTCCACAAAATTTCCCAAGTCGGACTTGGCTCCCAGCCAAGTGCCTGGACTCCGGGACAAAACCTTCCCCCTCCCTTACGCTTTCTTCCAGTTGACCAAAAAGGGAAAAAAATTAAAAGAACCCAAACTGAAATTATATTTTAAGTAGTAGATTTATATATAATATATAAAGAAAATTATATACACCCCCAAAAGGGAAAAGGGAAGGGAAAGGGAAAAGGGAAAAAGGGATAGAAGGGATAAAAAGGGATACAACAGGATAAAGAGGGATACAAACAAATCCAAACACCCCCCTTGAAAGAAAAACGAGTCACACCACACAGTCTGTCTCTCAAGGCCAATCATATCCGCTAGGCCTCACTCCCTCGCCCAAGCAGAGCAACAGCAAAGTTACCTTCACCCTCGATCCGCCGGAAGAAAGAGAGCAAGAGCTTCCTCTCTCTTCTTAATTATACTCTTGCTTACGTAAAAATCGTATGGAATACTGGGAACATGACCTTGGTTCCTTGGTTACAACCTAGTCACCAAGGAAGGCCTAGACTCAAAACCACTACACAAGTCTTTTTGGGGACGAACAGTTTTCAATTTAATTTTAAGCATAATCCTGCAAAATAATTTTTCTTCTTTAAAATACATATTTTGTAGCACTGAAGGGTTACCTTCTCTCCCCTTCAGGAAAAAAAAAAAAAAAAAAACAGAAAAAAAAAACAAAAAAAAAACAAAAAAAAAACAAAAACAAAAAAACACCAAAACAAAAAAAACCCAATCACCTGCTTTGACCATAAATATTCAAATAATTCATGGACTTGAAATAATTTTGTGGGGAAGTCTCCAAATAGTCATCCTTTGGATCTGGTCCCATTTCTAATCTTTCACAGGGCTGAAAAATCAAACACATTCTTGAGGTATGTGTGCTGCTGAAAGGCAATATTGCCTTTGCTCATAGGTCTTGAAAAAAAAATACTGTTTGATTAGCATATGCAGTTCTGAATGCTGGATCCAATGCAGATCACTGGATACACTCCAGAAGCTCAGCCGACATATAGGACCACACACTCCAGTATCTCTTTTGTTGTATAGGACCACAGACACAAAAAAAAAAAAAATACAGTGGATCTCCAAACCTAAAAAACTATAGATCTTCATTTTCCAGGGGCAAGTAAACTGTTGACATCCAAGTAATCTTAATGGCCCATGTAATCACACAAGCAAGCAATTGCTTCTCTAGCATTATCTATCTGACAGCAATCTCACACAAATTATAAAACAATTTAGAAAAGAACATTAGGTAAATACAGTAGTTGCCTACTTGTATCAGTATTTCACTGGCTGGAGGCCATAAAAGTATCTGAGAGATAAGCAAATCCAGAGCAAAATGTAAAAAAGGACAAAATATCTTCTTTTATATTTAGGAAATTGTGTTTCTTTTCCGTAAAGCAACATACAATGTAATCAATGTATCAAAACATGGAAGGACTGACACATAGCTCAATACAGGAAGAATTTTTTTTATGTATCCTTATTTGATAATCTTTAAAATATTGTTTCATAGCCTACTTTTTCAAAAGTCATTCTTTTTTAAGTCCTTCCCTCCATGCTGGGAAGTAGTTAAATGTTTACACACAGTACGAGGCTCCATAAATCTCAAAAAGACTTAAACATGTGTCTAAAGTTAAACATATATTTAATATGCTTTAAAGGATCAGGATTTCTATGAAATACTGCAATCTCCATCAGAAGATTTTCCCTGCATTGAATATAGCTATTTTTTCCTCTATACAAGTCTTTATTACAAAATTCATAAGTAATACAGCCCATGTTGTGCTGCAGTACAGCCTGTCTTGGTGTTCCCAATTTGCTTCTATTTTTTTCTCAGAATCACTATTCCAGAATTCTGCTCTTCAAATACATTAATCAACCTGTCAGATTCACTTTAACAGTTTTTCCAGGACCATTCTGATCTTAATTCTGACCTGCAATACTTTTAAGGTATCCAATACAATACGCAGAGATTTTTAATTGTTACTTTATGGTTTTGCACCTTCCATTGTGTTACAAATGATAGCCCATTAATCATGTCAATCAAGTTTGTGTGTATGATTCTCGGAGCTTTATTCTAATTCCTTTTCAAACTCTTTCAGTATTTATTAGCATGCAAATAAACTTGTATTAATACGAGTGATTTAAAATCTTTATGAAACAGAAGACCTCAACATTTCAACTTCCGACTTTATCCTAAAATGAGGAGAAGAAATTTTGTTTCTTCAAATCCAAGGGCCTGAAAACCATATCAAAACAAACGGAGTTTTCCATATGGGGCTGTGGGCCTGATCCATGGTCCACTCCACACATCCCAGTAAGCATTCAAGCACACAGCACTGCCTGGGGAGGGAGCAGTAGGAAAGAGGTACATACTCCTTTCTGCTCCTAATCTGTGAGAGAGAATAAGGACCACAACCACTATTCCAGGTGGTGGAATGTTCAAGCAGGAATTTAATTTTGTTGTTTTGGTTTTGTGGGTTTTGTTTTGCTTTGGTTTCGTTTTGTGTTTTTCTTGGTGGTGTTGTTAAAAGAATGAAGCAATTTCTATTCAGATTAAATAAAGCAAGGACTACAGTATTTCGTTTCATCTTTCCCTGAAATTATTTTTTAAAGCTCAGTGAAATGTAAGATCCAATTGCTTTTCATGTGGAGGATTTTCACAGTGGGGAGTGCAAAGTATTTGTGCCACCAAAAGAGCACACAAAACTCTGGGCAGAATTTTGATGTCACTAAGTATTTCTTGAGCATCACAAAACCTCTTCTGACTGTTATTACAGAATAACAGAGAAAGCATGCTAAAATCTTATTTTTATTCGCAAGACATTCCGTCAATTCAGAGGAGTCTGCCTGAACAAACTTGGGACAAGAAGGAAACAGCACATGTGCATCTGTGCTTGGGAGCTGGGCCAGGTAGACTTTTACAGGTGATGACATGCAGTGTCTGAAACATAGAGCATCCAACCCACCGTAATCACTCATAAAAACCTTGTCTAGTGGTCCATGACATCCTCCCAAAACTGCTTTCTGAGGTACTCATGTATGACTATTACAAGCAGCAGCAAAAGTTTGCAGTGGTTTGCAAAAGATTTCATACTTGAATATAAAGGCACAGGAGGGCAAAAAGAGCAGTGGAACAACCAGAGGGAAGTGGCACAGGAGCTCAGGGATACAAGCTCTGTCAGGCTCAAATGCACTTACACCAAACCAACTTCCTATGCTAATTCTGAACTTAAAGAAAACTGACAGCCCAGGGAGCAAACTATAGAAAAAAAAGACTGTGATGTAAGATTTTTCATTTTCAACCTGACCCACCTCTATTTTTTGTTTACAATATGCCTGTAGTTGTATCTGGACACACTGCATTTATATTTGGCCTAAATTTTCTTCTACATTCTCATCCTTCATTTCCAATTACATGCCAAATAAACTCTGTGTTGCGTGAGAACACTGAAAGTAGCAGCTTAAAGACTGGGGGTTTTTTCCCTAAGAAATGTAAGAGATAAGAGTGAGGAGATAAGCCTTCCTGTATGTTTCCAAGAGAAGGAATTTTTCTTATTTACTAATATGGTAGGGATGGACAGATCAGATTAGACTACATCTCCAGAGGGGCAGCAGGAAGTCCTCACAGACTGAGAGAAATGCTAGGGTTAGACTCACACTTTAATAATCCCCAGTTTCACATATGCACTGCTCAAGACCACCTGAGTACTTTGTGGGATATGAATATAGTTGCTTCTATGCCTTTCCAGAGGCATAGTACAGACATTCTATTCCAGTAGTTCTGCAGTGTCCAATTTGGCTGTGCAAGAAAACCACAGGACCATTTCCAAGAGCTGTTACACAGATGCTGGCATGAATGTGCAGCTAGCAGTCAGCATGGAAAAGCAGAAGTCCTAGTAAGGACCAGCTGATTTGCAGCCAGTGCACATGAAAGGGCTAGTATGGGCATTTGACACCATGGGAGGTATATAATTCACAGTTGTTAAAATCCAATTAGTGAGAGATGTCTCTGCCCAAATAAAGGCATGAGACCGTATGCCAAAGTCAATAACACAGATTAAAATATGAATTTGAGGTAGAGAGGTTGAAAGAGATAGAAAAGGAAGGAGAGAGAGATCAAGCAGAGGATAGCTACCATCCATTGGTCCTTCTTCAGCCTGGGCTTCTCAGTGGTGGGGGTCCCAAGGTCATTCAAAACTTTTCACTATTTATACATTTTAGCAAACAAAGGCATTAATGCTCATTGGCTACACAGTTCTCTTATTCTATTGGTTAAATGATTCCATCACTTGTAATACTAATTAGTCCACATGCTCAGTCTTTCTCTTCTTTTGAGTTGATGGTTTCTTGGGTTGGAGGGCCAGGAGTTGGTGGTTGCGATCTCCCACTGACAGAATTACCTTTTGCCCTGTTGGAGCTGATTTCAGCATAGCTGTTGAGTTGGCTTTCCTTGTCTGGATGCATTATCCAGGATGTGCTAATCAGATCTCACCTCCACCAGGCCCAGAGTTATCTCTATCCTCACACTGCATTCTGTGCTCATCTCATGGCAAAGTCCCTCTGTGGCCTTAATTGTGTTTGAGAGAGGCAACTGTGTTCTTTGAGCCCTTACAACAGTCTCATTTTGGCTCCTACATATGAGTCAGAAAGACCTGGGGTATGCACAGGTGTGAAGGGGAGATCAATGAAATCAAAGTCAATATGACAGATGCTGGCATTGCACCTAAGGTCTATCATCACTCTGTTTAGCAAATCCCTATTTAAGAAAATAAGCTGTTAAGAGTAGCACAGGTAGCCCCATTGTGAGGAGTACTCTGTCTGGTGATTAAAGCACACACCACTGCAGCTTCCCTTTTGTCTTGAACCAGTTTAAAAACAACCTAGCTGCGTAAATGAGGCTTAATCAAACCTCTGCGATGCATGGTGGACATGTCCTTCTGTATTCGGAGGCAGCTTTTCCAATGGTGCTCCACCTGCAGTCCTTCCAGCCACATCATTTAACACTAACCACATATCTGGGTTCTTGTTGGTCTGTCCTGAAGGTTAGTCCCACTCTGACCTCACCACAACAACTAATGCTCAAAAACTTGCACAGGTAGGAAGAAATACCTCATTACAAAAACTACAAATGTAGATCTTAATAGTGGTAAAGCAAACTATGTAATAAATTTTGCATGTATCTTGCTTAACACAGAGACATGCACACACAGTACATCTCCTTACAATCATACATACTCCTCGCTATTCTCAACTTTTCTTTCATACTTTGAAAGAGAGAAAAAATATGTCCTTTTATCCACTTTTTCTTGTGGAGAGATGAAACAATATTGTTATACCGAGAATGAAGTGAAAATGATTTTGGCAAGATGGTATTTGGGCGTCACAGCAGGATACACAGATTAAGGCATAGATTCCATAGGATTTTTGTGCTCTCTATATTTATCTGAGTCATGACTACTAGCAACAGTTTACCTGGTCTAAACCACATAAATCCACATAAAGCTGAGAAATCAGAAAATGTGAGAATAATCCTAACATAAATTTGTTGATACATATCCTGGATGTTTTCGTCATCTGTACTAATGTCTGCGTATTAATAGTTTACCAATGTGACAAATCACTGACAAAGCCAATATGCCCACTCACAGAAAGTCTCATTTCATCCTGACACATCAGTGAAGCAAATTCAGTCAATCAAATAACATGAGTCATTCAATCTGTCACATTAGTTAACAGTGAAGTGCAGAATAAATTCTGTGGAATAGAAAAAGTTTCTAATAATGCACTGCACATAGAGCACTTTTGTACTTCAAGTTCTGGAAGCTTTGCATTTTGAAAGTCTGTAATAATTCCTACAGCTAGTGGGGCTTTTTAAAAAAAATCCAAATGGAAATATACTGCAAACATTTTATGAGCAAATGTTAGAATTGTTAAACCAAACACAATATTTACTCATTTTTTGAATTATCATACCACTCAAAAGCCGCAGGCTAGTATCATACCACACTTTGTTAGGGACTATGCAAATAAAACAAAAAAGGATTTCCCTTGATACAAGTATCCATACATGGGAGATATTTTAGTGGATAAGAGGGACTAACCAAATTTCATACAATATATAAATTTAGACATTCAAACTATCTCTTAATCACTTAGATCAGCTGAGTGAAATTTTGGTCTGAAGCAAAGAGAAAGCCTAGCAAGTTTAACAAAAGCAGAATCTCATCTTTTTTTTTTTGTTGTAATGCTACTTTTCACTTTAAAATGCAGCTCTAGAATGTCTACAGAGCAACCCAGGTCAGAAGATTAGGCTGTTGAGTTTTATAAATCATAGAATACCAAAGAGTTAAGCCATGGGAAAGTATTAAAATGACATCTGCACAGAGTCTAACAGAAGTGTTCTTGGAACAACTGCAACAATTGCCTCTTCAACAGACTTCCAACAATGTTAGTGGACCAGAGCAAAACCTTCACCCCCTGACATTTCAGGGAACCTTAAAAAAGGCTGCATGATGGGTAAAAAGCATGTCACAGACAGTTCAAATGCATCCAATTTTATACACCTTAGTACACCAAGGTTTAATGCACTCCACAAACCCAGTCAGCAAATCTGGTGAAAGCCCCCCAGAAGACAGACTGCAATTTACTACTGAAAACATCTATCAACTGCCTATTGTTATAACAAGTGTAACAAGTAGTAGAGAAAACATAAAACATGGGGTTTGTTTGTTTACATTCATCATGTCAGCTCACTCCTGTGTACTGCCAAGACTGAAGAGAATTTATTTCAGTTTCCCACCTCTTGCAAACAGAGCCACCTTTTAATTTCTTAGCTATTTAATCCATAACGTTTCTTGGTGACTTTGTCAAAACTCCAGTGTAGGAAAAGATTTTCGAAGACATCTAGATAATCAAGAATGAAAACAAAAGTCAGGTAGCAGTTTTTCAATAGCATTTAAGGCAGACAAATTACCTAATTTACCTGGGTTTAAGGCATATCTGGACTATGCTATACACCTAAACAAGCTTAGAGCAGTCATGACCTGTTCTGGACACAGAAGCACAATAGGCACGTCAGCACCATAAGACGCCAATGTTAATTACTCCAAATTTGGTGTCTATTTCACAGCTCTAGCTGACTTAAAACTGAAAGAGTTTTAGCAACCCCAACAGGCACATACCTGGATCTTCATGCAACTCTACATTTTCATAATTCTCGACTGTAGAGCTTAAGCAATAGAAACCTGAGCTTAGGAAATGTAGGAAACCTCAGCTTAGGAAATCTAAGCTTAGGAAGAAAGCTCATGTATTTAAAATATATAACATGTATTTTGTGTTTATCCTACCCAGCAATAAATATTGTCTCAAATTCCTAGAAATAACTCGCCTAGTTACGGATTTTGTAAAGATGATTGTTAAAAAGTGTTCACAGAATCACTGAGGTTGGAAAAGACCTCCAAGATCATCGAGTCCAACCTCTGACCAAATCACCTCCTTGTCAACTAGACCACAGCATAGTTCCATGTCCACTCATTTCCTGAACCCTGGGCTGGCTACTCCACCACCTCCCTGGGCAGTCCAATGTTTAACATCCCTTTCTGTGTAGAAATTCTTCATGATGTCCAACCCGAACCTCCCAACATGGCTTAAAACTATGACCTCTTGTCCTGTTGCTAGTTATTTGGAAGTAGAGGTCAACTCCCAACTCAAGGGAAGGAAATACTAGATCCAAACTCTGATAAAGAAGGTAGCCTTAAAGAAGAGCAATAAATGCAAGAACATAAGATGTGTGATCTTAATGTTGTACATCTGTTCACCCCGTGGTGAAATCCTTTGTGGAACAGAAAATAAGGAGAATATGCACACTTCAGAACATCAGTATTCCCAGTGAGCCAATATTTTCATTTAGAGGATTTAAGATTCTTCCAAAAGTCTGTAGAATTGCCAGAACATGAATTTTGTGCAATTGCAAGAATGAAAGAACAACTTTCTCTTTGCTGGGGTCCAAATTTATGCTTCCAATCCCTTTCCTCTTTGTAAACCATCAATTCTCTGATGCCTGGGGTTGTTCAGTACTTCTAAAAATTAGGTAATTTAGATCTCTGTCCCTAGATATGAATTTACAAGTCCAGCAATAACTCCATCGACGTGGGCTTTCTGGCCAATGGGCTAATAAACGTTTGTTCTTTGATTTCTCCTTTATGCTTAACATAATGTTTTGCTAAAAAAAAAAAAAAAAAAAATTAACCCATTTAAAATCCATCTGTATTAAATATTCATTTCAAAAACCGAAGTTCAATACATGTTGCATAGCCTGTGTTTTCTTGTACATGTTTAAATCTCACTGAGACCTAAATAAGGATTTCTGACACAACCTGGATCCCTTGGTAGAAGGAGGTGTTGAGATGATTTCTCATTTCACATAATTTAAACACAGATTGCAATGATAAGTCTCAGACCCAGACAGAAACTTTACGAAGTCCAGAATCAGAACATCTGCATCTTTGTAATAACTGCAAAGGAACAGACCCACGAATTTCCTTATTTCCTGTGTTAGCAAAAGAAATTGCAATGGTCTTTTCAGCTACAATTGTAATCACTCTTTAATAGTGTTCCTTTATACCACCAACCTAAATGGAAGAACAGATGATTCTCAGAAACATCAAGGCTGAGCCAGTAGCTTCTACTTGCTCCGCACTTCATCAGTCAGTGTTGCTTGACATCACTGTTGTAATTTTCTTCCAGTTCCACTCAGCCCTCCAGGTTACAAGAGCAGTCAGTAGCATCACTAGCCTTGATAATTTATGAGTAAGACTCTCTATTACTGACAGCAGCCAATAGTACTATTAAATGGCAATATGTTGCCATGGTAAAGCAAGAGTATCCGAATGTTTTATACACAATAAAGGCATTAATATGCAGCTATTGCTGCTTGCCCCTCTTAATCCTGACAGAGAAAAGCAAGATTGCTAAAAGCAATTATGCTTTATTCCAAAAGAGTGACAGATATTTTAAGAGACAGGAGTGTCAGAAGAGCAACTGGAACTCCAGCAGCAGATGAGAAAGAGAGAGATAAATATGCACAATCTTAACTGAGATGATTGCTGTATCTGAAAGGTAAAGACCTTATTCCTTTATATATAATATACACTATATTAAAATACAGTCTACCTGTTTTAGTCTCACTTGAATAAATAATCAAACAGTAATGAATAGCAAGAAAAGACACTGATTTTTTTTTTTGGTTGTTGATTATTATGCATTTTAGCATGCAGATTTTACAATGATCACATTTCACATTTCAGTGAAGATATATGGAAAGGCAGGGGTACAATACTCCATACACTAAAAAAATAAAGAACTCAACTTTGAAACTCTACTCAAACCCCAGTATCAAGCAGAGATTATTTTTTAATTCCTTTTTTTCTCTGTGCCATTTTCATGCTTCACTCAGAAAGCACGCATTAAAAAAAAAAAAAAGTTTCACTAAATACTTCCTTTTATTGCTGGTAAAAAAAATAAATACATTCAGAACCAAAAACTGCATCAAGAGAAAAAAATTAAATTCAGGCATTAATAGCAACTGCATATACTTCAATTTGTAGCAATTCTTCTTACACACTGACATTCAAAGCCAATAGTCTGCCCTCTTGCTCTGCCTCAGTAAAAAGGCTCTTTCAAAGGTAATTGCACATGGTTCACAGATTTCTTTAAATACCACTAATCTCTCCTTTATTTATGTGCCATGATTTAATGTTATTAGACATCTGGGTTTTTTCCAAAACTTTTACTGCAACAATCTCTATCAGAACTCTAACAGTTTTCCTGAGATCTTGTAGTTTTGTCAACAAACTGGCTTATTCAGGGATAATTGTGGCTCAGAAAGAACTGTGATTCAAGATTGAGTACTTGGGACTGTCTTACTCTTTTAAGAATCCATTTGAAAGCAGAAAACTAATCTGGAGCAAAGAACTGGCAATTTGTATTTCACAGTGTCATTGTCATCTTCTTATAAATCAGAATAAGAGAGTCCTTTCAAAGTGCTATTCAAAAATAAGTATTTGTTTTTCCATTCATATCCTTAACAATTAGAGCCTTTTCAACATCTTTATCAAATTTTTTAAAAGTGGTGGATAAAAAGGAGCAAAATATATAAAATTTAAATATGGCCTCTAACGTGGCAAAAGATTCAAATTTAATAGTATCAGGTCACTAACAACTAAGTGTTAGTTATCTCTTGCAAAAAATGAGATGTCTGAGCTTTAAATTATAGTACAAAGAACAGAGATGAAAACCACAGCTGACAAACTAGGTCTCAGCAAAATAATGTCATGCTCCAAAATCCCCTCAAAGTTTTTCCTTTCACAGAGACTTTTGTGTATTTTCAACCTCCCCCATCTCACTCCCAAGGTGAAATATATTTCCAAAGGTCATTCTTGGTGATCAGAGTTAGAAATACTACCTCCACATTTAAAATCACTCACATAGAACAGAACTGGAACACTTCAAAATGTATTAATATCAGTAATAGCAAATATTTTGTAAGCTTTCAAAGAAATCCATAAACCCTTGATTTTAGTTATGACTATATATCTGAAGGACCTTTTAAACCCATATTAAAATAATCTATTTACAGGATAACCTTTATCACACTTTACCCAAGAGAACAATCTGATAAATTATATTCTATTGGTAACATGATAGTTGTTAAATAATTCTTCCATTTTTTGTAGAAGAGAAAACAAACTAAATATTTTCTTTTATCTTTTCACCAGTCAGATGTATACCCACTTTTTCTAAATGCATTTATGCCAATGTGTTACTGAGCAACTGCTGCTGATGGTGGAACAGAAAATATTTTAGGTTTAGTTTTACACTCACTTTCAATTATTCCAGCTCTAATTCGATTGCTTTTATTATCAAAAAATATATCAAGTGGGAAAGGTATAGTTATGCTCATTATACAGTAAAAACAAATTTCACTGACAACCCTGAAAAGTATGTCTTTCTATATTTATCTTTCAGGGGTTTTTTTAATGTTTTTCCTGTGTACATTGAAATGCTTAAATGGCATGTGCAAAATATGCTTTAAGTGGTGTGGCTTTTCCAAGTTGTGAGGTGCTGTTATTATCAGTTAAAATAGCTTTTTTTTTCATTCAAATGTATGCCACATCTAGTATTTCTAAAAAACACAGTACACCAATTCTGTGGCTCAGACCTTGGCCCCGGAAAGTTCAGCAATTAAATAAAACACTTATGTGAATGTAAATCTGCTCGAAGAGTTTTGTCTTAAGCTTTTCTTTGTTGAGCTAGCAGCATAGCTGATCCTAAAAATTAACAGAAGAGAAAGGAATGAGTCAAGTTAAAGACTATGATAAAGTACCTGGAGTGTGGCCTTCAAAAAACATGTACAACTGCATTATTTACTTCAGTGTCCATTTTCACCTTTTGCTTTGTGTGGGGCAACACAGCCTTTCTCTTCTGTTGCTATCAGTGTTTCTAGTTTTAATCAAAATTGGTGAGTCCACACAGATAAAATACTGACTTTCTGTTCAAGAATAATATGTGCCTTATCTTGCTATCCTTTTTTCTTATAAAACAAAAAGCACTCTTTTTTCTTTTTTTTTTTTTTTCTGGCACGTGCATCCCAATACTTCCCTCAGCACACCAATGCACAGGAGCCTGGGAGCCGAAGGGAACAGGGTCCCCCTCAGCTGGCTGCAGCCCACAGATCCCAAGCTGGGCACAAGAAAAGCAACAGGGCTCCTCAAGTGCCCTGAAGTGACCCCCAGGCATCCCAGTCAGTGGCACCTAGGGTCAGTGGCACCTAGGGCAGACCTGTGGCAAGTCCGTGCCTGGGAGCAGGGATGGATGGAGGACCCTGCCACGGGAAGGCAAGGTGTTAGCTGGGTCTCTTCCCTCCTGAGCAGCAATTCATACTTCAGTGGTTTTCAAACTTTTCCCAAGTAACAAGTGATAGGGCAAGAAGAAAGCGCCTCAAGTTGTGCCTGAGGAGGTTTAGACTGGCTATTAGGAAACATTTCTTCACAGAAAACCCTGTTGTCAATCCTTGGAACAGGCTGCCCCGGGGAAGTGGTTGAAACATCACCCCTGAAGGCATTTAAAAGAGTGTAGGTGAGGTGCTTACAGACATGGTTTAGTGGTGGACTAGGCAGTGCTGGGTTAATTGTTTGACATGAGGACCTTGGAGATATTTTTCAACCCACACAATTCTATGATCCTTCACATACCGTCCTCGGGTAATAAACAATCATATACTGAGCAATGCTTCCTGAAAGTATCTCCTAATAGATTTTGAAGGAAAAATTCAATTATTTTTGAGAACGTTTTCAAAACATCTTTTTCAAAACAATATAATAAGTTTTGAAAAGTATCTGTCCTCACTGATTTTTTTTCATCAAAAGGCCAACCACCTAAAATCAGAAGTATTCAGATTTTTTAAAATGCCATCCATGTGTCTCCTAGGAATGAGTTTTGAACACCTTGTGCCACTGTTCACATTTCTGATGGACTTCATTCTCTGTCACTGTAGGTGGATCATCATTTGTAATAGGAGACATGAGCTGTCAGTTATGGATTGGAAGGCCCATTTAGAAATCCCAATATAGAGGGAGATGTTCAAGAGTTAGTAGGAATGTGCTTCAAATCTGTTATTTCACTGGCCTGCAATCTGCATAATCATTCAAGCAAGCATAAAAAGTCAGGTCTTTTAATTCTCTGCCATGTTTTTCCAAGTTTTATCACAAGAAAACATCTGTTTTATTTACATGGCTGAATTGGCTGTAGTCTCAAATTTTCATGCAAGTTAGTTGTTGTATTTTAATGAAAATTACCTTTTTCATTTCCCACTCAAGACTATAGCTTTCCTCTGCAATTGCCAATAACAAATGTCTCCTGCAGTGACAAGAAAATGAACTGGAGTGCTTGGGAACGACACTTGTAGGTATTACAACATTTCAAAATTGGATTTGTTTGAAATCAGAACAGATGCACAGGTTTAGAGATTACTCAACACAAAAATACTTTTAAATATCAATTCCAATCTATTATTTCAACTTTTATTTTTTGCCTCATTACGATAAAGTTTAGTGAATGTTTTTCAGAGTAAGAATTTAACAAAAAAAAAATGAATTTATGGACAGACAGCATTTTATCAATGTTATTTACTGATCACCAGCACAGCTTTCTCCTGATAATAACAAATTAGGCAGAAATACTCAGGCTTAATACTCAGCCATAAAAAACCAAACATATACAGTTAGACCTCCCATATAAGTTAGAATAAATTTCATTTTATTTTGTTCCCTTAAATAGGAGAACATTTGAATTACCTACTTTCTTGTTTTCCTTCATAAAATGGTTTCATTGCAGTGAGTTTTTGCTTTGACCTAATTACAGTGTTTTATCTCCCTTTTATCTGTTCAATCTGAATATGTAACAGCCAGGTCATCTTGATTTACTATTAAGCAAACTATTGTTTGTACTAAAAAGGCAAATGATGAAGTCAAAACAATTATCTCCATCATTCTTCAGCAGCAACTGAGAGAGAGAGATGCATGCCCTAAAATCTGGATTACTTCAATCATCATTTATTCCAAACTAGGAGTATTTAATCAGGGCAAGTTAGCCCAGTTTTAGCTAGTGTGAAAACAGAAATATAACTGCTTCCTCTGTTTCATGGTCAGAAATTGTTTTCCCAATTTGATGTGTTAATGCCTGCAGAAGGAGAAATGTGACCTCATGTTTATATTTCTCCACTTAATAAATGCTGTTTGATATTTTCAAAGGCATGTTGGGGATTAGAATATGCATTAATTCCTGTTTTAAATATAGCCTAGAGCTCTTCAACAGCCTTTAAAACACTAGCTATTTTCTATAAGAAAGCACAAAATCATGTCAGCTACTAAATGTACACATTCAAAAAAGCTGTATTATTTAATTTTTGCCTTTAAGAAAATGAAACAGTTTTTTAAAAGATATTTGCATATATTGAGTTTATTTTTTTTCCTGTAGCTGAAAATTTAAAACAATCACGTCTTTTGGTTTTAGTGAACTTCATTCTGACATCACTAATTTTTTTTTCCCCGAGTCCTTTTATGTGACCATCATTTACTTTGTTTAAAAGTAATAACGCACAGGCATTTACATCCTGCATGCAGCAGAGTAGCCAACCTAGATTATCTAGATTTAATCACCATGCAGTCTGCAACAGCTGTAACTAGATACAGGGGTAGAGATAACCACCGACACATCACTTAAATGCTAAATATTATGCCTCAGAAACATTACCTACAAGATTACAGAGATCAGCCATTAGGTTGATGTTACTTCTATATTTTTTAAAGCCTGCAAGATGATACCGGAGTTGCGCTAATTCACCTTATGTAGTATAAAGTAAGGAAACGTTTATTATCAGCTCAGTGAGATACAGCCTGAGAAGCCTGTTAGAAGCCATTTCAGGCCAGCTGTTATGACTGATTGATACACGATAAATTATGAAGGAATCAGCAGCCTCACAGATTTAGAATGCAGCATGCACTTTGTAATCAAATATCCATGACCATACACTCGCTCACAGTGAATCTGTCATTACATACACATGGGCAAATTTCTGTATGAAAGAAGACTTCTGCAGTCTTACACTGAGGGGGAACAGGTAGAAAACAGCCACACAGAGTTAATAATGTTTCTCTTACATGATTTTTCTTTTAAATTTTCACATCAGTATTTCAGATGTCTGAATTAAAGGCTCTAAATTTAAGCTACAGTGACAAATTTCATGAAGTCATGGGGTTTATGTCCATTCACTCCACTACCTGGGTGGATTCTCCAGCACAATCCCAGAAATGCAGGAGACCTCAACCTGCAAGGCTGATTTAGAACCAGATTTCCTAGAGCTGCAAATTTGCTAGTCTAAATTTTGATGGTGGCTGTTTTTCTGATTTTCATGAAGGGGGGGAAAAACCCAAACAAAACTATTTCACTGATTTCCAAAAAGGCAGTTGTGCAAGGCAGCAAGAAGAAAAAGGATAGAGAAATGAAGAGTCCTAACCACATTCAAGCAGAAGACAACAGAATGTAATTAGAAGGAATGACAGCAAAGATATCACAGGAAATGCTAAAATGCACAGTTAATTTTATACCCCACTGGAGAAAATCGGAACCTAAATCCTGAATAAAACTTTTGAATGTCTAGTAACACTTCAGTGATACTTTCACACATATAAATGAGACTAATTTTAGCAAAGAAGAACTCCACAAAGCAAAGACATCTTTTTCAGTTTGGTGTTTGTTACTTTGTTTTGCGGTTAATTAGCCTCCCAGCAAAACTTGATTTTCCTTAACCCTAAATCTGGCTCTACTTATCTTGCACAACATAAAGAAATCACTGCCTAAAAGAGATATTTTTGAGTTGGTCTACAACTGAAAGCTTTTCCACTTTAAATCTGAATATTGCACATTTATTCTTCCTCTAGATTGGAAAAAATCTAAAAAAAAAAAAAAAAAAAAAGAATAGTTCACTTACAAAGGTAAAAGACTTGAACACTTTAAGAGTGATTTGGGGGACACTTGCCAGGAACGGAAAAGTTTTACTTAACCTTGTCTTAGAGAAGAGAAAGAGATTAGGACAAGATGAAATAAAGCTTAAATGCAAATTATGTGTGCATATGATATTAAGTACACCGATAGCTGATACTAAAATTTCAAGTCAAAGGAAAATGAATCAGTTGTCAAAAGTTAATGTTTCAACTTTTTTCCTATTAAACTTTGTCAGAATAATCCATTTTCTCTAACATTTTGACTTCAATAAGGGTAAAGTTTTGATGAAAAACTGTCAAAAAGAAATCAGACAGCTCTTGTGAAGATTATTACACATCACAGTTCACACCTGTAACATTCTCCCTGCCAGCCTAAGTGCAAATTCCCTCACCAATGCACATTCAATAATACGGTGGCAATTTATAAAAAGAAAGTAATTATAATCAGAGGAAAAGAGCAAATGGCTGATCTCAACAAATGGATTAACATCTCCCACCTCACAAATACCATTACCAAGAGACTCAAAATGAAGAAAAGTTGGTGATTAGGATGCTGTGTATCCCAAATATTTTAATACATGGGCAAATGTATAATAGTCAACTGTACCACAGTTAAGTGGCTACGAGCACCTGTTAGGAATCAAACTCAGGGACAGAATGGAGAACAAAGTTAGGAGACTCCTCAACGTTAAATATTTGACAGGGTGAGTTTAAAGGAAAACCATATCCCAAAGCAAGTCAAACCATACTTTGCCTGAATCATAAAGACATTGGTGTGGAAGCAGCCCCTGGAGCTTGCTTGAGTGTGTTTAGTCGGGCAGGGAGCAGTTAGCACCAGGAATTTAGTCCAGTTGGTTGGGATGGGCATTGCTGCAGGATACTCATAGAAACTGTGCGATCACACTTCACA
The DNA here is from genome assembly GCA_038380795.1 of Pyrocephalus nanus. NCBI lineage: Eukaryota > Metazoa > Chordata > Aves > Passeriformes > Tyrannidae > Pyrocephalus > Pyrocephalus nanus. Next base: position 19,578,820 of record CM076259.1, read on the forward strand.
TGCACTGGATGTACCCACAGAGGGATTTAGTGAGGTCTAGACAGCACAGTGGATAAACCCTCCCCAGCTTACTGTACAATATCCTCCCTGTACAGAAAAACTTGACACTGCCTATCAAAGGACCAAACTGTAGTCAAGAATATTTGTCTCCTAGAGTGTAGTTTAGGCCACTCTTACAATATCCAGCATTCCTCAAAACCTGCCCACTCCCATGCTCCTGGATTTCACGTAGCCTCAACTGTCTAAAAAGTAATTATTCAATGACAATGTTTTAAATTTCATCCCAAATGTTTCTAAACCTTCATTTCACTCTGTAACAAGTATCACGGTTACTTCCAATAAACCACAATAGAAATGACTCAGAAAAACTATGATCCCATTTTAAGTCAGAACACTTCCTATATTTGACCTCAGTGGACATAGGTCTAATTTTAGCGTACTCCAGTAAAACAACAAGGAAATCCCTAAGGAATATGAGTGCACACACATATTTCAGAAAAGTACTTGTGATATTTAGGACTTTGCACAGCCTAGAATCTCCTTAGGTTTCTCAGAGAAGAACAAATGTTCCCTTCTTCTGGGAAATGTTCCCTTCTTCTGGGAAATGTTCCCTTACCCTTCTGCTGGGGAACTGACATTCAGCTGCCAGCTTCTCCTGCTCCCTAATATTTTGGGTTTATTTTCTTTTCTTTTCTCTCTTACCCCGTTTGTGGTTAAAACTGGCTTAACAGTATTGATTTTCTCACAGTTCTACAGCTTCAAAAGATATAATGCTACATTAGTACGTCTATTTTGGATGTACCTGTTTCTGAATACACTAAAGGATGCAAAGGCAAGAATCTTCTGCTTTGCAACTTAGGAAAAGGTGTTATCTCCATGCTACTAGTACTAAAAAAAAAATCCCTTTGTCTGACACAGTTGGACATTAGTTCTTGCAATTAAGTGTTTAACTGTTCAGGAGAGAGATGGAAATATCCCATATTATTATGCTAAGAGCTGGACCAATCTAATCCTTTCTCATATTTCTAAGGAACAATGTAGAAACTACACAGAAAGTAATCTGACAGAAGAAAAAGTATGGCATAAGGAAATGAAAATACACTGACTGAAATTCTTGAGGCTCATCCCAAGATTAGTGGGTTCCTCACTGGACACTCATATTCCTACTGTCATGCTTTTTTTCAAACACATAATTATTCTCTTGTGGAGGAGAAATAATTATTTGGATTCCTACAAAGCTTTTCAATGCCACACTAAGTATCTACTATGCAACTGCTCTCAGATTCTTCTTAATGTTAGAAATCTGTGAATTTAAGCAATATAAGTAATGCAAACCTGAATGAAACAAGCTTCTATTCACTTTCTCTTCTGTGAAAATAGATTTATAGATTTAAATTTACTCTGACAAACAGATGGACTGTTGGCAATAAAGCGTTAATACAATTTATTTCAGAGACTTTGATGAGAATGAAGCAAGAAAGGACTCATCAAAAAGAGCTGAAGAGAGACTTAAAATATACTCTGAAAATAAACTCAGAATTTTGTAAAAATAGATTTAGGAGTCCACATGTTAAAAAAAAAAAAAAAAAAAAAAAAAAAAAAAAAAAAAAAAAGGAGGGAATGAGAAAAATCTTTAAATTGGAGCAGTTGCATAATCCTGAATAGGCACATGTGAAAAAGCAGAAATTCAACCAATGACATTGTAAGTGGTATTTCCCTTTGAAGTCCACAATTCAGAGGGATCTTTTATTTTCATTATAGATTTTTTCCCACATGTTAAATATGGACATTTTAATGTGTTATGGAATAATGAAGTATACAGAGAAGGGCAATTTGTGTGCAGGTATGTCTGTTACGGCTCATATCACGAGGCATTTCCAAAGTGATAGAATTTACTTTGATAAAATTCCAGTGAAGGCCACATTAAACAGAAACGTGATAGCAAGACTACACTGTAGCTGAAACTACAATTACTGAACGTACAGAAAGATGTGTTTCTGTAGTAGCTGTATGAAGTCTGTAATAATGAAGACACAGAATGGAAAAGACATACCTTTCAGTAAAAATTAAACTGCAGCCTCATCACAAGAGAAGATATGATCAGCACAAACCCAAGCTTTTTTAGAGACTTAGCATTGTCTCTCCCTTTTAAAGATCCAACTAAATGTAATTTGGGAAGATAATGAAGAGCACTGCCATTAAAGTCGGAACAATGTGATACAAAAAGCTGGGGGAAGGTGGGGGCATACATGAGGGGAGGAACAGCCAGAAATAACACAGTATTACCTGATGGGCACAAATCAGGTAATTTTGTGCACAAGGAGTAAGGGAAGAAAATTCACTTCTCCCTGGCCTTACCACTGTAGAAATCTATTATCAAGGAACAGAACTGATCTATTCAGTCTCATCTTTCAGCTACAGGAAACAGAACTACTGGATGGATTTCTCTGGCTTAAACCCATAGCATGGCTCACCCTCAAAGGAGTTATAACTTTACAGGTGAGCTATGAATGAGTGGGAGACAATGAGAAAACAAGAACCACAAAACCCCCATGATTTCAATCTACAGCAAGTCTGTAAGAAACAAATATTCCCCTGAGGGCCAATATATACTATACAATAGAGCAAAGCAAAGTCAACTTCTCCAGCAACAGTACACTAAAATTTTATTATCCACACATAATCAGAATTTCACATATGTGAAAAGAAACAAGAGGTTACATTCTGGATTACAAAGAAACTTTCTGCAAGTCTATAATGTTGAGGTTGAGTGGTCATTGCAACAGATGAGTGAAGTTGCATCATTCTGTCTCCATTCTCCAACTGACCCAAATATCTGAATGAGCCTTTCACCTCATAGAATTATTTCTACCAATGCAATGCAACTGTGTCTGGCCACAGTCAGAGATACTTTGGCACTCAGGGATGTAGAGAGGTGCCCAATATTTAAATTTCTTATGTTTGGGGTTTTTTTGTTTTTTTCTTTTTTTTTCTAAAGTAGCCAAAACAAGTCGCGTACCTTGCCATTGCAAATTTTAGTCCTTGTCAATTTTGAAAGCCAAAAAATGTCCTTTGACAACAACAACCTCAAAACACATATCAGCCATCTGGTTAAGTTTCCTTATTGGTCAGGATCAGCTGCCCAAGTGCTATCAGGAAGAATAAATGGAATTTTAAAAATTCAAGTTGAAATTCAAATAAATATTCCTGGAGTATGTCCTGCTGCCCTCCTCTGCTAGTTCTAATGCCAAGTAATTATCAGCTTTCAAGTGCTGCTGGTCATCATCATTTTCACTTCTGAAAGTAACTGACAGCATGTAGTAAAAATTGCTTTGATTGAGAAGTGATATGATAATAGTTGATGATCTTACACTCTGTCAGGCTTGTCTAAGCAGATAAGAATGTTCAGAATCAAAGTGATGTTACAGGATACTAGAAAATCTACACCAGCTTGAGAAAAGTGCATTGCTGTGCCCACATGCACTCTCAGAAGTTTTTCCAAGAATCTCTCAGCAAAGTAAGGCTGAGAGTGGAGGGTTCTAACTGACGCAGTTCACGGTCAGAAATCCCTGAAACTAATAGTCAACCTATAAATTGGACCATAATTCTTTACCACTGAGCATTACCAACACAACATTTAAGCCCAGAATAGTTGCTGTACAATACTTAAAGGTTCAAAAGTTGATCCCATTTCTGTGCTGCCAACATGCCGTCAGCAGTTTCAGCTGATGGCACAAGTCTTTTGCAAATACATCAATGCCTTACAGAAGTAAAACTGGCTCAAATAATTTCCAGGACCTAGTAAATATTCATAGTGAAGAGTCTTAATGAATTGTATTTTTTTGTGCCCATCAAAGAAAGCTATTTTTTAAGAAATATTGAAATATTGAAGAAATATTCACATACTAATTCCACAGATATCCTTGGCAAAATATTAGTACCACCTCTGCTGGAGAAAAACAAGATTTTAGACGTACAGTGTCATCTGCATTGGCAGAGAGAAGCTGAATTGCTCTGGATGAGATACAGTGATAGATAACCCAATTCATCACAGGGACCTTAGTAGCATCATCCTCCCCTAAAATAGAAGGCTTATGGAATTTCTTTTTTGAATGAAGGAAAAGTTATGAGGATAAATAACTAAAATCTGGTTTTTCCATTCTCTCCTCAGTGATTTACAAAAGTCTTGCAATTTTGCCTCCTCTGTAGGGAATTCTGGCTAGGCAAATTCCTATTTCTCTTGATTTGCTTGCTACCCTACTCTTTTCTGGCCTCACAACACGTAACTTATGAGAGCTTAGAACTTTCCTTTGCATGTCAATGAAAGCTGACAATTTACACAACTTGACTCATTTGGGAACCTGTAATTTGCCTTGGTACATGCATCCTTAAATTGTGCTTTGGAAAACATTAGCCTTTCAAACATAAACAAACTGCAGAATTAAATCATATTGCTCAAGTATACAGTATTTGAATACTAAATTATCACTGAACAGAAAACACACTTATCTGTAATAAGCAAAGGCTCAAATATGATGTGCTAATAATACATTTCATGGGAGTAAATATAAGTGAAAATAAACACCCTATGGATTTACAGCCAATGATGAGCTTAGTTCATCTGAATTAAGAATGAGGTGTAATACAGTTAAAATTAATAGGAAGCTGGTACAAGACTATTTTTCTTTTAATAATACTTAGAACTTCATTGCCATTCCAAATTCCCAGAGCGTTTTCAGCTTGAAAAGTCACTCAAATTATGGCTTTATTCTCAGTAAACCAGGGTGGTTTGATACTATAAATACACCTGCTTAGACACCTGGACTGATTCTGCCAAATCTTCTGCACATGTTTACATTTTACAGATGCAAATACTTTGACTCCACAGACCTTAAAAATTAAGCACCTGCCTACATATAGACATCTTTGCAAGACTCTCCTGCAGAGTTTATTAATATTCATTTTCATATCCTTCATGAGAAGAAAATGACACAAATGGGCCTCAGCATATGTGCTTAATTTTACATAATATCCATGTGCAAAAAATTAAGTACACAGATATTTGACAGATGGGGACCTCTGTGATTGGCTTTCATCTGGATCCATTGGTATTCAAATTTTAAATGTTGGCATATTTGCACCAATGCTCTTTGGAGAGTCATCTCAAAAATGTGTGATGCATATTGGTTCACACCAGTGAGGTGCATGGTTTTGGAGATAATTAAAGTCTCTTCAGATTAAGTGATTTATTTTACAAAAGACATGGTTTAAGTGGAGACCAGGCTCAGAAGTGCACCAGGATGAATTTTAAAATTGGACTTCTATTTCCATAAAGAAACTTAATCCCGTGGAATCCTAATACAAATCAACCTAAGGATCAACCACTTAACACAGTGTATACAGCATTTTGAAATTACATAAATTAAAAAAAAAAAAAAAAATCCTCCCCTCTGCCCCCTTCCTAAAAAGCAGTAGTTATTTGAGGATATTGTGAGGGAAACCCTACAGGACAGCTAGACAATTAAACCTATAAAGCATTAAAACAGTACATACTTGACCGCAGCCACTACAGTGATATAAGATAGCTTAAAAAATGTTTTCCTTTTTTTTTTTTATTTTCTGCTGTAGTGTATAATATTTTTTTACAAGAAAAAGGCCTCAAACTTCTTTTCTAGCATAAGAAACTAAATTATATTAGAGCCAGAGCTAAATAAAAACAAAAAAGGGACTCACAACCTCATTCCATCTCACAGTAGCAATTTATTTTACTCAACACCCTGTCAAACCCACATGACATAAAATTCCAGGCTACTGAAAGGTGTTTTGTCCTCTAATTTATTTCTATTTATTTTCATAGCATTTACTGCTTTGATCTCTCTTTACTGTACCTGGGAGGTAAGCTCCTCCACATCACTGTTAAAGGAAAAATAGCAACTTTGAGAAGTATTTTAAGGAATCACATTTCATGTTGAAAGAAAACACTGTCACACTCCAAATCTCATGCACAGACAAAATCAAGAGATTATGTCCCTCTTGCAAGCTTCCTGAAATTCGAGACCTGAGCCTAGCTACACAACACAGACGTGATGTTTTTCCCCTCTCCACACATTTCGAAAAGGTTGAAACCCAACAACAGCAGGTTTGGAATTTTTATATTTTTTTTCCGGGCTAAAGGTAAAAATGTTCTCAAACAGCACAATTAATTTTAAAGACCAAGTAAGACATCCACAGGGGATAATAGTTTCAAGAGGCTGTTTTTCCAGTGTAGAGATACAGAGTATGGAGTGTGAGTGTCCCAGGTGAAAGCTCCTGCCTTTACAGCAGTGCTCTGATGTTATCATGCTCTTTAGCTGGGTGACAGCAAATGAGATGTAAAGATCACAGCGATGCTGCTGCATCATACCTTCTCCTCACCTGCAGTTTCCTGGTCTGAGACAAACACTGAGAAAGGAAGCCCAAGAGTTACACATTCTATGGCAAACAGTTCTTTGACAAGTGTGACTCCTGTTACAACGTTGGGGCTGCCCTTCATCCCCATCCCCAAGACAGTCTCGGAGCTCTCCTCAGCACTGCAAGAAAATGATGCCTCAAGACTTCTGAGACTAAACCTTTTGTTTCTCTTGCCTGTGTTTGTCAGTTTATCAAAAGTATGAATACACGAACATCATTAGCTCAAGTTAACACTGCTGCCAGAGTGGCAACACATATTCTCTCTTAAGAAAATACTGGAAAACCCAGAGCATTTCTAGCAAGTCTGGGGATGCCTGGAGCGAGCAAGAAGCTTAGGCTGTCTGTAAAAGCATCTCTGCCCCTGAATTAAGGAACAAGTTTTGGTATCATATGGGAAACCTTGTTAGTTACCTGGTCACAAGCACCTACCCCACATAAAGAACAAAACTGCACAGGCAAGAATGCACACGTTGTTCCTCAAATTTTAGGGCTGTCCTGTTACAGAGCACTTCCTGTTTATATCTATCCTTAAAGACAGAGGAAGCAAACTCACAGTCATCATAAACCTGTTTCATATTGATTGAAAAAATGGAATCTTCTGAGATATGAATCCTTTTATTTTTTCAAATGGAAAATTCAAATTATTGAAAGTTCAATGTAATCATCACAAGTTTTTTGTGAAATTAGTTTTTTTTCTCTAACAAACATGTATTGACAGATATATTTGATGAATTATCTGCCATGTATCATTGAATTTGGGGAGGAGAAAGGTGTATACACAGAAGCAATTGTGTATAAATATGATAAAATATTCATTCAGTGAATTTACACAAAAAAAGAAGTCCTTTTTTCATATTTCTGCCTTCTAATACACCCCAAGACAAGAATCCACAAATTTGACTTAGCTAGATAAATACTTTCAGGCAGGAAGGAAGGAAAATGGAAGCATTTTGAAAGTAGAACACACATCCATTTTGAAACTAACCTCATTTTTAAAGCTTTCAATACCTTCAAAGGATAATTATTTGATTTTGTACTGACTTTTTCTGGAGTCATAGCAGTTGTAACTGAACACTCTGTTAGCAAAAATACCTCAGAGCCTTGCACGTTGAGTCAACATGAGCCCTCCCCACACACACACACACGATGCTTGATTTTGGCCACTAGACTGAAAAATCCATTACTTGCACCACTCTGTGAGATTTACTTTCCTGTGACATTAGTCTGCATTGTAATTTCTGCTGTAAGAGTGCCTGGATGTGCTCTTGCTGAGTTACATGCTGTGCCTATGGTTCCTTGTCTTTGTTACCAGTCTTCTCTCATCTTTTATCTATTGCCAGTTGTTGGCATTGTTCTCAAATGTGTTCACTCAGTTCATGATTCATTCTGCATTACTAGCAGTAGTGCAAGAAAAGGATGTTTTTTCACAATAATTCCACATTTCCACTGTTCTTGCTCAGAATAATTAGGTCCTTATAGGTCCTTCAGATAAGGAACTACAAGAAATCCTCTTGTGAAAAGCAAACACACTTCTTCCAACAGGTGAAAAGGTTCTGTTGTGGTGAGGACAATCTGTGAACACCATCAGAAGACAAGTCTGCCCACATAATGGTTTTACATGTATTTAAAAAGCAAACAGTTGTTATCCTACAGGCACAAAACATGTTGATACACCCATAAACTACAGCAGGCTTCTGTTGTGTGTGTCAAAAACTCCTTAAGAATGACAGACAATTGAAGAAATTAATCCCCTCAGGACCGGTAAGGACAGGACAAGATTTGTATCAAACTCAGAGATCCACAGCAAACAGAATTTAAAGATTCAAAAAAAAACCACCCAACAATCCCCATTGATTTACACATAACAAAGACCAAGGAAGAGAGAGAGAGAAGAAACTTCAGGTTTTGTCTAACTTGCACTGCCAAACTGCTATTTTTGAAGCTTCTTCAATCTCATTCTTCTCTTTCCTGCGATTTCTACTGTAGTTCTGTTGAAATACATGTGGTTGAGCAATGAGAGAGGCAAAATTTTTTCAGAAGCAAGTCTAACCTTCTGCATCACAAGAATTTATTCAGTATTTACTCTTTCCCACTGAGTAAAGCTTCGAGGATTGAGAAAATATATTTTTTTCAAAAAGTCATTCGTCACTAAACTTGAGCAAAACACTGCAGATAACTTGATATTTGTTTACATTTCAGCAATGTCCTTTTTTTGTAATTGGAATTTGAAAGCGTAAATGTAAAGAATACAAAGCAAATCTTTTTCTTATTACAATTTTCACGCTTCTCTGGACATAACAGTTGGCAAGACACTTAAATTTTCAAGAATATTTTACTACTAAAGTAACAATTTCAGCCATAACTTGTAATGTGGAATAGTCAGGCAGGGAACTGAGTCTGTAAGCTTTTGAAAAGTGAGAGGTCACTGAGAAGGTAGATTCTCAATTTAAGTTTTAGCAAGAGTGGAGAAATAGAAAGTGTCACATTATTTTGACTAAGTCTGTTCTCTCCTGAGCTAATGCTTTCAGAGACTATAGTTTTGTTTTGAATTAAAAGTGGTTTCTGAAGTGTTTCACATCTTCAGTACCAACTAAAGACAACGGAAATATCAGCCATGTCATAAAAACCTTGGTCAACTTAAAAAATTAATTAAAGAAAAAGAAGCTAAAAAGGTAAAAAAAGACACTTTACACAGAAGACAATATTGTCACCTCATTTCTCCACTGTTCCAAGATATAGTTCTAGGGAAAATGATAAACTGGGGGGATGAAAGACTAAAAAGAATAAATTATATGCACTTCTTATTGTCTTTGACCATTGTGCTGTGCTAACTATAGGGTAATCAACATTGATATGAAAGTCAGGTTTATTTTTATTTATCGCCCTCTGGAAATGTAAACAACTTCTGGGGCTAAATTATAATATTAGCTTTCACCTTCCATATTACTTCCAAGTGTTACCTATACATAGTCTCCCCACAAACTTTCTTTTTTTAGCAAACTACTGATATGATACTTTCAGCTTCACAGCTTACAGTATGGTTTGAATGTTCACAGAAAGCAAGGATTCCAGGTCCAGACAGAATTATCTGAAAGAATGGTAAATGAAATCACAGTCAGCTTAGAGTAAATGCCCTGTGTATGTGTCGTACAGCCTGCATCTGCATCCCCAGGGGAGTTACGTCATCACCTGTGTAATCTATTGTCACCACCACACTTCCACACCGATTCCCTAACCCAGGCTGTCTGGCCCAGACACTTGAAATTTCAGATTTGGAGGGTCTTTTGATAGTCCTCTAAAGATCACTTATTCTCATACTTAATTCTCCAAAAATTACTTATAACAAGGCCTCTCTAGACAGCCTTCAATAAAAAGACTAAAACCCACATAGTTTATTGCAATCATCTGACAAGGTCCCAGGGGAGTGAGGGATGCTTCTGCCCCTCCCCAGTTATCATAAGCAGCCACATTTTACTGATGGGAAAACAATGAGTATTTGCTCAGAAGGGATCGCTCCACCCATCTGTGCAGAGAAGACACAGAAACACTGTCTAAATAAGCCAACCTGGCCACAGAAGCTAACCACCATTTGAAATAGAGACAGAGATCATAAACAGTGCTTTGCATCACTTTGCCATTTCTGCCCACATTACTAACTCACAAAGATGAGGCCCTTAAATACACTCAGCTTCTTTTGTGGGAAGGAACAGGATGAAACATATAGTCCTCACCTGTATATTTTCCTCCAAACTGTGTATTTGTGTGCCCAGTGGGATGATATTTTTTGATTTAGTTGTCAGCAAACAGAACTTCATATTATGCTTCTCTCTCTTTGCTTTCTTAGCTATCAGACTACAGTGAATAAGGGTTATTCTGTCAGTTTTTAAAATTGTTTTTTGAGTCTAGGTATTCATCATAAAGCCAGACTTGTCCATTATTCAGAGGAAGCATATTATTATGAAGGCTGGCACTGTGTTTTGGGACCATCGGTCTGAGGGCAAGCATTTAGATAAACATCAGATTCTTATCCTTTCTCTATTTGGAGATATCCAAAATGCAACTGGATGTGATCCTGGGCAACCTGCTCTAGGTGAATCTGCTGTATCAGGGGGGCTAGGATAACTGATCTCAAGGTCCCTTCCAACCCCAAGCATTCTGCAATTCTATACATCTTTAGACACCTCAAATGTAAGGAAGGTGCTGGTCCTGAATGCATTAGAGTCAATAGGATGGGTGGATTAAAGCATTATTATTTCTTCCTTTTTATCATTCTTCTCTTGTTGCCAAAAAAAAAAAAACAAACCCTGCACTGAATCAGGAGGACAAAATACATACTTGAAATGAAAACTATCCATTAAAGCAAAATGAAACAACACATCCTCACCAGTAGAGCATCCATGCATATATTGCTCTTTACGTGTGAGTGAAATTATCACAAAATGTCACCTTTTTTGGTGTGGAGCACAGGTGACATGAGGTTCCTCAGAACATCCAGTCCTAATTAATGCTTCAAAAAGACAGCCCACCTCTGCTCCCACCCCACTTTCTAAAACCCTCTTGGACATAAAACTCAGATATATTTCAAAAGCTATGGCTGCTTTTGAGAAAAGTTTAGTTCCTGAAGTTCTTAACAGTCTTCCCTTGTAAAATATCTATTATCAGGATTGATTTCAAAAGGTGATTTGCAAGGTCTCTTAATTTTAATATCTTTGCTATTTTATTAAACATTTTCAATTTCTCTGGGGCAATGATCATAAATAACAGCTTACTTCATTTTGCTGTAAATATGAAAGAGAGAAGTATTTATCTTAATATTGCAGTATGTCGTTTGTGAAATATAGTTTCTTATTTATTTGTGAGGAATGGATAATATTTATATAATTCTTAAGGGATACATAAATCTGTAAACCATTATATCAACATCTATCCACATGTTCTCAAATATCAAAGTTCATTTTTCCTCTACAGTATCTTCCTGTATTGCCAGCAATATCCGAAAAAAAGCTTCACAGCATTTTAAAACAGTTTCTGATATTTCACAATGTACTCTGTTACTTTTTATGTGACCTGGTAGATCTCAAATGAATTCATAGGTGCATGCACTTGCACATATGAAAACCTCTCTAAGGTTTTCTAAGGGCACCATCTGTAGAGAAACACTGCTCAGAGGTCTAGGCTTCCATATGTCATAAACATCCAGCTTTATAATTTTCTTTCTTGCCCAAGGGCTTCCCTTGTGAATGATCAAAGCAGCAAGGATCGCAGAATTTAACATGTCTAGTCGGGCCTTAAAGAACAGGAAAAAGAACAAGCTTTTAAACAAACACAAGTCCAGTCTGTCAGCATACAGACAAATCTCCCATTTCAACAGAGGAAGCCTGTGTTTAGCAGCTTATATTCAACATAACTGTCCTTGGAAAAGAGAGGATTTTAGATGAAAGTCCTCTGACAGAGTGTTAATCCTAGATCTACAATGCACTGAAAAAAATAATCATGCAGTGTAGCTAGAAGAATTACTTGGACTTTATTTAATTATTATAGTTCCCTCCAGATATCCAAAAATCAGAAATGTAGATGGAATAAAAAGAACCTAAAGTGCACCCTATTGAAAGTCCTAGGTTAAGGGAAAAAATGAAGGCAAGAAGGCAAGAAAGAAAGCAAGAAAGAAAGCAAGCAAGAAAGAACAGAAGTAGTGTTGAAACAATTTGCTTTGACTCAGTATTACCCCAGGAAAAATCTTTCTTCATGTCAGTAAAGAGGTCCTCACAGTATGGTGAAGATCTTCTTCAACCATCACTGTCAGCAAGTCCATAAACTAGTACAGCAAGTAAACAAAGTAAAGTCAAAGCAGAAAAAGATAATTGTCAAGGAGCGAATTTTCATCACATCAAAAGCAGACAGTCTGAACAATCACAGAGTTAGTTACAGGGTTATTGTTTTTGTCAGACCTTTAGAAGCCATTCTACCAAATAATTCTTATGCTTCAGAGCTTTTTTCCATCAATCACAGACAGGGAAAAATAATCAAGTAATACTCCAAAAATATTAGAAAAGTTCAAGTACACCTCAAAGCTGTCCCTCTACCTTGCCAATTTCCTAGTGCTATTTGTTTTAAAATCAAGATGAATTTTTTCATAAATAGCTTTAGTTATTTTGTGTCATTCATCCCTGACTCCACCTCTTGAAGCAGTGAGAAAGTGACTTTAACTAGCTATCTTTCCCTTGACACAATACACTGAGAATATATGCTAGCCTTTTTTTTTATTCCATAAATTTCCTTGCCTCATATTTTCTCAAGGAGCATGAATGGACTCTCTGACTTCTTTCTCCTCCTAACTCTTAATACTTCATTTGTTCTTTTTTTCACAGTTTCAAATGCCTTCTTTCCCAGTCCAGCTGACATGCAGAGTTTGAGACAGGCACATGAGACTAGAAAGAGCGCAATAAGCAGAGATACCTCTCTTTCAAACTGTGTGTTTATATATAGTTTCCCATACTACACAGGAAAAACAACAGCCATAAAGGAGATCTTCAGTAGTGTATATGCAAAGATTTTAAGTCCTTGTGTATAACATAACATACCGTGAAAGGCATCATAATTTTCTAGTTGCATGAGGAAAGAAGATGTCTGAATGCTGAGTTAGCAACCATCATGTTTCAAGGCACCTACTGCTGGTACCTGCTCTAGGGAAGAAAACAGAAGGATCCACTACCCCAGGCTAATAACCACCCATTCTTTCTTATCCACCTCCTCACATCATCTACATCTGAGTCACTACATCCATCAAGGCAGCACAGAGGTCCACAGTTTCGCCACCTTCTCAGTGGAAGCCCTTCCACCACTTTCTCAGCCTCCTGTGGTGAGGGGATAACAGATTTATTATCTTTCACCACCTCTTCCAACATCACTTTCTTCTGGGTCTGAATTCTCATCTTTTCATACATCTGCCAGCACTTCTCATATCTTGTTAGTCCCGACACAAAAACTGACTTCCTACTTTCTGCCTTCACTTTTAACTTCATCAAAGCAGTACAGCCTGCCTGGTGAGCACACTGCCTTTTATATCGTGGCAGTTAGGCCAGGCAACACTTGCATTGGAGTGGAATTAGGTCCTGGATCTAGAGCAAGTCCTACAGTTTTTAAGAGCACTAATAGCTGATACAGTTTTTCTTAAGGTACAGTTAGTAGAGAAGACTGAAGAGTTCTGAGGAACACTGGTGCTTACACAGATTGAGTCAGTCATGATCTGAGACAGGCATGACTTTGAACAGCAGAACAGCAACACTGTTCTGGACCAATTATAATGAAATCTGTCAAGAAATAAGTAGTACCAGAGGTCATGGAATTACTTCCTCAGATCCAGCAAGCCCAGATCTTACTTCCCTTGTTCTGCTTTCATATTCAGTGCTAACAGACAAGTTTCTGTAAGTTACTCCTGATTTACACCATGGCAAACATCAAACTCAGCTCCAATGGAAGGAGAAATTACCTCTCCTAAGAGGTGATTTGCTGCTGTTAGCAGAGCTAATACAACATACTTATAGAGAATAGCAGCTCTGTCTATGGCTCTTTAATCACAACTTGAAGATATAACAAGAAAATGTTCCCTGTTGAGCTTAGAAATAATAGTTACCTTTGCCTGATACTTGCAAACAAGCTATACATAATCCCTTCTTGTCTCTAAAGGCAAATAACATGCAAGCTATGCAAAAGGACTTTAGTATCTAGACCAAAAAAAAAGCTAAAAATGCCTATTTTAATGATGCTAATACAATAGTACAATAGATACATGACCACATTCCGGAGGGCTTTTACCCAGGTCCATTTACTTCCTACTTATCTTCAGAATACTGCTGTAATAATAATCCCTCACTTTCCCCTCCAGTACTTGCTTACGCTACTCACCAAGATTTGGTTCTGCTTGTTTATAGAAAACTGTCACTGATGTCTGAGCCTTTGAGAGAAATTAAGGAACCACACAAACCACAGATTATTGTTTACATCAACATTTTTTGTTTAAGCTTTGCAAACCTTCAAGAGTCTTACACTGATCATCAAGGCTTGGGGTTAGACAGTCATTGATAATATTTCCCTACTGTAACAGCAAGACAAGCCAAAACTCACAGGAAGTTCACTCTGAGTCCTGGCAGGTCTGCAAAACTCCTGTGATAAACTCCTGCACAGCAAAATGAAAATCTGGGAAAGACCTACTTCAGAAATAAAGCAATGGAGTCAGAGAAAGACATAGAATCTGCACAGGACACCCTTCCCAGAGTCCATAACAGGAAAGAAAGAAACAAAACAAAACAAAACAAAAGGAAAAAAGGCAAATGAAACACATTACTCCCCTATACCACCAGAGCATACTGGTATAAAAGATAAACTGTTTGAAACACTAACAAGAAAAAGGTTTCAAATTTGCTGTAAACAAGCAGATTAATTTAGGCATCAAAAAAAGTGGAAGAACATGATAAGGAAAGAGGAGTGAAAGAGATATAAAGCCCACACCACAAGAAAGAATGAAATCTGTAAAAAGTTCATACATAAAACTTTGACTGAACTGATGCACCTTTGGGTTTCACACATCAGTAGTTATTTCTATGCTCATATAACTCACAAATTAAACTTTTATTAAGTGCATTCAGAACTTTCTATTTTTGCACATTCCAGACACTTCAGACTTTCCATAACTGTCATCTAGAGAAGTTTCAGTCCTGAAGAACAGTGGGAGAAAAATGTACACTGTCTGTAGATATATAATACATGATGGCTTATCCCTTTTACAACATTTATCTTGGAATTCTGGTGACACGAACAAACCACTTGAGTTCTACTTTTGTGGGGTTTTATGGCCAATGCATTCCCCTTGGTTAAGCCTGCTAATGACAATAATTAGCAACCAAAAATATTGCCCTTCTTTTGCCCTTGAATATGGTATGTTAACATCCCACCTCATGACTGAATACACAGTATCCTTCATATCATATATATCCAGTCAAACATATTGCTACTAAAAAAATCCTCTCTCTAAAACCTCCTAAGAAATTTTATGTCAGTATTACTGAGAAATTCTATCATAAATTTGATTTTTTATAACCCTGCCCATAGCTATTTGCTATGGATTATAACTGACTACAGGAAGAGAGAGGACAAAGCATGTATATAGTAGTTCAGAGAAAATGCAAAACAGCAGGTTATATATATATATTTAGGTAATCCAAAATATCTAGCACACCTAAAATCATGTGCAGATCCAGACTTTCCACACCTGCTTTTACAGTTATAATTGAATATCTAATAGCCAGAGGTTGCAAGCTAAGAACTTGTTTTACATATTCATTCACTTGAACTATGTAATCCATTGCAGTTTATTCAGATTTCTGACCACTGACAGGAGGATAATGTGTCATACCTCAAAGCCCATTTTATCTAAACATTACAATGTAGATTTCACAATCTATGTGTCCAATGTAGTATATTTGTCAAGCAACTTTTCTTTGAAAGTATTTTAATCAGCTCTCAATATATTTCTATATTGTGCATTTAGAAAAAAATTGCTGTTTTCAAGACATTTAAAATATATTGAAAGTGTCTGTTGTGAAGATTTAGCTAAGTTTCTACCTTATTCTAAGACAGAATTTTTTGAAGAGACGTATTTTCTGCCTTTGTAAGTTATGATTAAAATTGAGCTCTCCATATTAAAAAAAAAAAAAAAGAAGAAGAAGAAGAGGAGGAGTGATTATTAAGTAAAGTCAGAAATTAGTTTATACAGCTTTCC
This sequence comes from Pyrocephalus nanus, assembly GCA_038380795.1. Taxonomy (NCBI): domain Eukaryota; kingdom Metazoa; phylum Chordata; class Aves; order Passeriformes; family Tyrannidae; genus Pyrocephalus; species Pyrocephalus nanus. The sequence goes on from CM076259.1 coordinate 19,595,048, forward strand.
ACATTGTAAAAGTGGAATAGTGAAATTATGTGAATAGTGAAATTAAGGGAATAGTGTAAATTATTATTTATAATAGTTACTTTACAATTGCCTACTGGAGCCTGTATGGCTGAGAAAACATGGCTCAGCAAAGTTGGTCTTCATGGTTCAATTGTCTAATCCTAAAACTAATATGTGATTTAAGGAATTTATACCTACCATGCAACAAGCTTGCAGGATTTCACTCAGCTCCATTTGCTGATCACTAACAAGGATGACATGTATAAAGTTTTTACTAAGTACAGCCTTGATCTTTTGAGAGACATCTCCTAGGTCTCCCTGTGTGGTCCAGCTCAGTTTGTCTCAGCAGCATCTACCACTTTTACCATCCTTCAGCAGCTTTGACTGAGACCAAGCAAGTTCCTAGAACCAGTGATGGGCTCTACCACTGTAGCACCACTGTGCCTCAGATGGTGATACTCTCTTGTTTTTTTTTACAAAAACTCAGAAAGAGTGGGGAGAAGAAGGTCAGGGTTTGCCAGATGCATCCCTCACCCTTGCCACTGCAAAGAAACCAGCATCCAAAGGAACCACTCCATGATCAGCACAAAACTGAGTTTTACCACCATCACTAGGGGACAAAACAATTTGTGTTTTTTTTTCTCACAGCATTAACAGTAAAGCTTTGTTTTCCCTTTAGTTCTCTGAAACTCTGAGACAGTCCTGATCCTACAGGAAAACAGTGATTATTCACTAAAAACTCATTTCAGATCTCTAAGAATATCAGAGGACCAAAGACCCTCATAGACAGTTAGGGTGATTAAAAAGGAGAGGACAATTATTCCTATACTTAAGTTTTGAAGAAGGTAAAAAAAAACAGAAGTAAATACATCTTTTTTAGCCATCAGAAGAACTTAAACAAAAGACATGGCATCAAACTCTTTCAGACTTCAGAAACAGACACCTACACTGGATGCAAAGTGACAAAAAAGACTACTTGGTGACAGTAGAACCCAGACACCCCTGTGCAGTATAGATCTCTCTAAATAACAAAAAAATATTCCCTAGTAATATATTTAGCACCTGAAAACAGGGAACATAACAGATTTTCTGTGATGAATATTATTGAGCCATATATAAAACTGGTCAAATAGTGAAAATACACATTCATAGATAATTTTATCATAAATTGATTAAAACACTGGACTGATTTTCTGTTCATAAGTTTTCTGTTTATCAGTTGTGCTGTTCCCCTCATTCTCTGAGCTACAGGTCTTCTATCAAGAAACAAGCAAGGGAAAGAAAAATTATTCTCAAAAATCTAAGGCCAATATAGTAGGAAATGTTTGCAGGTATTTCTGAAATCTGATAAAAACGAACTCAGACAAAATCCCATGAGAACACAGTCACACAATTCCTTTTAGTGTCTGGTGTAACAAACACTGTGCTTTTAAATCCAGCCTCTGTGGAGTTAGCATATGTCCTGGCCTCTGAACAAAATGTTCCTAAATTCACAATGTTCACAGCTACAGCACAAAGAATTGTAAAGACTCTTGCTGCAAAGGCTTTAAAGCTCACAAAACAAGGTGCTGCATGGTATCTGGCACAAGAAGATATAAAAGTCATTCATGAGTGACTGTCACACCTTGTGAGAAAATACAAAGCACCACAGACTTCAAACCAGTAAGTGAAACAGAGACCAAACACTCAAAATGTTTTTTGCTAGTCAATAGAGACCCACTGTGACCCAAAGTTCACGGAAAGCTTTCATCTGGCTGCTGGATCTACTACCAGTGCTACAGTGAATCAGGAATAAGTTGATTTTCAGTAACTTCGGGAGAAAGTTGGTCACAATGACAGAAAAGCTGTTGACTGATTGGTTCCCTCAGAGGAAGAATTGGAGGCTTGCAGAGGTGGGCCTCTTTCCTGCACAAGAGGGAAAGACCAGCACTGGATATTTGAACAGGCACTAAATCCTGAAGAACTAGGGGCAGGGTTATGACTCACTTTGGAGAAGTCCACATCACCCACAACAGCAGAGCACAGGAAGCTGGTGGGACTCCCTCCAGTTAAATGAGGTTGGCATTAGCTCAAGGTCTCACTTTTTACATCCATTGAATTAATGGAAAAGTTAGCTGAACATCACACATTGGCCATTAAAAGGTTACTTGGGCTCCCTCTATAAGCTAATAGACACTTTCAAATGCATATCTAGGCTTCCTAAGATAAATGATACTTCATTTGCTCCTGCAAATGATTCTCGTTTTATCTTGATTTGTAGAGGCTAGTGTTTAACTTCTGGATAAGATGAAGCCAATTCAGGCTAACCAAAGGCAAATCACAAAGCAGCAGCTTCAGAATCTTTGGGTTTTTGACAAAATTATTATACACTTATATAAAAATGGGGGTAGATAAACAAATGGATATACAGCACATGCACATGCATATAGGAAAGTCAGCACGGGTCAACTTAGGAAAATTCCTGTCTATGTAGCAATGTTGGTTAGGAACAGAATTTTTTGCAGTACTCCTACACTGTCAACAACACTTGTTTAGATGCAGGTACAGCAACCTAACTAAGCCTTTGATGACATAACTACCTTGGTTTAGCAATTCAATGTAAATGACTTTAATAGCAGTGGCTCTGGCAAGTACAAAGTGCTTTTGTTAGACAGTGCAAGGGTACTTGCTTCTGTTTTTCTTTTGTAACTTAGGTTAATATTTCTGAGAAGTGCCTCCTACTCTCTTTTCTTTCATTCTGGAAGAAAATCACAACCACATGTCTCCTGTACGAAACTTGGAGAGAAAATTTAAAAGTTTCTCCAAATGAAGGCTATACAGCCAAACCAACACCTGTAGTTATAGTTATGAAAGGCATCTTTTTTTTTTTTTTTTTTTTTTTTTTTTTTTTTTTTTTTTTTTTTTTTGTCTTCCCTTGTGTAGACAGAGCATCAGCAATTCAAGTTCCTCAGCACCAGCTTACAAATGCACAGAGCTGGAAGGGGTAATGGAGTCGTAAAAGGAGCCACCAACCTCTTCTCCTTCAGGTGTTACTGCTGGAGCAGGACCAGCAAAGGAAACCAGAAACACCCCCACGCATCTCATCACAAGTCAGCACAAACAGCTTTCAACCACAAGACCTTGCCCTGGAAATTGAAGGGAGATATCCTGTTCTGAAGTCTCCTAAAAGTAACAAACTTTTCCCATTCTAGGTTTATTCTTGGTCCTTTAAAGAAGTTACACGTACTAATAAAATAGCTTCACAGGAGAAAAAAAAAAAAAAAAAAAAAAAAAAAAAGGCAGCTCTGACCAGAAGCAGCAGCAGCAGCCCCAGAGGCCTTGGTGCTTGCAAACATCAGCACAGCACGGGCTGGCAGAGGCAAGAAGGGGCAGAGCACCAGCCTACCACCCAGGCTAGAGCTGCCCACACCTTCTGGGGCTACAGCAGCCCTGCCTCAAAACCCAAGGAACATCAAGAGTAAAAAAGAAAAGCAGCTGCCTAGTCCAAAGACAGTACAGAATTATAGAATCTAGCCTAGAGAGGCTAGGAGACAGTTCTCAGTCAGAATAAAACCTACTGTCTCACTTCCCTGCAGACTAAGGATAAAATACCCTCATTCTTCTCCCTTCTCTTCAAAGGTAGGTTCATTCTGAAGGCAGCTCCTCTATGCATGAGGAACTGAATAACCAAAGCTTAGGTCACAAGACCCACATACTTTTTTTATTTTCCACATAGCTTTCCCAGCTTCATCTCTATGTAAAGCAGGCACTTCCCCAGAACAGAGCTGGCGAAAGACTCCTTAATAATGTACACAATAAATAAGAATATAATACAAAGCCTGCACCTGTTTTCACTAACGAAAGTAGTCACAAGCTCCAAGAGCAAGAAGCACATCTCTGAGAGAAAAAACCCACACATATCCACAAATAAAGCAAATAAATTTGTATAGCTTTCTTTTTTCATTTTCCTTGCACACAAGTGGATGAAAGCTAAAGGGCAGTATTCAGTCATACACACCTCGATACCATAGCCCACCTTCCGCTTCAGAGAGTTTTAATATTCAATTGCTCTTCAACAATGCAACAAAGCCTTACAAAATACTCTTATTCTGCAGGTTTGCACCGAAGAATTGGAAAAACAATCATACTAGACATCTGCTAGAAGAGTAGCAATTAAGAGCCTAGCAGATATTAATGATACAGGTAATCTAGCCCATCTCTCAAGTGAGCCCTACAAGGTAGAGAGAACAAATGCACTGCTGAAATCAATTCTTTATTCAACAGATGTTTTTAAATCACAAACTGACTGGTGATTATATGTACTATGTTCTTTTCAGAAAAGGAGATTTTTTTTTTCCCTCCTTCTTCTGTTTCTTTTTTGCCAAGTGGGTACAAAAAGCTCAACTCCATCCATTTTTTAATTTGACACATCTGTGTACTTGCAAAAGGATGAAAACACTTGTTGAAAAACTACACAGAGAAGAAACACAGAGCCAACAAACCTAAGCTAAAATTCTGGAACAGTTTAAAATTCAATTTTGATTTATGTTTTTCTAATTGCTCAGGCACTGAGGCTTTAGTGCAGAGAGAGATTTCAGGTGTAAATTTGCTCACCATTCTAAAAAACAATTCTAAATATTTTATCAAGATTTTTGTAAAGGGAGTACCTGCTGAAGTCAGAGAAGAGAATATTTTTGTAATCTATTTACAGTCAGAAAAAAAAACAAGAACCAATTCCCATACCCTTGTTCACCGTCTCTCACACTATTCGCACATCCTACTTTAGAGTTCACATGCCTCCTTTCTTTTGTTCACTACATCTCAAACTATTTCTGATTTTATGAACAAGTATGGTCACCAGTACATCTCTATTTGCAACAAAGACCTTGTGGACCTGGAGAGAAAACCATGGATTACTATCCATAGGACTTTTATTTTGCTATTTTCCTGGTTGTGACTCACAGCTATAACTTTTCCAAATACCATGACGAGCTTGTGAATTCCTGTACAGAAAGAATGGATTATTCATTTTTAACTGTACAGTAATTATCTAGCAATGCCCTCCCCTTTGGCTCTTCTCAATCATTGTTTCCTTTGGTTCTGTCACTGTTGTAAATGTTTGCCTAATAAAATTCAAACTGCATAAAGCCAAAATAGCCTCATGAATTTTTATTTGTTAGTTTTTAAAATGTAGAACCTTTCCTTCTGTGCCATACTTTCCAGGAAGGCGTAACCACATCCAGCTCCTCATGCATTGCTTCTGGACTTGCCCTTCTCAAGAGAGGTGTGTGCACCTTCTTTGAGGCACAGTGTACCCTGTGCCTTTCCTCAGAACATTAATCAGGGGCCTACAGTCAAATTTCAGCAGACTTAGGGTTAGAACAACAGCATTTCCTCCTCAAAGTGAGGGGAAGATGCCATTATTTCATTCTTGGGCTATGATGTAGCCTCATGAAAGTACACAACAAGCAAAATACAGTTTCTGCCTGCTTTGGATAGTCAAACTCCAGCGGAGCAAAGCTCCTGCCAAGCTCGACCAGTCAAGCTGTGTGGAATGGAGCACCCATACAGCTGTTCCTTTGTGTCCTCTTTGCTATCTTATCCTCTGGCAATTATTTACAGATTAATTATAGATTTGCCAGTTGGCTATAGGCAAAGAAACCTCCTGGAAAATTCTAGATGAAGTGAAGTTGTTGATCAAAGCTAAAGCTATTTTTAAAAGGGGGAGGAAAGCTTTTGGACTGCAAACTTCTCTGTATACATTTACTAACATATTCTTTACACCTCTAAAAAGAAGTATTTGTGTTTCTCTAATGAGTCACAAAACTAAAAGTAGCAGATTATTATGAGTTGAAAAGGTAGGAAAGGACATGAAAAGGAACTTTGCTAATGTTTTTCCATTCTTTTAGATATCTTCAAAGGCAAACCCCTGAAAACTAAGAAGAGAAAGGTACTCTGAGTTTCTAATAATAAGAATACTTTCAGCTCTTTTGGTATGCAAGTATTTCAAGTGTCACACAATATTTCCTCACAGATGTTTTTATTAGACTCTTTTCCAAAGGTAAAACAAATTGTAATTCTTGATCTCACACCAGAATAGCCAGCTTTAAGATTAAAGTGTTTGCTCTCGTGTCACAAAGAGGCCCTTGGTCCCATTTTGCTTACCCAGTATTTTCTCCACTGCTTAAGTTCCACTTCACATAGTGGAATTAATTATTTCCACAGCACATAATAGATTTCTTCTGAGGCTTTTTGCAGCAAATGGAAATGGAACAATGGAAACTTATTCAGAGAGAAACTGCAGTTTGGGTTAATCCCTGTGTACCTGGGACCTGCACAAAGGAGAGAGATGCTGAGGGCAAGAAATCCATGGATTTCTTCAGAAGACCCTTTCAGAAGATCAAGAACTGACTGCCATTAAAGCAAACTTACAGCCCCCTCCTATACTTCATCCTACCAGCCAGATAGGGGATTTGGTACTACCAGCAATGTTTTAGACTGACCTGACTCAGAACTAAATCTATGTTTAAGAAAGAAAGGAAGGGGCACAGTGGGGGAAAAGAGCAACACAGGGTGAGGATAAGTTTCAAGTCAGGTAAGGGATATCAGCTGGTCAGATCACGGTGTACGTCTAAGGAAGGAACAACATTCCCCTGAGACATGTTTTAAGGAATCACCCCATCACAGTGTGAGGTGGAGGGGTGCATGTGTGTAGCTTCTTTTTTTTTTTTTTCTTCCTCTCTAGAACTGTTACTGCAGATGGCTTCCTGATGGACAGGAGGGGAGAAGGGATTTCTCTTCCCAATGCCCACACCTATCAGGAAGAAATGCAGAGGTGTGTCCCATCTGACAAGAACCCTAACCATTAATTATAAACCTTTAAACCAGGTTTATAATTAATCTCTAAGCAGATTTCACTGATTTGGCATAATTTTAGGTCCTGCCATCCTGAGAACATCAGGCAGCTGGAGCAATAAGCATGAGCATCACTCAGCCTTGTCAGTTCCTGTCAGGCAATGGAGCTCACAAGGTCTGGTCACTGCTGCAATGGCCTGGTCACCACTCCAGTGGTGTCAGTCTCTGCTCACACAGAAAGCAGAGCAGGTTTTGCCTCTCAGCATGCAGCGATACCCCATGTAATTAATAATGGGAACTAAAGCAATAGATGGAATTTATATTAAAACACCAGTGCTAAGTGTCTGTCTTCCCCAGAGCATCCAATATTTTTGCTTGAAGTATCCAGCAGAAGAGTATTCAGGAGCCACAGTTGCTTCAGGAGAATCACAGAACGTCTGGGGTTGGAAGAGATCTCAAAGATCATCTTGTTCCAAAACCTCTGCCATGGGCAGGGATATATTCTACCAGACCAGGTTGTTCAAAGGCCATCCAACCTAGCTTGGAACACTTCCAGGAATGGAATATCCACAGCTTCTCTGCTCCACCTGTTCCAGCACCTCACCACCATCAAAGTAAGTAATTTCTTCTTCATATCTAATCCATCTTTCAGTTTAAAGCCAATCCTCTCTGCCCTATCATGCCCTTGTAAAAAGTCCCTCTCCAGCTCTGTTGCAAGCCCCCTTTAAGTAGTAATACAAGACAGATCAAACTGAACACATATCAACTTGCAGTAAATAAATATTTCTAAATCTTACTGAGAACACAAAGGAAAGGAGCACTGGTTTTTCAGACATGTAATATTTCACTGAGGTTTACTTAACTAGTTCCTAACAAGCTGTGTAGTCTACCCTAATCTTGCAAAAAGTGATAGAAAAATATTTTCAAACTGTTTACAACCAGTAAATAAGAAGTAAAGGCCAGTGAGTACAAATGTCTGGATTTGTGACACCAGAGAGTGAAGAAAGTAACAAAAAAACTCTAGGGAAAAATTCTAGGGAAATGTGTCATTTTATATCATTACTAAAACAAATTCTGCCCATGCAATTCAGAGACCCTCAACCCAAAACATTGCAGAGAGATGACAGCATAACATCACGGTCTTTACAGAGGTGATCTTTAAGGTGTACCAGGTATAGAGCATTCTAGAATCTGAAACATAAAATAGAAATGGAATTCTCTCACGAAGAAAAAGCAGTTTTCTTCTGTACATCCTTGTGCTTCAAATTTACATACTTTTATTTCACAAAGCCAGAGGACTCTCAAGAGTCTGGCTGAACAGTATCAAATGCAAAAGAGATTTAATCTTCAGATTTGTGGAACTTTAAACTTATAACCACTGTAAAACATAGGTTTCTATACTATCTTTTATCTGCATGCATACATTTATTGCAGTCAAGTTTGTGAAAAGTCAAAGCAGATTAAAGGCACAGAAGAAGCATTTGCTTGAATTGTTCATAGTTCTATAGTCTGTTTCAAATCAAAATTGCTCTACTTTGATTTATGAAAACCAAAAATAGATTGATGTAATCTGATTTCTATTTTTTTGTTTTCCTGCCACTCTTCTGCCCCAAATACCTGTGTACTACTCTTATCAAGGCTTTCATTGACTCTCACAGACATCGAAGGTTTATCCTAGAACATCTAAGGCCCATATGTTTACATCTCTCAGTAGAGAGCATCTGAAGAATTTGTGGAGGGAAAGCACAGTTTAAATGCAGGAAAAGAAACATACTGACCAGTAAGACTTAGGCATGGCATTAAAACTCAAGAGGTGTCTGTATGAATCAGGGACATATATCTGGACACAAGCAAGACATTCTCTCTATTTCTGCTTATGTTCTTTTTGCACATTGCTTTTTGTTGTTGTTGTTAGGGATTTTTTTAGATTTAAAATAGTATCAGCAGAGGCATAATTTTGCATTTCATAAATGAAATTATTTTTCTTGACACAGCACACATTGTAGAAGGGTGACAATGATAAAGCTAGAAATTACAGGCAAGAAAAATGCTCAAAGCCTTTCTCACATTCACAGGAGGCAATTTATCTATTTTTACAACAAATGCATTTTAGACTAGTTTAAGATCACACCAAGAAGAACCTAGTTATTACCTGCTTGTTTATTTAAGTGCCTCTTAACTGTGCAAGTCAAGCGTATTGAAAAACCCTCCATTGCAGCAGAAACATCTAAACATGTAAATACTTTCAAACCCCTGCGGGGCCAGTAACACTGTCCAAAGAGTTAGTCTTGCAGAACCCAGGCTTCAAGTCAAAGCCATTTGAACAAACACTTCTCCAGCAACCTTATCTTTCAATAACATGATAACTTCTGCAAGCATCCTGTTTCCTTCCTACTTATGAGTAGTTACCAAAGCTATTACAGGAATGGGGAACAGAGAGAAGCCGGTCAGCCAGCTAAAAGAGACTTGCCTCCAGCTGGAGAAGGGTATGCAAACAATAGCAAATAGATGGACAAATTCATAGTTTGATTGCTTATCTAAGAACAAAGAGAGCTGAGTTCAGTCCCTGCCTCAGCTTTTTAATACCTTCACATAAGATTCCTACTCAGGCCAGTCATCTGGGAGAAATAAATAAAAAATGTCCATAAAAAATGCTATATACTGTATATATTAAAAATTGTGACATCCACACCTTGGCATAAGGCACACATGTTTTTCCATGAGGTTATTCATATTTCCTTTGATGCTAAAGAAAACTTCATTCAAATCTCCTATTACCTCATAAGCATCTTAATTACTGATAAAAAGAGTTAGAGGAGATGCAAGAAATTCCTTTTTCTCCTCTCTGGGGATGATATCTATTAATTTCCTTTGCTTTTCTTCAAAGTGTTGATAGAAGAGTGTTTGCTATTGTGTAAAAGAATTGGGGAGTGCAGCCAAAAGAGAGGAGTCAGTCTGAAAAAAAAAGTGGTCTTTTATTGATCTATTTGGTTTTGATTTAGATTTATCAACACAACTTCTGACCTTAAAGAAAAAAAAAATTGGAAAACCCACACACCACCAAACCACAAATATGACTAACTCTGTAGTTTGCATAATTGGAAATATATTATAACATTTTCCTAGTTTTACATATGTAATGTAATGGAAAAATTGTAACAGGAAAAAAAGATAAAGCTTTGGGATTAAGGTACAGTGGACAGGGAAAAACAGGGACATAAGAACATTCATAAGGCTGAGTAACTTCAGAAAAGACATTTAACCTCTCAATTCCTCAGTTTCTCTCTAACAGAGACAGAACAATATGCCCCTACCATTCTTATTGTTCCCCTGGCTAACATGAATAGCTAACAGCAGAATGGCTGGTGTACCAGTTCTGGCTACTTCATCCTATGCTATTCATAAAGGGTTTTTTTCCTGCCATTTCTGTATATCTGTACTTAATGTCAGTTCTTTTGTTTTCCATCATGAAGTATAACGAGACATTTTTTTCCCCACAAAAACTGTGTTTTGGCCAGTTCTTTGTATGCAGTAATTCAAACTACTGAACAACCTTAAGAAATTACGGAGTACTGCCATGTGCAATGGCCTCATGACATCCAAACAATCTCAGATGCAAGACAAGTGAGGTTCTGGCAAAGCACATGGATTCGTTTTTTTGCAGGACTACATAATGCTTTAATCTCCATTCCAGCTGCCATTTCTCCATCTTTCCTTCCCTCTTCAGCTTCCAGAACCTGGGAGAATAGATAGGGGAGCTTGGTGAGGTGTTGGAAAAAAAGGAGGGTGGAACAGAGCTAAACAAAGATGCCAGCAGATCTCCATCAAGGGCCAAGCTTTTTTTCCCCTCCTGCCTTAAGTGGTCAACAGATATTTACAAAACAAACAGGTTGATTTTCCATATACTTGGTACAAAATTGTGACAGTGTAGTTGTGCCAAGGTAGAGAATAAAAGGGAGGCTCACAAGAGATCCACCAGCATCACAAGGATCTAGTGGCTGCAGGAAACCGTGGTGTGTCCCGAGAGCCCTGGGCACATACCTCTCTCTCAGAGCTGCTGTGCTTGCTCACAAGTCACTGCTCTCTGGGCTAAGCAAGATGTCAGAGACCCAAAGAGCACCTGGAGAAAACACCTACCATGACCTCAAAGGTAACAACTCTCAACCTGTCATTTTGGAGTCTTACAAGGGGAAGAGAAAAAGCCAATGTAGTCTTTCAGCTGGTCTTAGATCACCAACCCCAAAAATCTTCCCACTGCCTCCATAGAAGGGGGGCCACAACAGCCTCCTTCTCCAGTCCTCTCAGAACAAAATAAAATGTCAGTGCCTGATCACTGCAGATCTTGAGTGGGGGAGAAAAAAAGAAAAGAGAACCTGCTAAGGTGCTTGTCCTGCTTCCCTTAACGTCAGTGGGAACCCTGGGAACTGGCATCAATAACAGTCCAACCCAAGGAGGAGTTACTAAGTTAAGGCAGTATCTCTGTAGGCAACTGGGCTTCTCACATTTCCCCCTCTCCCCCCCAAAGTAAAATGAATAGAGGTAGTGAAAGCACACACAGGTCTGTGACCCTTTTTCCCCATGAGCCTAAACAAATGTTGAAGTTTTGCCCATATGTATTACTACTACCTGTATAGTAGTATACTAATAGCATGAAGAGGGAGGGAGAGAGAAGAAAATACTTAATTGTAAGGAAAGAAAGAGATTTTTCTCTCAGCCACATCCCAATGTGTTTTTCTATTTTTTCTCCTCTTACTGTTTATGAAAATTTAGCAAAAGTCTTTACTAAAAGATGAAATTGTATCATTTCCATTTCAGTGAATGCAAAGCTTTTATTTATACATTTCTACAAATCCTCATTTAGGATTTGTACAAATAAAAAATCCTCTGTTAGGTCTCTGTAAGGAAAATGAAGAGTTGTGATATCATGCATATGTACAATGTGATGTGCATGAAGTGCATCTGAAAAAAAAATTAAAATCTCCAAGACAGATGTAATAAGAGTTTTGCAGTAAAAGCTATCAACATTAACATACTAGTTATAATTTACTGTACTTCATGGATTTAAATTTATTAACTTCAGGCCATATGTGGGCCGTGGAGTGTGGCTCTGCATTCCTGAGTTGGATGACAATGAACAGTTAAGTTCCAATAAATTGGAAAGGTGAAGTAGGGTAAGCCTAACTAATGGAAGAAAATGATGCAAGTGCAAATCCAATACACCACAGTAAAGCAGCAGCAGCACAAAAATATTCCACCATATGTTTCAGGGGCTGGCTGAAGCTTCATGCAGAAAGCTTTGATGTTTCCACTGTAATTGAGAATGTCAATACTTCCAGGGCAGAAAACCTGCTCCCATCGATTAAATACTTGATTTCCAGACTACACGAAGGAAGAATGTCTGCTTCCTCAAATTTATTCCACATTCAACTTATGTTACGTTGTAAGTAACTTACATTGTAAGTGCATGTAAGACAGAGGATGTACCACTATTCTGTATTTTTGTAATGGTGCAGCTTTAGGTTGAAGGGCAAAGCGGGTGTATGGCAATTTTGTAATTCAGGAGCCATCTGTACTCTCTCATCATCAGTGCAACTGGAAGAGTTGCTTAAAAATCAGATGGATCCCAAACATTTTGGCAAAAAAACTGAAAAATGCACAACTATCCAAAATATACAAAAATAAGGCCTTATTCTTGGTGAAAGAGCAGCACACCACATAGAAAAAGCTAGTCTGATGATCCACAGAAAAACAAGAGCTAGAGGCACTGAAAAGAAACCAAACTCCTGGGGACAACTGGCTTCATCCTCCCACTCAGTCCAAAGCTGCCCAATCACAGTTCTTAGGGAGACCATGCCCTTTCTCAGGGGAGGAAAAAAAAAAAAAAAAAAAAAAAAAAAAGGGAAAAGTGACAAACTCTTCTCCCCTCTGGTGCCATGTCTTCCACTTGAAATCTGCACAGAAGCTGCCTGCAGTACCTTAGGCACCAGGAGCCAAAGTGAGGAAGTGAGTCCACCAGGAGATCAAAACCAATGTTTTGCTACAAGGAAAAGTAATGAACCATTAAAATGCTTTTAAAAATCTGGGGTGTAAATCCACATTCAGGCACCGAAACAAAGAGCAGTTTCATTTTCCAGAAGTTGCTTAGCACCTAGGACCTCCTCAAAAAGAAAGGTCTAAAGGCATTTCTCAGGACTCCAAATCTACACAACCCTATCTGTAGATCACTCCCCCCAACATATATAAAGGCCTTAAACAAACTGTTTTTCCATCAGGACATTGCAGGGGCCAGGAGCAGTTGGGGCTGTCCTGAGAAGCAAGGCAGCACATATCCCCCTCCCAGCCAGGAGCAGGACAGCTGGGAGCACCAGGGCAGCCCCAGGTGCCTCCCTGGTGATGGGTAGGCCAGGCCAGGGTGTTGGGCTCAGTCGCTCAGTGCTCAAGGCTGGGCAGGGGGCAGCTGGAATTCAGCCTTGTTGCAGTGTTGCTGAGGCAGGGGCTGATGGCCGCAGGGGGCTGACACGGGGTCCTGCAACATGGGAGGCTCCAGTAGGCTGAAATGGGGTCCTGGTCAGGACAGGGCAGCAGGAGTCCTCAGGGGAGGGACAAGGGAGAGTCAGGGCTGATGGTGCCCTTAGGGCCCAAACATTTCATATCTCATCATACTTTGGGTGCACCTAGTACGGATTTCTTTTTTCCTCCTTCTGTCCTCCCCACTCCACCCCCCACTGGTTTATTTTTTTAAGTTCAGAAGGGAGCGTGTTTTCAAAGCAGGTCTGATCTCCACTTTGGTCTGCATCATTGAGCAGCCTCACAGCAAGATTCCTTCCAAATTAAATTCAGCTGGCAGACGCACACCAGCATCACACCTTACACTGAGCCTGTGAATGGCCATTCAGTGCACAGGTTGAAGCTGAAGGCAGTCTGAGGCAAATATCCCTGAAAATATGTACACCCTGCATAACTTGTCCTCAGAGCAGTTTTGTTCTATAGATCCTCCCCTATTTGGTGACATTGCTGCAAACCACCTGCAGTAAACCTCCATGCAGAACACAGCCCTACACTTCCCTTCTGCTCCCCACTAAGCGATTGATGGGATGTGTCCTAATTTTACAGCTTCTTGACAGATGGGAAAAGCCTGAATTAAAGTGAACTCTGTGAAGATCTGTAGCTAATGCTTGTGATATTAAAGACAAAAAACCCACTCCCTGCATATGTTAACACAGTTCTACTTTGCATGGTTAAAAATAGAATTAGTCTGACTTTAGGGATCTGAACCTGGCCATACTGTGCACATGCACTAATTTGTATTTTTTGTCAAATTAAAAATTCTTCTATCTGGGCCACTATATTTCTATCATAAAAGGTCAAGGGATAGTTATACAGTGAGGATTAAAGGTAAAACCATCTTGAGGAAGAAAGTCAATTAATGTTAGCAAAGAGAGTCCAACTTCAGCCAGAGGCCCCTGAGGCACTACATGCCAAGAGAAGAAGAGTGTTCTCCTTGAAGACCTGAAGACCTCACCATATAAACAGATGTCCAGGAAAATCGGGAGAACTGATTGAGGAGAAGTGAAAAAAAAAAAACCGCTGAGGAAAAGGACACATAACTTCCTCACCCCTTAGGAGGGGAGCCCAGAATACCTCAGTGCTGCCGGTCAAGGAGCTGTGGACAGTATGCCTCATGAACCACAGCATATAAAGCTATTGTAGATTATGGCTATTGTAGGTTAACACCATAGTGGCAAGTCTTGAAACAAGGAAAAGCAGTGTCCTCCTGGTAAGGTTACAAACCCATCTTCTCCTTTGCTTCACCTTGCTGAGCTTGGGACAGACACACCTGATCCGCTTACAGGATCTGATGTACTGCACACCATTCACATGCACTTTGGTAGCACCAAGCAGTACTGCACCTGTTTTGGTTAGGTTGCATAACACCCTCCAAGAAGAATTTCACACAATATCAAACTAATATTTAAACAGACACTTCAATAGGTTTTGTTTTTCCCATACTATGAAAATAAATATATTAGGAGGGAAAGTTAATGACTAGGATAATCATGTTTTGTTGCAGTCTTCTGCAAGGTTTAGTTCAAAAGAAAAAACTCACACGCCTCATTTCTCTGTCATGACTAACCTTTTGTCAATGTGAAAAAAAAAAAAAAAAAACAGGTGCCAATCTAGCAAAACATCTTACACATTGCTGTGGTCTAACTTCAGCCAGCAATCAAGCACCATGAAGTCCCTCAGTCACTGGGATAGGCAAAGAATTTGAAGAGTAAAAGTGAGAAAACTTCTTAGTTGAGGCAAAGGCAGTTTAATAAGTAAAGCAAACAATGCACACTCAAGCAAAGCAAAAAAGAAATTCGTTCACTGCTTTCTGTGGGCAGGCAGGGGTTCAGACATTTCCAGGAAAGCAGGGATTTACATGTAATGGCGACCTGGGGACACAAATACCATTACTCTGAACATCGCCTTCTCCCTCTTCTTCCCCACCTTTATATGCTGAGCGTAACACCATATGGTGTGGGATATCCCTGTGGTCCATTGGGGTCAGCTGTCCCAGCTTGTGCACCTCCAGCTCACTCACTGCTGAGGTGTGAGAAGCAGAAAAGATTTTGACTGAGTAAGCACTGCTCAGCAGCAAATAAAGCATCCCTGTGTTAGCAGCACTGTTTCCAGCACAAATCCAAAACACAGCCCCATTTAAACTACTCTGGAGAAAACTATCCCAGTCAAAAGCAGCACAGACATGAAAAATTTAAGTTGTACAAAGAATATGACCTAATTCAACTGCACTAGCACTACTTGCAGAATCTAGCTTTTGCTTTTTAAATAAAAACTGCCAAAATAGAGATAATCAAGGCATCAAAAGCAAAGAATAAAGAAAAAAAGAAATCCCAAAACAATTTATGCATTTCTCCACCTGTTAAAAAACTATTCTGATAAATATTGCCATTTCCTATTGTTATTTAAACTTGGAATATTTGATGGGTTGGTTCTAAAAACTCATGCTCTTCAGTGTTTTGTCACATTGGTTTCATTAAGATAGGATTATAATTACAGATCTCATGGCTGCAAATAAAAACAGGAAGATTCTATATAAACACAAGATCCCTAAATATTACTGATTTTTTAATTTATATTTTTACTATTCCACATGATTTTTAATGACATAATACTAAATATTGGCCAATAATTTTGTTCATATACTGAATAATTTAGAGAGAAAACTAGATGTAGATTAAGAAAACTAAGGGCAATTGGATTGTGTGTGTGTGTGTGTGCGTATATATACATGCACACACGTATATATATTTTGCCCTGTGGTGAATTTTGACATTGATTTTGCATTAATTTTATTTTTGCTAATTTTTGCAACATACTGCTTCATATAATGCTGACATAATCCTATATGCTAAAACAGCGTAAATACCAGAAGATTAAAAAAATACTAGCTGTAGATTGTAAGCCTGTATGTTACATACCAATGATGTAAATGTAAAATTTATGTCATGTTCAATTGAAAACTTCTTTTTCCTTTATAGATACTAATATCACACATTAACAGAAAATAAGAGGTTGAACATCCCTTACTTGACATTAGGTACAACAGCATTTCTTATGAGCCAGCCCACAGAGAAACACTGGGAACAATGGCCTTGTAGAAGGGACTGCACTTTCTTCAGCTCTGCATGCACTGGTGAGGACCCTAACGGTAGTAAATGAATCAGAGTCTGTTTCTGATTAGTTTTCCCCTGTTAATTATGTATTTAAAACCATCTAGACCATTAATGCATTTCACATTGGGCAAAGCAATACCTGAAGAGAAGGATTTTCAAGTAACTTCTATATTGAAGCTGCAAACTAATCAACAAAGTAGATAGGAAAGTAACTGATTGGAGATCTTGACTTCAATACCTTTTTATGCTTTAGCTCTGCAGAAATTAAAGGACTGATACAAGATCTACTGGATAAACTGCACATTTTTATATGCAGGTGTCAGCCTTGATGACAATAAGGATCCCTTCTGGATTGAAATCTTTGGAACCAATAACAATGGAAGGAGACACTGTTTCTACTAAAACAATCATTTTTTCTTTCACTATTCTACCCAACAATCACCAAACAAAATTTCCTTAGCATAAAACTTGATTTGAACAGCTCTTTCAGCAATGTAATACCTAATACCCAAAAGAATTCTCCTAAAAATGGCAGCAGATCTTTATCTGCTAAGTTATAAACAAATTTGGATGCAGCAAGATGCAATCCGCCAGTTTGCTCAAAATGTGATTTTACTTTATTTGTCCAATGCTCAAGAATGTTCAGTCGATATTTTTTCATTTCACATCTCTCAAGACAAATAGGAAGACCAAGAAAGGAAGAAGGGAAACGTGGGAGCCCAGAGAATAACACACAGCCAGACTTATTCACCCACAGCTACTGCCACTATTTACCCCTCTGTAGAGAAACGTTAGGACTGATAGGCCTGGAAAATGACTGAAAATGGGGAGGAGACAGGAGCAGGATTCTATTAAGGACAAGTGCTGGGAGCTTTCAGTTATCTAGTCACCCTAGTACTCCGTGCAGCATCTCCAGACTCAGGTTGCAAGATGCAGAATAGGCAATAAATTCTAGTGAACCATACAAGAAGCACAGACAGGAAGGAGAGACTTGTCTCCTACAAGCTTATTAACCAAAAGCTCCTAAATAATAATAAAAATGCACCCAAAGCCATCACAAGGCCATCAGCCTTGTATTAAGTATCAATGCACAAAATCCTGTTCAAGAAAATGGGACACGGGGATCCTGGGGCCGGGCAGATGAACAGGTTACTCAGTCTCACACTCCTCTACACATATTCTTACAAAAAGCAAAATGCAGAGGTACGAACAATGGAAATTGATTTTGTTTTAAAGTATAAAATCATCTTCCTCTTCTATAACATCTCTGAGATTTGCCACATTGCTAACACAATAAGGAAATACTTCCATAGAGGCCCAAGGTAAAAAACAGGTTTTGGAGACCCTGAATTCTGTTTTGAACTAGAATCATCAACAAAAGCCTACAAGAAAGACTTAGAAGCGACACAAAGAAGAGTTTCTATAGCATTTATTTGAACTTGGGAATAACTGAACAGGAAAAAAAAAAAGGCAGATCATTCTCATAAAAACTACCAAGCAGTTTAGGAAACTAAAGCCTTGAGAGAAACTCTACCTGACTTGCTAGGGACACTGTCCTGTCTAACTCACTTTGCAATTAGGTTTCCAAGTCAGAGAAGAATGCAGCCTAGGAAATTCAGATAACCCTGTTTTTAAACTCAGCAATAAAATTTGCCTAATACTACCTAAAACAGAAGAGCATATTAACAGTACATTAGTCAAATCTGGGTTTTGGTAGGCCCTTTCAGACCCTTTTTTAAAAGCTCCCTCTCATCCTGTTTCTTACAGCTAATGTTACACTTACTCTCTGTTTATTGTGTTGTCCTTTTTCTTTTATGGACAACTTATTTTAAACCCATTATTAGAAGTGTTTTCTGTTTGTTAGGGGACAGAGAAATGTAACTTTGTTCTGAATTGCTTCCAAAAATTATATCTAAACAATTGTCAAATATGTTTAGAAACATATTGATTTTTCTTTCACAGTTTTCAGAGCATCAACACAGAGAATTGATCAGAGCTAGATTTTCTATCATTTAACAAATTTTACAATGTCTGATATGTTTTCATTATAAAAGTTTAAGTAAAATTTCAAAATTCCTTATAATTATACATGAATACAGAGGGTGGGTGTTGGATAACAACTACAAAAATATGTTTTGTTACACTAAAATGTTTACCATCAATATATTGGTTTGTATTAATTTTGATACACTCTATATAAACACCTAACATATCTTCATTACAGTTTCTTACACTTCTGAAAAGGGAAAAATAAAGAAATACCTAAAAGTAAGTTCTGTAATTGAAATTTCTACAAGACAACTTATTGTCAACATGAAGTAGCTTAGATATATGAAACTAGGGGCACAGACTAGAAACACACATGTACCTTCAGGAAAATCTGAGGGCTAAGATTAAAATCAGCAATACATCCCATCACAAAACAAAAAAAAATATAGAAATACTATTTAATAAAAGGAGATTTTAGCAAAACCCTGAATAGCAATCACGAGACTATTTAACACTATAAATCCCTTAGTTACCCAGGCACCATGTGAAATACTGTTTTTAAAATCTGTAACCACCACAGTTAGGATTAGACAATAGAAAACCAGATATAAGTAAATGAGAGCAAAAGAAATGAAATAGCTCACAAATGGACAAAATCAGCCTGCAGCCAAGGACCTGGAAAACATGGGCAGAATTCTTTGTTCTCCTACAGACTTTGCAAAACTCTGGCCAGTCATTTCACATACAGCCTTGCAGTGTGTCTGAGACAATCTGTTAGGGGTGAAGTTTCATGACATTCTCTGCTGAAATAGGGGGCATTCTGCCCTTCTCCAGCAACAGCCACCCATAGCACATTTTTTTTCACTTTCTTGCTCCAGCATAGATGCTTACCTGACCACTGCAAGCCAGGGAGGGAGAAATCCATGCTGAAAACTACTCAGTCCTTTGTTGCAGAGTGAATTGTCCTCTGGTTTAGGGGTCTTAGGCAAGTGTGCCATCAGGTGCCACCAGGCAATGCTGGTACAAGGCAAATGGTGACAACACACAGATAAGACAAACTGAAACCTCCTTTTCACAGGCAGAGTGGCACTACCACGGTACACCCTCAAGGCCTGCATTCACTACCTCCTTCCACCTTCATCCCATTCAACCTCCTCTTCTCCAGCCACTGTCATCTCATATCTTTCATCTCAGCTGCTCACGTGACAGCAAAAACCCTGATTTCACTCAGAAAGAGTCAGATTATTTTAGAGAATGAATTAACATGTGTTTGCTTCCTCCATTCATTTTTGCTCAAAATGCATTAGGGAATTTCTCAAAGACAGCCTGGCTCTGGGGTGGGAACAGTAACTTTTAAGGACAACTTGGTAGGGAATATCAAGGTGGTGTGTACCACAGAATTTTACTTCTTCAAGCCAACCTGTCTCCTATCTTGAAAAAAATAGAACCATATCTAAGAGACCCATAAAGAGAAGATAATAATGCCTCCCTTTCTTTGAGAGATGATAGGAGGATAAATACATTAAGGATTATGAGGTGTTCAAATACTATTGTAATAGGGAAGGTAGAGGTAGCTAAGATAGATAAACTGCTATAAAAAAAAATGCAGAGAGACCTTAAAAAGAAACATCCAGCGATGTAGAGAGCACAGTACTTTTGTAGTTACTATTTATGTGCCATCTGTGAACAAGAAAAGTACTTAAATCAGTTTTGTGCGTGCTTGAGCTGGGCAAATAATGCAAAGTAGCTACTTGTAAACCCTCGTCCAAATGTAAAGTTTTCTTGATTGCCTTCCCATTCTGTTGACCCATTTTACACATATACTGTAATATAGTTACATTCTAGTTACATTCTTTTTTGTCAGAACAGTCAAATCTATGGAGGGAACATGCATTTTCCAACTATTTGATAGCTCCTCTGTGGGTTTGGGAATCAGACACAGAGGGAAAAAATACCACCTGACACAGGATATCAATCACAGAGAGCAAATAGCGAGTTGGGTATATGAAATAAATACCATAATAGTTATTACAGAACCTGAATGCATCCAGCCAGACACTCAGCCAAAATACATTCTGTCTAAACCATTCTCATGATAATTTTTGAGCAACAAAGGTTTCTGTTCATGTGAGTTTCTACACAGATAATTCATTATCAGAATAAAAGGGCCATGTTCATTGAGCTGCTTTCTTCAAATAGATTTTCTCCATCACAGAAACAATATCACCAACAACACTGTGAGACCATAAAGACATAGTAAGATGCTATAAACCAAGCCTTGGTTTGCTTGTTTTGTTGCTGTGCTGTTCATACGGTTTAAGTAGCTCAGTGACAGGGTCTTGTGGGAAATAGGAAACAGTTAAGGTGAAGTGAGATACAAATCCTGCTAACTTAAATGACTTGGGTATCTTTACAGGGAGTGTTGAATTGGAAAGCATCCCTGTTCCTTGGAGGGGAATTCTCAGAATGTTACTGTCTCCGAGGGAAAACAGGTAGAATGACAAAATAAGAAATGATCATTTAATACGAAAGAGTAAAAGGCAATACAAATTATTTTTCAGTAATGAGCTACAAATGCTTAGATCTCATGAAATTTTTCTTTCTGTTTTCTCAGATTAACACATAAGTGCAAAACTCCCCAAGGTTCCATTTCTGTCCTCCACATATCATAGCCACCATATTACCAATCAAGAATATTAGCCCTGTGTGTACTAAAAATGTTTTCACAGGAACACAAAGGATCTCTTCCTGATGAAGGTCTTCATGAGATTCCCTACAAGTGCCATTCTCTCATTACATGACCAGACCCTATCTGTCAAGAAAATTGGTCTTATGGTAAGGGTTTGCTGGTTGTTGTGTTTTTTGGGGTTTTTTTTTCCACAGAATTATGAAGAAGGTTATTCAATATCCACCTGAGAAATCAGTGTTTGTGAGCTGAACAGAAAGTGGTTTTAAACACTCATATGGTCTATTCCCTCCTCTCCTCTCACAGCTTCATTAGATTGGCAAGGATTGGTAGGTACTTCCTTATAATACCCATTTTGTCAGCACTACATATCACTGCAGTATTTGCCACAAAGAGACAAAAAAAATGAATAGGAAGGAGCTGTCAAATAAAAAAGGATCTTAAAGACTAAATCGCCATAGTTTGGAGTATATAGTGAGAGTAATCATTAAAAACATATCAATCAGTGGGAGCAGTTTCATTAAGAGGAGAAAGAAATTCCAAAAGAAAACAAAAATTGATGATGTTGAAGGTCTTGAGCACTATACAGACAAATACCTCTAAAAATTGATCTGGAAACACTGTGTGAGGTGACCCAGTGGCCTAGCCCAGCACGAATTTCTTTAGACACTACTCATAATTGGGCTTTTATTTTTCACTATAAAAGAAACATATTAGTTTCACAGTTCTATTCAGAATCCTGGGTCTCATCACAAAAGAAAGGCTTGTATTATATTAAACACTTGCTAAACTAGACCATCTTCAGGGCATTTGTGTGCCTGCTAGACAGATGGTATGTCCCTCAGCTCTTTGAATATGAAAACTCTAGCAGTTCCTAAAAAAATCAGGGAAGTAAAGAAACAGTCAAGAGGAGGTGAGAGGGCAGAACAGATCAAATGGGCCCAGCAGTAGACAGTTTCAAGGTATTTTCTTAATCAACAAGCCCATACATGCTGGAGGGGAAACCTTGCACCACTCAGCTGTTATTTTGTAACTGAGGTTGTCTCTCATCCTTGTATTAGACATCTAAGAGAATGATCACAAAGCACTTCTTTTGCAGTATAACTATACAGCACCAAGAGAAACAGAAATAACACGATGTTTAGAAACCTTGCAAGTCTAAGACAAGACCAGAGCTGTATTCATTGACTAATAAAGCAAGATATCCTTGTGACTCTTGGCTTCATGGAAGATTTTCTGCTACACACATTAATATAATCTGTGTAGGTCACCACAACTATGAATAGAGATAGTCTTCAACAGCAAAAGCTTTTCCAGTATTTTTTGAATACATCCTTTCCAAGGTTTTTAGTCCTAAAGTAATAGACTTACTTTTTTTTCCATGATCCCAGATCAGGTTTATGTCTAGTATTACTCACAGCTCTTGCGAAATCTGGGTGTCAATGCTCTTCAACAGGAGGGATTTTCAGCTCATCTTAGCAGGAGTGTAGAAAGCTTAACCTGGAAAAACATAGAGTCTATGTTTAAGGCAGAAAATGACAGTTTTAAAAATTTTAAGGGCTATCCTTACACCCACTGAAAAATCTACAGTTCAGGAATAGAGCTGGTAAGCTGAAATGCAGTCGGTAGGGAGGAAGATGTTTAAGCTTTGGTCCCATTTTTACAGCAAATAATTAACATTTCATTGCATAACTGAAATTTCTCAGGGCATGGCTGTTC
Source organism: Pyrocephalus nanus (assembly GCA_038380795.1). Lineage (NCBI taxonomy): Eukaryota > Metazoa > Chordata > Aves > Passeriformes > Tyrannidae > Pyrocephalus > Pyrocephalus nanus. The sequence goes on from CM076259.1 coordinate 19,617,956, forward strand.
CTCAGGACAATTGTCACAAAGAGAAGTAAAGAAACACTGTTTTCTTGAAGAGGCTCCAGGGAACCCCACGTTCCCTGATTCAAAACCAAAAACATCTCTTTCTTCAGAACTAGAGAACAGCAGCTTGCAACTCATTCCTGTTCAGTCTGCCCCATAGTTACATGGGCATCCCTTCACATTCTGCCTTCATTCCTACGAAAATTCACTAGACCCCAGAGATTTTGAAAATCATAACACTGATGGATATTTTTTTAAATTGTCAAGACTGATAAACACATCACCCAAATGGGAGCTACCAGAGCTGGTCACCTAAAGTTAACACAATGTGCATAAATATCCACAAATCCTCCTTTTTCTAGTTGTTGAGATTTCTTTGATAGAATATCAAATAAATAATCAAAAGCTCCATGAAGTTCTGCATTTCTTCTCCCTGGTATATAATTTTTTATATAAAAATATCCAACACCTGAAATTGACAATAATACTTGCAGCTTATGAATGTGAGCAATAGATAACCTCCTCCTGATGGAATTATATGGAATATTATAGTCAAAATTCCTCTTTGTCCTTCCATATTTTACTGTAAAGGTATATACAAACACTATGGGGAAAAAAAAAGAATAAAGTACAAGGACAGTGATCAGGGAGAAATCTTTTGTGTGTTGAAAATCTCTACAATAGATCCAAAAATTTGCCAAAAAAATAAAATTAAAATGCAAGGCACGAGGTTTGGTTAATGTGGTTTTGGGAGAGTGATCAAAGATACGGGAGTAAAAACAAATGTGTACTGAGAAATCAGGAAGCAGCAGACTACAATATACAGTAGTCTGTTTATTTACATGACAGTGATAACAGAAATAAAATAAGCAAATACATTAATGTCAGTCACAAGGGAACAGAAAGATTTTATAAATATAATTAGTCTATTAAATAAACAAAGGGAAACAGCAGTGATTACAAGCAGCTTATTTAAGCAGTCTTTAATAAACTCAATGTCTTGGAAAAGAGGAGCCTTTGTAAAAGTGATAAAAATCAGCCTCTCCATTGGGGTGCTAGTTAAGAACCATCTATAAAGACTGTGAGGGTCAATTTGGTCCCACTGTAGTAAAATGGAGCTTATCGATTATTTCAATTCTGCTAAGTATCAGCTAACATTCACCTTTTAGCAAAAGCAATAGTCATAGAATCCCATTTGGGAGTTTTTCTTTTGATTCTCCAGTAATTATTCTGGTGAAGGTAATAGTCAAATTCTGCTGGAATTTTTGAAGTTGTCAGCTTGAGCTTCTAGGTGGAGACTTTCCATGGCACAAACCCTGCTAGAAATTAAGTATTATAATCAGAGACCCACAGCTGCAATGAAGGAATTATGCTCTCACTTACTTAGACGTATTTCCTCTGTTCTCTCATGCTTCTGCCTGTCAGGCTGTCTCTCCCACCTAGGGCAGAGTTAGATCAGGCCAGGCTATCACAGATAAACATCAGTACAAACAGGCTCAGTGTACCACAGGGAAGAGAGAGCCTCTGACAAAACACCAAGCATCATGAAGCAGAGTACTTGGCATCCCACTGCTAAGCCTGACCTGCCTCCATATCTCAGTCCATCTACAGCCTGTTTCCTGCTGATTTATCCTGTTGCATCCAGTCCACACACAAAAAGGACTTGGAGAAATGCAGTTCAGTTCAATTCTGGATAATGTAGCAGGGAAAAGAATTTGGGGGAAAAAAAAAAAAAACAAACCAAAAAACCCCAAACAAACAAATGAAAACTCAACCAACTAACCAAGCAAACAAACAAACAAACAAACAAACAAAAAAAACCCACACCAACCAAGAAAAAACTTCCTAAAAAATAAGTTAGGAGTGTTGTGGCATGTAGTTATTGCTTTAAACCCTACACTGGAAATCAGCTGTCAGAACTAGAACCAGGGGATCTACTTCCACTTAGCCTGTCTCCCAGCATAAGTAGGCTTCCACCTCTGCATAACCTCAGCAACTCTATCCAAGCATAATTCTGTCTATGGCAAACCTAGCCAACAACAAGCACATTTCTTACAGCTCCTACGAGGATTTATTCAAAATACTTTACAGTGTGGGCTAACAAGCTGGAAAGAGCAGGAAAGAAAATCAAAGTGCCCCATGACTGCTGCTTAGGTTCCAGGGTTGAGGAATAGAGCATAATATCAGGCTTAATCCGAAATATTTTTCCTTTCAACCTTCCATAAAATTCCTATCACAACACCATCACACCCAATTATAGGGGAAAACAAACAAACAAACACCAAACCAACCAACAAACTAAAAACAAACAAACAAAAAAAATCTTCTATCTCTGTACAAATTCAGCACATTAATCCACTCCTTTCCTACAAGTGATATCTTACCACTGGACATATTAAAAAGGACTCTTTTGCCAAGAAATCAGATTTTGCTAGAGTGAATTAATACAGGATAAAAGCTGATGTGTATTGTACCTGACCAACAGAGAATAACCATTCCAGAACAAAGCAACATCTAATGGTAACCCTGACAAAGGGCCACTCAGAAAAGCGAACTGTGATAATGCCAGACAACAACAGAACTGCCATCAGCTGGCAAGAAAAGATAGAAACCCAGCACTGAGAACAGATCAACTGAGGGGAAAAAGTTTCTACTTGTCTGAACCAGGAATATCATCTTAATTGTTTCAGTGCCTCCTGTATCTTCAAATGTGCTGCTCTCACCCTGCTTGGATGCTCAACTACTCATTTTGCACTGGAGGAGCACAGGTCCTGAAAACAAGCCAGAAAATTTTCACAGCCTGCCTCATTAATTCTATTTTTTCCCCTTGTCTTCACAAGCCCTCTTAGAGAGCTGAGCCTCAGGGGTCACTCCCCCTTCCTTACATCCCTGCCTCCCTGCTGCCACAAAACCCATTGCAGGGTGAGCTTTCTCCTTCTACTCTACCTCCCACTTCAAAGTCTACAGGTAGTCAGATAGCAGAAGGACTGAAACCACAACTGAAACCATAGGTTCCAGGAGAAATATGACAGAGAGAAAGCAGGAAGGGAAAGAGAGAGGGGGAAAGAAAAAAAAAAAAAAAAAAAAAAAAAAAAAAAAAAAAAAAAGCACTGACAGAGCTCAGAGAAGACTTTGATTAGAAGCAGTAGTAGCTTGATTCAGAAACCCCAGACAAAAACCCGGCGAAAAAGGGTTACTCTACCTGATTCAATTTAAGTACTGCAAAAGGACATATTTATTTCTTGCTACTGAGAAACAGGTTCAATAAGTGCTCCAGAAGTGCTTCATAATACCCCTCAGTTCTTTGCTCCTTATTACCTTCATCACTCTGAGTACCAGATATTCCTCCTCTGTGCTGTGATGGGGTTGGTACATCCTTTCCCAAGCTCCTCCTGCTCCCTAGTCTAGCAGTTCTCAGCCACCCTCCCACTACCCAACATGCCATGATCCCCATCTGTTAGAAAACATTACAAGTGTGTTTTGGGTCATTTTCTCAGTGCGGGTTCCATGCCCACTCTAATCCCTTCCCTGACTTTTACCAGAATAAATAGTGCTTTGCTCTTAACTGTCTCTTATTCAGACAATCTGAAAGGATCAGAGTCATCCAGTTTAAAGATATTGTGGTTTAGCAGTCAGAGAAAGACAGGAGAAAAAGGATTAGTGCAAAATATTGCCATGTGACAATCCTGGAAGGTGCAGCTATAGGAGGAGGACTCTGACAACAAGGGGTAACTGGGGACATCACAACTGAGCAAAGGTACAGCTCTGAGAAGAATTAACCTGTGATACGAATACAATGAACAAAAATTACTTTAGTTCTCCAGATCAATCCAACCTGAGCAGACACTACTGTAGTTACACTGTGTTTGTTGTCACAGTGTCTAGTGTTGCTCCCAGAAAGAACTGAGGAAAAATTAAACAAGTGAGCAAATGACATGGAAAGAAAAGAGGGAAGGTATCACAGCAAGTTCTGTTCCATGTTTAAACTCTGCAGTCCTTTGTTGAACTTTTTTTTTTTTAAATTGGATGTAATATGAATATCTCAGTGCATTTAGGAAAATTGCAGTAATTTTTCCATACTATTGTTGCCTAACTATTTGTCTTCTTTTACTAATGCCAGCAGTCTTAGATAAAGACTCTGGAGAGAGGGGAAAAAAATCTTGCTGTGAGACACACCAGCAGAAAATTCATTTAATTCAAGTGATGTTTCTATGGGTTTATATCACTGTATCCACAAGACAAATCTGTAGGAATAAAGAAACAGGAAGGGAAAAGAGAATCTCTATCCACTCTTTGCAACAACATCAAACATTATTGTATCTCCGTCTCATCCTAAAGAGGCACCTCTGACTTCTCATCTCACTGGAAAACGTTGACACTTCAAAATACTTGATTTTTGATAATTATATATGCAGTGCAGTCATTACAGTGCTGACCACAACACTTGCAACACCATGCAAAAGCAAAAACACTTGCAACACTGTGTTAAATTATGTCCCTTCCAGAGCTTCTGGCAATGTCTTGACAACATCTATAGCTGACAGGAGATATATTATCCATTAAACATCTGCATAGTTAAATACATACCAACTATACAGGCTTAGTAAATACAGATCAGAAGGAGTATGGAGACTGAAGTCAGCTGGAGAAGTTTACGTGATATTCCTAATAGTTCTATCAAAGTCTCTCTTTGACAGTGACTCCTGTCCAGAAAGATCAGACAGAGGGAAAACTGTTGTGAAAAAAGTGGGTTTTTTAAAATTCAAGAGAAAAATGGAGACCCATAATCATGAAGTAATGTTGTAATGGTCCAGTGCCCTACAGTCCTGGACAATTTTTCTGAGGCAGTTCCTATATGGACTGGGCATGATATTTGAGAATAAATTTATAGCAGAATACGGGAATGGTGTCATGAGACTCTGCTGCCTCTTCTACTCTTACCCAGTTTAGCAGGTAGTTTGTGCATTGTCGTGCTCCAAAATATTCCTATTTTTCTCCCTCTGAGCTAAGCAACTGGGGGAGAGAGTCTGGCCATATTCTAAATAAAGGTTTCATTATCACCTCACTGGTAAAGTGTTAACAACTGGTGACTGCCAGTTGTAGTTAACTGATATTACTCTTTGCTTATTTATGTATTTAGTTTGCAAGGCAAGGTTTTGATAATGGCGTGGGGGCGATGGGGGGTGGGGGGGATAGGCAGGGCACTGCAGGGGTGGTTTCTCTGAGAAGCTGCCAGAAGCTCCCCTTATGTTGATGATTATGAGCCAATGCCAGCCGGCTCCAAGACAGACCTATCACTGGCAAAGGCCAAGCCAACCAGTGATGGTGGTAGCACCTCTGGAATTAAGTATTTTAGAAGGGGGGGAAAAAAAACTAAAAAAAACCCCACAAAAACAAACAAAAACCCCCAAAGAAAAACCAAAACCAAACCACAAAACAAAACAAACAAACAAATAAAAAAAAAAAAATAAAGCACAAAACCCAGAGCAGCTTCAGCAGGGGAGAAGAGTGAGAATTACGCGAGGGAAACAGCTCTGCAGACATCAATCAAGGTCAGTGCAGAAGGAGGGGGAGGACATGCTGCAAGTCCTGGAGCAGAGATTCCCCTGTAGCCTGTGGTGCAGACCATGGTGAGACAGGATGTCTCCCTGCAGCCCATGGAGGCCCAGGGGGGAGCAGAGATCCACCCACAGCCCATGGAGGACCCCATGCTGGAATCAGGCAGTAGTCCAAAGGAGACTGTGACTCTGTGGGGAACCCACACTGGAGCAGGTCTGCTGGCAGGACTTGTGACCCTACAGGGATCCCACCTTGGAGCACTGCACCCCATGGAAGGGGCCCTCAATGGAGCAACTTGCTAAGAACTGCAGCCTATAGGAAGAACTCACATTGGAAAACTTCGTGGAGAACTCTCTCCCACGGGAGGGACCCCAGGCTGGAGTAGGGGAAGAGTCTGAGGAGTCCTCCCCCTGAGGAGGAAGGAACGGCAGAGACAACATGGGATGAACTGACCACAGCTCTCATTCATCATCTCCCTGCACCACTGCAGGGGAAGAGGTAGAGAACTCAGGAGCAAAATTAAGCCCAGGAAGAAAGGAGGGGTAGAGTGAAGGTGTTTTAAGATTGAATTTTTATTTATCATTACCCTATTCTGATTTGATTGGTAATAAATTAAACTAAGTTAATTGAGTCTGTTTTGCCCGTGATGGTAATCGGTGAATTATCTCTCCCTGTTCCATATCTCGACCCACAAGCGTTTTGTTACATTTTCTCTTCCCTGCCCAGCTCAACATGGGAGTGATGATAAAGCACTTTAGGTAGTTACCTGGCACTCAACCAGTGTCAAACCACTACAACTTACCAGCAGAAGACATAATACCTGTTTTGTACTTATGCTTCATAACTTTATTTAGTAATAAATATTTAGCAATCTTTCCTAAATCATTTAGGAAAACTTTTATATATGAGGTGCCCATACAAACAATGGATACTGTCAGGTCTCATTCCTGACAGTACATGGGAAGAAGATTTTGCAATCCATTGAGAGTAAAAAGGAAACAGATTCTCACATTGCAATTATGAGAGGTCTTGCTGAGGCGTGGTATGAGGACTGCCCTGTCAAGTGAGGATATTGTGTTAACTAGATAAGAATTCTCAATAGTTTCTCTACCTTAAACCTGCAAAATTTTAAAATAACAGTCTCTTTTACCATTAATAGTAATCTTGCTTGAATAAAAACACAAATATACTATTGCCCCTAGTCAGAGATAATCAAGACTGTATTAAAACCAGCATTTGGACTGGGCATAGAAGAGCACACGAGTTCAACAGCGGCAAATTGCCCAGAGCAATGGGTCTCTGACCATTGCTCAGGTGACACCGGGGGAAAACATCACGTTCCCATCTTTTCCTCCAGCCACTTGTAGAAAGCTTGCTGGCCTATTTCCCTTTCTAGGGCTGATTTTTAATTATTATTTTATTTCTAAATCAATCTGAAAGCTGTATGGAGATGGCGAAAGTAATTTAAATAACACACCTGCCAATGTTCCACAGCTATAATACCCACACCTCTTGCAGAAAAACTGAGTGAACTCCTTCACAATCATTAGTCAGAATGTGGGATCTACCATCAAGCAGAAGGAAAATTGTGCTATATCTATTTACATAATGTATCACTTTATAATATATATGGCATACTCTTATTGCAACATTATATCAATTATTTACCAAAAAAGCTTTAATAAATTTAACTGTGTTGCTCCCACTTATCAACCGCTTTAGAATAATTTAAAGCTCATTTCCTGATGCACCAAAATTATTCTAAACTGTGCATGCTGGCACACAAAAACCTTTTTACTCCCCATTTGCAAAATGACATCTACTCTATTTCCATCTTTGTTTTCAGACACACGATTACTTTAGCATTTTATTTCTTAACCTGTCAAATAGCATCAGCAAAAAACAGGGAGTAACTTACTCCTCAAACCCCCATAGATTCAAAGTTACAAAGGATACTCATAACATTTTACCAAACTTGCATATCAGACAAAAGAAATCATATAACCTTTTTTTCTTTCCTTTATAAAAAAGTCCCCTCTGCTAAAAAGCACATAAACATTTGTAACAATGTGGAGGGAGAGAGCCTGACAGATTTATTTTTTGCAGAATCCTGCTGCATGGCTACAGTTGAATGCAGGTTTCCATTATTAGCTAAATTTTCAACAAACTCCATCTTTCTATTAGCGTAAGGTCAGTCTTGTTCTAGTCTCAGGCACGTAGAAAAGGGTTTTTTCTTTACTTCCTTTACAATCATTCTACACATCAGAAACACAAGCAAGAGACCTTGGAGAATGCTTACAAATAAGCATGTGAATACAGACCCACTGCCATTTACTTCATCACAGCTGATGAAATATTTGTGCCACAGCTTCACACTGTGCTTTTTGCCTTCTAATACACTGATCTGGGAAAGGCTTATTCACCTGCTTATCTTGGTGTCCAAAGGAATATACTGCACACTCAGAATTAAATATATATGAATAGGATCAGAAGCCAAGGGTTTGGGTTTTTTAAAATATAAGCAAGGTCAATAAAACATTAATGAAATGAACCACAGTGTCTTGCTCTGGGCAAGTGACTGTGCCTAGAGAACCTAACATTTGTATTTTTATTTTTCTATGTTATTTTTAATAATTTTACTTGTTATTTATCTGGATAGTATTTGCACAGGTTTTCCTCTTTATTATTGCTGTTGCAAATCTGAAGAGGCAGAGAGCAAACCAGCTCTGGCAGCACTGACAGGATGAAGTGGAAGGCAGTTGCAGGTTCCAGGTCAAAGTGCTGGGAACAAGAGAGCAGACTGAAGCCAAGTTCAGGATACAGTGAAGAGGTAAAAAAGAGACTGACCATGCCAGGAGGGTGGTGGTAATTTTACCAGAGAGGGCTGTGTGTGGAGGTGAAGAGGAGGTGAGGAACCCAGACACAGGTTGGGTGGAGTTGCCAGTAGAGGATTAAGACAAGCAGTCAGAAGGAAAAAGATGACAGACAGCCTAGGTACATAAGCTAAAAACACTGCAGAAAGAACAAAGTGCTCAACTGTGGTATGCTGCTGGCCAAAGGGCCTCAGAAGTAGGAAGCAGTAAAAGAGAAAGGTGGTGAGAAGCAGCCTGTAATGTGGAATCAATGAACGACAGTGACAGACAGCAAAAGGAGCCAAGTCAAGAAAATTTATGTTTCTTTAAAGAGATCGGTTTGATCCATGAATATAAAAAAAATATATTGCTTGTAATTGCATGGTTACCATATGGCATCACTGCTCAGCAGAAGCATTTATATACAATATGAGAGCATTTGCACGCTTAAATATATTTGCATTTCTTTAACTCCTGTTCTGGATGTCCCAGTACTTATAAAATTCTAGTTTAAAGCAATTATACCACATCACTACCATCAATTTCTACCACTACCAGTTCTGTTGGTGATGATTTTCATTAGATGATCTCGGGTCACTTACAAACTGGGTCAGCACCATTATCCCCATTTTACAGATGAAAAATAAAGGTGCTGTAGATCAGCCTGCATTATTAATGTCAACTCTCAACCCTTAATTCATTTTACTGTCATTTTCCTTGAAATATTCATTTGTACTTCTGCACTAAGGGTATTTCTGTCATGTATTTCTAATGCATGTCAAAAGTACCTGGAGCATAGTAGGAGCCATTTTTAGCACTCTCAGAATTCTAAATAAAATAATAAAATAGCACAGTGCCAAACTCCCACACTACCCAAAAGTAATTCCCTCTCCCCTGAGCTTACCTCTCTGTCTGAACATGTTCCACCTTAACTATAGCATCTCTAGGGAAAGCTCCTTCGTGTTCCCACAATTCAACCTGTTCCCACATCCCCATTTTTCCTTTGGGTCCACACAGCTTGAAAAACACAAGAATATCATGCTAAGAACCCCATTCAATTTCTGTGGCAGGCACCAGCCATATCCTGCACTTGAAACCTTCATTCTTTGGCACCTAAAGAGAATATACCAATTATGGCTTTTTGGGGATGTCTACTATGTTCTGAAAGCCTTTCAGAAGAAAAGCTGGGATATCTCACCTGCTTTCTTAGACACATTCATGTGGGCATATCAGTATTCCAAGAACTCATCACTAAACAAGGGCAGATGATCAGGGTCTGCCTTAAACTCAAGGATAAATTATAGCAAAACGCCAAGCTCCCTTCTCCTTCCCTTTTCTTTGTTTTTCTCCAAATGCTAATCCTCAGTATGAAGCCTCCCTCTTCTAAAGTAAGAGGTGTTGGACCCCTGGCCTATACACACAGTAACATGATGATCAGCTGATCTTCCTCTTAAGACCTTGAGGTTCCCTCTCTCTCTCAAAGAGCACCTGTGCTCTTCCACTTTATGTCCAGGTGCCTTATTTTGCTCCTGCTAGGTGGAATACAAGGCATATCCCGAACCCTAAAATGAAGACCAGTGGGCTCCCCTCCAAAGCCCTGCAAACTGCAAACCAAAATAGGAGGACTTAATGCTCAACAGCATGGTTTTGTAAAAAACCACAGCCTGATGGTAACAGTCAAAACCTTCCTAAAACCTGAGATTTCTCCCCAGCTTTCCTTCTTGCACAAAATCCAATATATTTTTAAGAATTTCAATTGCTCCTGCTGCTAGGAAAACCATGAGGCTTTGCTCTCTATACATCTGTAACCTTACCTGTCGGTCCTTACAAAAAGAGATGCTCACTCCCTATCCCCATGCACACTAAGGTGATGCTTTGCACACTGAGATGTACTGATTCTTCTGAGACAAGCAGACAAACCTATTTTTGGATACCAATGCTCTGCTCGTACAAAAAGTCGCATTAATAAAATGAAGTGATGATGCCACTGGTTTCAGTGATAGCATTGCAAACCAGGATGCTCTGGGACTAGAACCATCCCACACAGAACCTATGAAAGCCAGTGGTTAAAAAACCAACCAAACAAAAAAAACATCATGCAGAATATTTAAAAATCTTATCCAACAATTACAACATAAACTGACAAGGCGTGAAAAAGATCTGATATTTTTCTGCAGGCTTCTTGCTTAGCTGCACTGTAGTAACATTTCACAGAATTGGCAGAGATTGAACTCTAACAGAAAAATCATCTTTCAAGTTTCAAGGCCTGGACATATTAGAGCTGTTCATAGAGAGTGAAACTGATAAAATACTCTTTTTTTTTTTTTTTTTTTCCTCCAGCACATATCATTGTCTGAAACAGATTAATTTGGCTAAGATTTTCAATGATACAAAAATGAGACTTCAACCTGAAGTTCAGCCTGAGGCTCGCTAACCCATGCAACAAATGTTTAATCCAGTGGAAATAAGAAAATCATGCAGCATCAAGAAAGTGGGGCTTCTTTAGGCTGTGTGGGTGTATGACTGTTGAGGAGGAAAGCAGAGGTCATTTAATTATATTTTTTCCTTCCCTCATCTCCAGCATTTACTGTCTCTTGTCTAAGTGCACTCTAGGTCTTGACAACTAAATGAACAGATGCTATTCTGTTAGTAAGCTTCTTTTTAAAAATGTTCATTCCAGGATAAGAGTCTTCTGAAAACATATGGTGAGCTAAATATATTGAAGATTTTTTGCAGCTGGTTTCATCTGTACAGGAATCAGGTGAGATGCTCAGAATACCCAGCATTAAGTCATCAGGGTTAAAGTCCCCAGGTGAAAGGTACCACATAGCCCAGAAAGCGGGAAAGGGAAAAAAAATTCTCTTAAAAAATTCTCTTTCCTTGTTAGTCCTAGAAATTTGATCATGATTGTAACTGATTTTTATAGTGGTACAGCACTGCACTTGCTGCAGATCATTGTAATGCCTGCCATGCTGATTTAAATCCTACAAAACCCGACACAAATAGACAGGCTGCAGAGCAACCCACTGTCTCAGACCACATCTGAGAGTTGATCAGTCAGGCTGACCACAACAAGTCACAAGTGACCTCAAAAGAGATGCTAAAATTCAAAGCCTTTGACCACATTCCTTTGAGCAAAAAAGTCCAGCCTATCAAAATAGCAATACATGCCCCACCTCAGTGTACAGACTTCTCCTGACAGAAGTGCTGGAGAATGGCAGAGCCTTTCTCCTTCTCTAAGGCACATCCTTTGCAGATCACCTAATCATGAGAGAAGACAAACTGATCCTTAACAGCTGAATAAATATTTCATTACTTTTGTAGCAGCAAGCTAAACATAAAAGCAAAGGATGTTAGCCATGCATAAACAGGTAGGATCAAATACTCTGTATTGTGTTTGGTTCTCACTCTTAACAAAAGGATTTTTAGCAGACGACTAAGCACACTAAGTGGCACAGTCAATCGGATAAAATTAAACAAGTCTAGTTGCGTCAGCAACATTAGGCCCTTAGCTATGTGTGAAGAACAATATCAGAAGTGACAGGGGAACAAATTCCACATAGCAAGCAAAACCTGAAGACTCTTTGCTGCATCAGCAAGGGAGAAGGATAGGCATGCAAAAATACATCTATTTTTTTTATTTCATCCTTTAGCGGGAAGTCAACGCTGACATTGCAATCCCAAGCAACAAGTAGAGAGCAAGCCATACATCACCACTCAGAACATGGGCCCAGACCGAAATCTCTTTGCAGCAGCCTGTTTTTACACACTGAAACACCATGTAAATTTGGCCACAGCCAATCACAGACACAGAAAAAGCTTCAGGAACAAAAACTAAAGAAAGCTCATCATGGAGAGTATCAGGTACAGATAGCTCAGATTCCACTCTGCCTTGGACCTTTTTTCCAGAGCTTCCACAATTCCATCAGATTAGCCACTGTACATTTTCTTTTCCTAAAGGAATGGTAAAAGTCTTATTAAGACCCTGGAAAATACTGAATATCAAATATCTTGAGTGTTACATACCAGGAGCAAGGCAGAACATTACAAGACCGTCATGCTCATCTGTGATCTGGCCTGAGCTTTTGCAGCAGCTTGTATCTTCACTTATCAGTTCAGCTTGTGGGATGATTTGCTGACCAGGTGCTTCTGCTGCTGCCCAGGATTGCAAGACAAGAGGTAACACGTGGGGATATGTTTTCACCTAGCAGAGCCCCACCCTCAGGGAAAGCCTACTAATCAGCCAAGTCTCCAACAGAACCTGCAGCTCCTACCTCATCACATACATCAGACAATAAGCTATTTGAAAGAATTGCTCCTGCCCTCAGAGCTTGTGCGTTTGCCTTGGTGGAAGTACTGTTGTTATAGGCTGCACTAACCCAAGTTGAAATCATGGCTGTGAAGTAGAAGTGATTTTGTGAAGTCATTATAATCCTGTCCTATATGTGAGGCCAGACTAAATCTAAAGGTTACAAAAAGCCTCCTCTTGGGCTTTCTGCAAAATCATCTCATTTTAAAAGTCCTGCAGGCTTGAGACCTTCAATGCATATGTAGCATACATCCAAACCAGTACCCCATTTTACCTTCCTTTTCTAAGTACAGCACTAAATTTCATTTCATTTTATGAGAGCAAAAGGGGTACATTACGAACAAGAAAAGGGGAAGGGGAACAAAACAACTAGTTACCAACCAGCAACTCACTTTCCATTCTGTCATGTTCAACATTTCTTTTTGTCGTGACTATATTATCTCTGCACTTAGCTAAGAGTTTCCAAAAGTGTTGGAGAGCTGAGGGCAGGGAATCACATATCAATTTTGTTCCTTATTAATGGGGGGGGGGGGGGGGGGCAGGGGAAAGGTACTGGGGAGAATTAATTAGAAGTAATGAGAATTCAAAAATTTTTTTCCTCTTCAAATTTTCATATCAATATATGATTCAATTTATTTATTAAGTTGAAGAGATAGGAAGTATTTTTTGGTTTTTTTAAGTTTTTAAGTGAAAAAATTTATTACTATGTAAGCAAACTGATGATCCCAAAAATCAAGGATTTTCCATAGGTCACATAAGGTAGAACAAGGAGAGAACAAGGGTATAACCTAAATTCACTTAACCAAGATCAATACCTTATCTCCTGCACAATACTCTTGATGCTTACAGAGATCCCATTTTTCTTTCCTGATATATTTCCAATTTTGCAGACCCCCAAAGACTCAAATGTCCTTTGCAACTGACCAAGATTTCCCATTTTTAAGAAGTGTGGATATGTTCAGTTTACACATATTTTTTACCAGAAAATTACAAATTATTCTGATATTTTCACAAACCAAGTTTGATCATTTCATATTCAGTTCTAAAGATAACCAGCCAAAAAGCAGTTTCTTTGTGATCAACTCCAAAACAATTGAAGCACAACTAAAATGGTCAATGTAAAGAATATGCTTTAACACAATTACTAAAGAATGCAATTATGTATAACTAAATCTTTTAAAGGAAGTTCAATCTAAGTTAGACAACCCCACAGCTGTAAGCATATCTCCATATTAATCTCACAGCCTAGTAGACCTCATAAACAAGAATCAAGTTGCAGCAGGATCCAGCTGAACAGAAAGAGAAGCTTTAGGAACAGATTTACATGAGCTTATGTGCATGCTGGAAGGAAAGCTTCTGTACTCATGCACAAGGATCCCAGCATGGAGAGATTTGCATCTCACTTTGGTTCATATCTTTCCTCTCTGCCCAATCCTCCAGCCTTTCCAGGTCTTTCCGAATAGCAACACAACACGATATTGTAGCATAACAGCCAGTCTTTCCAGGTTTGTATCATCTGCAAATATGGACAAGTTCAAGTTCTCTCTCCCCTTATCCAGATCACTGATGAGGAGGATAAACAGCTTTGAACCTAGTATCAACAACTGGGGTACTTCACTAGTGAATGGCTTCCAGCTACATTTTGTGCCACTGACCACAACCAGAGCCCAGCAGTTCAACCAGTTTTCAGTCCATCTCACTGTCCAGTTTTATAGCCTGTAGCATCATTCGTTTCCCTGTGAGGATTCTGCCAAATGTCTTACTAATGATAGATTAAACAACATCCACTCTCTTCCCTCCTCCACTGGACCTCTCATTTCTGTGCAGAAGGCTATCATGCTGATTAAGCCTCATTTTCCCTTCATACATCCATGCTGATTACTTCTGATGACCATTTTTTCATTCATGCCAGAAATGGTTTCCAGGATTAGATGTTGCACTGTTTTTCCAAGGATGAAGGTGAAGCTGACCAGTCCACAGTTTCCCAGATTTTCCTTCTTGCCCTTATTGAAGAGTGTGATGCAGACCTCCTGCCACCTTTGCTTGATTTCATGCTCATTAAGATAGACAGCTCTTCAGCTTTTAAACTTAAAAACTCTTGAGCTTTTTGAGTCCGTTTTCTCCACCTGGCTGGAGGTGAAAAAGATGTAAAGGAGTTAAAAATGCCATCCTGAAAATGAGACTGGGAGCAGGCCAAAGGCAAAGTGGCACAAGAGAGTGTGTAAGCTATAAGGACCCTCCTCTATGGTCCCTATATGGCTGGCATAGATTGCAAAGCAGAGTGCAATTTTAGGATGCTCTGAAGTTGCTCTAATATTATACCTAAGAGCCGTCAGCTGTCCAGGAATACAAAGGGTGGATTGCAGCTATCCTTCTTTCTTGTTACCTTACATTCTGGTTCAAAGAGAGTAACTGAGAATTGGGGTCTCAGGAGCCAAAAGTCACATTCCTTTTTCTGACCCCAGGCAAGGGGAGGCTTTCCTCATACTTTTAAGCTATTCAGCAGCTCTCTTCCTAAATTACTGAGCATGACTTTACTACCTAATCCTTGAGAGAAACCCTTGCTATTTCTCACTTTGGTATCTCTGACCTGCCATGTCTTAGCCTCTCACTTCAGCTTATTTCATTAAAGTCAAACATGTTCAACTTTGCTTCACTATCATTTCAAGCTTGAGTTGAACTCTTCTAAAAGAAAAAAAAAATTACCAACAGATGTTATCAAAAGGTAAAACATCAAAGATACATGTTAATAAAGTTGAAACAACTTAATGCTGTGTCACATGTTAAGTAACACCATAGGCTGTTTAGCACTAGAAAGGTTATGACTAGCAAAAGTTTAAACAGGAGCTTGCTTTGTTTGCCTGTGAAAAAGCACTTTTTGAACTCACCAAGTCTCACGCTCCAGAACACCTCCTGCTCACTTATCAGCTGCCTGCAGCTGTACTCCAGGTCTCGCTTGTTGCCAGAGAGAGAAGTTGGCCACAGCAAAAACAATATCATCAACAGAGGTTCTAACACCCAGCAGCCCTCTGATGGAGCCTGGGACCCCTGACACCCTGCACACCATGTTGCTGGATTGTCCTGCTCTTGGCTCATCAAATCCTCCAAAAAGATTGCAAGCCTCCCCCTTATCAATTGACCCAAAACATGGATTTTCACATATCAGCAACCAGATAATCCAAGAAGTCTGATGTCTGTGGCTCTTGGCCCAAGCAGCTGGGCCAAGAAGTCTACATCCATTAGAACACAGTTCAATCACTGAAAACAAATTAACATCTACAAATCAGTTTATTAACTATGAACATGCTCAAAACATCCAGCCATCTTTCAAATGCAGCAGGAGTAAAGGCTTGGCAGCTTCCTGCCTCAGAAACCTCAAGCATCTCTCACATAAACTCTGTTTGGAAGAACTACTTCAGCTCCTGTCAAGGCAAAAGAAAAAAATAATTGTTTGCTCTTTCTACATGCATAGCCTGCAAGTAAAACACCATGCCACGGTATTGCAGCCAAGGATACCCTTGTAGATAGACTTGTTACAGGTGTCTATGACCTTAAGCTGTCTTTATCTACAGCTTCTTTCATTATTGCTAAAATAACTTTTTTACTTCTCTGGAGTAATCAAAAGGTTATTCTTTTCAGGCTCTTTAGAGTAATCTCCAACCTTGAGTTGCCAGCTATTACTATCTTCCAGCTTAATAATAAGCTGTTTTTATTTCTTCTGTAATGAGGTGAATTAAGAATATACAGACTATATATATAAATCTGTATTTTTCGACAAGGAAACAAAGGCCTTGCTTGTTAAGCTGTTAGATACAGCTAGTAATATTTTTCTTTTCCTTATGCAAATGCTTTGAGAAAAATCAGAAGATGTCTTTGAATGACTCATAGAACCACAGAACTGATAGGGTTGGAAGGGAACTTTGGATATCATTTAGTCCAAATAGTCCAGGATCACCTAGAATGAATGTAACTTCCTCAATCAGTCGTGCAATAAATCCAAACTATAGAAGATGACTGCATCCAAACTGAGGGAAAAATAAGACTCCTAAGACTTGAAAAGCTACACAAGAGTTTTGCAATTGCCTTGAAGAAGCTGGGGTTGTTTAGCCAGGAGAACCTTTTCTCAGCGAAGAAATATCTCAGGGGGAACTTATTATTCCCTACAACTACCCGAAAGGAGGTTGCTGTGAGGTGGCTGTTGGTGTCTTCTTCAAGGTAACAAGCAACAAAATGTGAGAAAATGGACTCAAGTTGTACCAGGAGAAGTTTAGATTAGATATTAGGAAAAATTTCTTCTCTGAAAGGGTGGTCAAATATTGGAATAGGCTGTCCAGGGAAATGATAGAATTGCCATCCCTGGAAGTGTTCAAAAGGCATGTGGATGTGACACTTGGAGATAAGGTTTAGTGGTGACCACCATGGTGGCAGGTTAACAATTGGACTCAATATTCTTGGAGGTCTTCTCCAACTTCAGTTACTCTATGTGCTCAGCTCAAGGGCAGCAATTGCATACAGTATTGCTTAGATACTGGCGGTTAGAGGATGGAGTTCAGCACCCAGATTCACAGGGATAACTCACATGTATAGCCGTTGAGCAATTTTTTAATTTTTTTTTTTTTACACACCTTCATCACAAATTCTTTTCCTTTTATTTCATTTTGATTTTTTTTTCTCTTTCTTGAATGAGCCTTTCTACTGGCTAAGCAAGATGCATCAGATCTTGCCCAGGTTTTTGTCTTAAAGATTCACAAGGTGTCCACTAGTGGACAATTAAGGCACATACAGGGAGGATTCTTCATTAGAAGCAAAGGGAAGGAACAAACAGAAAAAAAGATATTGCAGCTTCCTTCTGACCTTAAAAGAGATATTTTGGTTCTGTTTGTGAAGATAGGTACAAACCCTAGCAGTTTTGCTTCTCTCTACTTCTTTCTCAGATCAGAAGTTTTCAAACAACCATAGAATTCAAGTATTTGATAGGTCGCTGATCTATATTTGAGAGCATTATTTTTAATTGACTTTAATGTTTTGGGTTTTTTTAAATAGTTTAAAAAAAGCTTTCAGTTTTAAGAAAGTGTTATGTCTCCTCTCCAAAAAGCAGTCTGTTCTTAGCTGTACAGAATCGGGCACAAAAGAACTACATCTCCTCAAAATCACAATATCCTAACCTATATTTCTAAAAGAAGGTAAAGAATAAAAAGATCCAAAGTAAGTGGCTTTAAAAAACATGTATCAACAAGAATTCTACTGCCAGCTGAAAGAAAACCCTATGCATGAAAGTTACAAATGAATTTCACGTACAACCACAACTCAGCAGGTGCTCCCACCTTTTGCTAAATGGCATTTTCTGTCCTGCTGGGCCCACTTCGTAGGATATGTCACTAAGATCGGTATGGCCCTTCTTGCCAGCATATTTATATTAATACAAGTCTTGAAACTAGTGGATGTACAAATTCATAAGCAGATTCTCTAATGAGGTATGATACCATAACATTCACTACACCTCAGACCTCACACATCACTTTTGCCACCCTGCATCAACACTTTAGTCCACAGGAGCAGCAAATGTAACATGGTGGCCCTTCTACCTTCTGTAGCACTTTTACAGGTGTAATTCCACTTTAGAATCGAAAGTCAAGCCAGAGAGCCTCAGGAGAAAGTAAACTCCACAGCTCTGGAGTTTGTGAAGGACGTACTGATCCATTTTAAAACATACTGCATACTTCACGACCTGTGGTTGTGAAGAGGGTTGACGTACCCAAGAACCTGCCCATTCCTGAGGGATGTCTCAAATTACATGTATCAAATCATGCTTTTAAATGCTGTCATGTTTCCATAGCAGCCACTGGTCCAGCTGGCCCTGGAGAAGAAAATCCTTAAATCTAGGGAAACGTTTGTATTAAGCCAGTGAATATCTCTGAATGACAAGTGTATTGGTTGTGAGACAACATATAAACAGACACGCCTGCAGCTTTATTGTCAAAATGCTTTTGGAAAGAAAAGAGCAAACTATGTGGAAAGAGGCCAGAAAGGGAAAACTGAAGCTGGCTGCATAAAGGCAGAGCACTACAGGAAAGAAGCAGAAAGATGCTGTGTGGGGTGTTACTCTCCCCTACACCTCCCATGCAAGAGCAACTTTATTTCACAGTCAGCAAATTGCTCAGCAACGACAACACCAATTTGGAATATTCACAGCAGCAAATACAAGGAACCATGTTATCTAAGGAGAAGATAAACAAGTACCTGAACTGCATCCTCTGCTCCAGAGGAAAACAAACACCTTCAACAAGCACCCAGCTGCAGTAACCCTGGCGGAGGATGTACATGGTAAGCTGTGTACAGACTCCCAAGCCAGTGAAATGTTTGACAGAATAATACAAGTTGGCAGCGTTGCTTAATCTTCACTTCAAGGGCAGAACTGAAATTGCAGCTGCACACAGTGCGAACTCAGATCACTGAAGGGTATTCTTCTATACCTTCTCCTGAAGGGAGGCCAGCCAATTATCTTCCCTTTCCCAGTGCAAGTCTCTACATCTACCCATGCTCCCTGGGAGACATGAAAGTAGAAAGTGGTTAAATAAACACCTCTGCACCTCTTATTGTCTTAACAAAATATCAATAAGGGCAATCTGGAGAAAACTTTTTTGGGGTCCTTTTTGCATCAAACCAGATTAATAAAGAAATAGAACCTTAACCTGTCTCTGTTCCACAGGAGCATATTTGCACAATTATCAGTATTGATCAGTCCAAGGGAAGATAGCTGTCTTTTCTGGAAAAGCATGACCTATTTCTTAATGTCCTATTTCTACACCTAAAGTCTCTTACTGCTCAGCTCAGCTGTTAGGAAGCAGGAGTAACTATTGCACAGGCAAAACCAAATTATCTTGATTCCCTGCAGTTCAGGAAAACACTTCTATCAAGCCATAAAAAAATGACTCCAAGAGATGTGTTCCACAAAAACAGAACAGTAGGGAAACACTGTCAGAAGGTGAAGCTCAGAGGCCCCAGTTACCTGACACTAATATCCTGATCTTCATAGCTACTGAGCCCTCTCTTCTCTCCAAAGAAGATGCTGAGCCCTCATTTCTTCTGAGGGAAAAAACAAATCAGATCCAAAACAAGTGAAAATTCCAGTTAGTCCTGCAAGCACCAGCCCTAGTTCCTGGGGAATGGTAACTGTATGTCCTGCTCCTGCAAGTCGGAAGAGTGACATTACCCAAGCATTTCGAGCAGAGGCAACACCTGCTTTATTCTCTGCAACAACCTTGCAATATTTGCAAGAGACAGGATAAGTTGAGGTTTTTTCTTTCCCTTTGGAAAGGGGTCACATATAAATCATTAAGACTGATGATCTCAGACTTCACCCAAAACAACTTGAAGTGAAGGTGGAGTTGGGAAAGAGATAAGTAAGGGCAGGTATGCTAAAAACACAAACAACTGTGGATACCAAGTAAAAGGCCAAAATGATTACTGGCTTCCAAATAAAGAACTATGGAGCAGGTAGGGGCATAGCATCAAGAAAAACTCAGATGTAGAAGTATCAAACCCGAAGTGTTTCTTGAAATAATATGAAGTTAAGCTCTGGAGTTCTTCGCTACAGAACTTTAAGGATACATTTCCACAGGTCAGAAAAAGCCTGGAGACAATTATGGAAGAAAAGGCTGCTGAGAGCTAGTAACACAAATCACCACTTTTTGGTTCAGGATGCCCCCATGTCACTAATTCCTCTGTCTGGGAAAGCATTCTGGGAAAATACTGCTAAATGCCAGACCTGCCCTGATACCTTCTGCTAGACATTACTGGCCATTATCAGAGATGGGACATTAAGCTAAATGGGCTTTGATCTGGCAAGACCACTCTTGGGAGAATGCAGGCTGTTCCAGGACATGGGTCTGGACTATCTACAGAATATGGTTAAGGTACAGTGAAGCAGGCACAGAGTCAAAGCCCCTGGCTCTGTCTGACAGAGCATCCAGCACTGGTGAAGATTTGTTACAAAAAGAACAAGCAGCATTATCAAAGAGATTCATATTCAACTAGTAACAAGGGGAGCTGAATTACCAGTTGTAAAACAACATCTCATCTATTTTTAATATTAGCACTTCTCTGAGCAGTATGACGAGACAGGGATGAAAAAAGGCAGTAGAAAGGACAAATAGGGAAGGAAATGTTTTGCCTGTTAACCACTTCATATCCTCAAACTAGCTAGTAAATGGGAAAAGAAGTATAAACCAATTATAGGAGGAAGTGATACAGAGATGGTCTGAAGGGTAGGTAAAAAAAAATTGCTGACATCAAAAGAAATGTGGAATAATTAAAAAAAAGGTCCAAAACTTTTTTTATGATTTCCCAAAAATCAAAAAACCTCTATGGAATATCTTTAATTTCTGCTTGCATCTAAAAACATCGAATCCATTCACTTCATTTGGAAACACAGCACTAATTATATATTGGACAAGTATCCAAGCATTCGAACAGTGACAAGTCCAAAACGATAAAGAACATTGTAGCTGTTGTTATGATGATGTATTCTTGTTTCTTCTCACATTTTTGTCTTTCATCATAAAGTGATGATATAGATGAGACAGGCCACTGTTGTAAATCACACAGCTACCAAATACATTCTCCTTCCCACCTCAGTCTTTTAATCTTTTCCATTCAAGATCTAATGCAAAGAAAGAAAATAATTTGTTAGGTTCCTCTTGTTAACTCTTGGTAAATGAGCTTGAAAACAAAGACAGTACAGTCTTCAAATGCAAATATTCAAAGCCAGGCACTAAATTCAACGTATGCTATTCAAATATGACTTGCAGTACATGATCCAAAGTGAAGTCCCTCCTCTTTATTCAACTGTCCTTTGAAAGCACTTTCTGCTCTTATTCAGAGGATAACTCTGAAGTGTTGATCTAAGTATTTGTTGTCAGTTCATTAACACATCTTACCTCTTTTCCTTTTCTGTTTTGCATTGTTTTCCGTAGTGAATTGGATCCTTTTCTTTAATAATTATGAAGACCTCGATCACTTGCTACAAATTGTATCTCAAATGAAGGTAACTGGCAGACAACAAATACAACTCAGCTTCTCAGAGCATAAATCAGTTTGGCTGGATGGTGTGAAGACAGAGGAAATGTGGGTTTAATACTTTTATGATATGATTAATTGATGCTGTTGTCTGCAATAGAATAATGGACTTAATTATCCATGTCTTTTCCAGTCCCATATTCCTATGCCCTGAAGTTAGCGTGTAGATGACCAGATTTACTGTGAAACCACAGAAATGCAGAGAGCTTATCCTAGACTATCTATCAGGTTGATTCTTACATTAGCTTCAGTGTTCATCATCCCTGCTTCCTTTACAAACATTATTAATCTGCTTTCATTGGGAAGCTACACTTGGGATACTTGCCTTGCCTTTGCAAACATGAGTAGCTCATGCAAAGGCTGAATGTGCTATTCCCAGAATTTTCAGAATAACTTATCTGAGAAAAAAATAAGGATCAAGTTGTCAAAGTTTTAACTTGCCAATCTTCATGTTATGCAAATATCACAGTTTAAGAAAAACAAGTTCTTACAAGCTGATTTACCTGATGCTGCTACCACTATGGCAGAGTGGTTAAAAAAACCTGATTTTTTCAAGGTCATGTAAATATAAATACACTTACATGTATTTAAACATACAAAACACTTGCAAAAAAAAAAGAAAAAAAAAAGGGGGGGTGTCCTTAAACCAGATTATAGACACCTAAAGAGGGTACAAAATCCATTATATAAAATACAAATAATAAAGATAGCATAGATCTATTTCTCGAGTCACTGGAAGAAAAAAAAAATCAATTAACAGATAACAGGACAGACTTTGACCACAAAAGGCAGTTGTCTCTGCTGTTTCCTCTCCTCCAAAGCAAAACACAGCCCCAGTGACCCATCTGTATCTTCCCTCAGCTGGCACAGGGTTTTGTGAGAAGAGCACATGGACCCAAGATCCACCCAACGCCTGTGTCTTCTGCTCATCTGTAGAAAAAGAGGAGCCTTAGGAACTGAACCAGCAAGTAGGAATGCTTCTGCAGTACAACCCCTCCTCTTTGTTCATTGGTCTTCAGCCCAGAGACCCCGTGGACTGCCCAGGGGCATTTAAAATCCCTTGACAGACTCTCCTTCTTGAACTGATTGAATCACTTCTGTGGCCATGCAAATTGTGGTACTTCCTGGAAAACTTTAACTGTGCAGTGTATGAGGATGTGCCTCATGTTATTTAGATCTTTCAGTGGTGACTTGCATTTGTTGCTCTGTTGAGAGACACAGAGCAATCACTCCTCATTCACCACTTCTGTTACTCTCCTTATAAACTTCTCTTATCCCCTTCTCCAGTCACTTGAGAGTTTGGTTTGTCTGTAACACCTAATTTCCTTTGATTTCCAGGACACTAATGGCCCAAGTGCCTGTGCTTGCCATTGCTTAAGCATCAGAGGCAAAGGCTGTGCTGGCAAAAGCAGTAAGGACACTGTCCATGTAAGGGTCCTAGCTTTGAACCAGCAGACACAACATTTATGCATGAGCATTCAGTGATCTAAGATCAAGGCCTTTTAACTCAGGCAGATCTTATGGACACCTGCAGTGATCTTTGCTACAGGAAAATGAGGTAAGGTTTTCTCTTCAGAGCCCCTCTCACTCCTGCTAGACAAAGAATAGAAGAGGAGGTGGCAAAAAGACCCTCTTCAGTAGGTGTTTCTCAGAAGCAAACACTTTATTTCTATGCTTTCCAAAACAGGATTTCAATACTTTGGGCATCCATTGACATCATTCCTGGAGATAAATCAGTCTTGACCCAGCTGCTTCTAGGAGACATTAAAGAGGAGCTGGTTTTCTTACCTCCTTACACTGATGTAGCTTTGGCTACACAGAAATCCAGCAAAAGTCTCCACAACTGCACATCAGCATCTCAGCTCATTTTCAGCTTACTGACAAGGACTAGATGACAAAGACAAATAAAACCCCATGCTACTAACAAGTTTTAACAGAAAGTATCCTTCAGTGTAATTTGATGCAGCACGAAGAGATGGTACATATTTAGCTGTGGTAAGAGTGGTTTTCCCCCCTTTCTCGGGCCTTTTCCCATCATTCATTAACTTAGTTTCCCCCCCTTTAACTCCTCAGAGGTAATTCTGGATCTGTTTTAAAAGGCTTTGCGGCTGTCAGCAAACAGAATGACTTTGATCATCTTTGATCATCCAAATCAGACAGCTAAGCAGAACCAACTGGGGCTAGAACTAACCAGAGAGGAAGACAATGCTTAACTGATACCACAGCATCACAATTTCCCTTCTGAAGACATTCATCACTCCTTTCCCCTTATTTAACAGAAGGTGTGTCATCTGGAATGCTGCTGAATTGTGTCTGGCAGAAAATAAAGAGAAGAAAAAGCTAACATTTTGTGTTTGTGCAAGTGCTTCTGCCAGCATTTGGACCACTGCCAGCCTATTGAGTGGAAACTTGCAGAGGGTTATGATGTTTTCTGGGCATTTGATGAGAACTGTAGAACCTCAGAACATAGGCTTTTAGGTGTGACTGGTGTGTGCTGAATTGTAATGTGGAGTTGCACTGACATTAGGAGTGGAAGACTGAAATTTATCAAAATTTGCTTCCCTCTTCCCTCCCCACCTAAGCAGGGATCTTCTGATGTCCCTTTAATATTCTGTTCTTTGAAAAAATTACATATGTAGGAAAGATGAATGTTATAAATTCACTTTTTTGTAATAGTTACTCTCTCACTTTGAGGGGGGAAAAAATCTGTCTGGAAGAAAGTTATCTCATTCTTTTTTAAATTTTCTGTTAGAATATACTGGCAACATTATCATTTGAACTACACCTACAATGCATGAGAAATTTCTAAAACCCTCACAGATGTAAAGGTTTTTCCCTCTCTTCAGATGTTATAAATAGAAAATAATTCTCTCTTCTTCTATTTCTAGCATAAAGCCTTTCAGCACTGATGTCAAATGGAAAGAACTGCAAACCAGCCTCAGACAAAACACACTGCAGCAAGCAACTGCCTAAGGAGACTGATAATACGAGACTTTACACTTCACAGTCCCTCAGGCTTGAACCTGCCCTAGGTATGTGATACACTTCAATGAAACAGAACAGTTCCAACACATTTCAACATGGAAGGAAAGAAGACAGAAAAGAAAACTGTTGATCTGCACAGAAGTAGCAACTACAAAGCCTGCATAGTTGGACAGAGTCAATGTCAGATTTAAAATGTTTAATACAAAGAATTCAAAGGTAACATTTTGGCATTCAAATAAGTATTCATCTTTATAACCAAAGTACCTTCCAAAGCAAAGGATTATAGGTGTACACCTGAGGAAAGCCTAGGTTTTAAGGTGTGAATTAGTAGGACAGGGAATAGGAGGGCAAAGTGCTCAAGTAAGAATTCGTAAGGAGACATGAAATCCCAGGAGTCCAGGCTGATTTAGATTCAGAAGCATGAAAAACAAACAAACAAACAAACAAGCAAACAAAAAAATGTATTGGAAGAACCACTAGACATGTAGTACAGCAACAGTAAATATAGAGGACAATCTGGGAATGGAGAGTCACGCATTTTAGAGAGAAATAAAAACTGGCACAATCTACCACAGATATTCCAGGTCCAAGTACTAAGGGAAGAAACAAGGGGAATATAAACTGCTACTACTCATACACTTAGTCCAACCTCTAACTGGAATTAGAGGCTTCTCTAATTTATATGTACTTCTAATTAAAGTTATGGTAAAGGTTTTCTAAAGAAAGAAATTCCTCTACAGCACCACAGTGTAGACCCTCATCTCTTTGGTAACCTGGGAGTAAAACATTTTGTCCTTTGAAGTTCCAGGAGGCTATTTCCACTTACATTAGGGGCCCAGAAGAGATGTACCATTATTGAGAATTAAGCCTTCTAGTGATTAAAATTGAATAGCTAGAGATCAAGACAGCTTTGATGACATATCTAATTATGTACAGTAATTATAAAGGAAAACAGCAATAATTCTCTCACAGTATAGATACACTGATCACTTTTTAGTATGGGGTTCTAAGTCTATTTTTCAGTAGTGCTGCAGCTCATGGCCACCAGCACCTACTGAAGTCACCAAATGAAGTTTGACATCACTGACCTAGATCTCAGTGTCAGGAAAGGATTTACAAATTAAAACTAGAATTTAGCAGACTTGCCTAATAGGCTGGAGAGAACAATGTTGATCAGAGCATGGTTTCAACTGTCGAATAGGTACATCTAGTGCTGTCAGTAAGGGTATCAGTGACAGCACCCATGCTGGAAGAGGGCATACACATATTAAAAGCAACAGAGAGGACAAGTACCGTTCTGGGGTTCAAGATTCCTGTTTCAGACTGAAAGGAAACATTAGTGCACACTAGGGAAGAGCAAGTGTTTCAAAACCATAAAAACAAGAGAAATAATTATGATACAAACTCTGTGAGAAATAGGAAAAGACTAAGCAATTGCAAAAGGTGCAGATAATTCAAGTGCAGTTGAAGACCATTCCAAAGTTATTAGACTGGAATTCAATACTTCTGAGACAGACTTGAAGTAATTCTAGAGGTGATGAAAAACATTTCTTGCTGAACAGTAGGGCTGCTTTCATCAACACCTAGAGGTGACCCAAAAGCGTTACAGTATTTAGACATCTAATAGTTTTGTAAAGACCACTAACCTAAAAGGCCAGAGATGTCCTTTCATTCAAATATTACATGATGCTGGGAATTTAACCAACCAGAAATGTCTCAATCAAAAAATAAAGTTTTGTAAATTCTTACTCATCAAGATATTTATAAATAAAATTTCCTTCTCATATTTGGAAAATTGTCATGGTTTAACCATAGCATCTCAACATTTTAGAAATTTGGACAGAGTGATTTTGCAGTAGGACTTCAGGGTATCTTTTAAAAGAGTTCAGATCAAAACATATTGGCCTGACCCAAATCTGGGTTTTATGTGCAATTCTTTTTAAAATTATAACTTACTCCAACTCAGGATAGGAAAAATGCCAAATATCTAAAATTAACATGGTAAAATCAGAACAATTCACAACTGTCAAAAGAAGGTGTGCATTTCTGATGACTGAAATATATGTATTTTTATTTGTTCAAGTGTCAAGATCCTCCTTGCTGGCATTTCTTGCTTCAACGAGAATTTAAAGTATGAAGCCTTGGACAGGACTGTCTCTCCAGAAGAGTGAAAAATGAACTCTACTAGGTAAAAGAGACTGGGATATTATCTGCAGAAACTTAATGACAGCAGAATTTTCTGTGAGTCTGAGGAGTTGTGTCTTAGTAGAATTTTACACCTTCCCTCTTCCCCTCATCTTTCCTGGGTTCATACATTTCTGATATTTTATGACTCTTTTGGCACAATTTTAGTGCAGAAGACCATTATACAACATCAGAAGGGAGAATAAAAAGGTCATGAGAATTCTGGCTAATCTCCCTGTCCATTTAAGGGACCACTGCCACCTTCCAAAATAAGTAACTGGGGAGAGCTTTTTTCCATCATGATCCCAACTTAGATGAGTGCTGGGGTACAGTCAGAGTTTTATATGCAGTGAATGGAAGAACCACAAGAATGCTTGATTCTATTCTGGGTTCCTGCCCCCCTCTATTGACCTTCCCTCCATTACTGGTTGTTCTAATAATGACATTTTCCTCAAATTTCTTACCAACTGGCAGGCAATTACCAAATCTACAATCAGTTTTGCCTTTGATTGTGGAGGAAGAAAAGTACAGCTGCAGCCAGAAAACAACACTGGCCTAGGAGAGAAGTAAAGTTGCATTTTACAAAGCCCATCCTTATACTTTTGTAAGTCTCACTGGACTTCTGACAAAACTAAAGTCACATTTTTTCCCTTGCAGAGCCACAACATTTGTCAAAGAGCAAAATGTATTCTGTCCAGCATCTAGCATTAACAAGATTGCTAAGTATGACAAGGAGTAAATGGAGAATGATTTGCATCAGTGACTTGCACAACAGTATAACTTTGGCCCAGGTGATGTTAGCAGAGTGGCAGGAGGGAGTATAGACATCATGAGCTAGGAAAATAATCCAAGATCTGAAGAGAACAATTTATTGGAGTTCTCTAGTTACTCATCTCTGCAGAGTCACTCTTTACTCATTAAAGAATTAAACTTCAAACCAGTCAGCTTGCCTTCAGCAGTTTGTTCCCAGAATAGCTGTCTAAAAGGAGACAAGATGAAAAGGTGTATGCAGGCAGTGGAATCTCTTTCTTGTCCTTGTTGCACATAAAATGCCAGAGCTACTGTACCTCAGATTCATTTCCTAAAAAAAAAAAAAAATATTTCAGAAGAGTTCTTGAAGGAAGAGGCTTGCCAGTGTATCCAGCAAAATATACCACAAAAATGTATTATCTATCTGCTGCCTCAACATCAGTTGCTTAGAGCCTCACCTGCTTAAAAGAAAATTTGGGTTTTACATTTCTGGCAGAGTTGTTGCAAATCTATCTGTTAGAGAACAAAGCTGGAAAAGAACTGGAGTGTATACACATGAAATGAGAAAATCCAATTTTCTCATTAAAAGCAATATTAGGCAGAAATTGCTACTTTTAAAAGTTCTATCACCCTAAGGAAATCTCAGCATACTTTCTGTCTAGCAGAAATAAATTAATACTTTGAACAGATTCTAATGCCTAGTTGTTTTTTTTTTAACTTATCACCAGACTAGTTGCTTTCTTTACTGGAGTTCATCTACCACTAGAAAGTGTGCAGATGAGCCCAATAGGTTGTTGTTGTACAGCTAGGATACTGCAAGAGTATTTCCTAATTAGAATAGGGATTTTCCCTTTTGGTACAGATGGATAAAGACAGAAACAAAGAACTGAAGGTCTAGGCATGAAGTCAAAAGCAGAACTGAGAATCTGTATATTCAGACGTCCTTTAATTCTTAGTCAGGTGCCGTGGTTTTGCTGAAATTCTCAGTCCACGTTGCCGTGGTTTTGCTGAAATTAAATACTTTGTGGCAAAATAGGCAATTATATTTGTTTTGCTTTTCTACATTTTTTCAATTTGCATATATAAGAGTAAAACCAGAAAAGTCATTCCTAAGTGGGATTGAGGAAGATTTTCATCTTAAACAGTATTTTTAATAATTCAAGAGCAAAGAGTTCACCATCAAAAAGCTATTCTTACTGAAAATGAGGACAGCACATACTAAGAAGCTAGTGAAACTTCATTGGGTGTGTGACAATTATCTGTGCCTTTACTCTAGGCATCCAAAAAATTGCTCCTTAAACCATATTTTCTTCAACCGTTCCATCCAAGCTGTCCCATTCCCCAACCTTCAAGGGAATTCTTAATAAAGCCAACACAATGAAATACAAACCCCACTCTAGGTAAAAAGAAAGTGGATTTCAAGCACAACTGAAGAAGACAAAGGCACCTGTCTTTTTTACTTTGGTCTGACCAGATATTGGAATTTTCTCTGGCTGAAGAGGAAAAAGACAGAAACTTAAATATCCCTTTTATGCTTAGTTTTGGATCCTCAGTGAACTCCTTGCTTTTCTTTTCAGGCCGAACCAGTTCTCCTCAATACAGTTCAAGTGACAGAAACTTTAGTGAAAGGGCTTTTTTTGGTAAGCATTGTTTCAAGTGTACAATGTCAGGCGCTCATTTATTAAAACTAACTCACCTTGACACTTGTCCCACACCAGGACAGCATGAGTTGCAACCATCTAGCTCAGTGCCAGAGCAGCTTTCTGTGGAGTGTGCCATGAGGGTTTGGGTCAAGCTTGTGGAGTGGCACACGGCAGACGTGCTGTCCTGCTTTGCCCTCCTGCTCTGTGCTATCACTATTGCTTTAAAAGACTGTGTACAAGGAGGGAGTATGAGCTGCTGGTTACCACTGGGAGGAGTTGATATCAGAACCCTGGGATTTTTATCTTTAACTTTGTCTTCCCCTCTCTGATTTACATTAAAGCCTAGAGCAAGTCAGAATTTCTGCGCCTGAAAGCATTAGGAAGACAAGTCAGAAGGTGCTTCAGTCTCCATCCCATGTAGCATTTTAACCATTTAATAGAAAAGCAGATGATTTGCTTCCAAAAGTTGTGGTGGACATTAGCCAGCTGTAATTCAGTTAAGCCTCAGATACAAAGTATAACAACTAAACTGTCTGTTCAGGAATATGAGAAGGCATGGTCAACCTACTAAATAATAGGGGCCTATCACTTGCTGTCCCCCTTTGGGGCTGCAGTTTTTCCACCAAAATCTGAGCATGCCAAACTCCAGACTTCCCCCATTGCTCTTCACTGTTCCTTACATTATTAATGATAAAAACGACATAGCAAAATATAGCCATGTTATTTGTCTTTATTCATCTTCATCTGCAAAAATAAGAAAATCATACCCAGAATTCAACATACTTTCTTTTAAGCTCTGAAAGAATATCACCAAAGGTTATGTTATCTCCAACTTACTTCCCCTGGGAAACAGTGAGTAGCTAGTGGTTAAACTGAACACTTGCACCTCACCATAGGGAAAGAAGCCTTACACAGAACTGATGGATAGCTATAGCTGCTCCTGCTAATCCAGTAAGAGAAGTTTATTTATTCTTTGTAAACCAAGCAAAAATACACGCCAGAAGCTAGATATTTCCACACTTACCTTTTACCTGGTTCTATATGGCACATGTTCAAATGAGAATTCAGTGACCTTCACATGGCCCTGTTATGCCATGGGCATCCTTCACTATGATGGTAAATTCTTACACAGTGAAAAAAGGACTTTCAGCTATTTAAAATTAGTAACTCTACAGGCAGGCATTTGTTCAAAACTGTGGGAAAAACTGCCAGATACTTGGTTTACAAAGTTATTTAATCCTTTTACAGAGTACATCAAGAGCAAAGATTTAATTTTTGTTCAAGTCCAGCCCATCACACTTTCTCAGGTTTTAACACATTATTCAGATTTGATTACACTTCATTTTAGCAATTACTTTCCAAGAAATACAAATTTGAAGATATTCCTTCGGTTTCAGCAGTAAATATAGTCACGCTGCTCTGATGTGAACTGCAAGATAAAAAAAATCAGGGTCCTTATTATTTGAGTTGCAAAGAAAATGGAAGCCAGAGTCCCTCTCATACCATCCCCTTTCCTGAATAACCCCTGTTTCTGAGGCACTAGAGGACCCAAACAGCGGGTTGGTTGTTGGGCTTTTCTTTGCAGCTCCTGGCTCCTTTTAGACAGACCCTGGGCTCACAGCACTGAGCTGCTGTGCCCATTCAGCCACATTCTTGGCTGGCAGCTCCTTCCCGGGTCTGTTTCTATGGCATTTCCCCCTCCCACCTGCGTCTCTGCTCACAACACTAAATGAGAACCTTTGTTTGGGGTTGGGACAGGCCCGGGCTTTTTGATGGAGCTGCCATTTTTTTTCTGGTGCTTGGAAGGTAACCACTACACTCCCCAGTTTTAAGCAAAGGTTAAGCTTCACCTATAAGAGAATTAATGTTTACAACTCAGTTGCACACAAATCAATATAAAAAGCAGCCCCTTTCACCACACCACATCCTGCATTAGATTTCAATAATGATGTTTCTGAACTGCATCTGTGCACTGCTATATTGTATGCACCTTATGAATCCTTGCCACTCAGATTTTCACCTTAATTAAGACCCCTAAAAGAAACCTAGATGAAGAAAGCATCCTGATGGCAAAACACTTAGATGCTTTAGCAATAAAAACACAATATAAGAAATTATAAAATTACCCATGATGTAGCTGGGAAAGAAAATGCTTCAGAACATCACTGAGTGAATGAATACACTAAATCTATTAAACTGAATGCAGTGTGAACCCTACCTACAGCTATTAAGAGTTAAGAGCCCTCTTAGTTGTATTTCATGCAGAGAAAAATGCAGGCATCACAGTGAAGATTCTGAAACTAATCAGCTTATTTGGTCTGTGTAACTCCAAAATGCAATAGCTAATATCTGAAAGAGTAACTGAAGAAAGACGTTTGACTGGACTGATTAGAAGGTTCCTCCTCAGCTGCCAGCACTCAGTATTGTTATGGGCAACAAGAGGTTCATTCTCTCCATCACAGATTGCTGTGGGCAGGGAAGCTGTGCTTCACACCACACTTTTTAAGCACACAACAACTGATACCAGTTTTGGCCTTCATGTTGCACAATCCACTTACAGGTTGAATGAAACATTGAACACTAACCCCAGAATATGCTCCAGCATCTGCCACTGCAGAGCATCAGAACGGAAATTCTGCTGCTGTCCTCACGAGAGCATTATTCCACTATACGGGTTTGTTTGTTTAATCTCTTTTTACTCTCCAGCTGCCTACAAGGTTGAAGAAGGGGCTCTGGAATGACTTACCTAGGGACAATGTCTGACCCTCACAATCTGACAACCATCTGTTGAAACTAAATTTAGGGAAAGTATGCCCATACAATCCTGACTGCCAAAAAACCCGCACTGAATATAAGCAATTTAAAAATATTGAGAAAGTGGACAAGGAGCCATTGCACCACCTTGGTTTACAGCAACATAGCTACAATAAACATTCAATTCCTAATGTGGAAAACATAAAACAAAGCAATATTATTCCCAGATTTTTGTTTGTTTGTTTCTTTGTTGTTTGCTTTTTTTTTAAGTGGAACATGGTACTGTTTCCCTTTTCAGTTCATTTAAAATGGATGTCATTATATTTAGTCAAGTCCTGGCCACTATACCTGGACCCAAAGGAATTGAGGAGGGTCACTGAGTGGAGTGGCAAAGCAGGTGGTCATCACACTAGCACCACATTACTCTCCCATGACATCTGAAGGAGCCATGACAGCAGTTTGGATGCTACAGGACATGAATATTCATCCTTATGACTTACAAGTTACATTGTGACTTTGGAGTGACACATCTCAATGTGCTCCTGTGGTACCTTGGTGACACTGGGGGGAATATGTAATGTCAAAACTCTGGCTTTGGTATGAAATATCATCCGCTTTTACTTTTTTTTTTTTTTTTTTTTTTTTTTTTTTTTTTTTAATTATCTCTTATTTTGAATCAAATGCTGCAGTTGGAAGAAGCCTCAAGCAACAGGCCTGGATAGAGAAGGAGCATATTAATAAAATTCTAAAAAAAGTCAAGGGAATGCTGTAAACTCAAAGCATTTTTCCAAAGAAGCTGTGACCTGTCTGTATGCAACTCTGATAACAAAATCACTGGTTTCTACAAGAAAACATTTGCACCAGAAAGTTTCCCTCCTCTGAAGAAATCCCTTTTCATTTCAGAGGTAGACAGGACAAAAGTAATAACTATCTTGAGCTTCCAAGAGAAGTTTCTTAGTTAGAAAACACCATTATAGAGGGCAGTTGAGCCAGCAGGGATCTATTTCGGCCACTCCTGCAGACATAGTACTCATTAGAGCACCTCAGTTTGGCCTGGATTTTTTGCTTGAACAAATAGCACACCAAAAAAATTAAGATTCAGATTATGGCGTGTCTGTCAAGTCTGGGTACATCCTATATGGAGTTCAGAACATTCTATGAAAAATCAGTCTGCTTAGTGAGACCTGCTTGTCCTCCTGCTCCAAAGGGAAAAAACCAAAACAAGCAAACAACCCCACACTTGATTCAGTGTCTTATAGACTGTGACAGAGCTACCTAAGAGTCATAGTAATGGAATGAGCTCAATACCTGATGGTCTTTTTCCCTCTGGTTATTTACTGGAACCGAAGGCCATCTCGCATCCTGCAAGCTTTCTTCAGGCTTAACGCTAATTAACAGCAGCACATGAAGAAAACGCCCTGCCGCACAACATACCGAGGATTTCGTGACGTCTTATGGAAAGACTTAAAGCATTCCTGCGCCCGTTATTACTCTCCTAGCACCTTTCCCGGTTATTTCGCTTCCCTCCCCTACCTCCGCCCTCTTCCCCTTTCTCTCCCGCCCTGGGTGTTCCGCTCCGGGCCGCGGGATCGCAGGGAGGGGAAGCACGGGAAGGGCTCCGCGCTCCTTCCCGCAGCGCTGTCGGGACGGGCAAAAGCACTGGCCCGTACGGGGATCGAACCCGCGACCTTGGCGTTATTAGCACCACGCTCTAACCAACTGAGCTAACCGGCCACCTCTGGTCGCTTAGCGGAGGACGCAAATCCGAGCGCGTCTCAGGAGGAAGCGGCGCCGCTCTCGCTTCGCCATCTCAGCGCTGTCACCGCACCAGCTCCTGCGGGGCCGGCGCCGCCTGCTCGGGGTTTGTGGCTCTGCTCCCGCTGCGCCGGCTACGCTTCTTTACGAGGCACTCAGAGCTCTGCGTGCAGGGGATGTCTCCGCTGCCCGGGACGGGGACAGCAGCACGCTCTGTCCCGGTGGGAACAGCGAAGTGACAGCGCAGGCTGCAGGCTGAGGCCAAGCAGCTCCCTCCTTGGACGTTTTCCGGACACCCTGGGCAGCCCCCAGTGCTGCTTTGAGCAGGGGGCTTGGGAGAGGCACCTCCCGAGGTCCCTTACCCCCCGAGTTATGCCATGGCCTGAACAAAACTCGGCACAGCCTGTGGCAAGAGTGAGACTCAGAGCAGACTCTCAGTCTGCTGATGTCCTCTGATGAACCCGAAAAGCAGGCACGGTTGGCCAGCATCTCCTAAAATTCACCTGGTACCACAGTTGAATGAGACTGATCCTGACAGCACTTATCTTCCCCGGAAGGGTACAGTAACACAGGAAAGAGTTATTCACAATCTCTTTTTATCCCTATTTTGTATTTTACACAGTCACAGGTTTTAGTTTTTCAGTGTTCATTTTCCTGGCTTAGAGTTGTAATAAAGATCAAGCTTTTAAAATGTTTGGTCTTCTTGGCAGAGCTCATTATAGACAAAAAGGGCATAGAATATCTATATTACAATTTGGAATGATAGAGACTGACTTAATATCACTGGGATTACAGTGCCCTGTTTCTTCTAGTCCACACTTATCCTTGTGGTTAATGCCCCCACTCACACTTCTTTTTGCTTTCACTCACACCATCAATTCCCCCTTATTGCTGCCAGCACTTTCCTCAGACCCACCAAATTCCCCAAACTTCATTTTGCTCAGCTTCCTCATAGAGCCCTTCATCCCCAGGAGTGAACTGAATAGATCCTTTACAGACTCCAAACTGTCATTTCTCCTTCCCCTCTTCTGTTTGATGTCCCTAAAGCAGCAACCAGCCAACTGCCAGGAAGCACATATGCTCTGGGATCTTGATAACCAGCTACATTTTCTGGGAAATGTCACCCTGTGTGAGGCTAAACTCACTCAAACATTCAACAGCAAGGTCACATCTGGATTCTTAACACAAGGATGACAAGTGAAAGGGCAGAAAGAAAACACAAAATCATAGAATTTCCTGAGCTGGAAGGAACCCACAAACATTGCTGTCCAACACCTGTTGGACATTCTCCCAGACAAGCCTCAGCATGGGCCTGTGTATGGAGTCTTGGTACTCTCCAGACTGATAAGCTTGGTATAATTGGCAGGTATAGGAACAGCAGACCTTTGTTTGTGCATCTGGCAAATGGATTCTCAGTCTGGTTTTAGGTAAGAAACTGTTACATAATTTATTTTTTGGTCAGTTGCTCCACAGAGAGCAAGGTAGCAAGGGTGAGGATTAATCATCTTTCTTCACTGTCCACATTATCAGCAGAAGTACCTCAAGTCAGTAACATATTGCCTCAATTCATAGCTGTCCACCAATGGTTTTTAATCAAATCAGATCTAATTATGCAAGAAAAAAAGCTCAATGACCTTTGGCTGTCTCTTTCTACTACCTTTTAGTTAGACTAAGTAGACTTGTCTTTTTCTCCCGAAGTTTAATCAGTAACATGCCAAATGCAAACACCTGTTGTTCCAAAGCCCTCTTTCACACAAGAAATAACAGCCTACCTCTTTAGGAGAGACTCATTTGGGTTCTGCTGTACAAGCAACAGATTTTCTGTTATTAGACAGTGACAGATAACATAACAGCCCAAGAGATCAATGCTGCCTCCAAGAAAATAAAATTTTCTGATTGAACAGTAAACTCTGGTTTCTCTCCAGGGTATGGGATCCATACTCTCAAGCAAAGAAGCAAACCAGCTTAGAAAGTTATCAGGCTATATAGTGGATTTCTGTACCATTATGGAATGTAGTGGTTGTAAATACAAAGTATTTGCAAACATTTTCCAGCACCACTGGTGTTAGAGAATTGCTTTCACAAATTGCTTTATCAAATAGATCCTGAGCTGCAATGGTTTTGTTCAGGGCCTCAGCTACGCATCTTAACTTTGGATTTTTACAGCATGTTTAGAAGATCTGTGATCATATTCCACTCATAACCTTACCATTATTTAGAGTACTGTCAAAACTCCAAGGCACCTATATTTAACAGCCAAGG
This sequence comes from Pyrocephalus nanus, assembly GCA_038380795.1. NCBI lineage: Eukaryota > Metazoa > Chordata > Aves > Passeriformes > Tyrannidae > Pyrocephalus > Pyrocephalus nanus. The sequence goes on from CM076259.1 coordinate 19,654,084, forward strand.
GCACAGACAGCAGGACACTGAAGAATGAAGGTCCAGGTGCTTGAGCTCTGTCTCAGATCTTCTCTTCAGTTGATTCCTCTCTACCACAAATCACCCAGCATCCACCCACTGTGCACCGCTGTCCCTGACCTTTCCCGTTCCCCTGCATTCCTGGCACACCATTGGCATTGGCAGCCAGCAGTGCCCTGCAATGAGTGCAGTCCGAGCTCCACACTCGCAGATGTCCCCAGTACAGTCTGCACCACCTGTACTTTGAGCTGGAGTCCCAACAGCTGTGCCTCAGCCTTCTGTCTACAAAGGAAAATTGTGCTTTGCTCAGACTCGGTGCTGTTCAGGATTAGAAAGATGCTCCTTACCTCTGTGCCCAAGCAAATTGCTTCCTTTCCTTTTCACAGGCAATAAATTGCCAAACTATATAAGCTTCACACCCCCACTGTGCTCTAGCCTGTATTACATACTGCATGCTGCCACAGGCCCTGCCATCATGAGCCCTGCCTGTGTATCAAAGCAAGACCATCTTCCAGAAGAAACAAGGTTTTTAGGCAGAAAGCAGAACAGAGCATGTTCATGGGCTTCTCTCTGCCTCTGCTCCTTCCTGAGTGCCTGTGCTGCAGGACACATTAACGTCTTATTTCACTTAGGCCAGTAAGGCATCTGACAAAGTGATCTTTGGTCACTGCTCACTACCCAGTCCACAGTGGATCTGTACCAGCAATTAAACCACAAAGAATAGCTTTAGGCCTTCCAAAGCCATGTTCTGTTTGTTCTAATCTATCATCAATTCGGAATTGACAACCCGGGGGAAAAAAATTCATTAGCTGCCCAAGAGGACAGAGGGAACTAATGTTATCCGCCTGAACACTATGCAGGGATTTATTAATAATCTTACCATTGAAATCTCAGTCATAAAAATGCTAATGCAAGTTATTTGCATATGTCTGTGCATCAGAACAGAATAAAGACCCATAATGTATATTGAATAAAATTATTATTATCCCACTTATAAAGTAAACAGTTCGTGGTCGTAAACTGTATGTTGAAATTTAGAACTGTATAATTATAGAATTTTTAGTAGTAACTACTGTGAGTTTTTACTAAAACAGTCAAGACAACCTTCTTGTCCAGCTTTTATCAGTGTTTGGAACTAGGAACCTGCAGATTCAAAAATCACATCTAGAAACAGGGCATTATATCCAGCAAAACGACCACAGTAAGTCCCTGGTACAGAAGTGACAATGCCATGCTTTGAAAATAAAAACCAAACTTTCTTCACATCTTCTCAGCAAAAAGCAAAGAAAATTCCAGAGTCTTAGGAAGGGAAAAAAAACCCTTCCCTTCAGGCATCCAAAATGAATCACCAACTATGAATGCTGGTCTTGCAATGTCTGCATGGTATCACCATGCTTATGTAAGGCCAAATTTACCACAGATTATAGACTGGTTGGGATTGGAAGGGACCTTGAAGATCACCTAGTTCCAACCCCCTTGCCATTGACCTTTCACTAGACAAGGTCGCTCAGAGCCCCATCCAAACTGGCCTTGAACACACAGATAAGGCATCCACAGCTTCTCTGGGCAACCTGTTCCAGTGCCTCACCACCCTCACAGTAAAGAATTTTTCCTGTAATCTGACATAGGATTAAGCTATCTAAAGGACACCAGAATTTCCACAGTTCTCAGAAGACCTGGACATTCTTTATGGCACAAACAGTGCATCCTCTTAGCAGACTATGCCCCTAGGATAGAGCAGGTATGCAAATACAGCTATCCCTCCCAGCAGGCAGCACACTGAATTGAAAACCTTGATAGTACGGTTTTAGTGCCCAGGCTGGTGGTAGCAGATACTACCGTGAAGACATTTGGCTTGTTTACCTGTGTCACAGTTCCTGAATATGGTTTGTTCCCCCGGAAAGTGTTTTGAGATGCTCTGCAGCTCTCAGCCTCCAGCTAACTCCAGGCAGGCATCAGTTTACCGTTTGACATGCCGCATTAAGCCTACAGTTAGAATTACAGGGATCAGCAGGATGAGTTTTTAAGAACACCACCTCGTTATTAGTGCTGAAATTGTTGGCAGTTTCTCCATTTTTTGCTAGTGCCTGTTTGCTTTGTTCCTGCTATGGAAGGGCAAAATGGATTAGACTACATAAGTTTCACATCCAGTTCAAGTGATACTTTCTTGCAGGCAGAAATAGTTTGATTTTCCCTGGTTTTTTTTCAGAAAAATTTATAAGTTTAAGCCTCATCAAACCACACTCATCCTTTGACATTTTGGAGTAATTTACATTTAAAATTTGAAGATGGAAATTAGCTATTGCTCCAGAGTGGTTTGAAACTTCCTTCTAGTATATCTGTTTTCTAAAAATCAGTTTTCGAATGGCTTTCATAAAAAACAAATGAACAAACAAACAAAACAACCCACAAAACAAAACAAAAAAACCACAACACCTTAGAATGGCAAAAAGCCAGAATACCATGTGATTTCACTAAAACCTGCTTGTAGCTGAGTATTCTTAAATTTTTTAAGCAAGAAGTACAGAACCACCCTATAAAAATAAATTGCATTCTGAGGAAGCTGGTCAGTGTAGTTCTTTCAAGCTGTAATATTCAGGGAGGTAGGTTTTACAAGGTACTATATTTTAGATAGAAACAGTCAGAAACACCATGAAATATCCTAAACCAAGTAACAGGGTGTTTTTCCATCCCAAAAAAAGACAAATTCAGACTTATTTTTTGTGAAGTTGGTAAAATCGCTTCCTTCCCCCACTTCAGTTTTTACCCCTCCTCCCAGCTGCAGACCTTACATAGAAGACCAGTACAACTAAACATTTACTTTGCATTGAAGCAAAATCCGCCTTCTGATCAGTGAAGTTTTACAAATGGAATATTTTTTTCTAATGTGCCAGGCACTCTGTACCTCTAATCTGCATTGTGCTACTAAGTGTTTTTACTAGAATTCACAATATTTCCACGTGGAAAGGCCAATTTGTGATCAGACAAGTGTCCATTAGCCTTCATTCAAAACCACTACCATAGCGATCATTTTTTATTAGAATTGTAAAACCTGCTGTTTCTGGCCCTCCTATTTCTTCAGTCCATGCAGACATCCTCTCTTCTGCTCTGTTCTGTAACACACCCAGCAGTCATTAAAGTTCCATTTGAAAAGAATTAAAAAGGACTATAATTTTTATGCGATTAAATTGGACCAATTATTTCTTGAAGCCACAAGCGTATAATTTCCTATAAGCACTGAAGAAAAAATCAATATCCCAAGTTCATAAATTATTTATTACTCCATCAGGCTGCCATTTGTTAATGTAACAGAAGGACACCATTCGGGACCTGAACAAGAACTGCAGCTTTCATTCATATAGATAAAAAGGATGCACACCAAACAAACAGTGAATTCAAAGAACAATCCAAAAACCAGAAGCACACCAAACTTCCCATGCCCAAGCTCTGTGAAGACAGCTATGTCTCAGTAAGAAACACTTGCAGACAAAATGGTTCTATATCATTAAAACGTTGCACATTGTTCTTGTCATAGGTGACTCCTAACTATCTTGGTGGGTTTCTTTCTAGTTTTGAAAACAGTTTCACTTACACCCTACAGATGGTGCCTATGGAACCAAGTTTCTGAATGCTGGAAATAGTGTGCATGTGACTTCAGAGTGTTTAAAGAGAAGTACTTTCATATGTCTATATTTTTTGTTGTCAGTTTTCTTAATGCCACGAAAGACATAGCAGTATATACTGCTTATCTACAGGGATTGTTTTGTTTTGTTTCTTTAAACCTAGGATCCTCATTCTAAGTTTTCTCAGCTTCCATCACAGTCCACATCATTGTCACTGCTCAACGCTCATGTTGCTCTTTTCGTCTTTCCATGCAACAACAATCAACTTTTTCAGTCACCATATAAACATCTCCCATTTCCATTGATGCAGAGGTACAAGCAGCTGAAGTATTCAGAAAAATAAGGGATTCGAGCAAGGCAAAACACTCACTCCACAGCTCACATCCAGGTGGGGCCTATCGAACCATTACATCTCTTAAAAAAAACATTTGAGGCCAGTTAGAGAAGAGTCACACTGACACCCATTATCCCCAGGAGCACAGGGGGGTCATTACCTGCACAGCAGTACCTGGGCGTGAAAGCACAACTGGATCAAGATGTAGCAGGGTCAGCTCTCCTTTCTGTCCTCCTGATGTAGATAAATTGAACAATACATAGTTTATCCTGTGTACGCCTTTGTGATGTGACCTTGGAAAAAAAATGCCTGTCTGAGTGGATATGAAAGTTGCCATGTTGCTCTCCAAATAAAAGGCAGGTTGGTCTGGTGTCAATAGGTCAAATACTTGTTCGTCCTGTGAAAGCCTACCCTGACCAAAGTCAAAAGCAATTTTGGTCACACAATTCTGTACCTACCTGTCTCTGGCTGGTTTCAGAGTTAAAAACCAGCATGTCCAGAGGGAACGCAATGCTTTAAGTTACAGGATTTTATTAGAAATATTGCTTCTTGAAGTGTGAAAGAAGGATTTTGCATTAACCTAAACACATCATTTCATCATCCCAAGCCTGGGAAAATAAGCTGTAGAATGATGTGACCTACTGAATTTCATGTGTTTATCTGTTGCCCATCAAAGTATTCTGGATTTAACTATTCAAAAGTCATACATTATCTCAGAGAGATTTCACTTTTCTTCAAAGACCAAACAACTAAAAAAAATGTTCTTAAAATATGAACAGTCCCTCCTCCTTCATAGACTATAAAGGTCTTCAGTCAACTGAACGGGGCAGTTTAGCACATTATGTAAGATCAAATATTAAAAAGATTCTCAGTGTAAGGATCTTTTTGCTCACCTGATAACCATATTTATAACCACATTGTCTATGAACTCCCTTTTGATCAAATTCAAAACAGTCATCTACATTTCAGAAAAAGTGACAAAGGAAGAGAGATCTGAGTGGTAGAAAAGAAAAGGCACCTTAGTCCTGATCTTGGTAAAGGAATGCTAGGGTCTGTTAGACACTGGCTAATCCAAACACAAGATTTCTTAAAAGAGAAAGGGAAGGAAAAAGGATTCCAGGGTTTTGTTTTTTTTACAGAATGACTTGTTACACACCAAATTGAAGCAATCTGAGAAATGGAAAACAAAGTGGAATCAGTTTCCTAGATGTTCTTTTCCATAACAGCACGATATCAAGGTCCAGGATTATGCCAAACAGATTCATTTTAGGAGGACACTTAGTTTCTGGAAAGAGTTTCTTAAAGATATGAAAGAGTTTCTTAAAAACTCTTTGGTACATAGACGAAAAGTGTTCAGCTAGTACGAGCTTGTAGCAGTCCAATTTTTCTACTGCTAGCTCTTCATTTTTCTTGACACTGGGAACAGAGTGGAATTTATCAGCCATGACCAGCTAATTTAGAGGCACAAGTTTCATCCGTGTCCTCTGTGCTGCCAAGCCATCCCACCTCCTATTCTGGAGCAATACATCATAGTAAGGTAGGAGCCTGAACAAGCTGTTACAGATACAGTGATCAGTATCAATGGGGCAGGACTGGTTTTGGGGCACAGCTCTACAAAATATCAGCACTGTCCAACCAGGAATATGATTGGAGTTTTGTACACCGAGAAGTATGAGTCAACTTAGCACAGCCAGAGTGCAGACTGAAAGCTTAAGCAAGGATTTATGTACAAAGCCAGACCCTGTTGGACAGGATCAATTCAAACAGAGGAAAGGAAAAGAGAAAAAAGCCTTTTAGGCAACACTTGAAGGAGGATGACCTTCTGGGACCTTGCTGATTACTTACATGATTTCTTGCCAAGAAACAAGGGCTGCACTGCTCTCCAGCCTCAGCAGCCAGCATTAATGATCCCTGCACGCTGGCAAATTTACTTCCAGCCCCAGGCTCAGCTGTGGTTGCTGAATATGGTGACAAACTACTTTTAAAACCTGGTATTGTTGCACATGTTTAAAAAAAAAAAAAAAAAAAAAAAAAAAAAAAAAAAAAAAGAGAGAGAGAGAGAGAAAAGGAGGGAAAAACTCAGTCCATTTTCCATTTCAAATCAGGAAGTTTGTTTTAATTTCTTTTGAAAAAAAAACCCTGCAAGTAGTCTGCTTTTTTTAATAATTCTCAACTTTATCACTGAGACTACTGGCTTAGAGCTAAAATCTCCTAACTAAATCTCTTAACTATACCCTGTTCCAGGAAAGCAGGTCAGCACAAGTATAAAGCAATGAATAATACACAACTTAATTATACCAACTATTCCAAGTAAAGAAGGAGTCTCCAGTGGCTTCATCCAGGTTGGGTTTTTTGGTTTTGTTTTTGTTTCTGTCCTCCTTACTCTCCCACCAAAGCATTAGGTTCTTGCACAGGTAGATTTAGACTCAGCACATCTTGACATGATTTCTTGGGCATTTCATGAATAATTTGCAAATAAAACAAGTTTTCCCCCGACCTTTACCTAGGTTAGTTTTCAGCCTGTCTTAATAGGAAAGGTGCTCCATCACTCTGAACATATCTGTGACCCTCCTCTGGACCTTCTCTAACAGGTCCAACTTTTTTTCTGTGCTGGGGGTGCACTACTCCAGACGAGGTCTCACAAGGGCAGAGTAGAAGGAGAGAATCGCCTCCCTCGACCTGCTGCCCACCCCTCTTTTGATGCAGCCTGGGATGTGGTTGGTTTTCTGGGCTGCAAGTAAACTCTGTTGGCTCATGTCCAGCTTTTCATCCATGCAAACACCCAAGTCCTTCTCCACAGGGCTGCGCTCAGTGACTTCTCCCAGTCTGTACTCATGTTTGGGATTGCCCTGACCCAGGTGCAGCACCTGGCACTTGGTCTTGTTGAACCTTATGAGGTTCTCATGGGCCCACTTCTAGACCACCTCCTAGTCTTTTGTGTGCCTTAGCATATCTTTCAGGAGGATCTGTTCCATGATCTTCCCAGGCACAGAGGTGAGGCTCACCGGTCTGTAGTTCCCCAGATCTTTCTTTCTCCCCTTGTAAAAATGGCAGTAACCCCTTGTTAACCCCTCATTAGGATGGAGTTACCCCTCCTCTGAGCCCTTGCTCACTAACAGCCATACAAACTGACACAGCACATCCTGTTTGCCACAGTTCTCTGGGTGTCCCTCTCACTCCCAGTGATGGTAGTAAAGAACCCTAATGTAAAGAGCAGGAAGAGAAAATAAACTATCGAAAGGAAATTAAAGAGAAAGCAAATGATTTTGAAGCAAAAGACAGGTGTGAACTGGACACCTGCTGCCTTTTTCTTCCAGCAGAAATTAATGATATGCAGGATCAGACAGGAATAAGATAAAAGCAACCAGCGTTCTTTCCAAATAACAGTAACTGGTCTCTTGCTTTATGCTCCAGACCTGTGATTTGGGCAGTGTTTTCTATTTTAAAAGATTTAAGTGATTTGAGGGAGAGAGGTAATGAAAGGGATTTTAAGACTTCCCAGTACCTAGCAGCATCCTGCAGGGACAATATGAAAATTTATCCTGAAAGCGTTTACCCCCCTATTGCCTACATTTTAGCAAAATTCTACCTATAAGTGTGTTTTATTATAAAAAAAAAAAAACAAGACTGCTTATTAACAATAATTCATTCACTGCAACTCAGTCATATGTTATTCACATTTACGTTTGTGCCAGGCATCCTGGGTGGTGTCTGAAAACCTCAGATCTTACAAGTTTTAGTAGAACCCCCAAACAGCTTTTTCTTGGCACAGTTATTTGCTTGTTCAGAATATTTTTGTTACCCAGCTGGGAATGGGAAGACAAAGAAGAAAAGCAACATTTAAACCATAGTGCACAGCTTGGATGACCCAAGCAAGCCACATCGTGAAGAACATGTGGCAAGGACTTCTAGCTAAATGCACCCAAATAAGAGGCACCAAAAAGTGGCCATCAGCATATTACAGCCACAATGAGAAACAAACACTTGATGACCTTATGAAAACCAATCAAATCTGGTGTTCATTTTGGTACTCACAAAGATTAAAAACATACACATGCAACCCAGTCTCACTGAAAAAACCTTACAGAAATATTAGTGAATCATAATAAGAACACCTTTAGAGCAGGCCTCCTATAAGGTTTGATTTGCATTAGCAAGTAGGGCAGCTGAGCAGAGAAAGACCTTAAGGCCAAGCAGCTGGAGGGCAGTGTCCACCCTGGAGCCACTCCAGGACCTTTACTTTATGCTATATCTAACATGGTCCTGTGGAGTGAGCAGTCATTTGGCTTTTGAAGTGCACCACCAAAGTCTTTGTTTAGTTTCATCTTGCAAGAGCCTGGTTCACTGTTTCCAAATAGATTTTTCAGCAGGGACAGTTAGGAGACACTGGCAAAGTGCCACCTTCATCCAATCTAACACACCAAAGTAGATGCAATGAGACAGATTTTGGCATCCTCAGTGCTCATATTTAGTCAAAGCTTGTTCCCACATCAGTAGACTTATCTCAAAGTTTGCTCCCACGCGGAGAGAATTTGGGGCTGAGGTAACCACCTCTGATGACACAGGATTACACAAAAATGGAGTCAAACTTAGAAAAAAATGGAAGATAATACAGTAAGAGGATAAGGCAATGGACCCACCACCAGTTTCCAGTATAATCTTGTTTAAGTAATTTAGCTTCCCCATGTCTCATCCCCACCTCCTTGAACACAAGAATGCATGAATACTGGGAGCTATAAGATATTACAAGGAGTCAAACAGCTACAAAGGGGCAGCATTTGAGATAAGTATCAAAATATTCTGAAGAAGTGAGGTCAACTACATAATTTCCATCTAAACCTACACTGGAAACACCTTGTTCCTAGAAATATGTGGTCAAAAAACTTGAAGTTGAACTTGTCTCTGCTGGAATACATCCCATTTTTTCTCTGGTTGCCTTTTCTTTTAGAGACTCGGGTTTTGCTTAAAAGGCCATCAGAAAACAAGAACAACCAACACATCCATTTTATCTTTATAAGAACGAAAAAAACTCAAAAAACCATAACTCAATGACTTGCACCTAACGGCTTTTACAAACACATTATTTTTAACAAGTAGGACTGGCAGCTTTAAGGGCCTAGTCTTACCACAGCTACCTCTGTGTTAAAAAATGGAGTAAAAAAAAAGGCAAGACATGTTCTGATATTCACAGAAATATACAGGAAGCAAAGGGTCCAGAAAAATAAGGAAACAAAACTAAAAAAAAAAAAAAAAAATAAAATAAAAAAAATAATCAAACAGTTGAAAGTGAAATCTACTCATAACAGGAGATTTGGATAAAACCACAAGATAAGTGAAGTAAGAATTGCAAGTGATTCCTCTCAGGGAATCAAGTGACTGATCACAGGCATTTTAATCTACTCTATTTTAGTTACATTTCAATCAAATGTATGATTTAAAGTGGAAAAGCAAGCATCTTGGAGGAAGTAATCTATATGAGCATTATAGATGTGCATAATATTTATAAAAAATAAATCAAGGTAGAGGTGCCGGTGGGCTTGATTTAATTGCAGAGAGAGAAGAGTGACCATTTTCTGGCAGAGAACTTTGATGTGCTTGCAGAACTCGTGTTTTTAAAATTATCATATACATCAGAAAAGGGCAACAGCTGCACAGCAATAACTTGACATGCAAATTCCTGTCTTTATTCAGTCCACGTATGCACATGCTGATAAGACATTTAAGCAGAAAAATATTCATTTTGCGTCATCACATGTAGTAGGGATATAGTTGTTTGCTCTGAAAAAGCTGTTTAAAACCAAGAAAAACATGCTATTTCACAAGCAAGTAGCAAAAGATTTGGATTTTCATCGCTGTTTTAACCTTGTAAATAGAAATAGACCGAAGGGTAAGAGCTGACCATAAGCTGAAAGGTGTTAAGAGCAAAATTTCTGAAAGGGCATAATGTAAACAAATGTGAGAATGAGCAGCTAGTTTTAGTATTTCACAGTAAATACAGGAATCCAGGTAAACTTGTTTTCCCCACAGAAATAAGACGAAGTTTTTTAGATGTGGCTCATACCACATTAGCTGCGCATTTGTCTATCAGCTTTCAGAACTTAAAACTGACCATGACAACAACAGAAGATGCTCACCTTTTCCTGGACAGATTTGTTCTGGTGGTTCATTACAGGCTCTGTTTTTTTCTCACGGGCCATTTTCCCTGTGCAGTAACTACAAACCAGAACCTCTTTTTTAGAGTGATGTGTAAATGGGAATGTCGAACTAAGGCACATCCATAGTGTGTCTCCCTCAAATGCACCAGGGTCAAGACTGAGAAGGCTCTGGTCACAAAAAAACCCAGATTTTTTTCCCCAAAGTAACTGATAATTCTGTCCCTCTCTGCACTCTACTATCTACGTGCCTGGTGAAAATTCTGATTATCTCCAGTTTTCTTCCTCCATTCTGATCTTGCTCTGCTTTTTTCCTATATCCAGGAGTGGCCACAAAGATGATGAGAGGTCTGGAGCATTTCTCTTATGAGGAGAGAGTGGGGGAGCTGGGCCTTTTTAGTCTGGAGAAGAAAAGACTTGAAAGGAGATCTCCTTAATGCATATAAATATCTCAAAGGGGCCAAGAGGATGGTGCCAGACTCTTTTCAGTGGTGCCCAGCAATAAAATGAAGGACAATGACCATAAAGCAAAACATGAGAAGTTTCAGCTCAACACAAAGAACTTCTTTACATTGAGGGTGGCAGAGCACTTGAACAGACTGCCCGAGGTGGTTGTGGAGTGTCCCTCTCTGGAGATATTAAAACTCCACCTGAACGAGTGAGTTCCTGTGTTACCTGCTCCAGGTGACCCTGGCTTGGCAGAAGGGTTGGACTCGATGATTTCCAGAGGTCCCTTCCAACATTAACAGTTGTGATTCTGTGATATCAGTGTAAAAGCAAGAGCAGGAGAGCTGCTCATAGGTCCTGTCAGCGGCACCAAGTATGCCAAACACTGGGATAGGGAATACAGGGCAAGAGGAGGAACCTGAGCACCTTCCCTGCTCGATAGAGATATCCACTAAAAAATACATTGATCCTATATGAATGAAGACTCAAAGTTTCTGATTTTACTATTCCAGGCCCACCTGGAGTTCTAAGCCAAAGCTTTCAGCAGCTGAACAGCCTTTTTAAGGAAAGAAATAAACCATGAAGTCACACTGCAAAATGCTCAAACACCAAAGTGCACAAAAGCAAATTAAATGAACTGCAAAACCAGTGTTATGATTACCAGCACTAGACACAAAATATGTATCTGACAAACCCAAAACAAAATGCTGGTTGGATGGACAAGTAAGAATAATTTAAAAACAGCATTCTATGCATACACAAGAATATCTTCCCCCATCCCCTCAACTTTTATAGCCAACCACTTTTCCAGTCCAGTACATAAACTTGCACCTGATCACCAGAGACTGCTTGAGTGACTGCAGGAAGGAAAAGGTTATTGCCAACACCACAGCAACCACTTCTTCACTTTCATGACTCAGCCCATCTCTTTCACTCCATCTTCAATACTGCACACTAGGATGTGCAGCAACACTTATTATGAATTTATTCCTCAAACAAAAGACAGAGGATTAAGCAGAACCTTCTACTGCAACTACAGTATTGGAGAACAGCTCTGATCAGTAGTTTAACACGACCTGATTTTCTTCAAAATTTATTATTCTAGAGGATTTTGGATTTTGTCCCATTATATGAAAAAGTTAAATCAATGCAATACAAAAAGGAAGCGAGCACATTATAATGGGGACTGAAGAGACAAAGGAGGTCACAGATATACACCTGTTTTCTAAATTAAATTTAGCAGCTTTGAAAGTTTCTCAATACACAGCCCTGCAGAAAGAAGCCCTTCGTCTATAAAAGATACAGAGAATATATATTAGAAGTGCAGGCTGAGCTGTATGAATAAGTCATAAATAATGTAAGTCATTGAATTCCTACCCACCTCCTGCCAGAATGGAGCAGGAACAGCTCATGATTTTCAGATAAAGTTTGTTATTCAGAAATTATCTATGAAATCATCTCCATGAATTGCTATTTACTTATACCTTCTGCCTGAATAGATAGTTGCTCTTATTAGCTGTTGAAAATTCCAGCTGTTTTGATTGACATGTAGCTCACATAGCCCATCTCTCCTCTTTCCCTGAGCACGGGCACTTATTGGGAACTCACAAAACTACGCATTTTAACCTCAAACCTGATTCAATTATTTGTTTTCTGTGAGCCTGGTAGAAATGCTTCCTTGCAAGCAGTAATGTTCACAGCACTGGCACAAGCTGTGCAGCCACACTGAAGGAGCTCTCGACACTAAGACTTGGGCTCTAGGCCTTCGTCAGATAATTGTATCAGATAATAACCAGATAATCTACCCCTCAATGCTCAGGTTGGCCCTCAGAGCTGCTGTCTTTAGGAGCCGCTAAGAACAGATGAAAAGTTTGCCGTAGAGGACCCAGGTGTTATTAAACTCATGCAATAATTACAAAACATTTGTAACATTCGTGGAAGTTTTCTGAGCCATATTTACCCCAGATCTTCAATACAGATACACCACTCACCTGTGAAACCCCCCTGGCCTCACACGAGTCACACAGGTTTTGGTTGAAGACTACATTACTTGTACAGAGAGTTGAACAGCCCAGAGGATGTTCCAAATGGCTGTTTGCAATATAGCAGTGTTACAGATATTATTATACTCTTCTTAAAACTCTGTCTTGTTTTGATTTTTTTTTTTAATTTTCCACCCTTTTTATTCAGATACTTACTTTGCTCATTTACACAAAAAACACTTGTCAAACATATGGTCTGAACTTCTTAAAGGTTTACCTCCAGATGTGATATCTTCAATCTGCTGTCAGTAATCTCCAAAGGAAGCTTTTGAAATTGGCTTTCCTTCAGAATCCTAGTTTAGAAGGGCCCTTCCTTTCTATGTTAGGAGCTTGAGAGACAGGGTAGATGTTTGGTGGTTGGTTTCATGAGTTTTTCTTTTCTTATTTAGTAAAAATATTCCCCCTTATGGCAGACTTTGATAGAGTCTTTGAACACAAAGAAAGCTACTGAGGTGAAATATGGTTGTTCAGGATAACCTGAGTTCAAATCAGTCACTCTTGAAACAAGAATCCCACAAGGCTATCCCTAGAATAGTCAAAAAAACTGAGGAAACAGTTCTATCATAAAAATATAATTTTGTTAAAAAACAAAACATTTCAAAGGAATGTATTTTATGTGGATATAATGGAAATTTGACAGAATCAAAATACTTTGCATTTACTTTTATTAAAAAAAAAAGCAAATACCCGTTTTCTTCAACAGTTTGAGGTATGAATAAAAAAGTTAACAGAATACAAAAGTAAAAAAAACAAACAAGCAAACAAAAACAAACAAACAAAAACTCTAAACAAACAACCATGAAACACCAAAAGAAGCAAACACTTCATTTCAGCTCCAACAGAAAAGCTTTTATGATCTCAGATAAGTTTAGAGGGATGGTGATTTTATATTTTCAAAAACTGACTTGTCTTTCCAACAAAAACAATCCCAAAACTTCATGCCCAATCTTGGATCCAACAATTAATCTAGATGACACGTCTGCTAAAAGCATAACTACACTTATAATTTCTGTTATACACCGACCCACCAAGTTCAAAGAAAAATGCTCAGCAAAACAATAGGCAAACACGAACAGAAGCTTGGAGTCCAATGTTTACTTGTAGACACCATGCACTTTGCACCCTGTCTCCAAACAGGCACCACAATGAATCCAGAAAATCAGGCTCATCCCCATTAAAGCGCAACAGCAATTTTGGGATGAATGCGAAGCAGCTAAGCGATCCAAGGCCAGATTTTAAAGGTCAAATGCCTGTTGTAGAAATATTATGCTTGTCAGCAGCCTTGGCTGATGCAAGAGATTGCACTAGCACAGAATTTGACTACTAACCATCAGTGCTAAAACAAGTCCCTGAAGAACAGTGCTAAGGTACATTAATAGGGCAATGTGGAATAAATATTTTTAAAATATGAAGTTGTACTTCTGCCAAAGCAATTTACAGGCACTCAGGCGAAACAGTCACATTACTCTTAGCATGCAAAAGATTTCTAAGCACAGCTAAGGAACATGCCCAGGATTATTCTCAATGCTCAATGCCTAATGGAAAAAACAATGGTCAAAAATATCCTCTTTGATGTAAATGACATTTGAATACCACAGAAAGGCAGTAAACACAATAATAGCATATGTTGCCAGAATCTTCCAGTTATGGGTATCCAAATGGTTTTTAAAAGGTAGTTCTTTCAAGTAACTCATTAGCTGGTTTCACAAAAAAATTGCACAGTTTCTCAGAGTAGCTGGGTGACTTGCTCAAGAATATTCAAAGTCAGGCAACAAAGGCACAGTGGCTGCCCTGTGAACAGACTCCTGCTCTCCTGATTTCCAATTCCCCAGCCCAGCGAGTAGGCCACCAGCACCTCTCCACTGCAGCAACACATGACAAGCCTTCCATTAAGGGCTGTCTGTCTGATAAGCTCTCTGCCCACTAAGATACATTAACCAAGATGTTATACACACTGCAGCAAACACATCAACAAAATAATGAGAGGATGAAACAACAGCTTTCACATGGAGCAAGACCTCACTGAATTGAGTGATGCCAATACCTCGCCTTTTCTAAAAGCTTGGCTACATCTTTAAAATATTTGGAAGCATAAATACTGCCTTTGCATTTTACGACACAATAAAAAGTGGTTTAATACAGCAATAAAAACTCAAATATGCCTTGACAAAGTTATTTTAAACACAGGTCTTAAGCCCATAGCTACTAAGTTGTAGACAGATTTAATTTCAGAAAGGCCTTGACACAATACCATTTTAAATGAAAGTAAAATATTCGGCCTATCAAGACTTACTAAATAAATCTCAGGGTTTTTATGGCACTAATGAATGAGTATGAGCACATTGGGACTGCTGAGAAATTTGCACTAAGGCTATATATTGTAGATGAAAAACATGAAAGTGGCATATGCCTAGTACTGAAAATGGGGTAATGACTGGGGTTCAAGCCAGAATATTTACAGCAGTGACCTAGGCCACAAGCAAGATCAAACCGAAGAATTAGAAGCAACATGCACTGCGTTCTCCCTGTCAAAACCTCACATAACTAAAACAATGAAAAATTAGAGTTAATTATGCTTGTTTGCAGCAATCAGTGTTTCGTAACTCATAACCCTCAGCGAGGCACATGAACAGCTTCACACCCACTGTGAGGAAGAGGCTCTAACTTATGTTATTTCGCAGCCATTGGGGTGGGAGATCCAGTAGCCAGGAACCCATTCCCTACCCAACCCAAGTTCGCAGCACTAATCACCCTCCCCAAGCAGCAAGGGAGCCCAGCTGTCCCCAGCAGGCATCAGGGCCAGCCCCAAGGCCAGGAGGTTGCCCCACACATGCTGCAGTGGCAGCCATGCAGTCCTGGCCAGGACACCCCCCACCCTGGCCAAGCAGGACAGGGATGGACAAGCATCTACGGCAGGTCTGCCCAAAGGGGGTCTGGTGGGGGTGGCAACAATTTTGGCCATAAAAAAAGTTGAGCTCAGTGTTATGAAGGAAAGCATTTCTTCTTGCACTGCCAACTCAGCTGCTCAGAAGCTGGATTAGCAATTTCTTATTCTCTTTTTTAAACACACAGTTAAGCCAAACTTTTGCATTTTAACCGCAATGAGGCAGGCACTGCTCTCACATACAGCTACGTTGACAAGTCTGACTGGACAGTGGTCTCTGGCAGGGGAATAATCTCTATCTGGCATCAGCGGCCCCAGAGATACATCACCTGTGTGACACTCCCCACAAAGGTCCCTTCACTGCCTTCGAACAGCAGGTGCTGCTGCAGCTCACAGGGCAGGGGAAAAAAAGACAGTTTCTTTCTGAACAATGACAGTCAATTCCAGGACTGTTAAACCTACAGGGTAATGAGCCACAGAGGATGTTTACTTTAAACATACAGAGTGTATGAAATAGGACAGCACAGGTATGGCTTTCTGTAAAATTGTTCAATTTGACTTTGAAAAAAATCACAGGGGACAGAAGTAAAAGCACAGAGAAGGGAAATTCTACAGCATACATAATTTGCACAAGAATTTTGTTTGCCTATGATCTTTTTTTCCTTTTAATGTGGAAAAATATATTAAAAGGGGCTTATATCATCTTAATCAGAATTATTTTGTGTTCTGGCAGAGCAGCCTGGTTCCAATTGTTCTTGTCCTCACCTGGCATCAAGTACTTTTCCCTTACCAAGATTAGTCAGCACGCTTCCAAGGAATCAAGGTGGTATTACAGCAAGATAAAAATGAAAATACTCAGCATCCTCAAATCATATGCAAGTAATTGGCAGAAACAAGACTCAGTCTTCTGATTTAGACACTGCAGAGCCCTCTTCTTGTTAATTAAAAAAGGTTAGGTGAATGATTTAGATGAGCAATTCAGAAGAATTATGAAGCTTCCCAAACCTTTGTTCAAAATAAGAGCTGAAGTTTCTGGAGACTCATAAAAAGCTGATTTTAGTCACACGTAGCCTTGTGCACGCATATATACATACGCAAGTGCACACCCTGAGCTCTCCACTTTCTCCTATCCTTCCCACATTTAACAAGCAGTAAAACTGTCAGAATAATCTTGAAGAATAATGCCTGTGTCAATAGAAAATTTTCCACCCCATACTGCCTTCAGTAACACAAACTTCTTGTTCAGAGAAGGAATTCTGAAAACAGCTTACCTGGTTTTTTTCAAAAAAGAATTAGCTATAGGAGTAATGAAAGTAACATGGAATAAAATTTTGGTTCTGTTAGCCAAAAGACATTTTAATGAATGCCATTTTGTGCTCGACTTTAAATTTAAAGTGTCATTCAGTATGCACAAAGACTGAGGAGAAGCTTTTTAAAAAAAAAACCACTCAGATACTTTTTGGCACTCTATAAAAGCACCTTTAACCACACAATTTTTTAACACTTAAATGTGAAAGAATGTCTATTTTGAAAACACTGCTCAAAAATGAGTTTATTTGCCTTTCCTCAGCACTACCAGTGGCCCAAAGGAGCTTGAGAGGAGCCGAACTCCTGTCCTCACCGTGCCTGCTATGCAAGCTCTAGTCCAACATCTGTATAAAACATTTATGCAGCCCTAGGATCAGGGTGGCAGACCCTGCCAACAGGAGCACCATGTCAGTGCCGTGCTGATACACCTGCGAGCTGGAGAAGGCTCACAGCTGATCTTCCTGATGTGTGCAGGGGAATGTGGTTCTGCCCATATAAATATCCCCATAAAGATGCCTGCAGCAAAACCCCAGCCTAACATACATTAAGAGCTTATCTACCCTTGGCATGCTCAGGAGAGTTAAAGCAAATCAGCTGAAGGCACAGAGTTAAAGCCAGGAACTTAAGAGTATTATTAGATGAAAATTACTTTTTAGAGGGAATACCAAAAGGATACTTTAAACATGTTTTAAGGCAATATACCCTGATTTCAGAAGTCAATTGATTTACCTTTTCAAAGTACACATGTGAATAACGGGAAAACAGAAAAGAAAGCAGAAAAGGCAGTAGAGGATGGCTTTTAGTAAGTACTGGTATTACATATGTATCATCCAAATAAATCTAACTACTCCCACTTATATGCCATTGAATACCACATACAATAAAGGTATGGAACTCTTCTTTGCAATTAAGAAATCACCGAGACTTGAGGGTTTCATCTCAGGGCAACACGGCTGCATTCCCAACTCCAGAGCTGAAAGAAGAATTACATTTAGAAGGCAGTTGCACATCAGAAACACTCAGGCCGCTCGAGAATGCTCTCTATTCTAACACCTCATTTTTTATTGTACTGGGTCTGTGTTCTCTTTTCCCAAAATCAAGATTATAACATTATGATTCCATTACAATTTACCACCAGTAACTCCAGTAGGTCTTGCCTCAGCACATCAGCAACTGTCTTTTTGATCTGAGACATGAGCAGCATGAATTAGTAAACCACTGTCTTTCACAAGAAAAAATGCCATTTAGTTAAAATTAAAATCAAGAAATGTAATAAAACAGTACAAAATGTGTAAGCATATCAAATATTATATGCAAATTACATGGGACCTCAGGCATGGAAACCACTTTTTGTAGCTCAGTTCTGCCATATCTGCCTGAAAAAACAAAATCCTGAACTCTGTTACCAATTGGTTCATTTTACTCTTTCATCCCTTGATGCTCAGCTTCCTTACCCTATACCTACAGCAAATAAAGCCTAGAGAAACTCCTGTAGTGCCAAAATTTGTGTTATTAAACCTTTTGGGGTTTTGCATTACTTAGCCGTTTCTTAGCCAAAAGTAAATCCTTATGAAGTCCTTTCAAACCTTCTAGAGTCTATTCCTCATGGCAAAAGCATTCTGCACATATCAGTATTTAAATTCCAGGTTTTTCTTCTCTTGAGATTTTATAGCTTTAAAATGAAATTACCTAAGTTTTGTTCAAAACATTCTTAAATCAGTTTCAAGGCACAATCCGTTAGAAGAAAAAAAAATCAAACTGCAAAGTCTGGCTTCTGCACAAGTTTCTACATGATTCAATTTTGGTTGACTAACTTGACATTCATACACCATATTGAGCAAAATAGGACAGCCAGTATTCAATAAGATACTGACACTGTACATAAATTTAAGATAATCCATCAGTTGCAGTTCCTTACTGAGCTGGTCTCCTATATGTGATTCTTTTAAGGCCATAAATATTTCAGAGAGATAAAAAAAGGCTTTAAAGAAACCTCCCCTCCCCCAAATAAAGCATGAGGTCAGGAACATGGAAAAGGTGCAGAAATGATCCTGGCCTGACATTCTGGCCACAGGTTATTTTCACTTTTCAAAAACGGATTTAATAAACCTTGAAATGTTTTGTATTTTATATTTTACCTGTATAAAATTATTCAAACTAATCTGCTTATGATTGCATAGGTGAAAAATACAACTTCTAACTGATGAATCAATCTAAATAGCATTTGAACTACTGCTTTTATAACCCAAGGCTTATGTTTTCCTCCCTCCCTCCCAAAAGGCTATGCATTCTTTACTTGCTCATCTGCAGGAATTTACAGGTGTTAAATTATCCATGGTAAGCCTTACCTTTTGTTCCCTGATTGCTATCAAAAGCATATTGAGAATTACAATAGAAACATATTGAGAATTACAGAGAAAAAGTTAATTAAAAGTTTGAATAGAAGCCCTAGAAAGTTCAAACAAAAGATTTTTCCCTAGTTCATACCGAGGTCTGGCTGCATGCATAATTACACATAAATCAGACTGTAACTTTTCTTCTTCAATAAAAAATAAACCTTTCCCCTTCAATTTAGCTATATGTTTATAAATAACCAGGGCTCCTATTACAGTCAATATCTTGTGGATGTGATACTAAAGCGATAAGATATGCACAAAAGGACCGAAAAGTTCCAGTGATTTGTATTGTTGAGGCAGCTTGCCAGTGTTCCCATCTAAATCTGTCCTAAAAATAGAGGTATTCTAAAGTAAAAAAGTTTCCCAAGTATCCACTCTAGTTTAAAGACAAGTTCCTTCAATGTCAGCTTTCCACAAATATAAATGATTGAGTTTAGCTCATAAATGTCATCTGAAAGTAAATTTGAAGATTGCTGCCTCCAATATTCATACCAAAATAGCAGGTTTTATGTTAAAGGCCACTGTCTGACATAAAGAAAGAACCTTCCTGCTCCAGATTTCTCCCTACAGCCTTGGCATACAAGTACTTAAATTAATAAGGAAAAGATGGAATTACATTCCTTGAGGAAAGGATGATGCACATAGTTGTGGGGGGGTTTTTTAATTTTTTGTGTGTTTTTTTTTGTTTGTTTGTTGGTTGTTTTTTTGTTTGTTTTTTGTTTGTTGGGGTTTGTTTGGGGTTTTTGTTTGTTTGTTTTGTTTTTGTTTGTTTGGTTGTTTTTTTTACTTACTTCATTTGACAGTAACCAAAACTTAAAACTATCTGTACATCTCAAAACCCATCATAGTACAATTGTGCTCTCAAACAAGCTGGTAGTGACCATGGCAGAAATGCTGCTAAAGGGAATTCAAGCAGACAAGACAAGAGGGCCAAGGCAGCATGCCAGCACAATGCCAGCACAATAAACACGGGGCTTCTGTGTCAGTAGATCTGGGAACCATCCCACTCACTCCCACAAAATACATAGCCTTAACCATCACAGGACATGGGGAAGAAGCATTTCTTAATAACACATTTTCAGCCTTGAAAAAAGGCTAAGTTACAACTGCCATTAGTTTTCTATCACAGTTTCCTTGAGGCAGATTTGAATAAGCATCATGAATGCTCATGATTCCAGTCTGTGACCAGTTTGAGTAGTTCAGACACTGCTTTGTGCACTAATTGCAGATGTAATACAGGCTCTGGGACAGCATGTCCTCCAATGTGAAGCTGGCACGAGAGAAAATAACTAAGTTTTATAGTAGTGCTGTGGCCATAATGGTGTTGAGGGATAAGACTGGTGAAGAGTGGTAATAGCTTTTATTTAGGCATCCACTGAAAATGAAAAAACAAACAAATGAACAAAAACAAGAAGAAAAACCAAGATAAATTCTCTTTTAGATATTTAAGATTTTAAGAGTCAAAGTGGAAGGCTATATTGCCAAGATAGCACACACGAAGCATGCTACAACTTAAAAAAATCATGCATAGAAACCCTGATCATCACACTATCCTGACCTGGGACAAGTAGAAAATATTATTTAACAGGTATCACCACCTGTTAGGTTCTGCCTTTTTCCTTAGAATTTGAACTTTTGCCTCTCCAGCTTTCCTAACTCTTATTCCAGCGATACAAAGTGCTTTTACCAAACGAAAACACACAGCACTAAAGTATAAAACAGAACAACACATTTCCACAACAATAACAAATACTCCTCTCCTGCAGCAGCCATCAAAATCCATCCATCCTACACACACACTTTCTAGAATGAACTATGTTTCCTGTTTTGCCCTCAGGGAGGAACTAGGCAGCCACTTTGCAGTCAGTTAACTCACAGGCACGTCTATGAAACACAAGAACACATCATCTCACAAAAAATCTACCTCTGCTCTCTATCTTCACCTAAGACTTTAAAAAGTCAAATGAAGCAAATAGGATTAGTAACTCTAGTAGATACTACATGCTCAATATTAAAAATAATCAAGAATTTAGCGCAATCATTTTGTAGCCCTTTGGAATTTATCCTCTTTCCACCCCAAATTCCCCATGTAGGGACACAGGCGAGCGTGTCTCCTGAGAATGTGAGATCACAAGCTTTTCAAGCAACATATGCAACAGAAAAGTATACATTCCCTGTACTTATTTATCTTCTACTAGTCTACAAGTGATATAAGAGCTTTCTCCTGATAAGGAAAAATGCAGCTCAAAAGCTGAATGTCAAGGAAACTGCTCAGCTCCACTCCATAGATTAAAGGTTAAAAAAAAGGAGAGGATACTGTGTAAAAGTCTCAAACAAATAGTAAATTCAAGAAAATTGCACTCTGCACCACTGTATAAGGAAAAAAGTGAAGTATTCCTACAGTAAGTTCTTAATTTCTAATTATATACACAGCTAGAACCATACATAGAAATAGCTAGCAGTTAGGTCTGGTCTTCCTCCTCCTTAATTGTTAGGCTAATCCTACCTATCCCTCTTTGTTTTGGAAGCTGAGAATGTGATGTGGCATACAAGCTGTGTTCACTTTTCACCCTTACTCTCCCTATGGCATTTCTGCCCCAGCCCACAGAGGGCAGGGTAAGACAGAGTTGCTACATCCCAGACAAAAAGCTTTGTTTACTGCTCCCTCTCCTGAAGCACAGGAAGAGAAACCTCACCAGACTGAAGGAGATGGAGCAATTCCTGCAGCACAAGTTCAGTCATCTCTGACAGGTCCACAGCTCAGTTGAGGTGACAAACACCATCCGAATAAAGACATCTTTTCCAAGCCAAACCCAGAAAGTGTTTGCAGTTGTATGTGGCTGTGCATACACTGTAATATTAGTTCTATTATTCAGACACATAGAAAGTTTGATTAGTATTTGAGCATTTGCCTTTAGCATCCTTTTAGTTCCTGTTAAGTCTTATTCTGAAGGGCTTTTAGCACCTGGCAGTTGTAGCAATCTTCACTGAATAATGCTAGGGCATACAGACACACAAATTACCTTTCAAATACATTTGAGAAGCATCAATAGAAGTTGTATTTGCAAATATGCACCAGAGCATTTAAGTAAATGCAGCACACTACTTCAAAAACTACAGACCTATCAGTGAAACCATTAAGCTCAGCACTTTTACCTTCCTTTAGCTGCATTAGAAATGGCTGCTTGAGGTTGGCTGAAGCTCCTGTTAATGGACTTTGAATGGAGTGCACTTTCTCCACCTCTTGTTTTAGAAGCCTCTCATCCTATTTCAATGTACATCTTGTGCCTCCAATTGGCTGGGAGTTGCTCTCCCGTGTGCCAATTAACTCACAACCAGGTGGAGAGTTACCTCAGCCTTGGCAAGGCTCCCCTCACAAGCTGGATCTGAAGCATTACAGTTCAAATGCCACTTCCAAATACAGGCACAGGTATGTCAGAGAACAGGGCACATCAGCCCCACATGACTGGTGGTGGTGCTTTTGTAGCACCACTTCATGACACTGGGGAAAAAAGCCACAATTAGAACAGCAGGCATTTACCTCCAGCTGCTCCAGCTCTTTACTTCAGTACCTCAAACAGGTGTAGGGGTTGGTTCACGAGGTCAGCAGCCAGATGTTTTGCTGAAGGCAAATCCATGACAAAGCTATAGGAGATCCCAGCTGCTCTCACCAGATGAGGTGATTTGGGAGGAAGAACAGCATACTTGTCCTAGGCCTCTCACTGCTCACGGGCTGCAGGACCCCTCTGGCATCACACCACAGGCTCACTCTTAGTAAGGTACTCTCCATGCTGCTCAGAAGCCTTGCAGGAATCTCCACACACGTCAGGGTATAACAAAAACAAACTAGGCCACCAAGGCTATCCCACAGCAAGGCAAGTCCTCACTGGTCATGGCCAGCTCCAAGGGTACCCAAGAAAAGAAGGTCCAGCAGCAGCTAAGTCCAACCAAGAGTATAATCATAAGGCAATCTCCACGCAATAAGGCAGATCTGATGCTAAGCAGGAAACCAGTTCATAGGTCAGTGTCAGGATCAAGCCCAGTAATTGCCAAGCTGGCCCACAATATTGGACAAGGTCAAGCCAGGAACTCAGACCAGGTGTTGATGTCCAGATCACGAAACTCCACCAGCACAGACAGAGCTAGAGAGGAACATTCCTCCAACAAAGCTTGAACAGGGAGTAAGAGCCTAGAACTGCATTTAAGATGTGGAGGGAGGCCCCAGGCCCCCAGGAGGGAGGCTTTTTAGGGTCACTAAAGCTTCTGAGTGCTCCCCAGGGCCTTAGCAACATGTATCTGCTGTAATTGCTTCCATAGGGTGTGTTAGCCAGAGTGAGGCGTGATTCTAGTGTTGTTATGGTTTTCTAGTCAGTCTGTGAGCTGGTTAGTCTCCTTCCTCAGCTATCCCCAATCCCCAAAAAGACCCGTGGATAGGACATGAAAATATGCAAAAAGTATTTCTTTGTGCTCCAGTATATCCTTTTGAATACTTTATGATTCTGTTCCGCTTCTGGGAGACTTTGGCAAACCAAGTACATAAATACAGTTCTCCAGCAGTGCACACATCATACTGAATGGATGGTTCGCACTAGACCCTGCAGTGTTGATTTCCCATCCATTTCACCCTACGAGGAGTTTTGGTATTGACTTTCCATTCAGATCTGAGTAAAAATACAAGACAGGAAATTTGCCCTGGTCTCACAAAACAGCAACAGAGCCAACTGAGCATCCTCTTATGTTACTGCTTCCACTGAAGATACTAAACACCAAATCAGCATACTCATGTTTTGCACCAGGCCTCTAAAACAGATGGCACTGCTGCTTGGCCCTTCTACCGGAGGCCTAGACCTTGGGTGCTGCTCCATGAGACACTACCTTACTTACACTACCTTTGAGAGGCAGTAGGGAAGGAGGAAGGAATAGAAACAGAAGATAACAACTGGATGTCAAAGCTGGAGGAGGAACTGGGATGCGGAAACTTGGCAACCTGTTTGATGTTTGTTCTGAATTATTGCAGGGTTTGTTCAGTCAATATTAAAATTTTATAAGCAAGAAGGATAATAAATCAGCTACAGAAAATAGAAAACTTATGTTTACTACTGAAAGAATTGGTGTTCCTTGAGGTAACTTTTCTCCTAGCAGATGCTAAGATATTTTACTTCAAGTTTGACAAAGAAAATGCTGTCACTTCCATGGGCAAAACAGATGTAGAGGAAACAAGTAAAAAGCAATACAAATGTTTCAAGTATAAATACTACTGAAGAATTTCTGGAACAGAATGCATATGAATTAAACAAATAAAAGCTTGACAATTATGCTTTCCTGAGACAATATGTATGGGGTTTTTTTGGTGAGTAGTGTTTCTCCATCTGAATTAATCCCTTTAGGATTTTTTCACTTTGACTCAATTTAATTGGTCTTGAAGGGGTTTGGCTAGCTATCTTCACTGTAATTATTACTTTCAAGGAAAATGAAAACAATTGTTCAGTCATCAGTGTAAGAGTAAATCTTGTTCCTGCTTGCAGCTTGCATGCATAAGGTCCTCAAAGTGTAAGAGTTCAGCTTCATGGAACACTGAGTTGAAGTAATATATTCTTACACTTTATTTCCTAGATGTATGTGATGTTTCACCATACATCTCATATTTCTTATCTCATAGAAAGGAGATATGCTAATGAAACATATGTCATTGCAAGTAAGACTTTTGAGGGAGAAACCTCTGTGCTATTATATCACTTAAAGTTGATAAAGTAATGATAAATCCTTCACCAGGATTTTGAGCCCATTCCAATCAAGTAAAGCTTTCAGTGATCTGATTGCTCTGTGCTACATTATTCCATTGTTTGTAAAAAGGATGTACATGTTACACACACAGACACAGAGGATCAGGTAGTGACAAATATCTCATCATGTCTTTCAGTAGTCCCATTTTTTATAGCCCATTGTCGGTGCAGTTTTTGATTTTTTTTTTTTTACTTTTGCCCTGTGCAAGTTCCTCAGTTATTTTTGAGGAAATTAAGTGGCCAATATTAGCAATTAGTGTAGTGTGGCAGAGGCTAATTGCACTGATTAGTTGCTGGAAGGCCAAGAAGGGAGGTTAAGAGATCAAGGCCAATTAAAACAGGAAAGGACAGATAAAGCCAGGCCTCTCTGCACGGTAAGGAGAGGAAATACATATGCATGCAGTGTTGCCAATCACTGAAGCCAGATGCTCAGTTTTGTGTTTGTATTTTAGGTAGCAGGTTTGGAGTGTTTTGGGGGCTTCTGCTTCTTTTACAAAACCTGCAGGCAACATGACACTTCCCCACTACCTAAGGAAGGAAACGTAATATGCTTATCGTGCATGCAACAGTGAAGCTGAACAGGTGGGAGTTGTCTCTTCATGCACCCTGAAATATCACATTCAATTGTCAGGGAAAAGGCTCTGAGATTGTGGGGAGACTGCTTCAATATGGCTCTCAGCTCTCCCTGTGTGTCATAAGGCCACTCTAAGCAATACAGGGTCAGTCTTGGCCAGCACTTGATAAAAATTAATTAAATATCTCTAAGAGTTATAGGATTTTATTAATACACTGCTCTATCTCTATATGTAAGCAGAGTGCATCAGTGAAAAGCACAAAGCTAGAAGAAAAATTGTTGTAATAGCTGCTTTAAAAAAAGAAAAAGAGAGAAAAAAAGTTTTCAGTTAACTCAGGCAAAGAGGGCTAATTTGAGAAGGATGCTATTACTCATAAAAATGAAATAGTTCAGAGAGAAGTTTTAAACAAACAGAAGGTGAAAATCCAGAAAAGTTTGTGACTGATTTAAGGTTAAAGAGCTAATCTTGCAATTGCAGTTAGCAATCACAGTAATTGAGCTCATGATAAGAGACCAGATGGTGATTACAACTGGGAGAAAACACTCAGAGAAAGTGATTACTAGAACCTTGGGATTAACTCATAACTTAAAACAATAATAACAATAAAGAAATAAAGAAAAATGTGAATATCTTATATAAAGGCATTTATTAACTTTAGGCTGATGCTACTGAATGTCCAGCATGTCAGATGCTAAAGCTGCTACAGAGAATGTAAAAATGACAGAAACAGAAAGGCATGAATGACTCAAAGTAAAAATTCAGAAACTTAGCACAAAGAGTTCTACACAATATACTCATAAAATAGTAAATCCCAAGTCCCATAAGCCTAGGAATGTATAAGTTAGTTTCCTAAAAATGCTTTCAAGCAAGGAAGTGTCACTGTCCTCCTGAAATGATGGGGTCAAACCCAGAGACCACTGATTTACATCTCATAGGTTGAATAGCAGAACTACACTCAAGTATAGAACATGAGTGGGACTTTGCCCACACGTTTAAAATTTTGATTCATTACCTAAAGTTCCAATGAGCTGAAACAACTATAAATTTAATGTCTTTGGCAAACAATCTTCTTCCCTAACATAGGAAGATGATTTCTTCCATTCACAATGTATGAGTTATAAAAATCATGCAAACTCGAAAAGGATTTGATAGAGGCACAAACTCTTCATCTTTGACAAAAATCTCCAGAGCTGAGTTTAAACCTGTAGTACATACAAGTCAGTGGCTATTTTTTTTTCCTTTCAGTTCAATTTCAGGAGGAGTATGAACTGCCAAGTCATGTTCCAAAGCTGGAAGTACTTATAGAAAAAATGTTACCAATATTATTAAAATCATATTCTGATAAAAAAATCAAACTGAAATAATGGAGATACTAACCTTCAGAAAAGAAGGACATGGAGTAAGGTGTTTTGCAAGATCAACCAATTGAATCCTCCATGGCAGCAGGTGAATAACTGATGTCCTGGAGCAAAGCAGACACAGACTGAACAATAGGAAAACAACTGTCCTATCTATAAGGTTCTACAAATAAAGAGTTGCTTGCCAACTTGTATTTTCATTAGACCCAGTAGTGGTATTCATATAATTTAATTTTAGCTATCCTAAAGTGAGTACCTGATCCAAGCTAGTTACGTAGGTTCGCTCTTCAGGAAGTGAAGAAAGTGAGGTACTTTGAGAGGATTCATCATTTTTATGTCACTCTAGGGTAGTTATCCAAGGTAGTAGCATTAATTGCTCTCTGGAGCAATTGATCTTCATTTTATCTCTATTGACTACAGACAGAGTCTAAACATTTAGCTTTGATGAGATGCTTCGTTTTTATGTGTCTAAAATTAGATAGGAAAACTCCCACTTGTTATACCTGGGAAAGTAATCTCTGATCATGTGCCACAGTTTAATGGGCAGGAGTCTGAGCAGTTTTCAGTGCAGCGTAAATTGAAAGATAACAGTTTTGTCCCCTTCCCCCCTACCACTCCTATCTTCAGATGCATGGAAAGGCACATCAAAATACTGAAGCATGCATTAAATAGGAACTGCAGATTCAGATTCTGACCTCTGTTAGCACTAATGAATTGCAGGATGGCACTAAAGAACACGTCTCAGGCATGTACCAGCTTGGATTGGCTTCTATTCAACAGGGAACTGTGAATGGGAACTCTCTGAGAAGGACAGACCAAGGAACCAAGAGATGAGTGCCATCATAACTGGGAATACCACAGACAGCAGCAGCTGTAAGAGGCTGCCATTCCAGCTAGATCAAAAGGAATAGGTGAGGCTAGCAATAAAATACAATGGTACAATATAAAAGAGAGAGACAAAGAGAGTGCAGTCAGTCTTCTTACTGCAGGAGGGGACACCTAAAACTGGAAGTTCAGCTCTCAAGGTTGGGACACAACTAGACACAACTAGAATAAATGGGCTTACAGCCTACAAATAGTGATACACTGACTCAGGAGAGATTTCCAGGCTGCTATTACAGCCTTGGGTCTTTAGGAGCCTAACTGGATGACACTGATAATCAGGCGTGCTTAAAATCCTATGTTAAATTAGGGGAAATTGTTAATTGATGTGATTTTTAATACTAGCTGCAGAAATGGGAAAGAGAAAGTAGGAGACACTGCCTTTTTGAGGCTCAGGAAAGACCTAGCTGTCATGTCATACAGGCATTTCCACCAAGCTTTGCTGTCCAGGAGGGTTTGAGTGAAGCAGGTCCTGCAGGCTCTTTGGCTCTGAGTAGTTGCTGGACAACACATGCAAGGTTTAATTTACATACAGCTGCATAGGAAACTAACAAGTTTTGAACACCAGCGAAGTTAAAATGAGTGAGCATAAGTTTTATCATCCCCTGACCAGCACTCACTCTGATGACTTTACTCATATAAAAAAAGTTACTCTATCCTCAAGACTCTCACAATGTTGAAGGACATTTTAAAAATAACTCACTCAGTAGTTAGACCTTTAGCCTCTAACATTGCTTTATTAAATCACAAAACACGATATATTCAGATAACATTAAGGTTCTGACCTTGGATGCACAAAAAGTAAGGAAATTCAGAGGAAAGTTTGAACCT
The DNA here is from genome assembly GCA_038380795.1 of Pyrocephalus nanus. Classification (NCBI taxonomy): domain Eukaryota; kingdom Metazoa; phylum Chordata; class Aves; order Passeriformes; family Tyrannidae; genus Pyrocephalus; species Pyrocephalus nanus. The sequence continues at coordinate 19,682,708 of CM076259.1, forward strand.
CTCTCTGTATCTAACATCAGACTTTTGCCTACTGTTTGCATTGAGGGCCTGTGGCACCTACTGTAGCTACGAAAGGTCTCCTGGTGGTTTGGTGACCCTTTCAATTTGTAGGTACAATAGCTTAAGGATAGGACTTTAAACTGGACATGAATTACCTTGTGCTTTAAGGTTGAATTCAGATCTTTAGCCAAGTTTGGAAAGTTTTTGAGTTCAAATGCTCCTGTGTTTTAAAGGTACCAAGACAAAGTGAAGAAAGACCCCTTATCGACAGCCTGCTGTGGTGGTTAATGCAAAAATATGAAGTCTTTACAACCAAACTGTATGAAGACTGAAAAAGTTTCCTCTTGCCCGAGAATCAGCAGGAGAAATTTCAGGACGGAAGAAGGGATTTTTTTCTTCTTTCTTTAAAAAGGATTCCAACACTGGGGGTTGATGTAAAGTTATGGTTTAATCAAGCACTCCGTTATTCTCTAATGAACTAAATGGAGAAACTCATCATTAGATGTGTTTTCCTTCCCCAAACTTCACTGGGGAAGTTATGAAGGGGTTAATTCCCTAATTAAAAAGAAAAATGTACAACCACATTAACAATTATTCTCCCTCAGGTAAAACTGTAATACCAACTGCTATCTCTGAATATGCTGCTATAGTGCACTCATAATTTCTTCTACAAAATTACAGATATGCAAATAGAAATTTGAAATAATAAAAAACCCCTGAACACCTATTTCCCAAAATAAAAATCCATGCAGAGTAACCTAGCATAGCAAATAAGTCTCTTACACAGTCAGGAAGCTCTACCTGTGGCAGAATATCAAAGCCTTCTTTCCTTCAATACCACCATTTTTCTCACCCTCTGATTCCCTCCACCACTATTATCTCTGCTTCTTTCCGTCCATCAGCACTGCCTGAGCCCCCAACATTCTGCTCTCATCTCTCCCCAGCCCCACCCTTCCCCATGCATCTCCCCAGGGAGAGAGGGTGGAGGGACGCACCTCATGCACTCACCTCATGGCTCACTTACCAGCCAGGCAACCTGAGGGTCCCACAGACTTCACATAACCCCTAGACTGGGCAATTTGTGGTCCTCTGTGGTCTCTACCTACTAGGTAAATTCTACTGAAATGAAACTTGAGAGTGGGAGGATGGCTTACTGATGTGCCCACAGACAGTAATCTGCTGATCTTCACTGCTGTGAAAAACCAGATATTTAAGAAGGCTTCTGAAAGAAGGAATCACACCCTAACATCAGCTTCATACTTATTCAACTTCATGCCACTTCTCAAGCTACGCAGGTTTAACCTTCCCTCCCAAAGTACCTTCACATCTTGGGGCCTTCCATCCCTTCCAGCCATGCTGCTATCCCACACTCACGTGGGTGTTAAACTGCATCCTCCCTGATGAAGAAGTATCTTTGCTTCCTGAGTGGTCCCCTTGGGGCGAGCCTGGGGAAAGCTGCCCAGTGCCACAGACCACACCAGTGAGGCCACAGGGAAAAACATCACTCAGTGATGAGCTCCAGCCCTGTAAAAGAGGATGCTTTAATCCTTTTTCGTTTCTAACTAATACTGTTCTCATTAATTCTACACAATATCTAGTTTATAGTTGTCTTGTTAGTTATAAATGTGAGACAGATGCCACAGATTTTGTTCTAATTTTCATCACATTTTTAAAATGAAACAAAAATAGAAATAAAAAAGAAAAATAAAAGCTTAGAGATCATGCAGAAAGATAAGAGCAAACTAAATCATATTTTTAGCATAAGAGCTTTTATACATTCCTACTAACTACAACAAGGAAAGCTAAGGTTGTTTCTCTACATTTAATTTAGGCTCTTGCATGTAGGTACTTCAAGATTTCAATTTTATGCTGTGTATCATCTATGGTCTGTCTGGGATATTTGGAAATGTGTTTCTAATTGCTTTCTTCATGCAAAAGAGATGCAATAGATTACCAACAGCAGACCTATTAATCATCAATCTAAGTGCAGCTAGTCTTATGCATACAATATTTATAAGTGTTTATATACCTCTGGCTAATGCTCACAATCAATGAGTGCTTGACAAAGCATGCTAGAGAGTTATAAAGTATCTAAATCTTTCCAGGAGATTTAGTCTGTAGTTGACCTTTATTCCATATTCTATTTGTAATAAAAAGGTGTTGTTTTTTTTTTTTTTAATAAAGGAAATTATTTTTAAAATGCTTACTTTCCTGAAGAGCTGAAAAACTTGACTGACTGTGTGTTTCTTGTAGACCTGGGGGACTGCTTATTGCTGCCTGTCTGGTCTTTCAGATCATCATCAACTACTTAATGAGCAAATATGATTTCTCTCTTGTCTTTGTAGTTTCAAAAGGTATCATTATGAAATAGGCCTTATGTGAGCCATGAGGGGTGTGTGTGGGGGGACGGAATCCAATTCTTGTATTAGTTTAATTGCGTCTTCTCACACCCTGTGAGACCAAGTAGGAGCTTAATCAGTTTTCAAATAAACTCTATTCACATTTTACATATTTCTAGTTGTTGGAAAAAGCGTATTTGCATTCCAAAGAGTGTATTCATCAGCTGCTGGTCAAACAACATCTAAGCATTCACTTTTTCCTTTCACAGTTAGGCTACAAAAAAAATATAATTTAGTAATGAGAACTACAGAGTGCTCTTTCATTTCCACTGAGCTCTTATGCTGAAAAACAGAGCCAGTCAAATTATTTATTTCATCTATTTATTTATTCTGTAAATAAATTATGTGACAATATTAATTCCTTTTTTTTCCTCCCTCTTTGTAAATCATTTGTGAACCAATCCAAACACTGTGACTGTATGTCTTATTTACAGGCATTTTCACAAACATATTCCACTCTTTGAAACATTTGCTACCTCTTTGCTTTGAATGTGCAATTTGGTCTTCTTGGTGAGGGACTGGTCACATGATAGATGCTAGAAAACAAACATTGACTCAATCCAGAAGTCATTCTATTTGCAAGCAGAGCAATTCCCCAGCCATTCCTATAAAATAAAACCTGTGTGGAGAGATATAAATATTTAAAAGTGAAAAAAAAAACCAAACAAAGCACAACTGTTTGGAATTCTGCATAAAATAGCCCACACTTGACCTCACCCTCTTCTTTTTCCTTCTGGAGTTGCTCCTCTTGCCATAATTTTTAAGCAGAAGTATCAAGGCCGTTATCTCCCAGACCATGCCATCTATCTGGAATCCCGCATTACTGGGGCACAGGGCTCTGTACAGTTGCAGCACAGTTGCAGCAGTGCTCTGTGGAATGTTTGCCCCCACACTTGCCTGTTTGCCTGCAGCTCCTGGCCAGAAAATATAAAAAGGACAACTTACAGCTGTGAAGGTGACAACGGGCAACTGTGAACAGCTCGTGAAGAAAAGAAGGGAAATATTTCCGGATATTACCAAACCACAGCTGATAACTTTGAAATACTGTACAATACGTAAGTTTCTGACTTGGGTACAAAAATTGCATGTCAATGGCATCTGCAGCTCGATTCAACCCAAACTCCGCTGGCCTTCTGCTGCCAGAAATCTGGGCTTTGAGTTTTTTTTTTTTTCCCTTCTTCCTCCGGTCCATCTTAGAAAAAGGGACATAACTGAATTGATCCTCTCTGTCTTCTACCATGCAGTGACAATAAAATTGTAATTATATGAAAAGAGGCTAATGTTCAGCAGCAAGCTGTGCTTCAGTTATGCTCTTCCTTTTGATCCCAAGGTAACTCGTGGTAGTGGTAGGTAAAATGATTTTTTAAGCATAAGCAGAAAAGCCCCTGAGGAGGAAATGTGCTGTATTAACATGAGAGGAAATGCAGCACATTTTATTGAGGACACCATCCCTCTACTCAGTGCAGACACAAATGCCCCTCTCAAAAGAAATTTAACCAATGTTTTGAAGCATTATGCTCCCTCACATCCAAATCTGAAGCGATTTACAAGAATTCAGAGTCTTAGTATTGAAGAACTGATGCCTGGAAAACAGTGATAAGTTTCTCCACACGAATATGTATTTGTGTGCTCCAGGGGAGTGTGCATCCAAGTCCAAGCACATCCCTCCAATAGCCCCAAAAGTATCACCAAGCTGTTCATGCTGGTGTGCCACAGGCTCCACAAGTTAAACAGCTAGGAAAGATGCACTGTGTACACAGAAAAGCAGCAGGCAGACAGCTGTGATTTTAAGCCCCTACTAAAACACAATATTAAGCACATACTTGGCTTTAAGCATTGAAATGAACAGCGTTACTCATTTACTTAAAGCAAAGCTTTAGTAGTAAAGGTAAGTAAAGTAAGGCTGAAGGGCCCAGCACCGTCTCCAGGAGAATGCGTTGCCATCCCACCACTGCTCCTCCAGCTGCACTGCAAAGCTGGGACCCCCAGTGCTGGTCCCCACAGCAAACCCTTTTTTTGCAGGAAATGTAACCTCCAAGTGTCATCCCCAGCTGTCATGAGTACTTCATGCTCACGTGATGGGGATGTATTTATTCAGACCTTATAGCAGCCTCCCAGTACCCAAAGAGAGCCTCTGAGAGCTGGAGATGGATGTTTTACAAAGGCATGTAATGACAGGACATGAGGAAATGGTTTTAAATTGAAAGAAGGTAGGTTTATACTAGATATTAAGAAGAAATTCTTGTCTGTGAGGGTGGTGAGGCTCAGGTTACCCAAAGAAGCTTTGCATGTCCCATGACTGGAAGTGTTCAACACCAGACTGGATGGGTCTTTGAGCAAACTGGTCTAGTGGAAGGTGTTGCTGCTCATGGCAGGGATGTTGGAATTAGACGAGCTTTAAGTTCCTTCCAATCCAAACCATTCCATGATTCTATGTTATTTAACAACTTATCTGGTTATCTCTGAGCACGGGTGATCTTTGTCTGGGGCTGCAGTGTAAAGTGCTCACAATTCATAAGGAGCATTTCATAGCAGCCTCTTTCTCTGTCAGCATCAAAGCTGCCAACAGGTTGACTGACTGGCAACTGATACCTGTAACCTATTACAAAGAGCAGCATGTTTCTCCTACAGCATAAACTATGAGCTTGGCATCACACAAAGCATACATACAGGAATGCATTCCAGTGCTGAGCCGCCCCTTTGCCTGCACACACAAGGGTTGCAGTTTTAACCTTGTATGTTTTTCAAGTTATTTGTCTCAAAATAGTCAGCACCGTGCCACAGTAGGTGACACTTGGTATCATGTCAAATATTTTAGGACTGCTTCCATTTTTCAGATCCCAAAATGAAGCATCACATACCGGGCTTTTTTAGGCACAATGAACACCATCAGATTTAGTTCATGCTTTGGAGAAAGGGGAAAGTAATACTTAAAACACTTCAAAATTTAACCAAAGACTACCCTTTCAATACTCAATATTAAGAGCATCTTAATATTTTCCAGTGGGCATCAAAATATCAAAGCATCATTGTTTTAATTCAGTGGTTGTCTTATAATGCTCTCTTATGAAAGTGTTCTTGCTGAAGGGAGCATCAGGACCTTCCAGAAGTGCAAGAGTCTTGCTCCCTTCTCCTGTAAATTCTGTGTAAACTAGTTTAATTTGTTTCAGGTTCACCATCTCCCAGTGTGTGTACCAGCAAAATCTCTGCATTCACAGATTGATCTAAACAAGAGCCTTTTCCATCAAGATACTCTTTTTTTTTTGGTATGTATACATTTGCTCAGCTTTGCTGCCAGGCACCTATCTACTCTAATGGAATACAATTAAGGTCAGAACATTATTTTTTTAATATTTTGTAAGTACCATTTAGCACAAACTTGCTATCTTTTCCCTACATGCATGCTATTTACAATTTCAGCAGACCATTTCAATGCTTGCTTCAGATTTCATCTCTAGAATTAGAAAGACAGAATATTAATCACTAAACTATTTTTGCTTGAACATGATCTAACATATTTTACAAAAAAAAAATTGAATTTTCTAATGTTCCTTGAGCAATTAGATCCATTAGGTATGTGGCTTCCTTAAAGGGAAAAGCTAACCTAATAGGATGGCCAATATACAATATTTTATTCAGATGACACTTTGGGGTTTAGCACAGTTAGCATTTATGAGAAGAAGCCATTGCTTAGTGTATCTTTTAAAATGATCCAAACAGACTATTCATCATCTTCAGAAGCCTCTAACTGGCTGTTTATCTTTCACTTAGACTTAAGTAAGGTGACTGCTTTCTGGCCACTGAGCAATTTTTAACATACCCTTCAATAATACCTTCTCAAAAGCTGTTGTTGGCCCATGTGCATAGAGAAGGATTGTCATCAGTATGCTGGGAAACATCCGAATGTAAACATCCCTTGAGAGACTGACAGAGAGAGGGAGATGTGCTAAAATTATGTCAAGGTACAGGTGTATGTTGGTTCAGGAGGACTGCTTTTCTTTGAGACCACTGTCCATAGAATTCATGGGAGCTATGGGCAGAGGCTACCCAAATGAAAACCAGGTTCTTTTAATTTAGTCTCTGTGTTCTGAGGTAGTCATTGAGCTACTAGTGCAGTGCTTTTTCAATTAATTTTGAAGGCAAGGTAGGATTAATACTTGCCGCAAGTTTCCCAGGCACACTGTAGAGTCCTTATTAAATCAAAGATGTGATCTCATCAATCTTCAGCCTGCTGAAAAAGAGCTTGTACAGAGGGGTAAGTCACCAAACTGTGCTAGCGGGACTGCATGGCACAGAGTTTCTGCCTAATGTGCTAAGATGACCCAAAACAGAAAAGCTGCGGAGGGAGGAAATCCTGTCATTTTTGGGGTAGAGAAGAAGACATCTTGGTAATCTATAGCTAAAAATCAGAAGCTAATGTTTCTAGAAGATGCTTAAGTCTATTAGGATCTTTGGAATATTAGGTAAAACACTACTGAGCAAAACAATGTATAAATGCCTAAAGAATTATTTAACATGAAGTGTTAAATTTGCAGTTCCATTTGAGTCATTTGTTTCAGCTAATATAAAGAATTACATCCTTAATAATACTCAGAGATATTTCTGTTTAATTCAGTGGTGCTGCATTAGCTGATACTCACTAAAGACATGTCTTCAAAGATAAACTTGCAAAAATATTTGAATTGCAAGCATTTTTCTAAAACCCTAAAATTCTTCAACAGCTTGGTTTGGGTAGCAAACTGTGCTGAGGCATATGACTGAACATACTGAGCTCTCCAAAGCCAGGTCCTTTTGTTTCCTCTACTCCCTAGCCATAGCCTTGTGGCCAGGATAGTTTCTTCAAAGATGCCAGAAGACAAGTGCAATAAGTAACTGAGGACTTTCTGACCAAAATGCATAATCACTGCAGGTTTCTTCCTCAGAGAGATGCAAGACAAAACAGCAGCACAGCTACATGAACCATAAGAACAACTACTCCTCAACATTGCCTCAGATGTTAGCCCCATACCCCTAATTCTGCCAAAACATGATAGTAGCCTATAACACTTACCCTCAGCTGATGTCAACTGGTACAGCAGCACCAGGTTACACAGCAGAAAATTTGACTTTGGAACTTCCATTCTTACAGTGTCATAAACACTGAGAGTCAAACTTAGCATCTTCAGCACCAAAAAGCATATATTTCCACATTGAAAGTTCAGAATATTCTTCTTTGAGCTGTAACTAGGCAATAGGCTCTTCCTGTCAGTGAGTCAGCTGAAGGAAGACTTCATTACATGCACTAGGCGCTGGATTTACAGTTTGACCCATTTTAAAGATGGCTGAGAGAGAGTGACAAGTCAGTCAGAAATACAAATATTTTGGCACAATTCATTCCAGACTCCTAACAGGTAGGAAAATAATAGTCTAGATTCAGATGTAGTAGCTTATTCTTATGTTTTATTTATGATGAAAAAAAAATTGATTATCAGTTCTTTGCCTCTATCCCACTCTCCACTTCTCCTGAAATTTTCTGGCTATACTACACAATGCAAAGACTATGCACACCCACTAGGGAAAAGCAGAATGGGTACTGGGCTTTCTGCTCAAAGGGGAGCATGTGATGGCTTTTAGTTGAGCTCAGGAAAGCAACTTTGAAGTTCCTTACATAATATTTTTCATTCCTGCTTTTGAGTTCATATTGCAGAGGTCTCTGGACTACAAACTGGATTCCCTTCAGATGAGGGCAAACCAGAAGCTGCACCCCTGAGGTGCAGCTGGCATGGTCTGTCTGCACATTGGGTCAACGGGCACCCTAGAGCTAGTCTGATGTTAAAGATGACAGCAAGCATGTAGTGTGGACCTTAGGCATCCAGGAGCAGCTGTCTGACTCTACAGATCCTCTCGTGTTGCACTGCCCTGCCCTCTGAGGCAGAGATATCTTCATGTGTTCCTTTTTCCATATTTTGAATATAGAGGGAAATTTGCTAAACTGAATCTGTGGATTAAACTGCAGATGGAAAGTCATAAAATCCTGGAAAGCCACCTTCAAGACCTGAGGGTTCAAGCAACGTTTTGCATCACAGATCTGACTGAGCTGTTCCTGATAGAATAAAACAGCAGTGAGTCCTACAGCTTCAGCAGGAAACTGTTATCCACTGTGTGCATCCCCCTCCCTTCCTCTGACCCAGTGCTAACCTGAAAACTATCTGTTTTCCAGATATGTGGTTGTACGAATATTATGAACTAGAATTTATTTCTCCAAAGGCACATCAAATGTGGAGTGCAGAGAGAATTTGAAAGGATTGCAAGACGTCTGTAAAAAGTCCACCACTCTACCTGTGCTTCATGCAAGACTATAGACTGGCAGATGAATAAACATTTCTTTCCAGCTTGCTTCTCCTTTTGGGGTACACACAACTGTACTCCTATTACTGTCTGCCTCACTACCACCACAGAATCATCTTGCCCTTGGTATAAGGGAAAAGGAGAAAAAATCCCTAGAAAAAAACATCACTCTCGTATTTTTTTAATCATCTTCCAGTGTCCTTCTCAAAGACATACTGACAGGGAACCATGGGAACACAGATCCCTGCTACAAGTGTCTATTATTCAGCAATATTCTTAGGGATCTACTAACTAATTTCTCAAGGGGGTAGGAAGGAAACTGGGAAGTCTGTTTCCCAGTAGAAAATAGAGTAAATATATCTTTCTGGCAGACTTAAATGCACACACCACTTTTTGCAGTCTAATTCAACACAGACATAGAAGTCAATTGGAACAACAGTGAAATTAAGAATGCTGCATTCAATCCAGTCTGTCACCTAACCCTGAGATATATAGGAGGGATGGAGGCTGATATGCCTCCAGTTTCAAAGATAAATCATAAGTTGTACACATACAAATCTTTATTTCATCACATCTTCTAAGGCAGATAAACTGAATTCTGTATCAATCACCATGTTCTGATCTTCTAAGCCTTTCATCGTTTTACCACACCGCTGAAGTAATGGTGCCAAATACTGCATTTTACAGCATACAGTAAAGCTGAATAGTTTTCAATTGTTATTGTAAAATACTTATCTAATTTATATAAAAGTTTTGCTCCTAAATTACAAGGTGTTCTACTTACTTTCCATTAAAGATGCCAGGGACATTTTGTAACTACAAAGGGGTGAAGAACGTGCCTTTCTAAGTATTTAATTTAAAGAGAGATACTGCATGTAACCCAAAAATACTCTTATGAATATGATTCCCTGAATCTGAAGTACTTAGTACTTTGCAGCCTGTGTCAGCCAGGGCACTGAAAAGATGACAGAGAGGCAGTCAGTTTTAGGTCACCAGTGGCAAGAGGGAGCAGGGGCCACTTTGTTGCAGGTTTTTTGATAGCAAAGATAGGACTCAGTCATCAGCTGAGCTGAAGTCACTCCTCAATTCTCTTTGCAAGTTTTTAATACTCATTATATAATTGACTTTAAAAAGACAAATATCCACAGCTATTGCCCTCCAGAGAGGGGTATGTTGTCTCTCACCTCCGCTCTCTCAGCATGCCAGGCCACTAATGAAGCCTGGAGAGGGCTCAGTAACTGCTGCAAGCTCCCACCTAGGCAGGAGCACACATCTCAGCAGGATGTTCCACTGAAAGCAACCTTCGTTTTCAAAAAGCAGATGTTGACTTAAACCATGTGGGAGTATTATAATGTCCCTTACCTTCTTGCTCAATTTAGTACATTTGCATTCCTCTGCTTCTTACCACCGGGAATGTCTTAGCTGGTATTTAATGTTTTGTGTTATTTAAATTGGAAACAAACTTTATTTACCTAGGTCTATTAGAATTTCTGTTCTCTTTCCACACTTATTCAGAGGTATCCTTTCCCCTCCTTATTTAGTTCAGTCTGATTTTATTTTTCCTTAGAGGCTCCATCTCCTTCCAAGACCAAATATTCATGAACTTTTCTTGATAAACACAGGAGAACAAATGTGGTCCCCAATGCTATAATCTTGCCCTCTAATTGTATCAGCATGTCCAATCTCTCTGTTTCCCTCACAGCACCACTTTGTTCAGAAACAATTCTTCTGAGTGCAAAGTTGCAATCTCTGGAGGACCCTATTGTGAGCTGTCTTGTAACAGACATCGCATCGGCCCTCTACATTCATATGCACAGATATTTTTAAAGGATAAACTAGAAAAGGCCAATTATGAGGTCAGACAAAAGCCAGAGACAAAATACCTTGCTATCTTAAAAAGGACTTGCATGGTATAGCTGTATCTTTTCTTACTTGGCCACATAATGGCAGATTCCCCCTCAGGTAAAAACAAACTAAAGGGAAATGGAAAACAACCTATAACTTCTCTGTCCCCTCAAAGATTCTTGGTTAGCCAAAACACACACAAAGCTAATGGACTTTATAAAGTCAGGGACTAAGAGGGAGGGCTTATAAGAAGCTAATGAAGAATTCAATAAAATAAATAACTGTCTTTCTACGTACCCTCGGCCAAAGTTACTCAAAAATAGATAGAACACTTCTATGATTTGTTATGTGTGCATATATGTATGTATATATTTTTAATTTTTATTTTTATTCTTAGTGAGCCATTCAGGCTGAAAAGCTGGGTAAGGAGTATCTTAACTCCAGCGAGAATTAAATACAGTCTTAGCTAAGAAGAGGTCAAGACAGACATATTGGTAAGGTACTGGGCAATATACAGGAGTTCCCACTGCAATAGGAATGAGTCCTCAGGAAAATGGCTGTGGACCTTTGTGAGAGACAGCCTTTTCCCATTCCTGTCCACTTACAGCAAAAAACCTCATGCTGTCAGGGGAACCTGAAAAAAAAAACAACCAACAAGCATAGGGGAAGCCCTGTTGCGTCAGACCTTCTAGCCCAATACTCTCCATTACCAGCAAGAAAAGCAGTTATTCAACTATTCTCCTCATTCTCCTGCAGGTTCCACAACTCCTGGACAGATATTGCTGGGTACATCCCTGAGTATTTCCATTAACATCAGTTTATGAACCTAACTAAATGTCCATGAATTTGTGCATTTCCCTTCTGACCCCATTGATGCAGTCTGCCTCCACAGCCTCTTGTTGCAAGAGATTCAGATATTAGTTCTCTGATGCAAAAAGGAGTTATTTGTATGTATTTTAAACCAAATTCTGCCAGTTTTAATGCATATTCTTTGTTCTAGTCTTTCACTATATAAGGTCTGGTCTAGGTTAGCAAATCAGGATACCTGGACCTCAGATTAGAACCACTATGTCTGATTCTGGGTTTGTGCTACTTTATCCACCAATTCTTAATGCCATAAACAACTATCATATTCCCCTTAGCACTCACTCCATACTGAGAAATCACAGACTTATTAATTTCTCTTCATAAGGCAATTTCTTCACCCTCTTAGTTGATCGTCCTTTACAATATCCTTTCTATACTCACTGTGTCCTTCTTAAATTGTGGAGTCCTAAATCACACAAAGTACTTTAAAGGTGCATTAAGGTTTTAGATAAGAGCAAAATAGTGCTTTCTGGTTTGCTCTCAGTACATTGCTAGTGATACTCAACATTGTGCTGACTTTTTGGCTGCCACAATATCCAAGTAGTGATTTTAGAGGACTGTCAAGGACAACTCTGAGATCTTTTTCCTGAGTTGTAACTACCATTTAAATGCATAACCACAGCATTGCATAACCACAATTTAGATTATTTCTCTCTAATTGCATTTATCTACACTATTTTCATCCACTAAATTTAGTGGACAACACTTTCTGGAGTTCCTCCCCATCAGCATAGTATTTGATTAACCAAAAAAAAAAAATATTCTTAATAACATCTGCAGGTTGAGTTTGACTAACGAAAAAAAATTCTTAGTATCATCTGCAGATTTGGAGATGTCACAGTTCATTCACCTGTCAGTCAGCTGAGGTCTGACCAGCCTTCCCTATTCTTTTTGGAAATGCACTGGGGTTTGTATTAGTCCCATACCTATGGTGTCCTCTTCAGGTTCTGGTTTAAATATTCTGTGCTTTTAATTAACAGAGCCAGCAGCCCAGCAACATCGTTGTTGAAAATCATCCTCCACAGTGTCACAGGTGGAAGTTTACCTTGGTTTAGCTTCTCCCTTGGCTGGGCAGTCAGGTAATTCCCCTGATTATGGCAGTTAACAACATATGGTAGTTAACAACAAAGTGAGACCTGCCCTAGATTAGGTGTATCAGTTTAACTGACTTTCCAAGGACCAGTTCCACTTTTCCCCCCCATCTTTCTCAGTCAAAATGCCATGAAAATTGTCCTACTTGTGGGACTTTGTTCACTACACTTCTGCTTATGCAAGTCTTAATAACATGTGTGGGTTTTGTCTGGGCAAGAATTCCCAATAAATGTCAGCACCTGCTAAGGCACATATATGATGGGCTTGAACCAGAAACGCACTACTGCAACCTGCAACTTGTGCACCTAGAAATACTTGGTAATAAATCCATCAAGTACTGCAAGACATATAACTGAAAATATAGTGTCTGTATTTAGGAAGGGGTCAGCCAGAAGGAGAGAAGGAATGTGGATAATCACAGTCCTTGAATTTTGACTTCAGTCATATGAAGAGTTTCAGAACAGCTTTTAAGGGAAAAGATAATTAAAGACATGGAGGTCAAATGAAAATGGCATAAAATACAGCATGGGCTTAACGAAAGTAGATTGTAACAGATTAACCTCATATATTTCTTTGACAAGATAACCTACATTCTAGACAAAGGACGTGATTGATCCCATCTGTCTTAACTTTAGCGAAGCCTATGATAACACATGGGGAATTATTAGTAAAACAGGAAGAGATGGGGATTAGCAGAGAAATTGTGAGCATAAGAAGCTGACTCTCAAGTCAGATACAGAGTGTACATTTTTAAAGGGAAGGTTTATGTCTGAAAGGAAATAAGGAAACAAGGAAATGAGGTTCCTCAAGAATCAGCTTTGACCTCACTTTATACAAATTCATATAAGTCGCTAATAATCAGGGAAAATACTAGGAAAAAACGTATGAAAAAATAAAATAACTCAGAAACAGCAAGTGCTCTCACTACAGGGAAAAGCTGGACTACAGTACAGAAAGAAATGGATAATATTGAAGACTAGGTAATAAAATGGAAAGAAATCCTAAGATGTACACTGAAGAATAACAATCTTTGTGACTAACAGCAAGAAATTCTCCTATAGATCGAATGTTCCACCCTTGGAAATGGCTAAAGAGAAGAAGGAATTGTTTCTGCCTGCTGATTTGTAGGAGGGCTACAGGCCACTAATATGAGGAAATTGTGGAAAAAACAAATGCTACCTAAGCACATGTAAGTAAGAGCTGTTTCAGTAGAGGTGGGGAAGGATACTTGCTATTAGGAGAAATAAAATTTTAAAGGAAAGAGGTACAAGGAAGAATTCTAGGGATAATCAAAAGAATGAAGAACTTATTCTTGGTGAAAAATCGAGAAGAAACTCGAGATACAGAAACTGAAAGGAACATGATTGTTATACACTAAATTATTTAGGCTAAAATCAGAGTTCAGCCAAGAATAAATGAGTACAAGCTTTAAATTGGATTTCTTCAGCTTGAAAAATATGGACTCAAGAATTTGATTAGTTTTTTGGTGGGAATAAGAGGGACAAGAAAACTGGTTTTAACATTCAGTCTTACAGTAAAGGGGATGTAATGCAGTGCTTGCACTAGCCAGGGATGGCACTCAATTAACTCTGAAGTCTCCTTTCCAGTCCTGTATGTTACCTTTACCAGAAGCAGTAATCCAACTTTGCCACTTCAAAAGAGCAGTTAGAGGACAAATTTCTGCAGAGCAGAAGCTTATTCTCTGGATTTTTGTGGTTTTTTTTAGCCAACCAAATTTAACCTGACAATCCTGGCTTTCTCTTTGCAGTGGTCACCCCTTGTGTGAGTAGACAGTAGTGCTGACCCTTGCAGGTCCGCAGATGTCTGTGACCTGTTGTCATCACCCACCTTGGCACAGAAACCCTTAAACCCACCAGGAAGGGGAGAATCTATGAGTGCAGAAGTGGGGGTGGATATGAATTTGCTTCTGGCAAGAGGTTTCCTCCTGTTTTACATTCAGAGCATCTCTGTGAAGCTGACAGAAGCAGGCTTGAGGCACAGGCTAGGAACGTGTCCCATGGCAGATTTAATCCAGCTAGTGTAATTCGCAGGAAGTGTGAAGCTGTGGCAGCAGGGACTCCAGTGGGAATGCTGCAATCCTGCCAGGGACTATGGGCACGTGTACTCCAGTTTAATCAGCACCAGCAAAGCGTGCTTCCCACGCTGACATTTTTTTATGTAGACATATCCTCCAAAGCTAATAATCCTTACTATCCAGAGGATTCCACATCTAGAAATATACCACAGTTTAATATGTACTTGATACTGTATGAAAACAAGTGGGGAGGGGAATGCTAGCCTCTCTGGGTTTCTGTATCCTAATATAGACACATTTCATTACTTTTGTCCAATTTATTGGGGTCTTTCTCAGCCCACTGATGTTCTGCGTTATTCATGTTCATTAAACCAGTAGGAGCAATATATTAGCTAAAGACTGTTTATGATACACTGAGAGGAGATTGCCCAATTGAGACAGTGCTCAAGTGCTTCCCAGTCAAAGCACCATTGCAATTGTAGCTGCAGGAAGAGTGTTTTTTTCACATCTCTTTTTTAATCCTCTCTCCATTCTTTAATGACCCAAACAGTTATATAAAGACAGAAAAGTGTTTCAACAAATGTACTTCAGGGAGTACACAGATTCTGAGAGTATTGTTCCATAGAAAATATCACTTATTGATGCAGGCAGCAGTAAATCAGCTGTGATTTGAAATTTGACAAAAAAACATGTGAAATAGAAGGGACATAAATGAAAATGGTTAAGCTTTTAGGAGCAGGGAGGAATATAAGAACTAATACAACACCATTTCTTTTGCAGAATTAAATGATTTTGTGGGAGATAGTTTGATTTGACAAAGATCAAACTCATTTAGGATGACAAAATTCAGTGATTTTCTAACCTCACACCATGAAGTTCCTCATATATTACAAAAAAAATTTATCCTTCTGTAACTCATGAATTTTACTTCAAAATAAGTTTATCAGATGCTCTCTGTAGGGAAATCCTGAAACATACAAAAGCAAGCTGTAGACAGCAGACATCTGCTATCTGTCTTTTAAATAATGTGTGAGGGACCAGGTTTCCACCAGGTAGCCCCATTCCCACCAAGAAGAGCTATCCCCAATTCACAGAGCATTGCAGCTGCTTTGCACAACACTGGGTTTATCACCCAAGAAATAAACATAGCCTGCCATTTTCATGGTCAAAAAATGAACATTGCAGTCAGAAATATTTCCTTTGAGTTATGACAAAAGTCTCACAAGAACAGTTTAAATTCATCACCCTGGAACTGGAATCCTGGAATTGCTTTGTCCTCAAAACCAAGCTCTGAGCACTAGCTTACAACCACTACGGATTGGTGCAGTGTAATTTTGATCTTTCTCTAATGCAGGGAGACAGCACCAACCACCACTTGATGGCAAATTATCCACCAGAGCCTTCTTTGTAAAAATTTAGAGGCCAACTTGAATGCATGGCTCTCTTTTTTTTTTTTTTTTTTTAGCTGTGAGCCTAAGGGTCTTCCTTCCTTTTCTATGCCATGGCAAATGGGGAACTCATTTCTCTTTCCTAATGCTAATATCCAAAAACATCAAGGTTGCAAACTTAGTTGCCAATGGCAACAGTAATATCATTGTTTAGCCTCTAATTAATTACATAGAGTGAGTACAATCATCAGTAAGCTTATATTTCCACGAACAGCAATTCTGGTTTCTTTCTGCACAAATATTATGCAGCACATAACCCTAATCCAACTACCCAAAATGGAGATCATCTGTAAAATTTGTAGCAGATGACTCCCAAATTTAAAGTTCAAGACCCTTCCTAAGGCTAGACAACAAAGAATTCCACGCACTGAAACTATTTTCAGTTGGATTTCATCAAAGTGGTAGATTTCCAAATGGCAAATTCTTAGGCTTTTTGTCTCTGCCCTACTATATTCCCAGACTGGCTAGGTAGTCCCACTGTGCTATTTTTACAGCAGTGAAATTTGAAGTTATGTTCCTCCTGCAAACTGCCTCTGGAGATGCTTTTCTTTCTATTTATGAAAGAAAAACCCCTCCACTCTTGTTACTTACACTGGATAACTCAAGTCGGCCAGCTGAAATGTCCTGCTGACTGCTATGTGGCTCCTTTTGTTCACTGTATTATCCTTTTTCTGTATGTCTTGAGAAGCCCGACTTCCCACACAAAAAATCCAAGTCATTGGAGCTGGATCACATAGCGAATAACATCCTGACTCTTTGCACTTGGAGACAGAGCGACTGCTTGCACCTGAATATTTATCCAAACTGTATCTACATTTGTCCACCTTTTGAATAGCCTCCCTTCCCTGTTTGCTTGGCTGCAGAAGCAAGGAGTTTTAGGAGCATAGCAATGAATGCTCCTAGCAAAAAAATTGCACCGGCGTGTAGATTAAACCTCATTAAAGCTTCTATACTCCAGCTCTAGGAAGTTATGCCTTGCTTTTGCAGGATATTAATGGACAAGATGACGCAAAGAGATACTATCCTTGGACATAAGGTATGAGTCAGTCAAAGCAAGGATGGAGAGTTTTTCTGTGGGGAAACAAAGCCAGTTCACGCTATTTCTTTGCTTCTTTTCAGAGGAAGAAAGTTTAGGTTGTGACCATACTGGGAGGGGCGAGACCTTCAGAAGGATATCTGATTGTAGCCAAAGATTTCTCTAACCATCCCAGTGAGCAGTGGAAAAGATTTCCCAGACTTTCAGTTTCCCTCTGCACAAACAACCACAGCATATGATTCCAACATTTGAAATTCCATCTTAAAAGCGGGAAAGATTTTGACTTGTGACTCTGTCTTGAAGGTTACTGCATTGCTCTAATGGAAACTTTCCCATTTCCAGCCTATATTTATTCATGGTCCTCTTACATCTGTTTTTTCTTGCACCAGCATTGTCCCCTACCTTAAAAATCTCTTTTCCTTTGTGGAGTTTACCTTCATAATGCATTTATAGATAGCAATCGTATCCCATTCTCAGCCTTCTCTCTGTTTGTCGAAATGATGCTAAGCATTTATATAGCATTTTTATGTCTGAAGTTCTGCACAGACATTATGAGTTTCTCCTCACTGAGAAGATGGGCAGATAAGCAATATGAGAGTTTTCATTTTTTCATTTTTGGCTCTTTATGTGTGTGTGTGTGATGAGATCATTCAGGCAGAAAGCTGAAGCTGTCACACTGCAGAGGAGCATCACATTACAGCCAGGAGAAGAGTCAAAATTCACAGGCACCAAATAGCATCCCAGAAAACAGCCTGGACCTAGGTCTATTACAGCTAGGTTTTGCTTTACATCAGTTTTCCCCTCCTCCTAAACACAGACATTTCATAATAGTCCATAATCTGAACTATTAAAGAAGTCACATTTTAACACAAATAATGTTATCAAATTTAGTAGTGACACATAAAAGAAAATTAATTTAAAATATATATAATTTTTGTACAACATTTCAATACTCTGTCTCCACTATGGCTCACCAATCCAAAGGTCACAGCTGAGCACACTTTGTTCTGAAAATCTTGGAGTATTATGAAATTATAATGGCCTCATATCTCCAAAAGCAGAGGAATATATCTGGATTTACTGAAAGAATATATATCAAAATATAATGAAGAAATGAGATATCTCTGATTGCTTCCAAGAAAATCTTGCAAACAGCACAAAGCCTACATGAAAATCTAGCAGGATCTCTGGCTAGTTTTCAGATACATAGCAGGGAACGTGTAAATCTTTAGTGCTCAAAGAGCTGGAAAAAGAAAGCAAAGAATCAGATCTTATACACAAAAGACAAAAGCTGAACTTTCATTTTCAAAAGTTATCCAATTCATGTAAATACAACCCAGCAAGTTTTCATTCAATTAGAGTCCAAGCAAAAATCAAAGTGTTAGACATCAATTCCTCAGTAAGAGAAGATTTCAAATATCTGGGTATCCTAATATCTGATTTAAAAAAAAAAAAAAATGAAAAGGCAAATTGAATCAAAGGATAAGTGTCTCTCTTGTAACGGAGTCCCATTTCACAGTTAGGATTATTTCCAATAGGCAATTTTTATTGCTTCCTCATGACAGCTGCAAAGCTGCACAAAAAGTTGGCTGTGTCAACAAAAATGCTGATCGTTATCACTGCAGGTATATTAATTCTCCCTCCTTCTTTTTTTTTCAGTGATGACTGTTGATGAGAGAGGAGCAAGAAAGGTTCTAAAGTGGAAAAGATGCAATATTTCTAATATAAATTATAGTCCAATTTGAAAAGCAAGTAAGAACTGATAGATTACTGTCTTGCTTGAGATCTGCATCTCTTTCTGAGCCCTGCCAGGGCAACAACCTCCAGCACTTACAGGTGAGTCTAAAGTGACTGCTAAATGCCAGAATATGGTAATTACTTTAAAATCTATTTGGGCTTCAAGAGCAAGCACAGGATCAAAAATAAGATCTCAATCCCTGCTTTATTCCTGAGTCCCTGCAGAACCTCAGCACACCCAACTCAGGTCCTGCAGCCAGGCCAGAGATTCCTCAGGATTCCCTTACAACCAAACACAGCAAAACCCAGCCCAAATGACAAGCCAACAACATTGTCATTCCCGCTGGGGAGTGTCAGAGAAGGTGTTACAAACCAGCAATTGGATAAATACATGTTGTAGCAGCTAACCCTTATGCAAAGCAAATAAAGAAAATCCCCAAAGTAGGCAAAAAAAAAATCCTGTTGTCAACAGAAGGACCAAGACCTTCCAGGCTGGTAGCAGAAAAACTTCTTTATTGACCACTCATGGAACCAACAAAAGACAATGTTATATATAGACTGTTAGATGATAAGGACATCATCAAACAACTGATAGTAGAAAAGTAATTTATAATTCAAATCAACTTATGTTAAAGGTGGGACAATCTCTTCTCATATTTAGAATCTTCTTATTTTGAGCAGGTGAGCTTTAAGACCTGGTTGTTAAAGTCAGTTGAACCAAAGATCTCAGAGACCTAAATGAGAAGGCATAAAAAGCCCTCTAAGTCAAATAGTCGAAATAAAATCTGGTATATGAATTCTAAGTGTGGGAAAGGAAAAACTTCATAGACCATGATGGATGGAAATCCACATTAAAAATTATAGTGAGGATGCCTACAAGAAAGAGATGAAGATTGACAAATAATTAAAATAGCTTCTTAACTTTATCCTAAGACAACAGCAATCAATAAACTGCTATAAAAGTGAATGAATGTACCTACTGCAGTCCTGCAACTTTGTTCACAGTCCAAGACCATTCAATATTATCATTAATGATGGGGATGATGGGATACAGCATATGCTTATTAAGTTTACAGACAACTACTAAAGCTGTGAGAACAGTGGAGGACAGGACTGAAATTCAAATTACATTGGCAAATTGGATAAATAGCTTGCAAAAATGAGATTCGATACAAACAGCAGGACAAGCATGAGGCACAACAGTTAGGCAGGAGTAACCAGTTTGTACAAATACAAGATGGGGAACAACTGTTTAAGTCGCAATTCGGCATAAAAAAGGTGTGAGGGTTATAGGGGATTACAAAGTAAATGCAGTTCAGCAGTGTGGGGCTAATACAAACGACACAAAGGCACAGTATCACAATATACAGACAGGAGGATAGCCTTTGAAACATATGAAACACTACTTTCTCAATGTCATTGCTTTAGTATTGTGTCTACTCTGCAAGATGTAGAGCAGAATCCAATGAGAAAAAGCAACTGGGATGGTCAGACTTAAAATGTCTGATGTACTCAAAAAGGGTGAATGAACAAAAAAGACGGAGAGACGACATGATGACAGTTGTTGGAGGGATATATAAAAGATAAATCAAGAACTGTCAAAATGCAAGTGAAAATTGTTCAGAGAAAATATAAATGCATAGTAAAATTTTTATACATAAGTAGTAAAGAAAAGGACAAGGTCATGAGACACTGAAGATGGGATCAATAAACATATTCTTGCTAGGATCCATAAGCTAAGCAAGTATGTTAGCATACCTTCAATAAAGATGGCAGTACAGAATACTCAGGTGATGCAGAATAAAGCCACAAAAGGAGGGTCACTTTAAAATGGAAGCTAAAGTGAGGTGGAACAAAAGGGCAAAGTACTTATGCAATTGATGTGTCCAAATCACATCTATCCAAAAACTCTAGGAAAACTACCAAATGGAAACACGCTGTGATAGCAATAGCAAATATGCATTGTGCATGTAAAAAATACTGCTAATAAATTCCAGTGACATACCTGCATCAATTTTCAATAAGCAATAATCAAAGTTACGGAACTAAGGGAAAATGAGGAAATAAAACTCAAAATAGTTTAAGCTGAAATAGGTTGGACTAACCTACCATCGAACATTAGAAGACCATCTGTCATATATATATGCCTGGAAATTACCAAGACAATATCACTTCACAGTAGCAGCTACTTAGCAAGGGACTGAAAGGAGGTAAGTATGGTTATTCCCAAAGACTAATTTCATAGCCAGTCTTATTCAGTAATATTTATTTTAGTGGACTCAGCAAAAAAAAAAAAAAATGAAGGCAGTTAAGTTATATGCTGATAAGACAAAGCTTGTGAGCATCACCATACAATAAAACAATAATTAAAAGGAGGCTGGAGAAAAGGGATGAAATACAGCAGTGGATGGCAGTAATAGTAAGGGATGGATTGAAAATTCAGGTAGAAGATGGGAGGACAAGAGTTTGAGGAGACAAGAATGAGTTATCTTATCACAAGTGATACTGAGCAAAGGTAATTGCACAAGACACTGTGCACCAGAACTGCTGAAATGTCCTTTGGAGCCCTATAGGCAACTCTGGTGATCCACATTCCCAAAAATGATGAATTTAAGCTATTTAAACTGGAGCAGGTGTGCAGAACAGTTTCTAGAATGATCAGGGAAGTAGAAAGCTTAGCTGAGAAGAGAAACTGTTTAACAAATGAAGGCTGAGAGGGTATATAATTGTTCTCTATAAACATATCAAAGAGGTAAACACCAGGGAAGGAGAAGAGCTCTTTAAGCTAAAGGCCAGTATTGGCACAAGAACAAAAAAGTAGAAGCTGGACATAAATAAGGTTAGGCTGGGAGCATGATTTCTAACCATCAGAGGAATGGAATTCTGGAGAAGCATTAAGGAACAGGAAATACAGCTATTTTACAGTGAATTTTTAATGATTTGGGGAGGTAACATGTAAGGTGACTGTCTGGGACTGCAGGGGGATTTAATTCAATGAGACAGAGAAATCCTTTCAATCCTGTGTCTCATAAAAAATAGAGAGGACTCTCTGGAGTAGGCTGAACATGAATATATAAATCAGTTGTGCTCATCACAGAAGCATCTCTTTTACCGTGCACACTAAGGGGGCACAAGGGGTAAAAACAACCATCCTGAGGGTCCTTCAGGACCCCCTGTGTAATAAGACCCTGCCATTCCTCTTCCATGACTACTACATGAACAGAGATCTTCAAAGAAGTTCTCTCTTGCATTATGGGGGGCTTTTTTAATATTCACAGTTACTTCCAGGGGAAGTCACAGCATACACAAACATACTTTACAACAGTTAGAATTGATCAAATCTAGAAATCAAACCCATTAGAAAATGGTTCTACAATTTTTTTTTATTTAAGATGTGGCTTCCACCCCTTTGTATTTCTCAAATTACTCCATGGAAGACTTTGTTTAAAATGAAATAAAATATTATGAAAGTTTCTGCATAAATATCTATTAAATGCTATAAACATTTTCAGTTAATAATATTTTCACTTAAATAATATTTGTGATAAATTTGGATGAACTATTCCATTAAATTTGCAGTAAATATTTGAGATACACTTCTAATGAAGTAATAAATTTTCTAAGAGTTAACAGTTTATTAGTTGTCAGATGCTCTTTTTGACAAAAATTATGTTTTAGTGAGAATTTAGGAATACATGATGCACATTTCCAACTCAGTACTTTTCCAAGGAGAACAACTTTAAGTCCTGTACAACATTACAGAAGGGGAGGACATGGGGAAAGAAAGATAACTTGATCAAAGGAAAAACTGTGCATTAATGAAGTACCAGACCTCAAGCGTTCAGACTCCAAACCCCATCTCCTTTTTAGCAAATCATTTATTTCTGAAATTACACATGTAAATATATAAAAAATAATTTTTCTGAGAAAAAAAGTGCCATATATTATATACTTTGCAAAACTATATAGCTCCTAAAAGTCCTCATTGTTGTAAATAAACTTCATTTCCAAGGACTGACATAGACCTGATTATGATGGTGATAAATGCTCAAAAATTAATTTTCACTTTAAGATAGAACTCATGTAAACCCCAAAACTCACAATGAAAATCATGTCTGCACAGCAGATCCGTCCAGGGGCTCAGGAATTCCAAGAATCCTGGTCAAGCCTTGCATTACAAGTAAAATTTGCTGTGGGGCAGAAGGGTGATACAAGGTCAGTGAATGGCTTAATTTCTCAAAATACAACCTAAGTAAGGCTGAAGTGGAAAGGGAGCTTACCTGCGTCTGCCTGCCCAGGGGAGAAGACCCTTATTGTAAAGGTTTGCACAACACACCCCATGTGCTGCTGGGGTGCCCCTCAGACTAGGGTGAGCTCTAAATGACATTTAGCCAAGTTTTGCCTGGAGTCAGAAAGGAGTCAGCAGACAGCACACACGTCTCTGTTGAAATTAGCTCAATTATGTTTGAGACCTCCTTCCGGCCTGCTAGAATATCCCAAAGTATCAGAAAGCCTCGTTTGAATTCGTGGCTTATAATTAAACTTAAATCCACAGCTGATGAAAGTCCTAATATTTTTTTAGTATGGTTTCTTTATTGCCACTCACATGGCAAAAAGAAAAATAAATCTCAACAGGCCAGTGGTAGGACTCTGGATTTAAGGGAGCTTTAATGCTACAGCACTTGTCAACCGCATGTTGTTTCCTTTAAATGCTATCATAAAAAAAAGAAAAGCAAATTAAGCTATCAAACAGTCATTCTTCAGTGTGTTAACAGTCAGTACACAAGGAAGGGAAACCTTTTATTTTCAGGACTGAAGCAGGAATCTGAAGATCTGAGGATGTCTTTAAAGAGAGGGGTTCAGATGCAATCAATTACTCATGCCCCTTCAGTGCACAAACTGGAGCTACATTAGTACCATGACAGGCCCAAGCTTAAAAACCCTGGTAAGCTCTTTGGTTTTCCGCATCTGGCTCAGGTTTTCCAACGATCAGGATAACAATAAAAGTGATTGAGGTGAATGACATGTTAATGAATAGCCTTCCAGCTCTAAGAGAGGGTTTTTTCCATGAGCAAACATACTGATGGTGACACGGTCACTTCTACTCATGGATATCCAAACAAAAATGTAGGTGAATTACAGACAGCCAAATGGGCTTGGAAATAAGTCAGAATACATAAAAAATTATCTCTTTCTTACTGCAGAGAAAGAGGATCTTTAAGGAATGCCTGTGAAATCACAAACGTTTTGAAGGAGAAAAGGGACTACTCACATGGTAGAGCTAGGAGGCAGCCATGGGAATTATCAGACAGGAGGTCTAAGAAAAACAAATAGGATGCTTTTTTTTTTCATTCACAACAACTGAATTGTGGACGTTATGGTGACACTGGATTTACAAGGATATTTCATGGAAATTCATGGAAAATCAATTAATCGGTTGCTATGATGCAACATGCAGTTCAAGTTTGTAAGCTGTGAAGCTATGAGGATATATGAGGATTTTCACCTGCTAATTCACCCTGAATTTACTCAGTTGATAGAACATTTTCTTTAAGCATTCACTTCCTTGTGGCCTCATGAGGAGCCTTTGGTCAGGTCCGGTAGAGGCCTTTGCTTCTGGTGTGCACAGGATCACTTTATCACTGAGGCTCTGCGTCATCTTCTGTCCTTTCCTTGACTTGTTGACTCATCCAGGAAATTTTCAAAATCAAAGTTTTCTGCCATGGACTATCAGTATGTGATGGATGGGGATCTCAAACTCCTCTGGGATTTATGAATACAGCTGAAACAATTTGAAGACAACAATTAAAAATCATTTCTTTGTTAGTATACTATTATGCTTGTACAGGGAATGGGTGCTTACTACCAGGTAACTTGTCTAGAAAAGCATTTAATAGCTCACTGTAATTTAAATTTCCCCTTGCACCCCACTGCTGAAAACTATGCCTAATCCTCTTGAGACAGATGCTATCTACCTATGTTCAAACTGAGCACTCCTAAGAAATTCCTCAGCTTTGGACTTCCCTGGGATTTTGATTTCCCATAAAATCTTGATTACCAAATCAAGTAATTTGTCCAATTCCTCCAAAAATCCTCTCCAACAGTAACAAGGAATGCATGTTTGATATACCCAGAATGTAGACAGAAACCATAAGTTTCATGGAACTGATTTGCAAGTGCAAATGGGATTCTGTGCGTATTGATATTTTACTCCAAGTATTTCTTTGTGTGCTGTTTGGCCCCTAAAAATTATAAACTGAGACCCGAAGGAAATGCAAAACTTGTTAAATTCCCTTAAGAAAGGCCAGCATTGATCAGTTTTCTTGGTTATTCTTGATCATGGAAATTTTTCAGAAATTCCTGTTATGACAAACATTTTGCATCCAGGGATAGACATAAGAGAGAAAGTTAAGCAAAGCATTTCAATCTTAGAATTTTCTTGCTTTGGTGAGTTTGAATTTCAGAGTTAATGTTGTTTGTAGTGGCTTTTACAGACTTTAATAGTCCAAGGGTTCCAGCCACTAGAAGTAGGTCAAATATACGCAAAAACATTCAAATCAAGAACTCAACAGACCAAAAAATGTTCAAAATGTTATTATCTCCCCATAATTCACTTTGCTGTCGTTTTGTAAAACGCTGCCACTGATGTAGCCATAGAAAAATGTATACATAAGTAACAACACAATGGACTTCCAGAAATTAAGTCATTTAACAAAAAGAAACCCCAGAAAAGTACTTTACATTAAGCATATTAGGACTTGGTTTGCTAATTAAAACAGATAATAAATATGTTCACATGAAAGACATCCCATATGATTTCTTGTCTCAACTCAGTGGTTTCTATTATTTCAGTGCTCTAAAGCAAAATCATATTTATCACAACTAATTATCCAGATAATTCCCTGAAATGGTTCTTTCATTTAATTATCCTCTAACT
Organism: Pyrocephalus nanus; assembly: GCA_038380795.1. Classification (NCBI taxonomy): domain Eukaryota; kingdom Metazoa; phylum Chordata; class Aves; order Passeriformes; family Tyrannidae; genus Pyrocephalus; species Pyrocephalus nanus. Next base: position 19,708,431 of record CM076259.1, read on the forward strand.
CAGGGTCTTCCGTAACTAACAACAAGAAGCAAGCTTGAGAAACAGACAATAACTTGCAATCCATACTATCAAAGCTGCTCATCTCTAAGACTTTGATAAGGAAACATCATATTTAATAACTGGGTGCTTCAAGAAGAGGCCCACTGTGCAAGCATTTCAAAGCTGTCATTTCCAGTAGCCTGCATGTGTTTGTTTCAATAGCTCTTAATCACTGACTCTACTGGCAGTTGCTTTCTCCTATTTGATGCCACATTCTCTGCTTATCCTAACCCACAAATTTTCCATATAGATCAGACAGATTTATAGACCTCGGGTACTCTGTAGGGCACAGAATAGTACACAAACAACATTTTATTCTGATTAATGGGTTTGTGCGCCACATTAAAAACATCTTGCTTGGCTCCCGCTTCTATTACCTTAGTCAGTCCCTTTACATAAGTTAATCTTGCCTATCATATCACATTTGTCTCAGGGTGACTATTTTCTTCATTTATCCTCTTTTCCCTGCTTCATTGCTTGCTCACCTTTTTCTCAAAATGCACTGAAAGGTCTGTGCTGCAGGTGGTCTAGTCTGCTGCCTCCACACTGCTGCAGGGGATGAAAATACAACCTGCTCAAAACACGGGGAAAAGGCACATCTCAGGTGAAGGCTCTGTGCAGATCAAGCAGCACACATTAACTGGCAGGAAACTCATAGGGCTTCTTGACTGCACCCTGACACAGGGCAGAGCAGAGAAGGAGGGATGGAGATCACAGTGGAGATTTCAGGCCACATGAAGCAAACACAGATGCACAAAAAACCTTCAAGGCACTGCTAGAGCAGGGCCAGATACCACACAGCCAGAAAAAAAGCTACCGGCTGGTCATATGACATATAAAACCTGGCACAGGCAAATCCCAGGTCACATTGTATCCTGTAAGAAAGTCATAAAAAATTCATCTGGAACTATCTACAGGCACTGATGCTGTAAATTTTCACCCCATCCAGTACTCCAAAAGATCTGTTTTGCCCCACTCTTTCATTCCTTCCCTAAAGTAGACATATCAGTTTTCAACCTGAGCTGTGATACTGGGGCAATTCTTTCCCATCCACAGAAGATATTCTAGATTTGCACAAGCACAGGCAAGAGGAAAGTTTTACCTTTCTTACTGAAATGTAAAGGTAAACGTAGCAAAGGTTTTTATAAGCCTAGAACTTTCTAATTGCAACCTCAGGCCCATATGTTTATTTAAAAGTCTCCTGGGATGCTGCTGGCTCAAATAGCATTGATTGAGCACACACACATATGCATCTATGGCCTCATGATGATATTAACCTTTCCTTGCAAGAGAACAAGACCAACCAGAGTGCGAATTAACTCTGTCAGTGCTGTTCCAATATCTTGCGTGCTGTGCCACCATCTTACAACTTAAAATCAATGGCACAAAATGCTGCCACCAGGAGCAGAGCTGGTATGCCCCAGGGGTTCTGCTGTGAAAATCCAACACTAGTCAATGAAACCCTTCAGTTTACAGCAGGAGTGCTACGGAGTGCTACTGATACAAAAAAAAAAAGGTAACCAAGTTGCTTTCTGCTCCATGGTAAAGCATGCCGATGGTGGGGGTGAAAGCTGCTATCCCGATGGAAGTAGAACAAAGTTGGCAGCAGCATCAGAAAGGATATTTTTGCCCACTTTAAGGGAAAGAATGGGTGTTTTGATTGCCTTTTGCTTTTCACAGGTTCCATTATCTTTCTCATCTCTAGGGAAGAGACTTATTTGCAAAGCACGTGAGTGCAATGCTTAAGCCAGAGAGATCACAGTGACCTGTTGGGATTAGTATGCTTTATACTGGACCAGTCTTCTGGTGAATATTTTCAAGTACAGAGTGTCACTGTGTCAAGTAGCACCTTGCTGTTAGATTGTGCTCCTTCCCACTGCAAGATCATTTTGAGCCTCAAAGCATACTCCCTTGCTCTTCCTACAAGGACTCCCTGTAGCTGCCAGAAAGGGAACTGAAACCTATGGTGAGAGGAGAGACATCCTTCGGGGAAAGACAAGTATTTTGTCCATCTACATACTCCTAGCAAATATCTCTGACAGAGCAGAAAAGAAAAAAGGAGGCCCACCATCAAAGTAATAGAACCTGATCAACACCATGCCAGCTCCAAAAGGTCCAGAGATCGCCTGTATCTCAGGCTACCAAGGACAGTCAGGACCATATTTCCTCCTGCTTAGCATGAAGGACATTGCAGGAGCCATGACAACCATCAGAACTGAATTGCCATCCTCTCCACTATTGCTCTGGCCACAAAGCAGAGAGAAGCAGGTTGGTAACAAATCAACTCGTGTCAAGTGAAGACCCTAACGAGATAGGAACCAAGTGCCACTGTGCTGCAAGATACCATCACTTCTTCCCTGCCAGGTAAGAGAGGGCTGAGATATCTGAAAAGCTGGAGTCTATCTCCTCTCCTTTGAGGAACAAGTTGCCCAAGGAGAGACATAAGGTTGGTCCAAGTCTGCCTGGGTTTAGAGAATGATAATCATTTGATAGGACGAAGCAAAAATCAGGAGGGAAAACACAAAGCCCAGCTGATGGCCTAAGTCTTCAGCCCACCGCAATGAGGCACAGCAGCACCAGGGCAAAGAAAGACTGCAGCAGGGATGTCTGGACATTTCTAAGTCTTGCTTAACACAATCAGCACTTCTGCAGGTACGTGGCAAGAAAATATTTTGTCACCATATGCTAGCAAATACATCAGACCTCCAAAGATATACCAAACCAATACCAAAACATCTGCTAACCAACTCCATTTCAATGTGTCAAAAGATATTGTCCCCTTCCCCAGATATTAAGTGGTACTGCCTTCTGATTTAGATCATGGTAGCAACTGGGGTACATTCAGTATCATGATCTGCTTAAACCACTTCCCAATAAGGTTAAAAATTGGAGATCAAGTCAGACTCCTTGCTCATTGTCTTTGAATAATTCAATGACAAATAATTTTGCACAGAAGACAATTCAAGGACAAACTGAAAGACATGAATATTTCACGTTGGAATCCAGGCTTTCACAAATTTTCTGTCTATTCTACTTTATATATATTTTCCACACACCTGGGTTCCTGTGCAAAAACATGGACCACAACATTTCGTGGGACAGTACCCTGCTAAATTTCATAGTCAGGTCTAAAAAATTTAATTCTTGACCTGCATTGGGTCACTATAACTCCTTGCTCCAAAGAACTCTCTATCTATAGGCAAGAAAATTAATCTCCAATAGTTCCATAATATAAAGGATTGTTGCTTCTGTATGATTAAAATGCATTTGCTCCTAAAATTGACTACAAATTAGTCTCTAACAGAGCTGACCAGCTAATCTTAAATCTTATTGGGCTTTATTACTTGCCTCTAAAGCAAATCAGTGAAGTCACCTCTTTATCACTTCATTAATAACAAATACAGCCATTAAAAGTGTCCATATGTTCCTGTAGTAGCCAGTGTTATTAATTCCTAGCAGGGAATGCTTTTTTCTAACTCAAAAAACAAACACAAACTGCAAAGACCTTTTAGCTAAAGGGAGAGTCTTCACTGTATAAAAACATCTTATGTTTCTCCGAGGTTTCTACAAAAGGAACAAAGGAAAATTGCAGAAAGCAAACCATCTACCAAGACCATCTTTTTATTGTATTTTCAGCTATACACTGAGTTGACTAAAAAGGCCTCCCTCAGTGTCCTTGCCTACTTGTGCCACCTAATTTCTTCAGTATAACATTAGGATGGATGGCCAGTGGCAACTTTGTTGTGTTTAGCAGAGCTTTGCCTGCTGGTAGGTAGACATTCACACAGTGCTATCAGAAGTAATGCTGAAGCAGAGCTCAAGTGCAGCAAGTTACAGACAGCTCTGAGGCTCAGGCAGGTGCAGCACACACTTCCCTCCTGGGAGGCAGGAGAGCATACTGCGGAGAGCATACTGCATTAGTCCTCCAAAACCTTCATTAGCCTTCTGTTCATCTCAGGATGTAGACACAACTCTGTAAAGCTCTCAAACATTTGGGCTGAGCTCTCCTTTGTACCAGGGACAGTCATCAGACTTGAGAGCCTGGAAGTTGCCCGTGAAGGTCTGACTGAAAGAGCTCAGTTTTGAGTTTTCTCTTATATGACTTTCAGGTGTTGAGCACGTTCCTCAGGTCACAAGGCATATTAATAAGCCTACCATACCTTTTTCCTGGGAGGATGAGCCTCTCAGAGGTGTTGGGTGACCAGCAACTTGCACACTGCTGCCATGTATAGTTTTTTCCATAATCTGTGTACATTCTAAACCCCAAAATATAAATATAAGGAGCATACCGTATGCATAAGGAATAAGATCATGCTCGTTTTCATTTGTCTTTTCATAAGAAAGATTACTTCATCAGAATGAATTATTTTGCTAATACATTTTCCCTTAGGGCATGTCTGCTTCCTTGATTGAATTAGTTACCAAAAATTTATTATAGTTTAAGACCCACCCCCCAATGTGTGCAAGGCCTTGTTTTATTATTATATGCTTTGACTTTTGTGCCTTTGTAAAATGGACATACTGTGAATTTAACTTAGGTTTGCTGTTAGTTCACTAGCAACGAAGCTGTGGATATCACACAGTTTGCATAATTTTGATCAGTGCAGCACTTGCTGTTTCTATAAAACTAAACAGTGCAACAATTGCCCACTTCAGTGTAAACAAATTTTAGGAGCCCTTCCTATTAGGCTGAGGAGACAAAAGACATTTTCTCCTTTCCCAGTGAAAAGGAGAGAGGTGGGATGGAGCTCTGTAGGGTGGAAAGGAAAAATTCTTTCCCCAAATAAAGGGATTTGTTTCTTTTCTTTGTCTTTATGTGTGGCTCTTGAGTTAGCCACTTGGTCTCCCTTGAATCTTATTTCTGACTTAGTGAAATGGTAAATCTAATGCTGAATTGTAAATCTAAAAATTTTCACTCAGTACCTCAGAAGGCTGAGGGAAAGACAACCCAATTAATGTGTATTCAGAACAGCACTCTCAGTACCAAGCTCTGAATGAATGAGTTCAGGTAATGAGAGGAGGAAATATTGCTTTAATGCAGTCTGGTCCAGAAGCACACCAGCTTAATCCAGCTGACCTAGCAAGACATACTTTTTGGAATAGCAAGAATAGCCAGAGAACCCCCTAGCTTTTTCAGAAATAAAGAGAAAAAATCAGCATTAAACACTAAATTACAACCCTCGGTAGTTACTTATTATTCCAAGCATGGGGAAGTGCTTCACGGTGTGCCATAGACACAACACCAGCAGAGCTGGAAAATGCCGATGCTCCCTCACATTTGTATCAACAGATAATTATGTATAAAGACAAGAAATGGTCACTTTCCGTAAGAGAGTACCACTGGATTGAGGACATCCTGACAATACCCACCATTGCTGTCTAAATGCAGTTTACACCATGCGCTCATGCACACAGTTGCCATCCAGCAGAGAGCCTGTTTGCAGGAGTGGCTGTGAGCTGACACACAGGCTGGTTCCTGTTCTCAGAGCAGCAAAAACAAGCAGCAGATTAACTGAGATCTGCCAGGAATCCAGCATGCCTGCAAAACCAAATGGGAATAGGGAAAGACAATTTCTTTGAACTCTGTGACCCCCCTTTTATACAGTTTTGAAACAACCTCTTACTCCCCACAGCATTCAACATGCTACTTTTGAAATTAAGAAACTAGGAGACATCCTACCAGGACCAAGTTAACACCTCTAAACACCATGGCTTGCAGTGCAGCGCTGTACAACAGGCAAAATGCCTACTCCAAGTTACAGCTGTGCATTTGGATACAAGCTTAAAAACATAAACTCACTATTTATTTCCCTGGAATTCTGACTGCATGTTCATCCATGATTCCTAAGGCACTAAATGTAATGAGAGAAAACCCAACCAAGATTTGCTCACTTTGTGTTCAAAATAATTTCATCAGTTTTCACATCAGAAACAGCCTGTAATGTCTTTTTCAGATTGGTTTAACCTATCTCCATGATTTCAGTGGACATAAGAGCTTTGGGCAACTAATTTAGGATTAAGAAGTCAAGATCAGTCTCAATAAAGTAAATCTACACATCTCACAGAAGCATTGCCATTTATGCGTAGTAAAGGTGGCTCAGCCACAGACTCTTTCAGGAACTGTTGAAGTTCCCCAGGTCATTTGTCATTCTGCTGTAGTCCACCCGTGCCCCATCAGGGGCTTCCTATCTCAAATACTTCAGCTGTACCTATTTTATCTATGACAAAGGTTCAACACCAGTTTGCTGAAGAAGCTGTCCTTCTGTTTAATACCTATTTTGACAGTTCACTTTCCATAAACATGTGATCTGTAAAATACAACTGAACAGTACAGAAAGATTGCCTTAGTAGCTGTGAGTTTAGCCAGCTATGAGGATGACAAAGTAAAAATGTTCCCTCTCGTTACTCCTGATCAAAAGGATAAAAAACCTTCAGCATCTTCTGATGCATTTCCCCATCTTAGAAGTTTAAGATAATTAGTTTCAAGTGTTTCTGATGTTCCTTCTACTTCTGGCTGAACTTTTGTTCTGGTAGTAGTTTGACCTAATGTCCCCAATTTTTCTCCCAGCTTCCTGCAGTCTCAAGCAAGTGTTCTCACTTTCTGTCCATTACAGTGAATCAGACATGAACTGTGTCCAATGCTTGCCTATAGCTTCGCTATGGAATCCAGTGAGTCATGGACCTCCTGCTGCTGTGAATGCTGACAAGTTATCTTTCACCATCTGGAATTTGTGAGATATAATAACAATAATAATAATAACAACAACAATAACAAAGTAATCTTGATTAATTTCAATTACTTTTCTTCCAGCTTCAGTTTTCTTTGAGCTCACCTCCTTCACAAAACATTCAACATATCCTAGGTAATAGACTGAGTTGTCATTCCTAGGGTCACTGACTCCTTTCAAGGCACATCTGTAGCTGATTTGTCCACATGACTGATGCAGGTGCCCAGATGTGCAGACAAGGTGAACACAGGGCTGGATCCCACCACGAGGAGCCAGAAGCAGCAGCTGTCCACAGCAGTCCTCGACTTGAGCTCCAAAATCAAACACATATTACAAAACTACCTCTCTGACAGAAGGGTAGATTGCAATCTTTTTATTTCTTTGAAGAGATTTCAATGCCCTTTTGAAAGGTGTTTAACTATTGATATTCGACCAAATATGAGAAGAGCAAATTTGAGAGGGTCCCACTGAGGAAGCCTGCAGGGAATTTTTACCTTTCCTTGCCTTTCATTGTCAGAGATGTCAGCTCACGTATTTGTATTGTGTATTTATTTTCTTTAGGCTTTTCATGATTAAGAAAGAATAGCTAATCTCTGACTAAAAGAAGAAATAAAGAAACAAAAAAAATATAATTCTGGACCAAACTATTATAAAGAAAAGCTGGAAAACTGGTAGTCATTTGAACAGTAATCACCAAGACAACAGAAGGTATTAGTTAGTTGAGTTGCTGAATAAATAAAGCCAGGATTCCTACAGACTCATTCTCATATGAACTCCAGTTGAAGCTTTTCCCACATTTGTGACACTTTTAATCTTCATTCCTGCTTCTTCCTCTGGTCTGTTCACTCCCTGGAGTTTAATTAAGACTGAGCTCAGACCAAGACTTTCCATCTACTGCTTGCCTTGCAAGGTGGAGGAAGTTAAATACCCCAAACTTTTCCGTGAAACCTGATCAATAGATTATTATAGAAGAAAGGCCAAACAGCTGCATGAATTCTTATTCACCCAGAGCATGACCATACTACTTTTCCTTCCTTTGAAATGCAAGGAAAAAAAGGGAGCTGCTATATTTGTTTTGACCATTGTGAGTGCTGTGCCTAACTGTGAGTGGATGAGGCTGGCATTCAAATGATGCTTTTTGAAAAACACAAGGAAACACTCAAAAGCTCTCCTATTGTGAGTAAGAAAGGAGGGTATTGAGTGGAATACCCTGTTCAGCTGGGTAAGTGAAACAATTAACTTCTAGTCTTCGGCTATCTTTTTAATTGCTCATTAAACAGCTCATCTGTGTATACTTGCAATGGAAAAAAAAACCATCCAAAGTATGTCACAAGCAGATGTGCGTGCTGTGCAGCAGTAACTCCTCATGGAACTCTGAGATATGGCTTCAGGAGTGGAGAAGGGGAGGGAGGAGAATATATTCATTGAGTAGGGAGGCCAATATCTTGAAATAGATCCTTTTATGACTTCCACAGCTGTAGATGAGTTGTTTAGGTTACAAAACCACAGTAAGAGTGAACAGTGCAAGTAACACCTTTGCAGGTGCGGCAGCAATTTAGAAATAGCTACTGCCTTCCCACACTGAGAAGCACAATAGAGCAAGTATGCTCTGGAGCAAGGGCACCCAAATCCCATAGCTGCACACAAGACCACCTGGCCTGCCCATCCTCCTGAAGCTACACATCTCCTCCAGAGCACACCTGAAAAGCTAATGCTTGCCATGATACACTCATGACAAGCAGCTGCAGGGTGAGCTTGTCTCCGCTGCTCTCCTGCCAGCTCCTTGCCCTGAGCAGAAACGCACGTGTTGCTCTGCCTGCCTCCCACCCAGCAGCTATTTTATAAATTCTTCACTGTGAAATAGCCTACTGGTTTATTTACTAGAAGTCAAGAATACATTTACAACATCCCTCTTTATGAAGCATTCTTTAAGAGAGCTTCCATACTAATTAAGTTAAATGCGATAATGACATACTGTTGATGGAACTGAAGCTAATGATAATGATGCCATACATTTAGTTGCAAGCACCTACTCAGTTAAATGAATGGGTCTATTGTTTTAAAAGCACTAAGTCCCAACAGCCTGGGAGAGCACAGGAGAGAAAACAAAATATGTTACAAAGCAGTTGCTTTGCAAGGCAATAAATAGGTTTGAAATGCACTACTCTGGCTTAGATGAACACGTGTCCAATCAGTTATACTGTCCTGGTATGCAGAGATATGTACTGGTTGAAATATGGTGATTTCTAAAACTGGAATAATGAAAAATTGATGCCTTTTTAACCAAATGAGTATGCATTCACTAAGTCCAGAATATTTTTATTTGAACTAAAATAGGTATTTGGAAAAAGTATTTCTTTCAAGAATGTTTAAAAATCAATAATACTCCCCAACCTTTTTGATCAGATATCAGACCTTTTTTCAGACTGTAAACGCACACTTGGGACTGAGTGCAAAACAGTCTGAGTGAAATTGCACTTCTTCATTGATTTTACACCCTGAGACTTCCCTGCCTCTTTCTACAAACACTCTCCCACCAATACAGTACCGATTTGCTGTTATATACCCAGATTCACCTTTCTGAAAGCATCTTCACCTCTGGTTTAAAAGAAGAGGAGGTCTTTTTATGTTTGTTTTGTTCGGCTTTTTTCTTTCAAATTACAGTGTATCTATAACAATGTTGATCGGAACAAGTGTAGGGCTGCTCTTTATCACCTGCAACAGTCAGATGTGTCTCTCATAACAGCTTTCTTTTCTGCTATTTCTTCCATGATTAAATAAAACATTATAAACATTCAGCTCCTCAAAAATAATTTTCTAGAACGTAGAAGCTCACAGTTACGTACCCTATTATCCTCAGAAGGCAGCTAAGAATTCTTGAAGCTGCATCACAGCTACCCACTTCCTTTTCAGAAAGTCCATTCCTGTGAGGTTAAGACCATGCCACCCCCTGCAACCTAATGCTAAGTAGCTGCATTAAGAATACCTTTCTCAAAACACCACTGCCTGAGCAAACGTTCCCACCTATTTTTATGGTGGGTGAAGTCCCAGGCTAAACAGGGGCACCCCTCATCATCCAGCAGTGCTGTTCCCTCACACATCACCAGCCAGCGGCTGGCACTCTTACCCAAGCCCAGCATCAGCAGATCCCAATGGGGAGGGAGACCAGCTCACCCCAGAACCTGGACAGCTCCGGTCTTCCCTGTTCACTGTTCACCTGCTATCTCGATTCAGACCACACAAACAACTGATCTCAGCTAATTCCACGGGGTAATAACATTCTCCAGCTGCACAATTGGGTCTAGAGGACAGATGAACTACATGTGTTTGAGCCATGGGCTCTGCCATGTTATTCTTTCTCTCTGTCCCCCCACCTCTGTCTAAAAACAAGTTTTTGAGGGTAACCTGCTCTTCTGATCACACACTTGATTTTGCAAGACTGATCAAATGATCCTACAAGTAAGTCACAGACTGACTCATGGTTACCCACATGGTGGCCCTCAGATAAGCTATTCTTTATCATCCATTCCTGTAAACTCTCATGCACGTCCTTAGCATGTCATCCATAAATGTTTTCATTAAAATCTACACAACTACTCAGATGCGTAAATTTAAAGCACATCCATATGTGACTGCAAGATTTTGGCCTGTTTCTGCTGCCATTTCACGTCTATTGAACCCCTATGACTCGGCATATTTAGAAAACATCTGCTGTAGTTAACAGAGTCCATACTCCTGTTTTACTCATCTTTTGTTTTTATGTTCTCCCTCAAAGTCATGACAGCAGCGAGTGTAAATGGAAGCAATATGCTGAGTATATGCAGAACCTAATAGATTCCGTCTCAGATTGATATATACGTGAAACTGAACCAATACATCTCCAAACCCATAAGATCTGCAGATGTCATCTACAGCCTTGTAAATTACAAACTTTTACTGTTTTACTTTTACAGTTGATGATTGTAAAGTATAAAATTGTGCATTATCACTATGTAATAGCACAAGCTTTAGAAACACGGTGCTACAGAAAGGAGCATATATTGAAAGCCGGAGTATTCAAGGGAGCCTTATAATGCAATTTTAAGCTCTACAGCTGACTGTATAATAAAACTGTAAAGCCAGATATGAAACAATGTCTGCTAATAACAGAAAAGTGAAAACTTTATTGAATTCCTGGGACTTTGGAAACCAGCAAGGAAAAAAACAGATGCAGAGAGGATATTTAATTAAGGCTAAAGACTGTTTGAGTCATGCTGGGGCATCTGGTCACCCTACATTAAATCAAACGTGACTGTGAATAATAAAGTATGTAAGGATGACATAAAAATAACCTAAAGCCAGCATTGCAAGCTGATAGGAGCAAGGAAGTCTTGAGTTAAGGTCCCTCCTCTTCACTTTAAATCACCCTCCTGTGACTGAAGGACATTGCAGCCGTCCTTGGTGACACTTTCTAAAGGCCAGGGTGAGATAAGAGACCCAAACTGCCAGAAAAAACATCCAAAACATAATTTTGCAGAGACTAAATGGGACTGCACTGCCTTGTAGAGCTCTTTGAGCAGCACAGTTCTCAGCAGTTTCTCCTGCTCATAGCTTTCCGACATGGCAAGTGTGGCACTATCCAGTGCCTGGTGTACGATCCCACACCTTCTGCCTAATCACAGCCTAGTGGCCTCCTGTGCATCCCCCACACTACCTCAGGTTGCACACACCAGCGAGGAATAATTTGAGCACATGATGGGACACAACAGTGACTGTGATTTTAAAAGTCTTTGTGGTGTTCCCCAGTGCTAAATACTTCACTGCAGAGCTTTGACGCTTTTTGTTACTACCAGTGTCTTCTGGTAACAAGCCCCAGAGGAGGGAGAGGGAGTAGGAGGCAGAATCACAGGATGCACAAACAACACAAAGCATCAACAAACCCATAAAACTCCCCTGGCTTTTAGCCAACTTCCAGCATATGAGCCTAGTGTTGAATTCCATTATGAAGATTTTTGATCCCTGAGGTTGATGCCTATCAAAGTCATGACAGGTCAAAGTCTCGAAGATACTGTCTTCCTTAAAATGCTGTAGAAACAAGAGAGAGACACAACTTGTGTCCCCTAAGAAGTAGACTGAGGTGAGGAGTCCATAGAGAGAGGAAAATGTTGCAGTTGCTCCAACTCTGCAAACAGCTCAAACAGCTTCAGCCACCGTTTATGCCTTATTGGGCACCAGAAAACACTTTGTGTGGCCCAAGTTTTGATTCCAAATGGACATCTCTCCTCACATTATTCTCCTGAGCAGACTTCCTGGTGTTCAAAAGAGGTGACCTCATACTGCTGTTTTAGGATAAAATTCAATTAAAAGGTTTGCCAGCTGTGAGAGGCATTCCTATAGGGAGCCGGGCTTCCTTAGTTCCCATGCTTACAGCCCTATTACTCTGTGTAATGCCAAATTAGAAATGTTTTTATTCTTCCAGGTTCTTTGCTGCATATCCTTTTTTTAATGCATATGATTTTTGCTCTCTATTAAAAATGTCACAACCCAGGGTCAGTCCCTCTCCCTTCAGCTCATCAAAAGAGGATCCTTCTGAAATTTGATGATCTTTTTCCAGACCTACTGAAAAATGGGCTGGAAATTATGTTAAGACACAGGGGAGTCACACATCTTTGCAGTTTGTACATGTTAAGACCACAGTGTCATCTTATTCAGAGGTAAAATTGGGATGAGAGCCAGACAAAGCCATTTCAGAGATGCCAGTTCTGCAAAGCCCATCTTGGATAGATTCCTATTTTGTCTGGAATAAGGTGCAAAATCAAAATATCATTTTATTGCTGGGCCAGGGAGGAATAGCAGCTTTTCTTAACCTCACCTTCATTGAAGAATTATAATTAAAGGAGAAAAAGAATCAGGAAATAAATAAACAATTATTGTTCTGTGCAATCCTAAATTTGGTATTGGCTAACTTTCTAAGTAATAGCTAGAGCAATTTGCTTTCTGTTTTCAGATTTTGGCTTGACCATACTTTCTCTACAACAACACTCAGCCTCTTACATTTGCACTTGTCTCCAACATCCGCAGCAGTATGGAAAAAGTTGGATACTATGTGACTTCCTATAAAAATATTGCCTCACACAGACACACGGGCCTTTCACAACAACTCCTTCTTCTACCACTCACCCCTCCCTAGTCTGTTTGGGAAGACTGGTCCTCAAACTTTCTTCTTTTTTAAATATGCCATGCACGTGGCAGGTGAAAAAAAATTAGCTGAACTTGAGCAAAGAGACAGAGGCAGCGGCATGAAGTGTTCTGAAGAGATAGGAGATCAAACAAGGTTTCGTTCACACATCCCTTAAAGGTCTATTCACATACACAATAGGCTCATCATATCTGGAATTACTTTGCACGGGAGCTCAGCATGCATGCGTTTTTATCAGCTGGCTTCCAAAAGTGCACGCCTTTAGGAAGGACAGCCTGAAACGGCAGCAGGAGAGCTGAGCATCTGGAGCTGGCTGCTGCTGCTGCTGGGAGCAGAAGGTCCAGCCTCTCCTGCAGCTGACTTTCAGACACTCATGTGTGAGGCTTTTTAATATGAACACACTTGAGATAAAATGTGCCTACAGAAATGTACATATATGTATATACATATACATAAGTGTGTGTGTGTGTGTATCTATGGACTTGGGTATCCCTGGGACCGCAGGATGGACATGGCAGACATTTGCATCCCAGTGCCCTGAGCCCTGGGCTACTATTACCCTGATCAGGATATTTTCCTGTCTCTCATGGGACCTCGCTCTAGTCAGGGGTCTTCCAGCAAGGACAGGAAAGGCACGATGGAGCTGGTGGAAATGCAGGAATTACCCTGTGCAGGGAGGGTTTTTTTCTCCTCGCTGCTAGCAGTGGTACTTCAGGTCAGTTTGAGAGAGCCCAATAGAGTTGTCTCAAAACGTCCTTTTCAAAGTGTCCTCTAGAGGAAAAGGTGAAATGGGAAAAACTGAGGGGGGCGGTGGGGTGGGGAGTGTCTTTCCTTGAAAGCATCTCTCTTATTTTCTGGCCAGTCCATCCTCTTAGTGCCTGCTCCTTTGGGAAAAGGCATACCTTGTGAGATGCTGCATTCCTTGCAGCCATAAATTACTTTAAAGTACTGCACAACCCCTAAATACTGGCTGGAAGGCAACCCTCCAAACCATAAATGAAACACTGTATTTCTGAATTCATCAGAAAACCTTCTCTGAGTCAGTGGGTTGCCATCCTGGGGCCTTGGTAGTTCTAAGCTCCCATCCTGAGCACACCCACTTATCTGTTCTCCATAACCAGTCATTGAACTTTTCCTTTTGCTTAATCTGAACCTTCAGCTAAAAGTGGTGAGTACTGGTGACACACATACCAAATTAAAAAAAAAAAAAAAAAAAAAAAAAGAGACAGAGAGACCTTAATATTTTAGTGATAGAGAAAAGGCTTGAAAACCTGAAAAAGGTGTGTGCAAAAGTTCAGAAACAGAAACAAAAGAACAAATATATTACCATTTTCAAATAAGTCTCAGCGGGTTTAGGGAGATCTGGCTCATGATTTTTTAGTATCTCGGTTTGACAATATTGCCCAAAGCTACAATGCTGATGTCAACATTTCACAAATATTCATGAGTGAAATAAAAGCAAACATAAAACATATATATGTTTTATCTTCAAAAATGGGAAAAGCTACAGGAATATTGGAGTTTAAACAAGCATTGCAGACATCAAAATCTATGCTGAGACTTCCTAAATAGGTTGGTATAAGCAAAGACCAGCATTAACATCACTCAGCATTAAACTTCCTCCATATAACACCCAAACAGCATTTTAATACCAGGAAAAAAACTACTTGCAACTGAACTACAAACCACAAATGGTCTGGAAGTAACACTACACCCAGATCTCTTCTTTTTACCCTACATATCTGAACTTTTTATCATAGCCTGGAACCTCAGACTTGAAGTGGCTGCTTTAATCTCTGCTCTTCTGCCCACCACCTCTTCTGCAGACCCAGTCTGCTCTCAGCTACTGCCTGCCAGTTTGACTCCTCTGGCTTTGGTGTGGCTGCATCAGAGCACCTGACAGGGGGAATTTAATTTGGCTGTCAGTCCTCCAGAGCCGACCCGCAGTCCTGTGGCTGTGTCGGCTCCGCAGGACTGATGGGAATAAAAAGTAGGTAAGAACTTATTTTTGTGACTGAAGTCAGCAGATACGACTGCACAGAGGCAGCAGATGTGTTGAGTAAGAGCATTTTTAAATGGTGACTTCTCAAAGTGGGATTTTACTCTAAGTTATACAGCACACCAGTTTTGTGATCTCCCAGCCCTGAGACTGTCCCTGTAATATTAATTGTATACTTTCCAAAGTGCTACCCTTAACATTTTTCTCAGTGCTAGCAGAAGTAGTAAAAAATGGCCAGTACCTTCCAATAAACATAAATTTCCTCCTCCTTCTGAGGTAATCTAATCCATACAGATGCATTTCAAGGTCTGTCAAAGTTATTCAGGCTCATTCCACAGCAACCTAAACACCCTCTGCCCTGGAATTTTACCAAGATATCCTATGGAAGGAAATACAAGAGTAGGTGAATTGGTAATATGAGCTATTGCTGGATAAAATTCTGATATTTATTAGGCAAATAAACCAACAAATGAAAAACACAAAGAAGGTGCCAAACACAAAAATGACACTCCTGTCACTGCAAGAAACATTCAGAATTGCTCAACCTGAATTAAGCACAAGATTTAATAAACTGTTCTTGCAGATGTAGTTATAACTAAGTTTTAGCAGCAATATGTTTTACTGCTATTCGGGCTTAGAACCAAAAGCCCTGATGAAGCTCTGTGGCCAACATTATTCAGGGGAGAGCTAAATAAAAGTCATTGTAGCAGAACTCTCTGGCATACAAATATCTAAGCTGTGAATAACATGATGCCAGCACACAGTTGGTCCTTTTGTCTGCCTGTATCAACAGTGTGGGTGTCAGCAGATGCTACCCCGAATACACCATTAATTTTGCAACCCAGCAAACCCAACCACAGGACAAGGGGCTTAGCAATTAGAACAAGCTGATCCCAATGCACAAGCAGGCCCCCTCTATTGTGCAGAGAATGGTGCTTAATCTTTTCCTATCAGGTTTCCAACCCTCATTTTATAACATCTAACCTCAGGGGTGTACAAGGCTCAGTAATGTAATGCAAAGCCTTGTATGCATAAAATTTAGTCATCACTGCCCCTAAGATACAAGCTTCTCCTCGGTTCAGTGCTTCCAAGCTTTCAGGAACAAATCCCTAACACTAACGTGGATCTACCCACCAGCCCCAGCAGAGCACCAGCAGCCCCCTGCCCTATCCCCCAGCTGGGAGGCTGCCCTGGGCCTCTCACCCTCTGCCCCTCTCCCATCCATCCCTGCCCAGGGCAGGGGCAGGCTCTGGCTGCCTGGGGAGAGCAGGGGAGCAGCCACATCTGTCGTGGTTCAATCCCAGATGGCAACTAAGCCCCACACAGCTGCTCACTCACTCTCACATGGTGGGATGCGAGAGAGAATCAGAAGAGTAAAAGTGAGAAAACTCACTGGTTAAGATAAAGACAACATTTCACGGAGTACAAATCCTGGAAAGTGCCAGGATGAGTGATACTTCTCCTGCTGGGAGCATCCCAGCTCCCCATTGTCTCAGAACAATGAGAGCTACCAAAGAAAAAAGTTCCATAGAGGATCAGAACATTTCCAGAGGTTAGGAACTTGCACAGATATGTCAGTGAGTGCATGTGTGTTCCCAAGGGCAAGGCACATTAATCCCCATGCATTCACCACCTTTTTTTAACAGAATGATGCAGAGCAGCTGGCTCTTATTTTCTTCCATGATAAATAATCTGATAAATAAACTCTGTCTTTCCTCAGGTGGCTTTCAAATCACATAGCTGGGCTGGGCTAGTCATAAAAATGGAGAACACCTTGGCCGATGCAGGGACCTCAAAAAAAAGAAAAAAAAAATAGTAAGGCTTGCAAACACTAAAATGGAATTTAAAACCCCAGCCATCCTCCATCACCTCAGACCATAGACCTGGATTACAAGGAAATTTTATTTTCCTGTAATAAAGCATTCCTCTTTACAACAGAAGCATCAAGCTGACATTTGAAATACACCATTTGACTGGAATTACACCAAGAGTGAATGCTGCAAAGTGCCTGCATCACTGCACACGGCTGACAGTAATTATTAATAGGACTGCTCTTCTTTTGATAGACATGCATTACAGGTGGCTGAATAATGGAAACATTTGTGAACAATTGTTCGGTGGCAGAAAAAAACCTTCTGCCAAAATTTTAATGCTTAAACACAATGCAATTAACCAGCTCCAAAGCCCAGCTCTTGCAGAAGCATGATCGCCCTCATGACACCCACTGAGCTCTGCGGGAACACATAGAGGAGTGGTGTTTACAGGGTCAAGAGTGGATGATGCAGAGGCAGTTAGACTCACAAATCACATTCCCAGCAGGTAAGCCACACAAGTTACTGGGGAATTATTGTCACACGGATTCAATCAGAGCCATCTATTGCTAGAACAATATGCAGAGAGGAGTGAATGGAGTGCAGCCATATAACCAGCCTGTATAACCCTGGAACACACAGTATATCCACTGATAAAAGTAGGAGGGAGAAGTTTTCTAGCTCTTCGAGTAAATCTGACCAGGATCTCTAAATCCAGGAACTGAATAAAAATGTCAGCATGATAAAAACAGTAATGGCCACATTTCCATCCCAAAATCAGAAAACCAGATTTTGGCTTGTGGAGAGGAAGGCAAAGGAATTACCCTTTGTTACAAAGTGTTTCCTTTACAAGAAGATGTCAGGAGGGCAAGAGGAAAAATGGTGCTTCATTGAAAGAAATACTAAAAAAATAATGCAATGACAATAGACCAAATTTCAAAATCATTATACTCAATCAAATAGGTACATCCACATGTAGCCCATTCTGGCTCAAAAAACAATATCTCACATGCAAGCATTTCTCCTGTCAGTTCTCACACGTTTCATTGAATCTCAGGTGCTTGATGCTGCTCCTCACCTAAGCCCATGTCTGGCTGCATCCTGTGCCAGTCATGATCCCAGACTGGGAACTGGCCTTCCCAGCCTTAGTTCAGGCCTACCTCAGTGCTATGGGTACCATGGCACTGCAGCCTGGCTGGTGATACAGTGTCCCTGTCTCACTGTCCATCACTGGGCAGCACTGCTCTTGCTGCTCTCTGACAGGCAGGACACCAGCTGCCTCCACCTTCCTCCTTACCACCTCTCCATGAAAAACACCTGCCCGGGAGTTCCAACATTTCCAAATTTGGTGATCAGAGCTCCCATGCAAATGCTCATTGAGACCTGCCACTGCACATCTGGGAGAGTGAAATATGTTTGGCATGTCCCCAGAGCTCTTTGCTGTGAGTTTTGCACTGTAACAGACCCATGACTGCCTCTAGCCTGATCCACAGCAGCAAGATATCTGGAACTATTTCAGCAAAGCCTGTTATTTTCCCTCTCCATGTACAATTCTCTTTTTGCTTTCTTTTCTCCCTGTTTTAAGCTACATAATATTAAGGTAGTCAAAATTTTATAAATCACATGAGATCATACTAAATGAACTAATTTAAAAGCAGATTAAGTTGAATGGCTAAAATACGGAATAAAACAGCATTTCATAGAATCATAGAACTTTTTGAGTTGGAAGGGACTTTAAAATCACCTAGTTCCAACCCTGCTGCCATGAGCAGGGGTAGGCACTCCTTCCACTAGAGTGGGGCGCTCAAAGTAATTTCCACTGACTAGCTTTTGCAATATACTTTAAAGAAATGCATATTTAAAATGTAGAATCAAATAGGTTTGTAACTTCATTTTCAGAAAATTAATGTACTTCTACATAATATTTTAAAGAGGGGGAAATAAATAAATATAGCTGGCTGTCCACAGGAACAAATAATCAAAGAGCCTGAACTGTAAATTGTCCAAAACCAAAATACATTCTTCAGCTGGGCTTGTAATTGATGCCAGCAATTCAGAGCAGCAAATAGCAGAGGCTTACCACTACTGTCTCACATGAATTTTTTTGCATTTCAGATCTATATTGTCCTTCTGATCTTAAAGACTAAGTGCCATCTGACACTGACTGATAGGACAACAGTTATCCCAGGGTTTTGCTATTATTCCACTTGCATAAGAAAGAAAGAAGGGTAACCAGAATGGCTTGTAATGGGAGTCCCACCAGTTCAGCTGAGTGAAGCCCAAGCAAGAACCTGCCTACTGAGGACAGTTAAGACATGTCCTCCTCTGGGGGCTGGCTCCAAGGCTAGGCTCACTTCCATGGCTTCAGGTGGGAAACACCAGCTGTCCCCAGCATGTGCGAGCAGTTGGACTGTGAAAAACACTCACACAAACAAACAGCCTCAGCCAACTCTTCAAGGCCAACTTCAACTCAGTGTCAATTAAAGGAGAGGGAGCAGCTGGTGCACACCTTCAGCATCAACACCCGTCCGAAATGATGTGGAGGCAGCAGGAATGCTGTGGGAAGGAGTACAGTGGTGGCAGAGAGAGTTTGAGGAGCACGCTGGGAGGTAGTACCTAAAACTGAAACCACTGTAGCTCTTTTCACTGGACAGCACTGCTGTAAAAGCCTTAGTCGCAGACAGAGTGTAGTTGAAATCAGCAGGGCTTCAGGCCAGCCCCTCACAGACCTGCAGGAGAAAGGGGGGGAAAGCTGTTGCAACTCTGCACTGTTGCTAAAGAGTAATGTAAATGTAGAAATATACAGATAAGGACATTGCCAAAGCCTGCTGTAGGATCCCCAAATGTTGCCATGCCAAATCTTTCATTACAGCAAAATTTCCAGCTGCCTCACTTGAAAATGAATTGTTTCCTGACACTAAGGCAAAGCTGTCACATGCCAAAGCGAAAAAACAAAAAAAAAAAAGGCCAAATAAAATCTGCTGCTTCTCATTAGATCAAAGGTTGGCAGCAGAGATAAACCACCCCACAAAATGACATTTATTCAGAAGAGCAATTGACTACAGAGTCATTTGTCACTTTTAATAATACTACAGTTTTAAAATGATGATAATGGAAATCAAGTTACCCTAATGGTAATAAAATATTTGTAAACTAAACTTGTTCATTTTGACTATAAAAAAGACATTGAAATAATTTAACTGCAGAGAGTAAAATTGAAATGGGTCTGTAATTACATAGATTTTCAGCATCTTCATCTTTATGAAAAGAACTAACTGCTGATGACTCTCACATTTCTGGCACCTTACTCTACAAAACAAAAGATTAGAAATATGTACCAGATGTACAGAAAAGTGGCCTGCAGCAACATTTCAGAAGTGATGCACACATTTCTTCCCATTTCTCCTTCTTATTAGTAGCATGCCAAGTGTCATATCTCATTAACCAAGTGAGCCTGTATACCGGTGAAAATTCACAGAGTCAAGAGAAGGGACAGAGCGACTTAATGAAGTCACTGGTTCTCAAAATCCTCTTCCCCACCATCAAGGAAAACACTGGAGGATTTCTGACAAACAAGCATGCTGTCAAAATGCATATTTTTGTGACCTGATGTGGCTTTTTTATCACAGATAACCTGCCTCAATAGGTTTGATGAATTCAAGGTAAGGATTGCAGGAAATTCAGCATTTTTATCTCAGGTTCCTTTGAATTCTGTTTTGACCCAATTTCTAATGATTTCCTTGGAACATTTCACATTATACAAGTTCCAGGGCTGTCAGCTGTAAAATATGCCAGTCTCAAAGGAGAGAGGGCAGGGAGGTGAAGAGCACTGTAGTAGCCTGATTCATTCCAGGATTCGTGTTGCTGTTTCAGATTTTAGTTTATTTTAGATGAGAACCATGTGAGTTTCTTCACTACATCTAGATTCTAGGAGAGTCAAATCTCTAAGAGGTATGTCCTTAATATCAGAGTATGCCAGTGCATCTCACAATTTTTAACATGCCTTTCACTCAGGTTGGATCTAAACTGTGCCAAAAATCAGTGAGTCTGGTACTTCACCTCAGGGGTTTTATTCCTCTGACCCACCACATATGATAAACAAGGATGCATTTTGAAACTAGATGACCTGACTGATTGCACAGGAAATTTTTTAGTTTATGAAATTACTTTGTCTGCAGGGACTTGTTTTTCACAAGTCAGAAATTTACAGAGAAAATCTAGACTTTAGGGAAATCGGCAGAAAAACCAAAACCTGAAGGCAAAGCATAAGGGCATGTCAAAACTCTTGCCAGCAAGGTTTTTATAGCTGCATTTAAAAGCATTCCCTGCTGTTTGTTTGGGGTTTTTTTCCTTTTTTTTTTGATTAAAAAGGCTGTGTTCAGCACTATTTTGTCAGTGCTCCTGCCATTGAGGAGGGAACCCAGAACAGCAGTTTCTGGACTTCAGGGAACTCCAAAATGCCTGCAAGTCCACCGTATTCTTTGAACAAGCTTTATAAACCAAACTATAAGTAACTGTATCAGTTAAAACCGTATCAGTAACCTGAATGACTAATGTTAAGATTGAAGTAGCCAACAAGGGTGTTTAGCAGAAAAGAACAGTCGTCCTCAAGTTCCAGGCCTGAAACAGAGATTTCAGAAACAAAATATTTTATGTCCTATGTTGTTATTCATGGAAATACAGGGGTTTTTTTCCTTTGTGACTGTTTCTATATGCATGTTTCTGATAATTATGTATTTATATTTGTATATAAAACCTATTGCAGCAACGAAGGATGAGTCACGTGCTTTGAATTCAAGTGAGCTCAGGTTCCCTATCCTAGGACAGATTTCCTGTGTAGATCTTAACACAGCCTGAGTACTCATGTGCTGCAGTCAAAACCATCATATCAGTACATGTAGGCAAACTGGAATCAGCTGTAATTCAGTGAAGTTGCATGGAAATAGACACCAGCAAAGCCCCAGTCTCAGCTGGGGTTGTGCACCGTTGAGCCTGATTGCTGGGCTTTGCTGCCAGCAGCACTGGACCAAGAATTCTGGAGCTCTTCCTTTGCTGCTCACTTAGCCAAGGACACTTATCAGGGAGGAAGGGGTCTGCTTGGAAATTAAGCTTGAAAATGGCACCACACGAAAAAAACCCAAAAACATTTCCTCTCAATGCTGAAATCTCTGCTGAAAGCCCCTTAAGTGTGTTGTGGTCTGTACCTCTATTCAATGTCACACTGTCTTCTCTGCACCCCCACACCTCAACTTCCCCCTGTAAAGGGAACCTTTACCAACACAGTTCTCCCTTTAACCTCTTTTGGGGTTGGACCATGCCATACATGCAGAGACCGACTTGTGCAAGCCCAGCAGGGCTCATTAACCTATGCCTAAAACGATGCTTATGAGGACCAGATCCAGCGCTGGAAATAGCATGCCGACTCTCCAAAGGCATGGAAGAGATTCTGGAAAACCTTGCCTGGTTGGAGCTGCTCCAAGGAAAGCCAGCTCAAGTGTCTATTTGGTAAATGATGAACTAGAAAAGGAAATTATTTGGGGTCAAATTGCAGTGGTAACCCTCTAGCTTCCTTTGGAGTCAGCTCATGCTTAGCCAGGCTTATTACTTCTTGCTCCAGTCTGATGCTTGCCAAAGATCTTGGGTGACTGCAATGGTTCACAGGACTTGGGGAAATCTTTGCTGTGACACAGTATGAGACAAACAGAGCCAGCTGGGGTGCAGCTATGGCCAACTTAAATGTCTTTCCTCCTAAGGGTAGACAAGCCCACTGAAGAGACATTTAGATGCTATGCTGGCACACATCCTTGAAAATACAGCTCTCTGCAGGTGCAGACACCCCACCAACATCTGCCAGCTGCAGGAGGCAGGACAGAGTCACCAAGCACAGCATCTGATTGAGTTAGATGTTATTTTACCAATTACAACTTCCTGGTTGTATACCTTCTTAAAATATCCATGCAACATCCAAAAGACATGCAACTGTATTTAACTTTGCACCTCATAAAGTTGGCTTCCTTCGTCAATTTTACAGAAAAAAAAAAAATAAAATCACAGGCTCTGGAATAAAATCTAAGTGGATTTTCAAGATATGCACAAATGCACAATCCACCCAATCAATCATACCCAAACCTAAAATACAATCAGTCTCTCACAAGAACCAAGGAGTTTTCATATCCTGTTTAATTTTCTTGTGCAAAACCTGGCATTTATTTAGGTCCTCAAATCTTCTAAGTGTCTCAAGTCACTTCATGGAAAATTTTGTCAATAATATGCTAAACATCAGCTTCAGTCTTGGACAAAACAAAACATGAATCCAAGATCCGGAGATTCATCAAATGTACTAGTTGCCAATGCAATTCATCCACTCTGACCATTCACTGTAGCTTGAGGAATATGCACAGTTTTAGTCCAAATCATGACTTTGACACAGGAAGAAAAAATAAATGCTGTCACTAGTAGCTGCAGAAGAGCAATATATTATTACAAAAATCCAATACATCCTGATTTTGTCCTAGGACTGACTGAAGCAATGAAGCTCAGATGGGTAAATGTGGGCTACAGCCCAACATTTCTCTGCCTGCTGGCCTTCACAACACACACACCGCTGCCAGGGCCACCCTAGGCTGACGGAATAATACCGATTAATTTCAGAGGCATTGGCTCAGTCACTATGTTTCCCAGAGCTGATGTGGGAGGCCCACTGAATCAGAGCATGCCAAAGAAGTGTCTGGCATACACCAAGAAATAAAATATCTGCAGTCCAGAACTAAATCATAGGCTGAGAGATTAATTTTGAAAAATGTATTTTTATATGTCCATATATATATATATGTATGTATCAAACACAGAACAATGCTACAAACACATCTCAAGACTGCTGTCAATATCTTATGATGAAGGAATGCTACAATGTGTGGTTTATTTTCATCTTCTAAAAGGCCAGAGGACCTTGTGTTCCATGTTCATCAGTTTGTCTCTTTCCAGTCCTTCATCATCATGGCTAGGCTTTGCGAACCAAGATTTGAGAAGGGCTCTACCCACGCTTGCCCACTCTTGCTGCATATAAATGTACATATTAATGTACATATAAAAGAGGAGACTGAATGAAGTGCTTCACAGAGCCTTGTTTCCAGCTATAACCTAAATGAGTTTTGCACATTTACTGTTTATTTAACATTGCAAGTGTTTTAGAAGACCTCCTGTAACACTGACTCTTTTTCTCCGTTTGTCTCTGCTTGGCTGCTGCTTTCACTGCCCCAAGCAGTTTAACCTCTATACAGTCACAGAAAGGGACGTGGTCTTGTGCACTTTGTGGCCATTTGCTCAGGGTTGTCAATAGAGCACTTGCAGGACAGACTTCTCAGTCTGCCAAACCTCTCTCCATCAGCCCAGCACTATCAGTACCAAGTGGGGCTTGCTCAAAGCAGCTCACACATACAGCTCCCAGAGAGCCCAGTGCCACTGAAAGGTGTGTAAGCACGTTCATTGCTGCCCTGACAGTGGGCTTAAATCACCAAAGAGCAGCACCTCCTGAGCAGTCTGCCAAATATGAACACTGACTCAGAGATTTTTTCTTTTTCCTTCTTCATAGGCTTTGGACTCTGAGACTTATCACACTCCCACCTGTGGTGCCCAAGGACTGCAGACTTTTAAATTATACTCTTGGTAACCATGGTGAAACCCGTGGTCCCATTTCTTATGAATAAAGACCTTCCCAAATATCTTCTAATGTGACTGCCCATGAGCGAAAACTTATTCTTTGACTTCCCTTCCTCTCTGCTCTCAGCAGTGATGCATACAAACACAGTGAATTTTTTTCCACACTGGAAACAAAAAAAAACAGCAAAATATTACTAATATTAAAAATATTACTAAAAATATTACTAACAGGGTCATGAGGTATGAAACTGCAGTCAGTGCAAGGAGGTCAGTACATACAAAGCATTGGCATATTCTTAGCTAAAATATCTGTTTTGTTTTTTTCTCCAAGCATGTTCATTCTCAGGAATCTAGATTTTTCTGAACATGCTTGTGTTCATTACAGCTCTCAGATTTAGGGTTTGCTCTTGACTTGCAATTTCCATGCACAGGTCAAGTAGTCAGCTCTAACAGCTTTACCACCAATCTCTAACAGACACTGAGAGATTCCCTTTTAATTCTCCCTCATTTACCCAATTAGCATTCTGTTAATTAAACACAGGAAGTGCCTTTACTTTCTTCAGAAAAACACATTCCTGCTTAACCCTTGATTTATACATGTACTCTGCAGGCTGTTTCAATTAGATTAGAGTTTGCACACGGTTTTTGTTCTCGGTTTGTAGACATTATTCTGAGGAAATCTTGCAGTGTAACATCAGACTTGCTGTCTGCCATTTATACTGGAGTTTTGCCTAGCATAGTTTGACTGCCGAGATAATTAATAGTCTTTAGTAACCATGATTCCCTGCCTGTGAACTTCAAAGACAGCAGCAGTTTAATATTCTTTCAGTGACTTTAAACAGCAGACAGTTATTACAACATTACGTGATTTGGAAGTGAGGGACTGTCCAGGAACCATTAACTGAAGCTGGCTAGAGGGGTCCACCATATCCACCTCGGGTCTAGATCTGTATGGGAAAAGGATTATATGATTTTTCTAATTTTCTCTCCATTTCAATCTGAACTCTGTCAAATTCAAATTATTGTATTATCCAGCTTATATTTCAATGCATTACTGTGTGCCTGTCCCAGAACCACCCAGTGCTTTCCAGCTGAGGGCTCTGCCTTTCACTAGGCTTACACAACTCTGATCTCACCTCATGCTCAGCCTGAGGCAACACCATGATTTGTGCCTATGTGCAAGCACAAAAGCATGATACTTCAAGTTCCTTCACAGGTCTTCAAACACCCTGAGAAATACCTCCAAGCATTTACTTTCTGTTCTCCTACCTCTTCATTTCTGTGTCACATATTTAACAACTACAAACCAGGTGTTGTGTATATAACATGAGAACCAGAAATCAGAACACCCCTCTTTGGCTTCAGAGGTATGGGTATGACTCATTGCTCTGCTCTTGTGCCAGAATTTGCTGCTGCTCCATACAGATTCACATGGCTTTCTCCTCCTCTGAGGCCAGCTGTCAAACAAACAAGACACCCATGTTGCCCAGGTTGTGACATAATAAAGTGTAATAACGGAGACTGTGCAGTTTCCAGGGTGTCCTATGGGCCCAGCTCTGCATGTACCAGGTTAGCACTGCAGGACCAGAGCCTGTAACTTCCTGTGCCCCTTGGAAAATACCTCCAGGTTTGCAATTTCAGTGCTTATTGCACCACTAGTTATAAAAGCCTGGTGTATCTTGAGACTACCACATGACTGCACCAGTGAGATGCTGAAGGCTCTCCTATAGGCAAGCACAATATGGCACACTAGGTGTGTGTAAATAAACACTGGTGAATCCAGAAAGGAGAAAACCATACACGACTTTCCCCCAAACCAAATATATAATGATGTCAAGACACCTGATGTGACCCTGAGAATGTCATGAACTGCACAAGAAGTAAAAGCTATTCTCATTTGTAGACCAACTTCCCAATGACTAAAATACCCACAATTAAAGCCCTGATTTTCTCCTACATCCCATTGCTGCTCCTTAGCTGCAAGCTGTACATTCTCCACATACTCATTGTCTCAAAGCCTTTGCGTGGTTTTTGGCCAGCCTCTTGTACATAGCACCCAACAAGCACATAATCACTAATACACCCAATCTGCAGGTGGAAAGATTAAGCAGCTTGATAAAAAAGATACACACAATATTCATAGGAGAAAGACAGGGAGTTTAGGTAACCAGACTGCTAGACTACAGCCCAATCCATTGAGTCCACCACTGCATTCATCTTCCTCTTAACTGCAACTGAGTTCACAGAAGCTCTGTGAGCATGGCTGTGACTCTCCTGAAAGTTTCCCTGTACCCCTACAGCAGAGGGTACCTTACAGCAGAATCCCCAGGCACAATGCTGTCTGGTTTACAGAAGGCAGATCCTTATACCTCTGTGATATCTGAACTAAGATCACTGGCCCTTCTTGCCCATTATTAGGCTTGAACACAATCCATTTGATTTTTCACAAGGACTGATAAAACCAAGATATTACAAGAGAGAGATTTCGTGCCAGTGTTTCTTCCAAGGCTGGGCACCACCCTTATACTAGCCTGACTAACCCACTTTCCAGTCTTTGCCTCAGTCAGACCCAGTACACAGATAAGGCCACGGGACTGGTGAAATGTCCTTCATCTCCCTGCAAGGCAGGGCCTTTGCTGAGCTCTGAGCAACACAGCCTGGGCTTCCTTTGTTCTAAATTTCTGAGGAGTTCTAGAGTAAGTAAAAATCCCTTTTTAAAAACCAAACAAATAAACAAAAAACACACGACAACAAAACATAATAAAAAAACCAACCAAATAAACTAGAGAAAGTGGCCAAGGAAGTATGTAGTTAATTAATAGACATACAGTTATCTAGAAGAGCAAACTGTATAAAACTCTCTATATACGCACGTGGGAAACTATTAGTGACTCAAAAAGGCCAAGAAGTCTTTTGTTAGAAGCTCTCTATGTAGGCAAAGGAGTCTTTGCATAAAATCATCTCCATATAAATGCATTAGTTGACTTTGACTCCCATAATATTCAGCAGACACAAAGACTACTGCAATTGTACAGCTGCCCATATCTATTCTTCTGATTTATGTACATTTATACCTCAAACATGAGGATTTATCTGAAGCTTAAGTTAGTTAGCCACCAGTTTATTAAGTTTTTCATCAAACTAAAGAAAAGGAATAACACCACATAACTCAGGTGACCAGGCAGAAAAACCCCAGCAGACAGTGTTTGATTTACAGCAACAGCTGCAGTTTTTTAGACAAACGATTCCCAGCACAATTACAAATAATGAAGGCACAAATACAACAATTTGCGAAGCATTTTAAAGAAGGAGGGGGAGGGGGGAGCTGGGGAGAAGACAAAAAGAGTCTAAATTCATTTAAAAATAGTACAGCCAGCCTTAGATTTAAAATGTAAGCATGCATGTTGTCACCAAAGCAACAGAATTTCCTTTTCTTACACTTTTCATAGGACTCAGCACCCAAGTTTTGCTTACCATATATTAACATATTCCATGCAGGCTCGTCTGGAAGATTTTTGCTACTTATGTTGCCAGTGCATTTGAGATAATCCCAAAGTTACATTTCTCTGTTTAAAAATAAAAATAAACACCATTACTTCATCTATTTACAGTGAAACCCAAAGGAAATATTTTAAATTTATTATTTGTTGAAGAAAAAATGAAATTAAAAAAGCACAGTATGCTTTTGGAAGTAAATTTTCAGCTCCTTTTTTTTTTTTTTTTCCCCCCTAAGGATTCATCAAAGACATATCAAGGGGCTTTGAGAGGAGTTATAGGACTTTTCGTTTTTATACTGTTCAAAGTCAATTTTCTCTGTGTTCGCAATTGATTTAATACAGCCTTTAGTTTTTTTGATGTACAATTTTAATTCTCTAGAGAAAGCATGGCCATTTAAATAATCTAAATAGCACTAATATGTTTCCTTAGTCTTAACTGCCTTTTTATCGTTCATAAGAATTCAAATAAAATGTGCAAAATGTGTAAAAGTATTTTGTCTGCCTTTATGGCACTAGATCTTATCAGATGACAAAGACTGCTACATTGACTCCGAAGAGCAGGCTTGGCCATGGTCAGACATTTCAGTTCAAGAAACCATGCAGTAAGTCCCAGGAAAGAAAGTTTCCTAGGGATCTCCAGGTCAGTTTGGCTGAGGGCTCAGATATCCTTCTCGGTTCTGTGTTTCATTTATTCACAGCTAACACTGTAAACAGCTTCATTGTCTGCACCCAAGTCCTTTGGAAATCCTGCTGAAGTTTCGGAATGAGTCACATTGCCTGGCCCCTTCCACTCACTGCTGCCAGTGCACCATGAGTTAAAAAAGGGCAGGTGTTGAACTGAACCATCTCACTGACAGTCCCCTTGGCTTTGAGGGAACAAAAGGGGGATCTCTGAATAGGAGCTGAAGATTTCACTTCAAAAGGTGTTACAGATGTGATACAGAGGTACTATCTGATATCATTTCAGGTGAAAGTACTCTGAAATTACAGTGAAGTCATTACGATTTCAGTGCATGTGTCCTTTTTCCCCTAGCAGAAGAATCAAGATACTTCAAGCTCTTTAAGAAAAGAGACAGCAAAAGGTGAATGACAAAAGCTTGAGCAAAGGGTCAGTGGTGGGTCCCTGGGAATGATTACCTCTTTGAAATCCAGGCAGCAGGGGATGCAAGATGGCAAAGGCTGTGCAATCACTTCTGCTGAGCATCTAATCACCAATGGGTCTGATCACTGGAGGACATGGGGTGAGGAACCAGGAGAGGTCACTGAGCAGAAAAATACAACGTGAATTACACTGCTTTACACAGAAGGCCAAAAAAAATCCCCAAAAAAAGGCAACCTATAGAAATGTTGGTAAATGAGACAAACAAAACAAAGAATTAATAAAACACCCAGGGGTAGGGAAAGAAATAAAAACAGTAATAAATAAATAAATAAATAAAGTAATAAATAAAAAGGTCTAAACACTTTTACCAGGTCTGTGGGAGCTCACTCACTTTGAGAATGGCTTCTCAGAGAATCTGTTTTCCCTGATGCCACAGAGGTAGGTAGGAAGGGATAGGTCAGAGGTCACCAGCTGACCCTGAAAAAGAAGAAAATGTCACAGAAAATGCCAGTTACAAAATATGGAAATGTCTTTTCAAAGAAGTGAGGAGGGCAAGTGGGAGACATCTCACTAAATCATGCAATGTATGATCACCCAGGGGCAGACATGCTTTCACTCAGGTGAGGAAGAATAGAAAGTCTACCTGAGCTTCAGCAACCTCAGTGCAATTTTCAGCCCTCTTCACACCTTAGCTCCACACTTTCACTGATTTGAAGGACCACATAGTTCTATTCACTGGCAGTGTAAAAGACAAAGAGATGATGGTGGAGACCTCCAGGGACATAGCCACATCCCTACCACAGAGTTCAGGATGTCTCCTCACCCGGAGGACCAGGGCTCATGATGAAGAGAGATTACAGGTCCCTTCTTGCCCCAGGTCAAGCTACAGCTCCTCAAACTTTTGGTTTTCCATGAAGAATAGGCAGAAAATGGTCATTTAAAACATGCATAAGAACAGTTTTTCCAGTAGATTGGCATACCTCCAATAAGGGGGGATTTGGGAAAGCCACATATGCACATGTACCTGAGAACATAAACTCCAGTCTTGGAGGGACTGAGAATTACATTTCCAGAATCAAAGTGGAAAAATGCAAAAATGCAACTTCATTTAATGATGGTTACAGATTTTGCTCTACATTCCTGCATAAACCTGGATAACTGCAAGAAATTATTTGCATTGTTAAAGGCTTTATTTATCATGACCTGTTGAAGTTCAGAAAGAAAGCCCCATACAACAGGACAGATATTTATCTCTGGATTGCTCTTACCTTACCAAGTTTCAGCAAATGCACTGATCTGTAAAGGTACCCAGTGGTTAATTAGATGTTTAACAACAAAGTATTTAGGCAGTGCTGTTGTTTTTTCCCATTTACAAGTCATACATTTGTTTCAGAGTGTTTTCACTACTTGTATGACCACTAAAGTGATATATTCAGGATAATGAGGTTTCTAGTGGTTTTGAAATGTTATTTAAATGCTGATTTCAGAAGCACTGTTCATAACCTCTGTTAGGTCTGCCGAGAAAGCACAATTTCCAAGAGGTTTACATCAGCATAAATCTGTGGAGCTTTGTTGAAGCATTGCATTCAGAGCAAAAATTTGCCACTCATCTGACTAGATAGCCACAAACCACTGACCTAGCTAAAAGGCAACCCGCAGCACAATAAACTGACAGGCACAAAAAAGTACCTCACTAAACCCTAAATCCCTTTAAGGTTCTTTTACTCCCATTTACCATCACTGTTCTTGGAGTTTGAAGGAAATTTTCCACACCCAGTTTAATTTCAACCCAGCTCAAAAGTACTTCTCCAAATGGAGATTGCTATTCAGCAAGCCTGCTCCTGCATGGCAGCAAAGGGGAATGGATAAATCTTTGCTTCTGAGTTTCTAAAGTTGTGGAGCCAAGTGGCTGTGCTGCTGGGTGACATCATGTAAGTTGCACCAGCTTTCTCTGCTTCAGATTCTCACCCAATTGGAATTAGATAGATAAAACACTTTGAAATTCTCTAGCCAAAACCCTTGAAATAGGTGAGTCTTTACTTTTGTAAGAAATGAAGACCTGTGCATATGCAGTGTGGCCAGAGCAAGGAGCAATGCAACAGGTCATACCCTGGCTCTGACACTGACTTCCTCTGTGGCTCAGCTTTGCCTTAATTTCCTATATCAGGTTTGGTATTCATTAGATGTTTGGTATTTAGCCCTGATGCACCTTCTACCAGAATACTGTAGCTCAATCTTGCTGTCTGACATGTAAGAAAGACTCTGAATCACTGCATCACAGAGGGATTGAGACTGGAAGGGAACTCTGGAACTCATCTGGTCCCTGCCCCACTCAAGCCAGGCCACCTACAGCCAGTTCGGCAGGACCACATTCAGACAGGTTCTGAATATGCCAAAGGAAGGAGACTCCACCACCTCTCTGGGCAGCCTGTGCCAGTGCTCGGTTACCTTCACAGGAAAAATGTGTTTTCTACTGTTCAGAGAGAGCCACCTGTGTTTCTGATTGTGCCCATTGCCCCTCATCTTGTCACTGGGCATCATTAAGAGCCTGGTTCTCTCCTTTTTACACCCTCCCTTCAAGTATTTCTAAAAATTGATAAGTTCTCCCCCAAACCTTTTATTCTCAGAGTTGAACAGGTCCAGCTCTTTCAGCCTTCCCTCATACTAAAAGGTGGTCCAGCAGCTTATTCATTTTTTGTGGCTCTTTGCTGGACTTTCTCCAGCAGCTCCACCTCTCTCTTGTGCTGGGGAGCCCAGAACTGGATGAACATCCGTGAATAGCTAAGAAAAAAAGAGTTAGAGACTTAGTTAAGGAAGAAGCTTGATCGCAATTTTCAGGGACCAATACAGGGAACACAGTGTAATTTAAGTACTTGTCATAAGACAAGAGTGCAACAAGGCCAAATGACCCAATTGGAAAGGGGACAGAAGAGAAATTAAGTGCAGTGCAATTAGTTGTTTAACAACGGCAGCAATTAGCTGCTGGAAAATTTACCAAGTGTTCTGGTTGATTCTCTATATCTGGTGATTAAATCAAGATCAGATTTTTTGTCCCCTTTGAAGTCTTGTTCCACTTCATATAAAAATTCCTCTGGCCTGTGTGATGCAGTAAGTCAGACAAAAGTGATCACAACAGTCCCTTCTGGCTCTATCATCTATTCTTTTATATGAGATAACATTTGCTGTTCTGATGATTAGGCAATTAACATCATAAAATACTAGGAAATTCCTAAAATTCAGCAGTGCTGAACGCCTTGAGTCTGTCTTTGCCTCAATCTCAGAACAAAACTCTGAACACAAAACACCACTGTACTTGTGTCTAAAACAAGCCAGAAACCAGAAAAAGAATAATTTGGGAGTTTACATGACAGTTGGGTGTACCCAGCCTATCTCAGCTTTGTGCTAATCAGCAGCATTGCCTGTATACCAAAGCAGAGACAGATAAGATCTCCATACTGCTGATCATGATCAAGTGTGGTAGACAGATTTTAGCAAAACTGCTCAGAGTGAAACAGCCTGCATTTACCCTGGAGAGGGTTCCTTTAAAAACAGTCTTTGAATATAGCTAGGAGCTAGAATACATTGACTAGCAGAGGTCAGGTTGCTACAGCAATTATGTGGATTCTAGAGCCAGTCTACCAGATGTAACAAGCAAAAGCAACTTTTCTGAAATAGCCTTGATAATAGGTTTCTGAGGGAGACAGCCCCTTGAAAGCAAAGTGTTCTGATGCCATTTACTGAGGTGTACCACAAAAAGATGGGAAGGCATTAGAAAAGAAAACATATGTTAATCATCTGCAATTCAATCACTTTTCTGTATAGCTAGGAAATGAATAATTTTGTGTAATGCTGAGCACAAGACTGTGACTCTTTATAGATAGTCCTTGAACTGAAACAATAAAGAAAGCAGCATGGTGTTTGTCATTCTACTGCAGCCCTCATGAGAATCAAAATAAGCTTTAGGAGAGATCGTCTAATTTTCAGACTTGGCTGCTGCAAAGAGAGCAAGGAACCTGAAGAATTTCCCTATGGATGAGTCATCCATAGTAAGTTCTTGTTATTTCTCAGACCAGAGCTAATGTCTAACCCAGATCCAGAACCACAGCACTATAGGAAGGTTTGGATGGCACATAACTGTGGATGGAGACGTGCTCATCACGAATACACCGCCTCCTAAGTAGACACCAAAATAAGCAGTTCCAGAGAGCACATGGATTTATTTTACAGACATTGAGTATAACTTTCCCAAAGCCACGGGCAAGCCCATGTATAAAGCTTGTGTCTTTTCCAAGATGGGATGATAGAATGGGGGGCAAAACATCTACTCCTGTTTGCAAACTGTCCCTGTTGACACTTGCAGCCAATACCAATATGCTCCACTGGCTTCTCGTGAACTGTGGCTGCTAGAGGACTCACAAGCTACAAAAGAGGATACCATGCAAACCCATGAACAGATTTTTAGCTCTTTTATTTGGTACATAACAGCACTCACTGGGGGTGGAGGCACTGGTATAAACAACCGCTGCCAAGGACAGCTCTCCCAACCTTAGCCAAGGCTGGAGCAACAGCCCTTTGGTGTCAGGCATCATTTTAGCTCATGTGCCACAGCTGAATAATTTCAAAAAATATGTAAAAAGGTGAGAAATTTAAATTTAAACTGTGTTTGTTTATGAGCTGAGCAAATACCAATATTATTTACTGTGTCCCCAAATCCCTGCTAATCAGCACACAGACAGCTGTATCTAAGTCCTTTCTCTTCACACACACTATCAACTCCTCTCTCTTGCTCTTGGCATCACTCGCTATGCCTCCTCCATTACACCTGCTGGAAGTTTTTGAAAAGGAAAGTTTGAAAAAGATAGAAATTAAAAAAAAAAAATCACTCATGTACCTTCCTCAATAGAGCAATGAGAGAAGCTCACATAGACATATCCTAAAAATGTAAACAGAAACGGTTCTTAGTTTGGCAGAAATTCCTTTTTAGAGTGTGCATATAAATGCAGGAGTTCTGAAACCAGCCCGGTGTGTGTATGCACACATGCATATCAGCTCCAAAAAATTAGCTGTGCCTCCCTGCCATCCCAAAGCAGAGCTGGCCCTTGATGCACAGCCACCACACATCATTCCCCAAGCAGGGAGCCAGCGCGGCAGAAGAGAGTCCAGATTCGTCCTGGCAAAGGGGAGAAATGCTCCAAAAGAGAGAAGGATACAGCAGGAATGAACACGCAAAGCATGGCACGGAGGCAGGGGGACATCAGCTGGGGAGGAGCTGCTGGGTGAGCAGGAGGATGGAGAGGTGACAGCAGCCTGGAGTTCATGAAGGCAGCAAAGTGCGGAGCAGTCAGTTCTCCGTGTCTGCAGGAGATCAGACAAGGGGAATCAGATTTAAGTCATGCAAGAAAAATAGCTAGATAAGCAACTGGAATACTCTGACAGGGAGTCTTTAAGACAAACACCCCTGAATTGAAGGTCAGGTTGTGTGGGACTTTTAGCAATCTGATCTAGTGAAAGGTGTCCTGCCCATGGTAGAGGGATGGAACCAGATGATCTTTAACATCCCTTTAAACACAAACTGTTCTATGTTTCTATTAAGAACATCCCACCCTAAGGCTAGCTACAGTATATTTCAGCAAATACAACATTCAGAAAGCACAGACATGGTAAAATACACATACATAGACATAGCAAATACCAATAAGTATATGATAGTTACGTCAAGCATCAGCTGATGTCCAAAAAAGGCACTTGGCTCAAGTCTCAACTGCAGTGTTATTTTTGGGAAGATAAGAGGTCAAATTCACATTAAGATGAACTTCGTTCATTTTCAGGAGGAACTGAATGCAAAACTCTTTCCACTTAAAATCTCACATCCTTTCCCCCTCTGACTTTCATTTTTCTCTCTACTAGGCTTAGTCTATGAATGTTGAAACTGTAGAAACAGTACCTAAAATAATCTGAGGTGAACACACTCCTACTAGATACAGGTAAAAGAGAGTTCCCAGTACATCTGAAGAAGGCCTGTGACACAGTGGGGAATAGTCGTGTCAAACCAAGACCCTCTCTCGATTTCTGCAGGGAGTGCTGGCTCACATCCAGTTCAGAGTAGCTAAAATTATTTCTCTCTGATGTTGTTTAAAAGCCTAAATGCAATGAAATACTAATCTGAGTCCATTTCCAAGTGAGCAAAAGTGTCAAAAAGCCACCATCAGAGCTGGATCTAATTGGCAGTCCCGGTAGGGAAAAGAGGATATGAATGGTGAGACACAATACCCTTCCTCCTGTGTCACTGGTTACAAAACTCTGCAGAAGTTGCTCCAACTTTTGGAGCACTAAATTTGCACATTCAAACCCCACATGCAATTGTGTGGTTAACCAGACACCTCAATGATATGTTCTGCCTCCTTCTCCCTCCTGGCTTTTGCTGCCAATGAAGAGTTGCCAAGGTATGAAAATTCACACCCTAGATCTATATTCTTGACTGATTATATTCAACTTCAAATGTTTAACCCCCTGCCAGACTCATGGCCATTTTGGCCTCAAAACTGCCATGGATGCATTTCAATATATTTATCCTTTTCACTATGTACAGAAGCATATGACTCAATTAAGCACAGAGTCACAGGGTCAAACATCATCAATTCTGCAGCTGAAGCCTTACCTCCCCACAGCTTGCTCCCAAGCCACTTACTCTTGCAGTGTAACAAACACAGAATCAAACCCTAAGCCCCGGAAGATTGACTTAAAATCATGACCATAAAATCAGATGATTCAGGCTAACCAGGCTCACTCAAAATCTTTGTGTGAATTTTTGTCACACATAACACTGAGGACTTCATGGCAAGCTAATCCAAAAGGCACAGGTTAGTATTACTGTAGGTAGCCCTGTAGTCAAGTTGCCAGCCTAGCAAACCTGCTTTAGGTTCAGTGCCACACTAGACTTCCCCTGGGAAAATGGGCAAGTCCAATTGATTGCAAGGAGGTAAGCATCTCACTGTTCTCCCTTCCCTTCCAGGCTTCACTTTGCCTGGAAATTTAATTACCTGGAAATTTAATTACCACTTTGCCTGGAAATTTAAATTACCCCACTCCAGGCACTTCAGAGGGCAAATCTGTTTAAGAAAGATACTAGACTGATGAGAGAGGATGATTAGGTACCACCAGCAGCTAGAAAAGTATTATCTTATTTCCAGTGGTTATCTACAGCTCTCCACGAACGTATGCTGCCCCGCATATCTGTGCTAAAACAGTTAGTGTACATTTCCCTTCAAGAGCTTGCAGGAAGAAATAGCTTATTTTACAGCGTCTCTCTTTGGGTGGTTTCTGGAGCCTTCCCAGTAGCTGTAAAAAAAAAAAAAAAAAAAAAAAAAAAAATCCCAACAGGCACATTTTCATCACTAATTCTTCTCCTAAGGCATTCAGAATTATTCTTCTGCTGATCTGCACAGTTGAGTTTATTTTCTCATCCCCCTTTCCTCTTCACACTCTTTCCCTGTTCTCTGTACTTATTTATATTTTCTCACCTCTTTTATGTTTTTTTTCCTCCTTTTCACCTTCTGCTCTGTGATTAGTGGTGGTCTGCAGGTAAAATAAGTCAAAGTAGCAAATTTTGTGTTTCAACCTGAGCACACGAAGATTGGTCACTCTCATCTCCTCTGAAAATGAGTTTTAAAATTTTGCTCTCACTGCCAAAATTGCCCCTTAAATGAAAAAAAGCATAAAAAGGAACAGTAGCAAGAATTGGCAAAGAGCAAGTAATAGAGGGTCACTGGCAACACCATCCAGAGCTGGAAGAGGACAAGAGACATGGTACAGACAAAATTTAGGCTCTGCAGTACTGTTTGGCCAAATAAAAACCCCAGCCTGTACACTGTCAAACTTACGCCTTACACCTCCTTTCAAAGCAAAAAAGAGACACCTTGCACTCACAAGACCATTCCTGGCAAGAGAAAGGGTAGGAAACTTGTCCAAAAATATATCTTGAGAGGTTTGCCCAGAGAGGGTCTGGGTACCCATTTTATACACCCTTGTTGTTAAAGGAAATGTCAAACCTCCCATCCGAGAGGGGAAACAGCAGCAGGTCTCTTTATTTGCAAACAGCAGTTCAAGAGCAGGAAGACACCCGGACAGGGAAAAGACTAGGCAAATAGTTCCTGAACAACCCATTAATAGAAATACATTCTCAAATCCTGCTGAGATAGTTTCAAGTAAACACATTTTTAGTAAGAATTCTTTGTACAGATAATTAATAAAGTACAAAAAAGTCAAATACAGGCTTTCTGTCAAGTCAGTTCTGTTACTAAACTATATAATAACATCATACTCTGCACCATATATTAAGTTCTTCACAAAAAGGGGGAAATAATATAGGCTGCCATCAGATTCCTCTCTGATTCCTCCTCATTTTTTGTAGTATGTTATTAGGAATTAATGTCCTTTTTTTGTCATGTAGAGAGATTCTCATTTTTATTTTCTAATTCCTTGTTATTACTGCAGACAGGACAGGTTTGCATGGCAGCAATAACTGGTGATGTGTAATGCAGCAGCTGGTTCCAAAAATTTGATTTCTCTGTTTACATCCCTGGCTTTAAAGTCCCATAGCAATTGAAAAAAAAATAAAAATTCCAAACTAAATTACCATATTGAAAACTTCCACCTAATCCTATTTATGCAGAAAGTTTTTTCTTACATCATTTTGCATAGTTCCTTCCCAGTTGCTAATATTTTAATAAAATACCTTTATTATTATTGAGTGTACTGGGAATCAGACCTGGAACTTCTATATCTGCAGCTTAGCTGGGGGCAGGAAATACTCCACTAAGAACCTTTGCAGCTCAGGTCTTTTTACTATTTCTT
Source organism: Pyrocephalus nanus (assembly GCA_038380795.1). Classification (NCBI taxonomy): domain Eukaryota; kingdom Metazoa; phylum Chordata; class Aves; order Passeriformes; family Tyrannidae; genus Pyrocephalus; species Pyrocephalus nanus. Next base: position 19,746,297 of record CM076259.1, read on the forward strand.
TCCCTTTCAAAGTGTTTTGATTAATTTCAAGTCTTGCACCTGCTTTTATCACCCATTTTACTGATTATATTTTCTTTACCCCTGCTAGAGAGGAATCTGGAGCTCTACACTTCTCACTGACAACTCTTCCATCAAGAATGCTTTAAGAGATGAGCACTTTCCTTGGCAGCAAAAAAAGCAAACCATGATGTGTTACACACAGAAAGCTGCCACAAAATAAATAAATAAATAAAAGAACTCACCTCATATTTTATCCAGCATCTTCTGAGTCTCATCAGAGCAAATTAAAAATGAAATTGGCTTCTTGAGAGGATAGATCAGACACCTTAAAGAACAGCTGCAATTTGTGTTTCTGAGAAATGAAAATTGAAAAGCAGACTAAAGTGGATATTGGGTGATTTATTAACCTCCTTTCTCCGTTCTTTCTGAATGTCAGTATATTCAGCAGATTATCGATAGGACCGTCTTTAACACATGATTTTCAAAACGAAATCAAACAGACAATTCCCTGTCCCTCTTCCTTCCCACCTCACACAGAGCACAGGGATGTTCAGAGGACCTTGCCACTCCTGTTTGCACAGCAGGAGGCATGGAGCCTGTAAACATACCCTGCAAATCTCCTAGCCCTGAAGTGCAGTGGGCACTAACTGATGTAGGTATTAGTGCTGTTTGTGCCACACGCTTGAGAGCCTTCGTGAGCTTGTCCAAACACACGAGGCTCAATCATGAGCAAAAATATTAAATGTTACTCCTTGACATTTTGTTGTTTTAGTAATCTAACCCCACAGAAACTATATCAAGATCTATAAAGCCATTCAGCTCTTAATCGTAGCAGATATGAATCATCCTGTCAGTTAACATGAGGTGCATAAATTGCTGGCAATGTGGATTTATGCCACCAGGATGTAATTCACCAGTATCAGCTCTTATATTGGATTAGAAATGTGGGATTTGAGACTAACAGACTTACAAAGCCGGTTGCAATTTGAGTTGTGACCTTAACAAAAAAGTCGGAGGCTGAGGCTCACAATCTGTCTATGTGCTTAAGTAAGAGTTTCACGTTCACTCTGCTCAGATTAATTGCTTCTTTAACCTGCAGACGCTGACACACATGCGCAGCTGTGCACACTAATAGGAGGACAGCAGCCGAGGCTCTATCAAGTTTCATTAAATCCTGCATGCTTAATTGTCTTCATCGCTGGAAACCATCATTTTTTTTAATGGATTAAATACAACAGAAATGCCTTAATCTCATTTAACTATTAAAGACATTTACAAGCAAACAGAAATGATTTTAAGAGAAACACATATTACACAGCTGCATTGACTTTGTTGCCTGGTGCAGGTAAAAGATTTTTTTCTATTCATTCCCTGTGTCTGTAGCCAAAGCAGGGTCAGAGCCTGTGATAAAAAGTTTTTTTATTCATTCTGCTTAGCCTGGTGACACTGGCACACCAGGTCAATTGCACTGTAGCTGCCTATAATTGCAGATATTAATGTAGCTTTGAAAGGGATTCAAAAATTGCTTTAAATGTCCACGCTGGCTAGAAACTCATTTTGTCCTCGTATAAACATGCCAGATCATCCAAAAAATAATTAGATACTAGGGTTAAAAGACACAGATAACACTTGAGCTCTTTTACAGCTTATACCCACGCCAGACTTCTCTCTCCTTGGCTCATTATCTTGTTTGTCCCCTCTCGTTTGACAGGGGAGCCCACTGAATATCAGAGCACTGCATCTGCATGCTGACGCTGCCAGACTTTCTGTTACAAAACCCAGTCTGCAGAAGCACACTAGAACTGGCAGTGTTGGGGGTAAACAACAATCTCTCACTGAAGCTTTGAAAGGAAGATATTAGGTCCCAGCCTTAGAAACTTGTCAGATTTGGATACCCTCTCTTCATAATAATCCCATTGTGTGGGTAGATTTTGCCTGTCAGAGACCTGTTGAGTGTTAAAATATAGGTGGTGGCGTCTTTTCTTGTGCACTCCTTCACTCTGTCTTTGCTCTGATACTGCCCTCAGTGATCCCATGGGTCTCATTCTTCTGCCTAAGTCTCCTTTCAAGATCCTCCCTTTATGGATGAAACAGGTAAACCCAACACAGACAATGCTGGCAGCATGTGCTGAGGGGCCTGGGCTAAACTCCAGCTTCCCAAGGACACCCTGCAGGATTACAGCATCTCTTCAGTCTGACTGCATGTCTCTGCAGGCAGTTGGCCTCATTGCTGGAGCACCAGCCGAGCTCACCCAAGGAGGGAGAATGGATGGACAGGTTAGAATTGAGCTTCTTTCCCCACTCTGGCTCTGCTGGCCAACAGCCACACACATATGGAGAGCATAAACTTACACCTGCTAAAATCCCTCTTCAAGACAAGAGAACTTCTAGCACAGCCCAGAAATTTCACTTGTCAGCATGAAAATGTGTGTTTTTCCAAAGAAACCAGGTAAGTCACTCAGCAAATGCTCTGCGGAAAGTCCCTGAGGCATTGCCGTGGCACGTGTCAGCTCTCTGTTGCCTCTTCCCAGTGCCAGCCTTTCTCTGCAGGAAGACTTGAGAATGGAGCTGTTCTATTTCTCCCTGCTGTTAGTCAAACTTTGAAGCATCCAACCGACACTAGTCTACCAGCCTTACAGTTATTTAAAGACAGCCTGTCAGTTTATTATTAATAGCTGCAATTACATTATAGCAGTTAAAAGAGACAAGTGAGATTGGGAACATACTGCAGCCGGGGTTAGAGATCTGCTTAGGCCTACTTTGTGCTAGAAGAGGCTTTCAAGTGTGATTATATGGGCAAAGCCCTCTTGCTGAGACCCACGATACATCTTCCCATGGTACATGGCGTAGATATGAGCTCGCTCTGCCAGCTGCCCATCTATAAGCTGAGCGGCAGCAGAGCCAAACTTAGCTAATACACCCTTCCCCTCAGCAATATCTATTGCCTCAGGTTTAGTGAGACACTATCATCTATCCATGTCACTTCTGGTCATTTCAGAGCTTGAGGCAGAGCATGGTGACATTCATTTTTGGCACATCATTCAGGCAATCCCTCATTTCCACAGGAAAAACACCACTTCCCAAAGAGAATGTAGATAACCAGCAAAAAGCCACATTTTATTTTTGCCCATATAGCTGCATCTAAACTAGGAGTTTACATCAGCATGAAAGCATTAATAAAATAGCTCATCTAACCAACATTATTTTACTGTCAGCAACTCCAAATATAGGTCTGAGCCACTGGGAGAGAATCACCTTCCTAAGTAGGCACTAAAGAGTTTGTGCTTTAAATTCTTTCTGGTAGAAGGGAAACTGAGGCAGAAAGCAATTGAAATACTCCCCCAAGGTCATTTAATACATTTATGCAAAACATGACCCTACCTGCATTTTAGTCCATGGCACAGATGCCATGGAGGTAGCAATTTAATAAGCTACAAGCCCCATCTGTTCATTATTGTCTCAACTGGAGATTGTCATCCCCAAAGCTGAGCCACATTAATTGATTATATGAATGCTCCTGCTTTGACCCAATGCAAAGGCAGTCAATTTAATTTAAATCCTTGTTGGAGAAGATTTCAATTTGTTGGCTGACTTTATTCTGAGGCAGACAAGGAGCACTCACAGAAGTTTCATTGCCCATTCCTGCAACATCTGACAGAGAGCATCTGTCCATCTTTTACCTCTCTGGCAATTTTTAAATCAAAACAAATAAAATGCAAAATGAGAAAAAGAAAAGGAGAATTTTCTTGTGGTACTATTCAGAGCTCTGAGCTTAACAGAAATTCACCTAGCAGAATTTCCCAAAACTAATAGGATTCTTTAGTCTTAAGTTCTCCCTGTTCTGAAGTTTCTCTAGTTTGTTTTCCGGAACCATGTATTTTCGCTTTCTCTCCATACGTAATTCTTGTAAAGAAAAGAGAACCCAGCTCATATTTTTGTTCAAACTACCAGCACTAGGCAGCAGTGGTAGGGCCAAAGAAGCTACAAGGGTGGAAAAAGCTTTAAAAAACTCTCCCTACATGCTGCATCCACTCTTCTCGACATTTTGAGTCATCAAAACTTCACCAGTGATATGAGAGGCTGCTAAATTTTTCTCTCTTACCCTTTTCTTTCATTTTTATTAGTGGTTAGATTTTGATTACGTGCCTGACAAAGACCAGCTGCCTCCACAAGTAACTGTATTATCTTCAGAGGCAGCCTCAAGTAAAAGCATGATGTATGTAAAGGAGTCATAACATTTACTGCCTTGTTTTTTACAAACTGCATGGGAAACCAATTCATCTGCACCCTTCTAGTGTTAAAATACATGTGGACTTGCAAATCTTCCCTGTCGACTTGGCTTCCAGTAAAAAAACCTACATTCATCGAACAATACACTTACACTTCCCCTCTTCTGTCCTTAAAAACAAGATCACTTTTTGAACATATGAGAATCCACTAAATACAGAGTATTTTTTTCATTAAAAGACAACATTAATTTTCAGGTCTTTGTCCTAGCAGTTACAGGCCTGACTTGTTTGCATTGGAGGTATTTTTCTCTTATTCTTGAGAAAAGTGAGGGAAAAAACAACATAAATTCCATCTCACAAACCAAAAACCATGAGCATAAACACTTCAGATGTTTTGCTCAACTGCAGTGACATTACCCCACGTGCAACAGTAAATAAAGTAAGCAGATGTTCACAAGCAGCTGAACAAGGTGGTTTGAAGATACCCAAATTACTGCAAACAGCCCATTTCTCTTTCTCTTTCACCTTCTACCCCATCACTTGACCATAATGGCACTTGTGCTGTTCATCACTCTCTCTCCCCATCAATTTTCATTGCCCTCCACAGCTTCTTTATCACTTTTGTTGTCAAACCTACAACTACCTTTAGTTCAGATGTTTGCTATAAATTCTAGCTATAGACATCTAACCCATGAAGAATATAAATAAATTGGCTAGTTTAAAGAGGCACTAGGCGATAATGTATTTTTTCATATCCACAGATAGAGCTAATATCTTCACATCTCTATTGGAAAACTGACACAGCACTAATGCCCTTACTCTGACTGTTTGTCTGTCCCCTCTGTACTATTTTAAAAAGCAAGCATGTTCTGGTGCAGTAAACAAGGACCAAACCACCACACAACTTAAAGCAGTCACAAGCAAAGAAAAATGTTCAGCCGTTCCCTTTGTGCACACTCTGCAAGATGTTTTACTACAAGCCATCATTAAAATAAAAAAAAAATTATTTTAACTCCAAGTTTTTCTAAAAGGCAGTGAATGCTTGTGAACAGAACTATTACAATTTTCAAAAATTAAAAAAGATAATTTTTTCTTCAAGAAAATGTAATACCAAAGGCATTGCCTCCTTTTTTTTTTTTTTTTTTTTTTGTGGTGGGCTTTTTTCTTTTTGTGGGTTTTACTAGGGGAGGGAGAGGTATATTTTCATTTTTACACTGATGTAATATCATTGACTTTAGTGGGAGGTGAGGTTTACTCCAGTACAAACAGTAGAGAAAAATCAATCTCTTTGTGCAGACATGTCTATTCCTGAAGCCAAAATGTGTGACTGGGAGCAGGCTCCAACACAGAGTGCCCCATGAGCCTTTCACCGTGGTGTTGCAGCACAGCCAAACTAGAGGCTCATTCCCAGCTCTGCTTCATCTATCCAGACTGGAAAAATACAACCTAGGTCCACACCATGTGTAAAACAATATTCATGATGAGCAAGTCTGGCCTTATGAGAGATCCATATTTATCTGACATAACCAGGACATTTCATTTCTCCCACCAGTTGAAATTCCTGATATTTTGAGGCAAAACCCATTTTGTTTAAAGACGCCATAGCCCTGCCATTCTCCTCAACAGCAAGACACAGTGTTATTTTCAGTTCGAAGCTGCAAGCACAGCCTCTGTTAACAATAGAAGATAAATAAATCTCTAACTGCTGAAAAATCTGGAGAAACATGACCCAAGTATCACTGAAACTCCCAGAGGCCAAATAAACATGCTTTTTTCAAAAATGTTTCAGCTACCACTTTTTTGGTAGGACAGGGAAAGACAAACTCCTAAAAATGCACCAGCTGAAGGACAGGGTAGAGTCAGACACACATGTTCACAGAGGTCTCTTCTCCTTTTACTTTTCAGTTACCCTGACCAAAAAAAAAAAAAGGGATAAGGCAATTCCTGGCTGCCAGGGAGACTTCCCACCAGCGCAGGAGACCTGTGAGAGTGCCCACCCCATCCCCCACAGCCTTCATAGCCCCTGTCCTCCAGCAAGGGTGCTCAGCCCATGCAGTTACACCCAGAGCTGCTGTCATCACCCCTGCACAGCAAGGGGCAGTTGTGCTGGTGGCAGCAGGAAAGCTGCTTCCCCACAGCTGTGCAACAAAGCCCAGCTGATCTAGAGAGAGAGGCAGCCTCATGGGTGGGCTTACCAAGTCCAAGTGCTTCCCCCCCACCCGGGGGGCAACACAACCACAGCTGATCAGTGGCACACGAGCCATTTCAGGAACTAAGCTGCTTGTTTTGGACAACCAAGGTCACCTTCACCACACCCTCTGTCTTGCTTAGGCAAACTTCTCTTGGTGTTACGTTTTAGGCACCCCACAGTTTTTACATTCCCCATGTCACAGATTAACAGCTACCACTTTTGTCTACACGCAAGCCTCTGCTTTCTGCTCCATTATCAGGCACCTGCCGCTACCATTGCCTGACTTAAAGGCTGCCTGGTGCTGGCTGCATCTGTAATGCAGTCACTGCTGATGAATTGTGATGTCACAAGTGCTAGATTGCAGAATCACTAAAGGAATTGGGATGATAAAGAGAGAAGAATGTCTGTATTTACACACAAATGTCTTCATAATCAGCAGGACTGGGAACAGAAATAGAATTAGGCAGAAAAATAGAATTAGTGTTATTTGGATGTTAACTGGAAGAAACGTGATGCTTCTAAGCACGGAGTACATGTGGTTTTTCCGGGAAAAGGATATTGTGTGTTGACACGCTGAAGGCAGGGTGGGCAAAGCAAGAAAAGGGAGAGCTGAAAAGTAGCTCAAGCCTGGAGGCAGAAATGCAGGTAGCAAGTGCATTGCTTTCTGCAATAAGGCTTTTACTTTGAGGAGAGGCAAGGAAAATAGAAAGTATATCAACAGACAGAGGTGACTGAATTCTGTTTGTTTATTCCAGAGAGGGAATAAAGGTCAACAGACCAGGTCAACAAGTTTCCTCTCTTCCCACAGTGGTCTCCTGGAAAGGACACCAGCCTGGGGAGCTGTGTCTAAACTTCATTATCTGCCACATATTCTTTCCCCCTCTACCTCTTGTCTTCATCCTTTAGAGCAGGTTGTCCACAAGACAGAGGTGATGACTTCGTGCTGTCAGACACGTGCCCAATTTCACCAGCTTCTGTCATTCAGGCACTGCCAAGAGGCATTCCCGCTGGCTTTTTTTAAATCCATGCCTGACTGGCATCCCTCATTCACAGCTCTCTGCTTCCTCCCTCATGTCTGCCTTCAGCTCTCACAGTGCTGCAGCTTCTGATTGTGAGATCCTTGCTTTTGAAGGCAGCTTGGAGTGGACTACCTCCTTTTGGCTCTCTGGGAATACAAAATAATGACATGTTTGTTACTTTTGTGAACAGGAACCATTCAAAAGACCCAGTTCTCCTGACAGCTCCTGGAGAAATGATGCCCCAGTAACAGGCTTCTCTTTAAAGCCTATGCTCCTCCTGATGTCCATCCGTGATCCTTAGCATTATTAGGAGGTTTTCACAGCCATTTCAGGAATGGCAGGCTCCAGGTTTTCAATCTGCAGAAGAAACACAACTTGGCATTGGACACTATCCTCTCTTCAAGCTGTGGAATTCGCTTTAAAAAAAAAATACTATCTGATGGAGGAAAATTTTACAGGAGTGCAGAGGTGCTTTAGAAGAGCAGCTTCATGATTTCTATCTTCAGGGGTATCAGCACTATCTAGAAGCAATAACTTTCGAAAGACCACGTAGCATTAGGCACTTGGCTAAGTATCTTGACACAGCTCTGTTAACAGTTATGTTTATGCATTTCTCTACACAGCCAGTGGCATGTAGGATTTAGGGGTTCTTCCTTCTTTCTCCTATTCTGCTACTGTGGTACTAGCCCTGTGCTACCTGAGAAGATAAGTTTATTTGCATGTAGCTCATTTACTTTTATTTTGGAGGTGAAGACACAACTTTTCTGCCTCTGGAACACTGGTGCATCAGCTGTGAAGTTGCTGGTAAAAAAAGTGCTGTAGAAGTTATAAACTACCACTGCCAGATTGGATGGCTCTCAAGAATCCTTCTCTACAGCCTCCCAGCCTAATTTTGCATTTTGAAAATCAATTGTATAATTGATTTCTGAACTTTCCAACTTGAAACAACAGAGAGCTGGTTTTCAGAAAGACGAGACACTCATTCCTCCCTCTGCTGAAACCAAAGGTGTTGCACTAAATTAATCACAAATGCTTAGCGCTACCAAAGTGTAGTAGCATGCTCACATGGCTCTAGGTTACTTGGAAAGCTTAACTCTTTTCTAGTCAACCAAGTGATGACTAGATCAACCTCATCGCCCACCTCCAGTGTTTCCAGCCCCAGGAGCTTTGCAGTAAGGGACAACTGAGATGAACTGCTCGGGGAGGCAAAGAGCAGCTGGGCAGGAAGACCTTGTTCATCCAGCGAGTGCTCATCACAGCCTGTCAGCACTGATCCTTCTTTGCAAGGGTGGAAAAATACCCCCCAATGCGGAGAAGAGCAGCCACTCCACTGAATCGTGCAGGAGCACAGCCGTGCTGCCAGCCTCGTTCCCCTCCCCACGATACTCAGTGAAAGGCTCAGCGAAGAGCCCAGATTTGGAGACTGCCAAATCAAAGGGCCAGGTTCGGAGGCTGCCAGGCCATTCAGCAGAGGAAGCTGGGGCTCAGTGTCCCCACTGTTCCAGCTGCCAGCCGGAGAGCCGCCCAGGGCAGCCCGGCCCCGGCACCAGGGCAGGGCAGCGGCTCTCCTGTCGTTTAAATGGGGAAGGGGACAGGAGAAGAAAGGGAGAGGCAGAGCAGCGGGAATAGGGGGGAACGAGGAGCAGGGAGAAGCTGCAGACAGCCGTGAGATGCGGAGCCGGCTGCCTACGCCGGGGCTGCACTGGCACCCAGCGGCGGCGGCGGGGCGAGCGCCGGGATCCCGGGAAGGCTCCGACCGGGATGCGCTGCCCAAAGCCAGGGTAGCCCCTTCGGAAAAACTACGGGACCTGGGAATTTCTGTTACCTTTTAAGGGATGCCCCCCCCCCCCCCCCACCGGCCCCAAAACACCACCAGCTCCTCCCCGCCTCGCCCCAAAACAAACAAACAAAAAAATAACAAACCAACAACCCGATTCCAAACTATATTCCATCTTTCCCTCAAGTGTGTTTGTGCAAGCCATAAAATGGGCATTTCACTTTTTGTATTGCAGCAGACTTACTCAGACTGTGTTATTTTCACTGGGGCCGAAGAAGCAGCTTGGCCTCACTGGTGAAAACTTGGCACCTCTCTGTGTGCCCACTGAAAGAAATGTTTTCAGATTCACATACCTGTTTTTCAAAAGACTGAGAATAAATCTGTCTTTTTGCAAGATAAGAAACATTTCGCATTTTGTTTCAAAGAGACAAAGTTAAAGAGTTCTGCACAGCAAGGGCAATGTTTCAGTCAGAGCCCCAGTAATAGATGCTCTATGCTGAACAGCCTTATGTAGCAATGACAATATAATCAATTGATGGATGAGTTAAAATCTTTTAGGACTCAGTCAAAACCCACTTCTATGTAATGGCATATGTGTGTCCATTTTCCAGATAGGCTGCATCCATCAGTAATACCAAGGGAAGGGATAGGGAAAGACTTCTGAAACCATGAAAGGTAGTTTGCATGTATCAAGCTTTTCTTTGCTTTTCAACTGTGCTTAATTTTCCCCACCCATTCCAGTACAGCCATTCACATTATAGAAGTATTTTGTGATATGGAGAAATCACATATGAGAAAACAGGACTATGGGAATTAAATTATAGCCATAGCCCAGATACACCTGGAACTGGCTGTTTGACAAGCCCAGAAGAAATCATACAATTTCCTCTCCTTCCTACTATGATTTTTCCTATTTATCTTAAAATTCTCCTCTGTCTCATTTGAAGCCCGCTCAGGACTGGAA